>JAJTUV010000171.1:0-1442409 GCA_021653895.1 Mastomys natalensis | reverse complement strand
GCTCGAGATCCCTCCTTCTCTCCCAGTGTGCATTGCTTCTCCTAGTGCCTTCTACCAGCAGATCTTCCAGATCATCTGTGAAGGAGAAAAATACTTACAGTTACCCTTCATTACAGTACTGACACTTAAGGGGATTTGCAGCTAAGAGGCAATAATTGATAATTAGCCCACTTCCAATCAGGGACAGTAAGACCTAACCAAGCACATTCCAAACCACGTGCTTCCCTCCTTGTCTACCACAGTAGTCTTCTACAGTGAAAAGAATTCTAAGGAAGCAACACTAACAGTAGTTTATTGAAATTGTGGATGGTTGATTACATAGAGTCATTCCAGGATAGGTCTTTAATTGACAGTCATTAGCGTAGCACTGGCATGTAGTAGGTTTCCCGATAATATTCATATAAATGTGTATGTACTAAGCAATAATAGTCATCTGTAAGTACAGTTTTAATATGTACAGAAAGGTCAAGATGTGAGTGCACAAGTGTGACATTGATGAACAGATGTTCATATTTGGGTCACTCCCCATCTGACCTCAGCAATCACAGTTCTTCCCTTCTCTTTCCAAATTACAGATCCACTAATTGTCTTCCAAATTATGTCACTGAATGTTTCCAAATACAAGGATTCTAGGGGAGTTCTCTTCGTAGGCTAACAAGCAAGAATGAAGGGGAGCACATTCTTGATCAGGATTAATTTTGTTTGACTAACTATCTTCATTAAGTGCAGTAAAGTATGTTCCTTATTGAGGATGTCAGGAAATATAGCTAATATCTATATTTTTTATTTTCTTCAGTAACTAAATATGATTTGCATTTTATGATTTCCAGAGGAATCAGCCAACTTCAACTTTATTACCTATTTATTCATTTATTTATGATGTTTTACCTTTTTCAAAAAATGACTTAAAGCAAAATAATTAAACCACATAAAAGATTAACATACAGGCTAAGAAGGGTCCAGAGAACATAAAAGTGGGGATCGATAGCAAAAATTAGAGCATGACAACATGAGGCATGCGGATTATTTGGGGCCATCTATTGGTGCTTAGACTATTGGTTTAATCATTGAAAGCATTACTTTCTGTACATCTAGTACCAAACTCTTGCTCCACTACAGTGCATAGTCCTACTAAGAACTTTTTAGAGTTATAATTTTCTCTCCTATAAAAAACAGGTGACATTAACATGCCATGAGGATTAAAAAATTCTTTCACTTAAAAAAATCTATTCTTAGACAGTTTCATGTACAAATACAATATTTCCCTTCACCCTCCTCAACACCTCTGGGCAGACCTTCAGCCCTCTCTCAATATCATAATTTTTTGTTCTTCTTCTTGTTTGTGTTTCTTCTTCCTCCTCCTTTTCCTCCTCCTCCTCCTCTTCTTCTTTTCTTCTTCTTCTTTCTTCCCCCTCCTCTCCCTCCTCCCTCCTCTTCTTCCCCTTCTTCCTCCCCTTCTCTTACTCCTTCCTTCTTTTTCCTCCTTCCTCTCCTTCCCTTCCTCCTTCCTCCTCTCCCTCCTCTTCTTTTTCCTGTTTCTGTTCTTCATCTTCCCATTCCCACTCCATCTTTCTCATTCTTTTTCTTCCTCTTCTACTCCTATTCTTTCTTCTTTTCTTCTTCCTCTCCCTTACAGGTCTTCTTCTTTATCCACTTCTTTTAGGATAGCTTACTGAGTCCAGTTAATGCTGCCCATGGTCCATGTGCACATGGGTGTAGAAGACTCTCCATTAGAGCATGGGCAAGCTGCCATGGGCAACACCACTGAAGAAAATAAAATCTCCTTCTCACAGCAGCCATCAGCTGCAGTAGCTCCCCAGATCATCAGATAAGAGTAGCATTTCCTGAGCCCCTTCTCTCTGCATATTGGAGTAATGAATGTCTTGATATTGTGCTCAGAACTATTGCTGCTGTGAGTTCATAAGTATAACAGCCCTATCATGCCCACAAGTCATTATATTACAGCAATCTTCTTTGACCTCTGCCCCTTACAATATTTCTATCTCCTCTTCAGTGATGTTTTCTTGAGAGGTAATATGATACAGATAGATGTCCCATTATAGCTGAACATTCACGCTCACATTTTTTTCTGTATTTTTAACAATGTGAATCTCTATATTAACTGCTGTCTGCTGAATAAAGAAGCTTCTCTGATGAGGGTGTATTAGTCAGGGTTCCATAGAGAAAGAGAACTTATAGATGAATTTCTCTTGCTCTAGGATGATATGTACATGTGTATGTGTGTATGTATGTATGTATGTATGTATGTATGTATGTGTTACTTGGGTTCATTTCTCATTGACTTAGGGACTTCTTGCTGGCCAGACAAGAGCCTTGGAGTTTGTTAACTCTTTGTGAGAAAAGAGAAAAGAGGAGAGAGAGAGAGAGAGAGAGAGAGAGAGAGAGAGAGAGAGAGAGAGAGAGAGAGAGAAAAGTGAGAAAGTCAGGGACACACAGCACTAGATGAAGAGGAAAAGGGATACACTGCCACTTTATTGTTGTTCTTAATTTTTATACCTTCTTAGGATAATTGATCACATGTTTTTTAAAGCATTTTTACAATCCATAAGTTCATAGTAAGTTTAAGGCAATAGTTGGTGTCATAGGTCGACAAGCCTTAAGCAGTTACAGCAGGATTGTTTACATGTCTTTTTCATTAAGACTAGTATCTGACTAAAGATTCATTAACTGTTACTAGCTCCATAAGTTCACTATAAGTTTAGAGAAATAATTTTTATGTCATAAGTTGGCACAGTTTTCAGTTTTATCAAAAGACAAATCATCTCCCTTGTGTCTTATTATTTTGAAGTCTTTATATAGATAATCTAGTCCATCATTTATTTCTGTCCTTGCACTTACAATAAATTGCCCATTCCCACTTTATGACCTTTAGTTACCAGATAGTGATATAATTCCTAACCTAGAAGGAATGTTTTCCTTGATTGTAAATTTGCTCCAAGCTTATTTTTTTTCCATAGTGCAATTGGCCTATAACACATGAAGGTTTACAGATCTTTATTTGTAGCTTTTATTCTATAGGGGACATGGGATAACTTGTATCAATTAGGAATTCTATAAAATCATGACCATGAATTATGAAATCAATTCATCTATATAGCATTACTACATGAAAGTATTAATTCTGCAGGCAATCTGCCCAATAGGGTGGACTTATGCCCAGGAATCATTCAGTCATGTAGTAGTCACA
Organism: Mastomys natalensis; assembly: GCA_021653895.1. Taxonomy (NCBI): domain Eukaryota; kingdom Metazoa; phylum Chordata; class Mammalia; order Rodentia; family Muridae; genus Mastomys; species Mastomys natalensis. Next base: position 1,439,201 of record JAJTUV010000171.1, on the reverse strand, counting down.
GGAAAGGCATATCAACAGCAAGAAGCAATCCTGGGATGAAGTCTATGAGTACCCTGTATCTCAGAGCACACCCATCATAGCCATGCAAAATGGTGGGTCATCTCCAGAAAACTCAATTGCTTGCCAGAGCCTTTCCTAGATGGCTTCTGACACTTCAGTATGTGCTGGAATCCCAACGAGGAGGAAATAGACTTGTTATCAAAGCAACAACAAGCAGGCAAGAAACAAAAAACTTCCTTTTTCTATATCTTAATATAGACTTCCAGCAGAAAGAATGGCCCAGATTCAATCTAGATTAAAGGTCTCAATAAAAAGTGTTTCTTCCTACCTCAAGGATCCATGTTAGAAGTAGATCTTTTCACTTAAAATTAAGCAGAAATCCTTCACAGGTATATCCTCTATTTTGGGGTTTTAGTTAATTTCAGATGTTGTCAAGTTGACATTCAAGAATAACCATCACATCAGGTGAATTTCATTAGTCTATGAGTATAAGCTTAAGTATTTAGAATTCAGATTTATGTTGTGTCCCTTAAGCAAAATATTAGCAGTAGCAGAGACTATGAACTCTAGTTCCATGGTCTCTTGGACAGGCATACAGTGCCAGGTAGGAGTTCCCCCTAGAGAAGTGGGCCTTATGTGTGTATTGATTACTTTTCTGTTGTTGGGATAAAAATACCATAGGTAAGGCAACTTAAAATAGACCTTATTTTAGCTTACAGTTCTAGAGGAATGAGAGTCCATGAGGACAGAGTGGAGGCATGGCAGCAAGTGACAGGCATGACTAATTTCCAGCAAGCTGGGAACCCTAATCACAAACTGCAAACACAAAGCACATAGAAAGGAGTAAAAATGGGTCAAGGCCTTAAGCTCCCCAAACCTTTTTCAAGTGATATATGTCCTTAGGCAAGGTTATCGCTTCTTTTCCACCGAACAGTGCCACCAAGTGAACACCAAGTATTCAAATGCCCTAGACTATGGGAGACATTTCTCATCCAAACTAGCACAAAGTCCAATTAGAAAGATATTGACTACTCTTGTAACATCCATGCCACTATTAGGTAAACCTTACCAGGCTGGTGACTACTGAACCTTGTATAGTTAACAGTTGGGTAAGAGTATTTGTGTCCTTTCTCCCTCAGTAGCCTGCAAATTGCCTTCTAGAACTTTTCAAATCTCAAAGAGTTCTATTAGGCATACTATTGAGACTACCATGTTTAGCAACACATGATAAAGAAGAGTTAAAGTACTCTTGATTTTTACTGTGAAATGTAACCAATTGATTCTGACAACCATGAAACAACCCTATAGAAGATTAGTTACAAAATGTATCTTGTAGTATGTTGCAAATTTATACCCACAATACAGGTATTTACTTGTTATTTAAATGATCTTTAAAAATATACTGTCAGATATTGTCCCAAATATAATTATTATGTAATGATATCTCTTTAAGTATCCCCAATCTCCTGCTGTAGTCTCCTGAGAGCTAAGATTGTAGACATTTGCTACCATATCTGGTTAGAACTTTTGATTTGAGATTATCTGTAGGGTTAACCTATACTTTCATAGATATTAAATCTTGACAGTACTTCTCTGGAGGTTAATTTTCATGGAGGGATTTTGATCATGTTCTTAAGGACTGGTATGGCACCTGGGCCAAAAGTGTGAGTGTATTTATGAACTCTGGTTTCGTTTTCTCAGAACTGTATGGAAGTTATGTGATGGTTTGATTGAAATGTGCCCCCCTCCATAAGCTCAGATACTTGAACACTTGGTCCCCAGTGGCAGTGCTGTTTCAGGAGGCCATGGAACCTTTAGAGTTGGACCTTGCTGATGGAAGTGTATCACCAGGGGGTTGACTCTGAGAACGTAGCACCTCTTCACACTTGAGTTTGCTGTCGGTGTTTTCTTCGTGTGGTTAAAGATGTGGTCTTCCAGTTTCCTTCTTGGTCAGCCTGTGCCATGCCTCTAACTAACTTATGTATAATCTTTCTCTCTGGTATCATAAGCCAAAATAATGCTTTCTCCTCTAAGTTGCTCTGAGTCACCATGTTTTATCACAACAACAAGTAACTAGTAGAGAAGTCATCCTGAGGTGGTATCTCCTGTCACAAGTACTTATCCTTTCCTGCTCACTGGTCCTTGTAATTTGTAAGTAGTAGTGACCTTTGGAATTTTTGTCTGGGTTTGTTCACTCTGGTTTTGCTTCCACAATGATAAGCTGTGTGCACATGTGTGCATATGATATGTATGCTTGGAGAGGCATGCATGCCAGGTACACATGTGGAAGTGAGAGAACAATTTTGTGGAGTCAGTTCTCTCCTACCTTATGCTGGTTCTAGAGCTAAATCTCAGGTCAGCCTTGCATGGCAAGCACCTTTACCCACTGAGCTGACATGCTGGCCCACTAGCTATATCTTTTCATTTTCTTTCATTTCTTTTTTTCCCTTTCCTTCTCTTAAGTCCTCCGATATGTTCTTCCCCACTCTCCTTAAAATGCATGACCCTTTTATTCATTAATTGTTATTGGATGCATATATGTTATACATTCTTAAACATAACATTCTCAGTCTGTATAATGTTACTTGCATGTATGTTTTCAGGGCTGAGCATTTGGCACTAGCCAGCCAACTGCTATACACTTCCTGGGGGAAGACCACTTCTCCTGCTTCTACCTTCCACCAGCCACCAACAGTTCTTCATAGGATTGAGGTCTCTGGGGCTTTTCCCTGTTGATGTTTGCATTTTTACTAGCGTCATTTTTGTTCAGTATCATCTTAATGCTCAAAATTATAGATCACTTTATGGAGCCTCAGACCCACAACACCAACTGTTTATCATCTATCCACCTAAGATGGTTTCCTCAACATGTGTTCTCAGCATCTCAAAGTCCACATCTCTCAGACTATTTATCTTATTCCCCAAACTTCCCTCTAATAAACTGATGTCAGGAGTTAAATCTACAAGTGTAGTTTGTTTATGATGTACCCCTATTTCTCACTATTGCCCTGTTTGGGTCAAATCATCACGTTCAACTTGTTCTTTCTCTTGGACTCCTCTCAATTGAAGACCCTTCATTCTTGCCACTACTACCATAGTTCAAGACACCTTCATGCCTTTCCGTGATTGTTCTTTAAAAGGCATGCAGCTCCAAGTCCAGGCCTTGTTTCTACTCATTGCTCACTCTGGAGAGGATTCTGCAACCTAGATCTGATTATGTCTGTTCTCTATGAAGAGCTAAGTTCTGTCCACCCTTAAGTCTCAGCTTAGTAGTGACCAACCTGAAGAAGACTCATCTGCTTTCCTGTGGGTTAGACTTGGAGAAAAAAAAAAACGTGCTATATATAGAATTGCTTTTTAAAGAATCATGGAAATGTAAGTTGCTTGTGAGAAGAATACAAGGCAAAAGTTTATTGAATAAGAAAACCAGAATTGGTCTCAGAGTTAGTAAGAGTAATTGAACATCTTATAAAATAAATGTCCTTGAAAGTACAAGCAATCATGACATTTTTCTAGTATTGCCTTCCAAGTCCATCTGCTTTCCACTTAGAGCCATCAAATCATCTGCCGCCACCACCGCAGCACAATCTCTTGACCACTGGTAAATTGCTACTAGATTATTCTATCTTCTTCCTTTCTTCCTTTCAGAGTCTAGTTTTTTCAAGTTATTTTACACAGTGCGATAAATCTCTATTTCAGGCCTGCTGCCTTGATTATATCCCTCTGTTTTCCCCCCAACTCTCTCAAAGAGTCACACTGTCTGCTGCATCAAATACAATCTACTAATAATAGCCTTTGAAGTTTTCCATCAGACTGGCTCTTCCCTTGGCCGACTTTTCTAGGGTTGGGAATCAGTGGCAGTGCTCCATGTCCATGGCTCTCCTGTTCCGGCAGTTAGTCTTCAGCATTCAAAACAACTACACACAATTCACAATCACATGTCCAGAGACAGTGTCCACCTTACCTACTCCAGTAAGAAATAGCTTTTAAAAAAAATTGCAACCTATAGGAACATTTTCTGAATCCTTTGAGAACATTTTAGTATTCAGGTATTTATTTGCTACAGTATTAATGTTGATCATGTTTTTTTCACTCTATATATTGCTTAATCTATTCTATATGCCATGTCATCTGGAAGAGTTAGAATGATACATTTACCTTTGTGGGTCATTAACAACTTGATTGGTTGATTTAATGACTAATTTGTGGGTTTGAGTTTCTATCAAATATTCCATAGGGGGAAAATGGAAGTGAGGATTTATTGCTATATACTAACCCAACTATTATGAAATTTATGTTACAAAGACTTTGAATATACCCAAATCCATGGAAAGTACATTTCATAAAACCTAATGGAGAGGAAACATGTAGAAAAGCTAACCAAATGTAAGCTTTGCCTAAACACCTTCATCTGAAATCTTTAAGAAGTTCCTTATGCATTAGACATGAAATGAAATACCAGTATCTTCTCCATTACTTGGTCTTGCTATCTCTGATATAGCTGGGAACATAGAAATAGGACAGTTTCATGATGGGCTCTGGAAATTGTACCAATTTGGGATCATTTCTGATTACAATTCATAAAACAATCATTCTGAACGACTCTATATTTGGTAGCAATGCAATGGTTTCTAAAGTTCCAATTTTTAGAACTCCTAGTCACACCCTAAAGACTATTCCATGGTCAGTAGAATTCTAAAGGATACCCTAATACCCACAAAAGTGTGTCCTTTAGCAAACTTTGTGGATATAATTAAGATTACTAATTAATTGACTTCAAAATAGTGTAAGCTGGATTCTGCAGTGGGCCCAGTGTCATTTTATGAGGCTTTAAAATAAAAGAGCAGAAAAGAAGAGAGCTTGAGAATGACGGGGTGGTGGAGGAGGCAGGTCTACATGCAATTGCTGCCTCTAAAACACAGAGGGGTGTGCAAGGCTTGAGAGAGGTCACTGAAAAGTAAGGTTCTCAGCCCACAGAAAGCAAGGAAATGGAACAGACCTTCCATTCCAAAAACCAGGATTGTGCTTTCTAAGTGAGCCAGTGTGGCAGCAGCTGCATTCTAGAGTCTTCCATAAGAGCTGGGCCAGCCGCCCTTTTACATTTGACTGTGTGAACTGCAGTAGAGCAAGAGGTCCGGTCATTCTGTCCTTGATGTGGAGTCATCAAGTTTGGAGACAATAAATGGGTATTGCTTTAAGCCACTGAATGCACAATGCTGTTCTTGAGGAATAGGATAGGAATACACATTTTAAAGGCTCACAAAGGTTATCTGAGCCTGTCCTTTTTGTTGGAGAGATTTTAACAGCGTGGAGATGGTCCTTTTGGGTACCACCCAGAAATTCATGATTGGGGTAGGATAGAAAGACAGAGGAAATCTCAGGGACATGAGCCTTTCACTCCAGGGCCAGCTTCTTAGTAGAGACCCAAGAACCCCAGTACAATTAGCATTTGCTTAAGACTGTTCTGCCTTCCCGGGTGAAATGTGCATATTTTAAAGACTCTCATAAGAAACCCACTGTGTAATCCTTGTTTGATTTGACTTTGCCAGATTATAATCCCTTCCATGGGCTCAGCAGAGGCACCTAATAATCTCACTTAGCAAAACAAAAGCAAAAAGAAAAGACTTTTGAACAACATTTTGAGAAATAACTTGAGTTATATAACTAGAGATATAAAAAAAATACATCTGGCTAATGCCCAGACAGTTAATTAGGAATTTCTCTTGAGAAGCCCATCATTCCTGGGTGTGTCCTCCTCTTTCCTATTTTTTATGCCACCATTTACAACCTCTATCCAGAGAGCCTTTGAGTGAGCCAGGACTCCCGAGAAGCCCCGCCCACATTTTCCGCTTTATACTTATCTTAAGCACCTTTATTTTTAATAGAAAGGCAACTCTGCTTCACATTGGCCAGTCCTGAAATCCCTTCTTCCACCAAAACTATGGTTCCTGGGTGCTAGAATCGAGGTCCTTAAAAATTTAGGGGACTGCCTTAGGATAAGGAGTTGACAGTATGGTGTGGGGCTCTGCCTCTGTCCTCACCACTGGTTATGATAGACTGCAGATAACCATGCTTTATTATCCTTTGTTAGGGGACACAATTTTAGCTTCTAATCCACATAAATTTTCATTCTTTCTAAGCCTCTCATAGCCAATACTAGTGTTTCATCTGTGCTCCACATTTGGTATTTGGTATGATTCGGTCACAAATATTTTGGAAATAACATATATTGTCCTCAAAATTTGGAAGTTATGTTTCTTGTCCTCTAGTTCCCATCTTGCTAGAATGTATTTCACCATTTGTATTCTGGAATTTTGCATCTTTAACACACATTCTTCAGCTCTTCTTTCAAAGCTGTTAGAATATTCTTTATTCTACATGTCTTCATAGTTCATGATGATTTATCTTGACCATAGCTGTATTTTTTTGTGACCATGTTGTGGGACCTTCTGATCTACACATTTATGGCTATATGTTCTGTGAAACTTCTGTAAATTATTTGATGAACTCTTCCTAGTTTTTCTTTTCTTTGTGGGAAATTTAGTATTCAAATATTGAAACACCTTGCTAGATCCTTTCGAGTTCATCGTTTCTATTTTCAAACTCTGTCTTCAAATCTTACTTTATGGAGATTTGCTACATTCATTCCTGTGTTAATTTGGGTTTTTGAAATTACAAGCCAGCCTTTCAGTTTCTCATGGCATTGTGTGTGTGTGTGTGTGTGTGTGTGTGTGTATGTGTGTGTGTAAACTATCTATCAATCATCTATCTAACTAACATCTATCTATCTATCTGTCTATCATCTATCTTTATCTTCTCATCTAAAACATTTTGTTATTTTCTTCCAAGCTATTATATCTATATATAACTATTTATATAGCTAGTTATATATTATTATATGTAGGTATGTAATATTATATATATATATATATAAAATTTATATATATATATATATATATATATATATATATATATATAATTTAAATTTCTTCTCCTGACTTCTTTGCTTTTGTTACCCACATTCATTTTTGGTTTTTTTTGTTTGTTTTTTTTCTCTATTTAGGTGAGAGGTGTACCTCTTAACACTACGTAGGCAGAATTCAGTAAATTCAGGATAGAATTTCATCTGTGGATATGTCACTCATAGAATGGTGCTTGCTATTTGTAACATACTATTTGCAGTGAGCACTAGGTGAGGTGCTTTGAGCCCAAATCTGATAACCTGTCCTGCATAGAAGATTTAATCCTGATTGTGACAGTAAATGAAAAAAAAAAAAACCCATTATTTTCAATGAAAAACAAATAAATACAACTGCATCCAGATGATGGGTGAACAGGCCCCTCCAGATACTGGTGCAGGGCTATTTGCGCTGATTTGCACCCAGATGTGGTGATGCTGCGAATTCTCCCTGGAACTCCAACACTTCCTTTGTGCTTGTCATTTTCCAGCTTGTATCCTCAGCCTCCCTATCAATCCCACGAGCTCTTAATATTCTTTTAATAATTCCATTTTGCTCAAGTTACCCAGAAGTGATGGAGCCCGTTGCTCTTCTCTGCTATGTTACACTGTCTCTCTGACTTCTCGAAGGATTTTGGAGTCAATTTAGCCATATAAGGAGCACTGGACTGTGAGTGAGGCGATCAGATTCAGGTCCGGACTCACCATTTAATTATAGACAAGGCGTTTTCTGGAGGAGAAACCCCCAAAGACCAAAAGTGCTAAAAACCCTTCCTAAATAGACCTTCGTAGTTTCTTGCAGGCTGGGATAATCAGGCTGTTGGGAACACTAAACACAGGGAGCGAAATTCTGCTAAATTAAACCCAACAAACATTTATTTAAGGATAATTTAAAAAGCATTTAGAGAGAGGAGACAGGAAATGGGGAGATGGGAAGATGCCTAGCTGTGCTGATTGAGAAAAGGGCTTCAGGCATTTCCTAACCCAGGTCTGACTTGTAGATATTGGTGCTGCGTGATCGATGGACCTGCTTTCCTGGTGCCCCTTCATGTTACAGTTTGGGAGAGGAATGTGAATTCAGGTCATCGGGCTTGTGTCCCAAGTGTGTTGCTGACAGAACTTTCTCCCAGACCCATTTTTCTCTATTTTATGGCACTCTGGGGATATCAAAGCCAAAACATTCTGAATGGCACATTTCTCATTCAGTTTTGGGTCCTACGTCGGACTTACTTTTTTTCTTGTGTTTTAAATTGTCTTGTGATTCTTCTTTTCCTGTAATTCTTTCCTCGTTTCGTGGGCTTACCTCAACTCTCCTGTTAAAACTTCACTCATTTGGTTTTGCTTGTTGTTTGTTTCAAATGCTTTTTGTGTAGTGTGGATGTGCGTGTGTGTGTGTGTAGGTGTTCACGTGTGAACACAGATGTGTGAGGGTGTACGTGGAGGCTAGAGATTGATGTTAGATGTCCTTCTCAATCATCATCATTATCACCACCACCATCATCATCATTATCATCATCATCAACAAGGTCCCTGACTCTCGGACTGGCTGTCCAGCAAGTCCCCCAGGGTTCTCCTGTCTCCACTCTCCAATGTGGACCTTGTTGACCTATGCTGCTCCACCTGGCATTTATAGGAGTCCTCACATCCCCATGCTTGTTCAGCCAGCACTTTACTGACGGAGCTAACTTTCTAGTCCCATAAATGTTTTGAAGACTACCTTTGCCACTGAGCACTGCCTTGACTGTCTTCTTTAGGAATTTGTTTGTTTGTGTCTTTGAACAGTCTGCTGGTATTGCCTCGGGCAGGCTTAAACTTGCTGTGTGGACGAGGCTGGCCTTGGACTTGCAATGGCTCTTCTGTCTATAATGCCTGGGTGCGGGGATCACAGATGGGCACTCTGCTTCCCTTTAGATCCCGATAGCTAGTGTTCTGGTTTCATAACTTTTATTCAGCACTGCTTGGTATTTTATAAGGTGTGTTTTTACCACGATTGGTGAATGTTGCTTGTATAATGGCTTTTTGTTTCTTGCAATTTCTTCCATGGCCTAATGTAAGATCAGTTATAGAAATGCTTTATAAGGGTTTAGACATATGTGTTTTCTTTGTGTGTTAGATACAAAATACTTTATGGACTTTAATCACTGACTTATGAATTGCATAACTTAAACTATTTTAAATTTCTATTTTCATCTCTTACTGTAAGAAGTATGAAAAAAATAACCCATTGTAACTGTGCCTAAAGGTTTTTTGTTTGTTTGTTTGATTTTTAGTGAATTTCTTTTTCCTGGCTTTATCAGTTTTGCTTTATGCGTTTCAAAGAATATTAATGGGTTAGTAGAAATTTTGGCCATCACATTTCCTAAGCAAATTCTTCCTTTCATCAACATAAAATATAAAGCATCCTTCAATTCATGAGCCATTTTGTACCTCCTTTCTTGCACATGTATGTATGTGTGGTACTGTTGCATGTATACATGGATGCTTCCATGTACACGTGTATGCAGGTACATTGTGTACACGTGGGCTCCTGTGTTTGACATTGTCTCTTTCAAATGTTCTTCCTTTCCTATGCTGAGGCAGCATTTCTCACTCAATCTGGACTTTGATTTTTCTATTAGCCAGTTAGGCAGCAAGCCAGGTTGCTCCTGACATTCCCAACCTCAGCTTCCATTTTCCTGATATTACAAAAGAGTGACCACACCCGCCCTGTCCTTATCTGGCTTCTTAACATCTAAATGCTGGTTCTCAGGCTTGCACAACCAGCTCTTTACTTGCTGTTCCATCTTCCAAGGCCTGTGCTCACCGTTGGGCCTTAGTTTACTCTCACCTTACCTGCAGTCAATTTTCATTTCATTCATGTGTTGCATTTTCTTTTAAAATCTTTTGTCTGAGATTATTTTCTAATCCTAGTCTCTGCTTTTTAATAGCAAATCTTAACCCATTTATTGTTATAGTGTTATTTCTTATATGGTTGTATAGCTTCCAATTATCTTACACTTCCCCATTCTTTCTAAGGTTCTCCAATGTCATTATTGGGTTTATGTCCTTCTATTTTTCTTTACTAGTTTAAAGGCCATGTATTTTATTGCATGTTTTTCTAGTTGCTATCATCAAATATGTAATAATCACATCCACATTCTTTTCTTTCTATGCTGGAGTTTTATTTTAGTGACCATAGTTTTCCTCCACATCATTATCCTATCTGCCCTCAGAAGAGTTTTTATCCACAATATATTGCTTCAGCACCCACATGCATACATTATGAATCTTTTCATACCATATGTTATCTGTTCATGCTTTAGCTAGAGAGGTCCTCTTATACCATAGTAGCTAATCTCAGCTTAAACCCAGAGGTTCTAAACTACTTTCCTTAGAAGCTTTGGAGTTATTGTTCCATTGTTTACTCACATTGATCATGATAAGCACTGTCAAAATGGCATATCTTCACTTTTTGTCTTTTTTATAGCATTTGGGAATTTATATTCATTCATAATAGTGCAAAACTCAATGATAATGCCATGTGTGTACACAGGCATCAATTACTTCTATGCGAAGCTAGATGAACTATTTTGAAGCCATTTCCCCTTAATGATGTGAAGATTTTTCTTTGTTATTTCTTAGAACAGTGTTAGTGTTCATTCTTTCCAATATGTCCCTTTTAGAAGCCCTATGGCTTCTATATTTATATATCTTGCCTCTTTTATAATTCTAATTTCTAAACCACTTGATTTGGCATTCTGAAATTGTTGGTTCAGTCTTTAAACTCAACACTTTTCTCTTTAATCAATCATTTAACTGTTGAGTCAGAACTTTATCTTTTCATGTTCAGAATTTAAATTTATTCCTGAGGAATACACAGTGTCATGAGAGTGAGGATCTTCATATAGTCATTCTAAAGACTTGTTGCATCTGCCTTTATCAATTCTGTTTGGGTTTCTTTTGTTCTTGTTTTATTGAACTTTCCATCACCCTATAGTGAATTTAGTTTTTATACATTGTCAGTTCTTGTTATCTGTTCATGTTTTAGATAGAGAGGTCCTCTTATACCGTTGTATTTTTATCTGCGTTTTCTCATTATGGCATAGGCAGGGGCAGGTTAATTGGCAGAGGCACCCTGATACATCTTTTGGATGGTGAAAAGGAAAGTGCCTGCTGGATACCTGTCAGGCATGGGAGGGTTCTGGTTCTTCCCAGCATCACCAGGACTGAGGACCTGTGTTTTGTCTCCTACTTTGCTCTTCAAATTCCTATTCCTGGGTAAGTATGAGCTCCCAGGTCATTCATGTCACTTTCTTTCCCTACAAGTCACACAGAGCACATGGCCCAGGTAGATGCTGAATACACAGAGGTTTGCACCAAAGCAGAGAAACCTGGACCAAAGATGATATATGTATCATCCCTATTTGGAACACACACAACACACACACACACACACACACACACACACACACGCACACATTTATAGTACCCTCATTCAAGACCTATGAAGAACTGCCTTCAAACAGCATCTTATTAATTAAGATTGAGTCTTTCCAATTTTCTGAATACATGGTCCTCGGTACACATAATGATACTTCCTGTTCTCCAGTTTTCCTGTACTTATATAATTATTTCCCCTATATGGTTGAATTAGCTAAAAGAATGGTAAGCAATAACGTTGCTAGTGCATGCTGTTCCGATCTGACTTCACACCACCATGTTTCTTTTAATGTATTTGCTGTTAGTTTTGTAAAATGTTCATCATGTGTAGGACCTATTATTTAATTTTTATTCATTTCTTACTAATAAGGGGCTGCTATATTTTGCCTAACACATTTTTTAATATAGCTGTAGTCATATTACTTTTTCCTCCACATTTTAAATGTAATAAAGAACATTTCAAATGCTGGATTGAATCATCTTGGAATAAACCCTACTTAGTTATAGTACATTATTGCTATATAATTCTATATTTAATTTACTCAAATTTTATTTCAAAATTCTATCTATATTTATAACTGAAATCTTCTATAATTTGCTTTCAGGGGGTTTTGCTATCAGCATGAATTAGGAAGCTTACTGTCTTTTTTTTTTTTTTTTTCTCTCTCCTTCTCTTCTTACAAAGGGATTACATCCCATTGCAAATTGAAAACACATTTAAATACCTGGCCAGCAGCAGAGTGGGCATCCAGTAGCCCTTTCTCACCGGGATCCTGCTTGACAGTCACAGCTCTCTGAGGTCACTATTGTGTTGCATATTTCTAGCCCAGAAAAAGCCAGCCTCCATAGAGCGCACTTACAGGAATGAGCAATGTTTCACAAAAGTGTAGAATCAAAACATTGAAAAATCCGAAGTGGAACCATCCACTTAGCATTGCAGCCAAACAACAGTTCTCCTGGGCCTTTTTAATCAATGGTGCACTAATCCCATCCTTGAGGGTTCTGCCTCAAGACCCAACCATTTCCCTAGGGCCCCGCCTACTAATACCATTCATTACATTGAGGATTAGGTTTCAAAACACAAGCTTAAGGAGGAAGGACACAATTAGATCCCGTATTCCTCAGCCTTTTGTAATTCTGGAGTTGACTCCAGTAGAATTTATTTCTCTGGTGAATTGAAATTCCACTTTTTATTTTTTCTATTCTTAGAAAGTGTGGAGGGCTGTGTGTGTGTGTGTGTGTGTGTGTGTGTGTGTGCCTGGAAGGATATGGGAGGCAGAACCTTATGCCTGCCCTCTACAGACTTGCTCTGGATGCCCTTGCTGGGAGTCAGCTCCTTTACCTTGTGTGGTTTTGGGTCCTTTGACTTCAGCACTTTTCCATCTTCCCATGGGACGTGTTACCACAACCCTGGTTGGTATTCCACACTATAAGATATGACTTTTCCATGTCCCTAAGTTATGTGCTTTCATCATCTGAGTGACCATTTTACTTATGCATCTCTTCTATCCTTGATCCCTTGGCTCTTGTATTTTTAATGGCTTTTTATTTCTCTAATAATCATTTTATTGAGTTTCCGAAAGGGAGATGATATGTAAGTATGTTGTCCAGATGTATTTCAAAATAGTCATGTTTTAGTTTTCTCTCCATGTGAACTTGTCAGTATCATCCATTTTCTCTGTGTTTATAATTTGTAAATTATATTTTACAATTTTAAATGGTTTTTTTTTTTTTTTTTGGTTGGTACTTACATGTGGGCAAGATTTTACTCTCAACTTAAGTAAATGGATTGAGAGAATCCAGCCAAGGAAACAGTGATCTACATACATTTACTAAATTAAACTCAAACTGAAACAAGCAATCAGAAAAGCATGACTCTTCCCTCACACAGGTGGCGAGCCCCACCTAGGGATCCATCCCATCTACAGACACCAAACTCAGACACTATCACTGATGCCAAGAAGCACTTGCTGACAGGAGCCTGATGTGGATGTCTCCTGAGAGGCTCTTTCAGAGCCTGACCAATAGAAAGGCAGATGCTGGAGCCAACCCTCAGACTGAGTACAGGGACCCTACTGGAGGAGTTAGGGGAAGGACTGAAGGAGCTGAAGGGGTTTGCAACCCCATAGGAAGAACAACAATACTCACCGACCAGATCCCAAAGCTCCCAGGGACTAAACCACCAACCAAAGAGTACACATGGAGGAACCCATGGCTCCAGCTGCATATGTAGCAGATGATTGCCTTATCTGGCATCAATGGGAGGGGAGGCCCTTGGTTCTGTGGAGCCTTGATGCTCCAAAGTAGAGGAATGCTAGGGCAGTGAGGCAGGCAGGAGTGGGGAGTAGGGGGAGGGAAGGGATAGGGGATTTGTGGAGGGGAAACCAGGAAGGGGGATAACATTTGAAATGTAAATGAATAACAATAACAAAATGAAAAGAGGGGTAGCCTGTCTGGCATCTATTTGTCTTCATCTTGTGCCGGTACTTGCTGAAGGTATGAAGTTAGTGACTGTCTTTACCTTGAACTACAGGAAGACCGTTCTCCAAGATGGGGCCTGTTGTCCATGAAAGGGAAGCTGACTGTTCAGCAACTACCCTGCAGGGCAAGCCTGGGCTAAGACAATGACAGTCAATGAATGGGAGAGACCACATCTTGACCAGACCACTTAATGGTATGTAACACTTGCTATCCATTTAAACATAAACCTCATTTCATACTCTGGAAAAAGATTTGGGGTCTTTCCTTACTCCCTTTCCTTACTGTTCTCCTCAGTGTGACTTGATCACTTTCAACTAATCACCAATAGCCCTTTAATAGGTATATTGGAAACAAATGGCTGAGCGTAGCTTGTTAGGACTGCAATAGCCCAGGCTACCTTAAAAATCACCAGTGATAAAATGGGTATTATTGATTTTGATAGATGTCTACCTATGTCACATCCACTGTTTCTACTAAAATAGAATGATTATTTTTGATAATAAACAATATGCTAATCCTGAGAATTAAGAGCTCTACAATTTAAAATTTGGATTCCATTCTCTCAGCCTAAACATCATTTGGAATCAAATGAACAAATTTATCTTTGCTCTACCGAAAGGAAGGGTCTATGGTTGCATGTGGAACACACACACTTCACTAACACGCACAGTTCAGAACCCACACATAGAAAAGCTATCAGCTCTCACAGTAAACATGTCACTGTGGGGCTTAGTTTATTATAATCAATTTGTAATTAGAGAAAATCTCCACGGAAGACAATAAGTTTGACATTCATTAAAGCAGTTCACAGTAACACATCTTCTAAAGATTTCACACAAGGACTGGGATTTTACTTTTTTTAAAAATTCTTTCAGTAACTTAAAGTACAAGAGATTTCTAAAAGGACGTTCTAAGGAAAATGATTTTATGAACAAACTGTCTAACTGGACTTTAGTAGACCAACATCAAATTGTATCATAATTTTTGATGTGCAGAAGGCCAAGGAGTATTTCATAAACAAATATGGCAAATTTACCTCCCACCTCAGCAGTACTTTTTAAATGTTTATTAATTCTTTGAGATTTTCACACAGTGTATTCTGATGGTATTTACCTTCCCCCTTGATTTACCTCAACTTCCCTCCTCAGGAAGCTTCAAGTTCTCTCTCCTTTACCTTTCCCCTCCGCCCCTCCCCTCCCTCTCAAAAAAAGCCCATTGAATTCTATTCAATTCGTGCTGCTCTGTATTTACTCCACTAAATGAGAGTATTAACTGTAAAACCAACTGTGTTATTTTATGTGAAATTATTTTTTATTAAACATAAGAAAAGA
Organism: Mastomys natalensis; assembly: GCA_021653895.1. Taxonomy (NCBI): domain Eukaryota; kingdom Metazoa; phylum Chordata; class Mammalia; order Rodentia; family Muridae; genus Mastomys; species Mastomys natalensis. The sequence goes on along the minus strand of JAJTUV010000171.1, from coordinate 1,424,012 downwards.
TGCCGATCCCTTTATGAAACAATTTTGAAGTCTGAGCTTTAATTATTGCTGGTAAACAGGTGGTCCACCTGCCTGCCCCAGGGACAGTGACCAACATCATCACCTGCCACTGCAGGTGCTTGCTGCAGAAAAGGCCCCAGCCCCCCTCATTCTCCTAGCTCTTGCTCTCTCTTTCTCCGTTTCCCTCCCCATCCCTTCTTTTTCAGCCTCCCCACCCTTTCTCTCTGCCTGAGTGTTTTCTCATTTCTCCATTTTTCTTCTCTCTCTTTCTCTCTCTCTCTCTCTCTCTCTCTCGTCTCTCTCTCTCTCTCTGCCTCTCTCTCTGCCTGTCTCTTCACCCATGTCCCCACTCATATCCCTTCCCCCATAAACTTCTTACATCAGATCTGCTGTGTGGTATAACTTCGCGGGCTGTACCTGACCCCCTCACTCTCATTTTTATCCTATGGTTATTATGCAAGAGACACTCAGGGCTTTAAAATGAAGCTATTAACTGTTTTGCTATCAGCTGGCTTGGCAAGTAGAGCTGGCTTACTCTCAACCTAAGTCTTGGCTTCTCATCTGAAACACAGGGGAGTCTGAGGTTGAAACAATGTAAGAGGTTGTTCAGTTCAGTACTTAGAAAACAGTGATGTTACAATTTCTCTAATTATTAGGATTTTACAAAAACTAATTTAGTGTAGGAATATATGTTGCTAATAGAATGTGAACAACATGCTACCCCTATTAAAGAAAATGGGAAGATGTCCTCAGAGGTATAGAAAAATTTAATCAAAATACTGGGGAATTGTGTTATAATTTTAGGAAAAAATGGGTTAGGACAAATTTCACGCCCTGTACAGCCTTCCTTTTTATTAGCCAGCAATATACAGAACATTAAAAAGTTGCCGATGTAAAATGATTTTTAATGTCATTCATTATTTACTTTTCAAGGACATTAAAACATACATAATAAGTATCTTGCAGTTTTATTAGCTAATAGATATTTAAATAGATTAACAAATTATGTGCTGGGAAATAACGTGGTCAGGATTGCTTGAAAAAATATGTTATGCATCATAAAATTTTCAGTCAGGAATATATTAAACCAATATATTTCCATCAGTTTTCATACATTTCTTTCATCAGGCTCCTGGCAAGTAACCCTGGTTCAGTTCTCTTGCCTTGGGTTGTAAATAACAGGAAACCTGGATGTTTTTTAAAAAATGAAAATCAGAAAGAAGTTATCTTCTTCGTATGAATACAGTTAGGGGAACATTCTAGGATTAGTCTATTAAAAATTTCTGTTATGTGTGTGTGTAGTAATTATTTATGCACCTATTTATGTACATGCATTTATGATTTTACAGTCATCTTTATACAGTTAGTTCCATTTTTATATTTTTTGTATGGATTTGTATGTGTGTGCATGTTTACATGTGTGTTGAACCAGGGCTGGCTTTCACATGTCATTACTCAGGAGCATCTATCTCATTTTCTGAGACTAGGTTTCTTACTGGGCCCCAAATCTTGATGACTAAGCTGGGACTGACAGATCACTGAGCCCCATGGACCCTGCTGTCCTTGCCTTGGCAGCAGTGAAGTGACAGGCACAGGCCACCATGCCTGGCTCTTTCCTTGGATTCTGTGAATGGAACATAGGTCTTCATGCTTACACAGCAAATGTCTTACTATGTGAGGATCTCCCCAACCCACCTCTTAAATATTCCCTTAGGAGCTTGACTTCCGTTTCAGAGTCATGGTTCTGCCATCTATCCATGCCTAAATGCATCAGAAAAAAAAATAACGTAATTACAAAGATTAGATTAAACCAATTAATATTTCTTACCTTGGTCTTGGAAAAGACTCATGACTGGGAAGGCCATTGGATGTGTCAATCAAGTACCTTTTGTGTGAGGAGGAGAGAACACCTTGGAGCCTTCTATGGCATCACTTGCAGACCTAGCGATGAACCTCTGACACAGGCATTTTCATAGTTGCTTAGGTCTGAGACTAACTCATTCTCTTGTGGCTTTTTTCTAACAGAACCTAGCTTTCTTTCCACCATATTAATAAGCCCTCTTTCCCTCCTTCCTTACTTACCCCTTCCTCTCTAGCCTACCATACCTTCCCCAGAGCAAAAGTCCCTAACCTCTCTGCTTCAAGTGAAATGCTTTACCTCCATGACTTGGTAGTCTTGGTGTATCTCTCCATTTCTAGCTTCATAAATGCCTTAGATGTTCTCCAAATAAAGACAAAAACGTCTACAAATCTATTTAAATGAGTATTCAATTCACTTTTCTCATTCTTTCAAAAGTGAATTAACATGAGAACAATATGAGAAATGGCCTTGGACAATTGCATTAAAGGTCTGATAACTGAATTTGTCAAGTTTCTCCAGAGGGACAAATCCAATAGGGCACACAGGCACAAGCACAAAGTTACTGCCCATGTATAACTTTAACTTTTTAAAATCCTACTTTTAATGACGGTTCTTAAATGCTTTAACCTTCCTTTAACCACCCACGAGAGGTAGTGGAAAGAAAGGATTCTGGGGGCAGTGGGGTCAGGGGTGGTAGTGGACCTGTTTAGAAAGGTTTTTTTTGAGCAACTCCCACCTGTATTGTCTGGAAATCAGCAGTTCAGTGGCAGATTGATCCGTTGTCAAACACTTCCCGGATACATCAGCAGTCCAGTTTGGTAGAGTTGGTATAGTGAACACAAATCAGCAGCAGAGGCACTGCCTAGCAGAGTCAGCCAGGGCTCAGCCTCAACTGAGTCAGTAGGAGGGACCAGGGCCAACAGGAACACCAGGAGAAGTTCTTGGCTATTCCTCTCGCAGCAAAGCAAAGGTCAGCAAAGACATGAGACCAACAAGCATTGCACAGCTGTACCAGCAAGCCAAGCTCAGCCTCCTTCACTGTCTGTTGTGTCCTATTTATAGCTCTCCAAACATCACGTGTCCTCCACAGGTCTCGCCCCAGCATGTGTCTTGCCTCAGCTGACATCACTCTGCTAATCAGCCCAAGTCTACAGAAATGGCAAGAAGCCTACCTAGACACAGAACCAGAAATTTTTCAGTGCATTTCTCTCTTTCGAGTCCCAACAAAAGGAGCTCATCCACGCAATGTAAGGTACACCATACATGTGTGTCTTTCACATGCTTGCTTTAGCAGAACATCCTTTCAACTGTGTCTGCTTTTGGGAATGTTCCTTCATGAGTTTGCCTTAGCCTTTCATCTGTGTCCACTTTAGAAAAACATTTCTTCACGTGTTTGCCCCAGCAAAACAACATCCAAAACAACTGACTTTCTAAAGAACCTTAAGTTTCCACTTCACCTGTGTGCTCACTCATGCATGCACAGGACACATGCACATGCTATTCTGCCTTGCTTGTATTATTTATTAGAAAGAGTAAACTCACATGATCACACACACCATATATTCCCAGGCGTGTACATGTGTGTTAGCCGAGTAGAGAAAACTAGGAGAAGTTGATATACACTTGCATTTGACTCTTGGGACTCTGAGGACTAAGAGAACTGATAGTTTGCTCCAAACTGAGGGCAGCTAGTCTTGAGAAAAAAGGCAACATCTCACTTCGAGCCTGGAGTTAGTAGAAAGGCAATGTCCTGCTTTAAAGGCAATATACAGGTGGGATCTTTTCTTAATGTGGAGAAATGGTTAACCTTTTTGTTCTATGTGGACCTGCAACTTATTGTGTGGAGGCACAATGTAAGGTGTAAGGGAAGTCTGTCTGTTTTATTTGGTATGCCAAGTTCAAAATTCAGTTCATCCAAGACCACTCTTCCAGAGAGAAACATCTGGGATAGCAGGATAATGTTTAACTAAATATCTGCTTATCCTGTGGCCTGGTCAAGCTAACATCTAAAATCAATACTCATAATAATCTGTGCACTTTATGAACTCAGAAGTCGAGAAGGGAGAGAGGGAGGAAGCGGGGGAGAGAGGAGGCAGCTGTCCAATCTCCTTATCTTTAATGCTACTAGTTACTGCTTGGTTCGTGGCTAGGATTTCTGGGAGCACAAAGCCCATCACCAATCTTCTCTATCTTTCTTCAGATCCTACTGTCTGATCTACTTTTACTACATCAGTCTCCAAGAGATGCCTTTTCTGACACTCTGCATTAATTAGGCCATTTCCTTGACCATTCTCTCTAACAACATACATACTTTTATTAAAGTCACCCCAGCAATGTGTTAACACACTTTAGCACTCAGTCAGATTGTAATCAAACAGTCAGAGAGGAGCAAGGACAGTGACCATGCCTGGTTTGTCTGTGTCTCCAGTGCCTGGCATGTTTGCTACATGGTAAATATTGCATAGTTTCCTGCTGAAAAGGTCAGTGGATAGAAGAAAATCTTGTCTAAAGTAGGTGTGCTGGGAGGGATGGAGTGTTACTCTGAAGAATGGAGAGTAAAAAACTGATGTGGAGGACAAGTGGTGAATCAAATCTGACACCCACTGGAAGAAGAAATGGATCTTTTGGCTTATAGAGGAGGGCAGCAAGGCAGAGGTTTGGAGAGACCTGTGTGACTTTTGGCCTGTCAACTTTTGGAAGCCAGTGGAATTACTTAGATGTAGTTATGAGGATAGCACCTTGTTGTAAGTGGAGAATTTGAGTCCTAGAATACTGAGATAGATATGTGGGCAAATGTGGTCATTTGATGGAGATGGAGAAACGAAGATAATGCTGGGAATACATTCAGAAGAATTGCCAGTGAGAATTGGAGGAAGATGAGTCAGAGCTAGAGGGTGGAAAAGGATAGTCAGGATGTACAGGCCTCAAAGAAGCTTGACTGAGCAGAGACACTGTGGGAAACTCTTCAGAGGTCCAGGTGCTTCCCCGGGAAGCAAAGCTATGGGCGTTGGCAGTCACCTTCGTGGTCCACTGAGAGCTGAGTCGGTGAGATGGCTGTTTATTGAAGACTTTGGAAGATTTCAGTGGACAGCAGGTGGAGTGTAGGCAACTACAACTACATTTGTAAACTGTGGTGGGAACAGAAGGCAAGCCATGGTATAGGAGTGAAGAGAATCCCATTAAGGAATTTCCAAGGATTCATAGGATTATTGATTATATTTCCCTTTACTATCAAAGTGTAACATGCCATGAATTTGAAATCATTGATACATTTGACTTTTTTTTCATACTGTATTACAATTCTAAATTATATTGTTCCTGAATAAACATACATTAAATTAAAAGAATGAAGAAAAAGAAAAGAGAATGTGTGTAGACAGAAAGAAAAGATGAATCACCTTAACAGAGGCACTTGGGAAGAGGCAACCTTAGTTAAGACTTGCCTCAAGCAAATTGGCCTATGACCATGTCTGTAAGAAATATTCTTAATTGACAATTGCTATGGTAGTGTACAGCCCTGCTGTGGGTCAATGGTCCTGAGATGTATAAGAAAGCTTGGTAAGCATGAATGAGAGAGAGGAGAGAGAAGAGGAGAGAGAGAGAGAGAGAGAGAGAGAGAGAGAGAAACAGAGAGACAGAGACAGACAGAGACACAGACAAAGATAGTGAGAGAGAGACAGAGAAAGATACAGAAAGAAACAAAAATAGAGAGATAGAGATAGACAGATAGGCAGAGAGAGACAGAGAGGAAGACAGAGAAGGAAGAAGAGGAAGAGAGAGAGAAGTGTTCCTCTATGGTTTCTGCTTCAGTTCCTACCCTGACTTCTCTGAGTGATGGACTGTATGACCTGCAAATGTAACTTAGACAAACCTTTTCCTCCTCTAAGTTTGTTTTGCTCATGTTGTTTGTCACAGCAACTGAAAGCTAACTAGAACAGAAGACAATATGGAGACACTAAAGCCAGCTCTCATAAAAGCAGTTACAGCTCCTGGAGTCTTTTTCTGCTTGTAGTCTCTGTTTCATCCTCTTAATCATATGAAGCATTCCCTAAGTCAAAACAAATCAAGTTATACTGTTTCTGCTTGTAAAATGTTTTCTTTCATCCCTGAAATTGACGACCTTAAAATAACTTTATTTAAAACATTTTTTAACCTTGTGCTATCATCCTCATTTAGAATGTCCTCTATTCATTGGCCAACTAGTTACTTCTTTAAACTCTAGGACCTGAACATACACTGTTCAGAGACGATAGTGCAATGAGCTGAGCCGCTGTGTGTGAGGAGATGTCTGCGAGGGTCATTTCTCTGGTTCTTCTCATTGTTCTTGACCCAACCCTTTGCTGTTACACAGGTGACATTCCCCTGTCATCTTGCTCTCTCATTAACCCAATTTAGAACGATGCCTATGGTTAGCAACCAGATATCTGATTGAGTGAAATGCTCATTAGCAGTTACCTTAGCACAGGAAAAGTTAATCTAGTCTTAAGAAATCTGTAGAGGAGAGGAGAGGACACTTTGGTGTCTTTATTTCCCAGAGGTTCTAATCTGTGGGTCCTCTGGGGTCCTCTGACCTCTTCTATAAACAGTCAGGACATTCCAACCCACTCTCCATCTCACTTAAGTATGTTTCTTACTGTAAATAAAACCCTTTGTGTCTTTCTCTCTGAACCACTGGTTCAATCCTTTTCTAAATTTTAAAGTAAAACTTCCTTGGGGGATTCAGTGGATGGCCTTTGAAGTGGTTTGGTAATTCTCTGTTTCGTGGAAGTGAAGTTTATTCAAATAAAAATGGCTCGCTATTCTTTTATTGCACTTCTGGAAAGTTATTAGACTTCAAATGTGATGGATCCATGCGAGAGCCTGCCCAAGGCCTGCATCTCCTTCGCCTGGTGCTCGCTAAACTGAATTATAGGCCTAAGTTGTTTTCTTAGGAATCTTCTGTACTTTGCAGGAGGGTAAAGCAGTCGCACTGAGCTGTGGGGCTTTCACTGTATATTAGGGGAAAGACAAAATGAGGCTTTCAACAAGTATTTAAGGGTTCAGATAGCACATTTAAACAAGGAACTATCCTAGAATATGACAGATTGTAAGGGAGTCAGCTTATTGAAGAGGAAATTGGCTTTAGTTTACTGATGGGAACAACAGAGAGTAGCAGAACAACACGTGGTCCACCCTCCAGAAGTCTTTCTTTGTCTCCACCCAATGTGCATGAATGGGACGCATGACCACACAAGGCCATTTGACACCTTGATCTTTGATTCTGATCCATGGTGTTAGTCATACTTTGTACTTTTGGACACTTGTTTTTTTCTTATATTAACACAGAGTGACTTTGAGTAGCAATAAACATGAATGTGTAGGCATCTCAGCAGTAGGGTATAAAGTTCTTTAAGAATATTCCAGAGTGGTAAACCAGGTCATGTGCAGTTCTGTTTCTAGTGGTTGTTGTTGTTGTTATTTGTTTGTTTGTTTTTTGGTTTGTGAGAACTCTCGAGAAGAATTTCCAAAGTGGGTTCTCTCACTTGCACATGTTCAACAACAGTGGATCAGAGCTGCCCCTTCACCACGTCTTCACAAACATCCATTGTCATTTATGTTCCTCATGATGGCCATGCTGAGCAGAGTGAGCTAGAAGCTTAAAGTAGTTTTAACTGGACTTCCTGATGACTGATGACATTGGGCAATATGGAAAGCATTCCCTAGCCACTTGCATTTATTCTTTGGGGCATTTTATGTTCAGTTCCTTCCACCTGGGGGAAACTTCCAGATGTGTATGTCCTTTTATACTTTTCCTTCACATCTGTGTCTCCTCTCAGGGATGGAATGTTCCCACTTCCTGTCTCCACATTGCACCCGGTAGCTTTGCACCAATTCTCACCGTTCCTGCAATGCTGCATTTACCCAAACCACAAAGATTCAGTAGATCCTCAACCACATCTGGGAGGTCTAGGCATGTTATTGATCATTGGTCAGTCAGATGACATGCGGAAAGCAGCCAATGTCTGCAATGACACACACTACTTCATGCACTGGTACAATATCTTCATTAATTATTTTATTTTCAGTCCTTAAGTTATTTTTGCCCTTTTCATTAACAGGATTTATATGTTGTGCTAGGAAAGAGTAATACATACTGAAGACATAATTAGTACATTAATAAAAAGTCATTTGTTCTTACTAGTGTACAGACCTCTAACACAGAGATACATGTAAATCCTTGCTGTGCCTTTTCTAGAAGAATACAAATGAAAATAACTTCTGGCATCTTGATTCTTGACCACTGTTTTTTTGGGTGATCCAGTGTCTTAATCATACAGGCTAGCACTGTATGCAAATATCTTCTGTTTAGTCTAACAATTCAGTGAAAGACACTGACAAGTTTAAAACACTTTTCTTTTTAAATGTATGTCTTTGTGGCATGCATAATGTATGTAATCCATTTCCTTGTGCGTGGCAGCCATGGTGCGTGTTATGTGCCTACGGAGGCAAGAGGTTGAAGTCTTCCTTGATTGTGTTCCACATAATATATTTGAGGTGGGGGCTCTCATCTGATCATCTGAACTCCGAGATCTCTGGTTCAAGTAGTCTAGCCATCCATCTTCCTCTGGGGAAACTCTGTCTCTGTCCCCTGAGGCTGGGATTACAGACAGGCTGCCACACCCTCTCAGCAGCATCCTATGGTTGCTAGGGAACTAAATTCTGGTTCTCCACTTTACCCACTGAACCATCCTTACAGCCCCAAAACACATCACTTCCCCTCCCAAGGAAGCTAGAATCGCTACCATTGTTATTTTTGTTTTATTAAAGATTTTGGATACATTTAATTGTCTGATTAGAAGTTGAAATAGGTCATTTCTTAGCTGAAGTATTGCCCAGGAAATATGAAGAGGGAGGAGAGGGAAAAATGCTTTCAGTTCAATAAAGTTAACATCTGTACAGTCAACAGAGGAGCTGGGGGGGTTGTCAGTGATTCCTCTCTCTGTAGGGAATGATGCTAAGCCGTCCAGCTTAGCTACACTTACACGTACAATTCTGATTGGAGAATGAGTTGTGTCCAGAGTGTTCCTATTGGAAATATACACTGAATGGACCTTTCCAGTGAGCTGAGCCAGCACAGTAAAGCCCAGATCTGGCATGCTGCAGCCGTATGGCTTTACTGTGTTTACCTAGCTAAGAGAAATGAGAGTCTTCCACATCCCAGGATTTGTTTTGGTTATTTTGCCAGAGTCAGTGAATTTATTTTTGTATTCTTGGTTAGCCTGAATTACCTTTTTTTTTTTTTTTGGCCAGAGCTAGAACATTTCAGGCCCTTTAAACCTTTATTAAAAGATGATTTTAAAAAAAATCGCACATATCTAATTGCACAGTTTGTTGATTTTTGCCATATACCTTAACCCATTGGTTAAGATTCCCACAGACAGGATGAAATCATTCCCCTTACCAAAGGCTTCCTTACCATTCCTTCTTAGAATCCCATTCCTGGGAGATGGCTGCCTAGTCTGCATTTTTCTAAATGTTTGTAAATGAAGTCATAAGTGTACCTTTGGCTCACTGTCCTTCAAATCCCCAGGGTAATGCTTTTAAGAGCCATCCATTTGTTGCACATGTAATATTTTACAGCTGAGCGATATTCTGTGTATATACACATTGTATGATTTCCTCACATTTCAGACATTAAGGATTTCTAGTTTAGGGTTATTACAATGAAGCTGTATGAGTGTTCATGGGCAAGTTCTTCTGTGTGGCTGTATATTTTTATTTCCTTAACTAACTATCCTGGAATTCCATGGGTAAGTCGTGTGGTAGTCATGTGCGTTTAGCTTTGGAAGAGTGAGCTGCTTTGCTTTGTCTTACCATCCACAGTGTACATAGACTTCATCTGTCCATGCGGCTGGCAGCCTGGTATTGGAAGGGTTCCAGGCCTATCAGGGAAGAATGGGCTTCTGTATCCTTTCCTGTGTTTCTTGTGATCTCTATGTGCTTTTAAACATTTTTAAATTTGATAGTGCCTTCCTTCCATATTGTAAGCCTAGGGCAAAGCAGCCAATCAGCCCTGGACAGAGAACTCTAAAACTATGAGCCAACACAACCCATAGTTGTTTATAAGTTGACTGTGTCAGGTATTTTGTTACAGTGATGAAAAGCTCAAGTCCATGATCTATCTTCATCTTTATGCCTTGTGGGCAATAAAGTCCAACGGTTCAACATCAATTCTTTTATGTTAAGTTGACAAACCATTTGTTTAAGTTCCATTTAATAAAATGTTTCTTTTCTGATTCAATTGTCATATTTTTTTTTTTAACAAGAATTAGCAGTGTATTTCTGGGATTTTTTACAGGTCCATTTGGTTATGTCTTTAACTGCTCAATAACTTCAAGCTGCCTTGATGGCTGTACCTTTATAAAACATTGGTTTTAAATAGAATCTATTATTAGAACAGTTTTAGGCTCAGAGAATGTTGAGCAGAAGGTACTGGCTTTCCATATGTCTCCTATACGTGCACATGCCTGGCCTCCGTGTTTATATTCTCACAAGACTCCTATGCCGAAATCCAATGATTTAGGGTATGAAGGTGAGGTCTACGAAGGTGACTATGTCAAGTGACAGGGCCCTCATGAAGGAGATAGGTGTTCTTATGAAAGAGCACCAGAGCAACTCCTTTCACCACAGAACATACAGCAGGAAAATGGTCTGCTATATAAATCAGGAAGCAGCCTTCTCAGACCCTGAATCTGCCAGTTTCTTGATTTGGACTCTCCATGAAACAGAAGACACCAGAGTGGTTTTGTTTGCCTTGTTTGAATTTGCATCTCAGAGATGGCACATGATGCAGAGATGCAGAATATCTTCTTTTTTTTTTTTCGAGACAGGGTTTCTCTGTGTAGCCCTGGCTGTCCTGGAATTCACTCTGTAGACCAGGCTGGTCTCGAACTCAGAAATCCACCTGCCTCTGCCTCCCAAGTGCTGGGATTAAAGGCGTGCGCCACCACTGCCAGGCTAGAGTATCTTCTCATATACTTAACATACAAGTTTTATTTGCCTGTGTTGTGGGAGGGCTGCTCACATGTGTGCATGAGGAATGCCCTCTGTACATTTCTAGCTTGCATGCAGACAGTGCATTTGTCAATGCCATTTCCTTTACTGCTTAGATGTTAATGAAAGATCAACTTTATTGTTTTCCTGAACTTTTAATAGGATTGACAGTCAAAATCACTCCTGACTGATCTTTACATTGCTGTCTATATTTTTATTTTATAAAATTATATTTTCTTTACTTGCTATAAGGATATGCATAGTTTTGGCCTTTGGGGGACATTTGCTTAAGAAGCATTCTTCAAGGTGCTTGAATATTCGTTTGCTCCTATTTCCTGATCAGTGTCAGAGCTTGTGGATTTTACCAGTCCTTTCAGAAAAATCATCTTTTTTTTTGTTTATTTTTTCCATATCCCGTTTTCTATTGTATTGAATTCCAATCAATATTCCATTATTTCTGGTCATTTTGGCTTTTATTTTTGCTTTTCTAAAGTTTTAGCTTTAAGTGATTGTTTGGGATGTTTTTCTTTTTTCCAATATAAATGTCTAAACCACAGTTCAGCTCTGAGTCTCGCTTTATGAGTCTAACTTTTAATCAATAGTGTCTGCTGTCAGTTACACATGTCATAGAGTTCGTCCATGGCTTTGCCCTCCTCCAGCTAATAATTACTTAGAGGCATGATTTTTTCATTGTAATATTTGAAGCTTTCCAAGGTATTTTGTTGCTATTGGTATGTAATTTCATTCCACATTCTCAGAGATGATCCACTAGAATCCTGCTGTTTCATATCAATCCATTACAATTTTTTAGATTATTTTTTTAATGCCTACCATGGTAAATATGTCATGTATTTTTAGAGTGTCCTCTCTGCTCCCATTGGGTATAAAGCTTTATAAATATCAAGTATATTAAGGTGGGTAATAGGATAGGTTAAATATCCTATATTTTCCTTTATTTTCTATCTTATTGTTTAGTGATGATTACACTATCTCCTACTCTGATGATAGGTTTGTCTGACTTTTTTTTTTTTAAATTTTGCACTTTTTAGTACCTAAATATTGATTCTTTGTTGTTGGGCATATACATATTCGTGCCGTTATGTCATCCTGATGAGTTATTCCCATTTATCACTAGCTTGCATCTTTCTATCTGGGCATACTCTCTGTCATAAGGTCCCTTCATTTCATGTGAATGTGTTTCTCTAATCTTGATTTCCTAACTACTTACATCATGCTTAATCTATTTTTTTAGACTAATTTGTGCTTCATATTCGATGGATGCCTTTTAAATGGTGTCTTATGGAAGTGGTACTTTTCCTTTGAACTTTGTTTGGTTTTGACATTCAATCAGGTTTTTGTATCAGTAATATTTAATGTAAATTTTATATGCTTACATTGTCATCATGCATTTGTTAATTAATTATTTTATGCTCCCTTTCTCTCCCTGCCGTTTTGGGTTATTAGAATAGATTTTAGATTCTCTTTCAATTAATGTGTTGCTTTATTTCATTAATATTCTAGTTATATATAATCACACTTTTAAGACATGATTTTTATTGTTTTTAAAATATATGTGTTTATTTACATGTGTGTGCATGTATGTTTGTATTTGGGGTCACACACATACCATGCCACATGTGGGGCAGTCAGAGGTAGTAGTCAGATCTCTTCTTCCACCAAGTGTATCTCCAGATCAAACTCAAAGCATCATGCTTAGTGACAAGCACATTTGCCTGTTGAGCAAATCACATCACCCCAAATAGGTTTCTATAGAGATAACAACATATATCCCAAACTTTACCAGGTTATTAATAGTGACTATTGTACCATTTTGTGTCAAATTAGAAACCTTATGCTTATATAGATTTTTCTAGTGATTTAACTATACATATGCTCATACATATTTCGCATATATTGTCAGTGTATAAGGTTGTAGCTGTCTATCTTGATAATCACACAAATAGATGCTGGGAATTTCACTTTAAACAACCCATCAAATCTTATAAAACTCCAGAAAGAAACCTTTCCAGACACTGAACAGTTTCAATGCTTTTCGTTTGATTTGATATTTTTTCCTCTGAATGTATTTCTGTTCAGCCTGAAGAAATGTATTGGGAATTTCTTATAGTGACATATCTTGCTGGTTTTATGTCTTGAAAAATGTTATTTTAGTTTTATTTCTAAAGATATGCCTCACTTGATGTAGCATCTGGATCTGATTCCATTCCAGTGTCTTAAGGACAGAGGTAGGTGTCTCCGGCGCCTTGTGGTTTCTAATGAGAAATGAGCGTTTCCCTGTGTTGTGTGTTTCTGTATTTGTGGTACTTTTCCTTTCTCTTTCTTCTGACATATTTCAAGTTTTCCTCCACGCCTTTCAGGGTTTCAGTTTGGGCTGGGATATGGTTTTACATAGGATTGTCTTTGGATGTGTCCTTTCTTGGGTGGGTGGGATGGGTCATGGACATCTTCAGCATTTACTTTTTATCCTGGGAAGTTTTGGCCATTCTAAGTTTAAACCTATTTTCACTCCTTCTTTTCTCTTTTCTCCTTCTGAGACTTGCGTGGCATTACTATTAGATTTTTGATGCTTCCTATGACTCCTCCAGGGTCTATTCTTTTTCCTATCTGCTCACCATATTAGATAATTTCTCCTAAAATACACAGACAATTTCGCCACTAACCTTCCCTCTAATGTTCAGCTCTTCAAAGATGTCCTCTTCCATTTTTTGACGATTTCATGGTGGTAAACAATGTACTGTGATCAGATTCACCTCCATCGACATCTCTTACCTGCTCTTAATGTCTTCCCAGCCCCACCAACTGTCCTCTTTCAAGCTCGTCCCCCTCCCACTTCCATGTGTTTTGACCTGCTGTGTGTAGTAACGGTTGTTTGTGTGAGCCTTGATTCAGGCCACTTACCAGGAATTACACCAGGGAATGAGATGACAGCTTCTTCCATGGACATAATTAACTTCTGATAGTGCCTCAGGAATGGGTGGCATGTTCTATGGGTGAGGGGATGGAGAAGAGCCCAGTCCTATGTAGGTCATGTGTAGGCAACCACAGATGGTGTGTGTCCCTTACTGCTGCAGCCCTATCCAGAAGATAGAGGTAAATAGCACTCCTCCACATGCTCTGACTCTTGTACTCCTTCTGCTTCATCATCTGATGGTCCCTGAACCTTGGGAGGTGCAATAAAGACTTCAGCACTCAGCAATCACTTGTTCTTAGCCCTTGGAGCAGTTATGAGCTGCAGAATGTTTCTGTTCCTCTGTTGAGATTGCATGTCTTCTCATTTATTTGGAGGCCATGGTTTTAACCTTATGGGACAGAGTTAAAACAGCTGGTAGACTAGCTCATGGGATTGTTCCAGCAGTTTGATCAGCTGCAGGTTAGTACCTGTTTATCGTCTTTTTCTTGAAAGGAGGCCATATTTTCCCATTTCTTTTGTTGTTGATTTTGGACTGTGTGCTGAAGGCAGTGAATGTTATGTCCTGTGTCATATAGCTATATCTATCTATCTATCTATCTATCTATCTATCTATCTATCTATCTATCTATCTATCTATAGATATATAATCTAGCTAGTGCAATAATGTCTCTCTACCAATGGAAGGTCTAAGAATCCAGTAATTGTTCAGTCCATGAGACTGTAGAGGAACTTAGGTGGAGTGGATGAGGTGGGGAGAAGATGTGAGAGAGAAGGTCTTGGAGGAGAGGAGGAAGGAGAATCTGCAGTCTGAATGTAAAGTAAGTAAGTAAGTAAGTAAGTAAACAAATCGGAAATAAAAAAACAAAACAAAACAAAACCCTACATCCTGTTGACATCATATTCTCCTTTGGTTATTTCTAGCTGCCATCTTGGATTCCTGATCACCATTCTCAGACTTCAGGGTCGCACACTCAGAATTTCAACCCCTGTTTTAGTCTCTCCCTAGCCCTCTCTAATGGTGCTCAGCTCCATGCTATTAATAACTAAACCTACTTTTCTCCTGATCATCGCTGACTCGCACTGCAGCAATTCTAATGATTATTTTTCAGCAATCACTTTATTCAGCCCACTAAAGTCTGTCAGAGAGCTTCTGTTGCTTTCCTTTGGAAAACTGTTTTCATTTGCCCCTGGCCTGAGCCCGCTTGGTTTTTTCTCTCCTACCTCACTAGCGATTCTTCAACTTTCCCTTTCCCTTTCATCTCCCTAACTTACGCTGGTTGCTCTTTCTGGACCGTCTCTAATTGCACACACTTGTTTGATGGTCTCATCTAATCTCCTGGCATTAAATTCCAAGTCCTGGCTTGTCTTCTCACAGTGTTAGATGTGAACATTTTGTGGGCTACTAAAATGACTTTCTGAGTGTCATCTCAAATCAAACATGACTAAAGACAAGTTCATTTTCCTGTCAGATCGTTTCCTAATTTAAAGATGATAATTTAATTATTCTAATTCTAGCATACCCTCAAACTCAAGTTTCTTTTCAATTTTCATTTCTTCACCCGTTATATATGAAACCCTAATTTCCTTGCCTCACATTACACTGAAATCTCTGACTCTACCTCAAGTCCAGTGTAGGCCATGCCATTACCTGCTGTTGCCTGGATGAAGTCAGTATACCCTTATTAATCTCCTTGCTCTACCTCTGTCACTTATGTTTTAAAATGAGCAAAAATGAATGTTAAATTTAAATCTTTAAGTCAAATCACGGTATTCTATACCCAACCCATCCAATGGCATCCCTCATTCACTTTGTCATCTGGTAACCTAGGCGATCTGATCTTGTTGTCTGTCTTCTTTCATACTGTGGTCTATCTCATTTACTCTCTCTTTATGGGTGGCTCTGAGGATTGAACCCAGGGCCCTGATTGTGCTTGGTAGGGGCTCTGTCACTGAGCCTGTCTTATCTTTATCTCCTGACACAATGTGCTTGCTACTCTTCCTTAGACATACCAGATAAACTATAGCTTGACATTTTCTGGGCACAATAAAAGGATTTGATGGTATAGTTGTCATAAAATATAGTATTTGAATTTTCACAAGATCAGTATTACTGACACAAATAAAAAGTGTGTACAAATTATATACTTTATAACTACTGTAGTAATAAGTAGTATCATTGTCCTCACCAACAATGTTAATGAATTATGATCCAAGTTCCTACAACTTCAAGAATGAACATTAGAAATATTTTGTTTGTTTATGCCCTGATAAGTCAGTCCAACAGAGTCTAATAGACAGCTGGTAATGGCCTTATATTGCATTTAACTGATCAGGTATGCATTTGTGAACATTGGAAATGTTGTTAGGTATAGATACCTCATCTTCCACCCTAGCTACCCCCACTATTGGTGGTAGGCATAACAGATCATTAAAGCCAATTTGTTCCACGTGGTTAAGCAGAAGTGAGCTTCTGTGTCACTGAGGGGGCATGGATGGACAGATGGACAGATGGATGGCTTCATTAGAAGTTGTTTCTTCATTCTCGTTTAACTGCTTCTTTATATTTTCCAAGAACATGTTCCAAAGATAAAAGAAAAATAGGGACCATTTTAAGAAAACGGGAGAGCCACAAATCCCAACTAAGAAGTAAATAAAATGAAGAGTGTTGCTGCTATGTTAGAAGCAGTAGCCATATTGACCAGACAGGAAACGAATCTTGAAAGAATGCAATGATAAAGGTTGCCCAAGAGAACAGATACAAGCTCAGCTCTCAGGCTACCCAGAAAATGTCACCTTAGGGATGTGTTAGGACAATTTTTCCATGGTGAGCACTGTTCCTTCCTTGGTCAACACATGAAAGAAGGGTATATATGTATTTTTATTGCTAAGAATTGAAAAGTACTTTCCGTGGGTCTAGATCGGTTCTGTGTAGTCTTGTAGGGCAAATGGGTGCCAACTGTTGATGTCTCAAGGTCCCTTTGAGCTGGCCACTGTATTACTCAATAATTAATTAGGGAATAAGAGGATCTTCTAATTAAAGTCACAATTAAATCTGCTTGAAGTCGGCTTCTATCCCTGTCACTTCTGGGAACGGCATAGGTGTGGTTTCCTTGAAAAGATTCCTTTCAGTAGTGGTTAGGGAGGTCAACCTGCTGACTTATCCTAGGGTCATCTGCCTTCTGGCAATAGTGAAGGACTATTTTGCTTATCATAGGACAAAGCTCCATGGAAAGTTAGTAATCATAAAATTGCATGGCAAAAGATCAACTGTTTCACTCCTGGCAGGCAAAAGCTAATGATTTTTATTTTTTTGTAAGGGCAACATAATCTATGATTTTGCTTTCTACTTTTTCTCTCACACACAAAATTGCATACATTTAAGCAAGAATGAGCCCTAGCATTGTAGAAGAATCTAAGAATCATCTAAAATAATAGCTTAACATAAATAGAAAAGATTGGATGATACCACAGCAGAACAAAAAATAATTCTAGTCCTGCCTCATCTCCCTGAATATCTTCAGAGCATGAAACCTCCAGCAGAAAGTAAAACAGTGTAAATAATAAATGGGCACTATAAATTAAAACTGGAGCAATTACAAGGGGCATTCCCCAAATAATTCTATGTTCAGTGGGTTCCAGATATATGAGAGGCTCTCTCTCTCTCTCTCTCTCTCTCTCTTTTTAAACAAATCTCACAACTAAATTAAGAGGATTCTTTTATGTGCATGAGTATAATGGGCCATTGAATTAAAGCTGAGGTTTTTATTTTTTTCAAAACAGTGATCTCTCTGAATATTCCTAATATGATACACTGTAATACAACAAAGCTGAATTCCTCCTATTATACAAACTCCCTTTTACTGCATTCAAATGATTCCCAGTGATGTACTTAAAGCCGGGCTCGTTATAACATTTATATTATTCCTATTATTGCAGTTAGAAAGTATCACTGTATTTTATGGGTGAGAAGCAGGCAATAACCACTGTTAAAAAAGAAATTAAGGGGCTGGGGAGACAGCTCAGTAGTTAAGAGGACTGGGTTGCTCTTCCAGAGAATCTAGGTCCCATTCCCAGCATCCAGGAGTTGTCTCACAACTGTCTATAACTCCAGTTCTAGGGGGTCTGATGCCCTCTTCTGGCCAGTGTGGGCACCAGGCACCTAAGTGGTGCACAGATATGCATGTAAGCAAAACACTTGCACACATAAAATAGAAATAAATAAATTAAAAATAAAGCAAGTGAGTATATAACAGTGGTTTTAGTTATCCTAAAGAAAAACTTGATCTATTTAGTTTAAATACATGGGGATGACTTTAGCCATTAATTTTAACCTGTTTACTTACTCCTGTTTCCACAGGTGACTAGTGTGGCATATGGTCCTCCAACGATGCAAATATATCTATTCTGAGCTTTCCTGTTAAATTATTCATACACAAGGCAGCTTGCTTAAAGAATGCTGGAATCTCTCCCTTAGGAAACAGAGCCCAACATCACTCTTAAAATATAATAAATAATCCCATTAACAGCTTTTGCTTACCAGTTTCTATCTTTCTATCTCCCCTCTCTCTTTCTATCTCTCTGTCTCTCTCATCTCTCTTTATCTCTGTCTGTCTTTATGTGTCTTTGTTTTCTGTGTGTCTGTCTCACCACTTCTATCTCTCTCTCTCTCTCTCTCTTTCTCTCTCTCTCTCTGCTGTCTGTCTGCCTGTCTGTCTGTCTCCCCTGGCACCCATGTATATGTGGAGGCAGAGAATGCCATCAGGAGTCTTCCACAATCACTCTCTGCTTTTATTTATTGAGGAATTCCTTGCTGAGCCAGGAGCTCACCAACTCACCTAACCCATCTTGCTCTTGTGGCATCTCTGTTTCTGACTCCCGAGTGCCTAAATCACAAGCAGGATGTCCTGTCTACCTAGCTTTTATGCAGGTACCTGGGATCCCAGCTATCCTTGTCAAGCTTGGGCAACAAGTGGTCTAACTTTTGAGCCATATCCCCAGTCCTTGATTGAGGATTTCTACCGTTTAATCTGTGTGTCTAAATGAACTCTATCAGGGAAAAAAACCTCTATTCTTATTTACTAATATGGCACTAATTTGGAGTGCATGGTGAGTTATTGAGTGATAGCACCAATGTTTCATGTATAGTTATATTGACTCTAATGTTAGTCTCATTTGGGCCATGATAGTACATGGCTTCCAAGGCAGAAGAGTCTATGCAACTTACCTGGATGCTTTGTTCTATGCATACTTTCAGAATCATCAGTCACCATGTGCCTGCTTCCTTCTCTGTCATCTTCTTTTGACCTGATTAAATTATTAGGATTATCAGTTATCCAAATACAGAAACCAGATAGCAGTAGTGGTTCCTGCTGGTAACCACCGCACTTGGTGGGCTGAGGCAGGAGAATGACTATGAGTTCAGAGCTAGCATGGGATATATAGAGTGCCATGCCAACCCAGGCCAGTGTGAACTTTGTCTTACAGAGAAATAGAGGAACTGGAAGAAAACAAAGAGTGGGCATATGAGTAGTGCAGGCATATGCTCTCTTTGTTCTTGTTATTGTTCTCAACCCCATTCATAATTATTTGGGTATGTATCCCCACAGATCAGTGTTTTAAAGGCATAATCCACAGTGCAACACTTTGAAGAGGTGGTAGATACTTTAAGAGGTGGAGCCAAGTGGGGGGAAGTTAGGTCATGTACAATTATGCACATCCTGGTACTTGAGAGGTTGTGCAGTATGCTCAAGGTCAATCTGAACAAGCCAGTGAGACACATCCCACAAAAATGGAACAAGAAAATGAGGAGGAGGAGAAGGAGGAGGAGGAGAAGGAGAAGAAGAAGTGTTATGTTTCTGTACTTCAGAAGATAATATAGGGTTTTCAAAAGATTTTAGAAGTTATAACACATTGAGTGTGGCCAAAAGAAGTTTGGGGATATAAACACTTTCTTTGGTGATAGATAACCGTGACTTGACTTGATAAGAATGTGATCTTGATGTGTGTGTGTGTGTGTGTGTGTGTGTGTGTGTGTGTGAGGCAGGGAGATCACTATCTAATCAACAGAGGCATAGACACTCCACTTCCTCTATATTTTCATGAAAGGCAAAATTAGTTCACGTCTCTCACTAAAATCATGCCCAAAGAACTAAACTGAGACTTTCAGGAACCACTTTGTTCTTTAGGTCACTTGTTTGTTGAATCCACGAAGACCTCTATTTAGCATTAATATTTGTTCACTCATGAAATCTTGTGAATTACTACATAGCCATGTTGTGCCAGGAGCCAGACCAGATGCCACGGGTACAGCAGCAATTGCAGTCAACATGACTTCTGTGCTCCCGTCTTCCTGGGGCTTATGTTGCCAAGGGTTCTCAACCTTGACTCTTTGTGGATCTGGCTAGTTCTTTGTTATGGGATATTTAACAGCAACCCAGGATCTACCAACTACATATCATTAGCAAGTCTCTAGTTGTGAAAGTTGAAACATCTCCAGACATTCGCAAATGCTCCTTTGGGAATCAAATAGCCTTGGTGGAGAATATGTGTGAAAACCTCTACATTGCACACAAAAGGAAACGTTCGAATCAACTAAAGAGAGGCACAATAGAGAATGTAGCATGAGGTTTCCTAGATAGACACAAACAATGTCTAGGAACCCATGTAGGGCGCTGATGACAGACAGAGAAACAGTTCCTCCCAAGATAGTATCTTATGGATGAAGGCTACTTACAAGAAGATAACATCTTGGTTTTCTATAATTTCTGATAATAGGATTAAAAGGATCCTGATGAAAAATACAAGTTTGGAGATTTTCTGAAAAGTCTCTGGTGACTTTATAATTGCGAAGTGACTACCTGACTCATTCCTACTGGAAAAGAACATGTCTAAGACATAGATACTGACGGTAGGAAAGGTTTTAAATGGTATCTGGAGGGTTATGCTTAGAGTAAGCTGGGGATTCCAAACCTTGCTGATGGAGAAGGAGGGGTGAGAGATGTACTTATCAATGGGTTTAAGAGTAAATTTTAGAATGAAGTTAAGAATTATGTTGGCCTAGCAAACTGGCAGTGGCAGGCACTATTCTGAGATCTATGGTCTCAATACTCACATGTAATTCTCTAGGTTTCAAATACCAGGTTTGATTTTAGGCACAGAACTACGGTTAACTAGTGACTGAGAAGAGACAGAGATCTTGGCCAGGGATGAGCCCCATAATTGCCAAGCCAAAAGGAAGTGATCATCCCTCAAAGTATATACATACAAATAACAAAATGGGGTTAGCAGATTATAATTGTATAATCGTGCACGTGTGGGTGTGTAACAACAATAATAATCAAAGAAAAAGAGACTGTCAGTTTGAACTAAAGATGGATGTCTGAGAGGAACTGGAGGAAGGAAAGGGAATGGGGGAATGGTGTAATTATATTTTAGTTAAAATATACTAAATAAAAAATCCCAATAACAACCAAAAAGGTTTTCGAAAGTTGTGTTTGGAGCAAAGAAATAGAGAGTCTGTGCTTGGGGCAGATGGCAGCCTGCTGGGAGATGACAGGGATTGAGAACAGATATTGAGCTTAAGTTCTGCTAAACTAACTTCATCAAGAAGAATTATATTGATGGGAAAGAAATACTAGAGCAAATTAAAAATAACACAAGAAAATAAAAACTCATAATCTACTTGATTGTTTCTTCATTTATTTCAATATTAGGTAAATGTCTTCTGCATGCCATATGTGAACAAAGCACACCATTCCTGGGTTCAAATATTTTATGCTCTGGTAGAGGAGTGGAATTTTCTGGATTCCTAAAACCCTGGGTTGCCTAAATTTCCACATATAGTGTAGGGTCACGTGTAGGACCAAATGGTGGCCTAACATGGTGTGAGGAGGGGCATGGCTAAGGTCACAGGTTCATCTGTGTATGGTTAATGAGTAGGAGTAACCAGGATGGAAAGGAACCAGTGGAGGTAGAGAGAGATTCTACCCAAAGGCCAAAAATGGCATGATGGGTCATGGAGAAGATTTGCCTATACCATACTCACCCTCAGCCGTTTCTAAGAAAGTGTGATCCATGGGTTTGATTCCAGAAGACTAGACATTTCATTTCCTTCAAAACCAAGCTTTGTTATTTATTTACTTATTGTGTGTGTGTGTGTGTGTGTGTGTGTGTGTGTGAATGTGTGTGTGTGTTTGTGTGTAGGTACCTGGGAAGTCCAGAAGAGGGCGTTAGATTCTCCTGAGCTGTAGGTACAAGCAGTTGTGAGCTGGTGGAACTAGGTTCTGGGAACTGAGCCTTCTTCAAGAATAACACAAAGCTTCCAACAGCTTAGCCACCTCTCCAGGCCATAAAAACTGGATTTCTTAAAATGGGGTCATCTAGAACTGACGTATCCCCACCCCCCAAATCGTAGCTGTTCCCTTTATACATAGGCTTTCAATTTAATGGCCATCATACGGGACACTTACAATGTAGATGAGCAGTCTAGCTAACACACTGAACAGTGAACTCAGATCAGATCTTACCTATGCCCCTCCCTCTCTCCTCACATGAAGCTCTACATAAAGTATCTTTAGATTCTGAGTTATTCTTTTCCGCTGCAGTATTTTCTCCTCGAGTATAATGATCCTCAACTTGGAGGATTTTAAGTGGAGTGGTTAACGGTACTACCTGAAGCCCTGCCAAGTGAGCCCTACTCCTGGGGGCACTGATCCAGAGGGACCAGGACCCTGCAGACCGTTAGATGCAAGGACAGCTGTCTGGCAGAATTCTTAGAACGATTTAGAACATGCTACCATTTCTGAATGGTAGGCTCTTATTTTAATAACGTGCAGATCAGTTATTTCTCTTCCTTGCCATACTGTATCGGCCCTGAGATACAATAAGCCTAATTATTGATGGAAACTAACAGTCAGTGATGGCCTGCTGAATGAAAGAGTTAAAATTAGAGAAAGTAGCTGCCACCTCACACAGAAAGGGAAAAGCAAAGACTTTGAGGTTTATCCCAGTTGAAATGTGAGGCTCTGGATTCTGTCTGAACAATCAATTTTATGAATACTGGTCGGAGGAAACAAAATGATTTATGTAAAAGAAGGCTTGTAAACTTTAATTAATCATGAGCTCAGTATAAACCAATGCTTTGACGTGATGTGGCAGCGGAGAACGCAGTTAATCTTTCTTTTCTGTTGAAATTTTTCTTGCTTGATGATTTTCAAACCACAGAGCCAAAGCTGCTTAAAAAAAAAAAAAAAAAAAGAACCAAATTAAATTTTAAAAAGTTAGGAGACTTCTTTTCCTTTGTAGTTCTTGTCTTCCTTTCAGCCAACAAAAACTCCTACACCTATAATGTCAGCACTGATGAGGTTAAGAAGCCCCTGTGTCATATTTCCATATTCAATATGCTACTTTACGTACATACCTTGAAAACACTCCCCATTTTATGCTGAAATTCCTCCTCCTTTGCAACATGAAGATCCTCATAGCACCCATATCGCAGGACTGTCAGGACAGTGACATGCAAGCAAAAAAGAATCATCTACACCCGTGTGAAGGAAATCAGCAAGGCCCCGTGTCAGGAGCATTTATACAAATACCAAAATCAGAGATAGGGGAGGAGTGGTCCACTCTGGGGAGGAGTGGGATACATAGGACTTAAGCAAAGAGGGTTAGCTAAAGTTGAGAAAGTTTGAGCAACAGCGGATGAACCATTATTCCTCAGTTGGGGAGAGCGAAAAGTTCTCCATAGATAGCAATGGAAGACTAAGACAATTCTAGTTTTGTCAAAAGAAAAAAGGAGGAACCGCTAGGGTCTTGGTGTGTGGTATACTCGTGAGTGTGTGTGTGTGTGTGTGTGTGTGTGTGTGTGTGTGTGTATACGTGTGTGTATGTGTGTGTATGTGTGTAGGATTGAGCAATCCTTCAGGCGTCTCGGACTGTGAGATGACAAGTGCTTAGTAGTGGGCTGATGCTGTACGTTCTCTTTTACTCTGGGCTGGGACCCCACAGAAAAAACAGGCAGAGGCTCTCTTTGTTCATGGACACCACAATTTGATTTAGAGGTTCAATGGTACCCCAACAAGGAGGCATAGGCTTTCTTGGCACATTGGTAGGCTTTTGTGGAGAGAAAGGCAAATAAGAAAGCAAAGGTGGTTTAAGACAATCGGCTGTGTCATTTGGGTTCTGGCAGGCACCAAGAGACTGGCAGGGTGGGGATCCTGGGGTGGTGGATGGAGGATGGGAGAATTGCTTCCTGGTGTGTTCTGATTGGAAGCTGTGATAACTAGGGGAGGGGCATCCTGAGGGATTGATACAGGCACTTATTAGGCCTTTCTGGTTGTTCTTTTTATTTGAAAATGGTGTCGAAAGTTAGGAAATTTGTCAGCTATTAATCAAATACTGGACCTTTGCGGCTGATTGAGCCGATTGCTGTGTGAACTCTTGTTTGGCTCCCTGGTTATTCTTACAGTTTAGCAACTTGGCTTCCTGGGTTGGTATTATTCTAAAGGGCTGCTGGGAAGGTTGCTGTGGGCTGTGGGCAGAGCACTGAGTTTCAGTACGTGAGTCATGTCTTGTTTGTTCCGGGTACCTCTCCCACTTGGGGTTTTCTCTCATTATTTCTTCCTATGTAGGTTTCTGGTTATTTCATCTGATCTGGGTCAGAAAAGCAAATCAAACAAAAATCCCCCAACTTTAATTGATCCTGCACTTGTTCAAGCTCATTATTATTTCTAATATGATGTATGAAACTAATGATTTGATGCCCAGAATCGCATGTTCTGTGGGAAGGAATTCATGCTTGATACCGTAAACCTGTTCAAAAGCCCGTGCCTGGGGCGGTCATAATCCCTAGGAGGAGATACTGCTATTGTTGTTAAGATGCCATCTAAATATTTATATCCATGCCCATAGATTAGTGCTGCCTCAACCTTGATCAGAGAAGCTTCTTTTTGCAATGGGCAGTGGTCAGTCAATACAGAGACCACTTAGTGCTGAGAATAAGAGACAGATGAGTTCTTACTCCGAAATTGAATGACTAGATCAACTTCAAGGTTCAGGGAGCAACACCAAAGAGTAGGCAGAAAGAATGCAAGAGCCAGAAGGTGAGGAGGAATGTTATGAAAAGTTCTCTTCGGACACAACGTGACCGTTGCACTCATGAACTTATAGTAGTGATGGTTACTGACAGGTGATCAGTGTGGGTGAGAGAGGCTCATGTGTCTCCTCCCAGAACTGAAGAGCTATTAGCAGTTGGTAGCGATTCAAAATGGAGAACATTTTTTTTTTCTTCAAGAGCGTGTCCATTGATTGTAGGTTGCCCAGGTTCTTGGGGGTGGTCAGGAAATAGATATCCTTGGGAGTTGCCCTTAAATTTTAATATATAAGTGTTTCTCAGCTTTAGCTTTTTTTTTTTTTTTTTTTCCCTTATGGCTCCCATGACAAGGACAAAGAATGAGAAAGGGTGGTAAGGAGAAGGCTATTTTTAAAAGTCAGCATGCCCTAGTACATAGTATGTATAAAGCAGCCTTATATAGCAGGGAGGTTGCCCTCTCTGGAACTCCACACAAATCTAGGATTTCATTGAAGATATTGAAGGCATCTGGAAGAGTCATTGAAGATTATTGTGGAATAAGCTTGATAGAATTTGAGTCATAATCTAGCATGAAGCCAAACAATGGCTGGGGATAGAAGAGATACAACTTTTATTCTTAAATATCAGATATAAATTGTTGAATTAAGTATACAAAACTTCTTTGCTTTGAAAAAAAATGTTTTTTCTATTCAGGGACACATGTCCACAGAGTACAGTTTCCAATAGGTGTGATTTTTTTTTCCCCATGATCTTTAAACCCACTGGGCTTGTTCTCTAGTTCTACAATTGAGGAACAGGTCAAGTGAATGGTCCTGAATAACAGGCCTTTTGTGACTTATCAGGTTTCACTGGTGTCTTCTCTTCAGCATCTCATTAGTTTTGTAAGGAAGTGTCTCCTCATGGTTGTGGTACGTCTCTTTATTTTGCTGCTTTAAGGCCTTTGATAAATAAAATACCCAGTGTTTGTTGAAACTTTAATCATGTTTATTCTATTTGACTTGGCATTAAACACTTCTTAGTTTCAGGTTCTGGGGATCTAACCTAGGGCTTTGTGTGTGCAAAGTAAGAGCTCTACCACTGTGTTACACCGCCAGCTCTGTGATGGTTCTTGAAATATTTACAAACTACCTTTGGGATGATGTAAATTCAAATGTTTCAAAGCAAAGATATTAATATAAAATTACCTGATAAAAACAAACCACAGGGAATAGTATCTGAAACAACCCTATCTTGTCTACCCCAAGGAAATATTTTTTGCAATAAATATATATTTTTGCTTATGACATGTAAAACAGTTGATGAAGGGGAAGGAATGATGAGAGTCAGCAGAAGTAAGAATATGATTTTTATCTCTTACTTTCTCCATATGACTGCATTAGTGAGCTGTCACGTGAAGAGGATTCTTAAGGCCACAGTTGCTGTAACCTGCTGGGATGCTCACAGTTAAAGACTGCTGAGTTTGGCTTTCCTAGTCCTAATGCCTTTCACTTGCAAAATTTGGGATATATGAGTGGTGTTTTTATATGTTTATATAATGTATTTGCTTGTAGAAGACTTACAATTTAACTAAACAGGATGTCTGTGAAAAAGACATGGTCAGGTACGTCCCGCCACACGGAATACTAATGTGCCTTAGGTAGGGGCACATTATGCCTTTATTTCTGACTGTACATTGAATTATTTACACCTTCAAGACGGCTGATTGAACTGCAGCATCAGTCAATTAGCAAATCAAAAATTTATATGATTCCAATTTAGCATGGAGTCCCTCTCTCTCTTCCTCACTTTTTTTCCCCCTTCTTAGATTTTCACCCTGACAGTGACAAATTACTCCTCTGCTGGCTGAGATTGGAAATTAAAAGCATTTAGAGTTGCTCATGCATTTATGCTAATGAGAACTTCTGATATGATTTGCATGCAAAAGAGGACAATTTGAAAGCTCATCGGTTTTTCATGCTTCCGCATTTTGATGGAGCAGATTTTTTTTTTTTTTTCTGTTTTTCCAATGGAGCAAAAAAAAAAATTTTTTTTTCTTCTTACGGAAACAATACCGAATTCATACTCACAAAAAAAAAAAGAGTTCTTTTAAGTCAAGAAGTCCTTCTTTTTACCCTCTAGATTCTTGTCAAATCCTGTTCTTGCTCTTTCGGAGATGCAGCCCACATTCATTAGCATTTTAGATGTTTATCAAAGACAGGATCCAGTATCTGCCAAGCAAGATTACAGCTCAGCTTCATTTTCAATTCAGCAAGAAAAATAATAATAACAAAGGACCTGGGGACAGATGAGAAGAGGGACTTGTACGCTGACAATCTTCCTCAGACTTACACCTGAATTAATCCCATTTAGAACAAATTTGATTAATCGCCAAAGGTGGAAACCTTAGGCACTGTCTTAGTGTAAGAGTCCTTCACTGGTGTTTGTATGAAAGGGAGCAATATTAAAAATTAATGCAGAAAACTTGAGGGAAAAGGCAAAGGAGGAAGAAATAGGATAGCCAGAAAATTTGAAAGGTATTTAATTATTTCTATAAGTGTTCAATTATGGAAGCACTGATAGAGAGCAAAGGGATTCAAAGGTTTACAAAATACCTATTTAGACATCTGTTTGTATGTGTGTGTGCCTAGAAGTCAGTTTCCATGCTTGGATTCTTCATATCTAGTGGGAAAAAGAAGGTAATGCTATCAAAATATGGCAGTGCTGTGGGAAGTTTGTTTTGCCCAAATAAATGTGGCTTGTTTGTAATGTCAATTGTTATTATCTGAGGAGTTTATTTTCCTGATTCAAATTTGTTTTTGTACTATGAGAACAATGTATCCACAGCATAAGTTACTGTCCTGGCAGAGAAATCAAGAGGCTTCTTTAAGGACACATGCTCTTATTTACACAGGCTGTTTTGTAGCATATTACCCAGGATTGTCTTTTTATGCTAGAGTTTATGTGAACAATGAAAATAATTCCAATTGGTTAGCCTGCTTGCACCTGATGTTCTAAGCAGCTCTCACAAAGAAGTGTATACAATTCTAGTTCTATAGGCATGGCTTAGAGTTTTGGGTGTCACTTCAAGTTCCATTTCACTTCATCTGAGAGGACTGCACTGCTGCTGCTTTCTCTGCCCATGTCTCTTGCAGGAGTCTCTCCCTCTGTTCCTCATTGTAACTTGACTGAAACTTTCTAGTGTCTATGGATGTTCCAACATGAAGGACACTCTAATACAGGGATTCTAACTTAGATACTATGTACTATTGAAAGGCATTTTGTCTTTGGGTAAAGGAACTCTAGCTCTGGATCTTCTGCCTTTTTCTTATCAACTAAGCTAAGGCAGCTCATAGTAGATAACTTACGTATAAGAAAAGGGCATCAGACACAATGAGTTTGGTCTATCTATCTATCTATCTATCTACCCTATCTACATTATCTATCTATCTATCTATATTATCTATCTATCTATCTATCATTTTGGGTTACAGAGTTCTATAAATTAAATTACATTACTGCCAAATTCATCCCTTAAACCTCTAATTTCCAATGTGACCATTTTTGGAAATAAGGCTAAAGAGGAAATTTAAGATTTAACGAAGTAGTCAGAACGGGGTCTTTAACAGTAACATGAGGTGTATAGTCATGTGCTGTCTAACATTTAGATTAACAATGGCTCACATATACAGCAGCGGCTACATTAGAAACTTTCTATGGTCTAGTGAGCTCCCAATGTTGTAATGCAGCGTATAAGGTATTTGTGATGATGCTGGTGTAAAAGTCATCTCATGGCCAGCCATACAAATAGTTCATACACAGCACATACACAGGGCTGTGGAGATGATTCCGTTAGTAAAATGTTTGCTATGCAAGCACAAGGACCCAATTTTGATGCTTAAAATCCAAGGAAAAGCCAGGTGTGGTAGCATGTGTGTGTAACCCAGTACTGGGGAGATGGAAAGAGGCCAATGCCTGGGGCTTGCTGGTCAACCAGTGTAGCCTAGTCAACAAGTCTCAGGCCTAATTGACAGACCTTGTCTAAAAACTAAGCGGAATGGGTCCTGAGGAACCATGCCTACAGTTGGCCTCTGACTTTGAGTTTCATGGGCACTAACGTCTGCATGCATCTACATATACATGTGTGCCTGCACACATACATATATGCACACACATACACACAGTATAGCTCATAGTTATGTTCAGACCATTATAGCTGATGAAAATAAATTACAACATTTACATATTTGTTACATAGTTTATATTTTATTAAAACTGTACTTTTATAAAAGATTTACTGTAAACAGCAGGCTGTATGACAAAAGCTGCCACAGGTTTTCTTTATCATGTTTCATGATTTCTTCAAAAAGCATATCAAGTGGTTGACCTATAACATCCAGGTTTATATAAGCATGCTGTAGGATGCTCACACAATGAGATCACCTAATCACATTTCTCAGAACATGTCCTTATTGCTGAGTGATGCATGACAATACTTAGCAAAAGTGACGGTAGAGATCTCCTCCTTTCTGCCCTTTGAAGGCACAGAAAGGGGTAGGGATCTGCAGCCAGGAAATGGATCCTTACCAGAAGCCGAAGTGATACCTTTGTCTTTAAGTCACAGTGTCTAGAATTGTAAGAAAAAGAAATCAGTTGTCTCCCAGTCTGTAGTAATTTGTTATGGTAGCTTTAACAGATTACTATTGCAACATGGATATTAAACGCACATGGTCTTGATGTCCATGGGTTTTATATGTGGACTTACCAACCTCAGACAGAAAATACATTTTAAACTGGCATGTATCCTGGATATTTGCAAACTTTGTCATTATTGTCTATACCTTGTGCTGATAACAACTGATGTAATATTTATACTGCTTTCGGTCTTATAAGTAATCTACATAGGAATTCACATGTTTAGGAGTCCTGAGGTCAATTTTTTATGGACACTAAGGGACAACCCATATATTATTTCTTGACTTGGATCTTAGTATTTTTGTGATCACTGGTATGCCCCATCCAGTGGCTGAAAGGTGAGAACAAATGAGAAGCAAATACACTGCTACTACACACAGCCTGGAGACCCCAAGTCATAAGGTTTTGAGTCACGGCCTTGAGAATTTCCTGTAGCTATATACTGGCAGTGGTTCTTTTTTAGGGCAGCGGTATTTTGAAAAAGACAGCTACATTGGAATTTAGTTGAAAGAACTTATCCATACGTGTTCAAAGGCAAAATTTACCATGCTCTTAGATACTCGAAGATGTGTTTTCTCTTTAAAACTATCTAAGGAAGTTCAGCGACACCTGATTCAATCACCTTGACCTTAGGTGATTAATTTATCTTTTGCCATCTAAAGAAATACAGAGGGGAATGTCTTGTGAAGCTGCAGTAGCTGTCATGTCAGGTAGAAACAGCCAGGAAGAGGCAGTGAGAGAGACGGTAGGAGAATGCTATTAGTGCTATTGATGTAGCAATGGGGTGATGTATCACTGACAGGAATTATCTTTCAGTACTATTTCTGCTATAACTGTTTCTGTGCCTTATGATATTTGGGATGGCTATTGTAAATTTGTTTTTCCTTACATATGACTTCAAACTCTTCCACAGGGTGTCAATCCTTCTGACATCTACTACTACTTGCAAACCTAGTGCAAATGGTTCAGTGCTCAGTAACTGAGTTGTCTTCCAGTCTCAGGAGCAGAGAAAATTTCACACATGAGGAGATTGTGCTTACATAAGTCTTGCCTAAGGTTCACAGTGTCTGTGCGTAGCAGAGCTATCACGAACATGGCACTCACCTGCCAACAACAGTACAATGATGGACTAGTTTCTGGGACATCCTCAGATGAAATGTTTTAAGGTATTCTCTATATGTTCAATTCTGGAAAGGTCTTAACAACCTACCTCTTTGGACCGAAGTCAACATTCTGGACCTGTCTGCTGTGTGGAAACAATATGCAGAACATATTGTGTTGCCTTTTTGGGTTGCTCCTTTGAGGTGGTTTTTATGAAGAAAAAGTTCAAATTAATGATGCAAAGCAGGTTCTTTGACCCTTGCTTTATCAGCACAGATTTCCAGCCCGAATTAAGACAGGCTCTGGTGCCTGCACACACAGTATTTGAAGAAGGCATCTCTTGCATATCAAAAGCTCCATCCATTTTCCATCCTAATGATGGATCCCCCTGCACCAGAGCAGCAGAAGCTCATGTTTACCCCACACCATTATCTGTGTCCAGATGATCCTTTATTCGCTGAAGGCTTTTGAATGTGCATACAATACTATTTCTTTAGAACACACACTTTCAGGGCACAATTCTTGCCTTTGACAAATTACAATGATGGTATTGCCAGATGGAATATAGATTCCCCAAGGAACTGTGGGGGACCGCTGAGGACTTTGCCAAGACAGCAAAACTTGCTCAGCTTGGAGCCAGAGGTGGTAGGCAGGAGTCAAATAGAGGTTGTACCACCAACCCTGTACATTTATAAAACCCCTTTTACAAAAGAATCCCAAGGCACTATGCATTTAGACTTTTAAAAATGTCAGTGGTTAAGGACAACAGAGAGCTGGAGCAAACATGACCTTTAGTGTAGCCCTGAATACCGACAAGAGGAAGAGGGTGGATGCTTTTTATAGGGCGAGCATTACGCTTGCCACATTGTCTTGAAACTGCCATTGTTCCAAATGTGAAGCCCATCCTATGCTGGAGTTTTGTGCTACTGTGTGCTAGCGAGACCTGATCTGAATTCAGCTACCAAGCTACCAAGGTCTTTGCTACATGAAATAAAATTGTTATAAGGCAGCTAGTCTCTGTAGAGGCTGAAAATTATGGCTGATCACTTTGTTCTTTTAGAACAAGATATAGCATAAACATTCCTTAATCATACTCTATTCCTCTGAAAATTCAGTATGGTTTTCTGCTTTTTTTTTTTTTATTGAAAATGTTAATTTAAGATGATTGCTTTCTTCATTCCAACCAATGGCATTCGTTATTTATTATATACCTGTGGGACTCAGAAGCTCCTCTCTTTCTGGAACTGAACGTGTCTAAATTTTTACCTAGGGCTGGACAACGGCTCACTGGATAAAGTGCAAGTGTGAGGATCTGAGCTTGTGCTCTTTGGACCCTTATCAGTTTGGGACAGGTGTGGTAGCCAGCCTATAGTCTCAGTTCTTGGGAAGCAGAGACAGGGGCAGCCTTGGACACGTTGGGTAGCTATACCAGTTAAATCAGTGAGATCTAGATTCAAGTGATAGATTGTGCTTTAGTAT
Source organism: Mastomys natalensis (assembly GCA_021653895.1). NCBI lineage: Eukaryota > Metazoa > Chordata > Mammalia > Rodentia > Muridae > Mastomys > Mastomys natalensis. The sequence continues at coordinate 1,391,846 of JAJTUV010000171.1, read as the reverse complement.
GTGTGATGGAGGAAGATTCCTAATGTCAACTTCTGGTCTGCACACACAGTGTGCACACATATGCATGCATACCTGCCCACACTCTTATGTATGTGTATATATACATGCATACCAAAGAAACACACATGCAAAAATATTCCCTTGTGCTTTATAGATACAAGAGTACAGGACATTACAGTGTTGTTATAATTCTAATGTTTCAGATTTACAGATGATGGGATTTCAGAGTCATGATCTGCTTTAAGGTTTTAAAGAAAAGGGTTCTAACACCCTCCCAAATGTCACCCATAAATTGGGCCATATATTGAGTAAAATCTCTAATTTCTCATTATGGTACCTTGAATAAGATTTCCTCTGCAAAGTCTCTGGTATTTCAATACTTGGCGTGCAGTTGGTGGATATTTGGGAAGAAGTCATAGTTGTGACCTGGGAGGCAGGCTGTGGAGCTGCTTCTTTCTGTTTGTTTTTGTTTTTTGTTTTTTTTTGTTTTCGAGACAGGTTCTCTGTAGCCTGGCTGTCCTGGAACTCACTCTGTAACCAGCTGGCTCGAACTCAGAAATCTGCCTGCTCTGAGCTGCTTCTTTCTGCTTCCTGTTTGTGCTCCAATCTGAGCTCTCTGCTTCAGCATTTACTGCATCACCATGGACTCATCCATCCAGTACTGTTAGCCTCAAAGAAACTCCCTGTAAGCCTTGGTTATGGTACTTTATCACAGCAACAGAAAAGTAATTAATGCATGCATTATCTCCCTTTCCCCCACTTGGTTGATTCTACAGAATCACTGTAGAATATGGATGTTTTTCTTGTGTAGTTTTCTAATAGCACAGAGACTAGGGAAATAATTGATAAACGCCATGCCGGTCAGCAGACAGTTCCAAGTAAGTTATCCATTGCTTCATAAGATCAATCTCTTTACAAAGCTTAACACCCCCCTATTTGGGGGTTGTGATGGATGAAGGAACTCAGAGATGCTTTCTGGGTGATTTCATCCTTCTACATTTTATTTTCAAGAATTCTCTTTGATTCATGTTTATGATTCATTATTTGTTCTCCAGAATTATGAAAGTAGATTCATTTTATTTCTAAATATAAATCAGAACTAATAGACAGCACTTTCCAAATGGCTCCCAATCCATCATCATCTGACTGGTGAAACATGAACGTTCTTTTAATGGATTATAGATACTCAAATCCTACACAAAATACACAGAATGTGGCGATGAGAGAGATAAGCTGAATTGTCCATCCCTGGTCTTGATATGCAACTTAAAATCTCCTTCATGGCTACAGGCTAAAGATATTAGAAGTTTATACTTTGTCCAGTTTGCTGGGAGACCACAGGCCTTCCATGTAGTAGAGCAGTGGACTTCCAATGTGTTCATTCGTGAAACATGCGCAGAAGAGACACTAGCTAAGTTGTGTGTGTGCTCATGGTATAGCAGCAGCCCAACAGGAAAAGCCCAAACCTCAGATATCTGTTAATGTTACTCACTGTGTTTTTAATTTATCAAAGCAAGCCAAATGACTAAACCCCAAATCATGAGGAGAAGAAAAGTGTTGCCTGGCACATGGTCTTAAGAAAGAATTCCTTGCACACATGTTAGGAATCTAACACATGATTGTGCGTTATCCATTGCTCAGGTGTTGTTTATTTGTTTGTTTTGTTTGTATCCAATTTGACACAAGCTGTAACCATCTGGATAGGGGAGCCTTTGTTGAGGGAATATTTCCATTTTAAATTGCCTGTGGGAACATTTGCTTGGTTGCTGTGGAAGGGCCCATCTCATTGTGGGTAGCGCCACACCCCTGGGCAGATGGTCCTGGGTTGTATATGAAAGCAGGCTGGGCAAGCCATGGGGAGCAAGCCAGTAAGTAGCACTGTTCCACAGTCAGCTTCAGTTCCTACCTCTAGGTTCCTGCCTTAAGTTTCTACCTTGATTTCATTCGTGGTAGACTACAAGCTGTAAAGTAAAAGAAATCCTTTCCTTCCCCAATTTCTTTCAGTCATAATGTTTATCACAGCAATAGGAAGCAAATGCACCAGTGCATGAGAGGGACAGTTGTGACAAATGAATCCATTGCCGCTTAAACTAGCGCTAAGGAATTATGTTACCTAAATTTATGTCTGCCACAAACTTTAATGAGGATATGATATTATCAGTTTACAAAGAAATGGGCCAAAGAGGGCTTAGTCATTTGATGACAATCTCACAGCTAAAGAATATCAGAGCCTGAATGCAAAGGCGGTAGCTAGCTTACAGGCAAAGACAGGAGAGTCCCTGAAGCTCTTGGACCATCCAGCCTGTGTACACAGTACTGAACGAATGAGATGGGTTATGGAGACAGTTGTTAAAAATTGACCTTTGAGCTCCATACGCATGCATGCCAAGTGCACACTTATGGACACACACACACACACACACACACACACAGAATTTCATGAGGAAGGCAGAGGGAAACAGCAGTGTTTACATCAGGGAATACTCTCTAGAAAGTACTTGCCTAGATGGGGTGATTCACAAAGAGTGTGGTGGCTCATATCTAATTCCAATTGCTGTGAGGCTGAGATGGAGAGTTTTAGTCTCAAAACACCCCAACAAAACCAAAAAGAATAAACAAACCAACTAAACAAAACCCAAGGGAGAAATACAAAAACTCGGAGAAGAGACAGATGATGAGAAAATGGAGAAAGCTGAAATAATATCTTAGTATAAATTAGAAAATATGATGATGATGATGGTGGTGGTGGTGGTGGTGGTGGTGATAAAGCAGTAGTGACCTGGTCATGTGGCTGGGATATAGAACACTTACACATAAGGCTCTCAGTTCTATCCCCAGTGTCCCAAAACAGAAAAAAAAATAACCCAAATAAACAAACAGAAAATCTAAACAGAATTACAGGAAGGAAATATAACTCACCCAAGGCAAGCACCCATAGCTGTGGAGGAAGTAGGAGCCCCAAGGCAGCATTCAGAGGATGTTCAGAGTAAGAAAGCAACTTGAAAAGGCATTGAAAATGATTGGAGGAAAAATTCTTAACATAGACAAAGTAAGAGGGGTGCAACACTGTCTTAGTTAGGGCTTTATTTCTGTGAAGAGACACCATGACCACAGCAACTCTTATAAAGGACATTTAATTGGAGCTTGATTACAGTTCAAAGGTTTAGTCATGGAAGGAAGAATGGTAGCATGCAAGTAGTCAGTGCTGGAGAGACAGCTGAGATTTCTGCATCTGGATAGGCAGGCAGCAGGAGGAGAGAGTGACACTGGGCCTGGCTTGAGCCCAAAGCCCACCCCCAGTGACACACTTCCTCCAACAAGGCCATACCTACTCCAGCAAGGCCATATCTCCTTATGTCACTCTCTAAGCATTCAAATATGAGTCTATGGGAGCCATTCTGACCAAAATACCACAAATATAGACTTTAATTCTGAGAAAGACAAAAGATCAATAGAGTGGGAAAATACAAGAAAGTATAAAATGATCATATTTTCAAAGACAGAATATGTGTATATGTATTTAATTCATTATTTAAGACACTCTGTCTCTGTCTCTCTGTCTCAGTGTGTGTATCTGTGTGTGTTTAAAATATACACTCCAGACAAAAGAAATAACACTTGACTGTCCCACACTGAGCTAAAATGACTCCCATGTCTGTAGAGAACTACAGAGGAACCTCTGAGGACCAGGCCCAAGTGTCACCCACTTTAGATTCTTCCACAGTGACATTCATCCAAAGCTAGAGTTGCAATACAGAGTCATAAAAACAATGATAAGGTCCCTGTAGTTAAATAATATAGGACAGGAAATATAGAATAGACAGCAAATCTAGGAATAGATACTGTAGAGAATAATGTAGACACGAATGAATGTCTCTTCACTCCAGACTGCACCAAGGACAAAGAGAACAAGTCACATAGTGTACCTGATGAAGGAATGAGGGCACTGGGGATGCTCTCACCGTGTGGGTGAGGGATTACTAACCTACTAACCAGAGACATAGGTAACTCCAAGGCAGCTGCATCGCACGCACGCACGCACGCACGCACGCACGCACGCACGCACGCACGCACAAAGCCTACCCAGCATGGGTGCGGGATCATAAAAGCAGGAATCCTGGATCTCTCGGCCCAACCTACAGTCTTTCTACAGGAACTTCTCCACAATTGTTACTGCTTGTCTGACCTCGTTAGGGCCTTAGGAGGTCCAAACTTCCTACATTTTATTCATTTGTGAGTTTCCTAAGCCTGGTACATCTCTTTAACTTCTGGGGTCTTGGGACCTTCCTCCTTTCTCTTGAAGGGAATGTTTCAATCTGGAGGGAGTAGACACCCCAAAAGGATGTTGTGGTTTCCAGCTCTGGAATGTAGGGTGGCCTTGTCCTTGGCCACACCCACTTCAATTAAGTTGCTTATATGTCTTTCCTTGGACCTCTCTTTTAAATGCTTTTAAATGCTTTGTCTTTCTGATTAGATTTGCTAGAGTTGGCTTAATGCTTTGTTCTTTTAAGTTTTAAAACAAAGCTTGTGGTTTTGTTGGAAAAGTCCACCATTGCCATTACTTCTCTTCTGACATAATTGTGTTCTGCTTTTATTATTATTTCATTGCTTTGAATTTGTTATTTTTTTTTCATCTTCCATCATCTTGACTTGAATGTTTATTTCATTTATAAGCAGTCAGTTTAATTTTAAGGCAATTTAGTATGCATTAAGGGTTCACTTTTCTCTGAATGGCGCTTTGTCAATATCCCATGGATTTTGAAAAGTAGGATTTTTCCACTGTCGTTTATTCCCAAGTTATTAAGAACCTTCTTTTGTTTTTCTTTTATGCAAATTCAATTTTTTGAGATGTTTATTCATATAGAAAAAATGCCGAAAAATGACAGCCTACCTGCCCACAGCCAAGCTTAACTGAAAATCTAGGATTAGGAACAAAATTTTGCCCTTTTAAAGACATGAAACGATAGATAAAGGTAAAAACCGCCCATGTCATGCTTCTCCCCTATTGCTGGAGGAGGCACACGCATGCCACCAATGTAGTCATTCATACGTGAGTCCCTACATAGCCTACATAGGGTGTGCTATTGGCTCTTTGTTTTGAATTTGTGGCATTTTCATAAAGCACACCTTTAGCACATTTTTACTCAATGCTAATATTTTGAGATTTGTAGCATATTTTGGTATTTACCTATCTGTTTTGCTCATTTAATCTATGGAGACACAATTGTATTAATAAAACTGAATTCGTAGACTCTAAGATTTATCATGTCCAAATTAGCTACAACCAATCTCATGGCAATGAGGGTCCTTTTATGTTTTCAGATAGTATACAGCCATCCCCTAATATATGTGTCCTGAAATAAAATCTACTGTAATAAGCTATTTCTAATTAAACTGTATTGAGTACCGATTCTTTGTGTGTGTGTGTGTGTGTGTGTGTGTGTGTGTGTGTGTGACAGGTTCTCACATAGCCCAAGCCAGTCATGAACTTACTATGCCAAAGCTGGTTTTGACTGCCTGATACCTTCTGTGTGTCTATTTCCAGAAATCTGGGATTACCATGCCTGCTTCTTTTTGTGTTTAGTAGACAGTGGGCACTGGGGCCTGTGGCTTGTGGATTAGGGAAGTATGGCTGGGCAGTGGGCCGAATGGATCAGCCCACTCCACCTCCTCAGCTCTCAGATTAAAAAGATGCAGTAACTACCAGATCTTGCTTTCATGAGGATACTAGGAATTGAACTCTGGCTGTTGTTTGAAACAGGATCTTGCAATCTTCTTACCTTCCTGCCTCTCCTCTGGCGTAATGAGGTTACAGGCTTGCACAGATCTTCTGTTAATTTTCTTCAAAAAATATTTACTAGTTTGCATTCCCACTAGCAATTCCCTTTGTCTCTTGCTGGCATTTGGCGCTGTCAATTTGAATTCTGCTAACATATGTTTAATTTTTACCCTGGCCCCTTGTTCTATGAGTTGCTTACTAATATATTTTGCTGATTTTTCTATGGAACCTGTGTTTTTCTTACCGAATTTTATTGTTCTTTGTATCTTTTATAATCAGACACAGTATTAGTTATGTTGGTTTCAAATATCTTTTTCACAGATGATTTATTTTTCCATAGTGAGATTCCACAGATTCTAAATGCTCGCCTTATTGACCTCCCACTTAATAAAATTTTATTCCTTAGGAAAAAAAAGATTTAAAAATTAGGAATTTAGAAAAAGATCTTTCCCGTCTTACTTAAGCAATTATTTCTTACTCTAATAATATACATTATAATAAGTGATAGATGTTTTACATTTTTACTTTTCATTCAATGCAATTAATATTAATGTATATTTCTTAGATGTACATATATGTACATATATATTCACATATATATATATATACATATATATATGTACATACATAGGTGTGTGTGTGCGTGTGTGTGTTTGTGTGTGCGTGTGTGTGTATGTTAACACAGTTATGTCTTAACCTTCCTGGGTTTAATTTCAATGTCTGGTATGAGGTAGGGCCACCTTTTGTCTTGTGTGTATGCACGACGGGTCAGCTCATAAGCACTTCTTACAGAAGTGATGTTATGACATCAACTCTGCCATATACCAATACTTTATTTGCATATGGATCACCTTTTGTTGTTTTCTGTACTTGTGGAGTGCTACTACATCTTTGATTCCTTCCCCCATCCCTGCCCCACACTAGTTCCATCACTGTAGAATCATGGTGGTCTTTTCCTCTATTTCTTTTCTTCTGGAGTATTGTTCTGTAGTATACTTAGATTTTTCTTCTTTCACATGAATTTTAGGAGCAGTTTCTCAATACTCAGGAGCAGGAGATTGATTCTAACATGTAGCCTATTGAGCGAAGGTTTCACATCGCACTGGGAAGAAGGCCTCCATCTCGCACTAAATATTCTACAAAGACCAATTAACTGATTACAAGGTCTATAATGTGGCCAAGTTGCATCTTACATGACTAGAACCGCGTTACAATGTATCATTAAGTCTTTGACTGTATGAAAAGACCCCTAGCTTATGAGAACTATGATTTTTTTTTTTTTTACACTCTCACATACATATGGCTTTGGGCTTCAAATATCAAAAAGCCAAGCTTCCTGTAAAAGCACCAAACTCCCACAGAAAATTACAGGACTAAATGGGAGAATCTGAAAGAGTTGAGGCAGAACTTGGATGTTTCATAAGTAACATACTCCGTTGCCTCTTAAAGGCAGAGGAAGTTCAAAGGAATCTACAAGGTTGCTTTCATGTCCCTTTCTTCTCAATTTAAAGCAAAATCCCTCTATTTTTAGACTGTTGACTCGGGCTTTATTGATATTCTCTTTGATGCCATGGTATTTCACCACAGCATCCCTACAAAGTGATGGACTGTGTTCAAGTGAGTACAGCGTTAGTGGTTATGAGATGAAGGGAAGGGAACGTGATACCCAACACTCTTAGCTGATTTCCACACACGCCCTCCACCTCTGCCCCAGTCCCATGCAATTCATATCAGAGGTTTAAATATCCCATTATAAATATTAATGAATATTTAAATTAAATTTCAGGGAATATTTGCAAGTTATCTGGTATTTCTTCTTAGATTATCAGTCCCAAGGAGGCACCAAATCTATCTTTACTGTGTGATATAAGCCCACATTGTATCTATTTAGTGCTATGTATGGAGTAAGTTCTGTCACTTGATATTCGAAGTTCACTGTCAGCAGAGGTCCTAGCATTTGTAAAACATCATGTATCAGTGGCTTCTTATCTCATTCTAACCTCTTATTGGCTCCACATCAAGTAGTAGACAAAACTAGAGGACTGGATTGATTACCTTGGTGATCTTGTAAAGATGCAACGCAAATGTTAAAAAGCAAAATTTCTAAGAAGCTACCATATCCTCAAATATTTATTTATGCAATTGAAAAGTTTGATTTCTATTGAATGTCGCTGTAGTGTTTGTGCTAAAATACTCCTTTATTTTTTTCTCTAAACTAGTATTGTGGGACCCACTCCAGAAGGGATAGACCAGACTAAATAGAAAGAGAGGATGAATCTTAAAGATACTTTAAGAAAACCCACAAAGCGTAGCAAAAGTGTGTGAAATGCTCACGGAAGGGAGGTGGAAGCCAAATCCTCACTTTGTGGGATCTGATTCAGTACACACCGAAGAGAGGAACCCGTGTCGATAGAGACAAACACCAGGATATGTGTAGTGCTTGGGAATCAGTTGACTATTTCCTCTCAACTATCAGAACAGTTCTTCTACTTCCAAACTGAGCTCACTTTTAAATTTACTTGAAGCAAAATGTATTCTTTATGGCGTAGCTTCCCTAAATTTCAATATAAACCAATAGATTTCTATAATCACCTGTCTAAATAAAGTCAGTGTGAATGAATACACACACACATACACACATACACACACACATACCACACACACACACACACAATGTCAAGGGTTTTTCTAGCTTCCACACACAAAGACCAGAAAATCTATTGAAAAGAGTACAATTGTGACCTTGTTAACATTCCAGAGATCTCCAAGGGCATAGTCAGATTGTCCCACCCCAGAGACCTTCCTCTATTGTCTCAGTGACAGAAATTTATATGCTTGCAGTGCAGCTCTGTACCTCAGCCTCATTTAAATTATTGTTTTGGTGACTCACTCTTCAAGTTGTGGTGGGATTCCTTGTCACAAAGATTTGTGTCACTGAGATAAATATTAGTGAGTTAAAATTCTCTATCTTTTTTTGTTAACTCCCTTATAAAGAGAATATGCTACCAGTCTGTACAAAGTCTCTCTCCAAATGCTATCAAAGAGCTTTGAAATGGTATTAGATGGAAAATTTGCATTATGTCATTACTTTTTATGTAAACTCGAACAATCACAACTGAATATGTTATTAGATTTTCACCAAAAAATCCACAATTAAACTATTTTCAAATAAATAACAGAGAGATCTTCTTATAGCAATAATGCAAAAACTGACATTTTAGCAACTAGGAGCCTGTTGCTAGTTCAATATCTATGAAATAATTTTAACATTCCTATTGGACTTTTGAATATGGTATTATTTACCTAGTACTAGTACTAAGAAGTAATGCACAATTTGTATTTATCTCCCTAGTAACTCGTTGTCTTAATGTGGCTTGTTCATGCATGGGGCGGGAATCCTTCCTCTTCTCCATTCCTACACTACAAGCCGTACACCTACATGGGTCCTCTGTAGGGAATGAAGTTTCTCCCTGGCCATCCATACACGCTAGGAACAGGAGTACTCAGCCATGGCACTTTCCAGGAGAAAGACCTTGTCTACGTTCCCCTTGTATCATGACCAACAGTTTCTATGTATGTGGTAAGAATCCCCTTTCTTTGTATTGAGAGAAGGAGGCTCAAGCAGTCTGGACTCACCAGCTGTTAAACATCTAGTTGAAGGCAGACCTGTATGAAGCTTCACGTGCAAGCCGACAGTTTTTCATCCAGCTCTAATGAGCCCCTCTTGTATTGGTAAGCCTTTGACCTCCGAAGCTCTCAGATTTGTCCCAGGGTTCTTTCTGTTTGTTCAAGATGGGGAGTAAGCTGAATTCTGGTTACCTTTCCTACAAGCACAAGTGAACTGGAGGGGCAGCCCCTGATAATTCTGGTAAAGCAACAGGGGAATACTGTGCTTCAAAGTGCTGTTGTCCCTGTCAGGTATTATCTCAGAGATGGCTTCTGGGAACACGTTTAATCAATCTTTTATTGCCTCTTACATGAATGGGGTTGGGGCTATGTGTTTGAATGAGGTTTTGATTGTAAGAACTCTTGAGGGGCAATACGGTTATATTATACTTTTTATGCAGCAATAAGTGGTAAATGTTATACCAAATAATGGGACACATGATTAATAGCTCATAAATGTCCACTTGGCACGGGAAGGTTCTTTGCAGGGAAGTGTCTATTTTCCACTGAGAATTGAGTTTGTGTTAGGCATCACTGAACATAGCCAGGAGACTATATTTTTCAAAAAGGAAAGACGAAGGCATACTGTGGTCATAAGCCATTGAGGTATGTCCAACCAAAAGCCTATGCTGAATTTCTTCTGCTTTGTTAGAAATTTTATCTTTTTCCACATAAAAATGTCTGTCAGTGTCTGGTCTGGGGGGGGTGCCCATTTGAACTTCAGCACTTTCTGAATCTCAAAGGAATTGTGTCACTAGTACCTGATGAATGGTTAGAAGCCCGAGGTCAGCTTTTATAGAGCTTACATAGACCAAGTCAGCAAGTGCTGAGATTCCTCATATATGTTCTCAGATGTCATACTAAGATCAGTTTTCCTGGTGGAGGAACATTTTATAAAGCAAGTGAGGCAGTCCTTGTTCATTGAAAATAAATAAGAGCAGATCTCAGCCAGGTTGATGTAGACTTGGCTGGTGTGTTTATGATTTTTCTTGTTGCTTTGACAAAAAAAAAAAAATCTGACAAAATCGATGTAAGCAAGGGCTCCTGGTTTGGGAATACAATCTATGGTTGCAGGAAGGTGTATCTGTGGGAATGTGAAGTAGCTTGTCACCTTGTGTACACACTCAGAAGAAAAGGGTGTGTGATAGGGGAAAGAGGGGAAGTGGAGAAGTGGATGGGGAGGGGGAGGAGGAAGTGGAGGAAGAGGGGAGGAGGAGGGGGAGGGAGGATGATCCTTTATTGCTTTCTCTTTTTATTTAATTTGGGATCCCAGACCACAGGATGCTGCTGTCTTCATTTAGCGAGATCTTCTTTCTTTACTTAATCCTCCATGACACACTCTGAGTTCCTAAGCAATTCTAAACCTCGGGTTGACAGTTGACTTGGCCTTGGTTTAGATTTGGTTTAGATTTAGATGTCTAGGATTAGGGCTTAGATTTGATATATAAGAGTAAGGCCACAGTCCTAGGTAGGACAAACAACCCCCATTTCTATTTCCTTTTAAGTGAATGTCAAATAAATTAAAGCATTTCAAACTCCAGCCTGGATATGTGGAGCATTCATGCTCAAGAGTTTAGATTTCACAGGGATGAGGCAACTTCGAACCATGGAAGTAAATATACAGGGACACCAAGCTACCTTGGATTGTACGTAGTGCAGGAAGTTAGAAAATAGCAGTCTACTTACAGGAGGCTGACTACTGACATGCCATCAGAGGCCATAGAAAGTCTTCTGTCTCTGAAGCCCTCATTGAGTACTGGTGTAAAGCCTGAAGATACTTCTGGATTGGTTTTCTTCATTCAATCCTATTAGATGATTAGCTAGCAGTAATCTAAAGATGTGTCCACTATCTAAATATATGGAAATTAGTACACTTTTATGATTTCATCCCAAAGAGGAAGTTACTGAAGAGCAGAACCAGTTGTCCTTCAGTAGACTGCCTTCCTAAAGGATCTAAGAAAAGGTTGTAAAGGTATAATGTACTTTTTATTATTATTATTAAAAAATAGCCTATGGGGCATAGATACCAAAGTCTATGAATAGAATATTCCATGCTTAACCCAAAGGCTGAAAGGACTGAGAGATCAAGATGGCAGGCCACAGTAGGATCAGTGTGAGGTCAAGGCTAACACCTGGATGGCAGAAGAACAGCCAATATGGCTGCAGATAACAGAGCAATGAAGACTAACACATGTGTGCCAGCCCAAGCGTCAGAGACCCAAGTTATATACTTTGAAGGCAAGAACTCCATATTGATTTTATAGTGTGCCTTTGCCCTAAGTAGTCAGGGAAAAGTAAATTTATTCAAACACATTTAATGGAAAAAGTAGTTGCCCACATTGAAAAATATAGGGTTATTGGTTATGTAGATCCGTTCATTGCTAAACAAACACCATAAAGTATGTTATAAACCTGTATGGCTTAAGTCAGTCTTTACATGACCTCTTCATGTAATAAACATGTAAAAAATATAATAATGATGACTTGTATGTAAATTTATGTAGTGTGCATTTACGAATATACAGAGGCATTTTTCTATGAGTCACTTTATTGGTTCATTTAGTTTAGGGAAAGGCAAACTCTTAGACCAGATGGAGCAATGTCTATCCCCTGAATAGATTCACACTTCAGTCAGCTCTGGTCTGTATACACTACAGTGATCCCGTCAGTTATAATAGAGTAGTATAATTCTTCTTGCCTAGTCATTTCTCACATAGGTTACAACAGTGATGTAAACAAACCTAAGGTATTGCCAGTTGCACTTAAAATTATGTATAGTGCATAGACTTGACAATTAAGAGGAATGGTTTTATTGCTGGATTATGCATTTAAATACTATATTTTTGTCACCACTTGAGCTTGTTCCACTGCTTATTATAAAATGTTTACTATAAGAACATTCATTGATAAACACATAGCAGGCTGTGTTACTTCTGAAGCAATCCCACACATCCTGTGTTTACATGTCTACTAGATGGAGAGGCCGTGTGAAGATTGACTTATACCATATAGGTCTGTGATGTACTTTGTGATGTTTGTTTAACAATAAGGTCACATAGTGACTCTTTTCTCAGGATATCTCCCTGTTGTTGGACAGGAAGATTCTGGGCAGTGGTGATTGCTCACTCATGGAATCATGGGCACTGTCAAAATTGAAGTTTATGTTGGAAAGTAGTGGGCAGGGAAGATTTGATGCTGCAGTCATGTCCTTCATCTGGGAAACCTTGATCTATTTTCTCTTATCCTTCAGTTTATTGAATAAAATGATCTAACACAATACACTTTTCAGAAACATCTAGACTGTGTTGTAAGCAAATAATCTGGACATAACAGCCTAGTCAAATTGATGCATGAAACTAACCACTGTTATAGACCACCAGAGGCATGCCAGTGGCTGCATTTCAAGGGTAATCTTGTTGAGTTCAATCCTTCATCTCACTAACTTGAGAGGTCAGTTTTTCTTATCTCCTTGAGAGGTCTTCTGCTTTTAAGAGACAGTTAAGTAGAGTCAGTTCATGAACTTGAAGTATATTTGTCACACATACGAAAATTCTTACCATTGGCATGGCTAGTACAGACTCTCTAGATAAACACATTGACTTACAAGCGAGGGTAATATCTTGCAGCTGTTAAATGAAGAATTTGATACCAGGGACTAGACAGTGTCTGTATAATGGCCCGAAGTTAAGACAGGTTAACACATTCCAAGAGAAAGCTGTAACACCAGCAGCTTGGAATTATGCTGGTATTTATCCTTGACCATCACCACTTTCCTGGCAAGGACTCTTCTCTATGCTTCTTACAGATATTCACCTTCTGACTGACATTTTCTCAAATGCTAATATACTTCATCATGTAAACCTTGAAGGTCTGGTACTCATTCTCCCGTTCTAAGTCAATTCCACCAAATTTTCTTGATGTATTTTTTCCATCATCAAAGATAAAAATCACTCCCTACTTATTATGCTTTTGTGATCAGATTAGTTATGATAGCTTACCATTTGCTATATAAGAAAGTTGAGGAATGAATAACATATACATTCTACTCTCTAAGTCCAAGGTAGACCTAAGAAGAGAGGAGATTCGTATTAGCACTTGATAAGTATAGGCTCAGATCTTTTTGCAAAGTCCATCTATGAAATGAAAGTTGTGAGGTTAATGCCCCTGGGAATTCTGGGAATTATGATAATGCAGATAGACTCTGGCATAGGGAAAGTGATGGCTAACTACAGTTCTCAGCTTTTGTTTCTTCATAAATATTCAAGCACAGAGAGTAATGGAGATATTTGTCCTTTTTTCCCCTAGTTTTAAGAGGAAAATATCTGACAAAATTACAGCCTTTGTGCATGACAATAAGAGCCACCAGATTCTACCCAGTCTCTTATAAACGCTGAGACAAATAGTTCATGAGCCACTGAGTGACGATTTCCAGTCCTGATATAGACTTAAGACATGTTGAGCAGGGACATTAAACGCTGAGAAAGCCGGTGTCTGAAATACATGGCTGTTCTAATGAAGAAGGTTGTGGCAGATGGTCAACAGAAGAGATGTCGTCACATTAGAGATTAGATCTTCCAATGGAGTAAGCCCATGATAGTGCAAACTACCATTTCACATGTTTGTTGTAGCCCTTGCCTCCCATGTTCGAGGCAATGAATTAGCAATAATGCTTCCAGAAGTTGAATGTAGATTTATGAGTAATTCTATAAATGAGAGACTATGACAAGATTGAGCTGTATGTCGGTCTGACTCATGCATTGATGCAGGCTCGTATGAGCTGCACAGCCTTTGCCTCTAATGCAATGGCTATAAACTCCAGTTTCCTCATATTAATAACTAACTTCAAGGCTGTAGCAATGATTAAATAAGACAGACTCTGAGCTGCTATTCAAATGTTTGACATTCAAATATTCAAGTGTCAGTTATTACCATAACTAACTAGCTTTGTAATTGAAAATTGAAAATAGGATAAGTGAATTTCTTTACCTCTGTAATTCTTGTCATTTGGGATGAAAAATGCTTAATTAATAATGTATGTGTTAAAACATATGAAATATAAATATATACAATATATAATATAAAATATATTTGTAAATGTACTAAAAATATATCTGTTTACAGTACATGGAACATATTTCTCCAGTCTGGATTGTGTTATCTCTTTTTTCAAGATACAAATATTTCCATAGAAGCTTCAAAGTTGTCTATTCCTTTACTGTGCTTAGATGATTGTATGTAAAGAATCGGAAAGAGTAAGATTCACCATGGACAAAGGGAAAAGGGAAAAGTTATCTGAGAGAGCAGCATCTTCACTTGACCTGGACCTGTGATCTTGGTTTTAGCCAGAAGATGTAATAGTGATTATAAGCAATTAATCTTCCTAGTCTTTTTTTGATGGAGTAGGGTGGGGTGGGGGTTGAGATGGGGTGCAGCTGATTATTCCACCCTGTTTATAAAGCCAAGTGTGGCCCCCTTCATCGGGCACAAGGGGGTGATTCTATTGCCAACCTCAGGGTATGTCACCTTGGAGTTGTTTCTTTCTCCCATAGAAGTTGTGAAAATATGTTCAATTTCTCAGTCACCAAAAACTAGTTAGCACATTTAATTAATATATATTTTTATAGTTAATACACAAAAAAGAATGCATAGTATTCCTGCCAGTGTGGAGTGTGCAGTGTTTTTCAAGGGAGTATGGAACTTTAGAACAAAATATGAATTTTAACTTATCTAGACATGAAATGACACCTATAAACAATAAAAAAGCAGGTATTATTTTTTTTCTGGAAGTTTAACTCTGTGTAAGTAATGCATGCATGCACACACAAAGCATGTAAGTGGACAAGAGAACATGTTGAGACATACAATTTCCAGGTTTAAAAGCTGCATGTCTGACCCTGCTAACATGGCCAAGAATCTGAGACTTAAATAGGTCAGAGGCCTGGGAAAATGCATTGCTATTATATTGCTAAGGGAACATAGCAATAAGATGACTTTTGGTGACATTCTGCTACACTTATAAATCAGAGCATTGCTCAGCCCTCTTTAGAGAAGCTTCTTGCACCAGGTGGGAATTAACAAAGGGACCTATAACTGGACAGGATGTGGACAGTGAGAGACTGTGGAACACTTCGTCTTAAATGGGTATCTTCACCAAGGCCCTACCCTCAAGGCTGGGGATCTGTGTGAAAGAGGAGGCAGAAAGGTTGTAAGAGGCAGAAATAGCAGATGACTTCAAGGCAACAATGTCTTCCAGACACCGCAGGACTAGGGCACAGATGAACTTACAGAGATATGACAGAACAGACAAGACTCGTAGAGGTCCAAGTCAGACAAAATACCAGCCACGAGAGGAAATGGACACAAAACCCTAACCAAAAAGCTATTTGCAATTGAAATTGCTGGGAAGGGAAATATTTTTTCTATTGGAGTAACACTGGCTATGTCAGTAACACTTCAGGGAAGCCCCATGTGTAGAGGTAGCTAGCTAACATAAAACACACTCCATGTTCTGTGTGCCTTTTTATTTTTTTGATCTTATTAGTTTCTTTTTGTTGTTTTTTTTTTTTTTTATTAATTTTGTGTCTCTTTTGAGAAAAGAAGAAGGGGGAGGGAGACAGAGGGAGAGAGAGAGAGAGAGAGAGAGAGAGAGAGAGAGAGAGAGAGAGAGAGAGAGAGAGAAACATGAAGTTGATACAGGTAGGGAGGGGAGAAGGCTCTGGAAGGAAGTGGGGAGAGGAAGGTGTATAACTAAAATATATTGTCTGAAAGAAACCTTAAATAAAAACAAATTAATTTTAAAAAAGTTGATGGCTCAGTTGTCTATAGCGCTGTTCCTATCCACCCTTCCCTCAGCCTCTTTACCTGGAGGAGTGCTGTCTTTCCCTACACCCCCCAACTATGTCCCCTGGAGTATGTTGCAGGGTTAAGTGGAGGTTTCATGTGTTCTCATTTAGTTTCATACTTCCCAGAGTTCTCAAGACAGTCTGGTGCACATGTGCATTCCTCTCCTCACTTTAAAATGCTCTTTTTATTTTATTTGTGTGTGCACATATATGAAGGTCAGAGGTCAACCTAAGGTATCATCGTCAGGATGTTGTTCACATTACTTTTGAGGCAGGCTCTCTCACTGTCGTAGAATACACTAGGCTAGGCTGGCTGGCCAGTGAGCCCCATGGATCTAACTGTCTCCTTGTCCCTAGTGCAGTGATTCCAAGGCCATGCCCAAGTATCTGGCTTCTTTACTTTGATTCTGGGGATGAAACTCACAGGAAGTTCTGTATCATCAGACCCATCTCCACATTCCTGAAGGGTTATTATTTTTTAACTATCTTATTGTAAAAATAGTTTGGTATTTGACTTTTAAAATATGTCATTAGACTTTTTCATTGCTTTATTCTACCAAGTCATGACTTTTACATTTTATTCAATATTCCATCACATCGCTAGAACATAATTTATTTCATCCTTTCCACGTTATTGGACTTTAAAAATTGTACTCAATATTCTGCAATTTAAATGTTGTAAGAACATTATATATCATAAATAATGCTGCAATAAACATCCTTGTGCATATGAAGCAAATGAATACAACCCTGGAAATATATTGTCTTTGCAAAGAACATAGTTCATTTTCCCTTGAATAGTAGAAAGTACCATTATACATTGTTTGCACCAATCACAAGTAGCATAGTTAAAACCTGAACTTGATTTCATATCTGAAAATGCTACCTTACAGTTTGTTTGAATTTGCAGTTCAGGGAAGTAGTAAAAATTAAATTTTCTCACTTTTCTCTAACAGGCTGTGGAATTGTTGTTAATGAGTTCTATGGTTTAGTGAATTGAAGACAGCAGCAGTCTCCATTTGTATCTCATTATTTTTAATTTTTACTGTGTATGTTTTACTTTAAAGCAAGAAATCTTTTATAAACATGTATATAATAGGTATATACACATACATATATATATGTGAAACTTAAACAAAATAATACAATATCCTATGCAAATAAAGTCCAGAATAGTTTTCAAGTTCTTTGTGTTCTTTTAAATAAATTCACTTTTCCCCTCTCCTCAACTACATGTAATCACCAACTTGAAACTTGAGTTAATTGGGGCTTTGCATTTTTATTTTAATGTATTTATTTTCATTCTATGTTTATGAGTCGTTTTTTCATTTTCCTTCTCATTTAGTTGTCTATTTTTTGCCTACACATTGTGAGCACACAGTGCCAGAGAGTGCCTGATCCCCTGGAACTGGAGATACAGATAGTGGTGAGCCACCATGTGGGTGCTGGGAACCGAACCCAGGTCCTCTGCGAGAGCAGCAAGTGTTCTTCACTGCTGAGCCATCTCTGGAGCCCCATGTTTGCTTTTGTGGTACCGTAAAGTATTTACATGGTAAACATCACACTTTATTCTGCCTGCTTTGAACTTTGTAAACATAAGATCATATTACATGTATTATGGTATATTTATTGTCTATCATTTATGTATGTGTGTATGTATGTATGTGTCTATCTATCTACTATCCATCTACTATCTATCTATCTATCTATCTATCTATCTATCTATCTATCTATCTATCTATCTATTCTATCTAATCTATCTATCTACTTAACCAGTCTTTATTTCTTTCAAGTGTTCATGCATGTCTGCATGAAACCTCAGAGCATTTCCATCCATGGCTGCTTCTTATTTTAAACACTGGAACATTTATGTTGGTCTGTTCCCATAAACAGTGCTTCCCACATGCCATCTGGATCATTTTCATCTGGAGTTAGGTGCTCTGTGTTTTCTTTAGTTATGTTTTAAAGGAGCTAACTAAGCGTGGAGTTGGAATGGCTGTGGCATCCTCTCATGCTCATGGGCAGCTTTACTCGACTTTACCAGACTTCTGTTCAAGCTTAGTGTGGATTCCATCTCCCTGTGCTGGGGAAGCATTTCAGTCATTCCGTGTCTTTGCTAGAAAATGGTTGAGATGCTATTGCATCAGGGTCTCAGTTTGTGTATATAGATGGAGGAAAGAAATTGCAATCGTCTTCAATGAACAATCCAAAGGTCAGATGACCAGGAGGGAGCAAAGTTCCTCTGTGAACATGATCTGTGCCTGTGGAGAAAGTGGGGGCAGGTGCTCAGAGTCCTGCTGCCCTGCTGTCTTCAGGGAAGTCACAGGGCAAAGGGAAAGCTGGCTGCAACTCTGGGGAGAAGTAGAGTCAGCTTGCGTTTCCCCTGGAGGCTTGAGCAGATGTGGGCTTGAAGGAGAGTTTCCGTGTTACCCTTCTGTAGGTCCAGACACCAATCCTCCTCAGCTCCCAGAGAGTAGGATGGGCTTATGGGGGCTCCATGAATCTTACCTGACTTCAGCTCCAGAATCCTCACTATTCCCGTTCTATCACCCACCATTCATCAACCCTCTTCTGCTTCCTTGTCTTATGAGCATATTTCTATTGTTCATGTAAGATCTTTATATACTCTAAATAGGAGATACATGTTTGTTATACCTAGCTAGAATCACAGGATCTTGGCTCCATTGAAAGTGTTAAGTATGGGCAGGCCTTGAATAAAATTTTAAAAAATGGTTGGTTAACCCATAAGTTTATGATGCATTGCACCAATAGGCATATCTTGCCAGGCAGTCCATTATGACATTAAAAAAATTTCTGTGTATGTCTTTTGTTGGCTTTATTTATCTTCTCTGAACACAAAAGAATAATATGAGTGAATGAAAATGAAGACATAACCATTCCAAGATTTGGTTGAGGAGAAAGATGGTATAGATGGGAGGGAGAAGACAGCCAGATGCATTTGGAAGAGTGCAGCCTGAACAGAGCCAGAAGAAGAGAGTACAAGAGAGGGAAGTGGAGAGAGGGCAAGGTGAGCAAGCGAGGAGCCCAGGACCATGAGAGAACCAACAGAGTCAAGACCAAAGAGGGCAGAAAGAAAAGGAAAACCAAGAGAGCTCTCCGCGGGGATGGCAGGTTTTATAGGAGTTGGTAGCAGGTAGAAGGGAAGCCAGGCCCTGGGCTGGCGAGGTTTAGGGAAAGGAGGAGGGGAGAGAAAATCAGAGAGGAGCCCAGTGCTGGATGAGCCTGGAGGCCTGCATGAGCTGCAGTATGCTAACAGGCACCTCAGTCAGCAAGCTGTCCTGCTTTCCTTGAGACCCAACAGTATCTTTGTTTTGGCATTCAGTACTTCAGGTTTTGCTTTATCTTCATGCTGGCTATGTCTGCTTTAAGGAGTTTTTCTCTATTTGGCGATTCTGTTATTTTATATCTTGTTTGCAGTTTTGATCATCATGTGCTAGTCTTTATTTTATATAAATTAATATATATTATCAATTAATTATATACAATATAAGTTATATATAATATGTATATTACATGATGTGTATATACATGTTATATAATGTATATATGTGTAAGTATATATGATATATTATGTAAGCACATTTTATGTAGATATATAATATATATAATATAAATAATGTAATCTATATAATGTTATATGTACACACACACATACACACATGAGGATCTGGTTAAAGACTCCCATGTGCATGAGCAGCTGCTCCAGGTCTACAGGCCCCTCTCTTCTCCACTAACTTATATATAACTTAATCTGTGAATAGTTTGGGCTTCTGTATGGCATTGGTTGAGGTGATGTGTTTCGATTTCCTTGTCTGTCCAGCCTCATCAAGCTCGCTTTCAATATAGCAAAGTCCAACCTTCTTGTAGCTCATTAACTTCTAGAGGGGGGGGGAGTATGTAAGAAATTTTATTATATTTCTCCTCTCTCTCTCTCTCTCTCTCTCTCTCTTTCTCTCTCTCTCTCTCTGTGTGTGTGTATACACATGTCTGTATACATGTGTGTAGTGGTGTGTATAGAGGTCAGAGGACAACTTACTGGAGCCAGGTTCTCTCTTTCCACCACATGGGTCCCAGGGATTGAATGCAGATTATCAGGCATGGTGTCCTGTGGCTCTACCCAGTGAGCCATCTCACTGAACCCACTAACTGTACTTTACTGACCTGATCTTTTTGTCATTTTATACTAAATTTATTAATAAAATTATCAATTTTCAACAATCTCTCCAAGACTAGAAGAAAACTTTCTGTCTTTCAAAGAATCACTTTGCAGTTCTTCCTATATTATGTTTCTTTAAGATCTTATAACGATTATCCTAATTTTCGCGTAAATACCTGGTAATCATGTAGATGATGTATCCTGTGGAGGATTGCAATAGTTTCCTGCTGTCATCATGATCTCTGTTGGAGGACTCTCTCTACTGCCCGTGCTTATTGCTCTTGTACTCAGAAAACTTAAATTTCCTCATTAATTCTCTTATATAAACTCTGGTAGAGTTTTTCCACTGGTAATCATTCTATCTGTAAATGATACTTTCAATTTCCAAGAATTGCTTTAGAACTCATTTTTTTTGGTACATAATTGTTTGAAATGTAAAATAGGTCTAAGGTTAAACCAGCAATTAAAGAACTTACAAAGAAACTCCATGTTCTTTCCTTACACTGACTTTTACTTTAGATTTTTGTCTTCAAAAATCTCCCACACATTCTCAAGTAAACTATAGGATGCTACTTTTTCTTCCCTGACTCTGCATTTTTCTCTCCCAAAATATTACTGGCTGGGTGTGGTGGCTCACGCCTATAACCCCTGCACTAGGAAGGAATAGCTGGAGGACTTCCATGAGGTCAGGGTCAGCCTGACTATAGAGTTAGCCCTTAGAGAAGATCCTGCAGCAGCACATAGTATTGTCTCTTGTTCTTTCAAACTGTGTAATATTCCATTGTATGTCTGTACCATAACATATTTGGTCTAAGGTTAAGTGTTCTATCGTTCTAGTAAAATAGTTTAAATCTATAGACTTCTGTTACTCTTACAGTGGTTTTATAATTGAGGATTGTGTCCTCGAGTAGGGTTACTAGTTCAAAGGCAAGACAGATGCCTGATTTTGTTTGGTATGTTCCAATTCACTCCCGGGAGGATTATACCCTCACAAATGACTAGTGAGACTCCCCACAGCCTGAACAAGGTGTTGTGTCAAATATTAAACTTTGTGTATCAATATGATATATGAAAAGTAATATCTCACAGTAGTTCTAACTGGCATTTCTTTTGAAATGAATAATACTGAAATATTTGTCTTTCTGTCTTTAGAGTTTTATAGTATCATGGAAACATTTCTATTTCTTTGTTTCCATTTTATTTGGATTTCAGGACATCTCTAAACTTAAGTTATTTTTCAGCAATTCAGGAATCATTTTGACACTATATCATTGAATTTGCATTTCTACTATTCCCTTATTTTTCTTCTTAGAAAGAATTATTCATTAGGGGTTTTCTTATTTTCCCACATTGCTTGAATTCTCTTCTCTCTCTTATTTCCAGCTGACTCTTCCCAATTTTCTGTTTCTTTTTAAAATAAAAAAAAATCATGTGTGTCTATGTGTGTGTGAGCATGTGTGTGTGTGTGTTGTGTTGTGTGTGTGGTGTGCGGTGGGAAAAGTTCAGAAGATGGCAGATCCCCAGAGCTGGACTTGTAGGTGGTTGTGAGCTGTTTGACGTGAGTGCTAAGGAACTGAACTTGAGTCTTCTTAGCTGCCCACTGTGTCTGTAGCTCCTTGCTTCTTTGTAATATCTCCCTCAGTCAAGCTTGACAGTACTGCAGGAATGGGAATGAGCTTATTTTGTTTTTGCCTAATTGTAAAATGTCGTGTCTGATATCCTATAACAACAGAGCACGTAACAAGAAGAAATCACAGCTCTATTTAATCACAGTGCTAGTTGCCGTGGGAACCTCATCTCCAGACTCCATCTGTATGCATCACTCTAGCAAAGTGTGGGCAGCTACACAGAATGATGGTCAGACAGTAGAGTCTGGTCTAATGTCAACCCCGGCAAGTCAAATCTTGTCTGCTTAGATGCTCAGCCCTTTTCCTTCTGCACTGGGGAAAGATCCTTTCTAGAATGGAAGTCTTTTATGTCTTATATCAAACAAAGTAAGTCAGAGAACACCTTTATGGCCACGTCTGCTGTAGGTAGGTAAGGACTGGAGAGAGAGAAAGGACAGTCTGTTTAGGTGTTATGGATAACTTTGAGGAAATGTGCTTCTGCTTGCTGTGGCTTGTTGTGGGAGAGATGAAGGAGGGCAGACAGAAAGGCAAGGGATGGCCAAAGAGAAATGTTGTTTCTTAGGTAGCTTCTACTTTGGGCTACCGTTTCTTGAGTCCCAGACCTACATCTTCCAGTAGACTAGCAAAGCCTCTCAAATCCTGTATATGTGAACATGCTCACGTTATGGTTCTGTTGATTGCAGTATCTGTGGCTTTTGCGATTCTGGAAGGATGTTTCCCAGATGATTGTCAACCATGATGACGTGCCTCTTTGTTTTGTTTTACTCTTTGTTTATGAGTGAATGACTCCTGAGACCTCAAGTAGAAACTGAACTTAACGACAGCCATGTATAAGCCACATATGCCTACCATTTGGGTGCCTGGAACTGTATTAAAATAAAATTTTGATTTGGACTTTTCCAGGCCACACATATAATATCAATTATAGGTATAGGTTTAAGCTCATAGTCAGGCATTCCTACAGGACACATGGTCTTCTCACTCCTCCACACTAAGCCAATGATGAAACTAACAAGACTTCTTTTATGGGTTAGTTTTCCCCAATTTGCCCATTCAAAGTATCACTCACATGTGATATATTTCTGTAGTACCTAGGAAACTCTCAAGGCTTCCCTAAATCATGCTGCTTTCTATGAAATTATCTTGACCTCCATTTCCATTGCCCTCTTTCATCTTTCACATACCCTTGTTTCAAAAAAAGATCACTTTATAACATCTTTTAAGTTTGAAGACCCCTAAGTAAGTTAGCAGAAGACACACAAATGATAAGTCTACCTCATGGTGTATTTGGATAAAATACAGTCTTGTCAAGTTCAGAGTGCTCCTCCCTGCTTCCTTCCTGTCACCTGGGATACAACAGAGCAATGGGGCTGGGTGACTGTGCTGTCCACATGGACCTACCTTACAGATACAGTGTTGAGTGAATGGAACCACCAGACAGAGAAAGTACAACACATCATTCCATGTAGAACTCAACCTTCCTAATGCTGCGGCCCTTTAATACAGTTCCCCCAGTTGTGGTGAAGCCCAACCATAAAACTGTTTTTGTTGCTACTTGATAATGTAATCATGCTACTGCTATGTTTATGCCGGGTATCTGATATGTGACCCCTCTAAAAGGGTCACTCGATCCCCCAAAGGCATTGTGGCCCACAAGTTGAGAACTGCTGTTGTAGATGAACTGAATGCACATGTACAAACACATACTTAAACACACACACACACACACACACACACACATACAGACCACAGAGAGAGAGAGAGAGAGAGAGAGAGAGAGAGAGAGAGAGGAGTGCAACACAGGCTCTCACACACAAGCATACACATATACATACACAGGCACATGCACACACAGGCAGGCACACACATATACACACACATACACAACACACACACACACACACAGAGAGAGAGAGAGAGAGAGAGACAACACACGGCTCTCACACACAAGCATCACATATACATACACAGGCACATGCACACACAGGCAGGCACACACATATACACACACATACACACACACATACACACGAGAACAACAGTCATCTCTTATGCTTTGATCACTCTCATGATCTAAATTTGGAGCACAATCTGCACACGTGGTTATCTATCTAAGTCAACCTCTGCTCTTATAGTTTGTGATATAGGAGTTTTCAATTTCATCAAGCCAAACATTTACTGATTTTTACCTTCATGTGTTATCTATTGCATTCCATCTACTGAGTTCTGACGGCAGTGACAGTCCACCGTCTTCTAGGTTTATTGGGAAAAACCTTTCTGAGGTTTGCATCAGCATGGGCGTGGCCCATGGCTCTTAGGTAACTGTCTCAGGCTGGTTCAATCCTGTATTTTGTGTGGATTATATCAACCTCGCCATCTTTTCCTCTGTCCCAGCACTGGGAATGTCCTGTTTTGATTAGTGTTGCCATGTTATTATGTGCTTTACAGAAAGTGTAAAAACAACTTCCACCCTACTCTGCCCTTTTATTAAAAAAAATTCTTCAGCATTTCCAACATTTATTATTAAAACTGCACCCTACCCTGGTGTTCCATTAGGCTATTAGCTATAAGTACATGCTTCTATAAATATGCTTGGATGGATTTAGAACATTCAGTTCCCTGAGACAGGAGGATAGACCACCTCTCCATTCATCCAAATATCCTTTAATGCCTGTCAGCACGGTGGACACTCTTCATTACAATGCATATCCTGTGCATTTATTATTATGAATGGGCTCTAACTTTACATTATATTTTCTATCAGGCCGTTGCTTGCATATACGGTGAATATTGATTTTTTTTTTATTTTACAAAATAGACACATTTCATTTTCAACAGTCAAATAGAATCCTTTTTAGCTTTATTCTAATACTCTGATAGTTTTTATTTGGTTCTGATATTTCCCAAATAAACAGACAATAATGTGCAAACTAAAGCCACCCTTCCCCCACTTGTCTTCTTTGGAGATGTGTTGCCCATTTCTTATACTCAATTGTGCTGGCTAGACGGATGAAAACCCGTCATATGGTAGTAGATGTCTTTCTTCTCTTTTTTAATGAGAATATAAATAGTGTTGCTATAATTTCCTAGACATAAATCTATATTTAACTGGTTATCAACTTCTTTCCGGCAGTCTTTATATATAACAGCTTTCCCACATTTGTACATTGAATTGTGGCCAGATGGAAAACAATTTAATTTCTTTTTTTAGAGGTACAAATGATTGGCACTTTTTATGAGCCATACATACCCAAAATGTATTTCTATTGTTTTCCCATATAAACATAGATGAGCAATCTTGACTGAATGTAATGTCTTTCAATCTTTCTCGTTTTTCCTTTCAAAATTCTATTATTTGTCCATTTTCCTAAAATGCAATAAAGCAGACATGATTGAAGCACGCCTGACTTTAGATGATTTGTGTGTGACCATTGTGATTCTCATCCAGTCTCAGTCCTGGGATGCTATTCTATGGTTTCTGTGGCTGTGTTGCAGAACTTTTCCTGGGTAAGTGGGGAGATGGGAATAAATACTGCTTTACCCTACATAGGGCACCAAAGGCCGACCAAGCAAGTGGGTTGCTACATCTTGCTTGATGAAGGTGACTTATAGGCATATGAATGACTTAAAGGAAGTTGTATCACAGGAAAAGCCTACCTCAGCATGGGGGTGAGGGCTCCATGAGAGCTGAAGCCTGGGGCCCTCTCTCCACAGCAAAATTTTATCACTTCTATAATCTCGGGTGGATGTCTCATGAACCTTGTAATGTTCTCAGCTTCCCAAAAGTCGAGTATTTACTGAGATTCCTGAGTCCATAGGTTTTCTAAACTTTCTCAGTCTCAAGAGCCTCCTCCTTGGCTTCTAGGCTGAGGAAAACAGCTAGTTGCAAAAGGTCCCTTCCAAGTCCCATGGGAGGTTGAATTGCTCCCCTCTGAGAAAACAGGGAGGTAATTAGGTCTTGAGTGTTGTATCATCATGGGGTGGGGATGGTCATTGCTGTTAGTGGTCACAGAGACAGCTTTGCTAATAAAGGAGTTTCTCAGACATTCCGGTCTAGCTTCTGCTCCCTCTGATGAATGCTTCCTCCCTGGTGACACCCTTCCCCATGTTAGGATGCAGCCTTCCTTCCTCTCCCTGGAGTTCTGGGATTATGACCCTCACCCTCAGCATGCTTCTATTTCTGTCTATTGTCTTCAGTTTGAATGGGAATGTTGTGTTCCACTAATAGTTTGTACCATGAGAATGCTAATTCTTATATCGAAATGGACTCTCTTCTGCAGTGAAACTTCCAAGCACAGTTATAACTTCTTGGGAAGACAGGACATGGCTAGGAAGCAAAGGGAAATCTGAGAATGACAGGCTTTTCTAGGAACACAAATGGGGTAGAGAGGTTTCCAGTTCTAGGATATTCTGACGTCAAGCTGCTGAATAAGAATCACTGACCCAGGAGCCCCATGGAATTGTAGTCAGTACCCAGCAAAATCCCACCTACAGGACCTGTAATTGTCTCTCAACATCGGAGCAAAATGAAGGACATCACTATCAAGTAATGTCACTGTCACCAGCTAGTGCAAGCATCCTGTTTTAAGTCCCAATACTTTCCCAATAACAGACCTCAGTGGTTGAGTGTTCAAATGTTGGGGGTTTTGCTGCTGCCTGTAGTCAATGTTCACATAATTAAAGCCTCTCCTTTGCTCAGACTTTTCTCATGCCGGTCTACACTGGTGACTCTCAACCTGTGGGTTGCAACCTCTTTGAAAAACCTCTACCTCCAAAAATATTTACATTACAATTCGTAACAGTAGCAAATCGCAGTTTAATAAACTGTGATTTTAAATAAAGTAGCAACAAAAATAATTGTATGGTTGGGGGGCAGAGATCACCACAACATGAGGAATTGAATTAAAGAGTAGCAGCATTAGGAAGGTTGAGAACCTCTAGATCTTTTTGGGTCTGAAGCCAACTCTTCTTGCATTCCAGCCTTTCTTTGGCATCCATTTTGCTTTGAACTGTAAGACATTTTAACTGGGGTAAAAACTACCTGATGTTGGATGTTCTCCTCAGTGGCTCTCCTTCTATATGCCTGGCTAAATACTAACCATCTTCTTAATCCATAGACCCATCAGCTGTTTTACACAACCCCCATCTATCGTATTGCTTCTGAGAGTAGGCTACGAACATATGCCTGTGCCTGTATCAAAGGTGACCCTGGAAGTTTCAGATAGAATTGCACACTCCACACATAACTTCCTTTCAGTTCATATTTTAATCATGGATAAAGTAGGGGACTCCTGTGAGTTTTCTGAAGAAAAACACACGGATATTTCCTATTTTCATTCAAGGTTATAGTTATCTTCAAGAGTACAAACAAAGGTGTTTTTTTTTTTTTTTCCTTTTGCACATATGATCTTAACATGAGCCATAGGTCTTGCCACTTGACAGATACTGTCTTATTTCCTGCTTCACATAGAGGGAAATTTCTCTGAAATGTCACCATGGGCCTGTTCCCTATATGAACGCCAGTTTCTCTTTCACCAAGCTCATGATAAGTATGACTACTCTTTGCTCTGAGATTTACAAACAAGTCTCCATCTTAAATCCCAGGACAGTATGCAAGTTTTGAGTTCCACCACTAATGTGTAACATGTACTTCAGAAAAGAAGTCAAAGGATCACAGTCACCTCTTACCAAGCTCTTACTTAGTCCCAGCAAATATTAGGCATCTAATATTTCATTAGATTTCCACTGGGAACCTTCCTGGTACATTAGAAAACAGAGGAGTAGTGAAGGCCTGCACCCTTCCAGGGTTATCTGCTTCCTAAATGACTAACCAAGCCTACATCGTAGGTCTGCAGAATAAGTTTTATTCCTGTCAAGAGTCTTCCTCAATGATGTCCATACTTGATCTTCTAGGGTAATGGATGAGACACGCTGAGTATGATATTTGAATTCTTTTTAGCTATGGAGTTGGAATAACATTCCAAAATGGCATTTGTAACTTCATTGAGTGTGATATAGTAAACTATGAGCTTTTACGTTCAAAGGACATAAAATGTCTTTACTTATGACTGCCTCACATCTGCCTGTATAATAAAAGAGACATTTGTTTCACAACTATCATATCTTCCCTGTTCTCTAGGCTCTAATAACCTGGTGCATTTTTGAAAATGGAGAAACTGTAGAAGATAGGCCCACAGAATTTATTGCACAGCTATGTTTGAATATCTGTGCCCTTCCCTATCCCATGTGCTAATCTCCTAAACCTCAGGGTAGTGGCACTGTGAGCAGAGGCTTCTGGGAAGTAATCAGGTCATGGGGGTGGTCCCCTCATGCATGGAGTTAGTGCCCTTCTAAAAGAGTCACAAAGGAACTCTTGCACCCCCTACATTCAAGGACAGAAGGCAGTACCATCTATTTCCCAAGAAGCATGCCCCACCCAAATTTCAAATTTGCCTTGATCTTGTAACTTTTAGCTTACAAAAGTTGAAGAACTATTTTTCTATTGTTTAAACCGTTCAGTTGATAGGGTGTTGGTGTAGTACCAGGAAAGGACCAGCGCAATTACTAATCTGCCCTACTATTTAGTTAAATGATACTCTATTGTGCATATTCATGTTTGTGGTGTGTGTGCGTGTGTGTGTGTGTGGTGTGTGTGCGTGTGTGTGTGTGTGTGCGTGTGTGTGTGTATGTTTTGTATACCATTTGACTCTGAGTCTTATAATAAATGATTCTATCCTCCTAAGATAGCTGGGGCTGTTCAGCCTCCCTCTAAAATCCTGTTTTGCTTATAATTCTCTTATCTTTATTTTGGTTTCATTCTTTTGTTGTTGTTGTTCCTTATTGCTCTACAGATTTCAACTCCTGAAATTTTATACCTGAAGCCTGGCCATGAAATATTCAAAAGCTGCTTGGCTTCATCCTGCCGACTAAGCAGTTTGTTTATTGTCTCTCGGTGAGGATGCTGCATGGCCATGTTTTTAGAAAAGGGACTCATGTGGGATGATTAAAACTTCCGTTTTTATAATGTGTCCGTGATATACTGCCGGGTTGGCCCCTTGAATTTGTACAAAATATGAAATTGCATATTGTAAGGAACCAAGTGACTCCTGATTCTGTCTTCTCAGATGGGACCATTTTCTTATTGTCTTTCCTAGTGACTCTTTGTTTACCTGCTCTTGGATCTTCTTCTTCCTTTCCACAGACACCCATTGTCCATGAACTATGTCTCTGGTACCTTCTGGCATGCCCTCAGCCCTTACTGTCTTTCTTACCTATTAACATTCAGTTTTTTATTATTTCTTTTTTGAAGTTTCAATATAATCACACATTTCCCCATTTCCATACTCCGTAGGCAAGATACAAGGTAGAGCTACATAAATACCTCATCTTTGGGAAAGAGATGAGAAGCTTAAAACTGATCAGTTTTCCCCAAACTGATAGCCTTAACATCATGCAATAAAATATCTAGATCTGTTGCTAGTTTCTCCTTTTCCTTTGCCTCTTTCTTTTCTTTTCTTTTCTTTCTTTTCTTTTCTTTTCTTTTCCTTTCCTTCTCTGCCCCCCTTTATGTGACCTCTATAGCATTAATTTCTTAATATTAATTCTTGGTGTTTTTTTCTTCTATAATCCTCAGGTTCCCATCTCCAGGTATTCCCTTCATCTCTAAAGTTTCATGTGTTTGGAGCTCACCAAATATAAGTTCTAGGTATGAATTATTATACATACACAGATGCATGTATCTACCTTCCTTCGACACAATTTTCCTTCCTCTTGCTCAATTATTTTAGCCGAAGGGCTGCCTTTTACTCCAAAAAGTAGAAAGAACCACATGCCACTTCACACCAAACAAATTAAGATAAACAAGAAAATGAAATCTTTCTTCCAAAATGTGTTTTCCATTGCATAGCTTATTTGTGATGTTGCTACCAACACAATCTCCATCTCTTTAGCTCAGCAGTTCTCAAGTTAGGTCACTTATCAATTATCTTGCCTCTCAGGTATTTACATTACTATTCATAACAGGAGAAAAGTTCTGAAGTAGCAATGGAATGATTTTATGGTCGGGGGTCACCACCACATGAGGAACTGTATTAAAGGGTCTTGGTGTTAAAACGGTTGAGAACCACTGCTAATGGGTCAGTTATTTTTGGTTCCCCTTCCCTTCCTCTTAGAATCTCCAGACTTGGAGGCCAAATGGGAATGGAGACTATGCAAAAAGATCATGGGCTAGGGTTATTATAATCAAGGCTTTGTGTGTATCAGTGATTGAAGTACTAACTGAGAATTAATAAGTTACCGGTTGTGGGAGTCTGTAAAGAAAGAAAATTCAGAGTCTTTTTAAGTCTCCTGTCTGTATCAGTGTGATGGGGATAGCTGTGTTTGGATGTCAGGTGTGTTCTCTCAAAGGCTCCTGCGTTGATGTTCAGTTTCCAGCTGTTAACCCCCGTAAGGGGTTTCCACCTATGCATTAACTGAAGGACCCAAAATTTGAATTGACTCTGGGAGGTATCAGAACTCCCAGAAGATGGCGGCTGACTAAAGGACGTAGTTAATGGCTGTGGTGGTTTGAATAGCTATGGCCCCATAGACTCACGTGTTTACATCCTTGGCCCCTAGGGAGTGGCATTATTAGGAGCTATGGCCCTGTTGAAGTAGGTGTCATTGTGGGAATAGGCTTTGAGGTCTCCTATGCTCAAGCTATGGCCAGTGACACAGTCTCCTTCGCTGCCTGTGTATCAAGATGTAGAAGCCTCAGCTCCTCCTCCAGTACCATGTCTGCCTGCACTCTGAGATGCTTCCCACAATAATGATAATGGACTGAAACTCTGAACTCTAAGCCAGCCACAATGAAATGTTGTCTGTTATAAGAGTTGCCTTGGTCATGGTGTCTGTTCCAGCAATGGAAATGCTAAGACAATGACATCCCTTTTAAGGGTGCAATGCCCCATATCTCCTTCCTGTAGTTTTCTTCCCACATCACAAGATGAGTAATGTTACTCTATCACATGCTCACCTCCAGGATGTTCAACCATGCCTCAAGCCCACAGCACGTGAGCCAGCCAACCATGGGCTGAAAGCCCTGAAACCATTGGCTGAGATAAAGCTTTCTACAATCCCCCTTCCCCACAAGAGGTTCAAGTTGGCTATTTGGCACAGTGAAAAATGTTTGCAAACACATTACCTATACGAAATGCCATAAACTGGTAGGTGTCACCATCAGGTTGTGTTTCCTTCCTATTGTGGAGACTGGACTTTCTGAGGAAGGCAAGAACAGAGCTGTTTGCTTCTGAGGGATCTCTCTTCCTGGCTTTCTATGTTACCCATGCTCCTTTCTCTGTGCAGGTAAACCCTAGTTTCCTTTTTCCAAGCCCAATGAACCAGGGACACACTCCCATGATTTATTTAACCTTAGTTACTTCATTAGATACTCATCTCCACATACAATTGCATTAGAATTAGAACATGCCATGGGGGATGGCCATGATTTATTCTATAACAATAATTCTTCCGTACACGATGCTAAGTGTTCTAAGAAATCTCCATGTGAACCCAGCATGCTCAGGCATTAATGTGGTTGGAAAGTGGGTGCTGCCCTCCTCCTTTATGAACCATTCCTGAATTAGAACTTGTATGTTTCTCTCTGTGCCCTTGCTTCAGGCTTTAATAGGGCTTGCTATTTAAATGCAACCTCTTCATATATGAGGGTGACATCTCTCCTTTTCCCCTGGCTTTCCACATCTCCTCTCCTCCATGCCTGGTATAGAGACTTATCTCTGTAGACATCTACATCTTGTCTTTAATTGTGATCTGTGGCTTTGATTCTCAAATATTTATTGCCCTCAGAATCCATGTAGACCTCATGGGGACCCCATGCATGCTTTTTCTGTCTTGTTACATCCCAGTGAGACCATGCTCTTCTTGAAGAAAGATGCTTGGATTAGACCAATGCTTTTAAAGTATACTTGGCATGTGCACCTCTGGGGATCATGTTAATGGGAACTATGGTGCCAGGGCTTTGCATCTGAGGAGGCAGGACCTAGGGTTATGTATTTAACACACTCCCACCTACTGCCTCTGCCACAGAGACCTCAAATAGGAGGATGCAGAATTTCTCTGTCAAAATTAATCCCCTTGCTTCACCTTTCTCCCTCACAAACAAGAGACATGAAGCTATTTTGTAATGTACTATCCTTTCTTGATTAATCTTCTTTTAACCTGTATGTACTGATTCAGTCTAAATCAGCCAGCACTGTGTTCCTGGGAGCAAAAGACAGGGAAAAGTATCATTTACACAGACGTTTATGTGGCTCTGTGTTCTCTGTTATGGGACCCGAAGGTGACATGTATAATAAAGCAGCGATTCCAATCAATTAAAGTTCAATTTTCCTCCACAACGTGAAACTGTGCAGGACACTGTTTCCATGAGGAGGCTAAACATACCACTTCTGTGGTGGATGGAATAAAAAAGGAAGTTGTCAAGTGGTTTTTTTTTTTTTTTTTTTTTTTTCCCTCCTCCTTTGAACACACAGTGCTTCATGTGAAATTATCTCTTGGAATTTACTTTATTCTA
Organism: Mastomys natalensis; assembly: GCA_021653895.1. Lineage (NCBI taxonomy): Eukaryota > Metazoa > Chordata > Mammalia > Rodentia > Muridae > Mastomys > Mastomys natalensis. The sequence continues at coordinate 1,359,184 of JAJTUV010000171.1, read as the reverse complement.
GAGGAAAAATAAAAATGTCTTCAGGGGATTTTGTTTTGCAATGGCTTGCTCATTTACTCTTGTCCTTCCCGTTTTACACATAAGATAACTTTTGTTGCATTAAATTCTAACGAACAAGAACACGCTCAAAAGCATCTTTTTTGTATTTTATTCAGTGGCTGGGTTTAGTTTCCTACAAAATGCTTTCTAAATTCAGTTTCTTATCGTGGGCTCCATCCAGAATAAAATACACAGAGCCCCTGGAGCACACCAGCTGTTTATGTACCCTGGCCAATATATCTCAGGGAGAGGTTGCACGCAACATGGGCGATCGTTTAAAAAAAAATGAAAAAGACAAACCCAACTAAAACAGCAAGTATTTAGATCTGCTCAGTGGGAAGGAGAAGCAGAAAAGGGAAAGAGAAAGTAGCTTATTAACTGGCTCCTTTTACTTTGAACTGTGGATTTCTAGGCTGTGTTTCAGCCTTCTATTTTTACCTATAATATTTCAGAGCATATTCTTGCATGTTTTAAAGTCAAATGAAAGAACGAGGGCCTGAAAGATGGAGTGATTTTCTTTTAATTAAATTTCTTTATCACAGTTTCTTTTCAGAGAGGGATTCCAGGAGGTGAAGAAAAATGCGTCTCTCGGTCACCACCTTTTTAAACAATGAAAGAGGGGAGCAAAGGTGCACAGTGCAGTCCACAGGGGAACTTTGCTCAGGAGGGGACCCTCTTCCTAGAGTTTCTGTCCTCAGGGAATTCTCTTATGCGGTGTCCTCAGCCTGCCTTTGGCAGAACACTGATGCTGTAGCAGATTTGACAGTGTAGCTGCTCCAAGGCTTGCTGTCAGCCATTTTGACATTCATCCAATACAGTAAGGACCTCACCCCAAATCTGCTAGATGTCAAATACCAAGGGCAAAGGATGTGGGACCCTACCTTCAGATTCTCGTCAAGTGGCTTAAAGACACTGGCAGCCATGCGAAGCATACCCTGCCCAGCAAATCCCTATCTCACTCTCTCAATGGAGACTGACCTTCACCTCCCAAGTGACGCTCTTTCTTAGGCTTAGAGTTTTCAGTCATCCTTGGTGACAATACTGAAGGCCACAGAGATGGTGTACCATGGTCTCAACCTTGTTGCCTGCTGGAAAACCGACTCTGCTCATTCTTGACAGGAGTGGAGTCCAGTGATAGCTTTTCCTCTTTTTTATTGCTGACCCTGAGAGTTGGCTCCATGCACGTAGTCCTTGGGGCACAATGCTATGTGAGGATAGAAGCCTTATCCAGCTTGCCATCTATAGCTCCTACTACATTCCATTGGCTTCTCATGTCCCGAGAGCTCAGTTCTCGTCTGGATGTGTCTGTTTAAAAGCTTGGAGACTGATTGACTCATTTATCTCATTATTGTGTATGCAGAGTGGTCAATGCAGCAACAAATCCTCAGGGGAAACAATGACGAGAGGGGAGATTCATCTTGGCTCCGAATATCAGGGGTTTTAACTCATCGTAAATTGGTGCTATGACTTTGGGTCTGCACAAGGCAGAGTATCATAGTGGTAGGAACTGTTAGATGAAAGGATTGTTTACTTCATGGATGCCAGGAAGTAGAAGAAGAAAGAGATGATTCTGGAATAAAATAAGACTTTCAAAGGCCCAACTCCATTGATCCAATCTTCCCATTAGATCCTACTTTCTAAGTTTTCACCAACTACCATGGTGTTAGTAGAACTCCCATGGTATTGCTACATCATGACTCCATTAATAGATTAACTTGTTGATGAGAAAGTCCAGCCCATCATAGTCCAGTTACTTCCCTAAAACCTCATTTGTTGGCAGACAAATTTTTAACAGGAGTCTTTAGAGGCATTTCAGATTCAATCTGAAACATCTATTCATCCAAGGTTTGAACTCACTATTCAGTAGTTCATGCTTGAGACTTTTAATTCCTCTGAAGGTTCACAGACAGCAGGGAGAAGACTACCACATATTGTCGAAGTAAATGCACTGAGCAGATAGTTGGATAGTTTCAAGGAGGCATCCCTGTATCTAGGTACCTGGTAGATAGTGGACCAGCCAACCCACCTCCAAGTGCATCATTCATATTTTAGGGTAGGCAGACGACATTTCCTAGAGTTATTTAGTATACAATCTACTATACTTGCAAAGAGATAAGGGAAGCAGAGTTTGTTTGTTTGTCTTAAGAGAAATTGATTCTAGTCACACTCTGAAGGCCTTTAACATGCCAGGAAGGTTGTATCTATGGGCTATAGATGGAGGACTCATGGTATATGTTAAAGATCAAGGCAAAAGAAATTCTTTACCAACAAATGACATGTAGGGATCAGATCCCTTGTGATCTTTTCTGCCATGCCAAGAAATGTACATGTCATTATTATTGCAATAAAACTGAAGGATTTTCATCATGTAAAATCCCTGTCTACCAAGTATTACAGAGAAACAAAATGTCAAGGCATATATGCTTCTACTCTCATTTGAAAGATGCATCAAAACCAACAACAACACACACACAAAAAAACCATACCAACCAACTAACCAACCCACCAACTAACTCACCAACCAACCAATCAACAACCAACAACCAACCAACCAACCAACCAACCAGCCAGCCAGCCAGCCAGCCAGCCAGCCAGCCAACCAACCAACCAACCACCAAACAAACAAAAAACCCTTCAAATTTTTACTACTTATTCTTGGTTCCATATCAAAACAGGACAGAATCATACAGGTCCAGACACTTTTGTGACTTTATTTGCGCCTGACCCAAGCCTGGATGGTTTTTCCAAGTCTGTCAAATTGGATTTTTTTTTTTTTTTAAAAAAGGAATCTGAGAGCTTTATCTCCCAGCTATCAGATGTCTAACTGTGACCGTAAGCAGAGCCAGATAACTCTCTGACCCAACCTGCGGAACAGCAGAGAGTGTTATTGAATTTCCCTGGAAAGCTAACCTTGCTCAGTGGTACCAAGAAGCCACACTACTGATCAGGTTAAATGATACAGATACAAGAGAACTGAGAAATGCCAGAGTGGTGTCTCAATGCTTTGCTCGTGTTTCTGCTGAATGAATTACAGCATACTGCATTGTGGCCAAGGCCTAGCAGCACTGAGGAAGACCTTGTTCATCTATAGATTTTCCAATCCAAGCAGTCCTGGTATTGTGACCACCTAGAGTCATCTCCACTGAGAGGAAGCCTCATTTAGGGTTGCTGTACCCTTCATGGTCTTTCAACTGCTGGTAAAATCACTTGCGTTAAAATGACCACATCTTATCTGTTTATTCATATGTGTACATGTGCAGATGTTTATGTGTGTGTACGTGCAGTCATGTATGCATGTGCTGAGGTTGGAAGAAAAACCTTGGGTGTCATCCAGCTTTCTTTGGAGACACAGTCTTTTGGTGATCTGAATGTCACCCAGTAGTTTAAGCTGGTTGATAGGGATCCTTCTCTTTCTGCTCCTCAGCACTGGGATTTCAAACATGTACCGTAATCAGCTATTTTTTACATAGGTCTGGGGCTCAAACTCAGGTCTTCACATTAGTAGGGCAAGCACCTTACCAATCAAGCTTCTCCTTAGCCTCAGAGTCTCTTTTACAAGAGTTTTACAGAGTTTCTTCCTAACCTTCTAGACCAGAGTTTTTCTTGGGAAGCTTAGAGGTCTATATTATAACAAATCTACTGTTTTGTGGTTTGTTATGGTTTATGAAATTTTGAAAACTAATTACACACCATTCTTTTTAATTTTGAGGTCTGTTTGGCCCCAAGCATACAATTCCATGCCCCACAACAACAGTCTGGTTGCTGATAATGACTTCCATGTAAGATCATGGTGCCTACTAGATGTCATAGCAATCTTAGTTCATGTAAATATACCCAACCATCCATCTCTTACGACAAATTTGCTAGTGTTTCCTATCTCAGGATGCATTTCCCTTATAAAAAATTACATCATTCATTTATGCTGCTCTAGTTTGTGCAGATCTGATCACCAGGATTTTATTGAGTCATTTTATTAAAGTATCATGTCAAAGAGTACTCTAATAAAAATTATTCCTTTTGCTCCATATCCTTTTTTTTTTTTTTTTTTTTTAAGAAAGAGTCTCCTTATATATAGCTGACCTAGAATTCACTATGAAGATTGGACTGATCTCAAACTCACAGAGATCCACCTGCCTCTGCCTCCCGAGTGCTTGGATTAAAGGTGTGCACCACAATGCCTAGCTCTCACTTTAAAATAATTAACTGATCACTGAAAGACATTCCTGCATGTATTCACGTGTGTTTTCATTGACAGCTTCCTTGTTAAGGCATATGGTTATGTAATTTTCTGTTACAGATTTGATACCCATTCATCAGAAAGAGGGCAAGAAAGCTTTGCCCCTTGCAAAATTTACGTCTCAGGATGGTTCACTTAAGATATATTTATATTTTAACAAAATATAGATATCCTTGACAACCAGATGGACATTTGCCAATCTTCCACAGATCATTCACCCAACTTTAAGAACTTTCAACTTCTTTCTTTCTTTCTTCAATCATTCCTGTTTTCTTCACCATAGCGCAATTACTAAGATCAGCTCTAAGGGAGAAAAATGAGGTGAGGTTCGTCTTAGCCATGTACAAAGAAGAGGAGGCACTGGCAAGATTACATTCTTTTCCCCTGGTGATGAAGGGGTGCTGTTTATAGTCTGATTGCATGAATATGAGTTTCATGATTTTTTTTTAATTCTAGCACCAGCAGCGGGGTTCCTTCAGCAGAAAGCCTTGATTGAGATGCTAAAGGCGATGAGAACTAAGTAGAGCTGCTAATTAGACACTTTGACTGAGAGGAGCAGGGAAAGTGAGCCCTATGGAACAGCAGGGATGGCCTATGTGCCCAATATCCGACAATCTGAATTTTCAGACTGCAGAGGTAATAGATGTACTGTAATTCTCTCTGGACAATTTTGATTTGGGGGAGTCTTGTCAGGCCAATAAAATATTGATAAATCAGGTATAAAATGAATCACTAACACGTTATCCCATTCCTTAGTGAGTTAAAAGTATTGACAAAGTAGCTAGATGCTGAGCCCAATACATCCAGTGTATCCTTTTGTTGTGTGGACCAAATTCTCCATAAATAATGATGCTGGTATTTTAATGAACTGTTGTCTTTTGCTTTCACGGTTTTCTTTGTCACTGAGAAGGAAGCTGGATATTAGCAGACTAGGAACACAATAAAATGTTCCAATGCCACATAATTCAATCACTTAGGCTGTGGCCATGTCACCGAGCTGGGTCTCCTTGTTCTGTGTCACCCTGCCACAAGCTCAGCCAACCTGGACTTGTATTTAATGTGTTTAAGATTCTCTGGTTTGTCCCATTAGAGTTCACACCAAATATTAGCAGGTAAAAGCACATGTACATTCTCTTCTGGAAAGCATCCATCCAGAAAATCAGCCTGTAACTAGAAAACTAGAAGACCACCCAACAGACAGCATGTTTGAGAAAAGAGGGGTATGTGTGAATATAATTTAAGAGATTCTCTGTTTCAGATCTGCCTGCTGAGCCCTTGGCTGTTTTTTACCTTTTAGTTTTGTGGTCTGGTTACATTGTCAAAAAAATTTGGGATGTTAGTTACATTGATACAATTGTACTGGTGATTCATTTTTCAATTCATCATGCATATTAAAAATAATATCTCAAACTTAGCCCTTTCTTGCTCAGAAGAATGTATCTCTGATTTGTAAGATTTCACTCTAAGGCCAATTTTTATAATCATGCTAGGAAGCTCTCTAAATCATTTTTTTCTTCCTTAATATTGATTGACAACTTTGCTCCAAATAATTGTGTTAATCATTTAGGGACACAACTCATCTTGGTGCAGGACCATTGCAGTCCATACTTGACCTAGATTTTCTGTTAGTCCAGTCATATTTCCTGAAAGAAAAAAGAGGAGGAAGAGAGAGAGGAAGAAGAGGGGGAAAGAGGAAGAGGAAGAGGAAGAGAGGGGGAACCTTAAAATAGCCAAATTTAGTTGTAAATATTTCCATATCTTGGTTATGAAGACAACAAATTACACTTTGAAAAAAATTTAGTTCCATTTTCAGTCTAGAGTACCAGACTTCCATTGTGTTCCCAGAGTGCCCTGTATGCCGAGCCCGAGAGGACCAACAGGGGCCAGTCTTTCTATATAGATCTTTGGTTCAAGAGGACAACTGAGGCTTTGTCTTACCCTCTTCTGTGTCAGCTGTCCATTTTAGAGTTTGCCAGTGGCCAACCATTTGCAACAGAAAGGGAGACTGCCAAGAGCCAGTTATTCTCAACAATTTCTGGCAGTTTTCAGCCTTGTGACCCCTCTATATACATAAGGCTTGATCTCCCAGAATTCCACAGGACTCTCCCAGAGGGCTTTCCTGTTGGGCAGTTCCTAGTATCACATGTGCATGGATGACACTGATAAACTCGAATCTGGAAATCAGAACTTGCTGACCCAGGTAGCCTTTCAAGGACCTGCTCTGTGAAATTGTGAAGTGGAACCAGGGAGGTTAATGACACTTTTCTAGAGCTTTCTACTCATGTTATTGGTTCCAGTCAGGAGGTAGCTCCTTTGGGCTAATAGATGGTCCAGGAGTGGGGCAAATTTTTCTTTAGTTCTGTTCTTCAAGACAAAGACTCTGAAAATGTATTCCAAGCAGTGTCATGAAGACAACAGAACTTGTGTGTACAGCCATACACCTAACTCACAGTTGTCATCCTTAAATGATTCCGTCAGTGTTCTGTGTGGGACCCTAAAGTAGGACACTTTCCAGAATAAGAACTCATCATCCCAAATTTAATTCATTTTTAAAAGATGGATTCCAATCTTCACAGCATGCTGCTATCTATTTAATGAAAACCAGGGCATGCATATTCCCTTCATTAAAATCTTTGAGTTAAAATGAGTTTTCAGTGTTTTATTTATTATATTTAAAAGTTTCCTACATTAATATTACATTGTACAGTTTCTAATTTTAGTCATGGATTTATTAAATAATAAGCAAATAAAAGTAAATTATTCAATTTTCATTCACATCAATTACTTTATGTGATCAAGGCTTGTGATTTTTATCAACAGGCTGTGAGAACCACAACCTTTTAACAATTGATAATTCTTCTGAAAACACTAACATTTAGACTGTGGGGCTTTTGAGCTTCACAATATGTATTTTTAAAGTTCTGGCAGCGTTTACATGCCACTCTCAGCAACTTAGTGGTAGGGCAAGACATAAAACACTGTGGAGGAAAACACAAATGGGGTGCTTTGTTGAATAGAGATAAGATCAGACTAAAACATCCTCCTTATCCTCACCTCAGGTTTGTCAGAGCAGTACAACTTCAAAGAATGCTTCATGCAAGTGGTCTGGGGTCAGGGTTGTGGGGGTAAATAATTTTATAATGCTTTTATTCTTTTAAAAAATGTTACCCAGTATATTTGATCAGATTTATTTCCCTCCGTACTTAATTCTAAGTCCTCCCTCCCTCCCTCCCTCCCTCCCTCCCTCCCTCCCTCCCTCCCTCCCTCCCTCCCTCCCTTCTTCTCTTACAATGGAGTTCAGTTTGTACTGGCTAATTACTGACTTTCTCTCCCTGAGGCAATAAAATACCAATAGCTCTGCAGCAAGGGGTGAGACTTCATGTATACCTTCTCTCCTCCCTTCTGGGGTTTTGTTTATCTTGAGATTGTGTAGGTCTTGCATGTGCCACAATTTGCTATGAGTTTATATGTGCACCTGTCCTGTTCAATGTGGACCTGCATTGCTTCCATAAAGTCATTCTTCTCCTCTGGTGCTTACAACCTTTCTGCTCCTCCTTCAGATCCCCAGGCCTTGAGAGAAGGGCTATACATTCCATTTAAGGTGAAACACTCCAGACACTCCAGTCTCTCATTCTCAGCACATTGACCAGTTGTGAGTCTCTGTGTAAACTGACACCTATTGTAAGAGTAAGTTTCTCTGAGGGTTTAACAGACTAGTAGTAGGTTTTCACTTAGGGGCCATGACTTAGCTAGCCCCTGTTTTCAGCTTCACTGACAGTGTTAGGTATGGGTTCCATCTCATGTAACAGGCCTAAAATCCAAATTTAAGAAGTGGTTGGTTACTTCCAACTTCATGCCACTATTGCACCAGTAAGCATAACTTGCCAGGCAGGCCATTATTTTAGTTTGCAAGGGTCATAGATGGGTGAAATTGATTATTGACTGGTCTCCTGGTAACACACATAGCACCTTCCACCACTGTGAAACCTAGCCAGTAGGGATGAAGGTCAAGGTGAGTACCAGTTTGATTTCTCCATGTTCTATGATTCAAGTATGTGTTGTCTTCAGCAGCAGGGTCTTACACTCAGGTTGTAGAAATAACCAACAGCTTGTAATGATCAGGTAGTCTGTGGGGCCCCAGTAGACAACAACTCAAAAACAGGTAACCAGTTCTTGATATTGAGTAATTTATTTGGTAGTGTATGGTGTCTAGGTGGGGTATTGTTCTCCCATTTATAGGATAACCACATTTAAACTGAATACAACAAAGTTAACTAAATTAAACTAACACACACACACACACACACACACACACACACACACACACACACGGGCGTGAAAGCTCTTACAGTAGTGGGTTTCTATATGGCTTTTCTAAAAGGCTTTTCACGTTTGTTACTATTTCCTGTATTCCTTTACTTACTCTACCTTCCTGTCCATTTTCCATCCCTTTCCCCTCACAGCTATGCTTTATTATGGGAGGCTACTTTGAAGAGGGGCGTCCATATGAAATTAGCCAGACTGAGAAGCACTGTAGACTTGATGAGTGTTAGGGGCTTTGAAGCATGGGGCATAATGACGGGAGCTCATTTTATTACTGGATTCATATCTTCCCTCCTCTCATTCTTTTTTTTTCACTATGGATCTCATGGAGCCAGGGTTGGTCTTAAAATCATTCTATAGCCAAAGATGATTTCTTCAATGTCCGATCCTCAGCCTCCACCTCATGAGCATTAGATTACAGGGTTCACCATCACATGATGATTCAGTACTTGGCACCAAACCCAAGCCTTTGAGTATACTAAGGCAAATGCTCTAACAACCGAGCTCTGTCAATGCCCTGAGCTCAGATTTCTTTAAGTATCCTTCCCTCCCTAGCGTCTTCTTTCTGTCCTTACTTGCCTTGTCTGTATATCCTTTCCTGTCTCTCTCTTCCTCCTTGTTCCCTTCTTTCTTCACCTTCATAATCTGGTGGTGGTTCTCCCCAGGGGACAGTGAAGTGTCAAGTGTGTCATAATACATACTTGCCCCCTGGTGATCAGAATGAAACCAACTTGGAATCAGAACTTAGTACTTAGTCCCAGCTCTGCAGCTCACAGGCTGTATGGCCTTAGAAAGCTCGCCAGCCACTCTGCGCTTCAGTTTTCTCCGATGGCTTATCTACTGTGTTGAAATGCTGGAAAAGGCACATAATGACATATATTAGATTCTTGCATAAGTTGCATTATGAGCATTATACAAGTCCAGCCATGACTTCTTCCTGGTTTGCGTATTGTGATGGCTGTTCTCACATTTCTCCATGCCTTCTGTGAAATGCAAACACTCAATCACTGTCTCTTACTCATCACTCATTATTAGATGGAAGAAATGATCCTTGAATAAAAACACATGAAATGATAATAATACCTAGCCTCAGGTTATGCAAATCAAACTGTAAGTTTGGGAGGAGACAACTTCGCAAGATCTGTTTCCAGTCCCATTTGCAGGAGACACTCAGAGACTCGGGGTCACACTTGCTCACAACTCTACCCTGAGCATTTTTTCCAATATCAGTTTTCCTTCTTTCTCTAGAACTCCTCTCATGGGCCTGAAGGGCTAACATTCTTGCTGCCTCTGTGTTTTGGATCTTCTGGCAAATGCAGTGATGCCATATGGTGTATGGAGAGATTAATTTTTACTTCATTTTAAGACCTGTTTACTGTTGTACATTCCTTTTTAAGAGAAATCTGTCACTAGGACCGACTTTTTAAAATCCTTTGAAAATGTACTGGGCTCATTTACATTTTGGTCAAGAAAAGAAAAATACATACTTTCTATTTCCTTTTTGCTAATGTATTGAATTATTGTTTGTTTGCAGGCATTGCATGATTTCCAAAACAGATTTCTAGGGACAGACTCAAAGACAAAGAATATAGAAATAGCTGAGAAAACCCCGTGCTGCTTCTGACCTGGGTTACCATAACAGAATGAACACAGGTGGCTAAGACTTTACACATGTCAGCACTCAGCACTCATAAAACCCCAATACCACAGGGCTGCGCTGCACACACTGTGCAGTCAAGGGGTTAAGCAAGCTTTCTATTTTATGGGCCTTTAAATCTTAAGTGATGTTCTGTGTTGTGCATTACAAGGACAGCCAAGAGAGGTATATATAACTTTTTTTTTCTTCACATCACCTAAGTAAGAGTTTGAAAGCTTGGTAACACCCCAGGAGCAAGGAAAGCATAAAAGCATTTGCCAGACTCAAGGTAGAGGAGATGCATTAAGATTCCCCCTCCTTTAGAAAGTATGTGTGCACACGTGCAAGCACGCATGCACGTGTAATCTCACACAGAAACACACACCTGCACGTACTCAAGTGAAATACATTTAGGAAGGCCCAGTTTACAAAAGAACAAATTGATCTTTGCAATATTGTAAATATTTTTTAAAGTGTCAGTTTCCTTATAAACTGTGAACATTATCTAATATGGAAAGACCTAAGTCAGGTTTCTAGTAATGGAGAATAATCATTGCTTCTTGATTCTCAGAAGTTTTTTCTGGTTGGATCTTAGTCCTTTTGAGTTTTTCTTTAAAATTGAAAATTCATATTTCAAACCTCATTAAATTTCTCATGGTCTGGGTATCTATAAGCCTTTTGGATATTACTTTTATTATTTCTTTGTTGTAATTCATATGAGTATATACCCCTTGAAGTAGTTATCTACATAGAACGCTTTCATCTTCAGCATTACAAATCGTTCACTTTAGGAACTAAAAGATCCTAAGAGGCTTCAGGTGTGACTGAGTGGACTTTACACATACACATACGTGTCTCTATATAATATCACTTCTCTCTTTTATTTTGTTTTAAAAAAAAAACCAACAATGTCTGTGTGGGTGTATGTGGGCCTATGTGTGTGAGACTGTATGTGCATCTGTTTGGCATCTGTATGTGAGCATATGTGTACTGTGTGTGCAGGTGGAAATGCCTTTATCCTCGCACTGAGGCCAGAAGAAGTGTTGGATCTCCTTTTCTCTCTCGTTCTCCACCTGCTCCTTTGGGTGGAGCACAACACAGCATTTTACACAGATGCTTGCGTGGCAAGAGCTCTTAACAACAATGCCCACTGTCCATCTTCTTATATAATATATTAGTCCATTAAAATTTATCTTTTCTAAACAGTGTTTTTGAGTATGTATACATGCGCCCTATTAATAGTACTCTTATTCAACAAGTTTCTTCTTCTTCTTCTTCTTCTCTTCCTTCTCTTCTTCCTCTTCTTCTTCCTCCTCCTCCTCCTCTTGCTCCTCCTCCTCCTCCTCCTCCTCTTCTTCTTGTTTTTGTTTTTTGCCTGTATTGGGAATGGAAACTCACATGGTAAGTGAATAAAATATAGTAATCTGAAGTAAATTGTACAAAGGATTTATATATAAATATATATGTAAGTAACAACGAACGGAAGCTATAGACAACAGAATAAGATCTTCAAGCATGGAAGACACGTGCCAATAAGATGATTATGGCACTTCGTTTACTTTAACACAGACTCTATTCTCCTTGGCTGTTCCTACTATGATTCCTTTGTATCACATCTTCATATTTAATTTTTTCTTCTGTTTAGAGAGTTTTTTTCAAATCTCAATGGCTAAATTTATAATCTCTTCTTTTATCACATTTTAAATTGCCTTACATAGTTTCTATGTACTTTTTTTTCTGTCAGATAATCCCATCCACAAATGTCTCTGAGGTTTCAATCTGTTAATTCTCTTTATTCTTGCTTATGTGTCTTTTGTCTTTCCTGTGTATTGCAGTTTGTCTGAGTCATGGTTCTATTGCCATGAGCCAGGCAGCTCTCTTAAAAGAAAGTATCTAGCTGAGGACTTCTTATATTTTCAGAGGTGGGTACATTATCAACGTGGTGGGAAGCTGACAGGCATGGTGCTGGAACAGTAGTTATTGTGATCCACAGATAGCAGGTAAAGAACAAGACAGTGGGCCTGGCAGGGGCTTTTGAAACCACAAAACTCATCCCCAGCAATGAACATCCTTGAATAAGGAGACACCTACTAAACCTTCCAAACATTCATCAATTGGGGACTAAGCACACAAGCATATGAGTCTATGAGGGCAATTTTCATTCAAACTACCAACTTAAAATAATTATAACCTGACCTGATAGGATGACTCAGTGGTAAAAGTACTCGGTGTGCATGCCTCACAACCTGGAATCAATCTCTGAAGCTCATGGTGGAAGAAGATTGGCTCCAGAATGTTGTTCTCCAACCTCCACATATAGGCTCTAACATGCAGCAGGACACATACATACACGTGCACGCGCACATGCGCGCGCGCGCGCGCGCGCACACACACACACACACACCAATAATAATAATAATAATAATAATGATAATAATAATAGTAAGTAATAATAATAACATAATAACAATCATAAAATAACCTGTTTTTCTTCTACCTTTATTCATGGGAGTCATTTAAGGCTTCCCTTAGCTGTGTTTCTGTCGTAGGCTTTGCATTAGGTTTTGCAAAGTGCCTGGGACATCATCAGTTCTGGGTAATCTTTGGCTGCTGGATTTTGTTTATTTTGTGTTGTTTTTTTCATTGTCTTATGTAGGTTGGCTGGCACATTCTGGAAGTCACAGAACCAACTTAGAGATGTGGAAAGCTGGGAAAAGAAAATGGCGGGTCCACATGATAACCTAGTTGTGTCATATCCACATGGTTTACAGAAATATCAAGAGTTCCCTTTTACCATGATCATTACTGTGATGTGATGAAAAGTTCCAAACCTGTTCTTTTTAATTCTTCCTTCTACCACTAGAAATATCAGACTTTACTTCAATATAAGAAGAATGCTATCTAGCAAAATGTTTTTGGGCTACTTACCTCATGTGCACTGCTCTAAATAATTCTCCACTTTGGAAGTCAGAGAATACCTTTCTCCTTCAGAGCCAATATGGTAAATATGGTATATTGCCCAAACCATTAATTGTGCCATTCTTCAGCTCCAGTGAATTGCATATCTACATCTTAGAGAGAAAAGAGAGAGGGGGGGGAGAGGAGAAGAGAGAGGGAAAGACAGAGAGAGAGAGAGAGAGAGAGAGGAGGGAAAGGGAGAGAGAGGGAGACAGAGGAAGAGAAGGAGAGCAGCGGGAGAGGCAGAGGCAGAGACAGAAACAGAGAATTGCATATTTACATCTTAGAGAGAGGGAGACACAGAGAGAGGGGGAGGAGAAGGGGAATAGGTTAAAGATAAACTATGAAGTCCAAAGTCAGAGACCAGTCTTTTTAGTTACATATTCTTCATTACCTTATTCACTGTTAGGGACCTCAGGCGCATAGGGAAAGGGATGCTAACGGGATCACGGTCCATCTCTGCCACACCTTCCTCATCACGTAATGAGCATGATCATTAGCACATACATTCCTCAGTTGTGATGTTTGTCGTGTTACCTTCTCTGTCTTCCTGTAGGCTGACTGTTTCTCATTCCATTCTGATGCCTCACGTTTAACTCTCCCACTGACTCCATCTTCAACTTCACTTCTTCCAGAAAACCAGTCTTTGGACAGTAAGTATCCTAATCATAGAAATCATATAACATAACCAAAAATCAGCCCAATTGGCTTTTATTACAAATTGCAGTGGTTTTATTAGCCTTGACTTTGTTTCTTGGAAACAAGTAGATGAAACAACACTTTTCTTTGAGTACAAATCATTAAAAGGATAGAAGGGCCTCTATCAATCCAGACAACAGCCCCGAATAGGAAGAGCTTGCATGTCTCGCTCTGCCTGGAGCCTTAAGGAATTACATTACCGTCCCCCACGCCTCCCCCCAACCCCCACAACTGCATGCTTTGAACCTATCCTGTTTCTAAGTCGATTTGTACAGGTAGCCTCAGCACCTGGTGCTCTCACCAATGTCCTACTGGTGCAGAGCAGCACTGAGCTCTCCCCATCGTCCCCCTTTGCACTGAGCTGCTTTTCTATCCAACTTTAACAAACCCAACTGTGTTCAAGTAGACAGCTGCCCACTAATGCCAGTTATCATGAAGCTGATTATAATAATCAGAGAAATAAAGACGCAGCAGTAGACATGCAGTCTGTGACGTTTGATCAGAAATCTTGTATTGACAAGGATCGATAGTCCTACACCTAGGATGGCATATGCAAACCAATCTGGAATGGGTGATATGACTACCATGTTACACAGTTACTATAATTAGAAATACTTTAGGGAACATATATTTTTCATTAAAATTTGACTATTTCATGAAACAAACATGTCATTTAATGTCCCAGACCCTCCTCCCTCCAAAATTAACCTAATTCTGATTTGTTCAGTCGTTTTATCTGCCTCCATTTGTATGTAAGATATACTGAGTTGTGGGGTATAATTCAAAGTTATACCAATGCTAGGAAATGAGGGTTCCAACCGTAGCTCGATTGCTCAGTAAGCCATCATAACTGTAATTCAATCCTCAGATCACTAAAGGAAACCATAAAGGCTTGTTTCCCCTCTTCTTATCTCAGACTTGAGGGATTTCCAGATGCATCACTGCTGCTGACTTCAGGCTGGATAACAGAACAGGGTCAGTATAAAGGGAATCAAAGTGGCTAGAAACGCACTTGCCACACACAGCATTCAGCAGGCGTGGAAGGAACTCAGCTGATGCAAACCTCCAGTTTAGTGCTTACCTCTACACATAACAACCTGATAGCAAAGTTTTGAACCATAAAGCAACATGTTAAAATCATTATACACAAGTATGAGCTGGTCCCAGAAAAATGTCAGATCAAAAACCCATAGAGATCAATATTAGTGACCATATGGTTTAGATATGTCCTATGTGATGTTGCTTCTAAGCAAAGAACTAGTTTCACACTAGTGACACCGACGGCACACAAGAGTCTCATTAAGAAACGCTGCTTAGTAAGTGTTTGCGGCAGTGCTGGATTTGCTCCAACCTTCTCCCCGCCTCTTTTGGCATTTACTCGCTTTGGAGATTTTCATGCATCTGTTGAGCCGATTTCTGTTATTTTCAGTTCCAGAGTGAGAACAGTAGGGTGTACGTGTTGGTATGTCAGCCTTGGCAGAGGACAGAGGATGGCAAGCTTAGTGTTTACGTATATTGTTGACATTGCTAATGTGTCACAGAGGCTAACAAAATTTGAGGAGCTCAGTGTCTTCTCGTGGAATTTATTCTCTCTTGAATAAGGAAAATGCCATTTCTCCCACTATGTATCTTTTAGAAGCACCACCTGCTCACCCCATCTCGTAGCCAGCGATAGGTAACCTTATGTATCTGAACACAGACTTTAAATTCAATAAAAATATTCAGTTGTGATATATCTACCTTGGGTTGAATGTCTATCAGAAAAAAAAATTTATATTAAGATCTGTTTTGAAATTTCTGGAGTTTTGAACCTCAAGATCTGTTCAAATGCCAGCTCTTTGGCTTATAATTATGTGACTTAAAAAATCTGACATTCAGTAACCTCATTAGGTGTTATATTCACATCTGAAAGTTGGGGAGAACAATAGCACCATAGTAGTCATGGATATTAAAGGAGACAATTGAGAACAGCTCTCAGTTCAGTGCTTGGGAAATTATTAGGGCTCGATGACTATAGGCTATGGTAATCATATCAGCATATCAGCATATTCCTGGACTAAACAACTCTTACATAGCTCTCTTCATGTTGATTACTGATCTCAGTGTGGGCACCAGGTACCCCCAGTTGCCTGTCTGTTGTTTTGGTAGAGTGCTACCATTGCATCGACAAGGTTAACCCTGGTGACCCCTCTCCATGACTGCTCATTTCTCTACAAGTCTTGGTGAGGCATCTGCACCAAGATCAAGTCAGCCTGCTCAACCTCTTTGTCTCCAAATTTATAAAATCAAAATAATTGATAAATGATGTTTTTGTGGGCTTTAATGTAAACAAAAAGTGTCAAAATTGCGTATAAGAGAAAGAAATGTAGAAGATGCATCCACTATGATCCCTACAACCTTCAAAGCACACAATATAACTCCTTGTTATTGATGGTCGGGGAAGCAAGAAATGATTCTTCAACAAGTCATAGCATCTTTAGTGGCAAGTAAGTTCTAGGACAGATAGCTGCTGGGACAAATGTGTCAGTGGTCCATGCATCTTGTTCTGTGAGGAGACTCAGTGGGTCCTGGACCTCATTTGCCTGAAAGCTGCCCTTGCTGTCAAGTAGTTGGAAAGATGCTTTGACCTTTGACTCCTAGAATTGTTTGATGAATGAATCCAAAACAGTCCCTTTCAATGTACCAGGAGATAAATCTGATATCATTTAAGTATGCAAAAATTGAAAAAAAAAGTTCCACTTAAACACAGTTTCAAGTCATGTTGAAGGAGATTCATAATTTGACAAGGACATGTGAATCTAGGTTCTGAAGCTCAGAAGTATGCACAAAGCAGTTTGCAGCCCACACTGTGAAAACTAGAGCTTTGCATCCCCCATTTGAAAACTGTCCTTTGTCTTTCCCCATCACCATAATTAACTAGTTCCTATTCATTAAACAATGAAACAGACAATTAAATAGTAATAATAGTCCTTTAATTATGAAGGTATTGTTATCTACATAGAACATGGAGAGAGGGATTGCTTCGGTTGTGTTTCAAACGTTTGCCTCTCTGATTTTTAAATACAGAAAGAAGAAAATGTTCACCATTTCAGGGTGTCTAATAAGACAAGGGGACAGAATCTACACCCTCCAGACGACCATTTCTGATGAGCAGGAATCTCACTTATTAATGGAGTAAGCATTGATCAGGAGACATGAATCCTTAACAAGCATCCTTAGAATTTTTCAAGAGGCAACTCTAACCACGCTAAGAATCATCGGCGAGTATTTTTAGGCACAAGGATGCATGATTAAGATCAAAGCCCTGTACTTGATGACTTTCAGAGTTTGTTAAGCACCGTAACACTGGGCTGAAATTCAATTTGAACTACTCGTCAGCTTGTCTTTCACTCTCCCCTTTGGGTAGAGTGTGATTTTAATACCAGAGTTGGCTCCGGCATTATTATATTTTGATACAACAGAATAAATTATCACATCTCCAGTTCGACAAAAACAAGTTGCATTTCCAAAATGTTTTTGTCCTCACTCCTAACAGTTCTCTGTAGCAGAGATTCGAGTTTTTTGAGAAAAAGCTGTGAATATAAACAACTTGGATCAGGATCACAGTAAAATCCCTTCTCTCTCACCCAGTCATTTATAAAGGAGCTTGCAGCCTTTACTTCTTAATTAAACATACATTTAGTGTTTACTAATGGTTACATATGCACCGTCAAGGGAGGTAGGAATGTGTGGCTACTCCCATTTAGATTGCATTCTCTGTGGCCTCGACACGATTCGTTATCTCATTCCTGTAATCAGGTGCCTGTGTAGGCTTTGATGACGAAGTGATCTTTCCAGGTTCAACATTTAGCATGTCCCAGGTTTCATGTGCACCCGGGAGCTACACTGTCAGGCACATTGTATTCTTAGAAGTTGTCTTCTCTCATTTAGTTTTGTTCTTTGATACCATGAACCACCAACTCTTCCTAGGAGATAAAACTAATCAATTATTCTTCTGTTCTTTTCTTAATCAAGAACATTTGGCTTTTGGATGTCTTTGAGAGAAATGCTATTTTTCCTACAAGGACATAATCATCAGCCAAGAAATAATAGTTCTTTGTAAATCTGTATCAAGCTCTTCAATATGCCTCTTTTTTTTTATTTTTTTTTTTTTTTTTTTTTTTTTTTTTTTTTTTTGGCAAAGACTGTAAAAAATCCAAGGAGCCATGGGACCACAGAGTCTAAGAAAAAGGACACATTAGAATGAACTTTGAGGTCCTCATCTGCAGGACAACAACCATCAAGGCTCTGCATGGAGTCTAAACTACATTATTATCTAATGATACAATCACGACAGGCGGTTCAATAACATATATGACCAGCTCCCTAGTCATGCTATTTCTAATGCTTAGCTATTCTCCCATCCTCAACAGAGAGGCCCCAGCTCTTTTAAGTCATACATGAACAGTTGCTTAGGGAGAAAATCTTGAGAAAGAAGTAACTGGAAGTTCCTGCAGAAATTCACATCTATTTCTGCTCTCTCTATAGATCCAAAAGACACATCCGTTGGGCTCCTTAGACCTTCCTGGCCTGACAGTGTTTTGGCAGAATACTATTTGGCAAATGGTTAATAAAAATGAATCAAGGAATGTCCCGAGTAGAGTTCAAGATTAGAAAACATGTATGTGTGAAATTTTAATTTACAAGGTCAACTATTAAAAAAAATAGGTACAATTACTCAACTCATTGCAATGGGTTATAGATCAGCTCTTTCAGGATATTAATGTGCCAGGCACAGCCCTTCAGGCTGATGGTAACTGTTAGAATCCAAACAATCCTAAGTACAGAACTAATTCCTTGTGTTTTAAAAGCAAAGCAATAATGATTCTTTGTAAATCTGTATCAGATTCTTCATTGTGTCTCAGTTTCCTCTGGCAAGAAGTATAAATAACCCAAGGAACTTAGAGACCACGGTGTCTCCTGCACTGAAGACTGGGAATCTCATGTGGGGGGCAATAGCCATCAAGTCTTTACCATAACTCTGAGAAACATCTGATCTTTAAAACATCACGTGACCACTGGGAACTCAACACATACCTTGTCTTTTCTTCTGAATCCTGCCACAGAAGAAGTGATTTCATCAATTTAGTGGTCAAGTTCTTTAGTCAAGGTCACGTGATATTTCACGATTTCAGCGCCTTCAGTTAATTAATGAGCTCAAGAAATCTGAAGGAATTATTGTCCCTCTGTTTATCTCCACAGTGCTCTTAGCTGGTTTTCAGTGTGCTGTCTCCACAGCCATTCAGTTTTCAACCTGCTCTCTAGCATTCCAGTATATTTTATGTATTTCTGCTAGGAGCTCACTATTATCTTGATTCATGAGGACAAATGTTTGGCTCTTTGTTTGTTTTCATATCTACTTTAAGGTACTTTTCAGGGAATATTTTCTCATTCATAAAATGCAAGACTGCCCTCAGTTGCTTGATCTCATCAGGGAAGTAGACACCCTACCTTTTTGAAGGGAAATAGAATAAAAAATTAACCTTTCTCTGGTATATTCTATACCAAGTACTTTATATGCATTACCCATTGGGTCCCATAATTTGCAGAAGCAAATTATGATGAGATGGGGAGATGTCCCTGGACTTGACATCTCTCTGCCGGCAGCTAGTTACTGGTGGAAAGGGTAGCTTAGGACACTTCATTGGCCACAAAGCTCATGCTTTCCTAAATTGTCTTTCTGGCTTGACACATAAAAGAGGAGCCTTATTAAACTCATCCTTTCCTGGTAAACACCATCAAGTACAGGCATAAAGCCCATGTGGGCCATTTGGAAATGAAAGAAGCTCCAAGTAGAACTGGTTTCCCACCATTCGCTTTGAAACAGAAAACAATAGGAATGACTGTCGCATCCAATGCTTGCTTTTCATCCAGGCTTGGTACAGGCCCCCCCACAAATATTATCTCCCATGCTTCACAGGGGTTTGCTGTCCTTTCTTGATAGACAAGGAACTGAGAACCAGGGAGGTTGGTTTTTTTTTTTTTTAATTGGAAATTTTATTTACATTTCAGATGTTTTCCCCTTACCCCTTTCCCCCCTCCCTCCCAGGAACTCCCTATCCCTTTCCCCCTCCTCTTGCCTCTATGATGGTGTATCCCCGTCCACCCTCCCCCATACCTTACCTCCCCACCCTCGAATACCCTCCCCCCCGGACGTCTAGCCTTCATGGGACCAAGGATCTCTTCTCCCACTTATAAATAGTTCCCTTGCATGTATAGCTGGAACCATGGGTCCCTCCCTAAGCGCTCCCATGCTGGTGGTTTAGACCCTGGGGGCTCTGGTTGGTTGATATTGTTGCTTTCCTCATGGTGTCATGAATCCTCAGTCTTCACTCTATCTTCTCTGTTGGGAACCCTATGATCAGTTTAATGGTTAGCTGTGAGCATCTGCCTCTGAATATGTCAGACTCTTGCAGACCTCTAAGGAGACAGCTATATCAGGCTCCTGTCAGCATGTACATCCTGACATCCACATCAACGTTAACCCTGACCCACTTGCCGTGGTTCTCCACAGCTCGGTGTCCCGGATGCACTAGATCTAATGAGCGTTTTATTGTCCTCTTTGGCATAGAGCAGCTTCAGCTTTTGGCCTCTGTAAATCTTCAAGTAGTTGTTACTGATAGGGAAGAGCAGATTTCTCTCAAGACACAGAGACTTCTACTGCGTTTTGAACAGCATTCCTAAGGAAAGCTCTGTAGTGTCACCAGAGGAGTCCTTAGTCTCTTAACTGAACAGAGCTGTGGGGTTGTCATTGAGTGAAAGGGACTCCAGGCTATGGGAATGTTTAAGAGAAGTGTTTCAGTCACCTAGAAAATAGTTAATTCTTGCTACCAGACAACAGTTAGACGTGATGGGAACAGATTCCAACATTTAATGGGATCTAAGATGACATGTTGTATAAAATTTTCAAAGTGAGATTCTTACATACATAATTTATTTCTGTAATTAAAAAGCCTAATTTAAAAAATATAATACAGATGCAACCCATAATGGTGTGATTTTTTTTTGTCACAAAAACAAATTATTATCTTGATAATGCAATACTATAATTTACGTTTGCTACAAAACACAGCACTTTCACGAATTGCATGATAAGTGTTCTCTAATTATTTCCCTTAACATTCTCCTCTTAGCCCCTTGTTTTGTTGCGAGATGATGAGAATTCAGGTTGCTTAAGCCCTTTCTGGCATTGTTTATGGGGTGAGGCCGAATTGAGGAAGGTCCCTTGGTTTTATCCCATTGGTTATATAAAGTAAATGCCATTTCCTGCTTTAATGTGAATGGCCATGCTGCAGAAGCTCTCCAGGGGACCTATGTTTTGTGTGTGTAGGTTTCATTGCAAATTCTTCATGCATCCCGCAGATGAGAACGGAGGACCCACTGTTACGGGGGTACTTTAGCTATAAATGACCATTATATTTCTGGGCAGCCCCCTTCAACTCCCTTGCTTCCTTCCTGGTTACAGCGCCATAATTCTTGGGCAGGAAGGGAGTGTAAATAGGTCTCCCACTGCTGATGCCGCTTTGCTGCTTCCAAATTGATGTGGATGGCCCTTTAGCTCTGGAGACCCCGTGCCTTTCACCTTCGCAGCTCTGGTGTTCATTGGCCCGCGGCTCTGGGCCTGAGATAAATCCTTAACTAGGGTTCTGTTTCTACAGTCTGCAACATATCAGAACTCAGCCGGCGGGATGGGAATTTCAAACATTTTGGAAATTTACACCTTGTCACTCTCTGAGGGCAATGATTTCAAGAAATTATGCTATCCCCACCCACCTTTGCATACTAAGGATGAAAATCCAGAGCTGTTCTAACTCCAGCTAAAGAGCTGAAGGTCAGAGAAGTCGAGATGAGCCAATGCTTTGTGGGTATTTCCCATTATTATGCTAATCATATGCATGGTCGTCCTGCACTTACACATCCATTTTCATGGCCAAAAGAAGAAGAAGAAAAAAAAAAAACATTGGTGTTTTAAACAATGCTAAGATTGTGACAATAAATAAATAAGAGAAACAGTGACAAACGATGAAAAACCTCAAGTAGAGGCACATTTGCACTTGGTTTGTGACACTTGGGAGAAAGGACTTACAACGTTATTTTTAAAAGTCAAACTGCATTTCTGTTGTGTTGTGTTATATTGTGGACTTTGGTGTTCACACCGAAATCCATATCTAAAAAGGGACGTTAATACCTGGCCACCACATTTCCCACTGTCAGCTTTCTTATGACGGTGTGTATGTCTGTATGTGTGCGTGTACGTGTGCCCATATGTGCATGCATGTGTGTGCCTGTGTGTATGTATGTATGTGTGTGTGAATGTTTGAAAATGAATCTTAAGATATTTATTAATACATTGGCTATGGCTCTATCTTGTGCCTCTGACAGTAATATTATTTACGATGAGTTATCTGATTCTGTGAGGCTCCAAAACTGTCATGATTTTTCCACTCCAATGTTCTGAAAATAGATACCAGTAAATTGACTTGCTTTTTGTAGATTAAGGAAAAATAAAAGGCTAAGTAATTTAACTCCTTTTTTTCCTGTTAATTCTATAACATGTTTTTGGAAATGTATAATCATGGGGTCACACAAAGAAATACACAAAGTGAAAGTAACCTAGCAATTTCTTTGTAAAAAAGGCATTGCACAACCCAAGTGGGGCTAGAAGTAAATCAGGGGATCTACTTTTATCCTAAAGTAGATATTGACTTTGTCTCATTTTGCTTGTGGGGTCTTGACCTCATGGTCTGATAACATTGGTTAATCAGAGTCAAGATGTGATAGAAAGTCTGGGGTTGACTAGGTGTGGGGCAAAGAGCGAGTATGACAATATGCCTGGGGTTATGGAATAGACCTTTTAGTGGACTAGCTCTCATTTATAGAAAATAATTCTCATAATGTTAATTATTTCATAAACTCCCTTTTCTGAAACCCACAGGTTAGTTTACTCACAGATTTTATTCAGCACGTTGTAGTTCTAGATGATACTCCTCAACTTACAATGGTATACAAATTTTTACATTATGAAAGTTTAAAAGCAATGAACGCACAAGAAACCACACCATGACTTTTGGGCTTGGAAGTTTTCCCAGGTTAGCACTGTGTCTTCTCCTGTCTTGATGTTCGCAAAGGCAGCAAGTCCCAGTTCCCATGAGCCCAGTAATTCATAAAGAACCACCAGGAAATCCAAAAGACCAGACTTTGTTACCAACCTTTGAGGTTTGGTAGGTTAGCCATACAGATGCTCCTCAACTCTGGATGCAATTGCATCCCAATGGGACCATTACAAGTGAAAAATATGGTGTCCAGATACATATAATACAGCAAAGCAGTGTGGGACCGCATGCTGTGGCTTCTAGCCACAGATTCAGCCTAACTTGGATCCATAATATTTGAGAAACAAAAGAAAACAAAAACAAACGCAAGGAGAAAGAAGAGTAAGAAGCACGAGGACACAGGAAAAGGAGTAGAAGAACAAAATACTTTGTAGAAAAATATCGCACCAGTATAAAACATATCTATCTTTTTCTTTGATGTAGTATAAAAACCATTATGGCAACCTTGAATATGATATTTACCCTGTGTGAAGCTTTATAAGTATCAAGAGACAATTGAAATTACATGCAGAGACTTACAGGTAAACATTATGTCATTTTATGCATGGGACTTGAGTATCCTCAGATTTTGGCAAAGGGTTACTAGCAGGTCCTTAGGGATCAGAGTACACCAGAGAGACTATTGGTTGATTCCTGGGAAGTGGGAGGTAAGCTGGGGGCTGCTGTTTGGTGCCCAGCACCATGTGGGAAGATCTCTGCATATACTGCTACCCAGAGGAAAGATTAAACCCAAAATTCAAAGCACAGCTTGAAAATGTATGTACACAAACATAGAATTTTAAACAAATCTCAAGTCTAACCATAGTAAAAACTAGGTAGATTTTACTTAATGTATTTTGATTTGTAAATTTTTACTAGTTTTAAGTTTGTTTATACTGGATGTGTTGAAACAGAACCCCATTGTCTTAGTTTCTTTCTCTGTTGTGTGCAAAACCACTGACAAAATCAACTTAAAGGAGAAAGGGTTTTCTCTGATTTTACTGCTCAAGTCTATCATGGCAAGGAAGTCAAGACAACCGGAGCTTGATTCAGTTAGTTACATTGTATCTGCAATGAGGAAGCAGAGAGGGAGGGACGAACCATAGTCAAACTCAGCTGCAGGTTTCCATTGGATACTTTCTAGGATCCACTGTTTGAAGAATGGTTCTGCCCACAATCAAAATGGGTCTTCCTACATCCATTAATGTAACCAAGATAATCTCTCCATTCTTAGAGGGTAACAATCTAGACAATTCTTAACAAGTGTGCCCAGAGGTTTGTGCTACCGACAACTCTAGATTCTGTCAAGTTGATAACACCATCCATGACCCTCATCAAAAATCATGGCGCTTCGGGGAGTCATATAAACAACAAATGCACATCAACATGCAGCAGGTGCTGTATTTTTGATATGAAAGATAATCCTAAGGAGAATGTTCTAGAACACAGGAGATAGTATTCCTTATATAGTATTAGAGGGAGAGGCCTACAAGGCTTCACAGAGTAGGTGTCCAATGGTATGAGCTCTGCAAATGAGTGAATTTACCAGAAAACCACCAGGAGGAAAGTCAAAAGACAAGCAATGGATGACAGTGAGGACATGGCATAAGAAGGGAAGTCAAAAGCAGAGCAGTGGATGACTCCTGGGATAGACCGAGGACCTGACATAAGGCTATCCTACGCAACATTTAAAGAATAATTTTGTAGATGAGAATCACTCCAATGCAAGAGTGCTAGTAAATGTCCTTCAGCTCCTAACAGGGAGACAGAAAACTGAGAGTTACCCTGGGCTACATAGTGATACCTTGTCTCAACAAAACAAAATAAAGTAAAATAAATACAATGTAGGGTGTTTGACTCTAAGTCTTAGAAATTTTATAGTGTTATCATTGAGTTTCCTTCACCATCCCTCAAACCTATATCCCTAGATATCCATATTAGCAATATTGTCACTGAAGGCTGTCCGCTCAGCTCTTCCTGTGAATAGAAAGTACTATAATTGTTGCTTTTCTTTTCTCCCCACAAACCTGGTGCTGTGTCTTAAATGGATTCAGAATACTGTTAGAAAGAGCTAGCTCTAAAGTGTCCCTTGTTCCTAGAGTACAGGGCACAGCCCCAGGACTTTTGTGCATGTGTTCATGTTAAAGGGTGGACACACTCAATTCAACCTCCATTATCAGATTGCTAATTTGTAAATGAATCATTTATTCTATATAGCTCATACAAAGGACACAGAATCCTCATATTTCATTTACAAGCTGTAAACCTAGATTGGGCAGGTTGTGAGTATTCTGACTTACATACATCCTGCCCAGTGTCTTGTATCACTTGCTGTTTGAGACTGCCTCAAAATGTTACTTCCCATTCCAACAACTATATCCTCAGGGTCCGGTTCACTTTCAGGCACACGTTTCTGCTCTATCATGTCTAATGGAGACTTTTGTTCCCTCATTCTTCTTTCTCTCTTTTTTCTTCCCCTCTCCCTTCTCTCTCCCTACAGTCTCTACCTGTAACCCCCAGCCCCATATCTAAAACCCCACCTACCTCTATTCTCCCCAGTGATTGGCTGAGGCCACTTTATTTAACCAATAGCTTTACATAACAACGGCTACTCACACATCTGCAGGCAACCAGATTTTCTTTGGGGCCAGTATTTAGCATTTGAATACACAGTATAAAACCAACGCCAACACTAAATTAAGACAATTTCTAACTTCAGGAGCCACATTTCTAGATTAAAGTGTGCTTTTGGGAAGCACAAGGAAACCTAAAGGAGAATTGGAACATGTCAGTGTACTGAACATAGATTAGTCAAACAAATTGGCTTCCTCTGCATAAGGAGCATAGCATGATGAGTAATGGTTCGAAACCTGATCCTAGACTGCTACCTAATAGTGAAAGAGCATATGAGACACAAGAGAGATGTGGTCTAAGGTGCGGGGTTGTGTATCTCCTGTACCATGTGGAAGCTGACTTTTGCTTTCCATGTACCCTTATCAATTCCCTAACTATATATTGCCCAGAATCCTCTCTGGTAACACCCACATGCCCGTGCTTCCTGAAGCCTCCATTAACTTACTGTCCTTGTGTCATAGCCTGTGTATTCCCTTTCACCCCCAGGTTACTGCCTCAGAGATGACCTAACTTGACCCACTAACACCCCAGTAATCCCCTTGGGTTATGATATTCTCGAATTCCAATGAAGCAAGTGCCCTGAGTTCATGTAGTGTCGCTAGCTAGAATAACTCTGCAAGAACGATGAACTCCATTTTCTCCCAGTTTGTTCTGACCCCCATCCTCATTCCAAGACCCTTGTGTGCTGCGAGAGACCAGGGCAACAGTGAGACTTGATGAGCAATTCTATGCACTAAAACCCATCCAGAGTCAGAAGCAATCATATCTCATAGTAATTTTTAAAATATCAAAAATAATGTCACGATTTTCATCAGGAACAAACATTCAGCATTTTAAAATAAAGACAGGATCTGTATGACTGAGTTTCTTTTTTGCATCAGGCTCCAATATGGCTTGGCACAGCCCCATGACTGATCCACTTTTATTTAAAATGTTCACACTTTGTTCCTCCTGAAGTCCTGCATTGATTTTGTAATTTAAAAAGTATTTCATTAAACTTGGCTTACTGAAGAAGGATTTTCAGTACTCCTGGGATAATGCCACACTACCCTTGCCTAGTACCAGATGTATACCGAAGCTGGGTCTTCTTAAATAGATACCTTAAAGCCCAATGCCAAGGTTTGCCTGTGATAGCTTCCTATTAGATGCTGCTGTGTCTACTTTTGGGCTCTGTTGCGGATAAGCTCCAAAATATGAGCCCACAAATTTGTAAAATTTACCCTAGGCTGTGGATTGGTTATCAACATTCAGCTCAATTTCTTCCCCCGTGAAATCTCAGTGATTGAGAAAATGATTATTATCTGTAGGAAAGCAGACCTCCGAGGCCCATTCTTCAGTCTCATCCCCAGTAACTGACACTTCTGGAAGGGAGAGCCCGGAAGTTTTCATTTCCTTTCAGTAGGAATTAACTACCTGCTCAGGGCCCCGGCCTTCGCAGGCATCCTCTCCCATCTTATAGACCTTATTAAAGCCAAGAATGGGCCAAGATGTACAGAGTGATGGTCCATGAAATCACAGAACTGTGTACAAGATAAAGGAGGAATCCCGATGAGCGAGCAATCACAAACGTAAATAAAATGAGTCCCCTAGCTTTGCTCTCCACTCAATACCCAAAAGAGCATAAAATAAAGATCGGTTTTCTCTCCTATTTACCCACCGAAAATTGTTACTTACTTTGGGTGGACGGGTATTTGCAAGGCTGCTTTTGTGATATACAGCTTCTTTCACCTCCAGTCAAAGCAGCTCAGAGATCAATTTTCACAGCACCGGAAGAAGACAGGGGATATATATCTGTTAGTAGACCCGGATTTCGCACCTGGCAGTGATTGAAACTGCAAGATCACCTCTACCGCAGCAGACCGTTCCCACCTGACATCAGTTCTCTGAAAAACGACTATAGATTATCCAAGGCAAGTGAGGCTTCCAGAAACACCAGTGCAAGTCGGTTTGGCATCTTCCTTCCGCCCCCTGGGACTTGGTTTGGGTCGTATTTTGTCAACATATGCAGAGAATGTCATGCAAGAGGGAAGGGAAGCTGTACTGAGTGAGAATTAGACACACGGTGACTGCTTCGTTCTCCCCTGTGCGCCGTGCCTTTCTCTTGAGTTCAAGAATAGTTTTCTATTAAAAAACATTTGTTAAGCAGGTACTATGGGCTGCCACCATGTAGGACACAAGCGTGTGTCGGACATGTTCTGAGGGTTTTAGGATTATGGAGGAGCAAGTGAGCAGAGTAGAAGAGTCCCAAGCAATGCCAGTGTTTTATCCCAACAGAATGGGTATGTGTTCCAAGCTGCCTTCAGAGACATAGGCAATTTAGAAGTTCTCTCTTTTTTCTTTTTTAAAAATGAGTCTGTGTTTTTATCTCATAGTCTGTTGGGAGGGTTAAATGATGCCCCATATGCAAAACACTTATACCAGTGGTTAGCGTACACTAAGCCCTTGATGGAAATTTGCTGTCGTTATTAATGTACTATTGTAATGACGGGATTATGTGCAGACTTCTGTGCCAGCACCAAACAGATGGATTCCCCACCCCCTTGGGATAGGATGGAATTCCTAGGGCCATAGAGGAAGCAACATGTACAAAGCCATAAAAGAATAAGAAGCACTGGTGTGTGTGATATTGGTGGTGGGGTGCGAAGCAGGTGGGTAGGCGGGGACTTGCCCACTCTCACCAGTCCAAAGGACAGGAGAGTCACACAGGAACCAAAGCGAACTGACAGATTGCAGATCCAAGTGGGCTGTGGGGTTGGCAGTAGAGGTGTGGAAGTTACTGACCAAGAAGTGGGTCAGAGAGATGCAAGGCTATATTGAATGACTTTGGGCACCCCCACTATGGACAGTAAGCCAAAGGACTAGTGGGAGAAGTTCTTCCTGCTTTGTGCAACTGCATGCTTCGCACTTGATAAATATTGCATTAGCTGGTTTGACAATCCATTGATTATTGCTCCCACGCTGTTTATATGGCCTGATACTAATGGAGAAAGAGCATTGCCTTCACTAAAGCTCTACTGCAGTTGTTGATTGGGGATGACACATTCTCCCATGATCCCCTCACTTAATCCCTAATTTCTTCCTGGGCTACGACTCTGTATCCTTGTTATTGAAGTGATTATCTTTAAAACAACCAATCCAGTTCTTCCAAAAATAAAAGAGAAGCATTCTTAGAAAATCATTAGAACAGTTAGCATGAAATTAAAAATTTAAGAGGCATCTCTTGTTAAAGGGAACATCTATCAGGGGTAGATGGTGTGTAGTAAGTGGTACCAGGGCTTGGAGATAGGGGCTGGGTCATAGCGTTCATTTCCTTTGTGGATTAAAATTCTCTTTGGCATTTTGCTATTTCGTTTGTCAAACACATTCAGGACACACTTTCTACAAATTGCTACCTTAGTCTCAAATTAGATGGCTTTAATCAGCTTTCTCTCTCTGTCCACAGTGTCTAAGTTGTACCAAATTTGGGAATCGGGTTTTAATTATGCTATCATTATTAAGGCAGCAGGTGGCTTTTAATGAGATCCTGAAACAGAACTGTTTCCTCCACATCCAATCAAAAATCCACATTTGCTGCCTTGATGGAAAATATGAACTGTTTTCTCAGTTGTGGGGAGATGAATTGATGAAGGCACTGCCTATTCTGAAAATTAAAGTTTCTGATTGAACCTGCTTTCATGCTTTCCCGAGAGCGGGGCATGGACCTTTTTAGAAATAAATAATAACTAGGCTTGCCCAAAATAAAAAGAAATTCGTGCAAATTAGCTTCAATCCAGGGTGAACAATTAATTTTGAGCTGTGACTAAGAAGCTGTAATTTCCAATTCTCTAACAGTTTTATTAGGGGAAAAAAAAAAACCCTGAATATCTATGAAAATGGATGCAATTGTTCAGTATGAAATAGGGTCCTAGCAATGAGGATGCTTAACAGCTTAGCAGAACCAGGAACTGCTCTTACCTCCCAAAACCCAAATAGATCTGTCAGATTTTTATTGTTGTTGTTGTTGCTGTTACATTTTTGTATATAACTGAGAAAGTTCAGTGAAACTTCTCTGAAATTAATCTTCTCTGTATTTTTGGCAAAGCTTGTTAGTTTAGATGTAAAGGCAGCCCAGATCTTCTGCCAGGGGGATACATGCTTGGATTTGTAAATTGTTTTCTTCAGGTTTCACTGTCAAAGCCTCTACATAAGGGTGTGAAGTAAACAGATATCATTCAACACAAGAAAGATTTCCTAGCTGCCACTGTATTAAGGACTTTGATTTGTCAGCTTTTGGGTATTTTAATCTTTTTATTTTTCTCTGTATGCATGCACGTTCACGTCTAGATCAAAAGATGTAGAAGAGGAAATGGTCTGGATTCCTGGGATTCCAAGTTGGTTACATACATGAGGTTTATGTCTCCTGCATTGTTTGTGTGCACACGTGTTCCAAAATGTGACTGCACACAAGTCACAGTGCACTGGAGGTCAAAGGGCAATCTCAGGGCAGGGTCTCATGTTCACTGCTGCATAGATCACACCAGCAGACCCAGGAGCTCCTAGAGAGCCTCCTCTCCCTGTTTCCACTTCGCTGTAGCCGTTCTGGGATTACAGAAGTATTTTGGTTATTATAACCAAGCTGGCTTCTACATGGATTCTGGGTTTCTGAACTCACTGGACGCTGGACTGAGTACCATCTCCTCAGTCTAGTTTAAGCTCTTTAACATAAACGTGTTCCTTGACTCCTTTCTGTCTTAAACTATTTATTTTGTTTCTCTAACAGCAGCTATTTACAAACAGTAGAGGTCTTATTGTTTTTGGAAGGTGGAGAGTCTGAGACTGCGAGGCCACATCTAGGGTTGTACCATAACAAGGGAGGGCCATCTGTGGCAAGAGAGTACACTTTTCCAGTGTCTCATTCTCCATATTACTATGATGTGGCCATAGAACTGAATCCAGCCCCCTCTCATTTGGCTGCACTCCCAAACATTTGCACTGGGGATTCATGAACTTTGAGAGACACACTCAAATTGTTTTACCCTCATGGCATTGAGCCTAGTTGCTTAATTTTTTCATTGATTTAGTTTGTCATATAAAGAAAAATGCCCAAACTAAGTGGAATTTTTGGTAAAGGAACCATTGAAAGGGACTTCCTAGCTTTCATCAGTTCAGACGTATAGGCTAAGCATAATGCAGAGGTAGTACAGGAAATGAATGGTCATAAGTCTCGAGATCAGAACTTTCAATTATCTTCCAGTGTTTAAACGTAACTGTTTGAACGTCCTCTATTCCACAAGAAGTCATCAATGAAGCTCCATATGGCAGAGTATCAATCAGGTAAGTTTGAGAGTCTGGAAGTCTTAAGCAAAATAGTTTAGAGAATTCAGGTATTAGGGAATTGGGCAACTGGTTCTCAGTAGTTTTGTGACAGCTTTTCACAAGCTAGAGTTATCAGGAAGGAACCTCAATTGAGAAGATGCCTCTATAAGGCTGTAGGCAACCCTGTAAGGTAGTTTCTTAGTGATTGATGGGGAAGGATCCAGCTCATTGTGGGTGGTACCATCTCTGGGTTGATGGTCCTGGGTTCAATAAGAAAGGATGAGCTAGTCATGTGAGCAAGCCTGTAAGCAGCACTCCTCAGTGGTCTCTGCATTAGTTCCTGCCTCTATGTTCCTGCCCCGGTTGAGTTTCTGTCCTAACATCTTTCAATGATAAATGGTGAGTGGAAGTGTAATCTGAACAAACCCTTTCCTCCTCGAGTTGCTTTGGTTATCGTGTTTATCACAGCATTAGTAACCTCAGGGCCCAGACGAGTAGAGTATGAAGAGTGCCACCCCTGGAGCCAGTGGTCCTGGGTTATAGAAGAAAGCAAACTGAGAAAGCCAGAATAGTATGCCAGTAAGCTGTGTTCCTCATGGTCCCTGCCTCAGTTTCTACTTCCAGCTTCCTGCCTTGAGTTTTGCCTTGGCTTCCCTTGAGGATGGACTGCATGGTGTAAGCTGAAATAAAACAATTTCTCCCCAAGGTGGTTTTACCTTGTGTTTTATCACAGTGACCAGAAGCCAAGTATGACAGTGGGTGACATCAGCACTGTTTGAGAATTCTGGGATGACGACTGAGAACAGGAAGTTGATGAAAGATGCTAGGAGTCATGGAAGAAGCGAGGGCTAGGAAAGGGGTAAACAGAATGAGAATGGGAAGTATAAAACTGAGTCACATTGGCAATGGACTGCCTAGCCATAAGGACGACAGAAATCCAGGGACACACTAGAAACTGCATGAAAGGTCACATTCAATAGGTTTGTCTTGGAAAAGACTGTAAAATCTATTGCAGAACAGAATTTCACCCCAATTCAACAAGGGAAAAGAAGGGACAAAAATAAAGAAAAAAAACTTATTTAAATTCCTAAATGATAGGGATCATAACTTACAGTATATTGTGGCTGGTGTTACCTGTGGACTTATGGGGAGGGACCGTGACAATGATTATTTTCATGCTAATTCCTTTTCTTTTGAATATTGATCAGTCATCAGGTTTCTCCTCCCCCACTTGCTTCTGTCTTCTCCTCACTCTGTCTCTTTGTTTGTGGGTAAAGAGGACTTGGTAAATGATAGAATAGTGATTCAAATACATTGATATGTAAGTAGCTCCTATAGTCAGACATAAGTTTGTTGCCTAGTGGGGTATTATTTTAGACCACACCTCCGTTTGTTGGTCAGTGAGATGAAAAAATTGCCAGACATTTTTTTTTTTACATGATGCATATACTCTTAGGATGAAAAAAAAATGACACAAAAATCTTTCAATGATGAAGAAATACAGATTTTTTTTTAAAGATGTGATTTTATGACATAATTTTATTAAGAACATTACCAATAAGTAGCCCTTATTATTTAAAAAGAAAAATATAATTAGCTTACTTCAGTGCTATGGGAAAACACATATCTTAACATTTAATCTGATATTAATATTTTAAAGAAAAACTGCAGACATTCCTATAACATGTTAGTATTCGCATGAGCCAATTTCAATGTTAGGAGTTTCCAGAGTCCATATTATATTCAACTCATCATCTCAATTTCACAATAGAATGATTTAGAAACTGGATTTGATGGGTATGAATTGGTTCAGAAAACTTATGAGATGATATCTGCTGGAATGGTCAGAAGTATTTGAAAACGTCTGGTGGTTATGATCGGATTGATATGGTTTGCATTTGAAATCTTATTCACCTCCTCCTTTCTAACTCATTTATTCTTTCATTTATTCAAGAAATATTTGTATTTTTCATGTGTTGATGTTCCTGGACATTTAGTGTAGTCTTTCTGCTTTCTAAGAGCCCTGAATTGGTTAGTTGTTCTTGACTTTTCTTCAGACTGTTGTAAGCTAGGTTATATAGTGAGAAGGAACCACTTGAGAAAATGCCTTCATCAGGTTGGCTGTAGGCAAGTCTGTGGACCATTTTCTTGATGATTGATGTGGGAAGGCCCAGACAACCACAGGTGGTACCATTCCCGGGCAGCTGTTCCTGAGCTGTATTTTTAAAAAAAATGTATATGAAACCATGGGTAACAAACCAGTAAGCAACATTCCAGCATGGTCTTTGATCAGTTCCTGCCTTAAGTTTCTGCCTTATCTTTATTTAGTGATGCACTAGATGAAATTAGCCCTTTTCTCTCCAAGTTGCCTTTGACCATGGTGTTTATCATAACCATAGACTACAAACTAGGACAAACTCCTTAATTTTCTTTAGGGGCATTAACTTGCCCCTACTGTTTTAACATCTTGGAGGATTGGTGAGTTGAAGCAGCCCCTTTTCACCCTAGAGACTACATCCTTCATGAGAATTTTTTTTTTCTACCCACATTTTTACCACAGCCATGAAGTATCCAAAGTCAAGACAAGTGATGCAATTTGTTCAACCAGACATTCTCTCCTGAAGCAATAAACTTCTAAGTTCTCCAGCTTTCTATGATCCTTTCATTCCCTCATTATGTTGTTGTGCCCAGGCGAGGGCTATGTCTTGCCTCTGAAACATTCTAGGGCCTTTTTTGATTCCCACTTATATCAAACCTTCCTTGCTGTAGTCTCAAAGAAACCCTTCTCATTCTTACAATCACCTTTTCCCTCTTACCCAGAATTCATCTCTGATATTGACAAAGTTATGAACAAACTCTACCCTTGAATGGCCCATAGTCTAGTATCCTACTACAAATCTTTGTATTAGAATATATGTGAGGGATATGGAGATTAGGTCCCTTCAATAATCTATTTCTCAAGCCATCAACATTTAGGTTTGTAAAATGTCAGGATGAGAGTTCCAATTAACTGCCTACACAGTAGGACTCCCACAGTACATCTGACTTGCTCTGTTTCTTCATGTGAGTGTGTATTTATAATCAGACAAAGTGGGAAATAAGAACCCATTCTTCCATGTTGGTATGACTAGAGTTAATATTAAAAATGACTTTAGGTCTTCTCTAGCTCCCAGTGATTGAGAGCAAAAGTGATCTGTTATGGCCAACTTGGCCATTTAACAAGTAAATGCAGAGACCAATTAAATTTTCTTGCCCCTCAAAAAAACTTGCTTGACATTCTTTTCAGCATTTGATTACAGTAAAGAAGTTTTATATAAAAGGAACCAAGGCACTCAATACAATCTAAAGAGAAATAAATCCACCATGGCACAAGGTTTCCCTTCCTATGAGAATGTCGTGAAGGGTAAGTTTGATTCTTTTCCCAAGTGCATATAACTGGACCACTTTCTCATGCAGCATCTGCTCTGAAGTTAAAAGAGATTTTATGCACACATGCCAATAATGGCTTTAAATAATATAAATACCTGTTTGAAGAAAGGATCCTAATGCCCTCTTTGGAACAATTGTGGTCTATCAGGTCAATAATACCCATTTAAAAATACTCTTCAAAAGTATTTTCATACAATGGTCCCTGAAAGATAATGAAAGGGCCATTATGGTTTGCTGAGTCAATAATCTATATTTTTAAAAACATGCTCCAAAATTCATTTCCTTTCCTATGTCAATGTCAGTTTAAACTGCCTCAATTAATTATCGTTAAGAGGGAGAGCTGTAATCGGTTTGAACTTCACCTGTAACTGTTACTCCTGTTCTGGTTTGCACTGTTGCTTCTCTTGGTATGCTAGGCAAGGTTAGCACTGAGCTCAGAGCAATGTAAGAAGGGAAAATCACAAGGTAAAAGCAAGCAATGATATATACATATTTTTTAAAAAAGCAAAAACAAAATTTGGGGGCAATAAAGATGACTAAGTGGTGAAGCTCGGGGACTATATTTGCAGAGGACCCTAGTTTGGTTCCCAGTCCCGATGGAGGTTGGCTCACAAATAGCTACAACTCCAGTTCTAGTGGGATTAGATGTCTTTGACCTCTATGGGCATCTGCACTCATGCGTACACACACTGACACATACACAGAATTAAGGATAATTAAATACATGCTTTTAAAAGATGAAATAGAAAAACCATTCTGTAATCCCAGTGGTAAATTGGGCAAAAGTAAACTTGTATGCTCAATTGGCCAAGTTGTTGAAGGTAATTTCTAGTATTCTGGATATATATATATATATATATATATATATATATATATATACTTCATTTTAGAAAATGGTTATATCAGCTCCTTAAATGTAGCCAAACCAATGTAAGCATGGCCAGGGGGCTCAAAATAGCGTCCTTTGAGCTATAATTTCACATCTATTTGATTTGTGAGAGTCAGAAACCCTTTAATGTTTAAAATATAGACATTTAAAATACTGCTTATGTATTTGATATCTGACAATTGAGACTAAAATCGCTTATACTTTTATAGACACTGAGCCAAGGTGTTAAGGACTAAATTGCTAAATTTATTCTAGAGGGAAGCATTGACGATTGGAAATAAGGTTACATTTAGTTTTTTGAACATCTGGTTTGTATGCATGTGCATATGATTTATAGTGCTGGAATTCAGTGATTTGCCTGTATCCTTTTCAGTCTGCATCTTGTTGGATGCTCGTGAATACAAGCCATTTGTTCTTCTTCCTCTGAGAAGTATTTCAATAGACAGTTCCTTCTCCTTCACCTCTATTGCGGGAGTCTAAGGACACTTTTAGCTTAATTATTTAATCTTCATTTACATTACTGGGTGAAGGTGGTGTGGTGTGTGTGTGTGTGTGTGTGTGGTGTGTGTGTGGTGTCTGTGTATGTGTTGCTGTCAAGGTCCTTAATTTTATATGAGATTCATTTCTTACCATTTAGTCTTTTCTATTGGCTAGAGTGGGACCCTGGGATAGAGAGATAGGTTGGTGCAAACAGAAAACATGGGGTTATTGCCAAGAAAAAGAGCTATTCTGTATCCACAGCATAGAGGTTCCCACAGCATGGGAAATGGGGTTCATTGGCGGGAGTACACAATGGCCAGAGTTAGAGTATGGGTAATTTTGACATTAAATCCCATGTCCTAGCTGGAACTGCCCCACTTCCCTTACAAAATCTGTGTCCAGGTCACCAAGCTTCATCAGTGAAATCAGAGTCTTTGACATGAGTCATTTGTTCTCTCAATAAGACTTACAGTGCCTGCTTTGTGCAACACTCTCCACTAGTATTGGGGAAACACTGGGCAAAGACACAGACCCCTGCCTGCAAGGAGCTTCATGAGAGCTGTTTATCCAAGTAGCATAGACAGGAACATAAAAATATAACTATCATAAGGAGATATGGCCGACAAAACAGTTTGTCAACCTGTTTCCCAGAAGATACAGATTAAAGCAGAAGTGTGATTTAAAGCAATGAGCCAACAAACGTTTTCTGGATATTTTATAGAGCTTGGGCTCCATCAAAGATCCTTTAAATGAGAGTTTAACATTAAAGAAAACAGATAGAAAAGACTCATCCTAAAGTGTAGCTTGTTAGTCCTGAACTGATAATTACAGAGTATGTGCTTTTCATGAAAGACCAGTGGGGGCATCAGTTAGGATAACATGTGTGGGAAATTCATGAGCCCAGGGAGCCTTGCTTACTGCCATAGGTCCATATGGTCAAGCTAAGAATTAAAAGTTGTAGTTATAAAGATTTCAGACCCAATATTCACAATCCTTTAGGTTATTTCTTCAGACAACAGCTGTGTTACCTATCACAATGTCAGTGGACCCATGCAGAGTTGCTGTAAATTTTCTATGAGTCTGGACCTTGGGTGGGGATAAATCGGATTATAAATGTCATCAGCATTTATAACATAGGGCACTTACATCTCTCATGTTACTGGAGACCAGGTCTGAAGCTTGGCAGAGCACACAAACTGAGATATAGCTCAACACATGTGCTTCAAGAGTCCAAATTACAGCAGGTGACTGGGGAGGGGACCAGGCTCCATTGAAAGACAAAGAGGAGAATGTAAACTTCAAACAATTTAGCATCATCTTGGTGCCATTCAAATCCAGATTCTTAGTGTTTAAATGTCTAACCAGGATGGTTCTTGATTGACTAGCCTTTCATTTTTCAGTTTATGAAAGGCCCAGATTCCAGAGTACGTTACAGATGTACAATTACAGGTACACATCTAAGTTACTGTATGGGGTATGCCAGAAGACACACTGTTGAATTTCTAAGTACTCTTCAAAGTGAAGATGGGGTTTTCAACAGGTGACCACAGTTTTGAAAGCTTTCTGATGACTCCAGTCTTAGACACGTGGGCCAATTTTAGATCTTTTTGTTCGAAGACAACCATAATCCCACAGTCTAAATCCCAGATTTCCCCCTACTTGTTTATGGTCCTTCATGGACCACGGGAAGACCTTGTTATACACTGGAGAGGTCAAAATACATTTGACCTTGGCATCTGTAAGGCTTCAAGTACAGAAAGGATGATGCCCAGAAATCAAAGCAATTAGGAGGAAAAGTCTATATTTAAAACATGCATGCTACTAGAGCATCTCATCGATATTTTCCCTATGAACAGTTTATAAATCAACTTTTTTCCCACTAGGATTAGATTGTCTCTAACTTTTGGAAGGTGGTTTTTTTTTTTTTTTTTTTATCATTTGAAACACAATTGCAAAACAGAGCTGTAAAGACCTGTCATTTCTTCATCTTATTGGCTGGAATTTACAATACCAGCTCCTTCTTCTTCCAAGTGACAGATCTAAGAAACTCACAGCCCTTTCCTTAAGCAATGAGGAAATATAAATGAAGCATGGTATTTCTATCATCAGAGACATCTTTCTTCCTTTTCACGGTGTCACATCATGGACAATGAGATAGACAGGTGCATGGACACATGAACACATTGGCTCTCCCAGATAAAATCCCCGCTAATATCATAATAACGCTATCATTCATCTCCACTACTTTGATTTTCTCCTGGCTGATATTACTCATCTCATTCAGGAACACCAATTCTTTTTCCTTTTTCTTTCACTCTCGATAAAAGGAATGTAAATTCCTATAAAGCTATAAGACTTTTCGACTATTCTATGGTCAAAGAATGTCTTTGTCATCAAATGTTAAGGACAAACCATTTATAGTCCAGTTATGAAAGATGATCTGCACCAGCCTGGGAGCACTTAGGGAGGGACCCATGACTCCAGCTATATATGCAAGGGAGGATGGTCCTGTCAGGTATAGGTGGGATAAAAGATCCTTGGTCCCATGAAGGCTGGACACCTTGTGTGGGGGAATTCGAGGGTGGGGAGGTGAGGTGTGGGGGTAGGTAGGGGCACACCCTCATAGAAGCAGGAGGAGGGGGGATGGGATAGGGGGTTCCTGGGTGGGGGGAATGGGATAAGGGGAGAACATCTGAAATGTAAATAAAATATCCAATAAAAATAAAAGAAAAAGAAAAAAAAGAAAGATGATCTGTCGTCAACACAACCGTTTCTAGCATCAAAAGAAGGAATACCTAGTGTCTTCCCTTCCCACTCAAGAGGTGACAGAAAATAACTTTGACCTTAGCTTATTGATAGACAGCAGAATTCAAAGCAGGCTGAACAGTTGCCAATGGAACTCAGGATTACATTAGTACACAATTCCGATTTTACTTAAAATTCTGGAAAGTTGGAGACGAGAGGAGGACATCAAGCTTTGTTTTCAAATAATGATCAGGGGCTGTTTGTGACAGCCATGTTTGAATTATATATGCCTTAACACTCCTAAGTCAGAGGGGAATTGTAGCCGACTCATCAGCTTTTTAAATTCTGTGATACAAATCCCTCTGGAAAAATGAATATTAACAATTAGCCAGTATCCAATTAGAGGCCATAGGCCAGAGCTAATCCCTCAACTTACAAATTCACAAAACACATGGAACAGTGAAACCTTAAGCTAACAAACCCAATTAACATAAAATTAGTGAAGAGAGTTTGGTGTGAGAGATTTCAGCTCCCTTCAGTAGGTTTATTGACATATTTTTTTTCCTTGACTTCCATTTTCAACATAAGATTTTCACATTGCCCTTTGAAACAAACTTGTAATTTTCATGCTGTGCCAGTTTAAGAAGCCGTACTGTGATCAATTCTTTAACATGTGTCTTTTTCCTCTTACATTAAACATATGCATAGGCTAGTCTCCTTAAACTCAGTAAGGAATTATTGTGTTTCTAACTCAGTTAAAGGTGCCACATCTAGTTCTATAGAGTTCTGTTTGTATATTAACTTACTCCGTGTGTGTTTGTGCCTTATGAGGCAGGCACGAGCCCCTATGAACTCTAGAGAGAAGTCAGTGATGGCTTCAATGAGCTAAGTGAGTTTTATAATGTCAAAACTAAGTTCCAGGTGATTGGCTCCCACTGGCCATGTGTGTAAGCCAGAGCAAATGGGATTTTGACATTGTTTCTCCCCGGCTAGTCTTCTTGCTCATTGGATAGTCATGCGATAAGCCTAATAAGGCTCCTGTGGGTCCTTCTCAAGACCTTTGCAGCAGCAAATTGGAAGGAAAACCCAAGAGACAAGAAGAATGAGGGAAGTGGCGTTACACAGTTTTCTTAGGGCTGGGGAAACTATGTTTCTTTTAAATGTAGCTAAGAGGGTTTCTTGATTTTTTATATTAATGTTTTATTGTATTTCTCCAGCACTTGCCTTCATCTCACTACAAGCATGGCAGCGTGTCAGGTACAAATCTGAAATAATCTTATGTCTTCTTTTGAAACACAAAACTGGGGCCACCATAGTCCAGCTTATACATGTTTTTAAAAAGTGATTAAATGGACCTGGGGAGCAAAGTACTCAACCCATGACAGTACAGGGAAGAGGTGTGAGTACATCAAGATCTAAATTACATGGTACCTACAAGTGAGCATAGGAAAGAATAAGTCACAGATGCCTTTCCCTCGTTTATAGCTGGCTATACAGATGCGTTGTGTCTTTCTAAACCCAGTCTCTCTGCTTCATGATTAACCAAATTCCAATCAAATACAACCATTCACATCCACAGTTTAGAAGCTAGTCACTTCAAGCTGAATTTCCATGTCATTTCAGTGTTGCATCTTTGCCTTTGCCATGGGAATATCTGTGCATGTACTTGTCAATAGTCCTTGACCATTCTGAATTAGGAAAAAGAGACAGAGATGAAATCATTCCAATTATTGCCCCTTTTGGCTGTATTCTATGATGTTTTGTACAGTATTTATTTTAGATAATAAAAAATATTTATTTGTTTATTTATTTACTTACATCCCAAATGCTGCTCACTCTCTCAGTCCCAGAGAATAATATAAAATTTAATCTCAGTAGTGTTTAAAACACAGATGGAAGATGATGAAGACACATGTTTTGCCTCAACAAATTAGTTGAGTAAGGATAGTGTTGGGTAGGATATGGAGAAGTGGGGATCGTTTTACACAACTGACAAGAATAAATAAAATAAAACAGCATGTCTATAGGGCATTATATCAACATCTATGAAAATATGCTAAAATGGACCTAGTTTTGGATCTGGTCCTTTCCCTGGAAATAATAAGGGGATTATTAGAGACAGCTATAAAGATAGTTATGGTCAGATCTTTCTTGTGCTTTAAAATCTCAATGTGTTTGTTGAGGAAATGATAACAGTCCCACTTCATGTTCTGTAAGAGATACTAGTATGAGAAATAGCTTACTATTCTCATGTAGCACTTTTCACTGTTAAGAAAGGTGTTCCTTGAACACGGTGCATGCATGAGTCATGGCCACAATCTCTTGGTGGGAAAGGAAAAGTTTTCTGTGGTTTAATCTGTGCAGAACTTTTGTTTGCTTTTTTTTTTTTTTCAATTGGGGTGTTGCTATGTAGCTCTGCCTGATCTGGAACTTATTTCGTATACCAAGCTGACCTGTAACTTGGGAAAATTCTGCTTCTGCCTCCCCTGTGTTGGGATTGCAGGGATTATAGCCACTATGCCCCGTTTGCAGTTGACTTCTGAAGTCTTTTTTATTAGTGGCTTCTTTCTTTCTTTCTTTCTTTCTTTCTTTCTTTCTTTCTTTCTTTCTTTCTTTCTTTCTCTTCTTTCCTTCCTTCCTTCCTTCCTTCCTTCCTTCCTTCCTTCCTTCCTTCCTTCCTTCCTTCCTTCCTTCCTTCCTTCCTTCCTTCCTTCTCTCTTTTCCTTCTTGTACCCGGTCTTCTTACTCTCCTTTGTTGTAAGAGAAACTGTAGAAAGCCAAAAGGTTACCCAAAAAAAGCTGCAGTGGGCATGCATGCATTATTTACACCTCTGCGAGCTATTCACTACCCTTGAGTTATTTTATAACTGTGGAGTATAGATGCCCTATAATGAATGTGTCCTCTTAAGACATGCAGATTAATTCAGTTTGGTGGAGCTTTGCTGGTCACCCTTCCTTCCTGTGGACAAAACCAGTTGTGGATCCATTTCAATTTTCTTAATTTGTGCTTTTATGGCTTCTCTTTTGACCTGCTTCTAACACCTTCTCTGGTTCTCTGATTTAAGTAATAGGCTAATGAAAATACCTGACAAACGCTCACCATATATCTACGCAAGAACTGCAATTTTACCTCTTTTTTGGAAATTACCCTTCAGCATTGATTTTCTGCTTTTATAACTTGAGTACATATTACCTTTTTTGTTGAGGAAGCAAATGTGACTTAGAAGAATCTTAGATTACATAATAGACCCATACGACTTTGTCAAAGTGGCATTTTTGTGTAATATATCACATGGATTTTCTTAATATTTCTACAAATTAACACTTCCTAAACATATGGTATTTTCAGACCATATGCTTTATTGAAGCTTATCTGTAGATGAATAATATGACAGCCATCATGTTAAGCATTTCATACAATATATTTACAAATTAAATATCAAAATATCTAATTTTTCATGGTTAAATCTTCTAAAATATAAGCTCTTTATAGACCTAAATTGTCAGCATGTTCATTAGTTCTTGTGTCTTGATCCTTAGGATTCAGGTATAACATCTCAAGCATGAGAGCCATTGGCTTACAGAATGCTAAGGTTCACGGAGTCATATGTATTTACAACAGGCTATTGACCTTCATAATTAGGCCAGTGAATTGCAATTTTTAGGGCTGGAAAGATAGCTCAGTGGTTAAGTGTTCTTATTATACAGATATGAGGATCTGAGTTTAGATCCTAACACCAGCATAAAACAACTTGGTCTTCCATGCACCTGTACCACTAGCCCTGTGTTGCAGAGACAGGAGGATTTCTGGTTGTCAGTGTAATTAGAAAAAAATGTATGGTTCAGGTTTTGTGAGAGGACTCTGCATCTAAAAAAAATAATAATAATAATAAGGAATTGAGTAATAGAGGACACTGGATGCCTTTCTTTGGCTTCCATGTATTTGCATGTTGCATGTTCCTGGGCATAGCCACATGCACAAACACCATAGTCACATACATACATAAAATAAAGAAACAAATAATTGAAAATGAATAGATAAGGAATATTTGTGAATCTGGGGGTTTAGAACTAGTGTTTTTTTTTTTCCTTGCCTAAGGAAGAACCTATGAAAAATCAGCCATGGAGCTCTTGGCCCTCGGCAGGATGAGAAGGTACACATCACAGCAGCCCCATTGTGTACTCTCAGGAATGCTATTTCATCAGGGAACACACGATTCCTCTTTCTTGGGCATAGTGTTTGGGGGAAGACTACCTATCCCACTTCTAGGTACCGTTCACCTCAGTTTCTAAGGGTAAAAACATGAATGTAGTGGAGGCATCATTGTGTATTCACAACTAACATTCACAGCTAATAGCACACAACATCCCGTCATGCTTACAGCATCCTAGGAAGGTATTGCTGCTTCAATGCCCCCTGCCCTAAGCATCTCTTGAAAACTCAATCCCTAATGCTACAGCAGTGAGACTTGGGACTTAATGGAAATATTCAGGTCAAAAATGGGTTATGGCTGATATTAAAGGGTTTGATGTGTGGACTTAACGTATTGATCTCTCTCAGCATTTTTTTTTTTTTCTCTTAGGAGGAGGCAGCAAGAAGAATCTTGCCAGGTGATTTTAGATATCCCAGCCTTTAGAACTGTAAGCCAATACATATCTGATCAATACAGATTAACCTTGTGTTACAGCAATGTAGCATGGATGAAGACAGTAGACAACTCATATTTCATAATTAACTCTAATATTTCCATATTATTAGATTCATAAATATCAATGACTTCTTTTCTTTAGGGCCCACAAGTATCTTACTGCGACTTTACTTTTAAGATCTAGAAATGGGCAACATTCATGTGTGGTTTCCCTCATGTGCATCCTGTGGGTCCCCTGAAACACAAGCTATGATGAAGTTGTCTCTGGATTTGCGTGGCCTAGGATCATATCCTAGACCCCAGACTTCTGTAACATCAGCTAGAAACAAATAGGAATCCTGGCAGACACAGAGGTCTGAAAGATAAAAATAAAGTCTATTCTGAAGCATAAAGCAGTTCAGAAATGTCTTGATGTTGTCTGTCATCAGAACTCTGTGTTTATACATTAATTAGCTCTAAATTAAAACTATTCAATGGCCCTTTCTACTTTATTTTCTTTTTATTAAACAGTGTAGGCTTAGATTTTTTTCAAAACCAACTTTAATTATGGTTCTTTAGTGCTTCAATCTCCCTACTCCACCACTCATCAGAGTTAGGAGAAAGGTAAGGTTAATAGGAAACGGGGTTGGGGACCTGTTTAGAGATGGTTCTTTGGGTGATTCCAATCTTCTTTGTCAGCAGTCCAGTCCACTAGTAAAACATGAAACATGAATCTGTAGCAGAAGCTAGATCCAGAAGAAACCACATGGCTCTGCCAATCAGCATGCATCCAACATGAAGCAGCTGGAATACTATCAGAAGGTCTTTGGTATGTATTTATCTACAGAGTAATGACAGGCAAAGATCAGTAAAGAAAGTGAGGTGAACCAATGCAAGAGTGTCATCCACTGTCTGTCGAGTGATACTTATACTCTTTCAAAACATCACATGTCCCCTCAAGCATCCTCTTCAGCAAAATATCACATGCCCTTTCACCAGGCAACTTCAAGAAAAATACCATGTGTCTGTTCTCAGCAAAATATCTTCTCATCAGACAGTTTTCAGAAAATGTCACATGACACAA
Source organism: Mastomys natalensis (assembly GCA_021653895.1). Classification (NCBI taxonomy): domain Eukaryota; kingdom Metazoa; phylum Chordata; class Mammalia; order Rodentia; family Muridae; genus Mastomys; species Mastomys natalensis. The sequence goes on along the minus strand of JAJTUV010000171.1, from coordinate 1,314,977 downwards.
CTGAGTATCCAATGAAACAAGAAATTCCCACTTCAAACCAGTTGATCTTTCTCCTTATAATTCTGCTATAATTTGATTGATTTTTAAAATCTCAAATGGTTTAATTAAAACTAAATATAGTATGATCCTTTTAACAATAAGCAACTGATGATTTAAGTAGTTCAGATGGTAAGATCAAACTTGAATACATGGAGAAAATAGTAAATTATTGTTGTTAATAATTACAATTTCTTCTTATTTATTCAACTCTTTAATGATAAATAAGTGTTCCAATTTGAATGCTGTTAGGATTGAGATTCCGAATAATGCTAACATAAATAGTCATAAGAAACAGATAATGTCTGGGATGATTAGTATTACCTGTCAACATGATATAGCCTAGATTCACAAGAGAAAAGAATCTTAATCAAGAATTATCTCTATAAGGTTGAATTTGGACATGTCTATGGCAGACTGTCTATTTGTTAATTGAGATAGGAAGACCCACCTTGCATATGGGCAGCCCCACTCATGAACTAGGTTCTGAACTATGTGAGTGTGAAGAAAGCTGGCTGAGCATAAACTCCTGAGTATGCTCGTGTCTAGTGACTTTTGACTGTGGATGTAACATATTTCAGGTTCCTACCTTGACTTACCTGCTATCATGGGTCATAGCCTAGAACTGTTAACTACGTAAGTCATTTCCTTTCCTGTGTTGATTTTTGTAAGAGTCTTTTAACACAGCAACAGAAATAAAACTGGAACAGAGAGACTCTCCAAAACAAGCTGTTTATGTGGTAGCAGACTGATGTAATGGGAATGGGTAGGCCACATGTGGCTATGGGTGTATAAAGGAAGTAAAGGCAAGGAGATGTTTAAAAGACAGATATTAAGATGATTTTAAATCATGACTAAAAACAGTGTTACAATGGCTCAAGGTTGAACCTAGTAGTGTTGGAGAGAACTCTCAGGTTTACTTTTTTTTTCCTGCTAGTATACCATTTTAATTACATGCAGGTATTAAGGTCAGTTCTAGGCTGAGGGACTAGCAATACAATAGATGCAAATAGTCAAGGAACAAGCAAGACAATAAACACAAATGGATGGCTGGATAGATAGATAGATAGATAGATAGATAGATAGATAGATAGATAACTTGTGTGTGTGTGTGTGTTTTCACAGATGTCAGAATAGAGTGTCTGACCCCTGGAACTGGAATTACAATTGGTTGTGAGCTGCCCAGTCTTAGAACTGGGAACCAAACTGGGGTCTTGTATTAGTTAGTGTTCTCTAGAGAAACAAAAGTTACAGAATGACTCTGTCTGTCTATCAAGGGGACTTATTAGAATAGCTTGGACCAGCTAGTGCAACAATGCCTGTCTACCAATGCTCCAAGAATCATCTCAGCCGGTCTTCAGCACGTGCCGGAATCTTGAAGTAGAAAGCTCTAATAACAGTGAAGGAATGGATTTTCTATCAAGAGCAAGAACAAGCAGGCAAAGAAAGCACACGCTTCCTTCTTGCTTTCTTTATATGGGCTGCCAGCAGAAGGTGTGGCCCAAATTAAATCCACCTCAAAGTATTTGATTTGAGTGGAAGGTGTATCTTCTCATCTCAAAGATTTAGATCAAAAGTGAGTCTCCTCACTCAAAATTTAAAAATCTATCAGAGGTGTGCCCAGCCGTTTTCAGGGGGTGATTAGTTAATTCCAGATGTAGTCAAGCTGACAACCAAGAACAATGATCACAAGTCTCCAAGAAGAGTAGCAACTCCTCTTAGCAATTAAAACATATTCTGTCACCATCTGCTATATTTTGAATTAGGGCATTTTTTGACATTTCTTTTTGTGCTTTAAAGTATCTTTCTAGAATGACGAAATAATCTCCTTTTCATAACTGTAACACTTGATTTTCAAATTAACTTAAGGTTTTTTTTTTTGTCCCCATGAAAGTTTAGTATTTTAAATTATAGAAAAATCAAGTAGATACTGGAAAGTCTTGGCTAGGGGGGCGGGGGAAGGAAAACATCATCTGTATTCTTAACTCTGAACATGTTTTGTTTATGATTTTGTAAATTTATTCCCTTAACTTACACTATTTAAAACAGTTTTTAGAACAGCAATTTGGGTATGGAGGGTCCCACTTGGTCCTCAGCTGATAGATCCAATGGTTGAACAGGTGACTGGATTGTGAGACTATTGACCTGATGGATCAATCAATGCCCTGATATATTCAGAATCTTCAGGCACTGTTAGTGGATAGCCGGAGCTTACAGAGGTGGGGTCCAGCCGGAGGAATTAAAGCACAGGGGCTGTGCTCTTGGGGCTATGCATTGTCTTCAGCTCCCTTCTCCATTTGTCCCACTACTTCCTGCTGTCAAAGAGGTGAGCAGCCTTTCCTAGCTCTCAGTGGTGTTCTGCCTTTGAAACTGTGGGCAGAGATAAACCTTTCAATCCTCCTTCAAGTTGGTTTTCTTAGGAATTTGGTCAACAGTGACAGCTAAGCTTACTGAAACATGCTCTGAAAGTACCATACTATGAGAGTAGGGCTAGGAGGTCAGACCTGCATCTCCTATACCTTGTCCTACAGCTCCGTGATTAACACCATCCTTTGTATTTCCCACATGATTCATGAACAGACTAGTATAAGGCAGAGGAGAAAATGACTCTTACAGTCAATGCAGTAGGCTTGGTGTCTTTCTTTGCTTCTTAGGTTTTTGGTATTTTTATTCTTGTTTGTTTGTGCCCTGCAGGGGAGTTGTTAGTTGGGATGTTGTTAGTAGGGGTTTTGTTAGTTGACCATCCTTTTAAGTGTGACAAGAATATAAAATTAAGCTTGAATGATTTTGCCAATTCTAAGTGACCCGAGTTGATTATTTAAAATCCTTGCTTGTTCTTAGTCTAAGAAAAAAATGCATTGCTGAAAATCAAAAATTATAAGTAATCACAAAGAAGCGTTTTTCTATTCAAACAGCAATGCAATAAGCGCCAAACAAGATAGCATTTACTGCCCATCTATGCTGTGCTTGTTGATGTCTCAATAGACTCGCTAATTAAGTCTGTGTTTATTAAAACATGTAGTTTATCCCAGGCTCTCTTCTCAACATGACAGTAAGAGAAACATTCCCTTCTTACAAGGAGTGTGCATTCTGATGGAGCCAAAAAGATTGTAGAGAGCAAATAAAATGTGAACAAAGACATATCACGTTAGGAATAAATCCATAGGATGAAATGAACAGAGAAAGGAGTAAGGCAGCAACTGTAGAAGAGGGAAGACAGATCTATCATCTGTCTACCTTTCATCTATCTCTATCATCCAATTATATTATCTATCTATCTATCTATCATCTATCTGTCTATCATCTATCTATCTATCTATCTATCTATCTATCTATCTATCTATCATCTATCTATCTATCTATCTATCCGTCATCTATCTGTTTATCGATCTATCTATCATCTATCATCATCTGTCTATCTCTATCATCCAATTATATTATCAATTTATCTGTCTATCATCTACCTACCTATCTCTTGTCTATATACTCATCACTATTATTCTGCACACACACACACACACACACACACACACACACACACACACACACACATTCAGTCCTCATGAACTAAAAGTAGCATGATTAAATTGGATATTATTTATGTTCCTAAGAACACTTTTTTTTCCTCATTGATTACTTTTAAAATCCTCACTCAAGGAATGAAGCTGTATTTTTAACCAAGAGAGAAGTAGAACCATTTTCTGAACTGTCTTAAAGTCACAGCATCATGCTGGGTGGTATTTCTGGAACTGCACTCCTACTATGCATCTTAGTTTTCTCATCTCCTAAAAAACGACTTATAGACCTTTAAAAGCGAACCTATCCTTAAACCTGGACTCAGTGCCCCATGCTCTGTATTCCAACATTCTTTTGCATCTTTGTTATGAGGGTATGGGTGCTGGATGCTACTTATGCTGACATCATATCTAATATGTAAGTTTTCTTTTAGTTTTCCCTTAAAAATTGAATATCCTCTCTGACTTTTTATGTTGGGGTGGGTTCTGTAACCTCTACCAACTTTCGCCTTTGCTCTTGAGATGAAGTGTACTTAACAGCAGCTGTGCTTATAGATACACACACACATTACACACACACACACACACACACACACACACACACTCCTTATTCCTCATGAACTAAAAGTAGCATGACTAAATTGGATTCAGCATCATCCCCTGTGGTCTGGAAGTGATCATTTTAATTACTGATCACACAACAAATAAACTTTGTGTGTGTTGTAAGCTGTGAAACTGAGAGGCAGCTACCTCACATCTGACAGGAAAAGCAAGGTAGTCACACACCGACAATGAACAAGAAGGCATTAATGATGAAACGCAGCCCTGGTTTTGGGGGTGGTATAGTGAAGACTTTCTGGTCCCTGTATGTACACCTTGTTCATTCTGAAAAGTATGCAATTTCATCTCCTTTTAATCCGCTCTTCCCAATGGGAAATGTGATCAATGGTGAGTACATTTATTTATGCAGAATTACATCCCTCATTGACATCCTCAAAATGAGTTTTCCAACATCCGGCAGGAAGTCTCTCTAATGCATGTCAAGAAATCAGGTCTCCCCTTGCTGAAATGCATGGCCCACTGGCTTTGACCACGTGCAGAGTAAGTGCTTGTGTTTCTTTCAGAGTGTTCATTCATGCTTGTCCACTTGCCTCTCTACTATTGAGCACTGACATAGATTTCCTCATCCAAAAATTAAAGACAAGGAGAGCTCTGGATTTTAGTTTAAGAAAGAGAGCTCACAGTAGTGAGGAAGAGTGTCAGGAGCTCAAGTTGGAAGTCTGCTGACTGTTTTTTCTGGCCCATTATGTTAATTACTATAGGTCCTTGCATGGTAACATACAAGTCACCCTATAAACTATCGACTTGGTGATTCATATTTAATACTCATCTGAAGGCTCACTCTCCAAACTCGATGAGAGCAGGTGTTTGGTCTAGCCTGCTCACTGTTCTAATACTAGCACAGCTCCTTCCAGCTTTAGAGACCTTAATTGTAATTATTTGGATGGATAACTAAACAATGGCTGAGTAACAGAGTTAATTAATGCTGATATCCAGACATTTGTCTAGTTGAGATTTCTGGTGACTCTGATTTAGATTTTGGTTTTGTTTGTTTGTTTGTTATTGGTCTGTGGCATTAGGTTCAAACCCAAGACCTTGAATAAGCTACTCAAGTACTTGATTTTTTTATTGAATTTTTTTCTCTTCTTGGGTTTTTCGGTATTTGATATAAACTAAAGTGTTGTATACTGGTCTCCTCTTTCAGAGATTTTAGATTTTGTTTAGATGTGCAATTATAATTATGTCTAGAATTATAACCAACTTTTAGCAGCTAAACTGGCAGGACACAGGACAATTTGGTTAAGCAGTATGTAGTTCTTAACTATGTTGAGACCAGGTAATAGTTTGGAGAAACTTTCTGGTTCTAGAGCAAGTTGCAGTAGATTTGCCCAAGGTTCTTGGGGATCTCAGGCTTGGTTTGAGATACCTGTGCTGTAAACTTGTTACTGCAACAGGAATGAGTCTGGTCTGACTATTATGCTCAAAATCAAGTAGGTGATGGTGATAATGATTCATGGTGCTGCTGCCACTGCTGCTGCTGCTGCTGATATAGGCTTAGTATCATGGATGTTGCTATAAATGAAGCTGACCATTTGACAAGACATCAGCCATAGAGTCTCTATCTCAACCCACATTACCATGGCACTGTTGTGTGGCAGACTACCATTAGGAAGAGGAGGAGGAACAGATGTGCCAAGAGGAAATTCCAGCTTCCTCCTCTTCTGAGATGCTGAGCCCATTCTTCAGATGGCAAGGCTGAGTTCATGCTCCACATGAGAACTCTATCTTCTGCCCCACTTGAGAATGGCCTCGGAAGCAAGAGGAGCTTATCCCCAAGGAGAGAGCCCTGGTCATTACAGCTGAGGGTTTAGGTTAGTCCATTCAGAAGCTCAGATCAAGACTTAGTTCCAAGAATTCGCATCTGTCTGTAAAGAAGTTCCAAGTGCCCTGCTAACAGTGTTGGGTAAGTGGACATTTCTATTTGCAGCTCAGTGCTGTTTCTCTTATGAAAACTGTCTATTTGTTCAGGGTACCCCTGTTTAGTGTTCTGGCAGGAGCTTGTCAATGAAAGACCAACTCTGAATGTTAAGGACACATTCCAGTGCTGTTTACTAGTTGATGTGGCCTAAATCTGACCATAAGCAATGGAAGGGAGAAAGGGTCTATTGTGGCTTACAGTATGAGTAGGTACAGTCCATTATAATAGGGAAGGCCTAGCCACAAGAGCCGTGGGCCAGCAGCTCACACTGTGTCAATAGTTACGAAGCACGAAGTAATGAGGACATGTACCATAGCTGGAACACCCAGGCTCCCCAACACAATAACCCATGTCCCCTGGTGAGACTCTACCTTCTAAAGGTTTCCCAGTCTTCCAAAATAGTCACCTGAGGACCAAATGTTAAAACATATGTGCCAGTAGGGGACATTGAAGTCACTAAGAATAGGGAGAAAGGGGGGGATACTGAAATAGGGTGAGAGCCATGGCCACAGCTCTGCGAGTCTCAAGAGTTAGGAGAGAGTGCCATATAGAGAGAATAGAAAGCTAGAGGATAGAGGGCAGATTTGTTACAGTTTTACTTTATTTTATTTGGGCAGTAGTAGGGGTTGAATCTTGTACATATTAGGCAACTGCTATCCTTCAGAAGCCACCCCCAGACCTGCTGGCTACTTTGGATTGTGAGGCGGGGCCTTGCTAATTTGCCCAGGATGGCCTTGAGCTTACTTCATAGGCAAGGGAAGCCTTAAAATCCTGATCCTCCTGCTTCTTCACTCATCTGCTATTCAACAATGAATTTAAAAATGAATATGTGGAGTCTGTGGCCCTTGGCCTTGTTCTATGAAGGAAAGGGACAGCCAACTATCAGTCATTTATGTCGCTCCTACACTGAAAGATGGCTCTCTGCAGTAAGCACTTCTGGATCACTAGAGTGACTTCCCTTGTCTTTGAGGGATCTCAGTGCTCAGATGAAATACGATACCGATAGGCTCCGAGTTGCACTAGGTTCTTCTCCAGTAGCATCTTGCTCCATCCCACACACATGTAGGAGCTACAGCAAGTTCTAGTCCCTGCTCCAATGGCTACTTACATTTCAGGAAGTGATAATGGGAAGGGAAGGATCCTGAGATCATGTCCTGATGGCCAAAGGGCTTCTGTGTGTCCCATCTCCTCTGCCCTGACTGGTAGAATCGCTCCCTTCTGAGCACAGCACTGCATGGAAACTGCATTATTTAGATAACTTCATAAGGTTCTTGCTGCTGCACACATTCCCAGTGGTGAAATCTACCTGCAGCTAAGCACACTGAGTAAATCCAGAATCTCGTTATTATGATCAGTATTTGAGGGACTGAATAGAACTCTTTTTTCCTTCATTGTGTTAATGCAAGGAATTGACTTAATGAAGGCCAGCCAGCGTGATCCTAAATATTCTCCTTACAGTGTTCTAAGGATGAGCAAAGGAAGATAACAGACAGGAGGACATGGAACCACGATTCTTTCCCCTCAAATACATTAAAGGAACAAGGCACCATTTAATGCCAGGCTATTGGCCCGGGAGGCAAGAAAGGCTAGCTCAAATTCAAACACAATGATTCTGATTAAGAAAACTCTGTTTTTTTTATTCATATAAAGTATTTATTAGGTATTGGATTTTATAAACAGCTTGGTCCTGGAGTCTTTATTTTAAAAATAGGTTATCCTGAATGCATTTCCAATCTTCCTGTGGAAGATTTTTCATAAAAGGAAGCAGAAAATGTATAAATGTAAACAGGCTAATTGTATGCAGATATAAATTATGGATGTTGGTCTTATGAAAAGGCACGGCTCATCTGCAATGGTCTTACTCAGCAGCTCTGGGTCTTGTCTAAGGGGATATTTAGTATGGCTGTGATGTGCAGAATTTAAAACAAAACTTCGAATTCTGGAGAATGAAATATAGCCCCTTTGTGTTAAGACCACACTGCCAGGAGGTGAGGTTTTTTATCTCCTTTTATTGCTGTTGACAGGGCACTGGCATTGCATGTGGAGGCTTGGGAGGGCGTGGCTATTCTGTGTTGCGTTTTTGTGCTTCCTCCACCCCAATACTCTACACAGTAATCACAGTGCTCACGTGGGCATCTGGAGTCTGAGGTCACCTAGGTTACTAAAGTTTCTCCCTTTGCACAGACCAAATGGAATAAGGACAGCCTGTGACAAAGTTCCGTTAGATGGTGTGAATGTGGAAGGCCGTGATGTGACTCTCCTCTGTTGGATTTCTATCTCCATACCTGAGATGTAGCAGCATTGCTAATGGCTCACTTAGTTACCTGAACTGTTCTAACCTGAGTTATAATAAGATGCCCATTACACCCCAAACAACTGAAGCAATATAGAACATGAGCAACCAGCAAAATAGCTGGCTGACATTTGGTGATACATGACACAACATGTTACGGATGCTATATATTATAGGGATTTCTGTGGATGGCATAAGCCTTTAGCTGATATGCGATGCAGGAACTTCCAAATAATAACTACAAAAGGCTGACACTTTTTTAGGCGTCCTCTTCTTGTTAATCAGGGGGAGAGCAAATAGGTCTTAAACATAAACTTTGGGTGTGGGGAGGGACAGGGACTCACTGTGCAGACAAGACTACCCTGGAACCCTCAGGGCTGTGTTATTTATGCTTCCCAAGTGCTGAGATTACAGGCATGTACTACCATGCCCTGCCTGAAATATAAACTTGGCTCTCAGTGGTGAGTAGTGAGATTAGCATTTTAAAATGGGGGAAATTCCAGAGTACATGACAAGAAAATAGCACACACACATACTATGTTTATTATATATTTATTTTTATTATATATTTACATATTTATATAATATATCATTATGTAAATATATAATGCAAATATATAATTATAATATTTAAATACATGATAAATATAAATAAATATATAAATATGGGGGCTAGAGAAAAGGCTCATTGGTTAAGAGCAGTGTATGTTCTTCCAGAGGTTCCGAGTCCAACTCCCAGCAACTACTTGGTGGCTCACAACCATCTGTAATGGGATCCAATGCACTCTTCTGGTGCTCTCAAGACAGCCACGTGTACTCATATACATAAAACAAATAAATGAATCTTTAAATATATATAAATATATATATTTAATATATATGCACATTATATTTATATATATATACATACACACACCATATATATATATATGGTGGTTGTATGTGATGGGATGCTATTCCTGTGTGTAGGCCATGTTTCAATGCCATATGTCTTCTTCTGTTCTTTCCTACTTTACTTCTATGATAAAGTTTCTCACTAAGCCCAAGGCTTACTGATTCATGGAGACTCTCTTGTCTCTGTCCCCCAGCTCTGGAACTGCATGCCCATGCACCCACACATGATTTGTTGTTTTATTTTGTTTTACACAGGTGTTGGAGATCCTTACTCAGGTTCTCATGTTTTTCCTACAAGGACTTCACCCTCTAAGTCACCTTCTTGGTAGGATAAATTTTTAATAACATGTGAAAAGGGCAGCCTGGGTACTGGGGTATTAATTCCATGAATCAGGATGTAGTGTGTAGCAGTGTTCTTCTGTCAAAGCTGAAGGCTCCCAGGATCTGCTCTTTGCTTTGATCTGAAAACCACGTATGTCTGTCACCAGTGTTTTATGGTGTGGATCAAGACCGTCTTCCAATTCATTCAGACGTCATGTGGTCTTGATCACCTTCAGTTTACAGCCCCTTGTCTACCTAGTCAAAAGGTTCTTATGGGAAATTTCCTTTAGTAGGAACCAGGCTGTGTTATCAGACCATACCTAGCCTACTTAATGGGTTACCTAAGTTGAATGAATTAGACGTGTCAAAGGCCTCCTGGAGCCTGTTAACTTAGACTTCCAAGGCTGTCGAAATGAAGTGAGTTCTCAGTGAGAGTTCAGCTGCTCAGTGAACAGGCACTGAGTGCCTATTGTGAGCCAGAAAGAGAAGATATTCTTCACTCAACAAGACAGGCATTTATCTACATTTTAAGATGACATAAATTAAGACCAGAGATTAATCACATTGCCAAATTGTCCTTTGTAGTTAGGGTGCTTTCTACTGTATTGTTTATTTGTTAGTTTTTACTGGGTCTAACTCAGTAGCCCAGGTTGCCCTGGAACTTACTATGTAGTCTGTGCCGATCCCAAATGTGCATCAATCCTCCTGCCTTGTCTTCTCATGTGTTGAGATTATAAGCATGCGCCACTATGTCCAGCTCTTTATGATTTGGCGACATTGGTTGAACAAGCCTGTAAATGGATTTTGAAGGCATACAAAGAGTGTATGTAGCACATTGGTGGAATGATCCCCTGGTGTGCAGGAGGACTGGGCTCAAGCCCTGGCACCAATGCCACAAAATAGATGCTATATAAACAACCAGAGCCCATTCCACTGGAAGCCTTGATGATTTGCTTGTTTATCTGCCCTAATTGTCCAATTAATTATTGAACAGGTTCATCGTACTGCACTCTACAGATTTGGGGTTACTATTTTGGAAACATCCACTTTTTTAATAACAGAAATTGATATAAGTCCTTGCCAGCTCAAAACTGGAAGACACTCCTGAGGATGTTGGAGAATGACAGGGTTTACTGATTATTTTCATGGCACTTACTTCACTGTATCATTTCCTATCACCCAAGTAGGCACAGTATGATATCTGCCCTGCCCCAGAGCAGGCTCTAACCTTGCAGCATGAGAGAGAAGTTCCAGGGCATGAGGGAACACCTACTTGGTTGGACACAATCCCCAGTCAACAAGCGAACTCATTTATTAGACTCTACATTTTACAATAGATTTTTTATGACTGCTAAGATAGCTCTATAAATATGAGAACAATGTTGATAACAGCTATTGTATCTGAAAATTATTGCTATAATAATTTGGAACTTAATAAAATTTCAAGTCACTCAATGGCTTATTCTCTTTGGAAAGAACCTGAACTTGCATATAAAAACCTTTTGATGTGAACAAGACATAAAGAGGATTTGAGCAGGCTGCTTCCCTATGAGGCCTCTTAGAGTTGAATTGTCACAGAGTCCAGAGCATGAGAGAGGTTGCATCTGAATTTGCAGTGTCTTTTACAGTATATCTCTGACTGTTCGCCTATCTGATGTATATAAATGGGCTCAGAGCTGGAGTCCTTACACAGGTTAAAAATTCTGGGCTTCAGTGGGCAGTCAGTAAAGAGCATGTGACCTCTGACAAAGACAAAGAAGAGTCCTAGATACTGGAGTTGCTCATGTGATGCAGAAGCATCAGCCTTGGAAGCATCAGCCATGAACAGAGGGGTATCTGAGTATCTTGGGAAGGGGGCTAGGTAATATCTTACACTAATAAGTAACACAGTGCTCTGGCTCCTTATGCAACTCCATTCTGGAGTTATTTTGTACATAAATTTAAACTCCACTTTATGAGCAGTATATTAAATATAGTGATCGGAGATTGCATTTATTCCTTTTTAAGTTGATTGCTCTTATTGCTTTAATCCAGAAACTGTAAAAGCTGGTTATTTGCATCAAAATGTCAAAACTATCAATTTTGTTGTTCTTGGTTACTGAGCCAGAGCAATTGAAAAATTCAGATCCCCAAAACTGAATTATAGAACACACACTGTGCACGCACACACATACTTACTTTAATAATAGGTGTGCTCACTATAACACTGCAGATAATCAACTTATAAAGAGAAAAGGTTTTTTTTCTCAGTTCATTGTCTTGGAGGATCCAATCATGTTTGTATTCATTGGTTTGGGTCCTGGAGTGGCGTGGCCCATCAGGCTGGTGGTGGATAAAGCTGCTTGACCCAAGACTAGGGAATGAAGTTAAAAGGAAGAACTGTTGGGATCTTTTCGAGAGTATTTTCACCTACTATGTCCACAGATCTGGACTCTGTGTCTTATAAGCAGTCATCCTTATTACCCGTAATTCCAAGTGGTAGACTGTATCTCTGTACATGGGCCTTCAGGAGCCATTCCACATCCAAGGCTATCATAGAGTCTTGTAAAATAAAAGAGGGTATTTTGTTAAAAATTTAGTACTTGCGTGCTTAGTTAAGAACTGAAGAGATAGCCCTAGGATGCAGAGCAGAGGGCCAACTGACAGGAAAATGCAAAGCATGTTTGTGCATGACAGCACTGTGAAAAGACCCCCCACTGGCCTTCTGTTTGTACCTTATGGCTGAGAGGAACAGAGCATGTTAGTCATCCCACTGCATGAACAATGAGGTTTACAGTGTGTGTAAACTCATGATTTCTGTTGATTTATGTGATTTGTGGCTAATGTATTCGTCAGTGAGCACTCTGAATAAATACATAGGAAACAAGTTTTTAAATATGTAGCATAATACACTAAAGGAGTTTGGGTTACTCATCTTAACACCCGTAACCTTACAACTTAGGATGCGTCATTTGGAACAGCGGTGTTTCAGTCCGTCTACTATTATACTATGAAGGCTGGATGGAGAATAGGTATGTTTGTGAATTCATTGACTAACTACAGGAGTACGGCTTACACTTAAGAGATAATCACTAAAGCAAAAAAAAAAAACTCGCTATAGATCTGAGGCCAATCCGGGTCACATATAAGTTCCAAGACATCCTAGGGTGTGTAGTGAAACTCTCTTTCACAAAACAACCTCTTTCCCCTGAAAACCAAACACTACTTCCTAAGCAGCCTGATCTGTGTCTCCCATGCACTTGCTGGCACCATCCTTGTTCTTACTGTATTGTTGTTTACACTAGACAAATTCTATTTAATAAAGTCAGTATGTGTCTCTTGTTCCTTTGGTGTGGAGGGGGTGTTGATGTGTGGAGTGTGCAAGAGTGTATATAAATTTGCACTCACATCTGTGGTGTGTGTGTGCGTGCAAATATGTCTGTCTGTACATGCACATGGAGCCGGGTGCTTCCCCTAATGGCTCTCCATTTTACTTCTTGGGGCAGGGTCTCCTGATAAACCTCACCCCTGTACAGCAAGTACCTTATGTGCTGAGATACATCCCCAGTCCGTCTCTTGGTTTCTGAGGCTTCTAATTCCTCTAACACTTTGGGGATTTGTGAGATGCTGTGACTATCACTGGGACAGCTATCTCAGCTTCCATCCTTGTTCTACGCTGACTTACTACTAACGGCTGTCCTTACACCTCATTGCTTCAGTCTCTATTACACATGTTGTGATGTGGAGAAACATTATATAAGCTTCTGAGTAATAGAATATTCTTTCTTCTACATTATGGCCAGTTTTGAGGTAATAAAAACTTATCATTTTATTTGTAATAGACACGTAAAACATGGTGTTGATTTAGTTCTGATTAGACCAAATACATATTTCCATATTGAAAGACCCCTGCTGGGACTCATTGTTGGTGGAAACTTTCTTCCCATTTCTTTATTTCACTACACAGTAGTTTTATCATAGTCTTGTTTTATGAATTTGGTTCCAAATAAAGCCAAAGGAAAATAAACAGTAATGAGGCCTCCTATTTGTATATAAATTGAAAGTTTGTAAAGTATTTGGGAGGAAGTATTACACGTTTACAGTTTCTGAAACTTTACAAAGTAGAAAAGACAAATGTTCTACAGACTGGGAAGCTGGAAAAGCCTGTGGCTTTTCCAAGGTCTCCTGTCCAGAAAGTTATGGAGGACTCTGGGTGCATCACAGTACACAGGGGGACCAAGCAGCCTCTGGGAAACACATCTGCTTGAACACCAGATTTACTTGATGGTAAATTCTCTAATTTACATCTCTCTTCCTGTCTCCTCTCACTCTGCTTTCCTACCTTTCTTTCTGTCTTCCTTCTTCCTTTCTGCCATGTTTGTAGTCTCCTTCTCATCCCTCCTACCCTTTCCTCATCCTTCCCATTCTCTCTTTCTTTTAACAAATGATCAAGAGCATTTGCTGGAGATGGTTCCAGAAAAACAAACATAAGGACCAAAGCTCATATCATCAGAACACATCTGAAAACCAGGCAAGCATAGCATCACCTGAAATCGCTGCCCTGGGAAGGCAGAGACAGATCCTTAGAGCAATATGGACAAGGCTAGTTGAATTGGTGAGCTCTGGGTTCTGCCAGCCATGGTTTCCCTCTTCAGATTAATAAAGAGACACAAGAGCCAACAGCTCACAGTGGTGTGGCATTGCGGAACAGACTGTCTTGTTTTATGGACTATACTGTTTGTGGCTATGTGATTTGGGAAAGTGGCATCAAAAAGTCACTGTAGTCAGGGAGGAATGGGACAGAAGACATTATGCACCTTTCCTATTAAGTTAAACAGTGTCCCCCACCACTTCTGCCTACTGTCCTCTGCCTGGAACTGTTCTTGTGGCCTCATATAGATGGAGTCTTGGACCATCTGATAAAAATCCCTGTTCCATGGGCCTCACTGACATTGAGTTTTTAGTTCAATAAATGGGTATATTAGGCAAGGCTCTCTAGAGGAGCAGAACATATATAATTCACATGCATAAATGTATATACATATGTATGTATATATATATAAAAGGGACTTATTAGATTGGCTTACAGGACATGGACACCTTTATGTTGGAAAGATGGAGAATCCAATGGCTATTCTGTCTGAGAAACTAGATGCCTCAGAACTCCAAATCCAATGTTAAAGGGTTTGGGAGGCCTTAGAGAGTTGGTGGTACCTAGTCCACAATGAAAGGCCAAAGGAGTCTGATTTCCACAGAGGATCCTCCAGTAAGTAGGCTCACTAGGAAAGAAGAAAGAATACATCACACTTGCTTTGCCTTAGACCCTTTCTAATCTGCCATTATCAGGTTGATGGTTTATATGGAATTTGAAGTTCATAAGATACAATGTGTGTCCTCCTTCCCCAACCTCTAGAAATTTCTCTGAATCCTAGAATACTACTAAATCTTAAAATACCCAAACTGATTCTTACCGTGCATGTATCCCTGCTAGAGTTCATCTTATTTCATTCAAATCTTGGCCAGATTCCTATGCAAACTCACAAGTTTGACTCAATAATGTATCAGCCTTTTATCATTTACAGTTATTATGATTGTGAACTTTGATTTCAACAAAGTCAAATCCACATTTGGCTCCACTGTTGGTACTATGGTTTTGCTGTAAGTTCTCATCTTTCCCAAGATTCATTTCATTCATGAAAAAGCAATAATGTCTACATTGCGTGGTTACTGCTCGTGATTTTCAAGAAACTTTGGAGCACGGAGAGAACTGAAGTCCCCCGTGTAGTCTGTAGTGTGCTTTACGAGAGCAGCATAGGGTGTGATCAAAGACAGCTTTAAGATTAATTGTGTTGATTTGTGTCTTACTAGGTGGAGATCTGTGCCTAGGACCACCTCAACATCTGTCTACCTAAAGTGATACCAGCATTTGCCATTGCAAAAACACAGAGAAAAATCAACCAAAATAAGATTCTGCAGAAAGATACCTTTTTGCAGGGTGGTTGTAGGCTTCAGAACATGGTCTAGTCTCGCTCATTTCTGTTTTATTGTACACATCAATGGAGAGGCGCAATGTAAAGGGTTCCATGTGACATAGAAGAGACCCTGTCCACTATTAGGGCCTTCCCTGGAATTAGGAATCACGACATGGTAAATATAAAGGAAACAAAGACTCTGTCCCCTTCTGAGCCTTAATATTTATAGAAAGACTAAGAAAATGCAGGGCAGTCAGATGCATGTGTCCTGGCTTCCTCTTTTAGCCCAGAAAAGAGATGGTTTCAATAATATAAAAGAGGGGAGCATAAATGGCTGGGATCCTATCCTTTCTAACAGTTGGAGTGAGGTAGCTTTAGACCGTCCTGTTTACCTTGATTACAACACTGTAGCTTGGTGGTGTAGCAGAACAATGACATTTATGTATCATCTTCAGACCCTGACCCTCACATCAGGCTGAAAGTTGAGATAGGAGCTAGCACATAGGAGTTTCCATAGCAAAAGGCTGTGTCTGTCACATGGGGCTCTAACATAGACTGTTAAAGTCAGGAAACTGACCACACAAGCAGACCAGGGATTCCAAAACAATACAAGAAGTTTAGAATGTCTTGGGTCAATAGGGACTACTACTGGGCACGCATTGCTTTAAGAATAACCAGTTCAGAAGTCACTTCAGCTTGTTATTTCAGTCTATTCTCAATCCAAAGAAGGAATGATCTCTCCTTTTGATGAATCAATGTACCATGCCATTGTACAAGGATGGTAAGCTATCCATCCTCTCTTGCTATACTCATGGATAACTTGGGTCTCAAATTGAAAGATTAGTATCTTTGAGAGGGACTGTTTGTATTAACAGTATAGACTATTCAAATAGAATTGGATTCATGGTCTTGAGAAATGGCTCAGAGGTTACAAGCACACATTGTTTTTCTAGAGGATCAAAGTTCAGTTCCCAGCACCCGCATCAGGTAACTTGCAACTACCCATAATTCTTTCTCCAGGGATTAGGTGTCTTCTTCTGGCCTCTGTGAGCACTGTACTCTCATGAACATTTACACACACACACACACACACACACAACACACACACAACACACCACACTTAAAAATTTTTTAAAAAATTACTAACAAAATTTGGCTCACAATGAAATCTTCCCTCTTAGCAATATGAAAGTCTCTATATAAGATAAACCTGATATCTTTATATGTCAATGCAGTTTAAGAAGTATTCCTAAATACCTTCAAGTAGGCATTTAATACATATTAATTTATCATTATGTATTCATTTTTCCATTAGTAAATTTTAAAAGCTGCTTGAAAGACTTGATCTCATTACATAATGTTGCATTTTCATTGCATACATATGTCAAGATCACTCTGGAAAATTTCCACGCTATACTTTCAAATTTACTTCTTCATTGTGCTGCTTCATTTGGTCTAGAAGCACAGTTCAAATCAGTTTAAAGAAAAGATAAAGATTCAGGGTGTGTAATTGAACACTCTGGGGATATGTGCCCCAGTATGGTTGGCTCTAAGTGTTGTGTTTAAATACTTGGTGTTATTTATTTATTTATTTATTTATTTATTTATTTATTTAATGCCTTTCACCTTTACTTCATTTGCATGGAACCAAAACCCAGACTGGCTGCCTCCACATGGTGACTCTTACTTCCTGTTTAATAGTCTACCAGTGCTGTGGCCAGGACAAAACCTCTACACCCAGGTCCTAAAGTTGGGTTTGTTGGCAATCTGGGATATCTTGTCTACCTTGGAGACAGTTGGTGTAGGTATTGCTGGATCCAAATCAAGTGTCTATCCAGAGAGGCAAGGAATCAATGTAGCTTTGTGTGAACCACATTGATTAAAGGAGATGGGGTGATTTTCCTCAGGAAATGAAGATACTTTTTCCAGAAGACACTGCTAACCATAAAACTCCAGCAAATATCTACCATGTGCTTTTACCTCTGGTCTTCTGTTCATTGCCACCTATATATAATAAAGGTTCTCGTGAAGGCTTTCCATGGAGGATTCTCCTCAGAAGGTTCTTCATGGAACATTGTCCTTGGAATATTACAGAGGTACCCTTCCTCTCAGAATGTTTCTCACAAAAGATTTGCCTCAGAGGGTTACTTTCTGAAGGTTTTTCTTAGATTTCCATAGAGGATTGCTCTTAGAAAATTCCTCACAAAAATCCTCCAGAGGTCCCCTTCTGGGTACATGTACAATGGAGAAATGGGTCTTATCAGTCCCATAGAGGAGACGTTTGGTCCTGACTGTAGCTCCAGCCCAGGGGATCTGACCCACTCTTCTGGTCTCTGAGGACACCTGCACGTACATGTGCTTGTGTGCTTAATGTACAGTCACATATGCACATAAAATTATAAACAAAATTAAATCTAAAAATCATTTTCTGTAGAAGATTTCCACACAGGTTTCACACTCGTAGCTGCTGTGTTCATGCTGTGTGAACTGTCAAATGTCCCAAAGGTTATCACTTCTCCCCCACTCCACCCACTTTTTCAAAACAGTCTTACACTGTAACATTGGCTGGCTTGGAACATTCTGTGTTTCCCAACCTGGTTTCAAACTTGTAGCATTTCTCCTGTGTTAGCCTCTTGCCTACTGAGCTTACCCATAGTGAAACGTCTCATTATTTTGAATGAATAATGGTCCTCTGTTCTCTGGAAAAGATAGCTACATGACTGACTGAACATGCCACTGTGGGAATGGGAAGTGAACCAGTGAGAATGGGTGATCGTCTTGAAATTCAGCCCACCATAGTCAACCCCAGGTCACCAACTGGAGCTGGATGTTGGCTGTCAGATCTTCCCCATCGTCTGCTTATGGGCTCCACACTTTCCTATAATGGAACTCTCATATATATCCATTTGAGATAAAGAACATTCTTTTTCCATGTATTTGTGTATGTGTGCATATATTGATCTATCTCTCTGAACATGTGTGTTCATCTTTCTTTGTGCTACATGCATGTGAGTGTGGAAATGTATATATATGTGCATTGTGTGGACACCAGAGGTTAACCTAAGCTGTCACTATTCAGTTACTGTCAACCTTGCTGATTGTTTGTTTGTTTGTTTGTGTTTCGGTTTTTGGTTGTTGTTTTTTGTTTAGTTTTGTTTTGTTTTTGAAAAAGGAAAAGAAAAAATATGTCTGTAACTGACACCCAGAGCTCACTGATTTGACTAGCAGCTACTAATCTCTCTCTCTCTCTCTCTCTCTCTCTCTCTCTCTCTCTCTCTCTCTTCTCTCTTTCTCCAATCACAAGCCTGCCATCATGCCTACTATTTTGTGTGCTTGCTAGGGCTCACATTCAGGTCTTCCTGCTTGTAATAGCAAGCACTTTACATACTGAGTTATCTCCCCATCTCCAAGACCGTTCTTGGAGACCATTTCTTGATGAAATAGAAAGGCAATCTACACTGGATAAATTTGAAAAAAAAATCTAATGAAGGCAGCTCATCAGGTGTTAGGCAAATCTACCCTGTATGCATTATTATTACAATCTCTGTCTCTACAGGACTACAACTATGGATTGGTTAAGATATCTTTGTAAAATAATTTTATTCCATATGACGCTGAGGTCATATTGGATTAGGCTCTCTGCCCTGGGTGAATTTAAACACAGTAAGAGAGCCATTTACAACAGAAACTGTGAGGCCACAGAGAATGTAGGCATTGCTTGGGCTCACATCTCTTGAGGATTAATGTCCTAATTTAGAAAACAAGTGGGCTTCAAGGTTTTGAAGACCTTTAGGCATGAAAATCTCATTTCTTACAGGGGTGCTTTGTAGCAGAATCCCTGGGAGGCTGCCCTCATGTCTTGAACGTTCTCAGCATTCTCCTCTGGAGGATCAAATGTAAAAGAGCAGCCCTGACAGCTGTCAGCTGGTAGCTGACCTGGTGCTGCGAAGCCATCCTATTCCCGACTTAAAATGGTTTTACAGACACCGTCATCAGATGCCACCAGATGAGCATGCTTGGTGATTACTAGTAGATCAAGACAAACCCAGGCCCTCAGTTGTCACAGCTGAGCTCTAGTCAGGAAAGCATTGCACACATCACAGAGATGCTTCCCTCTTTTGAGCTAACTTGAGTATTGTTGCTTCTTTGTCAATCACTCTTAGCCCTTTCTCCTTTTCTTCTCTTCTATGGGTTAAAAAAAAATATGAGACATCCTCAATTTATGAAAGTTTCTAACCCAGAGCAAATGCCTGCTTCCTTAAGACCTAGAATCATCCAAAACACATCTAAAACACTTCCTCCTCTTCCTGTTCCCGATCATGTTGAAATATAAAACCATGAACACAGGGCTCTCGCTTTGGCTGGAAATTTAACAGACATCTCCAACTCTCCTGCAGAACCTTGTATTTTTTTCTTTGATTATAATGTGATGCCCTCTTTCTTTGGGAATAGCATACTCAGAACATTGGTGTAGCTGTGTGACAGGGGCTCGCTTTCCGTTTTTTGTCCGATGGTTACTGTGACTATCATCCATTAACATCTTCTTCCATCTCTCACAGAGTTAACTGACTTTCTATATAGAATGAAACCAGTCAAAAGGAATATTTTCTGTCTTGTTCTGTCTTCCTGTTCTAACACATGCAGTAGAACCTTACTTCTTTTAGGGTTCAGTTCACACCCTCAAATTTCTCAAGGAAGTGTCTTTGAAGGGACTCAGCCATTACTATTACTATTACTATTACTGTTGCTATCATCATCATCATCATCATCATCATCATATTTTATACATTGGTCTTGTGCATATACTTTAAGATAGAGCCAGTGTCGCAGGTTGGTTATTACTTTATGAAAAGGTATGGTCAGCACAGTTCTGCTTTGAATTAATGGTATCAATTTTTATTTTCTCTCTCCTTTGTCTTCCATATTCTAGCTAAGTCCTTGCTATAAGGTTTTCACCTACGGTTTCCAAAGTAAGTTCTCCTTTGGCTTCCCTGCTGGCTACGCTGGTGTTCTGAATCACGCTTCTTTCCACTCCTACCCTAGTTATATCCTGCCTTGCACTTGAAGTCCTGCACAGTGTTTCTCTATCAGAGACATATGTATACTCTGGAGATGCATTTTCCACTGCTCTAGAGGAGCTTAGGTTACTTTGTTTTTCAGTTTTGTTTGTTGTTTGACTGTGTTATTGTTGTTGTTGTTTGCACTTCTTGAATTTTAGGTCTGGGCCAATCCTGCCCCTGTTCCCCTGCTAACCTAACGCTAATGTAATCTCCTTTGTTTCCATATTTTAAATTCTTGATTATTTTGAATTTCTTCACCAAAGATTTGTCTGAACAATAACTAGAGATTGGTGAAACCCTAGGAGCTTTCTCTGGGACTCAGCTGAGTCCTTGAATCTGGTCTGGTCTCCTGTAACATTAGCTCCTCTCCAGGGACCCACACTGGAAGCTAAGGGCACAGGGCAGATGACACAGTGCTCCAGTTTGCTGGGATGCCCACCTTCAAGCCTGTACCATGGCTAAGTGCCTCTTCTGATCTCTCTCAGTTTGAATGGCAGATTGCCCTTGCCACATACATGTTTTGATCTGACAGACACTGCAGCTATGACCCAGTAAGTCCTGAGAAAGGACAAGATGAGCTTGCATTCATTGTCCCAGTAGCAAAATGTTCTCTTCACCGGATGTTTTGTCTCATGCCTGTATAGAGAAAAGCAAAGAGAGTTTTGCTTCCATTTTTCATGTGACACGGGAATGCACACATTACTGCCTCTCTTTCTTCCTCCTTTATGAATAGATAATCTGTTAAGGGTAGGGGTTAGTTGCCGAAAGAGGGTTTCCTTATACATATATTTATTTCTCTGCGCATCTCATCCTTTTTTCTTATTTATGTAAACCATTCTATTCTTTTATTCATATGTACGCATCTTTTAAACTTTATTAATCTTATTGTTTCAATTCATGTTCCACAAACCAGATTCTATTTATTCTAGTTCTGTCATCTACCTTAGAGAGTTGAGATTATTCCTGGTTACTTGAAGCAATGCTCATTCCTTTAGAAGAGAGTTAGTTACTCTGGGCACAGTGAACATTGGCCCAGCTGGTGCCTGCCCCAGGCTCTCCAGCCTGGGTCTCCAAATCAGGTCTGTAACTACGTATGCCATCACTTTTATGAGCCTGCCCTTGAAGGACAATGCAACCACTTTGCTATATTCGGTTGTACTTTCTAGCGTTTGTGTTTGTAGCACACAGTGTGATGCTACTGAAGCCCATTGTTATGCTTTCCCCAGATTTCCAGTTGCTTGGTCCAGGGCATGAGTTTGCTGTCTTACTGAGTGTCCACTCCACAGCACGGAATACCTTCCCATGGCCATGCCCAGTTTTCCCAATTCAGAGAATGCTTATTGGATTTCTTTTGTCTTGTGCGAAACACCTGCAGAGCCTTGTTCTCTTTTCTTTCTATCTTTGCAGTACATCCCATTTCAATGACCCACCAGCCCCCACCTCTGAGATCTCAGCTTGGTTGAAATCTGTTTTGGTTTTCAAAAAGCTTGATTGCATTCTTCTTTCACAGACTTGTGGCTTTCACTGTGTTGTTGTTGTTTTTTTTTAAAGATTTATTTATTTTATGTATGTGAGAACACTTCTGTGTCAGACACACCAGAAGAGGGCACTGGATCCCATTACTGATGGTTGTGAGCCACCATGTGGTTGCTGGCAATTGAACTCAGGACCTCTGAAAGAGCAGTCAGTGCTCTTAACCGCTGAGCCATCTCTAGCCCAGCTTTCATTTTTTTAAACATAGTCTAATTAACAAATGAAATCAGCTGATGGGAAACATGTGTGATCAAATATTATTTATGAAATGTTGCTCTAGCCAATTTTTATTTCTCCTGGGCAGGTTGTGATCTGCTTCTCCTTTCTATGGGCTGACCAATTCTTTGTGCAGTCCTGCAGTGCTGATTGGCTCACCTCAGCCAAACTATTTAGTTATAATGTGATTTTTTTTTTTAGTTGTCTGTGAATTGTTGGAATACCTTGCTGCTGTATCTGAAGGACTACCCTGGACGTTTATCATCAATTTTATGGTGCATCTTCCATCTTTGCTTCTGATGGCCTGTAGCAGAGTCATGGGCTGTGTGGACCTCTGAATGTATGGATGTGTTTCTTCCTGCCATGCCCATCATTACCCAATGTGATGAAATGACAGGGATTCACCAGTAGCAAGAAAGCAGAGAGGCAATATTCACACTAAGAAGTAATAGAATTTATTCGACATTATCCTTTGAATGTAGATAAGGTTGATGCAGTGCTCTCAAAAATGCAATAGCAGAATCTGGGATACTTACTAACCGATGAACATAAACAATAATTTAGTGGTTGAAATGCTACGGCTGAACACAATCAATTTGGCCTGGATGCACAATACCAAATTGAACACCTTTTATTTCTGAATAATGTTAGAGCATGAATCAGATTTTTATTTATAACACTTGACTACAGAAGCGATCAAATTTCTGAGTTCATTCCAAATGACTTATTATCAGAAAAACTACAGCAGCTTTTATATTTCAGAGCATGCCGGGTTACTTAAGGGTAACTATTTAATCATAGTTTTAAGAAATGTGTACAGACAGTGAGTCTATTTTTATTGGGAGATAATGTTCTATGATATCAGAGGGAGACAGGCTGGTATATCATGCTGAAACAGTGAGAATTCACTTTGGTGTTTGAATGAAGAGAGATGTAGTGGGCAGTCCATGCCTCTCTGAGGAAAATCCATTCTCAGGACACACGTGATCATGGGAGACAGTTGATATTCTCAGGGCTAACTCAGAATGTGGAGCTTTTGAAATACTCAGTGATAATGATATGTTGCATAGTCATAGAGCAATCAAACAATCCACAGGCCCCCTGGGAAGGGAAGCTGACCGTGGGGACTTGGGATTTGAGGAACAGCCATCAAAGGGCCCAGTGAACAGACAGGAGTCACATGAGCTATAAATGTTAGTTCAGAAGGAAGACCGATTCATGGGGTAAATGTGTCTCATGTACCAGGGGACTGAGTCCTGGAATTAAAGATAGTTTCTGCTAAGCAAACTATTTTAAGATTTTTTTTTTTCTGTTGAAAGTAATCTTTAAGGCATTATGTCATCTTTTCCTCTGCCATTTTCTCTTGATGAGAACCTACCCTGTTGGCATCTGAGATTCACCTATCAATACCGAAATCCTATTTAGAGCAGATGTACATGTTTTACCACACCACTGTGCTATCTCCCTCACAATGACTGAGAACATGTGCACATGACAAGCTGCAAAACACAGCTCAAAGGGAGCTCAAATCATCCCGGGGCACAGACCAAAAATATTCAGCTTATCTCTTAAACTTGATACACATACAGGAAGATTTACTGCTCTGTCATGGGACATTGCTATTGTTTACCACAATTTGAAAAAAAATAATTTTCATTAAAATGAAATGTGCGGATCAACAAAGAGATCAGGGAGCTGTAAAACATTTAATTGTTTATTAAAATTGATTTTCCCTTATTATTACTTAGCAACTATTTTTCTCTGGAAACATTTTAAGCTAACTTTATAACATGAAATTGTATTATAGGAAAAGTAGCTATGATAATATTTCTATCTTAGCTTTGTTTATGATTTCTGTCAAGTCGATTTTACTATGCACGTTTAATAGTTTGTTTTGTAATCCCAAAATTAACTGTCTCCATGTCCTAGTAGTAGCTTCTTGGTGGCTAGGAAAATATTCTTATTTATTCATGAGCATTTTTTTTTTTTATACACAAGACTCCTAGAGTCCAACATTCCTCACTGTAAAAAGTCCTTAAGAGTTTCCATATAAAGGAACCGTCATTGTGACTGGCCAATCAGATGATTCCCTTCTTTCACTAACGTTGGCATTATTTATTTATTGTAGCATTATTTATTATTAACGATTTATCCTTTTGTTCGGATGTCCTGGTTTTTTGCTCAGTAATTACATTTTTCAAACCATGATCGTTTTAACATCAGCCTAAGAAAATGACGACGCAGACGATTAGAGAATGGACAGTTGCTTTCGACCCTTTTTACCTTACTTGCAATAATTAATTTTGTGAAGTTTTCAAAAGTAGTCACTGCCTATTGCGCCTCTTCGCTGTGTCTCCGGGTCAACTCTCTGTAGGGTTCATAGATGGAGCTCAACCAATGGTTGACTGAATCCATAAATGCAAAGATGAAGGTTGCCCGCTGCCTTTAGACGCCATACAAATGGAAAGGAATGTTTCCTAAAAACAAGACTAATGTGGTTATGCAGGACACGAACTTTTTTCTCAGTTTTATTTTCTCAAAGCTTTTCATTGCCTGCGGAGATGAATCTTGAAGGCGGGAACCTCAAGAGCCAGATTTTAGCCATAGGACTTAGCCCCGAAGACTGTTGTGTCCTCTGGAAATGTATCCCACCCTTCTTCCCAGGCATCTCTTTCCTCTGCTCTTCCATGGTTTGTGGATGGGACTTCGGTGATTTGACTCCTTGACAGAATGCCACTCTTATTTTAATCTGGCAACAACTCTGCATTAGATTTTCTCTCTGTTGAAAACTTATCTTCCCTTATGTCTATTATTAAAGCTGGAACGCTTGGTGAAAAACTAATTAATAGTTTTTCAGAATTAAAATGTCGAAGAACTAAGGGGGAAAAAGAATAGATTTCAACTTGTTCATTTTTGTAAGGCTTGTGCACTTCAATTCTACTTCTGAAAGCAAGCGCCCCTTTACAATTTATGCAGTCCGGACCTCGTGGAAGATACCCTGTTAGTAAGACCAATAGAAAATTAGGGCTACTGATTGCTAGGTAAACATTAATCTACTTTTCTTTTTCTGCTGCGGAAGATATTGAAGCTATTTGTCTTTTTAAGCTTTGCAAACGTAAAATATATTAATGTGGGTTACTTTGTTGATTACAGATTCACCTCAGCGTCTATTAACATATCTCAACTCTAACTCAATAATGCTTCTACCTGTGTTATTCATTATTCATTATGCTGTAAGCCAGAGCTCTCTGCTGAGACTATAAAACACAACTATTAGGTACAAACTCAGGGATCACTGTCTACGGGGACATAGATCCAATAGCCCAATTATTTCAGTTGGCTAAGACCAACTACTACTTAATCGTATTGTATGCTATTCATGCAGCTTTGAGCCACCATCCATGATTAAAATGTTCTGTTTGCCTCTAGCACCAACTTGAATTAACTTGCCCAAGTATTGTGAAATTCTAGTTACTTTGCCAGTAAGTGAGCAGCCTAAGCCTTGTCCTGGATATTTCCATCCGACTGAGTCTTAAAACCCCAATTTTCTCAGAGAGTTCAGACTGAGCTAAAGACAAAAATTCCACACTCTACCAATCTTAGGTCAGAACATTACCCATCAGAATCAGTTGTATTTCTTCTCATCTTTCTCCTTATTAAGAATTCCAGCAAAAGGTATATGAGCAAAGCCATAGAACACGAGTTTTCAAACTTTAAAATCAACTCCATGTAGGGCAAGCAGTATCAGCTTTGGGTGAGATTCCTGAGCTTCAACAGACAACCTTAAAAACTATACATTGGGGAAATCTGACTGCCCAGTTACAAAGAATGAGTTAAATATCTTTACTGTATCTATTCACTGGAATCAGAGCCATCTTAAAACTAATCATACAAATTGATTTTTATTCACTCAAAAGGCAAGCTAAAGAATATCTTGCCATGAATATGTCTATGTGAAAATTTAAGGTATTATTAAAAATGATTTCTTTCTAGGTTAGAAAATTTCAGATAATGTCATTTTTTATACTTTTCTATATCCAAATATTTATTTTTATTAAAGACAGATATGATACAGATTTCCACTTTTAGCAGCAGTTCCCAACCTGTGGTAATGGTCTCTGTGAGGGTCGCATATAAGATACCCTACATGTCAGGTATTTACATTACAATTCATAACAGTAGCAAATTACAGTTATAAAGTAGCAATGAAATAATTTTATGGTTAGGGGCCACCACATTGTGAGGGACTGTATTAAAGGGTAGTAGCATTAGGAAGGTTGAGAAGCACTGACTTCTAGCCATGAAGGTAACTGAACTGAGATTTCACTACACAACTAAAACTCACATAAAACATATGAAACAATGTAGGAGGAGCTAAGGTGGGAGGAGTTAGGAGAGGAAGAGGATAAAAGGAAGAGGAGGAGCCAGAGAGGCAGAGATGTAGGAGCGATGGAGACAGATGTTCACATGTTTGTAGCAGTCAAAGGTAGTTGGTATACCTAGGTTGGATATTGGGTTACACTTCTGATTGTATGGGTATCTTGTTACTGATCATTGCCAAATATATAAGCTTTGATTAATCTATAAGAATTAGAGTCTCATTCTCTTACTGGGCCCGCATGGATGGCGGAATGGTCTGGCAATGCCCTGCCTTGTGGAGACAGTGTGAAGATTGGCAGAGCCATCTCTCACGCTGGCATCTAGTGGGTGGCAGGGCTGGTGTTTCTGGCGGCCGTTCTAGTGCAGCACACATGTGGCCTCCAGCCGAGAAACATGGCGGCTGGGCTAGGCAGAGCGGCTGCAGCTTAGATAGTCGGCCTGAGCAAGAGGTCTTTTTAATTAATTACTACAACAAAACAATGGTTTCTATGTACCAGGTTAGAGGCAGTGAGGATCAATATTATTCAAGAGAAGGGGAACAGAGGGCAGCTCTATAGGGCACACTGACTGCTCCAGTGATTCTCTAGGATTATAGGAAAGGGTAGTATTCTTGGTTTTAGGGAAGATCTAGGTTTGCAGAAGAGTGGGCAGAGAATTAAAGAGAAAAATCATAGCACAGACAGCAGGTCCCAACACTGCTAAAGAGTCTTCTAGAATGTTCTGCTCATCACTGCTAAACTCGTGTTTAGAGAAGCTGCAAAGAGTGAGGGAAAGACTTAGGCTAAAGCAGAAGAGACATAGACATGTACATTACTCTTGCTCTCACAGCTCAAGTAGAAAGTCTCACCATGGTCTAATGAAAATCAGGAGAGTATCTCAGCCGTGCTGCCCAATTAATTCCGGAGTAAAGATTGCTTCCATTCTCCCTATCAGAACTGTAAGAAAGACCTCAAAAGGATCAATCTGCTTCTACAAAGCTCAAAAATACTTAAAACAACATCCAACAGTGTAAATCCATAATAACTGTCATCTATGAGGAATTTAAGAGGCCTGCCAGCTTCCAGGGAAAGACAAAACTCTAAGTAAGCAAAGACACAGAAGCATGAAGTGTAACAGGATCAGCATAAAAGAGAGTTTTAGAAATGGCAAAGACTGTTGTTCACAGAGGGAGAGGCAAACAACAGGTGCTATGAAATACGACGCCAAAAAAAGACCCAAGTCAGACTTGTGGAGTTAGAAAATGCCTTGTTGAGATGAAGATGGCACTGGAGGGCTCTGAGGGCAGTGAAAGCCATGGGAGAAGTCACTGAAACATTCAGTCTCTTCAAAGTAAGGCAGAAATGAACAAAAGGAAACACAAAGAAAGAATAAAGAAAAGGTCAGTGACAAGATAATTGATTACTATCAAAAATCAATATCAAGTCTTGTGTAGATGCTTTAAGCGCCTCACTTAAATGTAGACATTATCAGACTGTTTTAAAAGAAGACCTATCAGCAAGATTGAATTTGAGCTATAATGAAACAAATATTGACAATAAATTTATGAAAACCAATATAGACACAGTCTATAAATATTAACAAATGTAACATTTAAGTGATTGTTATAACATCAAGAAAAATAAATTTCAGATAAAAATATTACCAAAAGAAAAAAAGATCATCATTTCACAGTGACAAAAGATGATAGGTTTATTAATACACAACTTGTAAGCATGTGACAATGCCAAATAAAACAGATTAATCCTCAACTAAAGCAAAGGGCTTCAAACTGATTAGCTCAGTGCACAGAAAACTGATCATATTAGAAGACATTACCAATATTAGCAAATCAACTGACCCAAGTAATGAAGCACTGAAAGCATGAAAAGAATTGTAAGGTAAACATAGAATATTGGCCAAGATAGACTTCTCTCTCTCTCTCCTCTCTCTCTCCTCTCTCTCTCTCTCTCTCTCTCTCTCTCTCTCCTCACCCCACACACACACATCCACACACCACCACACACACACTTCTCCCAGTAGTGTGAAATTATGAAAAGCATGTTTTATGACCATATAAGAATTAAGATACAGTTCAATAATAGAAAGTATCGGTAAACTTTCCAAGTATTTAAAGACAAGCAAGAAACTCCAGTGTAATCCACAGGCCATAGGAAACTAGAAAAAATTTTGACTTTATTGAAAATTAAACTGCTACACAAAAAATTGTGTTCGTGTGAGCACAGACATTTAATGCTCAGGCTTTTTTAAAACAACAAAAGCTGTCTTTACTAGAAATGAAGAAACCTATCTGGGGGTCTTCTCTCCCACTTAAGAAAACCATAAAACTATCAAATTAAAGCCAAGCAAAGCAGAAATAATCATTTAATCGAAAAGCAGAAACAAAATAAATAAATAACAAGACAACCAAATATCACCAAGCAAAAAGTCAACAGGAGAAAACAGAATTGTTGAGAAATTCAACATACATTTTAGCTATTTAAATAGACTGAACTGAACAAATACAAATTAATTACAAATTACCAATATTAGGAACAAAAAGGAGACACTATCCATTTTGCAGAATTGAAGAAGATAATTCGAGAATATTGTGAGTGACCTTATCACAATTAAACCCTCAGACAAAATTGGGAACTCTCCACTCATAATAAACAACCTTCCAAAGCTCATTCCTTAATGAGAAGTTGATGACTTGGATATGTTGGAAGCATATTTGAATCTCAATAACTTATAAAGAGGAAAATTCCAGGCCATATATCTTTCCTGGCTAATTCTATCAAACATAGAAAGGAAAACAATTTTGCAGAAACCTCATTTCAATTTGTGAAGAAAAGTAAAAGAAGAAAATATTTATATAAAGTAAAACCAAAGTCAATATCCTCAAGAACACAGGGTTATAATTTCTTGGAAGATTTCTCTTTAATTTTAATTGTGTGTGTGTGTGTGTGTGTGTGTGTGTGTGTGTGTTGTGTGTGTGCAGTGCCCTTGGGAGCCAGAAGAGGGTATCAGATTCCCTGGATCTAGAGTGATATCTGATTGTGAGTCTGTCCATGTAGGCACTGTGAATTGAACTCATGTCTTCTAGAAGTACAAAATACATACAATAAATAACCTATGATGGACCACTTAGTACCTTTCCAAGAATGGAAAGATGATTTAACGTATATGCATAGTATTAACAGGCTAACACAAAATAATTAACTTCATAGAAAGAAAAAAAATGCATGACCATCTCAGTAGATGTAGAAAAAAATATTTTATAAATTGCAAGTAATTCATTATTTACAAAAACAACGAAAACCTCACTGGCAGCTAACAATTAGAGGGAAGCATCCTCAATTCAACAAAGACAAAAATTGTTTGAAAAAATTGTATCTCCATTAGAGTTAATAGGGGCTTTTCCAGGAAAGGCTCGGCACTCACTAGTCAGTGGTGTGTGCTCGCCTTGTTCTAACTTCTACAGAGTCAGTACAAAGAGAGAATGAAAATAAAGAAAGGGATCCAGATTGAGGAGCAAGAAGCAAAACTTCCTTCCAGATGAGATGATTTTTATGCAAAAAAATTTCAAGCAATCTTCAAAATTACTCTTGAAACTATTGATCGTGGTGAAGGCATAGCATATAAATTCCATAGGCAAGCATCAGTGGAATGTCTATACACTATCAACAAATACAATTTAAATAACAATGCTAACAAAGATGAGAAAATATCAGGGATACATTCATTAACATCTGAAAGACATCTATGTACAAAATAATAAAAGTTCACAGCTGGAGGAAAGATCAGATGCAAGATATATTATCTTTGTTGATAAGAGAAACCAATGATCTTAGGATATTGATTTTATATAAATACAACAAGGGACTTAACATTAAAATATATTTAAAACTTTTAAAAATGCTATTATGAAAACAGAAGAATCAATTAAAATTGTAATCTTATTATTAGATACTACCTTAAAAAATGTAAAGATTGCACATGAACACATAAGATGATGCTTACTTAGTCTTAGTCATTAGGGGAACATAAGTTAAAATGATGGGCTGCTACATTCAAGTTAATTTTTCCGTACCATTCAGGATTTGAAGATGGCCTCTAATGACCTAAATCTTTAAATGATGCTGTGGTGTGATCTCCCTTTCTTGAATGTGGGCAGAGGCTATAAATATGATCCTCTTACAAAAGAAGGCTTTTGAAGATGAGAGTATGAATCACTTAAGCTTAAATAGAGGGAGAACTTGTGGATTGTCCTCATAGGTAAATCACATGAGGCTTTAAAATCTGGAACAATAAGTCCATATAGTGGGGCAGTCAGAGAGGGTCAGAGTTAAAAGAGAGAGCTCTGTGCATTGGAGCTGGCTTAGAGGATGGAGTAATACCATGAGGAACGCAGGCAGCTTAGAGCCAAAGGAAGCTCATGGCCAAGAGCCAGTCCTGAAAGGGAGTCTCATTGCTACGACATTAAAGAATCTAATATGCACCTACCCTGGCAGAGACTTAATGGGCCAGGGTAGAGAGAAATCCCAGCCTCATCCTTTCAGAGGAAAAGGGAAGGGGAAAGTGTTTGATATAAATAAATTAATTAAAAAAAATAATCCAATACTGCCACAGCACATGGACTTGAGAAGTTTCCAAAGAGAACATTGGCTAGGTGGCAGCCTTTATTAGTGTGTATGTCTCTGATTAGTGATTCTACCACCCTGGACCTGGACTCTTGGTCAACATGAATACAAACTGATATATGTGAATTTTTAAAGAACAGCTAAGTATGTGGAAGTTTGTCACAGGTAGAAGATGGTGATCGCTGCACATACCCGAGGATCCAAGGAACTATAAATGACGTGGATAGGAAGGCAGTGCCATTTTGGAAAACAGACAGATAGTGTAAAACCAGCTTCTTAAAACAGGACACAGCTCACCTAATCTTTAGGACTTATGTTCCCCAAATGAAAACTTACCTCCTAAACATGATACACTGACATTCACAGCAGATTCATTTGGATACAACTGGAAATTCCCTGCAATTGGAAGGTTAGTTGATGAACAGATTATAGTACAGAGTGTTACTTGGTAATAAAATGAGATGAAATGACAATGTTAGTCTTGGTGATAAAATGTAGACTACCCCAGAGGTAGCTGAGGAAGACGGGGATGGCTAATGTAGGCTGGTGAAGAAGTGTGGGCACAGTGGTCTTTGTCTTGAATATGGTTGTCATCCTATGCACACACCTGTGCTCAACACTCATCGACTTGTATACTTCACTAATGAAAGTTGTAGTTTAATAAATCTGTAAAGTAACACATCTGTAAGCTAAACGTAAATTGGGAGGTAAACATTCTACCCATCTATCCCTTATCCTGACTAGTTAAAAAATGTTTGCTAACTACAATATTTCTAATTTTAACTCTTTCCTAGATTGAGCTGTCAGGATAAAATATTTCAAGACCTTTGTCATGTACCTGCAGTCACATCCACTGTTTTTTTTATTGTGATTACTAAATGACAACCACTGCATTAACTTTGCATAATGCAACATGACTCGGGGAAAACACTAATTCTTCCAAGTCCACACAGAGAAGAGCTGCGGCCAGTTCACCTAACTTTGCAGGCTGTGTGCAGCTTGTCAGCTGAGCAGCTCTAAGTGGCTGTGTGACTAGTGTTCACTGCCCACTAACGTTTCCTCCAGCCCGGCTTTGCTCTGCTCTCTGACCTCCCATTTGCTGCACATCCGCTTCGCATTCAGTGGAGAGATTTTTCTGTGATTTGAGGAATTTAGCAGCATGGCTCTTATTAATGTTAATGCGAGTCGTGGTGCAGAGCTGGATCCATTGTGCTGAGAATTTATACCAGACACAAAATCATCACTAACCTAACAGCTCACAAATTGCCAAGGTTTAATGTAATTCTGAACCTCACTTTTATTTTCTATCATTTGCCTTTCCACTCAGGAAGAAAAGTGGGAGGAAAAGCCATTGTATACAAGATAATATGTAATCTTTTCCTCCTATGGAATTTAACTTCACTTAAAAGAGATGCTTTAAATCCCCAAAGAGACCTCTCACAGGAGGGGCTGGGTGTGCATAAGCATCTGCCTCGTGCCTGCCTGTATTTCTCAAGAGAGGATCCGTATAGCATTATAGAAAATGAAATGGATTGTGTTATGCTAATTAATTAATTATTTTTTCAAAATTGAGGAAAATAGGATCATCAGAAAAATTACAAATCAGCCCGAGACCCTCTTCCTGCCTTAAGCGGGCCATATTGTTACTGAGTTCAGAATCGCCTAGGGGGGTGAACTGATTAATGGTAATTGTTCAGTTTCAGAATATCCTCTTCCCATGCCAGTTCACACTTCAAAATGTATTTTTATTGTATGTATGTGAGTGTGTGTGCTATTAGTGTAGGTATATGTGTGAGTATTGTTATTGTTATGTGTATACTATTATTGTATATGCATGTGTGAGTGCGTTTATTAGTGTATTCTTGAATGTGTGTTATGATTGTATGTGTGAGTGTGTGTATGTCACTGCTGCATGTGTGAATGTGTATGTCATTGTTCTATGTGCATATTTAATTAAGTACATGTGTGAGTTTGTGTGTGTCTGTGTGTTTATGTGTGTGTGAGTGTGAGTGTATGTGTCATTGTGTGTGCTTAACTGTGTTAGAGTCTGTGTGAGTTTGTGTCTGTGTGTGTATATGAGTGTGCATATGTGTAAGTGTGCATGTGTGTGAATGTGTGTATGTCATTTCATTTAAGTGTATTAGTGTATATGTGAGTTTGTGTCTGTGTGTGTGAGTGTGTGTGTGTGCACGAGCACATGTGTATGCATTTGGCTTGTAGGTCAGATGTTTTAAACTCTCATTTCCCACATCTTATAAATCTCATGTTAATTGTATGTATAAAGCAGTTGCTAAGTTAATAAGACAACCATCCCCACCCATACATGCATGTTCAGTTGTTCCATTACATGCACATACATTAGTGTTAGCACTATGCTTGCTCTACATAATGACTTCTGTTTGTTTGGCCTTTGGATTCTCCATCCCTGCCACTCTAGGTATCCCGCTTCTCAACATCAGCACCCATCTGTTTGTTCAAACCCCACAGAATTTCCTTGTTTTGCTTTTATTCTTACAAACGGCTCTGCAGCTCCTCAGTCAGCCATCAGCTTTCTCCTTAGCAAGCTTGCTTCTGTGTTTGAATCCATCCAAACTTTTCACATTGCAACTTCTGGTCCAGGAAGTTTCCCAAACAAAGGTTGTTTCTTTTATTATTTTGAAGCACCCCTATCTTGGTTTCTTTCACATGGTTGATTCTTTGAGTAGCGTCCATTCTATATTTGAGTTGAAATTCTCACGTTTGTGCTAGGCTTCTGTTGAGAGGGCTTCATGATATAAGGTGTCCCCTAAATTAAATGTGTTGAGGTTCAGTGCTGTTTCACAGTTGCAAGCATGGAAAAAAGTTGGTTTACTTTAAAAATCCAGTTCCGTTATATGAATGCTGTCCATGTTTGAAGGCCCCATGTGCTTCGAGAATAAGGCAGTGAGGGGTAGCTCTGCCTCCTGCAGGATCCCATGGTGGACTGGGGATGGCTGGAAACTATATGGGCATTTCAGTTCATGGAAACAGCTCAGACAAAAGCCTGGAGTGTGAGTTATCCCTCCCCATATTCCCTCCCAAGAGGAACACCTTGTGACTGGACAATCAGCAGTATATTCAGAGAACAGTCAGAAGCACTGTGCCTTCTTGGAGCTCCATGTGGGTGGGGAAACAGGAAAGGATGTGGAGTGGGAAGTCAAAAATGGCATTGTAGAAATCAGATCTGAGGAGTCTGGGTTTTATTGCACGTAGGTAATAAGAACCATTAAGTACTGAAGGGTGATGGTTCAAACCGGAAATAAATATTTGGATATCTGCTATGTCTGCCTATCAGTGCAGCATTTACTCATAGAATTTTAAGGTTAAGGTAAATGTACTCCCTCCCTCCTCCCCCCTTCCCCTCTCCATCCTTCCCTGCCTCCTTACCCACCTCTTTCTGTAAGGAAGCACAAGAGCATTAAGGATCCCAAGAGTAGTTTCAAATTAGCAACAGGGTAGTGAAGACCTATGGAAAATGAGCTGTCTCTACAACCCAAAAATTCAGTCCCCCAGGATGGGACTTCTGTAGCAGATTTAGGATTTATGGGGCTATATAATGCTGAGCACATTTTATTTTTTTTAAAAAAAAACTGTTACATTTGTTTTGATCTGCTGTATAAAGTGACTCCCACCTGGAAGGTTCTGGACCACTGGAGATGGAGCCCATTATCCTGACTACTCTGGTGCATCTGTGTTTTAAAGCCTGGTGTTTGTGAACCCAGCGGAGAGCAAAGGAAGCAGGGTGCAGACCACAGGGTGACTGTGCTTAGAGTCTATTCCTGCATTCTTCTTCACTCCAGTGGATGAGAGTAATTTTCTTTCTCCTCGCTGATAATAAATCCACACTTTCTTCTGTCAGGGCTTGAATGTTTCCAGACTTCTTCTCAGCTTAGCCTTGAAACAATTATCTATCAGAGGAAGCCAATAGCATTCGATGCCTTGGCTTCTTCAAGATAATCATAGGGACTGTCTTCTGGCTATTCCACCAGCTAAGGCAAGTATCCCCTATCTAAAGGGAACACCCAAGACTGTTGTCAGAGAACCAAGTGTAAGCAGAGTGTTCTTCCCCACCTGAGGATGCCTGTGTGGGTTTCAAAGCCCAAAATGAAGCAATCTAGTGCCTCCTGTGGATTGGTAGCACCTGCTTGACATTTTCTTTCTGGATGGAACCAACACCAATTGAGAAGTCTTTTTGTATGACAGTCCCACAAAGCTGACCAGGTCACTGCTAAGGCCCAAGTTATTAATACCCATTGTGAGGGGCCAATGCATGCTGTTGGTGACAGTGTCCAGTTAAATCTCATTGTGTTCTCAAGATGACAGTTTAGCCTTCTCCTCCAAGTAGGAAGGTTTTCCTTCTAGAAGCTCTCCCTCTCTCTCCCTCTCTTCCCCTCCCTCCCTCTCTCTTCCTCTCTCTTCCCTCCTTCTCCTTCCCCTCTCTTTCTTCCTTCCTCCCTCCCTCATTTCCTCCCTCCCCTCCATCTATCCCTTTTAAACCAGAGAGTACTTTTTGTGTGTGACATATCCTAGCTGGATAAATACTAAGTGTGGATTCTATTTTAAAGCCCGGCCTTTAAGGATGACCTTGACAGGTATCTCGTGTGTGGTAATGGAATCTGAACACCTGCAATAAAACCAGCAAACAGAAACCCAGACACTCTGTGACAATTTAGAGTTCCCTTCTCTTTCCAGCTGCCCATCTCTGGCCCTCACAGGTCATGAATAGAATCCTTGATAGCAGGCATCCATTGAGGGATTCTTGTCTGGTTAGACAACCAACCTGACTGCAAGACAGACCTTCCAAGACATTTACCGCTAATGAGAACTTCTAGCTGGAAAAGTTAAAATACTTAATGAATATAATTTTATAACTGAGGAAACCATGAGCTGAAGCTGCCCACAATGATAATTTGGGGTTTAATTAATTAATGGCTAAAGTACTTTGGAAACACAAAGGACTATATAAATGCTAAACATTATTAAATGTTAATAGCCATGTTCTCGAATAACACTGATATTAATTTAAATTCCTAAACCTTATTATCAGAATGAAATGCATGCTAATGAGGCTTTCCTAATAAATATTTTGTTTATGATGTATTTAGAGTGGTATTACTTATCTTACCATTGCAAGTATAAATTACTGCACTTGGCAAAAGGGTGGCTGCCTTTTCTTCATGATAATTAAAATGGAAATGTAGCGAAATATAATGAATATATTAGGCAAGGAAGTTTCTGTCAGAGCCACTGAAGGTTCATTCTGCATTGAGCCAGTGATTTTATTTTTACTTCCAGGTCTGGTTCCAGTATTTTGTTTGTCTAGTTTGGGGGTTGTTGGACTTTCTTATTTGTATGCAATGAGCAATAATGAAAATTTCAAACCAGTTTAGGTAAGAATAAACATTTCAAGGGAATTTTCTGGAAATCTCATCCTATCTCTTGAGGCAATTGGAATTATTCTGGGATGTTTTCAAGCAGGACTGGGGATTGACTTTTCTATTGCTTCCTTCCTGGGATGGCCTCCGTTGTCATGATCAGGACACCCAAATGGGCAGTGAGCTTATTCCTTGTGCTGACTGAGGCACGGGCTAGAGCTCACTTCTCAAGTGTAGACTCATCTGTGTTTCAATTAGCAAAGACCTGAATGGAATCTTCAGATAGACTGCATGCGTACTACATATGTATTTATGTGTGTACAGTTAATAGCTTTTTATATTATTTTCAACCTTGGTGGCTGTTTCTGTTTACAATGGCTTAGTCTAGAGCTTGTTCAGGTTTATAGGTCAAAGTTCACACATTCTCTAGAAACAAAGGAAACAGAAAACTTTTACATTTTTTTTTCTTACTGGTGGGAAAGTGACACTTATTTTATGGGTAATATCAAGAACCAATATTAAGATATGTGCTAGCCTATGCTAAGTATAAACGCATCGTCAAACTCAGCTGACGTGACAAATCCATGAAGTGACCTCCTTACAAAGGCCTTCATGCCTACATTTATTTAAAATCTTTGCTAATCTGGAATAACAGAAGTTTAAAAGCAGGATCATGAAGTTGCTTCGTAAAGCAAGGTGGCAAATTGCTGTCCCTCAGATCTTTACAAGTCAGAATGTAAAGACTTGTGCAGATTTAGTAGCTAACGGAAGTCTCCGCGGAATAAGTCAACACTGCATCTACGCATGCGGGGGCGGGGGCAGGGAGGGCGGGACAGGGTGAGGTGGGGCAGGGCGGGGAGGGCGGGATAGGATGGGTGAATGTGGGGCAGGGCGGAGAGGGACCGGCAGTGGATGGAGTTGAATGGGTGAGATGGTAGATGGGGTGGGGCAGGCGAGGCAGGAGGGCTTACCTTGATATATTAATGTTGTGAGAAGACCAATATGAACTATGGATGAACACATTCCTGGGATCTAGGACTGTATAATAGCAAACTTGACTGGATGCTACCTTCCATTCACTTCCTGCAGATTCTGGATTGAGGATGCCATGTGGCCAGCTCTTCCAGCTTTGCTGCAGCTGCAGTATGGGTGGTTCAAACAGCTACGGTGCAGCCAGAATACTGCTCCATTTCCGAATGTATCGATAATGGCCGTTGCTAACCTCTTTGATTTTTTCTCAACAGTGCATTTTTAAGCCTCTACATTGGATTTTGCTGTTGAACATAATTTTAAAGGGGGCTATTGTCCTCAAATAATTTCTAGATAGCTGTTCACCCTATCCAGCTGACACTCAACTACGCTGCAATAGCTAGCTGCATCACTGAGTAGACACGTGGTGCGCTGTGCATTTGACATGTGCTGCCCACCTCTGTATTCTCAGCTTGTCTTAGCGACTATCACCTGTAGCGATTTATCCTAATCTTACAGACACCGCTCAGGAGCATGGAACGTGACTCCTGAATCACTGTACCAGTGGTTTAAATCAAGTCCAATCATGACTCATTATTGCAAGGACTGTTTAGTAGGGGGAAAGATCCTTGGCTGATATAGTAATTGAAACAACACACAATATCTACAATAAAAAATAAACTATTTTCCTCACGTTTCAATACTATCAGTTCTGAAGAAAACATTTTAATCTTCCCATTTGTAGTTTAAAAATAGATTAAAATCGGATGAGTGATCTATAACAAAGAACTTACAAAGAAATCATTACAACATTATGATGTGCAACCTAAATTCATGGTAACTGCCACATCCAAAACTCAAATATTCAGGAACCTTAGCAATTTTACATTGTAAAATTTATGTTGAAAGGAAAAAGAAGAAAGGCATGGAACGTTTACTGTGTGGTTCATCATCTGCTTAAGATAATAAACTTCAAGCATTTGCAGATCAGACAGAGAAATAGCACTTCACATAGAAAATTGGATAATATAATCCTGATGCTAAAATTGTAAAAATTCCTAACCCACTTTCCTAATCAATAATAACATTACTTACTTCTGCCCCTCTTTTCCCCTTTCTTTCCCTCATTCCTTCTCCCCCTCCCTCCCTTCCTCCTCCCTTTATTAATCGTTCCTTTTTTTTGTTCCTATTAGGAATTCAATCTACCGCTGGACCAGAGGTTCCTGAGAGTATCATGACCACCCGCTGTGTAGGAAGCAGGAGCTAGAAAGATACTTCTCATAGTCCAAGCAAGACACCATTAACAGAAGGTTAATAATGGCTGTAGACAGATGAAACAGGCATTCTCTCCCTTTCACTCCCTGCCTTCTTCCCCTTCACCAACAAAGATGAGGACCAATTGAAAAGCTTCACAGAAACCTTCAGGTTCTCCATCCCAGATGTTAGACCCATCCCTGTTTTAGCTTCAAGGGGCACACAAGGCAAGAATAGCTATTGACATCCGTCTTGTGTGAAAGTCTGCCTATCTTCCCTCACTAGATGCTTCCATTGCTGTCTCTCTCTAGCACCTGCTTATGCTTCTTTCTTTACATGTGGCCTAAAAGCAAGGTGTGGACTTCTCATCCTTGGCAGAAGGCCAGGCTTCTTCATCTCCAGCTCCCTCTCCACAAGACTGGAAGTCTTAGTGGGGCCAGTGCTCTAATTTCTTGGCAAGGTAATACATCCTGTTTTGACCACTTCTAGCCACCCACTACTTTAGAATACTGACAGAGGCAGTGTTGGCTATTAATCCAAGAGACAAGCTGAGTAAAAGACCCTCAGACACCTGTGAAGAAGGGGGATAAAAGAAGATACATTTTAGTCAGTGGGCTTAATAATATTTACAGCGGGGAGTCTGATCAGGAACAAAAGAGAGGATGATTCCCCTCACCAGCTAGAGAATTCTCCCATTGTGGAGAAAGACAACGATCTATGTCGTAACTATTTCAAGATAAATAAGCTTAGGATGACCCTAAATAAGGTTGTGGGAGCTCATTAAAGCCATGGATTTAAGTCACATTAACCAGAGGCAGGAGTAATATTTGAAATACTAAGACCACAGGGGTCAGAGTGGGACCAATAGAAGCATGTGTTTGTAAGGAGAGTAGAAAAAGAGATTGAGGAGGATTCAGGAGAAATATCTAAGATATAGACTTCATTTAGGGTTTCACACTATGGGCTGTAGGCCAAATCCAGCCTGCCACCTGCTTTTGCAAAAATAAATTTTAAAAATTGTTGGAACATGGCCACACTCATCAATTCATTAATTTACATAGACCATACTGGATACTGTGTGGCTCGAAAAGTCTAAAATAGTGACAGGCATTTCTGAAAGTTTGCTGGGTGCTGTTTCAGGCAGGTGTGAAGTGGTTATTCTTTTTTTTTTTTTTTTTTAAGTGTCAGATATAGAAAGAGAGAAGCCGGCCACTTGGAGGTCTCATCTATCTCCATTGATCTCTTGCAGCTAGATGTTGAGAAAATAGAAATCTGACGGCTATAAAATAAGATCTCAGGCTCCACTGTTAAGTGGAAACAAAAACTAAAAACATAAAGTGTTTTTTTCAGAGTGCACGGAGACCTCACAAATCAATTCCCCATCCAAAAGGGAATCAAACAGAACCCGATCCTTTAGTTTAGAGGCATTCAATCAATCTTAGCCAACTGTGCTAGGAGACGGTGAAGGAAACATTGCAGATTGGAGTAACAGACATCAGATAGCTAAGGAAGCATCAGAACAGAAGCTAAAAGAATTGGAATTATTCTTATTCACAGGAATCCAGTAGCGGAGAAACATGGATGAGATGACACAGAGCTGTTCCACTATGCCAGCTTAGAAGTTGAGCTGAAGACAGAGGAGGAGGAGACCTGTGGGTACAGTGCCTGAACCAGGTAGTCCAGCAGGAATTCTAGCAACCGTCCTTCTAGCTTTGGGATGCACATGACCAATTAGGTGTCAATGAACACGGTGGGTACCATTAGAAGATGCCAGTGTGCTTGTACATCATTACTGAAACAGCCAACGTCTTGTGTTAAAGTATCAACGTCTGCAATTATTTGGAACAATACAGATGAAACGATGATCTGGAGAGACTTAAGAACATTAGTGGATTTCAGTGACCTGGCCCTGAACTTTAATCCCTTCTCCCACAGCTAATGTGAGTACCTGCTCCTGGAAGCTGGTGAATATTGGTTGAAAACAAAACATCACTAAGAGAGTTGTTCTGTTGAGGAGTTTTATAAGAACCATGTCATTAATCAAGCCGTAGAGAACCAGTAAATGGCTTCTTGCTATTTCTTTTACACAAGGCTGGATACAAAATCTGCAAAAATGAAAATGGGTACTTATTCAATAAGGAGGGGAACGGTATCACCAAAGGTGCAAAAATTGTGGGGTTTTTCTTTCTTTCTTTAATTTGGCATTTGGTTTGTTTTCTTGCTTCCTTTTGGGTCTAGGTAGTCTCATGTTAACCAGGCTGGCCTCCAACTCATTGTGTAGCCAAGGTTGACCTTGAACTCCTCCTCCTGCCTGGACTTCCAGAGTATATAGAGTTTTAGGCTTGTGTTACTTGATAGTGTTGTCAACTGGTCAGAATCTAGAGTACTCTGGGAGGCTCTCCTCTGAGCATGCCCGGGGGTGGGGTAGGGTGGGATGGGGTGGGGTAGGGTGGGATGGGGTGGGGCAGGACAGAGCGGGCTTACCTTGATTATATTAATGTTGTGAGAAGACACAACTGAAGTATGAATGAACACATTCCTGGGGATCTAGGACTGTATAAAATGGAAAACTTGACTGGATGCTACCTTCCATCACTCTCTGCTTCTGGATTGTGGATGTCATGTGGCCAGCTGCCTCCAGCTCTCTATGCTTTCTTTGCCTGTCCCCCTGTGATAGACACTCTCCATGAACTCTGAACCCTGGACCCTCTCTCTAGCTTTAGTTATCAGGCATGTGAAAGAAACACACCCACTGATCCCTTTCCCTGATCCAATGCTTTTGTCAGGTAGGGTATGTTTTTTTTTTTCAATCACAGTAAGAAGTCAAGAAACTAATGTAGCCACTACTCTTGGCTAGTGTGTGTGTGTGTGTGTGTGGTTTTTAGATTTTATTTAATGTTATTCTATGTAAATAAAAAAATTAAAATGTAATTTTTCTATGATTGGTGTATTGGGATGGGAATGAAAGCCAGGGCCTTCCCTGTGCCAGTGAGTATTCTAGTACTGAGCATCACTGCTGACCCCTGCTGCATTTTCACACTGTAGGCTTCAAGTTTCAATTCAAACATAAGAGCAGCTAACTAGCACACAGAATCACTCAAATGTGCATGCATGTTTAGTTCGTACCAGGAGAATGGGGATTCTGCAACAGGTACAGCTGGGCACCTCGTTTCACTTGTGATATATACACATCTAATACTCTATCTGCAGTATGCAGACCACAGAGACAAACTGGAGGGGAAAGATACCAGAGGCCACCTTCTCTTTCTCTGTCCTTGCAGGTCACCCTAAGTAATTATTGGTGAAAGAAAGCAATGTATGAAAGGGTACCACACTGGTAGGTCCCCTAGTTCTTAGAGACTTCTATGGCCTATTTGTTTGGAAAGCAAACTGGCCCATTAGGCTGATCTAGTAGGACTGACACCCCCTCCACAACTTCCTTAGTCACAGATAAAGTACCTATACCTTTAATCAGATTGTGTCTCTCTGAACTCTACCGGGCCATGCCTCATTGAATTTTTGTGCTATCACTGTCACCTGCCTCCAACCCCAAACAGTATCCTGGGCAACCTCATGGATCCTGAAATAGGGCTTCATTCTATTTCAGTGGTTTTGATCAGAGAGACTATGTATTATAAACATACAACAGTAGTGGTTCTCAACTTGTGGGTCATGACTTGAGGGTTGAATGACCCTTTCACAGGGATCATGTAAGAATATCAGGAAAAAAAAAACAGATATTTACACTAAGATTCACAACAGAAGCAACATTACAGTTAAGAAGTAATAATGAAAATAATTTTATGGTTGGGGCTCACCACAAAACATGGTGGAATGACTGTTCATATGGGTACTCAGTATTATAGAGAAGGTTGTGAAGAACCCCACATTGGTTAAATGTGCACCTAGTATGGTGTTAGTTTTGAATGGTTTATTGAGGTGCTAACTGCAGGGAGGTTTGATACCTTAGAGGAGAAAAGGAACACGCCCCAAGAATCGGAGTCAGCTGCCTGGTTGAAACAGCTCTGAAATGTCAATTTCCAAGCTTACAAATTGGTGTGAATTTTGAATTCTATCCATAAATTATCCAACTGTGGTTTATTAGAGGTCTACTTTAATTAACCTTGTTCAGTTACTTAACTTTCTTCCCAAACTCTTCAGAAGAGTGATTCCTCTGAAAAGTATCCCTCTTCATAGAGCAAGACCACCCAACTTATGAAGTATATAAATCCACATTATACATTCAAATATTAATCTTCTTAGCTAGTATTTGAAAGGGGAGGTTCTGATACAAAGTCTTGTTCCCCAACTGGTTCTTGATTTGTCAATAAAGAAGGCCGGGGACACCAGGAAGTATTAATTGAGTAAACTTTAAGGTAACATGCCAGCAAACAGGATGTGATGCTATACAAATGCAGACACCACCCCTAGACTACCAAAGCTTACCATCTAGTTTGGCCATGATAAAGACAGATAGAAGACTAATTTTATTATATTTTCTAACCACACAATATGGTAGCATGTTGTATCTTTGGTAACCGAAGGCCACAGAGGGCAAGAACTCAAATCCCAAATCCCAATCCTAGTCTTTAGTACTCTTTATTTTACAATGGAGAATATTTCTGTGGGTGTGGCTGAGAAGGGTGCAAAATGGGATGGGAAGGATCACTTTAAATAGTAACCAGAATTTTAGTGTAGATTCATTAGTCAAAATGGAGTCCCACCCACACCAACTGATCTGTATTTAATCACGATGAAATAATTCAGTGCTGACAGACAGGATGGGCCAAATGACCTTGTTCCTTGTATTCCATTTCAGGATTTTTATGAGACTTTCCACCTCACTAGAAAGTTGTCTTAGTCAATCAATTTTATGTATTTGGTTTGGATCGCTTTCCTCAGGTAGATTAAGGTCCAAGGGTGCTTTTGTGTTTTAACTGTATTAATTGCTTGATCAACTCCCATTTCAGACAAGCTCAGGGAAACTCTCTCTCTCGAATCTCTGCCTCTCTGGAAGCTGCTCCTGGGTCTTTTTCTTCTCATTTATTAACCCTGCCCTTGCCATGCAAATTACACAAATTTTGCGCTTCTGGCACTAGTCAATTATATTTATATTTGAATTCCATTAGATGCCTTCATGCATGATCGGGTTTGTTTGAATTCTTGCTTGCTAGTCAAAAGACAGAGATGCAGTCTATCTCTGACTCAGTGCTATGGCAAACAAGTTGTAGCCTTGCAAAAATAATTTTCGTGTATTTCAAAAAGGGGCGGGGGGAGAAAACTGTGTTACTGAGTGCAGTCTCTTTTCTTTTTCATGAGCAAACTAAATTCTGAGAATGGGGAAGTGCTAAACTGAGCATTTTGGAATAATCACTAATAGCTAAATGGGGAAAAAATAAACACAACCATGTGTATATGTTCATATGTTTATACTGAGAACAACTACGTTAACACTTTAAAAATTATGTCTTCAGAAGGGCATAAGAAAGCAAATATCTCCAAGTAGATTTGAATATGCAAAAGATCCATGTCTATAATAAGAATTGACCACAGTC
Organism: Mastomys natalensis; assembly: GCA_021653895.1. Lineage (NCBI taxonomy): Eukaryota > Metazoa > Chordata > Mammalia > Rodentia > Muridae > Mastomys > Mastomys natalensis. The sequence goes on along the minus strand of JAJTUV010000171.1, from coordinate 1,270,449 downwards.
TTGCTATGAATAAAATACCACCCTCCTTTTTTTAGCAGATAATAAGCCATGGGATTAAGTAAAAGACTGACAAATTATCTCTAGGGAACTGTGACTAATGAGAATGTGAGGATAAACAATCTATTGTTCACTTTGCTGTAGCATTCCTAGGTGTTGGATATGTTTGTTAATATTCCAAAGCAGAATAGGTTCACGAATTAATACGTGAAAGCATTTAAATTTTTAATACTTTCTTTCCAAGAAATACAAATTACTTTGGAGATCCCTCATTATAATAATGACTGTCACTTGAGAAGGAAAAACAGAGAATATTAATAACCTACCTCGCTTCAGATGATAATTTGAGATTTTACTAAGCTTCACTTAGGGAAAGTTAAACTTTTATTATTTCTTCTGTCCTGCTACCAAGCTCTGAAATTTCTAATAATGAACATGTGTACTATAGTAATGATTGTTGACTTTCCTTTGGCCCCATCTATCTTTTCCAGTCTTGGTTCATTTTAATCCAACTGGACTTTCCTCAAACCTCACTAGAACCCCAACTTCTTGATTTGCTTGAAGTTAATATTTTAATTGCCTGGAATGATTCCTTGACCCCCCCTCTGAGCCCCACCCCTTGACCTTCTCAGCTCCACCCCTTGACCCGCTCAGCCTTACCTCTTGACCCCTCAGTCATGCCCCCCAGTGTCTTCATTCCATCCAGTCAGCCAACCCTTCATTTCTCAACACAAATCCAATGTCTCTGGGAAGTCGTTCCTGAAAGTAATCATTCCCATTTCTGAAACACTACATTTAGAATATCCTGAAATAAAATATTAGACAAAAAGTATACAGAACTGGGGCTTCAAGACAGATTTGTGGTTGAAATGGAGCTGAGAATTTCCTACGTGGGCAAACTGAACTCTAAGACCCCGACTTTGCCTGTAAGGAAAAGAATGTCTGTAATGGCTTTGGAGGAGAAATGAGATAATGTATATAAAAGTTATGGTCCAGGGCCAGCTCAGAAGAACAGCTTGAAGATCGGTAGCTATACACTCTATTACGCGTCCTAGTCACAGTTCATCCATGACGCATGCTCACTTCAGCTCAGACAATCTAAATATCACCAGTGGCTCACATTGTAGAACTTTATTATTAGGGGAGCATGACTGAGGCTACTGCCCACCTAATAATATTTAGAAACTATATTGGTGAAAAGGATCAGTTTTAGAAATTTGCTTGTTTAGAATTTTTAAGTGTCTGAGGTTTTTCCATGAGGAAAATAGAGTTGGCTATTTAGTGATATTTATTCTAGTGATATTTAGCTTAGGATCAAAGTCTGTATCAATAGCTGGGTGGTTGCCTGTTTCTTTGCTTTTTATCAATCCCAACACAAAATCCTTTTATGACCGTTTCTTCTTTGGATCCACGAAATGGTGGGTGACAATCTCTCTCTCTCTCTCTCTCTCTCTCTCTCTCTCTCTCTCTCTCTCTCTCTCTCTCTCTCTCTCGTGTGTGTGTGTGTGTGTGTGTGTGTGTTTAGAGTCAGAAAGAAAAGACAGAGCACATATGTATATTGAAAGTGAAGTAGACTTAGCTGGAAAATTCTGGATTTGAGACCCAGCCAACTCTATTTTCCTCACTGGAAAAACCTCAAACACTTAAAAAGTCAAAACAAGCAAATTTCTAAAACTGATCCTTTTCACCAATATATTTTCTAAATATTATTAGGTAGGCAGTAGCCTCAGTCATGCTCCCCTTATAATAAAGTTCTACGATGTGAGCCACTCGGTGATATTTAGCTTAGGATCAAATTTTCAAGCTTTTTTTTTTCCTTCAAAAAAATTATAGTTTCTCAGTAATGAAAACTTGAGAAATAAAAGACATCTTGCTAGCATAATTTGTAAAGCATTCCATGGTTAAAATAAGAAAAATTAGCCTTTGAGTGAAACTTAAAACACGTTTGTCAAAAGCTAGCAGCCAAAACAAGGAAAGCAATTTATCCAAAATTAGATTGCTTTGAAATACTAAGGTTAATGGAATCAAGGGGTGGGGGGAGCTGGTGAGATAATTTGGCAGCCTTAAAACCTTCGTTTTGGATGGAAGATAATCTGAGTTAAATATGTGAACATTAACTCGTGTCTTAAAAATGCACCAAACAACTGGGAGCTACTTGGAAAATCTGAAGAGAAAGGGGGAGCAAGGAGGGCTGCCAGTGTCTGCCTTGGGGACAGATACCATGAAGCCCATCAAGGAGGGTGCCAGGGTCTGCCTGCGGGAAGGATACCATGAAGTCCATCACAGTCTTCTCAGGTTGCTCTTAACTTAGAACTGGCATAAATGACTTCACTGAAAACCAAGCCTACAAAAAAGAAAACAGGAGGTCATACTGATAGCTACAAGAGTAAATTGTAGAATAATGTGAGAAAAAGGAGAGTTTTTGTTTTTTTTAATTTGAGTTAGAAAAATAATTATCTGGGAATTATTTAGAGCCTTCAGCACAACAGGAGGGAAAAACCCTCAAGGATGTAGGGTAAGTAAAAACTGTTAATGTAGAATGTGTAACAACCTCTGATGTAGGATGCGTAACAACAACTTCTAAGATATAGGATGAGTATGCCCTCACAGAATATGCATTGTTCACTTAGATTAATTCCATCCATCATTTTATGTATAGCCATTCATACATAGATGTTTAAATATGTCCCAAGAAATATGCCCTAAAGCACCAAAAGTGAAATCATGAATTTTCATTTAATGGAAGAGACTAATGTTCATGTTTATTTTAGTAGGTCCCTTGGGACTTATTATAAATAAATACTTAATATTTTTTATCAAATAACTACGTCACAGTGTCTTTTCTCCCATTAGTAGGATCTCTAAGACACAGCAGAAGTGCATATTAGCTGTATTGGTATCCAAACCTAAAGCAGCTGTATGTTCTGAAAGCAGAAGCTTTATTTGCTAGAGATACCTTGTTCAGTCATTTATAAGTAGTCACCTTTGTAAAGCAAGAAATAACCTTGTTTTAAAAAACACCAACACTGGTGTTCGATTGTCACCTGCTGGTAATTGAAAATGTGTTTTCTGTCAGATCTGCCTAAGATGGAATATATTCCTTCTAAGATCTTGATCTTAAATTACTAGCAAGGGGGCCAAAAAGGGAAAGCAAAGAAGTCTTTACTCGTTCTTTGCACGGGTAATTTTGTGCTGCCCTTTCTGATAATGTGAGTTATTATTCTTCCTGACTCCTGGAAGGCAACAATGTTCTTGCTTCTATTTTTTTCATTTTTTTTTTTTTTTAAATTCACAGCTCTGTTTTACTCAATTGATATGGAAGTGAGTTTCCACCTGGCTTTGGAATGCACATTTATAATGTTTATTTTCAAATAGGATCCAGATTGCTTTGTTAGAACAGGCTACACAATAAGCATCCAGGCCAGCATGTCCCCAGCTTTTCCTTTCTTCTGAGTGATGGCGAGCTTGTTCTAGAACACTGTAGGCTCATAGGCTCATTCTCAGAGTACAACACTGACCAGAAGGACTTCGTCTTCATTTGAATGTCACAGACCCAGAATAACTCTGTCACCAGGCTCGATTAGATAACTACGCAAATCAGAAGAATCCCACTCCACCATGCTTATCTCTGTGTATTTCAAGGAGCACAAACAGAATTTTAATTACACTTGAAACACTGCCCGAGGTAATCATATTGCAGAAACTACAGAAGTGCTCATATAAAATTCATTTTTCTCCCTTGCAGGCAACACAGAAGACAGCTGGAAATAAGAGTGAAATTCTTTCTTAACTGTCAGAGAATCTGAAAAATAAACAAGCATGTTTGGATGAGGTTCTATTTTGTCACTGACCAAGTTCACTCACTGTTGGAGGCAGGAGGGTGTATGAGGTCACATGAGCACATCTCTCCACTGAGCTACAGTTCCATCCACGTTATCCTAGACAGAGATAGGCCTGGCATGTCCTACTTGGTGATATAGCATGGTCCAACCTGTTTACAAAGAGTTCTACATATTAGAGTGTTCCTAGTCTGAGACAGAGCTCCCTCCAGAACTTTTCACTGTTCTTTGCGCTGCCCCGTGGAATTAACAGAGTAAATCTAATTAACTCCTGTTTCACATGACAGTCTTTCAAATATTTGATGATACCTACCTTGACCAGCGGTTTGTGGGTTCTGTGGTTCAACGGTGTTAATTTTATTTCTTTTGATTTCCTGTGCGCTGCAGGGGTCCGGCAATGAGGTTAGCTCTCTTTTCTTTCTTAACCATAATAGAGGTATCTTGTGAAAGAGTTACTTTACTCTGCCCCTAGTAGAGGCTTTTTGCTAAATTAGGCACCATATCCACTTTACCTCTTCAGTCTTTGGGATGCTGTGTATGTGGGCATCTGTGACATTTGATGTGTTAAAGTTCTAATGACTAGGTTTATAAGCCTTAGGAGTTTAAAACAAAAGATTATGCTGATGAGACAACTTATTTTAAAAAGGTGCTTTTGTTATAGTTTAGTTTACGTGATATCTCCCATATGCTACAACTATTTGCTAGAAATTTGTTCATCAGAAATACAGGTATCATAGATATGTATGAGACTGGACCATTATGTATTCAAAGGCTTTGGGTTACAGTGACAGGGGCAACAGTTGTCTCCCACACACTTTTATCTTTCACTACATGGAAGACAGGAACTTGGCAGTGGTGATCCCTATCACACCTGTACCATATTTTTCTCAAATATGCAAGCAAACATATGGCTTCTGCCATAGAATGGTAAATTTATTTGCTGAGATTTTGTGTTATCCACACCTTGCCAGTGAGTGTGTGTTTTTTGCTTTGTTTTGTTTTGGTTTTTGAAGCCTGGAGGTTCTTTCTCCTAATGCATCTAGGTGACATGAAAAGGCACAATGTAGGTATGACATTTCCAAATTCCAAATCTTGATTATGATCAGCCACTCATAAACTAAACTGGATCATGTGTTTTGTTGTATATAAACCAGCCCTCAAAGGAGATTCTATGTACTTAGGGAAAAAAAAAAAAGAAATCGAAGCAATTGTACATGGGACTTTCCTAGACTACTTCATAATGCCTGGTTTCACATGAACACACATGGTTTTCAAATGTTACTATCTGAACATCAGTGTAAAAATACTCAATAAAAATTTGGCAAACCAAATCCAAGAACACATCAAAAATATCAGTCACCCTGATCAAGGAGGCTTCACCCCAGGGATGTAAGGATGGTTCAATATCGAAAACCCATCAAAGTAGTCTACTGTATAAACAAACTAAAAGACAGAAATCACATGATCATCTCGTTAGATGCTGAAAAAGCCTTTGACAAAATCCAACATCCCTTTATGCTAAAAGTATTAGAGAGATCAGGGATTCAAGACACATACCTAAACATAATAAGCAATATACAGCAAGCCCATAGCCAACATCAAATTAAAGGAAGAGAAACTTAAAAAACTCCACTAAAATCAGGGACAAGACAAGGCTGCTCACTCTCTCCCTGTTTATTCAATATAGTTCATGAAGTTCCAGCCAGAGCAATAAGACAACAAAAGGAGATCAAGGGGATACAAAGTGAAAAAGAAGAAGTCAAGGTATCATTATTTTCAGATGATATGATAGTATACGTAAGCAAACCCCAAAATTCCACAGAGAACTCCTACAGCTGATAAACAACTTCAGCAAAGTGACTGGATATAAATTTAACTCAAAAAAATCAGTAACCCTCTATTAAACAAATAATAAACAGGCAGAGAAAGAAATTAGGGGAACAACACCCTTCACCATAGCCATAAATAATATAAAATATCTAGGTGTAACTCTAACCAAGCAAGTAAAATATCTGTTTGACACGAACTTCAAATTCCTGAAAAAAGAAATTGAAGAAGATATCAGAAGATGGAAAGATCTCCCATGCTCATGAGTCAATAGGATTAGTATAGTGAAAATGGCCATCTTACTAAAAGAAATCTACAGATTTCATGTAATCCCCATCAAAATTCTAACACTTTTTTTTAACCCATGTTGAAAGAACAATTCTCAACTTCATATGTTAAAAACAGAAAACCCAGAATAACTAAAACAATAAAAGAACTTCTGGAGGAATCACCATCACAGACCTCAAGCTGTATTACAGAGCAATAATGATTTTAAAAACTGCATGATATTGGAACAGAAAGAGATAGGTTGATCAATGGAATAGAATTGAAGACCCAGAAATAAACCCATACAACTACAGACACTTGATTTTCAACAAAGAAGCCAAAAGCGTACAATGGATAAAAGAACGTATCTTCAACAAATGGTGCTGGTCTAACTATATGTCTGTATGTAGAAGATTGCAAATAAATCCATATTTATCCCTGCTCAAAACTCAAGTCTAAGTGGATCAAGAATCTAAACATAAAACTGGATAAACTAAACGTAATAGAACAGAGAGTAGGAAAGAGCCTTGTACGCATTGGTACAAATGTTACTGTCTGCAGGCTGGAACTTTCAAGTCTGTAAGAGCAGAGGAATCTTTAATTTATTATGGACTTTTACATGTCCAGGAGATAAAACTTGCTTTTGTGACTGCAGCAGTGCAGAAATCCCATAAAGCCAGTCAGCCATTGGCTAATGGTTTAACATCGCTAAAGTACCAGTTAGAGCCCGGGAGAGAAGCCCCATTCAAGTGGGCATCTAAGATGCTCCACTGATGAAGCAGGACAGACAGCTCTGTCTGCAGCATTGCTGTATGGCTTTCCCCGGATCTAATGGGATCATAGTACTTTTATTAGCCCTTTTTACAAAGCACCCGTTTAATGAAGCCTTGGGTAGGAATTAACATTTTTTCCCCTTTGGTGCTCAAAGAACTTCTATGTAGTTAAGGTCACTCCACTTAAAGGCATTTCCCTCTACTTCTCAAATGCATCAACAAAAGAGGAGCACCTATTTCTTGCCTTTACAGAGTCCAGGAGCACCCCTACATGGCGTGGCCTGGTAAACAGTGCTCAGGGAGTTCACAGACCATACACAGAACCAGGAGAAAACAGACTCCCAAAGATTCGTGATTTTGGAAGATGTACAACCACGTCAAGCCAGAAAAGTCAAAGATGACATTTCTCTTCCACATAAACATTTCAAAACTAGATTCCAGATGCTATGAAAATCCATAAGTATTATTTTTTTTATTGTGAGGGATATAATACAGAATCAATAATATATGAGTATTTAGTATGTTTAAAGTGTTAGTGCAGATTTTGGATGATGTAATAGAATATCAATATTAATTTAGATTCACTATGATTTCTAGTTAGATATTTGAATCTTACAGGGTATCTGTGCATGTGTTGGCATCAAAAAGTTAGGGAACTTAGATATATCTATTATCAGCCAGATGTGGATTTTTATAGTATGTGTATCAAGAAGAAAAATGTATAAATATTTCATTAAGAAAAGAAATGTCACACAAGGTCTTTCGAAGATTCCTCATCTGGTAAGAAAATAATGGCCAACTTACAAATAACAGTCAGGCATGTATAATGCTGACTAGCCTGGCAGAACGTTTAAACAGAGGCACAAGGATTCAGAGGAGATGTCATTGGGGTATACAATTGTCATAGAGCAGTGACCACTTTCACTTGAGAATTCATTTGCAAGATCTATAGGCAAATAGGTATATAACTGTATAAATCAAACATTTACTTATAACAAACCACAAGGCAATTTATTTTAAGGCAACTCTTTAGTAATCAAACACATTTACCATTCATTAAAGATGAAAGCAAATTTGCATGCTATTGGTTTGTTTGTTTTTACATAAAAAAAAAATCACACCTTGGCTGCGTAGTGGATACTGCAAGATGGGGAGCTGCTTCTTTGTTTCAGAGTTGGTGGATCTTTTGATTTTATCAGTGTCAGTGCTGTGAACATCACATTGCATGAATGTGTGCGGATAAAAGTGCTAGAAGTAACTTTAGGGCTGGCTCAGAAATTCTGTCCTAAACCTATGATGAAATGTTTATGAGACTCAATGCCAGCAACTCAAACAGGAATCTTTAAAACTGCAAATATTACAATTAAACACAACCCAAAGAAATGCTAACTGAACACTAGGAAAATAGTAAATCTTTGTTTTACACAATTAAACCATTGTGTTTCTGGAAGAGCAGTGAATCTCTACACACAGTTAGAGGCCCTGCAATTGGTAACACACAGGCATCTTGAATCAGAGCCTGGATCCAGGAAGCATTTGTTGGAGCTGCATGGCATGACAGCATGCACAGCCCAAAGTGGGCATGGTGTGTGTGTTCAGAACTCAGGCTTCCATGAAGTCCCAAAATGCAATATGGATGAGGTCTGCCAGCAACAGCTCTGATTCAATACACATTTGGTTTTGAAATAGTTTTTGCTCATTGCACATTCAGAAACCTTTTATTATTGTCAATATTTTGCAAACTTCTCCATTTAGCTTTGTATCAAATGGGGGGTTAACAAAAAAAAACAAAAAACCTATGAGGTTGGAATTGGGTAATGTAAGGAGAAGGACATTTGTCCAACAAGCTTTGGGTGCTGATAGTGAAGGCAAGGGGGTAAGTGGTATTGAAGAACACCAGGACACACAGATATTTGAAATATTGTGAAGGTTTTAGAGAGCTTTGGAGGATTTATGAGAAAGGTATCATGACACAGAAAGACAAAGGGTTGAGGTCGGAACAAGTCCCACTTAACCCTTAGGTTCCAGAAGCCTGTGAAGAAGCCAAGCATTCCATATCAGCATCCCCTAGACAGTATTGTGGAGATGTAGGAGTGCTGCGTGAACTCTGAACTGACACGCAGTAGGACAGTAGGTTTTTACTGCTCCAGGGGTAGTACTTTTATAAAAGTGGTGTGTGTGTGTGTGTGTGTGTGTGCGCGCACACACACACTTGTGCAGTGTTCATACATGCAGACACACTTTTCTATTCAGTGTGACAATATTGGAGGATAGTCTCAAGTATCATCCTTAGGAATGAATAGATATCCTTTGAGACAGAGTGTCTCAATGTCCTGGGACTCACCATTGTGTAGACTGACTATCCAATGAGCCCTACAGACTGATCCTCATGTCTCCGCCCTTAAGTATTTGGATTTTAAGTGAGTGCCACAGAACTCAGCATTTTCTATGGGTTCTTGAGATCAGAACCCAGGTCCCCAGGCTCCCGAAGCAAATGCCTTACCCACTGAGCTATCTCACCAGACCTGAGGGTAGTATCAGCAGGAACAAAGAAAGTCAAGAAGACGTGGTTAGAATCCATGCACTAGGCAATGAGGATCTGAGCTACAGTTTTATAAAGGGCCTGAGATAAAACAGGGTTGAAATATAAAATATAGAATGATTTCGTTCTGTTGTGCTCTGATTTCTGATTCCCTCTAATAAGGTCAATATATTTCCTGCTTTTTAGTCTCAAAATATATTTCAGTTCAGAAACTTCACTGTAGCAACTGGTATTTCATGTAAAAAAAAAAAAAAAAACGTAATTTGTGGTCATTTTTTCAATGATTGCTTTAGCAAAATACCACAGAGCTAGCAGTCAAGATATGTTAATTGATGAGAACTGGGATTATGGCTGACAACAATAATAACAACAAAATCTGAGCAAGGTTTTCACAGTTAAAATGAGCTAAATGTCCCAAATCATCATAAGTAAATAATATGCCAACTTTAGTCTTTCATTGTGGGGAGAGGAGTGAGAGATGATTCAAATCTCAGATGCTCATCAGAGAGGGAGTGGGCGTGGACAAGAGAGGGAGTGGGCGTGGACAGGACCACATGGTTCCCTTTGTCCTGATCCGAAGAGAAAATAGAGCTGATGAGGTCAGTGAACATTTTATCCCTAAAAGGAAGTGACTGAAGACCGCTTTAAAACAGATTCCATTAAGAGAGAGGGAGAAGCAAAACTCTTGCTTCGAATCCATGCACACTGCAGATGAACCGATACTCAGTACTTGATGGCCTCCGTGTAGTTACACCAGACTGTTAGTTGGGGAGATTGGGTATGTGCTTTCCTTTTAGTTCAGGGGCCGTGTGTCTGTAAGTCTGGGAATCTATTACACAGGCTTGTGATAGGACTGGGAGATAAAAACAAGGAGCGGGTAGCCTTATCCTGCCAGAGTCTTAGAAACTTCTCATCATGCAAAACTGATGAAAAACTTAGCACAGGAGGATCAGGGGCCCCACAGCCAGTGTAGATGGCCATCATAAACAGAATCCATGGTAGTTATGAAGATACTCTGTCTTTTTGTCTCATATTGCTTTGTTTGGGCATTGATTTATTTTTAATTTTTGCAGTTTTTTTTGTTGTTGTTTGAATATTATGGCTTGTGATTCTTTGACTTTTTGGTGTGTGTGTGTGTTTCACGTGCTATTCTTTATTAATTTCTTTGTTAATTCTTTTTGTTGTTTAATTTGCCTGTTTGTTTTCTTAAGGGAGAAAGAAAGAAGGCATGGAATTGGAAGGATGGGGTTGGGAAGGATCTGGGAGGAGAGGAGAGGTGGGGAACCATGGTCAGAATATATTGTATGAAAAAAATTATTTTCAAAGTAAACAACACAAAACTAGAAGAAAACAACAAGACAGAATGCCAAGGGCTAAAAGCTGCTTGCGACAAAATGCTACCAGCACAATCGGTGCAACTCTGCAGAGTGAGGATGCGGAGTCTGGGAAAGGTTGAGGATGCAGGAGGAAAAGGCTTCTGTCATAACAGATTCGTTGTGTTTTCAGCTAGCCCTGAACATGGGGATGTGATCTTGTTTGGAAATGGAGGTTGTGTAGGTACTGTCAATATAGCAGTTGAGATGGGGGCAAATTGCACAGGACAATGTTACTTAACCAGTGTGATTGTTGTCCTAGGTAGACTAGGGGGAACCACAGAAAGACAGGACGTATGGGGATAATGTCTCGTGGCTAGAAGAAGAGATCTGAGAGTGGTACTCAGAAGCCAAATGTGAAGGATTTCCAGAATTACTGGAATCTAATACTTCCTCGGGGGGTGGGGGGAGCAACACCTTAATTTCTGGCCTCCAGAACTAAGAAAGAATCAATTTCTAATACTCTAAACCATATTCTTTGCAGTATTTTTGCCTTTTCTCTTTTCTTTTTTCATTTCTTTCTGTCTCTTTGGCGTATGTGTGTGTGTGTGTGTTTGTGTGTGTGTGTTGTGTGTATACACATTGTGCATTTGAGCTTCTATGCATGTGTATATGTGTATGAGTACATGTGCTTATGCATGTGTGTGGAGAGGCCGGGTTTTGTCCAATGTATACTTACTTTCACCAAACCTGATGCTCATGGACTAGAACTGCTAGCTGTAAGCTCTATCCTCTAGTGCTGTTGTTACAGTGCAGTCCACCATACCTGGACCTGGATTTTAACATGAGTGTTTGGAATCTGAACTCAGATCCTCTGAGTTTATCCACCCATGCATCCGCCATCCCTGTGTCATTTTCTTTTATAGCACCATTAAACCACTATGCCAACAGGATTCCTCATCAATTGTCTTGTGTGGCATCTCTCATATTTCCATAAGTGACTACTGCTAAGTAACCTCGATGCAGGCAGGGTCCTCCTTCTGTTTTTCTTCTCTGTCCCTGCATCCTAAGCACTTATCTCCCTGGGACAATGGAAACAAAATCCTTTATTGAAATCACCAATGCTGAGCTGTGTTCTGGAGTACAAAGTTAAGATGACAGAACAGGTGGCAAATGGGTGCTAAAACCTGCTGGATGCTAATTGCCAAATGGATGAAGCCTCCGGAGTGTATTGGTCCTAAAGCAAATTGCTGTATATTTTACTTTGTAATTGTTTACTAATGATTTCTATGTTGCCTGCTTCCGTAAAATATTTTCCTTAAGTGACACAACTAACAAGCAAACAGAACAATTAAAATAAAATTTAAAATATGGTTGGGGGGAGAAGGATAAGAAGAGATCTGGTTTCGTGAAGGAATTGATTACTACAAAAGACTATTAAATACACCTTTGAGCTTACTGGCAGCCAAGGAAAAGCGTTTATTGATGACTTTGACTCAAGAGAAAATGTTGAATTTCTACCTGAAGAGATGATTTTTCTCCTCAATAATATTTATGTGAAATCTTTATGTGAAATTGCATAAGTCTAATATGTATCAGTCAACTAAATTGTTGGTTTCTTAGATAATCATGTAGCAAAATGAGTTGATATGTTATATAAACAGAATTTAAGTAATTTGTGAAAGGTCTTTGAGGATTTTGTATTTAGTCATCCATTTATCTCACAGGAATTTGTAACTTCTTGTGTATGCATACTCGTAAGCACGTGTGTGTGTGTGTGTGTGTGTTGTGTCTGTGTCGTGTGTGTGCATGCACAGGTGCACATATGCTTATGAAGGTCAGAGAACACCTTAACCATTGTTCCTTAGTCACTGTCCACTACTGTTATTGGGCATGGTTTTCCCTGTCCTGGGGTTGGCCAAGCAGTGCCTAGGCTGGTTGCCGGTGAGCCCCAGGCCTCTGCCTGTCTCTGTCCTTCTCTGCATTCACCACAGTACCCGGATGTTTCTGTAATCTGTTGATCTGTACAAGGTGTTAAGCTATAGCTGCAAATTAGGTCTCAATTTAAAAAAAAAAAAAAAAGGAATGTGTAAAGCTATAAGGTCCAAGGGTCCAGCTGCATTTCTTTGGAAGTAAGCTGGCAATACTAGCAGAGATATGCAGAAGGACACCAAGGCTGAAAAATAATTATCTATGATCTTAATATGACGACCAAGTGGATTTGTTTTACACATACAATCACATGACATGTTCTGGTGTATGTAAATATTACAGCATTTTTTTAAACATTCGTTTTTGACTTTTATTAAAATATGGATCCATGGACCCCATAGCAACATCTGACTTCATGTATTGGTCACCTGTGTTTCCTGAGACACTGTCCAGGGGCATCCCATAATACTTGAAAACTCATATGAACTTATGGGATTTCTGGAGGGGTGCCTGGGCTACTTTGTTTCTTGCCATAGTCAAAGCATCAATGCCCTTGGTTTTCTGAGTAAATGGTGTTTGTAAATTGAGGTCTTTTGAGTTGCAGACCTGTCATTCAGCTGTGGAAATCTCCGAGTTTGATTTAGTCACTTTCCAACTGCAATGTCAAGCTGCTGTCAGCCAGTGTGAGCTTCAAAGGTGCCTACAACATACGTACATATAACTCTTCCTATGGGAGAAGAGATTCCCAACACTAAGGTTTCCAACACTGAGAAGACGAGTCTTGGAACCCCTGAGTCCTCCCATACATAGTACAGCACGTCTCCTGAGGAACAGCCAACCTAAAGATACCTCACACTAAACTTTAATGTGTCAGGTCTTTGTTCTACCTACGAAGAACCTGAGGCTTAGACACAAACTTAACCATATGCACAGAGGACCAATATTAACTGACAAGCAGACCCAGAATTCAAATCCAAGTCTGTCTGCTGCCCCTCCCCACATTCCCCAACTCAGGACTATTCTATCTTCAAACTAAAGGTCATGACAAAACTACCATGGAGACCAGTCATACATGTGTACATGCATATACGCACATATACACACAAGGTATGATATGTCTTTTAGTTGCCGTTCTATTCCTGATATCATGACCACAGCAACTCTTGGAGACGCCTTACAGTTTCAGAGGCTTCGTCCACTGTGTTCATGAGAAGGAGCATGGTGGCATGCAAGCAGGCATGGCACTAGAGCTGAGAGCTTTACATCCTGATCTTTAGGGGGGGAGAGAGAGAGAGAGAGAGAGAGAGAGAGAGAGAGAAGAGAGAGAGAGAGAGAGAGAGAGAATATGAGACTGGGACAGGCATGAACTTAAAAAACCCTAAACCCCACCTGCCAGTGAAACAGTTCCTCCAACAAGGCCACATGTTCTCCAAGGCTATACATCCGAATCCTAATCTTTTCAAACAGCTCCACTCCTTTGTGACTAAGTGTTTGAGTATACGAGCTTTTTGTGTTGTGGGGGAAATTCTCATTCGGACCACCTCAATATGCATCACCCAATCCTATTATTTCCTAATTTACAAATGACGACAGACACACCCTATCTAAAACCATTCTCGGAGCTGAATGAAAATATTTCGAAATGACCACATTTTCTGAATTCTAGTTTCAAATAGCTTAACAATCTACAGAAGGATACATCAACAAGGAAAGTCAACTTGTTTATGAGATAGTATTGAGAAAATGGATTAATTGTATTCAGAGAACTGAAGATACCTATAGAAATTGGATTAGGAATATTAATATGATGTAACACTTTCACTGGCATAATCAAAGGCAGTGGAGCACTAAATACTACTAATAATATAGACAGAGGAAGAAAGGGAAGAGGGTAAGGAATGGGGGAAGGGGAGAAGGAAGTCAGGAGTGAGAGAAAAAAAGGAGGAGTGGAGGTGGGCAGAAAGCTGTTTTAACTCAAAGAAGCCAGGCCTCTTGAGTTGTAGTTGTGTGAGTCTAAGCTTGCAAAGACTAATGTTTTATTTATTTTCACTTCCTATTCTAGAAATTTGTTTGGAATATTTTGCAACAACATTGAAAGCTGGAGCCCCAGGAGACAGAGACTATGTTTATAACTGTGACAGAACTCCCCCCATCCTGGTCCTCACGACACACAGCTGTTGTGGAGGGCTACTTGCCACAGCTTGTTCTTGCTACTTCCTGATTCGGGGTCCGAGTCTAGTGTTAGAAACCCAGTGTGGGTTGAGGAAATAGATCAGTCAGTATATTGCTTGCAACACAACCCTGAGGACCTGAACTTGATCCCTGGAACCCATATAAAAAGTCAAGAGGGGTGGTGGCCATTTGTCATTGCTGTGTTAGGGAGGGGGAGACAGGAGAACATTGGGGAGTTCACTGGGCAGCTAGCCTAGCCGAATGGATAAGTTTGAGGGCAGTGAGAGACTGTGAACAAACAAGGTGAATGGTTCCTGAGGAGTTACAGGCAAGACAGATCTCCGGCATCCACACACAGACACACGTATGCACACACAGATACACACACACATGCCACATTCATAAATGTGTTTGTGGAATGGACTGGGGACATACATACCCCTTTGCCCTTTGCACCAATGGAGCTGATGTTGACTAAGTAACTAAGTAGATTTTACTGCACAAGTGATGACTTCAACCCAGTCTGAAAGTTCCTGCTCAAGAGTGGAAGCAAATCAAAGCTAATTATTAAATGATCAATAGTGCTGTCACTTCGTTTAGAGATTTGGGTCTAACTCCTCCTAGAACAATTCTGTATGTGCTTTTAAAATAATTGTAGCAATAATTGCTTACAGGAGACACAATTTTTTTTTTTAAAGACACTGAGAGCCAGTGTTGGAAGCAAGATGAGAATGGAGCGGACCTCATCTAGATAAATGATGAGACAAGTCCTCAGCAAGGCCTGTACCTCTGGGCATCAAAGTCAACAAAATCATATTCAGATCAAAATGGGTCTGCAGGTGTCACCTTATTCTAGAGCACTCTGGGTTCCATGTGCACTGGAGAGAGTGAATTTTTCTTCCTCAAGAAGCCATATCTGGATTTAGAGAAATACATTTTCATTACACATAGCAGTTAATCCTTTAATAGCAAAATTAGCAGTGTAGTGGCTGACGCTTAAATGCCCTAAAATTACTGTACTCAGACAGTAGCTGTGAAACTATGCACTTGTGTGGCAGATATGCATGGAAACTTGCTTCATTAAAATGCCTGATCTTTTAGGAACTCTCAATTTGTGATAAACACAGTCTCAGAGTCTTGAGACCCCATCATATCCATGTGGATGCTCACGTGCGTGTGTGTATGTGTATGTGTTAATGAAAAACTTACTAAATTACTTCCTAGAATAGGAAGTAAAAATAAATAAAATATTGATTTGGGTGGTTTAGCATCATGTGATTACAATGTAAAAAAATCTGACTTATTTTAGTAAAAACACAGCTTTCTATCCCCCTCATTCCTGCTTCCGTCCATTTCTCCCTTCCTTCCTCCTCTCGTCTCTCCTTTCGCTCCTTCCTTCCATCCTTCTTTCCACCCTTCCTGCCTTGGCCCACTCTATACTAGGGAATATACTCTTGAGAATTACAAAAATAGTATCAGACATGAAAAACATCCTAAGGTGTGATAGAAAGACATACTTGTGATAGCTAATCTTTGTTGTCAACTTGACTGAATCTGAAATCAGCTGAAACACCAGCCCCTGGGCATGGCTGTGAAGAGATTCTTTTTGATCAAATCTTTGAAAAGGGGCAATCCACACTCCGTGTGTGTGATACCTTCTGGTGGCGGCCCAGATAAAAAGACACCGACGAAGAAAACTTTACTTTTGCCTGCTTGCTTTCGCTCTTGATGGCAAGTTCATCTACCTGTTGCTGTTTCATTCTGTTCAAGATGTTAGACCCACCTCTTTGGGCTTCTAATGGAGACTAAAAACCAGCAGCTCTCCAGAAATCATCCTGGCCTCAGCACAAGACTAGAACTGCTGAGAACAGCAGCTGTGTGCACTAAGAAACTACTGGATTCTCAGACTAAAATTCTCCAGTGTGAGATAGCAGTTCTAGGCTTACCTAGACTATATTGTGTAAAGCAATCTAATAAATTAATAAATCACATGTATTGTGTATTTTGTCAGTTTGTTCCTTTAGAGAACCCTAATACAGCACTGAAAAATAAAACAGAGTGGGAAATGGGTGTTATAAAGAGAAGTAAAATTCTCTAAGTAAACAAGTGAAGCATTTCATAATTTCATCAAGACCTGGGTATGTCAGAAGAGTTGTTAAGTGGAAAGCAACACTTGAGATTGAGTTATTGAGAGGTAAGAGAAAACTATAATGAGAAAATTAGTATTAAATAATAGTGTAAAGACTCTGGGAAACTTTGATATTAAATGACTGACTACCTCAGATTGGAGGTTTCATTTCAAAATTTGATGATTCTGAAGATGTTGTATTGATTTGAAATTTCGTAAAGCTCCAATCATATCCTCCCCCCTCTCTTTGTGTGTTGTGTGTGTGTGTGTGTGTGTGTATGAGTGTGAGTTGTATGTGAGTGTGAGTGGTATGTGGAAGTGGTGTGTATGTGAGTGTGAGTGGGGTGTGTGAGTGTGAGTGGGGTGTGAGTGAGAATGTGGGTGGTGTGTGTGTGTCAGTGAGGCATGTGTGTGTGAATGGTGTGTGTGTGTGTGTGTGTGTGAGTAGGGTGTGTGACTGAGGTGTGTGTAATAAGATTAAATATTTATTTTTCACTTCCTATTCTAGGATGTCATTTGTAATGTTTTCAATAACGCACACATCAGATTTTAGAGTTCAAAATTCAATTATCAGTGAAAACAAATAACATCAAATATAGACTACAAATATTGATTGGACCTTCATTTTAAAAGACCAGCTTTAAGAGATATTTAAAGCTTATCAACGAACGACTGATCAGTCAATCTTCTATGGACAAGATTACAGTGGTGTAGGTAAGGGCTTTCCTCCTATCACGAATGACCACGTTCACTTGTTGCCATAGGAAGATGCCGGTTTTTCTCTTCAAGACAGATGTGCAAGAAAGATTTTAGAAACACAATGTTATGGTTTGTGTAACCCACCTCCAAGTGGCTCCCAAAGCACATACACTGGATGTGTATATAAATAAGCCATGTATGATAAGAACACGAGCCAAATTTATTGACTGTAGGAGATGAATACATAAGTTCTAATTGTATAATCCTTCCAAATTTTCTGCATCCTTACAGTCTTCACAAGAGTACATCAAAGAATAAAAATCTCATTCTACATTTATCAGCTGCTGCAAGATCTCTGAGTAAGAAACAGGCTTTTGCGGTAGTGCCTGGCGACCAGAGCATAGGCCATGTTTTCCTTTGGAAATAAGTGCGAGTTAATTTCCAAGCTAGTATCTACTTGTATCTCTTCTACCCGAGAAGCAATTTTTATGTGCCATACATGGCACTGAACAGAGAGAAAGAAAAATGAGGCTGAGGGAGGTATTCCCATTGTCTCTGGAACCTTGCATTGAAGTGTATAGTAAAGGAATAACCTTACTCTACTTGCCCAGCTGTAAACACCCCATCTTTCTGCTCGCTGCCTTTGTGGCTTGTTAATGTATGGCACAGACCACCATGGACTCCAGAATGTGCCCGTTTTATTCCAGCTCCACAACTGAGGAGGGCTCCCTTTGAAGATATTCTATCATGGATTCTCTGTCCATTGCTGGGGGTGCTTTCCCCCTCCCCTTCTCTTCATACCTGAAATAAAAGCGATTGGATTGTTTAATGAACTTCATTAGGTGGCGAGTGTCAAGTGCTTTCATCATTTCTGTTGTGATTTGATGGTATCCTCACGCTTTGTTATTTCCCAGCTCCTAATTGTACCCTATACTTTTGACATCTCCATTGGACTGATGTGAATGTCAAGTTGCCCTGATTCATGTGCTTCATTGAAATCTGGGACTGAAACAGCCGAAATATGAATTGCTTGAAGAGTGTTTGAAGTGCTCTGCCTACAAGCCTTTCTTTTTGACTTCTGTAGAACCTAGAAGTATTTTTTTTTTTATTTTTGAGAAAAGAATAAAGGCATATGAGTTTGAAATTGTACGTGGTGTTAAAAGTGCATCAACTTATGTTCAAATTAGGAAGGAAAAGCACAGGGAGTGGTAGAGTCACACTTGATAGCATGTAATCTTCAAAAATATTAAGATTTCTACATGAAATTATTTTATAAAATGAGTACTTTCCCAGGACTAGGATATAGAAGAGTGTGTACATACACACATACACAAAATTAATCATAACCCTCACCTCATTTAAATACATTTGGGGGATAATTTCAAAGAATTTTCCTCATATTCAAATATCTGTTATCTATTTATTTTTAATAAAAGACTAAAATCAGAAAATAGAGCTGCATTATCACCTGCAGTACACAGATCACACCTCGTAAACTGTCGTGTGTGTCATCATGCATTTATGGTTTTTATTTTTAGTTCTGTGGTAGTCCTTTCCATGTTATGAATTTTAGCAGTTCCCTGTTGGTGTGAGTCTATATTATGTTTAAGGTTTCCCTCAGTGGCCTCATGCATCTACAAGTACTTCTGTTCCCACCTAAGTCAAGCAGTTGCTCATTTTTCTTGTTCCTACTGTGTAAAATTGTAATCCATAGCCTCCTAGAATGAATTCTGTCACAAATTATTCCTAATGTGAATTTGGGAAACATTCACAGCAAAGTGAAGTGGTGTCAACTGCTCTTGAGGTGTCCAGGGTATTACTGTGGTAATACCTCATGAACATCAACCAGCATGGGAGGCGCCAGTCTTCCTCCCCAAGTTCAT
Source organism: Mastomys natalensis (assembly GCA_021653895.1). Taxonomy (NCBI): domain Eukaryota; kingdom Metazoa; phylum Chordata; class Mammalia; order Rodentia; family Muridae; genus Mastomys; species Mastomys natalensis. The sequence goes on along the minus strand of JAJTUV010000171.1, from coordinate 1,251,077 downwards.
TTCCTCTCAGAGTTTGTGAAGGACATTGTGTTCCATGGAAGGCAAACAAAGACACCACATTCTGACCCCATATGACCCCTGCCATAAATCCATTTCTCTATAGATATCTTGCTGCCAACTCAAGTTCTTCAAGCTTCTTCCACATAGATTTGTCATTTTATATAATTGGTGTAAAAAAAAAAAATCTCATTAAAGAGACTGCATTGGTTACCTACTGCAGCCAAGAGTTATCTAAAGTGGCAGGATACACTAGAAAGCCAAGTCCATAGGATCAAGAAGTTCACAGTTATAAATTAATAGATTAATTTACAATCTTAATGACATATAGTGTTTTGCTGTCCCATCAAAGTGTCATAGACCACAAACACTCAATCAAAGTCAATCAGTTGTAACCTGGGGCTGTTAGTGTGCCTGTTGGGAAAGACATAGCTCTTCCTCTGTCTTCGGATTAGAGAGAAGCCAGATATGGGAGTGATTAACATGGCCAATCAGACCTCAGAGTCTGAAGGTCAAGCTGACCTGATAGCTGAATGAAATATAGAGGGTGGACTCCACAATGTGCCTAGCACAATGTGGAATTTCATTGCATGGACTAATTTTAGTTGCATTTTCTGCGACTTGTGTTTAACAAAGGTCCCACAAATATTTTTTTTTCTCTTTTTATTGAAAATCATTCAAAACACATTGAAAAACTTTGTTGGCTTTAGATGAACATAACTAGGTGTGAAATGGAATCCTCCTTTAGGGATTTGGAAAAGCATAATGTGATTCCTAAAAGCTTGCACTTAAAAAAAGCTCTTTGATCTCAGCCTCTTTTCTAAAAATCTATCTAGATTTCCTAGATGTGGAAGCATGGTGAACTCTGATGAGTTCAAGATTTCATTTTGGTTGGGTTTAGCTGGTGGAGACTTTAAACAACCAAACTATGTGATCTTCCATAGAGCCAGGTTTCACCAAAGCCTGAAGGAATTCAAACAGGTCATACCAGAGATCCTTATTGTGAGTATCCTCAATGTTCAACGCCAAGCCCCAGCCCCAGACTTGATACCACTTTTGATAATCTGTTCCATTCATCCAGTAAATCCTTCTACATGAGAACTCCTTGTCTGGCTGGGATTTGCAAGATATCCATATCAATAATTGGTCATATTTTAAATTTTACTTACTCTTCAACAATTTTTTAAGTTATCTTGCAAAAGAATGAACTATGATATAGTACTATCTATCATATGTGTGTGTGTATAATTTGTCACAGAATTATACATATATATATTTATAATATTTTAAAATATGTACATATACATATATACAATACATATATACAAACACATAGATGTATACATATTACATATATATGTATACACATATATATATGTGTATACACATATATATAATCAGTCGTAACTCCTTCTGTGCATACACACACACACGTGTGTGTGTTGTGTGTGTGTGTGTGTGTGTATTTCTTAGTCATAACCCCCACAGTGCACACATGCGCACACTGCTATCCCCTGTCCTGTCAGCCTCACACTGGTCCTTTCTTCCCACAATAAGCCTCCTTCTGCTTTCCCATCCCAAGCATCTCAATGTCCTCACCCCACTTCCCTTGCCTTCAAGTCTCTTCTTTTAATTGTTACTTGTGCTGTCTGGTTTTATGTCAGCTTGACACAAGCTATAATCATGTGAGAGCGGGGAACCTTGATAGAGAAAATGCCTCTGAAACACTGGGTTGTAGGCGAGCCTGTAGAGCCTTTTCATAATTAGTGATTGAAGATAGAGGGCCCAGGTCATTGTGGGTAGGGTCATTCCTGGGCTGGTGGTCCTGGGTTCTATAAGAAAGCAAGGTAAGTAAGCCAGTAAACAGAACAGAACCCTTCCATGGCCTCTGAATCAGCTCCTGCCTCTGGGTTCCTGTCCTATTTGAGTTCCTGTCTTCACTGTGTTTGATGATGAACTGTTCTATTGAACTGTGAGTGAGATGAAACCTTTCCTCCTCAAGATGATTTTGGTTATCGTGTTTCTTCACAGCAAAGGAAACCTTCACCAGGCCACTACTTCTCCAGTTCATGATGACGCCCCTCCCACCCACATACAACACTCAAGTTTAAATATAGGATGTTTATATGAGACAAAATACAATGGTTTTTTTTTTTTATCTGGTCTCTTTATTCAATATCATGATTTCTGAATGTCTTGTTTTAAAAAATTCCTCTCCAGACTTGAATTTTTCTGAATCCTCTTGCTGAAGGCTGAACCCTGCAGACTGTGTCTGTTCAGTATTCACACTCAGGTTTCTAGCAGGTTTCAGGTTTGTTTTTTTTTTTTTTTTAAAAAAAAAACAAACCACAGGCAGATTAATGCAGACATTTTGAATAATAAAACATGGTATATTATATTCTTTGTCAGTTCAGATGAAATAGGCCTGCAGGTTTTACCTTGTACAATTCCAGTATTCTGAGCTATAGCAACTATATCATATAATCATATCTGACAGGTCTAGAAAACTAGATAGGTGTAGACAACTGATAACTAGATAGTTCCCGTGGTGTCAGATGAGGGAGGGAGTGTGATGGTAACAAGACCCCTTTCCTGATTATGCCAAAGCAAGGCTTTGATTGCAAACTTTCCTTCTAATTTCATTTAGACTATGAGTTTGGCTTTCAAGGGTTATTTATCTATTTCTATTCAGATAGAGTCTCATGTAACACAGGCTGGCCTCACACACGGAGCCGAGACTGACCTCATCCTTTTGATCTTCCTGCTGAAATTTCAGGTGTTTCCCAGCAGGGCCATGTGGAATCCAGGAAACCACCACACCAAGTGAGCTACACTCCAAGCCCCAAAGAAAATAACACTGCTCCCTCTTATTCTAGGTCTCTTATCCCCTTTCCTTCTGACTCATGACTGAGACTCACTGAATTTTAATGTACAGCAAACCATCTCACTACCTAGTTGCCTTTAGGCTCATAAAAGAGAAGCCCTTCCTTGACCTAGAATGAAAAAATATTGATACTTCATTAGAAATAGTTTTATTATTTTATGTGTTTCACCTGCATGTATATCTGTGCACCATGCATGTGCCTGGAGCCAGCAGAGGCCACAAGAGGGCATGGAATCTTCTAGAACTGGTGTTTCAAATGGTTGTGAGTTGACATACAGTTGCTGGCAATTGAACCCAGGTCCTCTGGAAGAGCATCTAGTGCTCTTAACCACTGGGCCATCTCTTCAGTCCTGCTATTTACATTTTTTTATTCATCCACCTGCTTGCAAAAGAACCACAGGTTTATGACATATGTCATTAGGGTCACGTATGCTCATGTGCCTGATGACTGACTCTGCAAGAGTCAAATGTTAGATTAGGGACCTCCCTGGGACAGGATAGAAAGAAACCTCAGTTCTTAATGGGCTGTCCTTCTAAGGCAGAATTTAAAAATAAAAAAGAAAGAAAGAAAGAAAGAAAGAAAGAAAGAAAGAAAGAAAGAAAGAAAAGAACACACCAAAAGCAAACAACAACAAAAACCCAAAGCAACAAAGCCAAACAAAATCAACACATAAAATAGACCTGTTGATCAAAACCCAAAGGGAAAAATATTTACAAGCTAGAAAAGGAGATACAACACAATAAAAGAGGGACTGCCTTATGAGTGGAAAATAAAAATACAAAGAAAAGTTGCATAGAACCCTCTTGAGAAAATTTGACGTTAACCTTTTTCTCCAGAAGACCCAACAAGCAGCTGCAAGAGTCAGATGCAGATATCTGACAGAAGCTGCTGACCCCTGTGGTTGAATTAGTGAAAGGCTGGAAGAAGCTGAGGAGGAGGGCGACCCTGTAGGAGGACCAGCAGTCTCAATTACCCTGGACCCCTGAGATCTCTCAGACACTGGACCACCAACCTGGCAGCATACACCAGCTGATATGAGTCCTCCAACACATATACAGCAGAGGACTGCTGGGTCTGGGTTCAGCCAGAGAAGATGCACCTAACCCTCAAGGTACTGGAAGCCCCAAGGAGTTTTGACGTCTGGTTGGGTGGGGGTTAGGGGGTGGGGACATCCCCATGGAGACAGGGTCCTGGGGAGGAGGTTTGGGATGTGGAACAGTCAGAGGGTGGAGGGGAATAACATCTGAAGTGTAAAATAAATAAATAAATGACAAAAATATTTGCAACAGAGCATTTGATACTTGCCTTCATTACTGTAGGTAAGCTGTACTTGAGTCCGAGTTAGACATGCCGTGACTTCCCAAATGAAAATTATACTATCACAGTGCTTACCAAAATTGGTAGTTTAAATTTTCTAATGATATTTCCATTTCCGTTTTATTCATGTAACAGATGGACTTTGTAATTCTTTTTTAAAATATAATTTAAATGTATTCAATAAAGGTAGTACTGTCTGTTTAAAGCAGGTACTAAAATAACATGTATCACTACCAATTAACAGACTGACTTGCTTACCTGCAATTTCTGAGACATTTATGACTGGTATTAACTGGTTGACATAAAGCAGAACACACAATGGGCCTCAGCTTTGGCAATGGTGAATGCATGCTGACTAGAGCAGTCAATACATGAGGAGAGGAAGGTAAACGGATGGCTTCTCTAAGTGGAGTTGGTTTATTTGAAATCCATCAATATTGTGTTTCGCATGCAAACCGAAGCAAATTTTCAATGTCTGTCCTTCGGCCACTTAAGGCAGCCAGGTGTATCTGGGAACACACTGTGTACGCACGGGCTAGCAATTAGAGTAAATGCTTCTCATTTCAGAAAGAAAGCATTTCAAGTACTTGTCTTGCTTCACAAGACATTGACCTCGGGATGGTGGAAGATACTGGTATCAGAACTCTATTGTAATAATTTCAGCCACATTTGATTGGCTCCAAGTCATTGAGCCTGCTCCATTTTTTATTTTGCTTGACCCCGGAAGGTGACCAATAGTGTATTTTAAGGTTTGGGACATAGTTATTTTTTTCAAAGGTAAGCAACATTCACAAAAAGCTTCCTTGAAGCTTGATTTTATATCACTTCCTTCTAGGTACTAACAAGATTTCTCTCATCATTATGCTGAGAGTCTAATTCTCTAGGATTCTGGGGGGTCTGGGCACATTCTGTGGGGACACTGCTGGTTTCCAATTAGTGTGTGCTTCAGAGCAAGGATCGCTTTGATTTAACTTTAGCCAGCCCCTCTGAGTCCTCTTCCTGACCAGACTTCCATTTGAACTGGGCCGTTGGCTTACTTATTCCAGTTTCAGCAAGAATTCTGCAGAGTCAGTTTAGCAAGAATTCTTCACCACCCTTGGGATAGTTCACCCTAGCTTAGCATCTGCAAAAAATCCTGCTAGATTTTCCATGCTTTCTAGTACATTTCCATTCTCTAACCTTACACAGTCTCCTCTTTGGCTATAAATCCCAACTTATTGTGTTTGGAATCCAGCCCAGTCTCACTCGCCTTCCAGAAACTACCTTGAATGAGTCTTGCCTGCTGTCCTTAACAAGTAGCATTGATGGTTTTATCCTTTAACAATAAGAAGATAGTCCCATAGGCCTGCTACCAGCTACCGAAAGGACCTAGATGCCTTGGTAGAAAGAGCAGTCGCTTTGCAATCAGAACTCAACACACAGTTTGCAATCTGTCAAGTCACTTAATTTGAGCTGCAGGTTCTTGTGGGTAAATTTGAGGTAACAGTAACAGCCTTTTAGGTTCTGTAAGGATTAAAGTAAGTTGTATATAAGAACTTTCTTTGTAAACGTGGAAGTGAGTCCTAACTTTTTGTTGTTGTTAAACCAATTTAATTTGATTGTCACTCACAGATGTTCGGTTTGTGTATTTCAAGATAAAACAATTTGCTTAGAAGGAACTAATGCATTACTCAAATCATCCTTACATTTAATTCTCAGTATCATAAATATCTGAACACACAATTGCGTTCCATATTGTAGGAATAACAGAAATTAGTCAGGTGTGGCTAAAGTATGAGATTCAAGGCCAGGATGTTTACCTATACCTTAATGAGGAAAGAGTTATATAACCCAGGGAAGCAAGATGAACACTGGGCTAGCCACTTTATCATTTGATAGTAAAGGATATACAGATATACAGAATGCAGATAGCTTGGAATGTGCAGTAACGTAAACTTTTGTCCTACTTGATAAACCGCCATACTTACGGACTACTCCTCAGACATTAAAACTGTAGCTTTCCACCACCCTCCAAGCACAGAGGTTAGTGGTCCTTAAAAGGTTCTCCTGGTTGAACTCTTCTGTACAATACTTGCTTAATGAGCTGATTAACCACTGTTACTGAGAATTAATGAATCAAATCACAGTGGTAATCACCATATTGCAAATCGCTCTGTTGAATTAGGTCTTGATGGAGGTATACGTTTTACATTATGCAGAGAGTCTTGGATGATGAAGTCATGCAAGCAGATTGTAGCTTAGCTCTCCTTGAAGAATCTTCAAGGCTGCTTTGGATATAAGAAAGCCTTTTAGAATTCCCTAAACTGAGAGCAACAAGAGATTGCTTTTGTACCATTATTAGTCCATTATCATGGAGAGTGCTTTCACGGTCAGCATCACATCCTTCTCCGGATCCAAATACCGAGGCAGGATGGAGAGGAGGAAATGGTCCCTGTGAGGGGATTTCAGCTTTGACAATTGATTGCATTTCAAGATCATTTTCTGCTAGGATATTTAATAAAATCAATTTCCACATTGAAGATAGTTGTTGAAACCCTGGTCTTAAGTTTTGAATTATGTCAGCAATGCTCTAGTAGCAATATAACCTCTCAAGAAAGCTGCCATTAAAAGATGGGAAAGACGACTCTGTTCTATAAGCAGCCAAAGCTACATGGCTATATGCTGATATCGAAACTTTAACTAACTCTATGATTTTCTAAACATTTAGTTCAAAGCAAGATTATCTATTAACTCATAATATTTCCCATTGGCAACAGAGCCTCGAAGTTTAAGCATTTAAGAAAGTCAATCAAAATGATTTATTGCTATCATACTGGGAAAATTGCTAATTAAATTAAATGTTTTTAGTTAATGTGGTTGGAGTTACATATAGGAACTCTATCAAATTCAGAATATTTAAGCCAGTTTCAATTTATAATTTATTCTAATAAATAATAATTTATTATAATAAATGAACATGATAACACACATACATACACACATATACACACATAAGGCTGGATTCCAAGTTGAAGTTAATGGGAAATACTTGATACCAGAATTTCCTGATTGAAGAGCAGCTGGATGAAACTTCTGACACCCCTGCTACATATATATATTTTCTAGATAGAAATTGTTTCTAAGAATAACTCTATCCTCTGTTTCATCCAGTTAATTTATTGTGAACATGTACCACATTTACCCTGGCTTTATTCAAACATGACCCATCTTTACAAACCTGTCACTGAGACCCCTTACAAGAATCAGAGTACACACACTACACAGAGAGAGGCTCCCAGGTCACATCTCCTGGGTCAAACACTTGTGACACTATTTATCAGCTGTGCCAGTTGGGATGCATGATTGACGTATTCTATGCCCAGGTTTGGTTTTGCTTTTATCTTCGTTTACAAAGAATTTGGGGGTAGATAATATGAGCCAATATAGATTCGTTACCTGGCTGCTCCCAATATCAAGCACACATTCGCTAAGGGATAGTTATAACAAAAGGAATGAGAACCTGATAGGTGGCAGAGACATGCCTGCCTATGGTCCTGTTTCTAATTCTCACAAAGGCCTAATAATATTGAAACACTCCGGGCTGTATATCAGCAGCATAGACTTTAAATAAATAATGATGTAGACTCCTGTTTTCATCCCTCATGGGTCAAGGTGTGTGGATATCATCACTCCGGTCCTTAGAACAACAACGGGCCAACCACAAGTCATGAACTTTCCTAGATCCATTAGATGAATGGCAATTGAGAGAAAAACCAAACCCTGCAATCTAGACAGAGGGAGAATCCACTGAGTCTCAGGTGTAGTCTGCTCACCTGGAGCAGAAGCTTCTAGAACTGTGATCTAGAAGGAACGGTTAAGTAACAATACAGATGCTCTCCTGGGGACTGGGTTTGGGAACTTCTGAAGCAGCAGTTCTGAAAGTGGACAGAGCAGCATGAGCATCTAGGTCATAGTAAGGTGCATAAAAACATCCCCTCCTGGTTCTAGAAAGGAGGCAGGGGTAGGGGGTGGGGGTGAGATATGTTGACTTACCTGGAGCCATCTCCAGAACAAAGGCTTCTGGGGGAGATTTTTAACAAGCCTTTTCCCACCTGAGCAAAGCTATTTTTTTGACATTAGTTCTCTCTCTAACCTTTCTATCTTACAGAGGGAGGGAGGGAGGGAGGGAGGGAGGGAGGGAGGGAGGAGAGAGAGAGAGAGAGAGAGAGAGAGAGAGAGAGAGAGAGAATGAATTGTGATCTTGAATGTCATGGTGCAGGGCAAGCAGGCCATCAAAATATGGAGATTTATTTAGATTGTAGAACACCTTTGCTTCCTGTCCTCATGGTATAGAAATACAATAAATAACAAATCTCAACAGCACAGTTACCTAAACAAGACTTGAGCAAGTCCAACAATAGTTGATGTCCCAATGTGAATGAGGGAAATCTCAAGGGACCCCAGCCTTGAAAGAAGAGCCAAGAACAATTAACAGCCACTGAGAGGGAGAATTAATTCTCCCCAGGGGTGAGTCTCCTGACTGCTTATCCAATACCAAGTGACCAGCTCTAGAAACATGTACATCCAGGTAACTGTGAATGGACTCTGTTTTTGTTTATGTGCTTATATAACAACTCAGGGTAAGCAAGGGGAGGCCATGGATGTGAAAGCTAGGGAGAGGTGGACATGGGAAGGGCAGCATGGACGAGATGGAGGAAGATAAAGTAACTGGGTTTTACTTTTAAAATAGCTTAGGTTTCAGATCTGTAGTGCTCAGTACTTCTCTAAGGGAACCCAAGGTGAGGCATTGTCACAAGGGAAATAAAAAAAATGCTAATTTGAAACCTTCACACATGCATTTGCAGCAGATATAAATATAAGTATTTAAACTTATTTATATGATATATTATATAATATGTTATCTATGTGTGAGGATATTATATTTATCTAAATAACACATGACAGCTCCTACTAAGCTAACACAAATCCTGATACAGCTTCCTCATCTCAGTGGCTGGCCCCTCTTAGCCATGCCTGCTTTTCTGTGGTTAGATTAAACACAAGAGCGGAGACAATGACTGAAAGCAAAGTTAAGTATGGACAAGTCTTTTGGGACATATATTCTGCCTCTCTGATGACACAGCAGAAAAACCAACCCACGCCTTCCTTTACTTAGTCTAGCACCAAGGCAGGCACATTAAGGAAAGGGTAAATGATTAGAGTTTGCTCCGACGCTTCCCTGACGTTGTTGATACCTCTCAGAATGAGGAAAGGCCTTTGGCACCATGAATGAAAGAACTCAAAAGGTTATCTTCTAGAACAAAGCTCTCTCATCTGAGTCCTTATGGATTTAACTACGTCTTGATGGCATAGCTTTTATAGCTACAGACAGGTAAATGAGGCGGTAGCCTTTATGAGTTTGAGGCCCATCTAACTGTGTATCAAGTTCCTGGTCAGCCAGTGGAGACCCTGTCTAAAAGAAAAACCAACAAAATAAAGGAGTTAAGCTGGAGACATCTATCTTCCATGATCTGATCACTCAAGGTCAGAACTCAGGTAGAATCCGTGGCATGATTGAAGGTGTGTGTGTGTATTACACACTGGGTAACCAAGTTAGTGTGTCCTCAGTATTCCAAGTTTTATGTGCCCAAAATGAAGCTCTGACACGTTCTGTCTTTCTGGTTGTCAGGTATCTCCTGATAGAGAGATCCTGCTCTCTCTGATGCTAATCTTAGTCAGATCAATCTGTGGTAGGTTTTATTGTGCATGGGGGTTGATATCTTGAGTAATGTCAGTCTCTCCTTCAGAGAGCTTTCAAACGATGCCCCTCTGACCTCCAGTCTCTTGCTTATTGCGTCTTCTTGAGTGCAGGAATATTGACACGCTCCATCTCCAAGTAGTTGAGATCTACATCCCTGTCCAGCATTGGAAGGGTTACAGAAAATAGGACACCTGGCCTCAGTAAATCGTAAAGGTTGAGGAATCAAAATCTCAGAGGGGGGAATCTAGACAGATTATAAAAATGGGAACAATTATGAGGACATGAGAATTGGTTGGAGTCCCTCCTCCTAGGACCTGGCTGATGTCCAGCACTGACAACCCTCAACAGCCTTCCCTTCCCAGCCACAAACCTGAAAATTTCTAGGATTTTTCACCAGAAAACACGTTTTCATTTATAGAGAAGGGTTAGGTAACACCCACCCACCCACTGCTGTGCAACCATAGTGCCTTCTGTCTTAACCTTACCATATTATAATTGCATCCAAGAACTCTCCAGAACCATCTACCTTATAATTGCACTTATCCAAAGAGAGGAAGGAGGAAAATGGCGGTGGGGGTGTTCTGAGCACCCTTTATGTGCCTTGATTAGCACCAAAATGTAAACATATGGTTAATGCCAAAAAAAATCAATCGTGACTATCATTTGGGAGAGTCCATATTCACATGTGGTTGTTTTACTGTCAACAACGCTTGCTGAAAGAAGCCCACAGTCATGCTTCCATGTCTTTGCTTCTGATCATCCCCATTGCTCCTGAATCCTTATGCTTGTGAGAGATACTAGATCTCTAATAAAATCTCTGAGTTTGCTTCATACTTCCTAGTCACTAATCTTTGTTTGGCCTGAGGCTAGGTCCCTAAAATACTAAGAGAAGGCTCAGTGTGTTCCACAACTGAGGTGTAAACGAGCTGGGTCTCCGCTCACTCTGTGCCAATGTTAATACAGGAAAACATCCCATTGGATATGTTCCATACAAAACTTTTTATATGTTCACCAAACAAAGAAATTAAGAAACGGACCCCTTGCCCTTGCCTGTGTGGGAAGGATTATAAGTTTCTTCTCCAGCCCTCACCCCCATGACCACACTCTACTCTTTGTGTTCCTGCAAGCTGTGGTCGTCTGTGAATGCTCCCAGTGTGATATACAATATCTAGATGACTGACAGTTACTATCTTCATGTGATGTAGGTCAATATCACCATTTCTGTCCACATCTGTCAGCTGATTAATGTCATCTCCTTAGTCCCTTTGAGTTGTGATTTGGTTAAGTCCCCCAAGAGGCCCTTTCAATTTACATTATAACAACTGATTCAAGTCATGTTAAGGATCAGGAAAATAGAATCTTGTGCAAAAAAGATTCTCATGTTGGAGTGAAATGAACTTTCTTTCTAGTAGCCATGAGGTAGGGATGGGCCTCTCACCAAACTGCTGCCACACTTTAAAGACCCAGGGCCATCTACGAGCAGATACAGAGTTGGTCTGATAAAACTCATGCTGCTGTCCTGGCTTAGCTTCCGGCAGTCCACAGTAATTCCTGTTAGAGTTGAGAGCCCTTATTTTCTTCAGCTGTTGCCAATTGCTGTATTGTCTCAAAAGCACTAGACTTTTGCATAGCACCTACGTGGGCATTTAGAATTGTGGGTTGAAAGCTTAGCCCCAGACCTTCCTAGGCTTTCTCACTCGGGTGCCATTAGTGGCTACATTTTGACCCAAAATCTATCATACATAGCTTGAAATTCACTTGTATCTACATTCCATATAGGGTTTTGTTTCCATCTCACAGTCTGTAATATTTCAGGTTTACCATTTTATCATCAGCGCTGTTAGGGTCAGAGCCTGGGCTCTGACAACCCTAATCACCCAGGCTTGGACACCAGTCCCTAATAAGCCAATTAAAGACATAACTAATAGCGAAAGGAGATGGAAAAGGAGATTTATTCAATGTGATCATATTGTGGAGAGGAACATACGTTCATGCCGCTGCCCACCCATGCCCTGCCAGTCCATATAAGAAATATTTAGTTTTACATAGGGGATGGGGCAAAGGCATGCATAGTTAAACAAGTCTGGATGTTGTGTGTAGCAGCCATTACTGGCCTGTCATTGTCTCTGCTCTAGTTTCCTCTCCGACACGGATAATCGGAAAACTTGTTAGAACACAGAGAAATCTCTTTCTCACAGTCAAGTTCTTACTCTGGCTTTTACTGAGCTCCCAGAGTGTCTCTCTCTCTCTCTCTCTCTCTCTCTCTCTCTCTCTCTCTCTCTCATTCTCTCTGTTTTCCCTCTTTCTCTTTCTCTCCACTCTCTCTTTCCCTCCCTCCCTCCCCCCCAACTCTTTTTTCCCCAGCAAGAGATTCCCAGAAAAATCCCATCTTTTCTTTACGGAACCATCATTCTCTTAGTCTCCTAGCCAAACAGAAGGGCATGGGTGTCTCTTTCCCAGTATGTTCATTCCTATCAGGATGGTTACAAGCTGTCCATTGACAGACTGACTTGAAGAGCTAACCTGCATTTGTACTTTGTTTCTGAAGGAAACTTTTGTCTCGCGCTCCTACAGATCTCTAAACCACCCACTGAAACCCAGCCCAGTGTGAATCCCCTGAATACTTTGTACTCACCATTCCAAACCCTCTACAGAGGACAAGGCAAAAGGGAGGCAAACACATGCCCAGCAATCAGCAAATAAGGAGACAGGCAATTGGCAAGTCTGCCCACACCCGGCACTGAGGCTGGAAAGCAGCAGCCAACAGAATCCTTCAAGGACACTTCGGGGCAGTCTGGGAAGCTCTGCATAGCTGTCATTAACTGGGAGGCTGCAAGAGCCGAGGGTGGTTCAGGGACTCTGCAATCAGCAATAGGGTGGCTTGGTTCCCACAAAAATATCATGCTGATCATACAGCCTGAAATGAAGGACCGTGAGTGGCTGGGAGTGGCAAGAGCCCTTAACCAAGCAGCTGACAATACCGGAATCAGTGTGAGGGGCAGCAGGTCACAAGCAATCTTTTCAGAGACCTTCCTTAGAGAGGAAGAAATAACATCGGTATTTTGCTGGCTTCTCTGTGAAGACATGACTTATGTACTGTGGTTGAAAAAAGAAAAAAAGAGAAGGATAATTTAGAATCTCATGTCCCTTTTGTAGCTATGCAAGTTATAAATTATAGTGTTACAAAATGTAGCCGTTTTAGTTCCCAGTGGGTCCTGTTCTTTGTGTGTGTATTTATCCAATTGTCTGATTCGCTTAAGTTTCTAACTACAGGGTCTTGTTCTGGCTTTTCCAAATGAATAGTTCTAAAAAAGTCAAAGCAACAATCAATTCTTAAAACCCAGATTTGCTCTGCTCAGAGTCATATAAGGATAGTTACATGATTATCCGAAACTGCTCCAACCTGGAGACAAAAGGCCCAGGCGACGCCTGCTAGCGACTGCAGTTGTGATTTTTCTTTTCTCTGAATGGTTCTCTATCTTTCACTGGGGTCGGAGCTCAGCCTGATATTGATCTCCTGGGCCTTGTTCAACGTGAGAGGACAGCTCTATTTGGGATGATAAGTAGATAAGGATTATAAATTCACCTTGAGAATAAATAAAAATAGCTCTTCTGACTTTTTTTTTTTTTACAAGAAAGGGAAGTTAACCTTCTTCATAACAAGCAATATCCTTTCCTTCCCAGATATTTCATTAGTTTACAAGCCTCAAAAATGGGCATTTTATTATCGGATTTTAATAATCCACTAGAAGAATTATAGATTTTTTTTAAAAAAGGAATATTTCCCCCAATTTGAACCAAACTTCCTTACTTCAGACTTCTTTTGCATTATATTTATTTAGTGTGTGTCTCTCTCTCTCTCTCTCTCTCTCTCTCTCTCTCTCTCTCTCTCTCTTGTGTGTGTGTGTGTGTGTGTGTGTGTGTGTGTAGCATGCATGTAAAGATCAGAGGAGTTCCTTTTCTTCTTTCACCACTTGGGTCCTTGGAGTTGAACTAGGGTTGTCAAGATTGATGGCAAGCAACTTTATCTGATGAGTCATATTCCCACCTCCATCACTGCAGGCTTCTAAATTAGAGATCATACACTCTCGTACTTACAAAATAATGTTCTTCACCCAGATTCCTGTTATGCTCTACTTTTCATTTGTGAAGTAAAAGCTGCTAACATAAATCTCCTTTAACCTAGCAGACTACACATAAAGAATGCCTCCAAGTCTGGGCTGCAGTTAAATGGCATGGTTAACAAATGGAGGTAATTGTATCATCCCTTAGCTGCTTAATCGTCTTGCTGAGGTGTCTGTTTACTTGTGTTAGAGTCAATCTTGATTGTCAACTTGACAGGATTTAAAATCACCATGGAAACAAATCTCTGGGCTTGATGGTGAGCTATGGTCCAGATTAGGTGAGCTGAAGTAGGAAGGCATACCACAAGCGTGGTAGCATCACTCCATGGGCTAGGGTTCAGATCTGAATACAAAGGGAAACGTGAACTAACCACATCCTTCCATCATTCTCTGCCTCCTAACAGAGAATGGAATGGCCCAGCTGTCTCAAAGTCCTGACGCATGACACCACCTCCATACCCCAGCGATGGACTATACCCTCAAATGAGGAGCTAGAATTAGTCTTCCTTTAATTAAGTTGATTTTACCAGGCATTTTGTTGCAACGAAACAACACAAGTTATACTTCTACACAGCTTATATGCATATATTTATTTAATGTCTACTATGTTTCTTATAAATGTCAAGGTCTTGGGACTGTTTTAAAGAAAATAAACATTTCCTTGCCTCTTACTGTTAACATATTAGTGAAAGAGAGAAGCAAGCAAGAAAAGGTGATGTTTTCTGACATATACTTTAATAATGTGAGATCAGAGCATTCTAGAAACACAAAGAAAGGACATCACAGTACATCAATCAAGGGGAACCTCTCAAGCCTGATGTGTTATGGGAACTAGAAATGCCTCACCTGTTGTCACATGCTAGAACTCAACAGTAACAATAACTATCCCCTTAACTTGTGATTCTTTAAGGAAATATGCTATCAAAAATCAATGGAAGGTGAAGTTTATAGGGAGACCTCTCTATTATATTTTGCTAGAGCTTGTGAGTATATACTTATTTTTAAATTAGTTTTTTTAAATGCCACTAGAAAGACATTGAAAAATGTCTTGTTTCAATACCTTGTTAGGCAGATGTGACTTCATGGACATGTGGCTTGCACAGTCATATAAGAGCCCTATTCAGAACATCTAGAAATCATCTCAGTGCTCATCACTGTCTCAGAAATTTATTCTAGTGAATTCTCTCAATATCCAATGGATTTATATCTATTTACTCCACTTCCAGTAGCAACCAATGCTCTAGTTACTTTTCTGTTGCTGTAAGAAAACACTAACCAAGAACCACAGAAAGAGGAAAAGTGTTTATTTTAACTTTTCAGATTACAGTCCATTATCAAGGGAAGTCAAGGCTAAAATCTGGAAACGGGAACTGAAGCAGAGAACATAGAGTAATACATAAACTGATATGTGTAGTAGCTTGCTAACATAACTTTCTTATACAAACCAGGACCACCTACTTAGGAGCAGCACAACTCACAGTGGTCTCAACCCTCCTCCATCAATTAACAAGAAAATAATGCCCCACGTATATGCCCATAGGCCAATGTGATGAAGGTGATTCCTCAGTTGAGGTTTTCTCTTTCTAGCTGTGCTTATGACAACATTCTTCAACATTTTAACACTGGCCCTGCTGATTCATTTTGCTCATGGCTTCACAAATCATATACTTGAGCCCGCCATCCTCAAGTAAGTTTCTTACATTTCGGGAAAAGAAGGTCTGGTTGTGAGGGAAAAGAAGGTCTGGTTGTGAGGTTTTCAGAGAAAGGTTTAGATCTGAGAACTGTATAAAGAAAGAAAGAACTCAGAAAAATTGAGTTTGAAATTAGATTCCCAAAGGCGCATCAGTTTCTGAAGTCAACTGTGTCCAATTATGCTTCTGCCACAGCATGAATATTCTAGAATAGTCTAAAGGATTCTGTATAACAGTCGTCATAAGAAGTGCCTGTTATTAAGTCCAGCGATATGGACTTGGAGATATAATAAAAGAGCTTTCTGTGGTTTTAAGCTAACAAGTTTGTGGGAGATTGTTATGATACCACACAAAACTGATATATTAATGTATAATATGAATACAACGTGTGTGTGTGTGTGTGTGTGTGTGTGTGTGTAGGCACATATGTATGTGCAGGTGCCTAGGTAGGTCAGAAACAACAGATCATCTGGGGGAAGAGTTACAGGCAGTTGTGAGCAGCCTAGAATGGGTCCTGAGAATTTAACTGTAGTCCCCTGGAAGTGCATACACCTTATCACTGAGCATCTTTCCAGCTCGCCAGATGGTATTTAAGGATAACGCCATTTACTGGGTAAGAGTGTTGGGCATAAATAAGTGTGGATAGAAGGAGAGATATTTTGGAAGATAAGCCGTGGAGTCCCCAACATTTATAGATAGAGAAAAACTGAACTGAATGAAGAAGCCTCGTGTGGAATGCCACATGTGTAGAGTTGGAAATGCTCAGATAGAAATAATTCTCCAATGTAGATTGTAGGTGCATTTCTCTTGGAGTTTGCATAGTTCTTAGAAAATACACAGACTTTCTGCAAAGTATGAATTCTAATATTCATCTCATATACATCCCAAAA
The DNA here is from genome assembly GCA_021653895.1 of Mastomys natalensis. Classification (NCBI taxonomy): domain Eukaryota; kingdom Metazoa; phylum Chordata; class Mammalia; order Rodentia; family Muridae; genus Mastomys; species Mastomys natalensis. The sequence goes on along the minus strand of JAJTUV010000171.1, from coordinate 1,234,433 downwards.
GATGGGTCACCATAGCTAAGATCTGGGTGTTACCCACGGGAAAGTCACCTGATAACTAATTGATTTATCATTGCAACAAACATGTACTACAGAGAAAGGGTTGATTGCAACATTGAGAAACAGTGTAAATAAAATAATTCATTGTTCCTTAACTCAAGCTCATCACCCATCTGATAGAGTTGTTCTTGTCACAGTGCAGCTTATGATAGAATATGTAAATCTTGGACTAATTTAATCTCTGCCTTGAAAACAGGGGTTTGGGGCTGAGTTGGTGGATTGAGTGTATCTTCACTTTTAGTGATTTGGGTTCATGTTAATTAAATGACGCCATATGTAATCTTTTAATGAAATAATACAAGCACATTTGAGCAAATAGGATGCTCTTGATTAAGTTGGGTTGGTTGCCTGAGATGAAGGGAGATGGGCGCTGGTTTCAGACACCTGCTTAAAAGACAATTCTCCTTTCAGAAACTCTGTAGCATGGGAAGCAGGAAAGTTACACACATTCACATCACCAAAGCCGACAAACCAGAAACAACCCTGAGTATGGATGGCTGGATCCTGCGATGATTTCAAGTTATTATTTTTCCTTTTGCTTCTTTTCTGTCATCTCCACTCTCTCTCTTTCTTCCTTTCTCAAAAATGAAAAGAAACAAAAGGAGAAAGAAAAATCTTTACCACTGACAAATGAGGCAAGTCCATAACACCTTCCCAAATAGGATATATTGAGCCAATTCGAAGGTGCGTGAGCAGCAGCTGTGGTCCTGCCAGTGAGGTGAGCTCAGAGGTGGCTTCTGCACTGCCAATCATCAACAGGCTTTCATTTACGCTTTCCTGTCAACATTGGAACAGTGTAGACTTAGAGGAAAACCTATTTGCTGGGATTTTAGCAACTAAGATTCTGTGGCAACATGTACAAGAGAGAAGAAAACAGAAAGAACGGGAGAGAAATACTTTTTTTTTTTTCCCGTGTGTAATTTTTTAAAAGCAGACAGATGTGAAACGGATTGACCTTTTATTACTTTTGAATTTTTACAGCTACCTCTTTTTAAAGCTTTGATTACATTGCAGGCCTTAATAAAGACGATTTTAGGAGATACCAAGGAAACTTAGGCAATGAACCCTGCCAGGCTGTTCGGTGGTCAGACCATATGCCATACACTGCTGCATTTTTACCAATCCGATATCAGAAGGGACTCAAACAAAGTGGGTTTACCTAATTTTCTAAACAAAATTAGAAAAAAGGTGATTTTTATGAGCTATTAAATATAAGGAGATGAAAAGTAAAAATGTATGTATTTGTGCCTGTGTGTGTGTGTCTGTGTGTGTGTGTGTGTGTGTGTGTGCATGTGTAGTAGATTAACTCATATGACAACTTTTCTGAAGTGTGAAGGAAAAGTTAAGATATGAAACCATTTATAATTCTATGGGAAATGTTCACATTTAAAGAAAGATTTGGTAGTGTAAAAATTGCACTGTCTTCTAGGTTGTGGAAAATGATTCCATGACCTAGAAAAGTGTACATAATAGAGTTAGAGAGGGAGTATGTCATTAAGCAGCAGGTATCATAGTGCATGAATCAAATTTATGAAACAGTTATTGTTAAATATCACACGAATTTAAACTATGAAAACAACATCATTATATAACATCATTGGAGTCCAGGTTAATTGCATGCCACGTTCTACACGGCCCCAAGAACTGACTTGACTTGGGTGTGAAGAGATGAAAGAAGGACAGACAAACTGACACAGAAATGCTGGGATTAGGTTCTCTGGGCTTTCAGACAGAGAGGTTGCAACATTTTAGAATTCAGCATGTTTATTATATAGAGTTGCACAGGGAGGTAGGGTTATTGTATGCCACTGAACAAGAGATGGGTTATCACATAGAGATAAGCAAGGGGGCCAGATTGTTATAGACAACTGAAGGAGGCAGGTTTAGATCATCTCAGTAGGAGTAGTTTCTGCAGGCAAGCTGTCCTCATCTTGTAAAACATCCCAGGGCAGGGAAGCAGAGAGCCATGATAGACATTTTCTGGACACACTGTCAACATTTGTTCGCACCAGTGGAAGGCTTTGTCATCCCTCCAAGCCTCTCCAAGGAAGGTTTTCCAGTCCCATAGATTTAAATCACTGGGGTTCTTGGCATGCTCTTGCCCCTGTCAACAACTCACATCTCCTCAGAACTTCATTTGCTCAGTACAATTGTATACACAGGTGCGCCTACTCAAAAGACAAGAGTAATGCTAACGTCAGTTATCATGACTTTTAGAACTGTATATTCTCACTGTGTGCTTTTCTGTTTTGTTTGCTGTATGCATTTATGACATCACATTTTTGCCTGTTTAACTTCAGGCTGTCCATGGCAAGACCATCTGTCCTGTTGCTAGAGCATCCTTCACAGATATTAGGACCAGATTCTTCAGGTTTCCAATGCAGACTGAAGACCAGCATTTCTCCAGGTATGGTCCAGGACTCCAAAGGCCAACTGGGGCCTCTGAGGATACCCAGCCTGAAGGACTGAAGCTTGGACTGTCTATTGTGAGATAAGCCATGGTCGGACTCTCAAGACCATATCCTGCAAGCAATCTAATTAATTATGAAATCCCCTATAGACATATCCAGTCATTCCATTGGTTCTGCTGTTATTACCCTGACTGATAGTGAAGGGCTTGTCTGGTTTGAAACAGTAACAAAAGACTGTGACCACAACTCACGAGGCTTTCTGTGGGCACTAAGAGGAACCATGCAAAGCATCTAAAGAGAAAGAAGTTTCTATTAATCATGCTGCTAAACTTGACTGTCTTCCCAGGAAAGCCAACACGAACGAGTCTTGGGAAGGAAGATTTTGATGTCATTTTCCTGTGCTTTATAGGTTTAGTCTGACTCCCAAATTGTAAGTTCAATAGGGTAGGTGGTATCACTCGGGTGTCATGTTCAATGCTAACTGTTTCATGTTCCTTTGACTAATACTGGAAATAAATTAACATAGAACTGTACAGAAAGAGCCATTGCTCTGTTGTATTAATGTCCATTTACCCATCCTTAAAGGAAGGCGGGGAACAGCCATTTTTTAAAACACACTTCGAGGGAGATGATGAGGCTCACCTATGCACGGTCAGTCTGTGTCATCAAGTGTAAATGAGCCCGTGATGAGAAAAGTCCAAACTCCATTATATTAGTCTTAATTTGAGTGTTTATTTTTAGACAGCTAATTTGCTTTCACATTCCCTACCTTAGAAGCACAGTTAACTGCTGGTGTCTTGGTTTGCCTTGCCGGGAGCGTCACTGGACAGGGTCCTGATGGAGTCACACAGCAATGAAGACTGCTAGATTAAAAAGAAATCTCTTCATATATTTGTGATTAACTGGTGAGCATAAGAAGGAGTCACGGGGAAGTAGAAATAAACACGAAAGGTTAACAAGGCAGGACATGGAGCAAGTGTGTGCACCCTAGGAAGGAGACAGACAGCACACAAGATTGCAATCCTGCATTGGACTGTTAGATAAATAAGTAATGGGAGAAGGGATTTCTGCTTTTAGATTTACACATTTCACACTCTTCTGGCTTTGACCTTTGTGCTCAGGCTCAAATCCATGCTAAAGAGCAAACCTATCAATTATGGAAAACAAGAGGCAGTTCAAAGTGGCTTTGTTAGGAATAAATAGCATCAGAGTTTCCTGAGGAGATGGATGTCTCTGAGAATGTCTATTTTCCAGTCTTCCAGTTTTAAGGATAATATACATCTATATAATTGTAAATTAAGTATATGTTCAAATAAAATTTGACAACTTTTTTATTTCACTTATTACTCAAAGAAAGCCCTTTGGTCTAAAAGATAGGAGAGTGAAATACTGGGTCTAAAGAACTGCTCATACAGAACACAGGCAATATTGTGAGATAAAATTTAGGGTTGTGTCTTTGAGGGAAAATGCTGGATGAACGACAGACACTCCAAACAGAAATATGTTGTCTCATTGTCAAAGATTCGTATTAAGAAAGTGTCAGAGACTCCAGCAAGGTCTGGGGGGCATCTAATATCAGAGAATAGACACAGGAAAATGGCAGGCAGTTGACCCTAACTATGGAATCTTGGTGGTGTTCAGAGTGATTTGTGATGGTTGATTTTTTTATTATCTTTTTTAAAAAGGAAAGGAAGAAAGAAAGACAGACAGAAAGAAAGAAATAACAAAGAAACAAAGAAACTAGGGGAAAGCAAGGTGGCTCAGGAAGTAATGGTGTTTTTGACTGATGACCTGAGTTTAATCCCGTAACTCTCACAGGAGGACAGCACTGACTCCCACAGCTGTCCTGTGACTTTGACACTCCAGTAGTGTCACATGCTTTCACATGCATTTACAAATACAACAGGTGAATTTTTTTTTTAAAAGGGCAACCGAGATCTAACCACATTTGCTCACTAGTTGGTATTTGAATGCTATGCACCTGAACATTTATATTTTTACAATATCTCATTTCCATGCTAGACAGGAGACACCTCCTTCTTTGAGCAGGGATCTGGAGTCACACGTTTGAGCTCCATGGTACTTAGAAGGATTCCTTCACTCTGTGACTTTTTTTTTTTTAATATACTGCATTATGCATCTGAGTATATGCCTTGGTCAACTCAAAGCCTGTAGTTAGATCTAGTCTATTTGGAGGCAACTAAGTCTTCCTGGAGAAAATACACAGACCTATTCCCTAGCTTGGCTCTAGTATAGATCAGATAGTGAGATATATAGAGAAGTCTGGATGTCTGTAAAACTGTTTGATAGAAGGCTAATTCATGATCCTTAACAATAACAAGAAAATAACTGCCAAATCCATGGAGACCTAAGAGGGCGACTTCAAATTAAAGACCTTTAACTAAAGACCACTAATCAAAATAAAAATGTTTAGGGGATTTTAAGAACTTCTTTAAGATCAGGCTCCTTTAGAGTTATATTTTCTTAAATGTTTTGCATTAATTATGTAATTATAGATTACCTGGCAATACCTAGAGGAGAGATACTCTCCACTGGATCCTGGCTAAGACATCTTACACTGGGCAGACTCAGCTGGATGACAAAGCCTGAGGACCAAAGCTGTGAGCTGTGTTTTTATTTGAATCTGAAATGAATTAACTTGAAACCCAAATCAAAAGATTGAGAATGGAGATAATACTACAAGAAAACTACTTAGGTGTTTGCCAGGCAATTAATTCACACATGGAATTCAGCTTTGGTTCAGCTTTGGATGGAGGTACTAGGTTTCTCATTTTCTGTGGCGCTGAATTGATCTGAAGTAAGCCAGATGACTCTCAATGAGTTTAACAGTTTAGGTGACGCTGACATCCATTAAGGTGGTTGTGTTATGCTGTGCTGGGCCCTTACATCAGGCTCTGAGAACATGGATACTCAATAGTGTCTGCTGTCATGTGTGTGTGCACCATGCTTACTTTTCAACTTAGTCCCATGGTTCTTTGATAGATGCTTGGCCCCTCCGTAATAACAAAAGTGCTTCTTTGATTTCTAGGTGGGAAAGATTTTTGGGAATGGTCCCTTGTCATTGTGTCCAAGTCCTCTAAAGCCCTGGTTTGCCTGACATTTAACCGGTAATACTTGGGGAGTATCTACTGAACAAGCTGAAGGAATCTAGGCATACAGTGCTTAGTGTGCAGAGAGAGAGGGCAAATGGTGCTTAATATTTGAATAATACAGAGATAAACATTAAATAGAATCACCCAGTGAGAGAAGTTATTTCATCGTCAGTTGTTTGATTTGATCCTGCCTTCCCAGTGGGATTTGTTTCCATCACAAATTTACGTGAGCCTGGACAAGTCTCCACCTCTCTCCAGACCACTTCTGGTTTCTCTCTCTCTCTCTCTCTCTCTCTCTCTCTCTCTCTCTCTCTCTCTGTGTGTGTGTGTGTGTGTGTGTGTGTGTGTGGATGAGAGAGAGAGAGACAGAGAGAGACAGAGAGAGAGACAGAGAGAGAGAGAGACAGAGAGACAGAGAGAGAGAAAGAAAGAGAGAGAGATCAAGGGACTCTACTGCATAGCTTTCCAGTCCAAGTCAAGTTTGAGATTGGATACTGTCACACTCTGATGTTAAATATTTATCTCTTGGACACATATACATCTGTTTTGGAAGACAGAAAAATAAAACAAAATAAAAAGTCTAAAGCATAGACTATAGCTCAAAGCCAGAACACAGGCTCCATTAGAGACCCAGAACTCCCTCTTTTCTCTTCTCTCCTTCTCTCTATCCCTATCCTTCTCCCATCTCTCTCTGTGTGGTATGAATGTATATTTGATGTTTATGTGTGTGTGTATGTGTGTGTGGGTGTATGCAGTCACTTGTATCTGGAATCACCCATCTTAGTGTATACATGTTGAGGCCAGAGGATGGTGTTGGGTTTTCTCTCAATCCAAATCCACTTTGTTTATTTTTTTTATTTACAGACAGAGGCCCTTTGTAGAATGTAAAACTTTGCCATCCTGGCTGAACAGTGAACTCTGGGGTTCTACCTGTTTCTGCCTCATTGTGGTGGAGTTATAGATTATGGACAAACACTGATGCTCATTCTTGCACTGGAAGTACTCCACTCACTGAGCCATCTCTGTAGCCTCAGGGTAGGACTCTTTAGTTATTGATGGGTGTCAGTATGTGCATCAATTACAGAAAAGGGTAAATGCTCAAATGATTTATTTTTGAATGGGAGTGTTACTTACTAACCTATATAAAATAGGCATTTCATGTTGAAGAAAAACATTCAACAATTGTTTTTAAAGTCTTCCACAATTAGTAATCAAAGAAATTCATTTGAAACAGTGAGGCATGGACTACTATCAGTTAAATGAACAGATGCTGAAAAAATAACACTCCATCATCTGTAAATGATGGACGGTTCATCTTTTTTATTCTATGTTAAGATAACCTTTCTGAAATTCAGAGTAGCACTATTTACCAGAAGGTTTAATTCCACACAGAAGAATGCATTTCGAGGAAAGAATTTCTGCACATAGATTTAGTTTTAAGAATGATGGAGTGATGTTTATAACCACGAAGTTCTAAAACAACGGAAATGTTCAATTTCAAGGCAGTTGCATAAACAAAGGATGATAAGGCATTATTATTCAAAAATTACTTTATCATTTGTATAGAAGTGTGTGTGCACGGAGTGCATGGGGACTTCATATGACAGCTTTTAGGAATGTGTTCTCTCCGTCTTATCTCAGAGAGGCACGGTCCTGTGGAGGGAAGGGGAATCCCTCAGTGAGTGTGTAAGGGACAGATGAAGGCCTGAGCATTGTTGACAAGCACATAGCCACGTGAAGGACACTAAGGACTCAGACCCATGGGAATGGCAAAACCTTCCTCGGGTCCATGTGCGTCCTTATGGACAGTGTGTGCAGAAAGCACCAACCGTTGCTTCCTCTGGAATATTTACAGCCTGGGATTTCTCCCTGGATTGAGGTTAGATCAGCCTTCTACTTTGTTCAGCTCTCTATGATGGACCCACATCCTCCATTCACACATATAAAATAAAACTGAGTGACTTTAGCACATAGCCCACCCAATTCCAGGTTCTGTGTGTCTGTGGTTCCATTCCCTATTTCTCTGGTTAGGTGAGGCCCTAAGCCCTCCAGACCAAAGCAATGTCTCTCGTTTATTTTTTTCTCCCATGCTGCATACTCTAGGCTAAGTAGCCCATAAGTTCCTGCTTTCTGTATCCCTGTGGGAGAATGCAGGTGACAGATACCTGCCACCTCATACAGCTGTGTGTAGTTTCTAGGGACTGAACGTGCATGGTCAGGCATGAATGGCAACCGCTCTTCGCACTAACCACCTTGCTGGCTCTGATACGGTATTTTACAATGAAACATGAGTTAACTGTTAAACACATTACATAGGATTACCTATCTTCTAAATTAAAAAAAAAAAAAAACTAATACATGAAGTGAAGATGCAAAGAGTGATAAAGCATAGGCAGGACAACTGTGCATAGCATATATAGGTACATAAGGTACATATATGCACATATAGACCACGAGCAGAAGTTGCCATGGGATGTACACACTTGTAACCATGGCTGTACCTAGGTAGTGAGTTTATCCATTTTTATAGGCCGCCCCTCTCTCTGCCAATTTTTCATGGATTCTACAATGGTCATAAATGACTCTGATAATGAAATAATAAATCACTCTAACCTAAAATTTTGCCTTTAATAAATGCAGACTTTCAGGTAATCTTTTTCTGAGGAATACCTGAGTGGGGTTCTTAGCATACTCAGGTTTTCTTATTCTGTCATTAGCATGGATAAATTAATCAGATTTTTAAGCTCCTTAAGGGCAGGGTTTATACCTTTTCTTTATTCTTGAGAGTTCTTGTACCCCTTCTGGCTGCTTAATAAAAATCCACCGCTCTGAATTCAGTCCAGTGCAATTTCAATTTCTTCTCTCATTAAGTGTCCCCTATGAATCAATTTAAACAGTTCTAGTAATGGCAGTTGCCCCAAGGTTTCTTCTCTCTCTCTTTAGCGTAAGGCAGTTCTTCACAATCCCCAAGACTAGGAGAGCGGAGCTTGTCTCAAGGCTGGAAGATATTTATTTTGTGTTGCTACAGGGTGGCTGAATGAAGCAATGGAGAAGTCACTCTATCCAGCCCACCTCAGAACTTTCTAATTATTAAGATGAATATGCAGAAGGTGATGACATAATGGGTCATGAACTTTTGTTCACTCAGGAAACCTGAACTTAGAACAAAGCAGGTTGTAAATGGCGTTGATCCTTCACCAAGAGGGCTGTGCCTTATTTCTCTTAAGCCTTATCTGGTGCTAAAGAAAACCAGGCCCCGGGAAGGCAAAGTGCAAAACAACTGTCTTGTTCCACAGAACTGACATCTAGATTCTAGACCGAGAAGCCCCACCTCATCTTGCATGGTTTTCACAGACACCCCGATGCCCACCTTAAGTCAGTCGAGAGCACTTGTCTTCCTTCCTCCAGCAGCTATGACAAACATGAGCTGTCATTTACAGATTAAGCCTTTAAACGCTATTTCTTAGCTAAGTGCCCTGCTGAGCAGTGGCCATAAATTGCTTTGCAGCACACTCTCCACACATGTGTGTGAGCTTAGATCCCAGAAGTCAGAATACCAAAGAGAGGAGAGGAATTGTTTAGTAATGAACCTGATCCACCCTGCTCATGGGAGTAAAAATGAGGTAGGATCAAATTCAGGTAGGTTCTACTGCAAACTCCTGATGGAATGATGCAGCCCAGTGACATCAAGGTTTGCCTAGAGCTTTTGGGAGCTGCCCTGCAGGCCACATCTAGGTCCGCTTAACTTCCATCTCCCTCCTTTCTGCTTCTTGGTTAGCTTGGCATGCTAACCAAGGTACATGTGCCTTCTCACCTTTCAGCTGCTATCCCCACTGGACTCCCAGCTAGCTCTGACCACACTGTTTCTTCTAATGCCAGGACCCCCAAAACTGCCATGACTATCTGTATTGTAGTGTCTCTTGAAGAGGCACTTGACACTCTGTTCAGGGGCTTTAGGTTAATGTGATATTTATCATGGGTCAACATGACAGGGTTAAGTAAGAGGTACTCAGAGATCTGGTAGAGTGTCGTGGTGTGTGTGTGTGTGTGTGTGTGTGTGTGTTGTGTGTGTGAAGGTGAGGAGTTGTGAAGGTGTTTCCATAGGCAGGGGATTGAGTTCATGGTCACTTGGCTTCATTTTCCTATGTCTGTGTGGTGAAGTAGAACACTATTATAGTGTCTATCTTAGAGGAAAAAAAACACTATTTAGAAAAACTCTTTACCTCATGGTGGTCAGAAGGGACAGAGACAAAAGGAGGAGAGAGAAATTATACTTTCCAATGAGATTTCATGAACTTCTTCCTCCAAATAGGCTCACATCATAGACATAACCACCTCCAAATAGTCTTTTAAAAGTATCAACTGATTAATGGGTTGATTCATTGATAAAATCAGGGCTTTGGGAATCAAATTAATTCCCAAAGGACGTGACGTGACCACTGCCTCACTGGGGACCCACGGCTACAATGCAGAAACCAGATCTAATCGCTATCAACAAGCTGGAAGGTCTGTCTTACCATCCCTGCTCTGAGATACAATGGCACTGGTCTCTGGGGCACTCCCCTTCCCTCCCCAGTTCTCAGGTCTTTAGCCTTAACTGGAAGCTGTACTATCCTCGGTCCTCCTGGCTTCCAGGTCTTTGGCCTTAGATGGAATCGCCCTGTCTGTGACACCTCTTGGCCTCCATAGCTATTGAGCCAGTTTTCATAACAATTCTGTCTTCTTAACGCATCCTGCCAGTTCTGTTTCTCTAGAGACTGCTGACTAGGAAAATCTGTGTTTGTCATTGTCCTTCCTTCTGCATCAGATTCTTCTAGAACACTTAGCACACTTCAGAGTGAACTGACCACTGGCTGTACATTCCTTCACTGATGCTCTCCTGTGTCTGTCTTCTGTGGCATCTTAGCTCTCTGAGGCGGAGACCCTCCCCAAAAGGCATTCTGTTCTTCACTTTTTAAAAAAATGAACTGGAAGCTATGATTGAAATCCATTTTGGATTCCACAGTTCTTTCAGGCCCTTCCCTGTGAAACACACGTTATCGATTCATTCTTCGCTTCTCATGCTTTCCTGTGTGTGTGGTGCACTCCTGGCTGGAAACACTCTAGGTTCTGTTACAATGAGTGCTACATGTCTGAGCAGCATCCATTCTGCTGTGAATTCATGCCCGACTTTTAACTCTGTATGCAGTCCCAGAATCTTGGGCTACACAGCAGAAAGATAGATCAGGGTTATCTGCCACAGCCAGAGCAGCCTGGGGGATACTTATTTCATAGCTAATGCCGGGAGGATACATTTGTTTATAAATATTGATGGATCCTGATGCCCTGCTTCTGAGTACTTAAAAAAAGACTGCATAACTACCCTCTAGGTTTTTATTTTATAGTGATTTCATGAAATTAATGCAACAAATTCCCTTTAGTACTACTTATACAGATGCTGTAAAATATATTTTAAAATGTCCAAAGAAGACCTTTAAGAAGTATGAAGCCAGAGAAGAAGCTTAAGGAATTCTAATTCAGAATTTCCTCCACCACAGGGTACTTCACATGCTGGTTTCCTCCTCTCCTCTCCTTTACTCATGATGAGGTTTCATGGTGTTGTTGCCCTTAAATCTCCTCCCACTTTGGGGCCTATGTGGTTGTTATGACTGTAATACTTGCGCTTTGGAGGCTGAGGCAGAGAATAACATGAGGTTATGTTCTTCTGCCCAGTGATCTGCCCAGTGAGTTTCAGACCAGTCTAGACTGCAGAGAGTGATATGCTGTCTCAAACTCAGTTCTCAGAAGAAAGAAGGGCAGGAGGGAGGCAGACAGGAAGAGGAGAGAGTGAGAGGGGAAAAGGAAGAGGGAGAAAGAGTAAGAAAGGGAGGGTGGGAGAGAGGTAGGGAGAGAGACAGAGAGAGAAAGAGAGAGACAGAGAGGGACAGAGAGAAACAGAGAGAGACAGAGAGAGACGGAGAGGGACAGAGAGACAGAGAGAGACAGAGAGAGAGACAGAGAGAGAAGGAGAGGCAGAGAGTTCCCAACTTCTATTGGCCTTCGGGATCACTCATGTTACATGCACTGTTTTTTGTTTTTATGATGTCATGTAATTCAAATATGAATGCCATGTGTTTATAATCTCAGTTAATTGGCAGCTATTTGCTGGAAACTAGAAGTGGTTTTATACATATATATGTCTTTTCCAGGATACTGATATCTATCTTGCATAATATCAGTAGCTGTTTGTTTGTACCAGTTTCTCTGTCCACCCACATTGTGATATAATTTTGTAAATGTGAAGACATTGACTATTTGACTCCTGGCTATATAAGCTTATTGCCTAAAATGGTAGAATATCATGAAGAAGTTTTGTCTCCAAAAGACAATATTGGTACATCAAAAGACTTAATTAACATAATCCATCCTTTGAATGAATGAAGGGGAGGCCATCTGATTATCAGATTAGAAGCAGAAACATCATTAAAGTTTAACACTTCCTCATAGTAGACCTCTTGGAAGTTAGGCGAGAAAACACTTTTCAGGCACTGACACAGGTGACCTGGAGAAAAGAGAAAGAAAATATGATAAATTCTACCAAAAGCAGAAGTTCTCAACCTGTGGGTTGCGACCCCTTTGTGGGTCAAATGACCCTTTCATGGGAGCAGCATATCAGATATCTTGCATACCCAAATATTTATATTATGACTTGCAACAGTAGCAAAATTACAGTTATGAAGTAGCAACAAAAATAATATTAAGGCTGGTTGTCACCACAACGTGAGGAAATGTGGTAAAGGGTGGCAGGCAGCATTAGGAAGGCTGAGCGGCACTGAATTACAGAGAAATCGGAAACATGAACGAACATCACCACTTCTTTGCTCAAATGTAACAGGATTTGTCATTAATGTTCGCAATGGATGTACAGAAATGTAGGCTCAAGTTAACTGCGGTTTAATTTTCAGTAAGGCGTGTGTGCTTTAAAAACAGATTCTATAATTTATAGAGAAGAGTAAAATAAGAAGGAAAAGGTGAGGGAATAGAGAGACATGAGGCCATGTGATTATAACAAAGAGATGCTGACGCAGAGAGTCTAACTATGCAGGAAGCTGAATGCAGTCCAGGATGGACCTCGCACATGAGGGAACGGGTGGGCATCAGCCAATCAGTGATGCTAGGAAACCGCAGTATTCATAAGAAAATAACCAAGGCTGGCTTCTTTCTAATATACCAGAAAATATACCCATGAAATGCCAGAAAAATTTAATATCTATATTTGAAATAGAAAAAAAGTTGAAAATAGAAAGTTTAACATAGTAACATTTTATAATCTTGAGGTAGAAAGAGATTTCTTATATAAAACACAAAATTAGTATCCATAAATGTTTGACAACTTAGATTTTGTTAAAATTAAGAGCTTCTTTGCACTTTTACAGTCATATCTAGTATTCAAATTATATTATTTGTAAAATTATGAAAATATATAAAGCAATGGTTTAAAATAGATGATAGATATGAACAGAAATGCAAATATCTGAGAAGTTGATATAAAAGTACTCTGTCTCCTTGGCAATCTTAGAACTTACTTTGTGAGTGCAGGGACATTGGCAATTTAATGGCAGGTTATAAATTTGTTTTCTAGAAAAGCAGCACATCATTAACAAGTCATGTTTCTCATAGGAGAATAGAGATAGCTTCACATTGGGAAGGTATTAATGTAATCTGTCCTATAGAAAGACACACAGATCAGTGTGTTTAAAAATACTGCATGATGCCTGGTCCGAAGAGAAGAACTTGTGAAGTCTGGTACTGGGAATGTTGAGCCTGTGTCCTTCAATTTTCTCTCCATGGAAATTTAAATGGATCCAACTACTTTAGACAGCAACTTACCACCGTATTTCCCACAACGTAGTTTGATCATATTCTTTCCCTTTCCTCAGACCCTCCCCAACTTCCCTGACCACTAAACTATTTTATTCCTCTCTCTTAAATCCCCCAAACCTAAACCAAACCACCAACAACAATAACAACAAAATATATACTCATACACACAAATGTGGAGTCTTTCTTGACTTGGCCAACTCCTCTTGAGCATGAGGTATGCCCCAGAGTATGGTTGATATACCCAGTGTCACTTCACTGAAGAAAACTAATTATACTTTCCCCAGCATCTATCAGCAACAAATAGCTTTTTGGTTAGGGGTGGGACTATGTACTCACTTTCTTTCTCTGTGCTTATATTTTCTGTCTTGCATTTGTAGTTCTCATGCAAGTTATCACACTCTCTTTTTTTTTTTTTTTTTTTTTGCAGTTTGAAGAAATTATTTATTGGTGAACTACTAATGTAACTTTTAGTATTTAACAGGGGCACCACATAACATATTTTACTATCTATATATTTTTAAAATAAAATTATGATAAACAATTCATCTAGACCCTGAATAATTAATGTCTGTCTGAGAATTGGTATCATTCTTGAGTACATTTCTGTTTTCTGGACCTAAGTTTCTTTGGTGTCCTCTTTCCTCAACTATATAGATGCTGTTTTTGGAGTCTCTTACTGCATTCTGTGCATCTGTTTCATACCTGACCATTCTGTTTATAAAAGAATACACTGAGGAACATTTATGACATCGTTTTTATAGTCTAGTTGAATTTTCACGGTTCTGATTGTGCTGTGCGAGTTGGAAAGTTCCTGCTTTCAGCAGTCCTTGCTCATGTGACTCATATAGAGTCAAGAGTAGCTCTGCATTGGTATGGATGGCTCTAACACTCTCTATGAGCTCATATGTGTGTGAACCCTGTTATATCTGAAAAATGCTATTTCCTTATGGTCATCTATTATGACCTCTTGCTCTTTCTCCCTCCTCTTCTGCACTGGACCCTGAGCCCTGGGGGGAGGGGATTGATAAAGACATCCCATTTAGGGGTGAGCACTGCAAAGTCTCTCACTGTTTGACAGTGCCCAGTTGTGGGTCTCTGTGTTAATTACCACCTACTGAAAGAAGCTTTCCTGATGAGAACTGAACGAGGATCTTATTTATTAGTATAGCAATATGTTGTCTTATTGCTGTGCTTATTTAACAAAATAATAGTAGGTTTTTCCCTAGGGCCTATGACCTATCTAGTCTCAGGTTATTAGTCTCATCTTCAATGTCAGCTATGGTGCTCCACATCATACACAGTTCCATCTTATAGCCCAACAAACAGTGGTTGGGTATTTTTTTTATAACATTTTGTGCCTGTCCTGGACCAATCATTATTGTAACCCAGTAGGTTTCTAGCTGGGTGATATTGATGTTTACTTTCCCCCCTTGATAGCATGTAATAGAATCTTCCCTAACACTATGAACCCTAGTCAGTAAGAGTAAAGTTTCTTGTCGAGCCCCAGCTCTGTTTCTCCGTGCTGATGTTTGATGTCATAAGCATGTGGTAGCTTCAGCAACAGAGTCTGGTTTTAGGTAGCAAACAGTAGCTTTGGCAATAGCATGGGATGTTGTAAACATGCACAGCTCTGCAAGACAGTGCTCCACCATTACCCTTGCCCTTGTGGGTACTTAGAGGTGGACAGCAGTCACCATGGAGTCGACAGTTTTGTCAGTGTCTGCTAAGACTTGCCAGTCTCTGGTTTGTAAACTGGAAGAGTCTTTTATTTTGCTAGTTTCCCTCAGAGAACCCCTGAATATTGAGTGTTAGGGAGTGGTAGATCAACAGTCCGAATACTTGCCCTTACAGCAATGTTTATGAGTTTCTGAATGTTCCCATTATTTTCATTAGTAACTCAAAGATACACCATTCAATGCCATTCCTTCTTTTCCTACCCCACTCTGCTGGCCGCTCTCTCACTGAACTTCATAGATAAACTCATGCACCCAAGTCTTTGCCTCAGAATCTGGATTTTGCAGAATATAAACTAAAATACCCTATGATTTAGCAGATCGACCCTAGAGAGATACTCTTGAGAAAAGCTTGTATAAACAGCTAGGCATGCTGGCATTTGCTTGCAATATCAGTATTTGGGAGGTAGAGGCAGGAGGATCAGGAATTCAAGGCAGTTTTGATTACTTAGTGAATTCAAGGTCAGCATGAGCTATAAGAGATCTCATCTCAAAAAGCCTCCTCCCCGCAAAAAGGGAATTTGTCTTAAACTAAAAATAAATGAACAAATAAATAAAGTCTGATTTGGTTTCTAAGAGAAATTCTATAAAAGAATGTTCATGAATCACTTTTAGTGGCAGAATGGCTATTGCAATTTGGATAAGAATGTCCTCCATAGGCTGACATATACTACTTGATCTGCAGTTGATAGGACTGTTTGGGAAAGATTAGGAGGTGTGGCCTTGTTGGAGGAGGTGTGGCCTTGTTGGAGGAGGTGTGGCCTTGTTGGAGGAGGCGTGTCAGTGGGGGTGGGTTTGAGGTTATAAAAGCTCAAGCTATTCCCAGGTAGGTCCTTCTTTCTGCTCATAGTTGCCATAACTTTGAGCTCTCAGCTACTGCTCTTGTACCTTCTCTATCTGCCTGCTGTAAGGAAAGGCCCTCACCATGATGGCCATGGACTGACCTTCTGAAACCATGAACCTCAAACTAAATGCTTTCTTTTATAAGTTACCTTGGTTGTGGTGTTTTGTCATGACAGTCGAAAAGTAACCAAGACAATGTCTGTGGTGACAATGGTTTTAGTTAAATACTCTTCATGTGTAGAAAATAAGTTAGCCACAAACATTGGCCCTAAATTTTGGAAACATAACATTGACTAGGGAAGGACTAAGAATCTATACAGTAGTTTTATTAAATTTATCAACATGCAAAAATATTTATTACCAAGAATTGGTAAATATGCATAGTAGATTTTAAAGCAAGGGGATGCCAACACACCAAAATTTATGTCAGTAAAGGAAGCAAAGGAGGGATTGGTTATGTTATATTCCTTGGTGACATGGTAGGTCTCTAGACATTTGGTATAACACTATGGTTTATGCTTAATATGTTTATTAATGAAAATGAGTAAGACGACTGACTTGTTAGAGATGATACAAATATTTACCAAATTTGTTTTATGCTGTGAAATGTGCATGCTATCATATGCCACAGTGCATTAATTACTTGATTATCACACTCAACAGCATTACATATTGTTATAAGTCTTTTGGTCCATGTTTTCATATTGAAAAATATGCAAGATTTATAAAAATGCCCCAAATGGGAAACTCTCCAGTGATCATTTCCACTGATGTCATGAGTATCTTTGAATAGCATTCAGCACAGTGACTTAGATTGTCCAGACCAAGGAAAATACCTAATATATATTCTGATAAGTAATAA
Organism: Mastomys natalensis; assembly: GCA_021653895.1. Classification (NCBI taxonomy): domain Eukaryota; kingdom Metazoa; phylum Chordata; class Mammalia; order Rodentia; family Muridae; genus Mastomys; species Mastomys natalensis. Next base: position 1,217,551 of record JAJTUV010000171.1, on the reverse strand, counting down.
TATGTCTAGTATGTCCAGATAAATGATTTTTAAAAATTATTTCTTTTAATGCTTTAGTCTTACATACTCCTGACTTACCTTTGGAAGTCAGCTTGCATTTCTCAATGGTAAGCAGTAAGATATTACATGTTAGGAATGCAACTGAAGTCCTGCAGAACACAACAACTTACTTAAAAGGTACACCTTGACATTGGTTTTCTTTTTGTACTACTTGAAAGTATATGGCATTAGAATAAGTGCTTATATGAGAATGTATTCTTTTATAATAGTTATAAATTACTAAATCGTATTCTGTAAAAAGATTGGTCTAAATTTCTAAGTGTAAGTCAAGTTTAAAAATCTGCAGTTCTCTATATATGATGAAACTGAACCCTAAGCCACTATCCAAGGTTGTGTGACCTGAAGCTACCAGGGAATTGTGTGGCAGCAGTAAATAGAGCAGAAGATAAAGGCTTCATTTGTTATCTGCTGCCAAAATACTCTTGCAAATGACACAAGAAAAAGGTCATTGCACAAGTTTACTGGCTGGTTTTGTGTCACCTTGACACAATCTAAAGTCATCAGAGAGGAAGGAGTCTCCATTGAGGAACTGCCTCCATGAGATCCAGCTGTAAGGCTTTCTCTCAATTAGTGGTCAATGGAGGAGGGCCCAGCCCATTGTGGATGGTGCCATCCCTGGATGGTGATCCTGGGCTCTATAAGAAAGACAGATGAGCAAGCCATGGGAAGCAAACCATTAAGCAGCATCCCTCCATGGCCTCTGCATCAGCTCCTGTCTCCAGGTTCATGACCCGTTTGAGTCACTTCCTTCATTGATGAACAGCAATGGAGAAGTTTATGCTAAATATTTGCATTTTGGCCACGGTGTTTCTTTGCAGCAATAGAAATCTTAACTAAGACAAGCAAGCCAATAAGAAAAAAAAATTACCTAGCTTGAAAAGTGTGTTTTACAAATGATAAGATAAAAAGTACACAAAGTAAAGACATGTAGTCTGAACATCTACCTAGATAGATAACTCTGTCACTTATGCATACACAATTAATTTAAAGTGAATTAAAAAGGAATTAAAACCAATTGGAAATCTTGTATATGTGACTTTAAGAGTGGTAATGAAACCAGGAGTGACCAGGAAGAACAGAACGAACTTTGGGGAGCAGATGAGAATAACTGTAATTCCTTCCTTTGAATTCCAGAAATGTATAGATATCCCTTATTTTTGTCTATGCATGAGGGGAGTTCACTGGGATTTACTAATTTCTATCATGTTTGTGAGCTTTCAAAATGATTATGATTTTTGATGCTAGAAAAGAAGTACGAAGCAGAAGAATTGCTTTGTGGTAGGAGTACCCTTTGTTTGACATGGTGTATTTGTTCTATGACAACAAGTTTAGAACATGGGGAGAGAAATGACTTCGGTTGTGTGCCTAAATCAAGGCAGGCACTATAAGACAATGCCTACATTTCTTTCCTATTTCCAATACAGCTGTGTAAAAATATGAACTTGAAGTGACATACTATTAATAAAGGTGCCTTGCATGAACATAAAGCTTTGTAATTTATGAGATGGCTCTTACCTATGGGGAAGAATACTACCATTTATCGGATGCAGACAGACTGTGTGTAATATTCAGGATCATGAACATTTTCAGCATTAACAATGTATTCATGATATATTTAACAGAGCAGTGCTATTTCTTCCAGGCTTCAGATGAGAAAACAAAGATGTCAGAGGATGTGAGTGGTCTGTTGGAAGTCCTACCTGGGAAGTGTGGAAAGTGGCCTTCAAATTTGAAATCTCTGTAGACTGCCACTAAAGCTACCAGGTTGCTATTAAGCCACCTAACATCTGCAACTGACAATATGACTATGTTACAGGCGCTTGTGTCTGAATCTCTGTGTTTAGCTTCCCAAAGATCCAAGGCAAGTTATTCACTCTATTCTGTGAATGCCTGCAATAAACACATTAACAAAATCCACAATTATGAATCCTGGAAAGGAAATAATCCCTTTCTTTCAATTTTGCAGATGAGATTCCAGTCTCTTTGGGCAAGATCAATGGCTCATAATAAACTCATTCTAACCAGTTAGAAACACATAATAGTAGCAACAGACCTCATGGATTTGTCCCAAGAGAGGGAAAGCCCACAGTACAGAAATAAATGGGCAAACTTATCACTAAGAATACTGAAGAAGTTGAGAGAAGATGGAATGTGTTGTTCCACTATAAATAATATTTAAAAACCGATTCTTTAAAATTAAAGCATCAAGCATTGACATTTTAGCAGCTGTGCCCCTTATCTTAACAGTAGTGAATTTTATCTTGACTTTTACTAGCAAACACCCCAACTTGTAGTTCCAAATGTTAATTACAACAAACTTAAGAAGAACTCAGTCCATTGCCCAACCATTATCCAAGTCCTATGTAACTTAATACAATTCAAAATCTACTTACTGAATAAAATTGGGGCAAGGTGCGGTTTGAATATGCACTGCCCCTCATAGAGGCATTACGTGGAGCCATGTGTTTAAACACTTACTCCCCGGCTGATGGCTCTGCTTTAGGAAGTTTCTGGAACCTTTAAGAGGAGGCACCTTACCGAGTCAAGTGGGTCACAGAAGGTGAGACTTGAGTCCTTTTTAACCCTGCACTACTTCCTGTTTCCTGCCTACTTCTGTGTATGGATGCAATGTGCTGTCACGTTGTTCCCAGTCTTGGGTGGAAGGTAGATCAGGAACTAAAAGCCAAAATAAAATCCCAAGTCCCTTAAATGGCTTCCTGTAGAACATTTGGTCCTAGCCATAAGTAAAGTAACTAAACAGACGAAAAGAAGTATCTCCTTTCAAAAGACTCGTCCAGTAAAATAATATATGTTGGAGAAAGTCTGTCACAATGTCGACGTGTTTGCTGACGTATCTGTTCTTTCCAGTTAGCGTTCCTTCAGTTTTATCATTTGGATTTACTTAGCAAATAAGTTTTTTTTTAAAAAGCCTCCTGACTCTGATTCTAAGTCATTCTCTTCCACATTTGCCCACATTTAACACTAGGATATACAGGACTGAGGTGTACAATTCAGATTCTCACAAGTAAATAACTGAATGCTACCTGCTTTGTCATGTATACACAGAAAGGAACTGTAGGCACGTTACCTTGCTTTTATGTTTGATGAGACAGCCATGCTTCAGTGGTAGAAGACAGACTGCTATCAAGTGAGACATACCGGAACCAGAGGCTGAAGGATGACCTAGAAATCTTAATATTAGCAATCATAGCTGTAGCTGAATTCAAGTTTATAGCAGCAGGGGGCGAAATTATGGTACAAATTACCATGGTAGGCCCAGGAAATTATTCTCTGCTGCATGGTTATTAACTGATAGATAAATAAATAACACTCTAGGACTGATTGACAAAATAAGAGTGACCTAAAAGCTAACAGGGGCACCATGCAAATAGTAGCCTGTAGTTGCTAGGCATTTTGAATCTGAAATGGGGTTTGGCACAGCAGAGAAGTCTCATGCTCTCTGCGCAATCTGCTGGAGCACTAAAGCGGTTCATTTGGGAGTCCTCAATCCCGAGGAACTTGCCATCCAATGCCACATATTAAACTACTACTACTACTATTATTACTATTACGATTACTATTACTATTACTTTACTTTTGTAAAATACAACTGAAGACCTGGAGCAGTGCTTGCATCCGAGTTCTTCAGAATGATTTTTTAGTAAGGTAAAAACGGTTGTCATTCCTTCACAACTTATCATCTCTTCCACATGGTGATTTCCCGGATTTGATGAAGTCGGGTCCCAGTGACAGCTATTTATGTATTCATAAGTATCTTTTGTTGTCCCAGTTAGAAGTACAAAGTACTAGTTAACCCTGAAGTTAACCCTTATAAATATGGGTTAAATAAGTTAGCCCATATTTCTGCTACGGACAATACTGCATCTTTGTATTTGAAACTAGCCTCCAGGGACTTCGCAGCTACCAGAGCCCCTGCCTCCAGACAGTCTTAGAATGCAAGGGCACCTGGGGTAGGAGATGGGACCACGGTTCACTCTGGAATGTCATACTACAAGGCATCAAAGATAACTTCTTGAAAAAGCACCCAGATGCTTCCCATTTATATTTCTTAAGTTTATCAGTATTTGATATTATCCAGTGATATCAGAATTATTTTGTATCAATTATCAGGGCTATGGACTTTACCAGTAAATTATTGATTGTCCTTATTAACACACAAGTGTTTGGATATTTGGACAATGTTAATAACCTCCGCCCCTCCGCTGCCTCTGCATTTCAATGCCATAGTCAGAAATACAGAACAAACAGACTTTTGTAACATCTACAGAGGAGCAATTAGGAGGCAAACATGTCAAAGATGAGTCCTATGGTCCAGAGATATTCATCTAAGCATTGCTTCTGGATCAGCTTTTTCTGAGAGAAAATACATTCATTTTTGTGCAAGAGTTGAGGCTTGGGTCTCAAAGCCTGTCCCTGCAGGAACAAAAGCAATCGGAAATAAATGGTTCATTAATTTGTCCAAAATAGGGTGGCTTTGAAAGGTCAAAATTACTAGCTGTATCTACTATAACAAAATATCAGTCTTGGATTTAAAACATATCTGAAGGTCAAAGCATGCCATAAAATCATGTTTAGTGGGTCTTCCTCAAAGCTACTGACTGCAGATTATCTTCCACAGACTAGCAAACTGTTTCTTTCTCTGCACCCAGGAGATAAGCACATCTGGAAGGCAGGGAGGAATGCAGCTGAATTAAATGATATGCTTAGCTACAAGGCCACAAGAGATGGCAACCAGGGGGCGAAACAAGGAAGTCTGTCCTATGTCCAGGAGTTTTGATAAGGACATTCACTTGAAAATTCCACTTCAGTGTTTTGAAAGGACACATTTTTTTAAAAAAAATAGTTAATGTGTGTGCATGTGTGTGTGTCTGTGTGTGTCTGTGTGTATGTGTGTGTATTATGTGTGTGTGTGTCTGTGTGAGTCTGTGTGAATGTGTGTGTATGTGTCTGTGTGTGTGTATGTGTGTGCATATATGTACATCTGTGTGTGTATGTGTGTCTGTATGTATATGTGTTTGTGTTGTGTATGAGTGTGTATATGTGTGTATGTGTGTCTGTATGTATATGTGTTTGTGTGTGTATGAGTGTGTATATGTGTGTCTGTGTGTGTATTAATATGTATGTGTGTCTGTGTGTGTCTGTGTTTGTCTGTGTGTCTGGGTGTGTCTATATGTCTGTGTGTTTGTGTGTGTATGTGTCTTTGTGTGTATGTTTGTGTCTGTGTGTCTGTGTGTATATAATATATATGTGCGCATGCATGCATGTGTGATGGATTTGTACTCTCTGTGTGGATTTATATGGCTGTGCATACAAGGAGGCACCAATGGAAGGCTAAATGTCCTGTTCTCTCATTCTCCTTATTTCTTTAAGACAGGGTCACTCATTGTTCCTGGAGTTAGGCTGGCAGCCCACAAGCCCCAGCTCTTCTCCTGTCTCCACCTCTCAGAGTGCTAGAGTTATAGGTATGTGTATGGATGCACTGGGCTATTTAATTGGGTGCTGGGATCTGGATTCAGGTTCTCATGGTGCATACCAGTCTTTTCCCCTGAGACATCTCTTGAGTCCCACGCCCCTTGCTTTGCCTATGTTCTGAAGGGTACACTACTGGAGGGACTTGTGATGTTTCTTAGGTAACTAAGAGCCGGTTTTAATAAGTTATCACATTGGCTTTGTTTTACAGTCCTCATGGTAGGTATTCAGTACCACTCATAAAATTTGATATCCCTTATCAACAAGTTGTCCTTGCAACAGAATTTTGAAATGCATTTTCTTGGATCATTATAACTCATTAATGTCAGCTATCCTCTGTCTCCCAGAAAAGGTTTGGTCTGTGATTGAGGGCACAATTTACTGCAGTCTCAGGAAACTCATAATGATGGATAATGCTTCAGAGGACAACTAGGGAGCAAAATTTTGCCTCTGGAGAAGGATGTGTCTGACATAATGACACACAGGCCAGGTTGAGTATACCCTTGATTTTGAAATGGTGAGCTTGATTATTCAATGTTAAAATGTGGATTTAGAGAAAAACAAACAAATTCTGATGCTAAGAATAATTCACTACACATGACAAAACCATCCAAAGACACTTGATTCTCCCTGCAGCTACTGAAGATCTGAGTTTTCTTTGCTTTTTCATTACCCACTCCTATCAAATACTCAATGTCTCCATTCTTCTGTCATTGTTCCCGGTTACAACCACATTAAACAACATCTTTAGGCTTAGAAATCGTTTTTCTGTTTCCCTCAGAATCCTGACTTCCTACAAAAGAACTGAAGGTCATCAGTGATAACATTGTAAGACCTTTTCACAAACATGGTCTTCAGCTTGATAGCTGCAGTGTCACTAGAACATATTTGGTTAGCTCATTCTAGGTGGGAACCAAGAGATCATGTGGATCCTGGTCAAATACAAACTACTTCCTGAGAGGTAACAGTCTAGAACCAAGGTATTTGTCTTACTGTACATGCATGATTGATAGAGTCTTCCTGTTGCATTGAGAACTTGTAATCATCTAGACCCCATGAAAGCAACTGAAAGAACTGGCAACTTGGATGAAGTAGATTGCATAGGAGATTTCTGCCTCTACCAACTAGATTTCATGAATCTTCTTCACTCTATCTCTATACAAATATTTTCAGTTTTAGTGTTTTGTTTCACAATCCCTAAAGTTGCAAAGATGGCAGATTGGCTCATGAAATAGAGCATTTTCAGCAGCCTTTATATCTGAGCTTTACTTATGCAGTATGTTTATGTTAAAATGTCACACCAGCCACACCAAATCTTTTTAAAAGGAGAAAAATAAATAGTGTAAAATTCAGAGAAAGAGAGGGGCAGAAAGAGAGAGAGAGAAAGAGAGAGAGAGAGAGAGAGAGAGAGAGAGAGACAGAGAGAGAGACAGAGACAGAGAGAGACAGAGACAGAGAGAGACAGAGAGACAGAGACAGAGAGACAGACAGAGATGAGAGAGACAAACAGAGATAGAGAGAGACACAGAGACAGACACACACACATGTGTACACACACACACACACACACACACACACACCTTTGCTCCACCCTTTTCCAGTCTGAGGCCCTAAATTCATGTTGCTATTCGTTTGCTGGTTCATAATTTCATTCTATCTATCTATCTATCTATCTATCTATCTATTCTATCTATCTATCTATCCATCACCTATTTTCAGCTCACTTTCATCCTTTTATTTGGTTTAGCACCCCAGTCCATGAGATGCTGCTGCTCACATTTAAGGTGGCTCTATCCACCTTAATTAACCCAAAGTAGAAACTCTCACAGACACTCAGAGACCTCATCTTAAATCTTGATATTTTGTTTAGACAAGAAGAGGAAAAATATCTTCCCTTCTGTTACCTGACTATTTCTGTAACATTCAGCATTACCATTCTTTTTTTTTTTTTTTCCTCTAAAATGTTGTCTTCAAGATGTGATTGATCTTTACCTTGAAACATGGGTTATTGTTGAATACTGCTTTTCCTCCGCTTCCTGTATGGCTCTCCCTTTCTCCTTTCTCTGTGGTCCTCCTAGGTCTGATTCTTTCTGCTACATTTTTCCTTCTTCCTATGAATCCCTCTTAATCTGTAGTTGATGGTTGCTTGGCTTTTCCCTTCCCGTTTTCACACCGTAGAGCCTTTATTGTATGTAGCTGATAAATGATGAGTAGGACTTTTCTCTGAGAATTCATTACAACAAGCGTGTTTCCCACCAAATGGACCAACACGCCCATCCTTTCTATTCCAGCATTTGATGTACGTTTATACCTTTCTTCTCCCTGGATGGAATCTATTTCTTGAATCTTTATAGAATGTGTTCAGTGTAGTCTTGTTCCATGCTGGAGCCTGTCCCATAAGCCATGATGGTCTTGATTGCCATTCAGATTGAGAATAAGCACGGAGAAGGCAGCTGAAGGAGCCTGCTCACATGGATCAAGCTGTGTGGAGAGGAAAAAAAGGAAGAAACATAAGCTGAGATCTTTTTCATGTATGCGTGAAATGCTGATTTCTATGGGTCTATTCTGGGACAATTCAGCTTCTCCCACTACAAAACCTCCCACAGGCCTGTCAGTTCTCATTGCAGGCTCCAGATAGATCAAAAATCCTTTCAGAGCATAAATCGATGGGCGGCTGTGAGGTCCAGGAAATGCTTATTGCTAGCTGTGTGGTGGAGGAGGGGGTCCCCAAGAATCTGAGGGTTCCACACATGGACACTGAGGGGAATCCCTCTGTGCTCTTCCTGGAGTCTCAAGTTACCTGATTATCCCAGCATGTGGCTTTCTCTGTGACCTGAAAGAGTGGACTGGTTTTTGTTGTTTTGGTGGTGGAGGTTTGGGGGATTTTTGTTTGTTTTTGTGCTGCATGCAAATCACTACTCCACAGTGAACCTTTTTTTTTCCCCTAAAAATTTGGTATTATTTCTTTGTTGTTGTTGTTGTTTAAGATTTGTTTGTTTATTTATTTATTTATTTTATGCATATGAGTACTGTAGCTATCTTCAGACACACCAGAAGAGGCATCAGATCCCATTACACATGGTTGTGAGCCACCATGTGGTTGTGGGGAATTGAACTTAGAACCTCTGGAAGAGCAGTCTGTGCTCTTAATCACTGAGCCGTCTCTCTAGCCCATAGTTCATTTTTTGAAATCAGGATCACATTAAGTATTGTATTTGATTACAGGTGTTTGTCTCCTGGTGAATTCTTTGTTCCTTTGAGTTTATAAGGAAGGAAAGAAAAGGAATGGAAGCTATCTTCTTGTTTTAGTGACATTCCAAAGGAAAGGCATCTACAGAGCCATGACTGACTGAGGGCCTCACCTGGAAAACCTCAGTATGGGAATGTAATTCCTGCAACAGCCTAGAGTCATGGCTATTCATGGGGCCATCTTACCTTAGAGTTTTACTGGCTTGTGTTGCAGTTAGCAGTGAGTTAGCTGTCTGGGACAAGACATGAAATTATGCACCAACATTAAATTGTATGTTAAACTTATATTATTATAGTTTTAAAGGACTAAAGTAAAGTTTGAAGGTTCTTAGTGAGAGAAAGTTGTTCATTTATGTATATTTTAGATTTGGGGTTATTTTCATTTAAGTATACTCTGAAATCACAAGACAGTCTATTTAAGGAACAAAATAGGTTACCACTACAAGTTCTAATTAATTAATGCAAATGACAATCATCTCTTATGCCGTACAACTAAAAATTTCACAAATAAACAGGAAACAAGATGCAACTCATTTATAAATAAAGGAAGTAAAGCATGATTTTGTATTATAAATATGTATATATAAAGGTATATGCCTATTGACATTCCCAACAATTTCAAATTCTAGATTTGTTCAAGGAGCTTCACTTTTCCCACACTCATCAATTTAAAGAGAAACATCTTATCCATGTGAACTGAAAGGAAATATAAGGGCGGCTCCTGGATCTGTTTTATGGACATTCTAACTGTAAAAATATGTTTTTTGGCTAGGTAGAATGAGAATGGGAGTAAGGGAAGGAGGTGTGTGGGGGGGAGAACCAAATCTTTTACAAATTAAATTATGATCTTTAAGCTCCTTTCCACTCTGCAATTTTATCATTGTAAGTCTCTTACATAGCTCTGTATTACCTCATCTGTAAAATTGCTATAATAATACCTGAGCTTGGAAAATTATTAGTATCAAAAATTAGGTGTTGTGTGAGGAAGCATAAATTTGTTTTGATATATGATTTATTATTATTAATCAAATTCAAGGAGTTTTTTTTTTAATAAAGGAAAAGATCCAGAGAATTAACCCACATCCTGCTACTGTCTTGTTCTTCTGGTACCATTGTTATGTATCATGGCATCTGCATGTCTTCCTGTATCTTTGAGTCTTAACTAATCTTGTTTGCTACTGCACACACTGCTTTCCCCCAGAAGAAGCTCCTGGGTTATAATTACGCAGTTTCTTGTATTTCTCAGGTGGTCTCATCCTTACCCTAAAGATGACCAGAACAAACAACAACAACAACAAAACCCCCCAAAACAACCAACCAACTAACCAACCAACCAACAGAAGGGGAAAACTGCTAATGGTTCTCACTGGGATCTCCTTCATGTTAACTGTCCTGTAGGTATGTGTGCTAAAATGGGTCATCTAAGCTTGTCCCAAATATTCATGGGACACAGCTTCCCGGTTCACTCCAGTCTAGCATTTTGACTCATATCTGAACCTTTAAACCCTCCCCACCAAGGATATGGGAATCACAAGCTTTCATTTGATACGGTTTTATGACTTTTAATGAACCTGCCAGAGAGGTTTTTCTTTGTGGGTTTTATGCAAAGAAAAGCGAGTACAAAGGTTTCTCCTTTTTTGTCCCTGAGAGTTCAGAGTGTGATTTGCTAGTGGAAGAAAAACCTATGAGCGAAATCTTCCCTTCCTTTCTAGAAGTTCTTTAAAAGCAAATATAAACACTGTGAGTTACTGGTTTCCTGGCATCCTATTTGTCTGGGTAGATTCACAAATTACACATCCACTTCATCATGGCGACGCCCATTCTGGATCCATCACTAGCCTAACGTTACTCTGCCCATCCATCACTGAGGTGTGTCTACACTGGGGTTTTAATGATTGCAGACAGCTCTCTGTTTAATTCCTGGTGGAGTGGCGAGGTTGGGAACTCTTCAGAGAACTGCAATGCTTAAACACTAGGAACATCTCTGTGTATAAGAAACATGTCTGATACCCTCAGGGATGGTCATTGGCTTTCTTATTTAGGGAAAACATGATTCCCACAGGCAGCTTCCTTAAAAAAAAAAAAAATACAACAAAAGCACAGGAAACTCTTATTACTGTGTCACAGAATGAACTATTAGATTCTAGAGCTGGAGAGATGCTCTGAGGTTTAGAGCACTGGTACCTCTTACAGAAGACCCAGGTTTGGTTCCCAGCATCCACATGGCCACTCACAACTGTCTGTAACTCCAGTTTCAGTGGATCTGATGCCCTCTTCTGACCCACGTGGGCAGTGTTGATGGTATATCAACAGTGTGAGCAAAACACCCAGACACAATCAAAATAAACAACAAGAAAACAACCTCTATGTTCCCTGATTTGTTTTTTAGTGACAGGATCCGATGAAATAGATACATTAGTTTCATGAGCCCAATATTACGTTTTAAAGAAATTCTTGAGAAGAGAGGAGATGGATACGCAGATCACTCTGACAGCACTTGGGTGCATGGTGATTATCCTTGCTCTTCAGATACGTGCCAGATGGCTTCTCCAACCATGAGGAGAAGCCTCTGCGTTGGATGGGAATTTTGCATACACTGCTTCAGCTTCCATATTAATTGAGGGAAAAAACCCTCTGCTTAACATTTTACTGGGCCACCATTTTTTAATTTTGTAAAATATTAAAAAGTATTTTGGGAGTGGAGCTGTGGTTCTCAAAGCTGCCTATGGATTCCTTATAGACCCTTAACATATACCTTTATATACAGAGGTTGAGAAGGTAGCTGTCACCAGGTCTGATAATCTTCTGTATTGAGAATTAAAAATCACTTACGGATGGCATTTTTCACAGCAGGAAATCATGAGTAACAGAGATGGAGTTAGTGTAATACCTGCTCAAATGCACCCTAAGTAAATATTAGTCTTCAGTGATGGGCAAAGTGCCCGATGCTCATTTGAAGCTCATCTGGTACAGCCACATGGTGTTGACGGTAGTGATGAGTGTCGTGATAACATATGGGACACTTCCCAGCTTTGGGTCATTCAAAATGCATTCTTTCTATTAAAAGACTCTTAGGAGTCTTACAGTGCCCCCCGTTGCCATTTCTTTCAATTCTAAGCTTTTAAAGCCAATAGAATGTTAAACAGTTATCAGAATTGCTAGTAGTAAGTGACTCAGTAAGGAAGAGAAATATGGGAAGGGAGAAAAGACGGACCTTGTGGCTGTGTTAGTAAGAACAAAACAGAGTGTGAAGGTTGTCCACACTTGCTCTAGTGATACTGCCATTGGCCTATAGCTCTTACCCTCCCACAACTAGTAGGAAATGCTGATGGTTTATTTCAGTCACATGGTACAGATGGAGAGGCTACAATGAGCTGAGCTCAAGCCTGAACTGCTGACGCTTCCTCTACCTTGCATCTACTACAGGTCTCACAAAATGGAGCAAACTCAGTAAGTGCTATGGAACTAACTGTCCCATTCCCTGGTTCCACTATTCCATTACTGGGCTCCAATGTCACAATGACCTAGAGGGCCAGATAAGCACACTTTACTTTCATGCTTGTTGGAAGATGTGGCTAAGCAGTTGCTCAGAGCACAGCCCTCTGCAGAACGCCACATTAGGAAATCAGTACTTCCAAACAGATGGCGTTATGAGCCTTGCTGATAAGATTTTGCAAAAGTGAACTGCATCTCAAGTCATTCTGTAGGGATGCTGAGAAGGGCTACATTAGGAGGATGTTGGTCCTGAGTATCACAGTCCTGAGAATAATTACAAGAGTTAGATAGTCATAATAGACCACAATTGTGAGAACTATCTTCAATTATTTTTTTCCATTGGTTTGTGTCTTAGATAGGGTTTCCATTGCTATGAAGGAACACTATGACCAAAGTAACTCTTATAAAGTACAATATTTAATTAGGGTTGTCTTACAGGTTTAGAGGTTCATGGTAGGAAGCATGGCGGCATCCAGGCAGGCATGATGCTGGAGGAGCTGAGAGTTCTATATCTTGTTCCAAAGACAAACTGGAGAAGACTGGCTTTTAGGGAGCTAGAACAGGGGTCTTAAAGTTCATGCCTACAGTGACATACTTCTTCCCACAAGGCCACACCTATTCCAACTTGAAAGCTACATGCTTGTTCTCAGCAGCATTAATACCACAATAATACCTATAAGTTGTAAACTAGCCATAAATGAGCTCCTATAATCTGGACTGGGAAGGGTCAAGTCAGTCCAGAAAATATGGTATTGAGGAATCTAGATTCAATATGTAGCTTCAAGTGGATATAAAGAAGCCTCTATAGTCCTCTCAAATAGAAATACAGAGATGAAGAGAAAAATATAATAAGATAACATACAGACACAAACACACACACACTGCACATGCACACACACACACACACACACACACACACACAACAAGCACACACACGGGGATCAGGGGCTGTCTAAAGCAAGCTAACATAGTAAAGCGACCAGTATACTGAGTCACAGCCTGTCAGGGCCTGGGGACTACCTGCATCCTAGGCATAGCTTTGAAGAGATCTTTAAACTTCAACAGAATCAGGTGATGTAGTAGAAAGCTCCCGAGTCAGAATATCCCTACTAAACTAGCAAAATGCTGATTATAAAAAATAATGATGCTAAAATCATATAATTTAATCTACATGGATAAATATTTAAATTATATACAATAGTCTAAGAACACTAAACACAGACAAAACTGGATTAAAAAGAATTACCTAAGTACATGTTACCTACAATAAACTCATTTGAAACATAAAAATTAAGTAGATATATTGCAAATGAATAGAAAAGACACACCATATAGACGTTAATGAAAAGAAAGGTTAGGTGGTAACATTAATTTCAGACAAAATAGATTTCCCAGCAAAATTTGCCAGAGATAGAATTATTTAATGACAATACTGATTTAACAAAACTGTGTAACATTCCTCCATAGGCACACAACTGACTGCACATGGGATAATACAGGAAGCAAAGGAGAGAGAATTGAATGGAGAAATTGATAAGGTCACAATTATGGCTTATAGACACAATTCTACTCTTATATATCTCTACAGAAGTAGAAGGCAGAAAATCAACAAGAATACAGAACATTTGGATGAACATCATCAACCAGGTGGTCTAACTGAGTTTTACAGAATATGTCACCAGATAGCAGAAAGTATAGATTTTTGTCAAGTGTACTTTGAACAGCCATAAAGATAGATCTCATTCATGAAGGGAGTGGGTGAGGGTTGAGGAGACATCTTAACAGGTGAAATGAAATCATAAAAGTAGACTGCCTACTCTACGAAATAAAGTGAAATCTATAACAAGGTACGAAAGGAATATCTCCAAGTCTTTGCAAACTGACAAAGCCATTGCCAAATAATTCACAAGTCAAGTAAGAAATGGGGAAGCTAGAAAATGCACTGAGCTGAAACATTGCATCAAATGTTGAATGCTAGGACTAAAGAAATGTTAATGAAATCAAAACACAAAACCAGTAGGGGAATCAGTGAAGACTGACTCTTTAGCAAGATCTGCAAGATAGGAAAATTCCAGCAATACTGGCAAATTAGGAAGGAGAGCAGAGAAAAATTGCTTAGACTTGGAATATAAAAAAGGATGATTCTAATTCTGTAGCCTCTAAAGTAATTATGAGAAGAATGGCAAATCTGAACACACCAAGTTGTTGACCACAACACATTTAGGTTAAATAGATCAATCTCTTTGAAAGCCACTGGCTTCTAAGACTCATCTAAGTGAGAGAATTACCCTTACCATCTTATAATGAGTAAGGTAATTTAACTCATAACTTAAAAATATTAAGTAACAAATTCACAGATACATGTGATAATTCTACCAAATATTTAACAAATAAATAATATCCACGTCATTTAGACAAAACAGGAGTTATTTAATAACTCATTGGTGAAAAGAATGTTACTATGATATCAACCAGCCAAACATTACAAAAGAAAATAGAGGCCAGAGGTGTCTTCATCCAGTATCTCACATTATTTTTGAACCACATTTTTCACTGAACCTGTAGCTCAACAATTCAGCTAGAGCAGCTGACCAGTAAAATCTTAGGACCCTAGATCTATCTTTCCTGATAATACCACACCACCACCATGCACTGGGACTGGGGGTATGAGCTACATGAACCCACATTTTAGGTTAGTATTAGGAGCTTGAATTCAAATCCACATGCTTGTATGTCAAGTACTTTATTAACTGAACCATCAGAATTTACTAGGATTGCTGTGTGTGTGGTGTGTGTGTGTGTGTGTGTGTGCACCGGGCATGAGCACGCATGAGCATGTTCATGCAATAAAGATGATTGAAAATTTATAGGTAAAGGGAGAAGCTAGAATGGCTAATATGATATTTAAAACAGATAATGCTGAAGGATGAAATTATCCTTTACAATTTAAGGTACTTTAAAGCAGAACAGGACACTGAGGATAGGCATGGGTGCAGTCAATGGAACAAGTGCGTAGTCTAAAAGGAGATACACTCCCATGTGACCGATGAAATTTTGTAAAGGTATACATGTTATTTAGTAAAAAAAAATGATATTACTTTTCATAAATTAAATTGGAAAATTTTTCATAAATTAAATTGGAAAATTAGACATCAAAACTAGGACACAAAAGAATAAATCTTCATTTATATCCATACTGCAAGTAAGAACTAATTTGTACTAGTCAAATATAGAGTCTAATACTGTAAAATATGTAGAATAAGACAAGAAATGATTTGTGACCTAGAAGTAGACAAGAATTTGTAAAGTGAAACAAAAAACTCACAAACTATAATAAAATTGACACTCTGGACTTCATTGGAATTGAACATTTTTGCTGTACTCAGAGCAACAGGAGAGAAACATTTCAAACAGCCATGTTTACTGGGAGAAGATATTTCCAAATCACCTGTCCAGCAAATACTTGCATTCAGTATATGTGTGTTTGTGTGTCTGTGTGTGTTTCAAAACATAATTAAAGCTAGTCCAAATGGTGTAGTCCTGAAATCTAAGTTGCTTGAGAGGCTAAGGAAGAATGCTTATGTTCAAAACCATATTGGCAATTTAGTTAGACTCTGGTCTCAAAATAAGAAAATATACAGAGGATAGAGAGATGGCTCAGTGATTAAGAGTGGATACACTTCTTATAGAAGACCCAAGTTCAGTTCCCAGCATCCACATCAGACAACTCACAACTACCTGCAACACTAGGTCTGGGGACCTGATGCACACTTCTGGCTTATCTCAGGTGCCTGCACTCATGTACACACAGCACTCACAAGTGTGCTTGTGCACACACATACACACACATCAACACACACACACACACACACACACTATAGAGGGTAAGAGATTGCAATCAGCACTTTTCTATCTCAGATGAGGTTCTGGATTTTGTCCTCTGAATGCAAAAAAAGCAACAATAAAACAAACAAACAAACAAACAAAAAACAAGTAGACAAGCAAATTGAATAAGAAACAACCCAACTAAAAAGTGGTCAAAGTATTTGAATGTGATACAGCAAACATCATGAAATTTAACTACACGCTTATGACAAGGTCTTAAAATAAAAGTGGAAATCTGGGACATGGCTGGGGCGAGGTATAAACTTGCATAACCACACAAGGAGCACAATTGGGAAGTTTCTCATAAAATTAAATTTATGCTAACTCAGCAATTCCACTCTGTGTTGTTTACAGTGAAGATTGAAAAATAATGAATGTTTATGGCAGCCTTGTCCAGAACTGCCTAAAAATGAAGGAACAGAATGTTTCAATAGATGAACATACATGGCACATGACCACAGATGAAAACCATAGAAGGACTCCTGGGGAAGCAGTCTAGTAGGTAAAGTATTTGCATCACATGCATGACGATTCCAGTTCAGATCTTTAAAGCACACCAACAATCCTGGTGTGGTGGTAGGTTTCTATAACCCCAGCACTTAGGGAGTGAAGACAGGAAGATCCTCAAGGCTTGCTGGCTTGTCAGATCTGAGATCTCTGAGTTTAGTGAGAGACTTTGTCTCAAATATTATCAACAGCAACAACAACGTGGAGAAGTAACTGAACAAGATACCTGTCGATTTCTCACCTTCACATGCATTCAAGTACATACACCTAAAGTATACCTAAACACACAAGCACTCCCACCCTCAGGAGCATACACACACACAAACACACCACATTCACATGCACAGACAGACAACACACACACAGACACAGATACACAAAACACAGAACACACGTACATCATATATGCATATGCACATGCACACACATGCACATGATAGACAGACACACACATTTACATGCACAGACAGACACACAGAGACAGACACAAAGACACAGATACATGGAAACAGAAAGACACACAGACAGTCCATATACATACATGCACACGCACATGTACACACACACAAACATACACAGACACACACACAGACACACACACACAAACACACACAGTGGGGAAGTTCATGAATCAGTTTTGTTTCCATAGTGTGGTGCTTATTTGAACCTATATCGCCATTAAAAAAATCTATAGGCCCACACAAGTAAAAACGTTTTGCTGCTATTCAATTTTTAAAGTGAAATGGAAATTAAGGTAAAAGCTATACACAATGTAAGAAACATATATTTTAAAATAAAAGTTGAGCATTATCCCTAGGTCTAATGATGCTTGAAAACTCAACAACAACAATTCCTTGTTGAAAACTTGACAACCAGGGCACTCTGACGAACCAAAGCTGTTGAATTGTGATCCTTGTTCTTTGTACTTACCTGAACTTGACGACATTTCCGGTACTTGTGGACAGGAGGACAGTGCCAATGAGTTGTAAATATGACATGGTAGGGATGGAAGGCAAAGATCTGGACATCAAATGGGCAGCTGACGAGCACCCAGGGACAGGTGCTCCCAGGGATGACTCCTCTGCAGAACATGGCTGACCACGAGGGAAACAAGAGGCTCTGAGCTTCGGCAGGTAGATCAGTAGACTCCAAAACGCTTGGCCTGCTCAGTTTAAAATTAGGAAATAATCTATGGGAACATGTTCTTTCCTGGCTGTCTACAGATCAGGGTCTGGAATAAATGGTCTAAGGACACACTCAGGGCTTTTATGTAGGATGTGTACATTTTAAAATAACTCACAATTGACAGACAGCCCAGCCCATATTCTTCATGAAAGGGAGAAAAATTCTTCCAAATACATGGGAGGTGCGGACAGCTATATCCAGAGAGTTTAATAAGAGAGACATATCTTTATATAAAATACATAACTTGAAGGCACAGTTTTATTTATAAAATATATACTGTGCAACCATTAAAGCAAATGAGATGGCTCTTTGTGTAGTGCCACAGAGATTTATGCTGCCTAGAGAATAGGTCTGAAAATTCATTCCTGTTAAAAAAACAATTTCAAGCAAGTCTATCCATAGATATATGTACTATTCTCTACAGGTAGTGCAGAAGTTTGTGTGGGTAGGAGGAGAGCAGAGAAGTTAATGGGATGATCTCAGAGGTGGGCTTCCTTAGAGAAGAAAATAAATGGTGGAAAGGAGATCTTCTGTGCCTTATAATTTAAGAAATTACTCTCTCATCCTAAATTTGAATAGCACACTTATAATTTCTTTGAAATGAGAGAAAAGGCAAATGGATGCCCAGCAGATGATAGCGTTGCCTTTCTTAGTCTGGTGAAATGAGCCAGAAACTTTACTTCTGATATCTACTGTGATTTTCTGCATTGCCAACATTTCTGTAGTAAGTAATATAATGCTTTAGAAAACTAAAGCTTGTTTAAATTACCCTCCAATAGAACAAAACCAACTATGCTATATCACACCTTCATAGAACACCTCTGCTGTAATTAAGGACTGCATGTGCCTTCCTAGTTCCACTCCACAGATATCCTCCTCCTAAACTTTTCATTTAAAAAGGAGCAAGCCCTCATCTCCTCAAACACCAGAAGAATTTATAAAAATGGTCGAGGATGGATTAAAATCATGAATCAAGTAGAAAGTGTTCTCCACTGTTCCCAAATCAGCTCATCCGCCGTGTCTTCACCCTCTGTAATATAGGAGCCATCTTCCTTCCCAACCCTGTGGGTGATTCATGGCTACTGACCATACATTTTGATAATTTGATCACTTCTCAAAGAGTGCTGTGTCTGGTTATGTACCGATCATACTCTCAGTCTTTAAATTTTTAAACATTTATTTATATGTAGAGGGGAGGAGTGGGTGTAATCCACCACAGTGGATGCATAGGAGTCAGAGGACAGCTTGCTGGAATCAGTTCTCTTTGTCTACCATGTAATAGAACTTGGGTTATCAGGCTTGGAGGCAAAAGCTTTCCTCGCTGGGCCATTGTGCCTCCCCCAGCATCAGTATCTTAAAGGTCCACGTATCTACTCTGTACTCTTACCACATACATAGCTAAGCTCTTCAGCCATCAGGTCTTTTCTGGGACTGTGCCCTGATGCACTTTTCTTTCCCTCAGGAATCCAGGCTGAGGGACATGTTTCTCTTCGTTTCTGTATTGCCAAGACAGCACAGGAGGAATATAATAGATCTCAGAGCTGGTGAAAGAGACTCAGTGTCAGAAGAAGTCATGGGAGCTCTCTTCCTCTGTGTATCAAAGGAAGTAAGACTACCACAAGCCACAAACAGAAGGTTGAAAATGAAATCCAACAATTTCTTCAGGAGAAAGACCAAACAACCATCTTTTGTGAACTGAGCTAACCTGGGAAAATCATATGACAAGTGGTTGGAGCAATGGCTCAGTGCTTAAAAGTATTGGTTGCTGCTCTCGCAGAGGACCCAGGTTTGGTTCCCAGCACCCACACAGTAGCTCACAACCATCCATAACATCAATTCCAGAGGATCAGGTGGCTTCCTCTAACTTCTTTGGGTATTGCACACATGTGGTACATATACATACATCCAGACGAATCAGTCATATTCATATACATGAAACAAAAAGCAAATAAATCTTTTTTAAAAATATATGCAACAAACCACTGTGACCCTAGTAAAGTTCTGAGAAAGTTAGACCATCATCACATGCTTTGCACAGATTATTTCAGTTGCATTAAAAATATTCATACTTTATCTATGGTCCCCAAATTGTTTTTTCAAAAAGGAATTTGACAGATAATGTTTCATCACTTTATAGAGCAAGAGTCATTAAGCCAGCTGACCATTTTCAGATAATAGCAATCCTAAGTCAATCTAGAAAAATATTAGGAAGATTATTTGTTTGCTAACTAATCAGACATACTGTCATTAGCAAAGCTTTCGAATATTTGTATTGATTCCTTTCATTGATCTAGCTATGTAATTTCCCAAGCATTTTTTGAATGCCCCCTAAAAGCTATAAGCCAGGGCACAGGCATTTGAGATGGACTCTTGTCTGTTTGCCACCGATTCTAACATTTAAGCACCAGAAATAAAAGCTAACCCTAGTTTCTCTGTAAATGAGCAGAAGTTGGTTTCTGGATTGCCTTAGCCTGGGGCTTGTGGCTTAAGCAGAGCTCTCTGAATTTTAACACTGGAACTTAGCCAGAAGCTTGAAATTCTGAAAAAAATATTTATGAAAATGTATGTGCTCATGGAAGTCAAGAAATTATGACTTGAGAGTTAATTCTACCTTCATATAAATATTGATAAGGGTTATACATTCCTTTTCTGCCTGTCTATTCTAGAGAGACCTCACCAACTTACAAACCATGCTACTGTATACCATCTTGTGGTCACCTCGATTTTCTCTGGAGAGAAGGCCCCTGGTTCAGATGTGAGAGCACTGTTACATAATCCCTAAGGACTTATCAAAGATTGGAGAGCTTCATTACCCCAGATACAAAGGAGCTGAGACTGGAGAGATGTCTCAGTCAGTAATGTGCCTACCAAACAAGTATGATGACCTAAGTTCTAATGCCCAACACTAACATAAGAAACCGGGCATGGAAGCATGGCCATGTAATTCTATCTGTAGGGAGGGAGAGACAAGAGATTCCTTCAGATTTGAGGAAAATGTCCAGCATCAATGTCTGCTTTCTCTATGTTGGGCATACATGCTTATGTGCACCAGCATACACATGTATACATACACAAAAACATATACAGGCATCACAAACACACACACATGTTCAGGCACACTCCCATGTGTGCACAACACCCACGCACACGCACATGCTCACACACAATGGATGAATTCCTACACACCAACATCCCGGTATCCAATTTCCCAAGAGCTTTTTGGGTAGGTGATACTGTTGTTGTGTAGAGTCACACCGTTTAGTTTTAATTAGACCACTCCTAAAATGTTCCAGAGTCCAGTCTTGAAATCAATCATCACACAATAGACCCTATTATTTGGGAATAATTTTTCTTTTAAAAAAAGAACATCCACTGAATTAAGAAAAGAAATAATGAGAAATAATGTGTATCTAATTATTAATGTACTATAGAAATTAGCTTTTATATTGCAATTTATATCGCAATTACCTTCTTTGTGTTATAAAGCAGAACAATGCCAATGAAAAACTTCTTTATTAATGCCTAATAGCATGGCAATTTAAAATATTCAAGTTTCTTTAATAAGGTAGTATATGAAATGTTACTTAATTTGACAAGATTAATTATACAATTAATTTAAGACTGCTCTCAATTAAATTAGTAAAAATTCTTAAGCTTGCTGCTTTTGAAAAGAATTCTGGAATCTAGCATGAAGTGAGATACCTATTAAATATGATATTAATTAGGCTGAGATAGAATAATGCATGTTTGCTTAGGATAAAGGGCATTGTCAGCGAGTTAGTAAAGAGCATTGTCTTATTACTTTAATAGTAACAATGGTTTGGCTCTCTCAACAATACAGAAGTTTCCATATCAATACTGAACCACATAATGGCTCAGGAAGAAGAACGTTCAGAAGTACTCAAGGAAAAGATGTGAACAAAAGCCCTGTACTTGCAGACCTGACCACCTGCATTTGAGGTTCCTGTTCAGATAAAGGTATGGCCAAGGTGCCCCAACTGTCCAATTATCTCTCAGATACCTTGCTGGATTTACTGTGCCCCTGGTCTGTACCTCAGGTTTTTAGGTCCATAGGTATAATCTCATCAATCCTCCACAGATGCTTAAATCCAAGTCTACCAAGGGATGCTAATTAAATCCATAATTTATTGATTGCAATCACAGAATCCTCATTTGCTCACTGATAATCAGACAGATCTGACCAGCCGTTGTGGGAATCAGAAGTTCTAATTTCCTAGGTACACACTGAGAGTTTTCATGGCAGCAGATTACCTGAAAGTCACGTCAGTGACCACAATGTCTTTGACAGACAAAGCAGCATCAAGCACAACTCAACCACGCTAGGGAAGAGCCCAAATTATCTTTTCTAGTCAGGCCCAGAAAACACCTATCGAGTGACCACGCTGGTCTTTGCTCTTTCTCACCCTAAACCTCCTTCTCCCTACCTGCAGGGGATGTGATATGACAAGCAAATAAAATCCCAAGGGGATGTGTATTACTGATATGAACGTGACATATGAAGGGCCCCAGTGCCTCAGACCCATGGGATGCAAAAACTTTCCCCAAATCAGACTCAGAAGAATGGCAAATCTTTCTGCTGGTCCAACTGTGGATGCTATGAATGACTGACCATTATTTCAAACCAGTGTGTGCTGGACTATCAGCCTCGCTTTCTCCTTTTGGATGCCTGTAATCTGAAACTTTCCTCTACAGAGACCTCCTACTGAAATTAGCTAAACCCTTGTTCTCATTCAACTGTATACAAGAAATCCATTCTGATGTATCAAAGAAACACACCAAGTTTCTGGGCTACTGCTAGAGTATCTCAATCAATGTGACTTCTCACCTGATCCCAGCTTCTCTGTACTGGCGTCTGTAGTTTATGGCCATGTCACCAGAAGCAGGATAAATCCCTAAAGCCATAGCAATCTCAGTAATGTGGGGTAACCCTATGGCTGAAGGACCAGGGCACAGGTGTTATGACAGAAGGGGTTTGTTTTGCTGTTACACTACAATCAGGAAACAAAAGATAGGTTAGGAAAATTCTGGGCTAGGTATCTTTCTAACAGTTTCATCAACTTCTGCATGGTTCGTATGGTACACAAAGGGTTCCTTTATCAGGCTTTATACTTCTAAGGAGATCCAAAGTAACACCATTTTGAACCTAATGATATCTTGAGTTTCAGTTTGAGTGTGGGGAAGACACTGGGTTCTCAGCAGCTTTGTACAGGAGGACACCCTTCAGAGTGATAAAAAGCTCTCTCTGGAATCAAGGTTATATACAGGTGGCAGACTAGGTTCATCCTCTAGATTTCTTGAGTTTTAGTCTTCCTTAGCTATTGATAACAGAGTTGCTATCATGTCCAGGGCACAGAGACTAACACCCAGGGCATTACCTCACTGGAAAGGGGGTGATGTCAGCAGGAGGCTTACTGACATCACAGCATCACAAAGAATTCAGCAGAGATAGCTCATGAGAACGATGGCTAAGACAGAAAGAAATCAACAACAGCAACAAAAGTACCTTCTCATCCGAGATCTAATGCTATGCTAAATGTCTCAGCCTTTGAGTGCAGGTTGCTCAATCGGTAAACTGTAATCAATATTTTCGGAGACAGTATCTCCAAACACATTGTCTTTTCTAATCTCACAATTTTAAGATGAGAAAAACGGATGCCAATGGAGCTTACAGAACAAGGATGTGAGTAGAGCTGGCCCCAGGTTTTCTGACACATGGTCCCATACGTTTTATGTCACAGGCTATCATTAGGGGCACACCATGTAAATAATAATAAGTAGAAAACTCCCTCCAATTGCAAAAACCACTGAAAATGTTGTTTTTGCTGACATTATGCTTGCTGAAAGAGTGGTTGTTGCAAAATGATGGTCATTGTGGAAAGAGATAACAGTCATTGGATGTCACCATGTATCCTCTTCCTAGGACTGGTTGCTTTGCTGCTAATGTTGCCCATTAAATGGGGCCAGGTTCCTTCAAGACAAGTAATGGATCTAAAATGTTTTCTTCCCTTAATAAAATTCTTAACATGTAGTAGAAAGAGCATCTCATTAGTGTTTGCAGTCTACATACATTTAACTCTTCTACCCAGCCACTTCACGGGTGTTTAAAAGCAAACTGATTAAAATGCACCACACACACACGTTAAATTTCCATCCTACAAGAGGCCTCTCTGTCTCTACCTGAGTTGAATGCCTAAGTAAAAATAATATAATCAGTCTCAGTAAGAAATCAGATTGAAATAAATGGAGATGTATTATCTATCTGTTTATCCTTCTGTCATCTATTTCTCTTATGATCAGAATCTATCATATCTATCTATCTATCTATCTATCTATCTATCTATCTATCATCTATCTATCTATCTATCTATCTATTCTATCTATCTATCTATCTATCTCATCTATCTATCTATGTAACTATCATCTTCTAACTTTACTCTGAAATAGAAACCAACATACACATTGAATATTAATTTTGAGAACCTCAATATTTAGGAAATACCATCTTATTCCACCGCCAAAACTACTTCTCAGAGTCAGTCTCAAAGATACATTATTTATACATATGAAAAAAAAAAAAATAACTTAAATGCCTCTCAGCAGAGTATTGACACGAAATAATTCTGGGCAAACACAGACTTGATGAGTGAAAATCTCTAGACGCTGATGACATGATCTTTCTTTTGGATGGTCTACTATGTAAGAAAAAAGGGAAGAAAAGGAAATTTACAGTATAAGATGGTATTTGGGGTTAAGATAGCGAAACACACACATCTCCTTAAAGGGAATCAAGTAGTATTGGAGAGGGGCAGAAAACACAGTGCAGCACACGGGTAACAAGCTAGGCCTGGTGCCCTAGGACTGTGATCCCAATCTCTGTGAGGATGAGATAGGGCAATCTTAGTTCATGCCACCCTGGACAACAGAGTGAGTTCAAGGCCAACCTGAGTGCTAAGTGAGACTTCCCCGCCCCCCTTTCTCTCTCTCTCTCTCTCCTCTCTCTCTCTCTCTCTCATCTCTCTCTCTCTCTCTCTCTCTCTCTCTCCTCAAAGGAAGAATTATAGCATGAAATGTAAGAGAACTAAGCTCATCAAAAAACACCACATTATAATTCTTTTGGATGTAAAACTGTTTGCTAAAATATAATGAGCATACGCAAAACCACACGGATTTAAAGGCACGGTCAGACAAGCTGTGACTGAGGAATACACCCACCCATGCAATCACCTCTGTAGATAAGGTAACCTGTGTCCATCAACATCACCTTCTCTCTTGCTGTCTTCAGATTCTGCCCTGTGCCTGAGACCTTTGTTCCTCCAGGTTCCCATCTCCTCTGCTTTCCACCATTCATTACGTCACTTTTTCTTTGCATATCATTGTAATCCTACCATATGCATTTATGTTGGGCTTCTTTCCCTCAGCATAACTGCTTTGAGATTCATGCCTATCTTTTCATGGATTAGTCATTTATTTCTTCGTATTGCAGAGTAGTATTTTACTGTCTAGCTACAACTTCCTGTTCAATCATTCATTCACTGACTGACCCTTGAGTCTCCTGCACCTCTCCACTCCTGTATATTGACAACTGCAAACAATGCAGCCGAGATTATCCGTGGATGAGCATTGCTTACATACATCCATTCATTTCTCGGTTTAAATATGGAGGAGTAAAATCTCTGAGTCATATGGTGGGTCTATTCTCAACAATTTTAAACAAGTGAGAAGTTTAACAAGGTTTAACTTTTGTTGCTTTAACTTATGACCCATTGTGATAAGAACTTTCATTCCATCCTGCCAACACTGGGAAGGCCAGTCAGCTTAGCTTCAATCATTGAAATAGGCATTTATATACAATCTCATTATGGCTCTACTTTGCATTTCCCAAACGACTAATGATGATCATGCTTCTATATGCTTATTCGATGCATATTTTCTCTTTGGTGAAGTGTCTATTTCCATTCTTTGTCTAGCTTTAACTGGGGTTCAAAACTCTTTAATGGGGGTCAAATGTTCAGCAATTAAAATCAAATTAAAAGGACAGGTTCTGTTACCAACCCAATGTGGATCAAGACTTTCTCATTCCAGATCTTGCCACTCTGGAAGGCCATCAGTATGCTCAATATGAAGGCAAATAACAAAAAAGATAAACTATTTCTTTCCAAAACCAATCTAATGATGCCATTTCATAGATTTATGATGCATCTGCTTTCACGTGTTTTTAAATTCATTTCCATTCTTGTCCTAGTCATTTATTCTGTTTCACAAAAGGCCCTGAGATGTTTTAATTTTAAAGCAATTAAAAGACTCATGTTTGTTAACTTTAAGATGTACAGTTCCATTTCCAGGGTCTTCTCTCTTCTGGCCTCTACAGTCATTTTCTCTGCCATGTATTGCTCCTATTTAACAGGCAAACATGCACACAAATAGCAAATATGGAATATAAAACTGGATTGTTCTTAAATAAGTGTATATCTTTTGTCTTGGTCACCATTCATAGCTCTCCTTGGCTGAATGTGGCCCACAGGCAGGCCACAAGTTCATATACCTGGTGGGTGTCATTGAATGTTTCTTGGAGATCATTTGATTGAAAATGAACTTAAAATATAATTGATTAAAACAAAAACTTTATTTCTGTTACCTGGTGGATATCTTTGAACATTTATTGTAGGACATTTAATTGAAAATGAACTCAAAATTCAACTGATTAAAACAAAAATATTTCTCTTGGGTTTTTGAAGAATACTTTAGCTGGATATAAAATTCTGGGTTGTGTGGTTCATCTTCCAGCCTACTGTTCCTGTTTTAAAGCCATGTTTCAGGTGAGAAATGGCTTTCATGCTTTTTCTGATCCCTTACCGTATGTCTTTTCCCTTTTTTATTTCCCTCACTGTGGTTTTATGCAGCTTGGTTATACCATGTTTTGATGTAAATTTCTTTTTGGTCTCTGTTCTTGTGGTTTGTTCTGCCTCCTGGATCTACATATTTATAGTTTTTATCAGCTTAAAAATATATTTATCTAGTATTTCCTCAACTACTTTGCCTGAAACCCCACTACCACCACCTCCTTGGAGAAATTAGTTGTATGTATCTCTGTCTCCTGGTAGCTATTCCAGGGTTTTCTCAGGCTCTTTGTGTCTGTTTATGTGTCTAGTATGGTTTTCTCTGCTTGTTTTATTTTGTAAAGCATCTGATGCTATGTCTACAACATCACAAACCTCCTCTTTTACAAATTCAATTTGTCATTTTAAACCCTGCCCTAGATACTCAGTCTGGATCTTTGTAAAAAAAAAAAATATGTCTTTCATATCTTCCATTAACTTGTTAAACCTGCTATAAAACACAATTAAGAAAACCTTAAAAGGCCTTGGCTGCTAATTTTAACATGCTTGTCATTTCTATATCAGTTATAATTGTGTTTTCCCCCCTCTGAAAGATTTTTACTCTCCTCTTCCTCTTTCTTTGAAAGCCTTGTAGCTTTTTGCTAATACCAGAGATTTGGGCAATTTGCTTTTCTGTGTGCCTAATAGTTTTGCATCGTCACCAATAGTCTTGAGTTTTACTCTGGGGTATAGTGAAATTTCTCCACAACAGTCTTATACTGTTGGATCATGACATGGCTACAAAGTGTTTAGTTGTGAACTAAACACTTAATAGGCATGTCATGTCCAGCTAGAAATCAAGGAAAGATCTTTCTGCAAACTGGAGTGCTCTGGGAATTGTGGAGCCTTGAAGGCTGGCTGGGAGCCATCCCTCTGTGCACATTGCTTGCAGTTACTCCTAACTCCAAGAAGTGCTCCCTAGACCTTGCATAGTGCTCTGACTCTGCTGTGAGTCAGCTCTCTGATAACATTTGCAGAAGAGCCCTTGAGTGCAGTATTTCTGCCTATGGACTTTTAACTGCAGCCTTCCTGGGGTCATGGCTCTTGTTCACCAACTCATAGATTCTATCACATACTGCCTGGATTTCCCTCCTTCGGCAGTAAATCTGGTCAATCATGTTCCAAATTCCCTTGCTATCTGTCTCTCTGGGATCTTCATCAAGAAATTCAGTATCTGCTGGGCAGTGGTGGTATGTACCTTTAATCTCAGCTCTTCAGAGGCAGAGGGATCCCTGTGAGCTCAAGGTTATCCTGGTCTACAGACAGAGTTCCAGGATAGTCAAGG
The DNA here is from genome assembly GCA_021653895.1 of Mastomys natalensis. Classification (NCBI taxonomy): domain Eukaryota; kingdom Metazoa; phylum Chordata; class Mammalia; order Rodentia; family Muridae; genus Mastomys; species Mastomys natalensis. The sequence goes on along the minus strand of JAJTUV010000171.1, from coordinate 1,189,498 downwards.
CTATTACATAGAGAAACTCTGTCTTGAGACACTAAAAGAGGGCTGGGTCAAGAAAGATATCCAGTGTCTTGAACAGCATCACTTCATTACTTTGTCTACTTTGCCCATTGTTTAAAGGTTTTGAGGAACATAAATCTATTTTCTGTTTCTCTTTCTTGGCCTAAGTAGAATTACTGTGTTACTTTGTTAATTAAAAACTTAATCCAAGAAAAAGATAGTTTCTAAAACCTAATAGGAGACTGAAATAGATTAGCATAATTTCCCACCAAGTGAAGGTCATGACAGTACTGAGTAATTGTAGCAAGTCTGAGAAATGTCCAGTTGTGTTCATCAGTTCCATACAGGTGCAAGAAAACCTCAAAATCATACAGAAGTGGAATCGTGAATGGCTAATAGTAATACTATTTTAATCTAGCCAAATGTTCCAACATAACATAAATTAAAATACATGTTAATATGATAATAATCAAACTTACCAGCATAAAAACTGTAGCAGGAAAAGGTTAATGTTAGGAATAGTTTGACCAGAAGTAGAAATATTAATAAGAATCTCAAATTATTTTCTTTCAAATCTACATGTCTCTTAGCTTTGTCCAGTCATGAGTCTTTGAACAAATGACAATCCATGTGTAGTTAATGTTCCAAGGGCTCATATTTTGGATTCAGAAACCCTTGGAGGAAAAGCTGATTTTCCGGGGTCTGGCCAGGTAAACAACAATAATACCATGTATTGTGTTCAAAGAAGGGACTTTGTTAGCTAGTAATGAGCCTCATGATGAAAACACCTGGGGCCTCCCACTGGCCCATAATGAGATAATTTGAGCATAAAAAAACGAATATGCTTGTCTGAGGTATAGAACCAACCCAAAGCCTAACTATTCATAATCAAGAAGAAAGAGAAGTAAGTAGATTAATTGATTAATTAATTAAAAGCCATAAACAAGATAATTGTGCTTTAATAAAATGTATCAACTTCTTACCCTCTAAAATCTAGCAATAAAATGGATAGAATTAAGCATTTGAGAAATGATAACAAACTGTAATCTTTAGAGTAAATGCAAAGTACGGTAAGAATGTAAGAATCCCATCAATTAATGATTAAGTTCTTTATTTTCTCCACCATTAACATTTTGAGAAAGAGTCTTACTATGTAGCCCAGTGTGACCACAAATAGGGACCTTCCTGCCTCAGCCTCCTGAACTGCAGATATGTGCCATTGCCGACTCCACAAGTTCTTAGTTGCTAAAGCCAGGAAAGTATATATGAGAATTGAGTCTTACCTCCCTGAATGACAGTTGTAAGTGTACATGTTTATAGGACAAAGGTAGATGCAAGCTTTCACATGCTTGCTCTTATGTAAATGCCACACTTAAGGTTCTATTTGTAAAGGAATAATATACACACACACACACAAATATATAAATATATATATATATAAATAACTGTGAAAATGGGTGAGGTTATTTTAAATCCAAGATTCTGCTTTCTCTCTGTGCTTTGATAACCATTTATGGATCCATATAATATCCTCTCTCTCGCCTGATCAGCAGATCAGTAGCAAAGAAAAGCACACTAACACAGACAAACTGATACTCATTTGGAGCACCTGAGCAATCTTAATAGCTCACTAGAGACTTTGAGGCAATGGTGCCCAACACAGGGCAGATATGCAAATAAGAAAGAAAATGGGAAAATATATTTGCATATAACTCAATCACATTTTGAGAAATTCTGTTTTTTTATAAAATAAGAGCCAGACATGAAAAATAATATAACAAAGTAAACATCTCTAAAGGATTAGAAAATACAAAACATCAAACATATTTTCTTTCCTAGAAAGATCCTTGAGGTCAGATAAGCATGCTGTTTTGAGCACAGGACTCTTGGGAGGCCAGCTGAGGACTGGTTTGAGACTAATTTTGGAAAAGTTACTTAAACATTTCTAGGCATCAATTTTCTCTTCTATAACATAGGGCCATCAAATAGAGCTATACAGAAGAATAAATAAGGCAGTGCACATAAATAATTAAAATAAGATATTCTCATAATAATATAATTTTAAGATACTTTACATTATTTATAGTGTGTGTGTGTGTGTGTGTGTGTATTGTATCATACATATGAGTTCAGGTGTCCACTGAGGCCAGAATAGGGTATCAGATGCCCTGGTGCTTGAGTTACAGGTGGTGTGTGCTCCTAACATAGATGCTGTAACTAAACTCTAGCTCCCTGCAGAAATCTATGTATGTAGAGACAAGAGCAGAGACTAGATTGGTAACTGGTCATCAAGGAATTTTAAGGCTCAGTAGAAACCATCAGGATCCTATGAGCTAATATTTTAAATAATTCTGAATTAAATATCTTATGCTAAGAAAATGGTACTATCCTGCACATTTTTTCCTACTTAAAGCAAGAGAACCCAAATCATTATTGACTAATAATTTCTAGACTGAAAGGACTGCATAATAAATCATCCCCAAAAATCAATTTAAAGACATCTACAAAAGAACGGGTCACTGGCATCCTTACAAATAGGTCTAGACTGATCTAATCTTCCAGGACAGAATGACAGGCCTGCTGGATTGAGGAGAAAAAGTGGAGACAATCTATCTTGACTCATTGAGAAACAGGTCCTAATGCATATGACATCCTCATTTAGAATGCCATCACAATATCCTTCATCGATGTTCTTTCTGTTACACTGCTAACAGGTGCCTTCTGGTTCCTGTAGCTCTCCAGAGTGGTTCATTCCCAGGTTCATGAATCCAGATAATGAACCCTAAGAATCTCTGCAGTTAAGCAGGTTGTGCCTCCACAGGGAGGGTCCCGCCCCACTTCACTTCCTTAGACAGGGACAAAACTGCCAAGCTCCAGGAGGGGTGTCACTAAATTTTACTGTGAATATTATCCCTCTTTATTCCTATAAGGAGGGAGAATGAGTCTGTTCCCTTTATCCTATACCTCTCTTCCTAACTCTGTGCTCAATGATAGTCATGTAGGCTCTTGACCACCATGTTTGAAAGTCATGGCATCTGAAGGGAAATAATAAATGTGTCAGGTGTGGTTAGCGACTCTACGTTGGTAGATGAATTCCATGACTGTGACTTAGTAAGATTCTGAAATGCTCTCAGTCCCAGGTAAGAAATATATAAGAGATGAGAAATGTAGCATGTGGTGGCATTGAGTTCATACACACAGAGGCAGCCTAGATTCAAAGTGGCTAAGAGCTCAGACTGTGACCCTGCATTATTGGGTCTGAATCCTCAAGCTACTTTACTAGTACTGTGTCCTTGAGTAACTCACTCAACTTCTGTGGTCTGAGGTTCTTTTCCCAGACCCTGTTTTCTAGCCTTTATGTATACAACACAATCCCTGAAGAACTGTCAGTTTTATTGAATTAGACCTAGAAGCATGAACTAATGGACGAAAATGGAAAGTATAATCAATGGACTCAGTCATGATATTGCATCCCAAAGAGCTTAAATTGGTTAAGCTGGCAGTTTTTGAACTCTGTTATTAAATGATCTGGATTTATACATTCATGTCAGCAATTAGCATCATCTGTAATAGTATTTCAATGGCAAAATGGAAAAAATGTTTAGAACTCACTTTGTCTTGAGGTGAAGTCTGCCATGGTAGTTGAGTCTCAGTAGGGTTGGAGATAGTACTTGAGGCAGAGGTGATCTGTCCTCAAGGGAAATCTTGTTTAGGCTGTTCTGTTCCACTTGTAATTAAAAGCAGTTTTCACTAAGTAAAATGGACCAGGTATGCCTATTTTTAAAGTCCTCATTTTCTTCTATTTTCTTTATTTCTTTTGGAGATAAGAAGTATGATTTAATAAACATGGACAATCTATACTCCCGTGGGTGTGAAGTGGTGACACCTCCAGTGAGCTCAACAGTCTTTGTGGTTCTTATCTCCACTGGTTAAAAGATTGTGTTGGCTCTGACTTTATGCATCCCACTGCCCTGCCCTGATGGAAACCTGTCTCTGGCTAAGCCTAACTTCATCTTGATCTCACAGAACACCATCTGTTTACTAGGAGCAGAGTTGGACTCTGGATGTTGACAAGTCTAACATCAAGGGAACACAGATGTGATTTCTGTTGCCAGTCTTTTCTTTCTCCCTTCTTTTCCTTCTTTCCTTCCTTCTTTCCTTCCTCCCTCCCTCCTTCCCTCCTTCCTTCCTTCCCTCCTTTACTATCTTCTCTCTTGTTGCTGCTTTTTGAACAGTAGCTTGCTATGTAGGTCAGGCTGACCTTGAACTTGTGACCACCTAAAGTACTGGTATACAGGCATGCTAGGCTAGATGTGTGCATGTGCGCAAGGGTGTGGGTTTGTGAGGTTAGAGTTCAATGTCACACGTCTTCCTCAATTGCTCTCTAATTGTTTATTTATTTGCTGGCATAGGTCTTACAGTGAACCTGGAGTTTTCCAGCTCAGTTATGCCTCTGACACCTCCTCAACACTGGGATTTTAGATGCTAATGCTGGACGTGTTTTTTCCATGGGTTCTGGGGATCTGGCTTCAGGTCCTCATGCTTTTGTGTGAAACACTTTTCTAACATCTCCCAATCCTCTTCTATTCTTTTAAAACACAAACTTCCTCTTTTAGAATTTGTTCGTGTATCTGAGTAGTCCAGCTTTTCTTGGGAAATTGACTCTGGGTGGAAGGAAATCTGCAGGCATTGAGAAGCTAGAGGACTAGGAGTTAGTGGGACTTTCTGGGGGCTTGTTGGTTTCTGGAACTGGCCAGAAAATCAAAAGGATGGGCTAAGAAGTAGAGGCATGGGGGAGTGAGGTTGTGATATGGTGGACTGGTCTTGGAAGAAAGATAAAGACAGAGGAAAGGAGAAAATTCTGAGATCCATCTCAAGGACTGAAGCATCCCTGAAGGCAATGTTCCTCAGATCTTCACTAATTAATGGTGTGTCCAGTCCTTTCTGGCTACAAGAGTTTTTGCCAAGTATCTTAACCTTTGATTTTGAGAAGCCTATATGTAAAAATTGAGACATATATTTCCAAATATGTTAGCAGGAGTGATGTGCCCTAACCTTTGATGGATCTAATCTTCTACTTACCACACCAAGGAGAATGCCAGTGTACCCACACACCATGTTATATTCTCATCAGCTAGTCAAAGTTTCACTTTGCATGCCTAGCCCACAGCAGGTCTTCCCTTCAACACGATCAATGCCACCATGAAAACTCCCACAGATGGACTATGACAGAATGTCAGATGGTCATACTTTAATAATTTTGGTGAGTTCTCATAATGCCTCTCCTGTGAGGTCCTAGATCCAGTATCATAATACGTTTCAAACCTTATGATTACTCTAAGGCAACCTGCTAAAAGGAGGAACTAACAGTTACTGATCAGGAAGAGCACCACTACTCACTGACAGTGGTCTTGAGAAAAAGGTGATTCTCTCAATACTTTAAGTACAATGATGGAACGAGGCCATGAGTCTGATGCCTCCACATGGTGAAGGAAGTGTCCATAAACCCAATACCTGTTGCATGGTCAAGCAACACTGTCCAGTGGCATCAAGGATAAGTGAACTTTCAGTATCACCATTAATGAGACTCAAGTTGTTGGTGGTAGGGTCAAAATGTTCAAATGGATTTTTTATAACTTTATGTTTTATTCTTTTGCATTTGTAAATGCCCATCTACTTAAATTATGCTTTTAATTCATGTCTTTATAAACAAATATATTGAATGAATATCCCTTACTTAAAACAATTTGGAGCAAAACTATTTGAATTTCATTTTTCACATTTTGTAATATTTTCCTGGACCCACTGAGATATAGCGGCAAATGGGAAGCAAACCTAAATATGACATTTGCTATGTTAACATACTTCAAATGCACATATTTCACATAACCTGAGGGTAATTTTACACATTTTTAGTGTACCTCTTTTTCTGACAGTAACCTTTCACACAAGGCCAGGTGTGAAGTTTTCTGCTTATGGTATTGTGCTAAAGCATAAATTCCCAAATATAGGAGCACTTCACAACTTTTGAGTCCAGGAAGCCTAACCTGGGATGTGCTGAGCATTCCTATTTTACTTTGGATGCGCTTTATCCCTAATTTATTATTTTGTGCACATAATACCATATAACAACTTCTGGCAACATGTCACCAACGTAGAAACACATATTGCTGGCAGACGGAGAAGATGAAAGGAGGTTTCTCATGAGAACTTCCTGTTCTTGTGCATTCATTAAAAGGGGTTGTGGGGAAAATAATAATAACAATAATTATAATTATTATTGTAATTATTAATTATATAATTTATTATTATTATGACTATTATCCTAATCAATATTTAAAATTCTTAAGTTTGTGAAAATAATAAATGAAAGAATAAATAAAATTTGAAATAAGTAGTATTGTACCTCATTAACACTCTTATTATGTGTACGCATGTGTGCCAATTTGTAGACACGTGCTTGTGAGTGCAGGTAAACAGAGGCCCAAGGCAGCAGATCCGGAGGAGCTAGAGTTATAAGCAGCGTGAGGAACCTGGTGGTGTGCATGTGAGAACTCAATCACGGAACCACCGAGCCTCTTCTTCATCCTGCTCCATGAACTTTTGTAAGACACACTGAAGTGTAGGAAAAAGGACCCAATTTTCCAAGTCACCTGTCTGGAAAAGGCCGTATTTAACTCTTCAAATTCTAAACAGGAAAATGTTCCAGTCCACGGACTTCCCTTCAACATCAGGACTTAATGTTTTAAATAAAGACAGGCAGAACAGTTTACGTTGGAGGTTGTATTTGTTTTTAGATACTCCAGCTGCTTAAAATCTTGAAGGGAAACTATGGTTGGGATTTCCAGCCTTGCACTTTGCTGTGTTTTATTTTTGTAGCATAGGCTGAGAGTAGATGTCATTCTCCAATCTGAATCAGAAGATCCCGCTGCAGAAGGTCACTGCAAACTGATCTTCTCCTAGAGGCGTTTACTTTCTTCTACCATATCGGGTTACATACGATAAACTATTTAAAGAAATGGAAGACATTGGATGTGAGCATGTTTTGAAAGTAATAAATAACTTTTTATTTTGAAACAACTACAGAATTCATCAAATTGGAAAAGTAAGACAGGAGGTCCAGTTTCCTGCTCTTTCTCATCGGCTACATCTGGTGTCCGTAGACAACAATAGCAAACCAATTTTAGTTTCTGCAGTAGCTTTCTCATAGTAAGAAATCTCAGATTGCCTTTCATTTCACACATGCGTGCCCATGGCCTAGTGACCCCACCCCTACCCCCAACACAGTGCACCGCAACAGGCCTCGCATTGGAGGGCTTCAGCCTGGAGTTGTCTTCAATCAATACCAGCCTCCTCGAAGAAGGAAGCTGGACCACCTTTAATTGTGACAGCATTTCTCCGTGAATCGGGTCGAGCCCAGGAGGCTTGACACAAATGGAAGAGTAATTTAGGGTCACAGTTAAGACCCTTGTTTTAAAGCTTTCACTATCAATGGCCAAACAAAATGACCTGACAGATTGGACAATGATTATGTGATACATAGTTTTTTGTTTTGTTTTGTTTGTGCCAGTATCCATCCCTATTTTCACAGAAAAATAAAAAAGACAACACATAAAACAAAATATCTTTTAAGAGGTCTGGGTCCTTATATTCCATTAGGAAATCAAGTAGTAACTCTGTCCTCCCCAGCCGGTTTGTATTGTCTCTGGGTTGCCTTTTACACGGGGATTCTGGGAGTACCAGACACTTTTTAGGCCATGCTTTTAAAGTGTAACGTTTTAATAAAAGCAATCAGGAGCTACAGCTGGCTGGAGGGAATGGGATGCCATCCAGCATGGTTAGAGCATTTCCTGACACGTCTCCCTCCAGAGGCCTTACCGGGCATCACTAATCAAGTATGGGATTATTTCCCATTGAGCCAAATAATACCATCCTGCAACATGTCAAGCTTCTATGACCAATTAATTATTCTTGTAAGAAATGAAACCCTTTGTCGACGCTAGAAGAAGGCTTCCCTAAAATCTCTGGTTTGAAACATTTAGGAAAAGCAGTTGAAGGGAGGAAATGACAAAGAAAATATTAACTGTTACATGGGTGCATTGTAATGAATTAAACTCGACTGTTGCATGGGTAGACTATTAATAATTTTGGAATGTTTCTTATAGACTCATCCCTAGGTCCTGGTATCAGAGAATTAATACATTTTTTTTTTTCTGGAATTAATGAGCTGTTGACATGAGTTCATACTTGGAATGGTTTCACCTTTAACAACAGCATGATGTGGTATCAGAGAAGGAAGCCAGTCCCTGGTTGATAGCCTCTTTAGCAAAGATGTAGGCAGTCTGAACAATTCCTATACTTATGACACTGTCACTGTTTTTCAAGCTGTAAAACTTAGAATCTTTCTCTTTCTATGTATAGCCAATGGGAGACTAAGTGTGCCTTTCCAGTACTCTCATTTTCATCAATTCCATTTGTATAGAAATTGCACAGGTAGTATCTTTATGGCTGCATTAAAATCTTCAATTGTTAATGGAGTAACTTTTTCTTTTGCTTAAAACAACACAGAACCTTAACGGATATGAAATTATGAAAACAGTTTTGATCTATTAAAATAAGAGCATTTTAGGGTTTATAAAAATTTGAATAATTATGAAAGTTATTCTTTTATGAATATTTTCAATTTATTTTGAAATCACGGCCTATGCCTGCTGAGTGTGGAGATGTGCATGGAATACATGGACTGTGGGTGCCAGAGAGGACACTGGTCAGGTCCCTCCAGGCTGAAGAGGAGCAGTGAGCTGTCCTATGTGGGTTCTCGGACCCAAACTCCTCTGGATGCATGTGTTCTCACCCGCTGAGCCGTCTCTCCTGTCCCTAATATTATGTTTCATGATGTTACTAAGTATGAGGCTTTTCAGACACAGGTCAGAGACTTTGAATACCTCCTTTACTTTCACCAAAAGCAAAGCCATGCTGAATAAAGGCAGATAATTAAAACAAAATGTTAACCTTAGACAGTTGGTGTACCCACACCTCAAACACAAACTAATATCTAGTGGGTAAAATCAAGCATTACTTCAGGGGCCCGAAAAGCAGGATAGACTGTAAAACCTTCATGATGACATTTAAAATGGAGAAAGGTAGTTGGGATAACAACTTTCAGAATCTTCCAATCAGTCAGAATAATTTAATTCAAATTGGTCGATTAAAAATTCACCACATAAAATGAAAGACAACATACAAAAAAAAAAAAAAAAAAAGAACCAACAGGGAAAAAGGAACATATATCAAATAAAGATGACTCCTATAAAGTTAAATATACATACTTGCGTGTGTGTGTGTGTGTGTGTGTGTGTGTGTGTGTGTTGGATCAAGCAGTTCTGCCCTAGAAAACATGAATGCAGCCATAAGCAAACAATGATAGTTTCTGCCACAACATTTTTTACAGTTGTGAAGACACTACAACTAAGTTGGCAAATACACTACGCATAAAGAGATATACTATATACAAAACAATCTAAAAAGGAAATGTTAACTGTGACAATTTTGTAGGAGAATGGTAGGTTTGTAACCTATTCAGAAAACCAACATATACATGTACATCATATACATACACATACACACACACACATATATGTATGTATGTGTATGTGTATGTATGTGTGTGTGTGTGTGTGTGTGTAAATATATATATATATATATATATATATAATATATATATATATATTCCAGACTCAAAACACTGTAAACACCTGAAAATAACACACACCAAAGGTCTTGAAGGAGTTTTAGCTATATGAGACATACAGGATATTTACTTTGAAGCTCTTTGAAGTCATTAAAAGAATGCATTGGTTTTGTAGAGGACCAGAGTTGGGCACACTAGCTCCAGTTCCAGCTCCAGGATATCCAGCGCCCTCTTCTGGCCTCTCTGAGCTCTGCATTTGCAGGCATACACAGACACCCATAATTAGCAATAACAAAATCTGTACTCAAACAAAAGCACTCATTTAATTTTTTTCTTAACAAAACCAGTTTGAAGCAAACATTTCTGTTAAATCTGGTGTGTGAGATACATGACGGTCTCATAGACTGTTCATGTTCTTTATTGTATATTTTTGAACACACCAGATTTTAAAATAACATGTAAAAGAAAGCCCTTTTCTTGCCTGATTTACATAAGTTAGGTAAATGTTTTTAAACAGGCTATGTCAAATAGTTCGTTATCGAAAGATTACTTAACCAACACTTATAGATTTAAAGCAAATGACATAATTTTAAAAGTAACTTAGCTAAAGACAATGCATTTCCCTTATTGATACTCCATTCTTTCAAAAGCAGTTTCAAACTTGTTTTTTTTTTTTTGTTTTTTCAGTACTGTCCTGAAGCATTTTGTCATCTTGGATGTAACGGCTAACGTTGGTCATCAGTTTGACAATATCTAGAGTAACCTAAGAGAGAAGCCTCTGAGAATGTCTTTGAGGGATTATCTAGATTAGGTTTTTTAAGGTGGGAAGAGATGCCCATTGTCATGGCATCGTTCTGTGGGCTGAATGAAGAGGAGAAAGTGGGCTGAGGCACAGCCCCCATTACTCTCTGATTGATTAATGAGGGTATGATGTAACCAGCTGGACTTCTGATTCTGCTACCTTGCCTTCCTTGCTATGCTGGAACGTGCATCCTGGACCAATAAGACAATAAATGCTTCTTCCCTTAAATTGCTTCTCATGATGCATTTTGTCACTTCAACAAGAAAAATAACTAATACAGAAACATGATATTGCTTTACACTTAAATAGTGCTTATGAGACTCTGAGCATCTATTTCTATTCTTTGTCTTCCTGAGCACGGATCTTCCTGGTCAGGATCTTTAGAGTTCAGCTTTAGCATTCACTGTTTAGTATAGGATGGTCCTAGACCTGGGAGAGCTTATTGTCCAGAATTTTCTAAACAATCCCACATGTTTGTGAATTTAAAATTCACCCTAAAAAGGCAACTTAGAACTGATAGACAGGGAGAGAGTTCAGTCTTTGGGGGAAAGAAAAAGATCTTAACGTGTAAACGTAAAGCATAACACAGACCAAAGTCTCATCAATAGAAGAAGAAGAAAAAGAAGAAGAGGAGGAGGAGGAAGAGGAAGAAGAGAAAGAGGAAGAAGAAGAGGAGGAGGAGAAGGAGAAGAAGGAGGAGGAGGAGGAATAGGAGGAAAAGGAGGAAGAAGGTGAGGAGGAAAAGGAGGAGGAGGAGGAGAAGAAGAAGAAAGAGAAGGAGAAGGAGAAGAAGAGATGTCAAGGTGTGGATAGATTACAAGGGCAGGGCTGGGAAGATGCCTTATCTGGTGAGGTGTTTACATTGCAAGCACTGAGGTTCTGGACTGCAAGTACCCATGTAAAAAAAAGCCAGGTATGATGGTACATGCTTGTAAGTCCAGCTATGACTGGATGAAAGGCAGAGGCTGCAGATCTCTGGAGATTGCTGACCAGCTAATCTAACCTACTTGCCAAAGTTCTAGGCAAGTGAATTACTCAGTATGAGATAAAAATATGGAAGATGCTTATAGAAAAAGGATCTAGATTGTCCTCTCTCTTCTACATACAGCTGCACAGAGGCATATATGCAAACCTATATACATACATGCATACATACATACACACACACACACACACACACACACACATTTTACAAGAGATAGAATGACAATGAGGAAAAGTAAAGATATAAAGAGCTTAACATTCCAAAAGCTAGCTAGAGTCATTTCTCTAAATACAGAAAAAAAAATGATGGGGGTGGGGGAGACAAACAAAGGGAAAGACATACACAGTCATATAACAAGACAGCAAACAGTTAACTCAGGAACATACAGAAAGCAAAATGTAGAGGATGTTTACAGAGCATCTCTGAAGGAAATAAGTCAGAAAGCTGAGGAAAGCCAAAGCACAAGTTGACTCATTCTAATTCACCTCAATAGGACAGCAAGCATGGAGCCCAGTCATGGTAAATGCCACTCACTGGCCCTCTGTGTAGTGCTTTGATTCCAAATAAGGATGCTGACTTCAGTGATATATGCAAGCTACAGAGGACAAATTTCCAACAGCCTCTTAAAGTCCATGAGAACTTTATCCCTCTGTGCTGGCCACAGGAAACCTGAGCATCCAGTCAGGATGGAGGGTTGCTGGTAAGGAGGAGGACCCGTTTGAACTCAGTGTCTGGGAGCTTGCTACAAAACAAGATGGAACACACTTCCTGAGAGGCTCATTTAAAGCTGGGTAATGGATGCTTCATCAGGTCTCAAATATTGTGATTTATCATGTGTTTATACCACAAAGAAATCTTCAATTAAATCCCAGTATTCAAGATAACTGCACTGTCATGCCAAAGGCAGTGATGAAGAGCCTGAGTTAGCTCTTCACATAGACTGGAGCTTAAATATAGGCTCAGCATCTTGCCAAGACTTCATTCAGGCTGTACCTCGCTCTCTGAGTCTCAATGCCCCCCATCCATTAACTATAGCTAATAATACATACTTGGATGAGTGGTTTGGTGAAAATAAATTATACTAAGCAGGTAGATTTTTTTTTTTACCATTCAGAGATAGCATAAATCCTTCTCCGTAGCCTCCTAATGGTGGCTGCTAGTCTCTAGGCCTGTAGTGGTGGTGACAAGTGCCAGCTCTCATAGTCTCAGCTTAACACTGAGACAGCAACCCAATTCCATACAGATACTTCAGAGAAGGTTTCTCTGACCCGTAGATCTATCTGCTCTGTCTACCATGAGCTCTCCATTTCATCTTATATTTAAATTTGGTTCACACTGCCTCCCTACCACTTCTAAGTGCTGGGTACAGAGCACCTAGAGTGGAGGCTGGCAAAATGGTCACCCAGAAAGCGTGGTTTGAAGAAACATACTGGATGGTAATTTTCAAAATGCTGAAGGGACTATCATCATTAACAACGATCACATAAAATCCTGTGTGCATCTGTTCCCACAGTAGGAACACGCCAGGCAGTGGAAATTTGATGGTATTTGGATTGAGTTTTCGCTTAGCGGATCATCCCACTCTCTAAGATGGATATCTCAGATTCCACCCAGACTGTGTTTATCTCAAAAAAGCAGTCTTACTTCCTTAATAAAAAGAGTCAGGCAAAGAGGGAACAGAGCACAGAGCATTGAGTTTGAGGAAAATGGAAGAAGCTGTGGATACTCTCATTCACCAGACTCTGGGCATCTATATACCCACAGCAGAGCCCTATCTTTTCTGTCACACTGGTATTCCTGAAAGCGATGTGGTGATGAACTGTTGCTACAGCAACTGTGAGAGAGAATAGGATATGGGCTACGCTGTGAAGGCAGAAGTATTCGATTGTGACCACAGATTACACAGGAGTAAATAATAGTCATGAATCAGCTAAGCAGAATAAGGACATAGCTTGCTCTCCATCCACCTCCACATCCTAGCTTTCTGAACTTATAGAGTGGGGAGCAAATGCAAATATTAAACATGACACTGTAACACTAAAAAAATTCCTCTGCGCTAAATGAAAATACTGCGAAAACAAAAACTGAAGCCTGTTTGGCTGAGGCTCTCAATCCTGGATTCCCAGAGGAATTGTTTAGACTGTTTGTGACAGCTAACTAGGCTTGGAGCATACCCTGAGAATTTCTGTTCCTTCCTACATGTAATTCTAAGATGAGGTCCTTTCAAGATAAACTACTGATTAGTAACAATGAACTCACGAGACAATATATATTGTATGGGTTAATAGATTTCCTCAATAATTTATGATCTAAACAATAAGGGAAACAGGTCGTGTCCTCACTCATCAAGATAACGAGTTTTAAAGTACAAATTTCCCCTGGGGGTTCTATCATAGATAAATGAGCATGTAGGAGTTGAGAGAGCTTGGAGTGACCATATTAGCAACCCTAGAGAGCACATATTTTGTGACATTTTGTTCTCCCCAACCCCACGACCAAGTCAGAGCTTGCCAGAGTCCACCATGTATTGTGCCTTACTCCTCTCCAGCTCTTCTGTTTCAATCCCTGGAAGGTAAGGGGAGTCTCACATGTATCTTCCTAGGATGGGATGCCTAATTGTAAAATACAAGAGCTTAGATGACGCTGCTCTCCAGGGAACATCTGGTCTACCATCCCATCTTCCATCTGACTCCATTTATTTCATACCAGGTTACTGTATGGTATTAGCAGTTACTCTTGGACCTTTGACAATGCCAAGACCAAAGACCCCTGAAATTCCACAAAGAATGAGAAATCAGACTGATCCATCTTCCAACTGCATCCTCAGACCTCCATGGCCATGCTGATTTGCATTATACAATTCTCTAATAATTTCTGAACTAGATTAGTAACCAGTCTAATGATTTGCAAATTGAACTTGCCTTTGCGTAGAGTCTAAGCAGAATCTGAGATGTTCTGTGAGAGAAAAGGATGTCTTCTTTTGTATTCATCACGAGATCCTGTGTTCTCACCTTACACTGGACTTTTTCCAGCTTTCTTTTGCAGGGACCATGATGTCTTTCCTGTTTCCAAAATAGCTTTCTTCTGTTGTGTTGTTATTGTTTAATTTGTTGTTTACTTGTTTGTGAGTTTTTAGTTTGTTTGTTTTGTCTATGAAGGATGTTTTCTTCAATGTCAATGTTCTCTTAGTTCCTATTTGGGGATCAACAGAGATGAAATGAATAAGAGACTGATGAACTCTGAAGTTTTTACCCAAACTCCCCTGGTTAAGTCCTTATGTGGTCAACTAAGGTAGTACAATGTTTATGTCAAGTTTGCAATCACCAACATGCTATAGTTTTATCTTACCAAAGATGGCTTGATACAGTTACCTATCGATAAAATACAAAATGTAGGTTACTATCTCATCAAATTAAATTCCTTACCTTTTATACAGATGATCCATACCTTAGGGAAAGAATCAACTTTCAAGAGAGAAGATGTTTTTGAATATATCTGAAACAGCTGCTATTCTCAAATATCAAGAAAGCAAACATCTGAATCTATGCAGAACTGAGGGTTCAAAAACCAGTAATAAGACTTTCCATTTCAGCCCAGCAGGGCCACCCAAGTGACATTTCTAGGGAATAGAACCAACTTCCAGTAAATTAGCAAACACACACCACAAATGGAGATATTCCATTGAATATTTATAAGAAATAAAAAATTGAAGGTATATTGAAAAAAATTTATTGTTGAAATGCCTTGTGTTTCAAGCTAATCATTTAAACTGAAAGGCAGGATGCTGTCAGGATGGAAGAATAATTAACATTTTATGAGGAACTGTGAGGAGGTGTTTGTTAATACAAAAAAGGAAATACTTCCTAAGTTCACTTTGTTTATTTCATGTTTCAGTGGCAGACTTTTAAGTGTGTTTGGTGGCGGAAGGACTTGGAGCCAGGAAACCTGACTGTGACTAATGATCTTGTGGTCTTCATTTCCTTCCTTCTTGTTAAATGAGAATAAGGACTGAATTTGATGTCTTCTGCATGTGTTTGATTGTATATTCAGCCTCTTTCTCATAGTCTGAGTCAGTCGGTTTGGGCGAGGTAAAGTGTCTGGATATCCTATCCTACCCATGAGACAATGAGAAACAAGTCAGAGCCCAGCTCACCTTGCATTTCTGAGACGTGCCCCATAACTTGAAAGGGTCTCATGTGCTCCTGGAACATTATAATTGGTAAGTGTGTACTCTGGCTTCCATTATTCACCCAGGACATTTTTGATTGGTAAGTTTGAGAGTCCAATTAGGGACTATAAGATATTCTAAAGAATATTTGAATCTTTATTAGTGAGCTTTGTTTGCACACATAAAATATTTGAAGAAGATAACTTTATATGAAGAAAACATTTATATACTTGTTTTAGATGATGAAAGTCGAAACTTCATAGCTCAGAATTAGTAACGTTCCTTGGCTGCATGCATACCTTCATAATGTAGGTAATGATAGGACCAGATATCAGGAGCCTAGGATTACATACAGAATGAAGAGCTGGGAAAAGGAAGAGAAAATTGGGTATCACATTTTGCTTTTAAAACAATCCTTTTCAGAGAAATACCACCCAAAGTTTTCACTACCTCCCAATAGCATCAGTAGACCAAACCATCAATCACAGAGGATTTTTTTTTTGAAAACTATCAGGCATATTTATAGCACAGGACTGTGTTTGCTCCAGTTTCTATGTCCCACAGTGTCCTGACTGTTCAGACTTCGAAGCTCACAGTTAGTCAGGACCTGTCAAATTCCATCTCAGACACGCCCTGGTTGCTCACCTGCCATCTCTACCTCATTTCAAACATCTCAAAGAAAGCTGTGTACTCTTGTCTAATCTCCTAGGCTCCAGTTTGCTTTACCTTTGAACATTTTAAAAATTTATGTATTATATTATGTATGTGTGTTTCATCCTGCATGTATGTCCGTTCTTGGAGCCAGAGGAGGCCAGAAGAGGGCATCAGAGTCCCTGGAACTGTAGCCACAGAAGATTGTGAGCTGCCATGTGGGGGCTAGGAATTGAACTTGCTCCCTTGCAAAAGCTCCAAGTGTTCTTAACCTCGGAGCACTCTTGAGCCTCAGTCTGCGTTTTCAATTCATCCTTCAGTGCAATTTCGAGTATACTTCCCTGGCTTAGCACTTTCAGTTTCTTATGTGTCTACATAACCAACCACGTTGCTGATTCATTGCTTCTTCCAGGATGTGATCCATCCCTTCCAGCCAACAAAGGCTCTCCAAGATTTGAATCTATTTAGCATTGCAAATCATGTCATTCTATTTTCTTCTCCTACCCTATGTCTGAGCCAAACAATAAATGTCCTATATCCACAATTCTTCTGAGTTCTTCCATACTCTTATCTATGTATTGAATTTCTCTTCATCTTCACTGGCTCAAAGAGTAAAAGAGGTCAAACCATATAATTATATTTTCCTAACACAACTAATTTAATTTTTGTGTACTCCTTTTACATGTGATTTTCCCTCAAAATAGACAATTTTACATGTGTCTACATTTTCATTATAAACACATTTGCTATATAATCTTGATGGATTTCATTTTTAATAGTTATGTGACTTTCCATGTGACAGATCTGCCATAATTTATTGAAACGAGTTTTCTGTGAATGGCCACTCAAGCTCTTTTTACTTTTTTGTTTTTAGCTGTTATAAACAACGTTGCAATTAATAATAGTCCCAGGGACAGTATTAACTTTTGTCTTTATTACCTTTGGCTAACTTTCCAGGAGTGAAATTACTGAGCTGAAGGTATAAAAATTTTATAGTCCTTAGAAGTATATTGACAAATTATTTTTAAAAAAATATACCGATTTTTGTTGCCATTTATAGCAAGTATACTCTTTTTTCTTAAACTTCCGACTTACTGGCTTAAAGCAAGATAAAACCATACTTCAATATCATATTAACTTTTGTAGCTTAGTAAATGTAATTCTGCTCTACTTTCAGTACTTTATTTTATGTAAATTACATTTTTATTAACTGAATGTATAAATTTGAAAGGTCCATTGGCCATGTCAACCTTATTGTCTACTCTATGTTACTTCAGCACAGTAGTTCGTGGTATGGACATAGTATTCAGTATGCATTTTCACTGTTAATGAACATTTATTTACTATTCGAGACTCTAATATTCTTGACTAGTCTATATGAGCTTTTATAACTAGAAGTATTAATTTTGTCATCATTACAGCAAATATTACCTCTTAATTTTTGCTTAATATTATTTTAGAAAACATATATCTTTGTTTTTTTAAAACTACTACCTAAAAACTTTAGAAGTTCTGTTTACATGCATGCTAATATATCCTTTCAAGTTTTCATCTGTTACACTATCTCATTATTATTTGAGCTTTCTTTGGGAACAATTTTATTAACTTGAACCAAGGCCTGTCCTCTATGCTTTCTCCCAGGTCTCTCTTGGTCATGTTGTTTCTGAATCTACAGCCACTGAGGGCTCAGAAGCAAAGGCTTTGATTTGGACCCCTGGAGTCTCAACTTCCCTTCTATCCATGGGGGCTATCTATATTTTTTCTCCTAGGCAGGAGGGATTTAAATGAACACAGGCAACACTCTGAGATTCAGGATTAAGTCACTGGTGCTGGTATGTTGGCCATAAGCCTCCTCATCAGCTTTAATGACAGAGCTCCTGCATGGACTGGATGCTGGGAGCCTGGTGCTTTAATGTGATTATTTGAATAAAAAGGATGCTTTGATACAGACATTTTTATATGGCCTAGAAAAACAAGTCATTAAATTTTAGGTATATTTCCATCATTAAGAAAAAGTGTTCGATTGATACTTCATTCTGTCTCCTAGCTTCACTCCACCTGTCTGTCACCTTATTGATCACCCATGACCTTACCTGGGAGCAAAGCAAAACAAAAATAAAGATTAGGTTTTTAAAAACATCTTTTTAAGGTTCATCATAGACTCAGCCATTGAATTTCTGTTTTGCTTTCCATTATGGAATAATTTTAGTATCATAACTCATGAGTATTGGTTAGGGTTCTCCAGAGAAGCAAAGGCTATAGAAAATAGAGACAGATTGATCCATAGAGAGATGATAGGTAGATAAATTTCAAGAAAGAGATGCATCATGGGAGTTGGCTCCTGCAATTATGAAAGCCAAGCAGCCCCATATAGGCTGGGTATAACTTGAAGAAACAAAGTCTCTGTTTCCGTCTGGCTATTAAACCTTGGGAACCAGGGTAGCAGGTGGAGTAATTCCCATTCCACAGAAGACTTGGGGAGATGTGGTAACTCTGAAGCCTGGTAGTCTCAAAATCCAGAGGTCTGAGGATAGAGAAGTACAAGTAAAAACAAAATTAAGGCCAGTCACTCCTATTGGCTTCTTGTACTTCTAGATGGTCTTCAGTCGGTTCTATGATCCCTGGACAGATTGACAAGCAGGGATTTGATTGACTCAGCATACTTCTTCCTGAAGGCCCTCTGCCAGACATACCTAGCACCCAGCACACACTCATACTGGCTCAGGTCACTCAGCACATACACCAACTATCCTATTGAATATGTACCTCCTTTCCTATCATACCTACCTGAGTTGCTAGCACATGAGCAGTAAGCCGATTCTTTGTCACAGTGTCTTGTATATTTCTTGCTGTCATTTTCAGCTTCCACTCTGGTACTTCCACTACTTCTTGTTCCTTTATGCAAGTGCATTGTGCCATGCCTTGCTTCTCTTACCTTTCAAGATAGCTGTGTTTCAGCTATCCCTGTACCAGAACTGCTGATTTTCTTGTAGAAATACTCTGAGCTTTTCTTCACCAATGTATTTAGCCCTATTGTGCTTTTCAGTGAGGCATCAAAGCCCTAGTCCATTCCTATCTTTTGCCACCTGCTACCCAACCAATGCTACTGCCAAGTCATTTTTTATGATGAAGATCTTACCTCCAATCTATTGCAAAGACCTAGAAAGCAAGAGCTGAGACATTTTATATTCATGTTTTCCCAAGCCACATTAAAACGCATATGCTTTCATAGACAAAAACGGTTTCAGTAAGTAATACTTTAAATTTATCCCATCATCCTTCCCTGGCCCTTCTCTTTGATCCTGAGTACTTCCCTGCCACAGTCAAAAGGGCTGAGTAACCTGTAGTGAGAATTTTGGTTTCTTTAAAAACCCAGTTAAGTTATGGGACTGCATATTTGTTCTAACCCCAGGTGTGGGATATTGGACTGCTTCATATTGTGTTCAGCAGCTGACTGATTTGTTTCATGCCCTGGCATGGGGGTGATTCTGCCAGTTAAAGATTGGAATTCTGGGCACTCTTGAGAGGGTATAAAAATGCCAGAGCCCCTGGAGAGGTTGTGCCTGCTTCTCCTCCTTCCCCTCCTGCTGCTGCTGGCTGCTGCTGCACTTTGTCAAGAAGTCATGTGCAAATAGAAGAGTAGAAGAAATTGGATATCCTGACAGCAAAGATCAAACTTGTCCCCAAGGAACTTAACATCCTTAATTAGCAGGAAGTAGTCTAATATTGTCAACATCCCCTTTCCCCTCTAACCTTATTTATTTCTTAGTGCTGGTGTGTGTGTGTGTGTGGAGAGAGAGAGAGAGAGAGAGAGAGACTTGGAGAAGGGTGGTAGATAAAAGAACCCAAAAGAACAGTTACACTGACTCCTCCTTCTCCATCTTAGTTTAAGTTGTTGATCCCAGGGAGAGAAAAGAACCCGTATAGTGCAGAAAGGATAGCAGCCTCGTGTGTCCTCAGGAATGCTCATTGTCCTCCCAGCATCTCACCCTCAGCTGTCATCTGATTAGACGTTGTCTCCCTGCAATTCATCGTTAGGCTCTGTGTGTCAGGCAATCCTCTGTCTATCCTCTTGTTCTCTGGAAAGAGATGAACCTTCATGAAAGTTGAGCTCAAGTTTTGCTTATTCTTGGTGGTTCATTTTCTTTGTTTACAATGGTTTCCATAGCTTCACTCCTGTTGCTTCACACTATTTCCTCAGGTCAGAAATCTGAAAAACATCTGAGTAGAAGTGGGGCTTAGGTAATGGATAGGGAAAGTCAGCTGGCCCTTTGGGGAAAATAGCCAAGGATTACTGTGACACATTTCCCAAATTGACAAGACAGTTCCTGTTCAACCAAGGAAGATTCTCACCCATTAGAGGAGCATCAGCCTCCTGGTTACCAGGAGACCTAACTGTAAACGATGACCAACTCGTGTGTTTTCTTTCCTAGCATTTGAGCATCAGAGATTCATTTATGAAATGCTCTCTTGTTTCTTGTGCTTTTCCTTTATAAATCCCAGAGGTTCTCACTAGGCTATGACTGGTAGTATTACATTATAGATTGCAATGACCTAGGCATGCTGGCACATGCCTGTAATCCCAGGACTCACCTGGAGGGGTAAAGTCAAGGCTATCCAGGCTATGTAATGATTTTCAGACTAGCTTGAGCTGCACTGTGAGAACCTGTCACAAAATATCTATGTATATGTGTACATATGCATGTATCAATCTGCCTACTGATCTACAGATATATAGTCATTTTTCTTTCATGCTGTGTAGCACAGTGCACTCAGGTAAGGTGAATAGGAGAGACCTTCAAAGCATAGAAAAACTGCTCGGCTTCCTGTATCCATGTGTTTACATCCTTACTAGCATCCTTTCAACTTGAGAGGATGCTGTTCTTAGTTTAACCAAAATTAGATAATGCCCTCAACAATGAAAAGAAAACCACATAAATACCTCTTATTAACTCTTTTGTTTCTATGATCAAATACCATAGACAGAAGAAACCTATGAAAGAGTTTATTTTGCTTATGGTCACAGAAGGATAAGAGCACCTCACGGTGGGAAGGTACGTGATAGACATGGAGGCAGGAACAGGAAGCTGAGATCTGACGTCTCAAGCATGTAGAAGAGACAGCACACTAGAAGTAGGTGAGGCTTTATAGTCTCAAAGACTGCCTGTAGTGACATACTTCCTCCAACAAGACTGTACCTCCTAAGCCTCTCTTAACACAGCTACCAACTGGGACCAAGTATTCAAATACCACAGCCTCCTGGGAAGCTCTCATCCCAACTACTATATTAGGTGAAACAAAACTGGGACAGAGAGTTGAAATAGACACATTCACTTTTGTTCTCAAATGTCATGCTGGATTCAAGGGAAGCAGCAATCCTGTATCATAACTCTATTCGTGAAATGGTTGCGTGGCCTTGAACTGTTTATTATACGCTATCAAGAGGGAGGTTTAAAGTCAGTAGAAAACCAGAACAAACCAGATCCCAGGTAGTGAGTACCCACTACAAAGGTAACCTTGAATGAAGAACTCATATTCCCCAATCTTGATGTATACTAAATTCTTCCTTAAAAATAAAGCCTTCCTACACTTGGTAATTTGTGTTTTCACAATCTCCTTCAGGGTTGTGGCGATTTCTCAATGGTTAAAGTTCTTGATGATCACACAGGCTTGAGTGGTGAGCAGTTCCTGGTCCTCAGTGTCCCCAGAATGTTGGCTGGGAGGACAAGCAACCTGGAATTCCATCCTCGGAAGGAGAGGAGACAAAGGAACCACAGAGCACAAGGCCAGGAAGACTGGCCAGTCTGGTGAGTTCTGAGCCTCCTTGAAAGGCCTGCCTCAATGAATAAAGAGTGAGGTTTACTTAGGATCTCCTGATATCCATCTCCAGCTTCCACATGCAAAAGAAGGCATGGATCCATGAGATCCCATCGCATGTACCCACAAGCATGTATGCATATATGTGCCAGAAACACTCATGGAAAAAGAGAAACACAAGCATGTGCAATACACACACACACACACACATACAAACAAAGAGAACCAAAACATTTCTACCGAAGTTACTTCTTCCTGAATTCTGCTATGTGTTTGTTAAGCAGTTCAGAGTTGATTTTTATATGTTAAGGCATTTTTATATCATGTTGTGTCCTAAAGCTGGTTGGACCATCAACCTTCCTTGAAAAGAGGGAAGGCAAAAGGCCAGGTTTGGGAGAAACTAAAACACTTGGAAAGAACCTAGGACTCTTAGTAAAGCTTGAACACATTTCTGTGTCCATATTTTTTTTTTCAGATTTCCCTAAACATCCTTTGATTTCTGGCAGAAGCAACTCCACCTAGTCCACCTCACAAAGCTGAACTCATCCTGGAGATATTGTCACATCCCCCTTCTCAGAGGAGTGATGTCTTCTCCTGCCGAATGGATTTCGTTAGGAATTAACATTTACATCCTCCCACAAGACACTCCAGGGTGCGCATTACAGACAAGCAATGATATGCCTTGCCAGTTAATGGCACTCAGTCAAAACTACCAGGGCATGTCATTATTAGGTCATAATACCCACCCTGGAGTGCCTTACAGCTTAATTGTTCCCTCTTCCATTCCAGAAACCAGCAAAAGACATATTTTGCTAATGTTTCTGCTTTGTTAATGAGTTCAGAATGGATGAACACATGTGTTCCGTCTCTCCTGCCTATCAAGCGAGTATTAGGAAATAAATGCAGGTCGCTCAATCCCCGATTCCAGCTTGCATATTTACTACAATAAGTTTTGCCATGACTCCGATGCATTGGAAGTGAAGATTTAGTATGCAGAGTCTGTCTAAATATTCAGACATTTAAAACTCAGGAGGCGTCCCCTTCTGCCGATGTCCTTAGCATTTATCTCCCTGTAGCATCTGTTTTCCTGCTAAGAATTTCCGTTAATAGTGTTATGTTTTAATCTGGATTAGAATCCATAATAGACCGCTCCCAGTCTTTTTTGCATACGGAGTTAGCGAAGGCCTGAATTAGGATGTAAGTGGACTTGGTTTTCTTCTCCTAAGCTCCGTTCTCTGAAGTTCTTCAAGCAGAATGGGAAATTCATTACACACCTTAAAGGTATCATTCTTTATCTTTGGGCCATAGCTTCCTAACAACAGCAGTTTAAAAACAAAACAAAACAAAAAAAAGACTGAGAGGTTACAGACAGACAGACAGACAGAGAGGGGCATGTAGCTGCTGAGGAATGGAAAGGCTTCCATGTTCCTCCCAGTAAGGAACCAGCTACAGAGCAAAGGAACCACACTGATAGGAGTTAGCCTTCAACAACCATTCTCAGAAGGCTCAGAGTAAAGAGAAAGCAAGTTTGGTTGAGGTTTTCAATCTTTACTCTAGAACAATTAATAACAGATAACAAGGAAAAAATATTTCATTGCCATTTAAAACTTTATACAAAGCCTGGTTTGGGAGACTATCTCACTGGTGAATCCTTTCAAACATTAGAAACTTGGACGATTTTGTCTATATTCCTCTAGATACAGAAAGAGAGGAAGTTCTCAATTTACCTTTGGAAGCCTACAATAGCTTGCTACTAACATCAGACAAACCAGGGCTGGAAAGGTGGTTAAGAGCTAATATCCTCATCAGCCCTTATACAGGACCAGTGTTCAGTTTCCATCACTCACAACTGTCTGTGGCTCCAGCTCCAGGTATCCCTTCAGGCCTCTGTGGTCATCTAAACTCAAGTACACATAGCCACCTCCCCACCCCACCCCCACATACACACAATTAAAAAAATAAAATAAATGTTTAATATTAGACAAAGTAAGGAATCACAGGAGATGTGCTCTGTCCGGTAACAGCTGTTCACAAAAGCCAGTGCGCTGTAATAATACCATACCTAATAGGAAGACTGGATGATCTGCCCACCCTCTGAAGACTAGGAACAGGACAAGGACACTTCTTATCATTTTAGTTCACATTGTACTGGAGATTCTTAGAAACCAGAAGTCTTAGCAACAGCAGTACACTGAAGTCTTCTGCAACAAAGTATGAGATGTGAGGGATTGCTTTTAAAACAAATGAAAGCAAAACAGGCTTCATCAGAAAACACTGGGGCAGCTCCCCAGTGGTCAGCCACTCTTTGCTTCTACAGATCTTGATCTAAGGATTTCATCTTTCAATAGATCATCATTACACTCTAGGGTAGCCAAGATCCTATCCCTCCTCCTCTAAGAGAGAATCACACATGGTGGGGTTCATGAATCTTCTCTTCCCATGGCAGACCTTTTGGGACCCTGGAGACACCAACAGGAACAAGCAACAGAAGGCAAGCTGTAGGTCCCAGCTCATTCTGTATACATCCCACAATGAGTTTGTTTTCCATTGAGAGTCTCCCTTCATCAAGGTTATCCGTCCGGCGGCAGTCACTAGCACTGAACCCTTTTATCAGCCGCACTTGGTAATTATAAAATATTTGCAATTATACAATATGTTAATTCCTAGGCATCTACAAACAGCTTAATCAATTGAGCGCATTTTATTATTTCTACTCTAAACATTATGGACTCACATGAAGTCTCAGAGATCAGTAAATTATCCTTGATGGTTAAACTGCTGCCAAACCAATCAGAAGTTTTATTTGAATTTATTAGACCTGCTACATTATTTAGCCAGCAAGATTGAGAGAAACAAGAGAAACAATGAGACAAGCTGGAGTCACACTGGGAAGCCTGATAAATCCCTGGGAATTGGGGGAGGGGGAGTCCTAAATTCAAGGAGAGTGGAAGTCACCGGAAACCTTTGCTGTCTAATTGAAATTAATGTTAAGCTGGCCTGGGGGGCATCTGGACTTCACACTGTTTCCTTTCATGCTGTGCTTGGCTTGTGTGTTCCCACATATGTGCACACATGCACATATGGGCATGTCCTAGATGATTAGACCTATGATTTGTACAGGCTTGCACATGCAAATTCCATGTGTTTATAGCTATGATACTGAAAAGTAGATTTTAAAATGCCCATTAGAACGTATTATATTCCCCAAAGAGAGTAAGAGATGATGGACCTTTTTATGTCAAAATGTATCCAGTGACAGCCACAGGTACCTAGTTACAAGGCTGGCTTTTATGCATCTCAAGGCTTTTCCCTCATTTGTTTTAAAAGCTTTATTTAGTAATAATAATAATACCATTGAATAGTCTGCCAGTGATATAATTTTTGTGACAACTGGATATGGCTTGGAGGACATGTGCTATCTGTTTAAAATTCTATTTTTATTGCCTACATGTGAAAGTTTTACCTATATGTATGCCTGTGGACTATGTCATGCCTAGTGCCCACAGAGCCAGAAGAAGGCATTGAATCCTCCGGAACAGGAGGTACAGACAGTCGTAAGCTACTTACATGGGTGCTGGCAATCGAATCTCGATCCTCTGAAAGATAGGTCAGTGCTTTTAATCGCTGAGCCATCTCTCTAGCACCTAGAATATATTGTTATGTACCTAGTTCAAATAATGCTAGCTCATGGATCTCATCTGACTGAACAGGTTTAATCATGAAAAGAAGATTAATGTAGATTTATTGGTCTTTTCTTTCCCGTTAGAGTTACAAGCTTCTAACTAGGAGGGCCACACTTGTTGGTTAGTAAGTCAAATAAATTTTTCTCCTTCTCTTTCTCCTTCTCTTTCTCCTTTCTTCCTTCTCCTTCTCCTTCTCCCTTCTCCTTCTCCTTCTCCTTCTCCTTCTCCTTCTCTCTCCTTCTCCTTCTCCCTCTCCCTCCCCTTAAAGACAGGCTAAGTCGTATAACCTCGGGACCAGAATTAAAGCAGGAGGTAGCCTGTGGCTGAAGAGGGAAAGTTAAGTATCAATGGGTTTTTAAGGAAGGCAAGCATGGAAAAATAACAGTCAAGTTCAACTAAATATAAAAGAGGCCTTGCTAGTTTCATTTCAGCTAGATCCAAAAGGTTTAAAAAAAAAATCTCTATACTTACATTATGCTAGTATGGATTCAATATTAGGCTATCCTCCCTCTCCCCTCTCCCTCTCCCTCTCCCTCTCCTCCCTCCCTCTCCTCTCCCTCTCCCTCTCCCTCTCCCCTCCCTCTCCCTCTCCCTCTCCCTCTCCCTCTCCCTCTCCCTCTCCTCTCCCTCTCCTCCCTCTCCCTCTCCCTCTCTCCCTCTCCCTCCCCTCCCCTCTCCCTCTCCCTCCTCTCCTCTCCCTCTCCCTCTCCCTCTCCCTCTCCCTCTCCCTCTCTCCCTCTCCCTCTCCCTCTCCCTCTCCCTCTCCCTCTCCCTCTCCCTCTCCCTCTCCCTCTCCCTCTCCCTCTCTCCCTCTCCCTCTCCCTTTTCCCTCTCCCTCTCCCTCTCCCTCTCCCTCTCCCTCTCCCTTCCTCTCCCTCCCTCTCCCTCTCCCTCTCCTCTCCCTCTCCCTCTCCCTCTCCCTCTCCCTCTCCCTCTCCACTCCCTCTCCCTCTCCCTCTCCCTTCTCCCTCTCCCTCTCCCTCTCCCTCTCCCTTCTCCCTCCCCCTTCTCCCTACTCCTTCCCCTTCCCCTCCTCCTCCTTCTCCTTTTAAAACAACACACTCAGTTGTTATATTGGACAGGGCATGCAAAACTGTGACAGTATGGGTTAAAGTTAGGTTTCCACATGCTAGGCAAGTGTTCTACCTCTCCAGCTCTTCTTTCTTGTTTTTTAAAGAATACTTTTTAGATAGGGTCACACTAGGTTGCCAAAGCTAGCACTGAGTTTGAAAACCTGATTTACCTGTCTTGGTCTCCTAAGTAGCTGGGATTCTGGGCCTATGTCACTAGACAATGCTATGAATGTATGCTAGGACAAATGGAAAATGTTTTTGAAAGTTCAGATGAAGGTACTGGTGACCAGAGATAGAACTGATAACATCAACACCTTATTTAAATTAATACAAATTTAAAATCCCAACTTAGACATAGACATGGCATGCCCTGCAGCTCTCCTGACTCTGCCTACTAACCTCTAGGGGTCCTGTTAACAAATGCAACTCCTGATCTACAGTCTGGCATTTTCCCTGGCTTGATTGAGTGTTTTGCAAGCGTATAGGTCTGTGCATCCAGCAGGTGCAGGAATAAGAACCTGGGTCCTCTGCAAAAGCAGCAAGTACTCCTAACTGTTGAGTCAACTCTCCAGCCTGGCTTGTTTCCTTACAGAATAGAAGTCAAAGAGATCTATGTGCAAGCACACATTTGGAAGAGGGCTGTGTGCAAGCAAGCACTTGAGCACACTACCTCAAGTCAGACTTTCCAATGTGTAAACACGATTAACTGGATGAGTTAAGAAGACTCGTGGTTTCCTTCCACATTTGTAGATGTTTGTATATAGTCAAGTTGTCTGAAACTGTTTCTATGTGGGATACAGGCAGACTGCTTTCTATTCACGGTCATGTGTATGGCATTTCTCCTGAAAATTTCTTGCTCTGTTTAGCAGATCTGAGAGACTTGGCCAAATTAGAATTTTCTTTGCAGATCAGTTATTTGAACTGGAATAAAATGAAAATATGCGTGCGCTTCTTTTGGTCAGTGACTAAACAGAATGGCATTCCCAGCTGACTAAATCTCTGTCACAAAAAGGGGGTGGGGAAGGAACAGTGTATGTTTTTTAAACATCTAGGCAATGTGCTGTAGGCTACTTAAAGAAATACTGTACATAGAAGACTGAGAAAGAGAAAGACAGGCGAAGTCGTATAACCTCGGGACCAGAATTAAAGCAGGAGGTAGCCTGTGGCTGAGGAGGGAATGTTAAGTATCAATGATGTTTTTAAGGAAGAGCAAGCATGGAAAAATAGCAGTCAAGTTCAACTAAATAAAAAAGAGGCCTTGCTAGTTTCATTTCAGTTAGATCCAAAAGGTTTAAAAAAAAAATCTCTATACTTACATTATGCTAGTATGGATTCAATATTAGGCTATCTATTGTCAAAAACATCTTTCGGTGCCTCTTCGTATTTTGTTGTAGGGATCCATTTCTAAGACCAGTTGCATGCCATGCTTCCTAAACATTTTTTACAAGATTGACTAGATGTAATCAGTTGCTTGAATAACTACGTTAGGACCCAATATTTACACGAGAACCTAGGACATGTGAATGTAACCCCTGTAGGTTATTTTTATGTCAGTTATGAATAGACTAATTGGCCTTGTCATGGCGTCAGAAACATCACAAAAGCTCTATGGTATGTCATTTGATCTCAGAGATACAATCATCCTCTTGTTGCAGAAAGAGTAAAAAGTTTTGTATCATACCTTGAACCCTTAAAATATTTTCATAGATTCAGCTGGAGAGATAACTCTGTGGTTAATAATATGGTTTGCTCTCACAGAGGACCCAGTTTCCATTCCCAGCACCCACACTGAGGGATAACAATTGCCTAGTACCCAATGCCCGGAAACGGGAGATGGATCCTAGATCTGGACTACAGGCTGTAAATAAGCTGCCTGATGTCGGCACTGGGAACAGAACCCAAGTCCTCTGTAAGAATAGCAAATGCTCTTATCTGCTGAGTCTTCTCTCTAGTATATACACAAATGAGCTTGAAATGGTCAAGCAATGAAATAACCACCTATAACATGGTTCCTAATTTACTGGATCTCCCCTGCGTGTGGTTAGTTATTCATGAACTCTATTTAATGACATTTAATTTTACTATCTAGTGTAGAATGAAGTTCAACTCTTTCCTATTGTCATTTTAAATCCTCTAAATCTAAACACTTATTGATGCAGTTGGGCCCAATAGACCCCTACAAACAGTTAACATTGAAATACTTGTATTTAAAGGAGTATGGGCAGACAATTATCAGAGAGAGCACTAAAACTAATGAATGTGGGATCTCCATCTTTGATACTAATGATGAGTCTGATTAAGAAGATATAGCAGCTGAGAAGCTTACAAAATCAGACTCCTTTCTATAAACACTGGGAACAGTGTTCATAGACCTAAATTCTTTGACAATACATACTACAGAGAGTTTCTGGTTTAGTAATGATGATTCCAAGGATTATTCTAATATAATGTTTGAATTATAAAACAAATTTATATACATATATAACTCAGGACTAAATCTCCAACAAGTAATTAAAGGTTCTATAAATAATGGTGTGCCATGGTCTGCATGGTTTCATTCTTCCCAAAATTCAAGTGTCGAAATCTAATCCCCAATGTGATAGAAAGTAGTGATTTGAGGAGGTCTTTAGGTCATGAGAAAGAGTTCTTATAAATAGAACTTGGGGTCCTCCTAAAAGAGAGTAAGATCAGCCCCAAATTTCACTCTTCACCAGTTACCCCCTCTGTTGGCTACTTGATCTTGGAATTCTCAGCCTCTAGAGTTATAACTGCTCATAAGACACCTAAGTCTACCCTATCTTACAGCAGTGAGAACAGACACAGACATTTTCCACCTATGAAACAGGCTAGTTCATGTTGATTATGCTTTTTAAATATATGAAGGGCCAGTGGAATGGTTCAGACAGTAAAGTCACTTGCCACTATCCTTATGACGTGAATTTGACCCCTAGGACCCACATAGAAGGACATAACCAGTCCCTTCAATCTGTCCTCTTAACTTCATATATGCAGCTTGGCACATAGACATGCATGCTTGTGTGTGCTCATGAGCACATGCTTGCTTGCACATGTTCACACACACAGACACACACATTCAAGTAAAATAAGTAAATAAATGTAGAAATAAAATAAAGTGGAACAAAAATAATACTTTATACAATAAAAACCTTAATGATAGAAGAAAAAGCCAAAATAAATTATGCATGCAAGTTAAATATTTCACACGCGCAACACACACACACACACACACACACACAACGCGCGCTCATAATTATACCACTTATATAGAAACAGACTAAACAGACATATATTAACTTTTTTCTTCTTCTATATTCTGTGTTTTAATTTGCAAGCTCCCTCTCTCAACATTATCTCAGGAACATTACACTCAGAGAGTCAGGAGAAAATACAACAGTGAAACTTATTTTAAGTAAAGATTATATAGATTATAATTTCTGGATACAAAAGAGTTGAAATGTACCCATTACAGGCTGGATCCTAAATTAGACCAACTGGGCATATAAACCCATAAGCAGGCATACCAATAATTCAATTATATGTTTTTCACTGAGGGTCTCCTTTTAGCCTCATTAAGAAACTGCTTCAATGTTCATCTAATAACAGAGATACTGAAATCATAGATTAAATGTTTTATTATGTTAAAATGACCAAATCAATGGGCAACCACAGGAAAGGCTCTAAGAGAAGTATTTGGCATGTGTGGTGTCCTTGTTTCTCCAATCTGATATCACAGGAACTATGACCATGCTGCCCAGACTTACTACCGTCGTGTCTGGCTCTGTGGACAATTGCTTCCCCCGAAGAACATTCCAGTCATGTAGGTGCCATAACTTAAAGCAGCTTTTAAGGACTTGGCTTCAAATCTCACTTGCTGGTTTGACTCATAACAAGATGCGTATGGTGCAGTGCTGTTACTTTCAGGAGAGATGGTAAAAGAACTATTAATGACACTAATTAAGATGTGTGAACATCACTTAGATCCTCCTCCTTGCTGCTTTCCAAGTACAAGCTATGTTACCTAACACATTAATTGGTAATGATACAAGTGCATATCTTTCGACTACAAGGTCAGTTTTTAAAGCATGGCTTTTATTATTAATGTGCTTTCCATTCCTGCACAGTCCACGTAGAGATCCCATTAACAAACCTTACTGTGCTCCTCCGTAAGCCCATTGCAGCCATAACTGCTCCTCTCTACCCGAAATTCGTTGGTACTGTGGGCTCCACACCTCAAGCCTTTAAATGACCTTAAATGTCCATATCAAGGTACTGTATATACACCCAGAATCTATTGGATTAATAGATGTCTGCCTTTGGCATTTTTAAAATCTTTTCATTTCTTTGCGATTTGGACCAGCCATGCAAAACTCAAAATCTATCTATTTGAAGTGTACTACTTGTCTATCTGGAGTAAATGTTGTGAATCTAAGGTAAAACTTAGCACAGATCTATAAAAATGAAGGTACGAACCTTATTACTATAATACCCTCTTGTAGATGAATAATCAAAATTCTCAGTGATTAGTACAGTAGAGTCAGAGGAAGACCTTGGAGAACAGAAAAGGGACGCTCCAAGTGTCCAAGATCTCAGCCCAGTATGGGGCATCTCTTTCTTGTGGCTGAAATTTTAAAAACGTCATGCACAAAGGTCCTTTTGTTGTCTTCTTTTATGAAGGAGGATTTCGGTTAGTATAAAAATCATGGGTACTTCTTCCTCTTCTTCCAAATATTGACTGTTTCCAGTATGTGGAATCGCTTCTTGTAGCCTGCCATGCGTGCTACCTTAGAACCAACCTTTGATTTCCACCATGTGGCTTGCTTTGGGGACATTTGTCTTCCTATCTGCATATTTTTGTCACATCTCCTCATGAAACACTATTTTCATTCATTCGTTGAGTCTGAAAGACATAGGTCTTTAACCCAAGGAAGTTCTTGTCAGTTAAAGTTTATGATTGGCTTGCCTCTGCTCTGTCTTGTCTCCATTAGATTCATGTTAGCTTTTCCTCTAAATTTCACATTTACCTCCATTCTCCACTTCTTTTTAATATTTATCACTCTCTTCTGCATTCTGGGATAGCTCAAAATTATAGTCCATATTAATGTTTCAATTTTCCACAACATCAGTTCTGTTCTTTACTGCTCCTGACACGACACTGAGTTAGTGACTGGTACTCACCCTTCACCCGCTCCAGTCCCTTTCAACACAATCTTTTCTTACCGCTTTCTTATAGCTAAATCATGGAACTCATAATTTGTCTTTGATAGTTATGATATGAAGAAATTTGCTACATTTTCAGAATTTCTGTGAAGTTCTTTCCAGAACCTTCTCCCCACCACACACACACACAGAATCGTGTTCCAATTATACCATATCATGTCTTCACCTTTTCTGTTTCTAAAAAGCTAGGATACAGCACTATTTGGGGGTCTGTCTGAGGAAAAGGCATGTAGCCTATTTTTGCTTTTCCTCCTCATTGTCAAGTTGAAGGTGAATGCAATCCTACAGGCTTCAGATTTCATCCTTTAAGGACATGTGGACAAAGTTGGTGCTTAACTCACGTTTCCAGTCTAACTTTATGTTTCATGCTTCATCACAGCTATACAGTAAGGGGTAGGCAGAGGTCAAGTGTGTATGTGGTTTTGAAGGAGAGACGTATTTCTCAGAAAGAAACATTTCATATGCTTCTGATTTAATTATGCAAAGATTGGATAATATTGATGGAGGTAGGTGGAGACAGACTCGGAATACATTTAGGACGGGATGGATTATATATATATATAGCACTTAGAAAAGCTGAGAACATGAAAATCCAAATGATTTTTAAGGTGTCTCTCCCATATTTCTGAGTCATTAATTCTAAGTTTCCCTGGGTCTAGATGCTTCATACCATTTACCCACAAGTCCCCCAGATGATTTAACAGAGACTTGCTAATGAAAGAAGAGAGCAGGTAATATGTAGGCTGCATTACAGGTGGCATCAGCATAGCTCAGAGGGACAGCGTAGGTAGATACTTCAGATTCTGAATTCTTCAGATTCAGGTCCAAGAACTCAACTGCCTGGGGCATAGGAAACTCCAGTCTGGCTCCTCAGAAAATAAGTTTGCCACTCCAAGCAGCAAACTTTGGGAGTAAGAGTGCCTTCTTGATTCTTTTGTTCCTCTCCCTGGGTTTTTGTGATTATTAGAACTTTCTTCAAAATTCTGGCTGCGGATACAAAGTGGGTCTTGTTTTTCTGCATTCTTGGGAAACTCTCTCCCCTTGTGTATCTTCCAGAGTACTTTGGAAGGGGTGAGAAGCTGCCTCGGGAACTGTGAAGCACATGCCACGTTGGTTCTAATTTTAGCCCCAAATCACTCAATTCCATTGCACAGATAAATGAATTGTCACCAACTATTTACAGAAGCAAATTGAGAACAATGCTCTCTTGTCCTCACTGTTCTCTCCTGAATCAAATCTTTGGGGCGAACAAATCTGGTTTTAGTTGCTTCTTCCTCATTGTGTGAAATCATGCCAATATGTTAACTTTCTGCATATATTAGTCTAAAGCTTCCTTCTAATTAAGTGATAGCTACAAATTAAAGGAACTTGAAGCGTTACTGCACAGACAGCAGAGACTTTACTCTAAGCTGGAATCCTGAGGGACTCACGACCCAGTGGCTGCAATAGCAATCCCTATTTCCACGATAGGTAGAAGACTTGGTTCAGCCATTTTAATAGATAGGGACCTTTATTCTACATCCCTGTTTCAAACTCTTGCATTCTCATAGCAAGTAGCAAAAATAAATATGGAGCTCACCCACAGATTATACTACAAAAAGCTGTGGGTTTCTAAATTACAACCAAACAGGCAAACAATTGTCCCAGGTTATTCCAGGGATGGATGGGTCATGGATGACAGATTAATTTATGCCTAGCAGCCAGCCTGGCTCAGGATACTGCCAGCAGCACCAGGAGAATCCCAGCCATGAAGACACTATCCAAATGGATACATATCATGTTGCTGGGGGAACAGAAAAACAACTTAATGACATAGTCAATTTTTACATCTTTCTGAGGGAATCCAATCAGATTAATGACATTTTACAAGCAAGGTGGCAAACAGACCTGGCTCTTGTATCCTGTGCCTTAAGTATAAAATATCCTACAAATGTATATATGCTTAACTTAGTTCACAGATGATGGGCTTTGAGATATTAGGAAATTCTGAACATTCTGAGGACATCCACCTCTCTGCAGATTTGCAGGATGATGGTTTTTGTTGGGAGGAAGTGCAAAAGAAAAGATTGGGCCGGGCGGTGGTGGCGCACGCCTTTAATCCCAGCACTTGGGAGGCAGAGGCAGGTGGATTTCTGAGTTCGAGGCCAGCCTGGTCTACAGAGTGAGTTCCAGGACAGCCAGGGCTACACAGAGAAACCCTGTCTCAAAAAAACCAAAAAAAAAAAAAAAAAAGAAAGAAAGAAAGAAAGAAAAGGTTGGGTTTGCCTGGAGGAAGTAGGCTACTGAGACTGTGTGCTTGGAGGTCGTAGCCTGCCTTGGTCCCTCCCTGTTCCCCCTTTCTCTGCTTGATGGAGACCACACTGTGAGCTGTTCTGTCTCACAATGCTCCTCTACCGCCATGAGAAACCTGAACCCAAGAGCTAAAGTCAGTCCTCCTTTAAGTTGCATACTGTAGTGTTCAGTCACAAGGAGGAGAAGAGTAAGGAATTGTACATTACATGTAATGTGTCAGGAGATTTGCAGCGAGCATCTTCTTGGCTCTGCTATGTGATTTCCAGGCAAACCCCAAACCAGTTCTTAGAACAAAGAACATGATACACTTGTTCTCTTCCCAGCTCTGGAGGACTAGGCTCAAACTGGGTGCTGCTCAGAAGACTGTCCCCAGGTGAGAGCCCGGAACAAGATGTGGTTAGGAGCTGACAAGCTTGTATGATAAAGTGTTACTGAGAAGAGCCGCACCTCAGAGAGGAGATCATCGCCCCACGGATGCCACTAAACTCGATAACTAGCATATGAGAATTATCTGATTCAATAGATCTTCTCTGTTGTACTTTCCATGAAATGGCATCTCTGAAAATAAAATCCAAATAGTGGTTTTTAAAATGTGGTAATCTCTGCAAAGTTGTCAAAAAATAGAAAGGAGAAAAACGTTAACCACTGTTCCAGAATTTTCTGACTTACAGACTCATAGCGCTGGAGGACTCCATCAGCTCTGTTTCTAGAAGAGATACTTTTCTGTTTACATAGCATTTCATAAATACAAAGAATAACATATCAGCCGGCTTCCTTCCTTTCTTCTTTCACAACCACAAAAAAACTGGCTCAAATCTAAGAAGTGTTTTGTGGGATGGTGCACATTTTTACCATCCCGTGAGCAGAAGACATGTTGGCATCAACATTTTAAACAGAAAAAAGAAAGTTGGGACATACCTCTCACCCCTCAAGGAAAAAAACAAAAGCGCAGCTCCTGGCCTCTCTCTCTCAACCTGGAAAACAGTCCCTGAGTCTGTCCTTTACAACAGGATTTGCTCCTGGCAGGGAACCACTGTTGCATTTGATGATTGTATCCTACTGAAGTTACAATCAGATTTGTGTTTAGCTTTCTACATCTCAGACCAGTGACACATCTATTAACAATCTTCACTGATAATCTATTTAAATCAGAAGTGAAGGAAACCTGTGTGAGGGTATTTGCATGTGTGTGTTGTGTGTGTGTGTGTGTGTGTGCATGTGCTTTTGTATGTTTGGTATGGTGTGTGTGTGTGGGGGGTGTTTGCATGTATGTGGATGCATGAGTGTTTTTGTGTTTGTGTATAGTGCGTTCTTTGCATGTATGTGGTTTGCGTCTGTGTTTGCATGTGTGCTATGGTATTTGTGTGTATTTGTGTGTGTTTGTGTATGTGTGTGATATGTGTGCATATGCTGGTAGGAACTGTCTTTGTAGCTTTCCCACTTTTACTCAATAAGACATAGAGGGTCTTTTAATCAAGCCAAGGTCTCATTAGCCATCTTGTTCTGGGGACCCCTGGCTCCCTTTTCCCAGGATGGAATTATGGGGCCAGCATGTACTCAGGTCCTAGTGATCTGAACTCTGGTCTTCCTTCTTGTGCTTTTATAGCAAGGCCTTAACCACTTAGCCATTGCCCCCAGACGGAAGAAAACTTACCCCAGTTTCTCTATATATTTTCAGGTTCGAGAGCAACCTTGTATACAGAACAACTTCATACACATTAACTATATGCAGTATTTATTAAGAAATATGTATCTAATGATTCCTCTTCTCTGTAGGTTGGATGTAGACAGGATGAAAATAATTTAAAAAAAAAATCCATCAGAGCAGTTAGCATGGTGAAGGAGGCATATTCCAGCAAATTATTAAAATGTAAAATAAATATGGTGCTGTGGGGAGGAGATGGCTGTGACCCAAAGAAATGAGAATATGTAGTCTACCTGGGAATTAACAGGCCCTCTGTAATCAGAGCAAACCTTAGAATTGCAAGGTAACTTCGATATGCTATTCTGGCCCTGTGCACAATCTCTTTGTTTTCTTAAATGGTTTATTTGATTGCTGTTAGTCTGGTCAATGGGAGTCCTAATTAACATTGATTATGGACATTTTAAGGTTGTCCCCTAGGGAGACAGGAGTCAGGGAAGAGGCATCAGAGGAGTCTTGGGAATGTGTTCCTGCCACACCAAGAAGCTGCTCCCATGTCTTCCAAAATGCTACACAATTGTTCTGCAGCCTGGGCGGGGGTGGCTTATTTTATTTTGCTTTTTTACTATCCCTTCAAATGTTGTGTTCTCAAACTGAGGAAATTGGACAGTAGGAGTTTGATAGGGGTTGAGGGTAGGAAGGTAGATTCTTGTTTGTATGGGACATTTCACAATGCCTAGAGATTGTTTTATTTTGGTGGGGAGGAGGAAAAGGGTTTATGTGGCTTACCCCTTTCCATATCACTGTTTATCATGAAAAAAGTCAGGACAGGAACTCAAAGAGGACAGGAACCTGGAGCAGGATCTGATGCAGAGGCCTCGGAGGAGTGTTGCCTTTGGCTTGCTCCCTCTGGATTTCACAGGCGCTTTGGTATAGAACCAGGAATCACCAGCCCAGGGATGGTACCACACACAGTGTTCTGGACCCTCCCTGAAAGGAGCCAGCGAGGTCAAGGACAGTACAAGAAATCCTACAGAATCAACTAACCTGGGCACAGAGGGGCTCACAAAGACTGAACCATTAACCAGAGAGCACGCGTGGGAGGGACCTATTCCCCGACTCACATGTACAGATGTACGGCTTGGTTGTCAGCTGGGATCTCTAAAGCAGGAGCAGAGGCTGTCTCTGACTCTGTTGCCGGCCTTTGAATCCCTTTCCCCTAACTAAACAGCCTTGTCTAGCCTTGATAGAAGATGCACCCAGTCTAGGACTTAATGTGCCAAGGAGGGTTGATATCCACGGAAGGCATTCCCTTCTCTGAAGAAGAAGGGAAAGGGGGATAGAGGAATGGGAGGTGAGAGGAAGGGTCTGGGAGGAGACCTGGGTCGGGAATCTCCGATCAGAATGTAAAGTAAATAGAGATTGCTTTTTCAGTGTCACACCCAGGGACTGGTACTGTCCCCTAGTAAGTAAAGATCAGTGGCACCATTAAATATTTTCTTACAAATGCACACATGGTCTTACAGGAGGTCTCTATCCCAAATGCTAATAGTCCTGAGGCTGAGACACCCTTGGCATAGGTTGACATACTAGTCTAGGACAGAACGTATACTTGTAGTGTCAGTAAGTGCATCTATTCAATCATGAGTATTTTGTGCTTTATGGTAAGTCTTTAAGCCATCTAACCTTTATCTTCATAATGAAGAAAATCAACACTAATTTCTATGTATATTATATGCAAAACTAACATTGTAACTTTGAGGAAATTTATATGCTTGTAAGTATGTCACAAAGGTATTAGAATTTGCTTTCAGTTTTTCCACTATCATCTCCTGGGAGAGGCACAGAAAGCCCTAGGTGCTCTAGATACTGAGGACAACCTTCTGAAGAAGGAAGTAAACACACAGCAGAGAGGTTCTAGATGCCCCTCAGGCAGGAACTTAACTGACACCGTACATCTGTACATGTGAGCAGGTTAACTTAACCTAACTGTCCTGCACAAAACTCAGCTTGGGGCTTTTGTGAACCCAGCGTCTAGAACTTCCAAAAAAATATTCAATAAAAGCAAAAAAAATCAAAATTCTTAGTTTTGAATTAAGAACTCACTCAGTTAGTGAAACTGGAGGGCTTGGTACCAAGGGTCTTTTTCTTCGTTTTTTTTTTTTTTTTGTTGTTGTTTTGTTTTTTGGTCTTCTTTTTCTACGACACACATTTAGTAAGCAGGCAAGCTTCACTGGAATAAAGTTAAGTGAAATATTATCTATAATAGATGAGGTTTCGGGTGATTATTATGTAGCACATGCTCTGGGTAATAAAACCACTGTGCTCTGCATGGCTCTATCCTTTTAGGCAAAAGAGGGAGAGGGAGGTTGCTCTATTTTGTATTCGACTTTTTTAAAAAAAACTTTCTGATGAGCTTCTTTCCATTCTTCCTGTGCCAATTGTAATGTTTTATGATTATTCATGACTGTGACAATGGTGCTTTAGGCAGTCAATAGCAATTCTACTTGTTTAGAAGAACATATAATTCAAATTAGACCAATATAGATTTTCCCCTTCACTTTTAATGTTTAGTTACCCAGTTAGATTTTAAACGGAGGATGCAACATTTAATAAATGATTTGTAGTAATACCTAACTGACACTGGAAGTAGAATTTTTTTTGCTGTCACTTTTAATACAGAGGAACAACATAAAATATAAATTCACTCAATTAAGATCAAATACTTGAAGTTTATACATTGAGGTGTATTTCCATTTGTGCCCTGGAAACATTAGATTGGCACATTAGCCAGCAAATATGCAGCTAAGTAATTTGTCTTAATGAATAATGAATTCATGCACAGTTTAGGTTTGTAGCTGTTAAATTTGGTATATTCAGAATGTAATTTTGAATACACATTATCTGTTCTTTAGACATTTAAAACAGAAATAAGGATCTTTCACTTATAAAAGTCAAATGAAAGACTATAGTGGGCGATAAAGAGTAAATTGGGACCTGCCCTCATGCATATATTAAAGAGCTAAGCCCAATATTGCTATATTTGGGAACAGGACCTTTAAAGACATAAAGTGAAACAGATTTGCCACAGCCAGACTTTAATTTGCTAGGACAGGTACCCCTAAGAAGGGGAGGGGAGACCAGTTCCCTGTACTTGCAGAGAAGAGAGATCATGTAAGCACATAGAGAAAAGAGACTGTCTGCAAAACAGAGGAGAAGCCTCACTCGAAATAGGCCTGCCTTCCCTTGATCTTGGCTTCTGGCTTTCAGATCTGTGAGGAAAAGCTATTCCTTTGGCCACTAAGCTTATGGCTCCTGTCTCTGAAGCTTGGGGAAATTAGCCCAATGTGGTTTTCAATATACTCAGAAAGGCCACTTATCAAGCCACTACTAAGATCCACCAAGTAGATCCTGTCACCATTCTTAAATCTAGGTAAATGATCAGTGACCTCCTAGAAACCCAGCAGCATGCCCCATCCTGCAACCCCATGGCAAGGGCAGTACGATCGACTGAAACTTAAAGTTCTATAAGGTTCATTAGGGAAAAAAAAATAGTGTCTTCACAAAATTAATGTGAACCATGTAACAAAAGCACTAGGGTCTTTCTGGACTCGTTGAATTGTAAACAAGCAGATAATATTAAAATTATCCAGCTAAATCCCTTTCCTGGGAATGGCTTGGTCTAATAGTCGGGCCAATGACATGTGGAGAACTCCAGCTGCATTGGTGGGCCTGAGGCAACATCAGGCTGAGACAACCTCCTTGAATCTCAGTGTGCTCTTCAAGGATAACAATAACAATAGCAATGACAATGTTAGCCATTAATAACATCAAATGTTGATCAAACGGGGCCTTAAAGAAATTAGAGATAAGGACTAAATACTAAGGGCAGTGCAATCATTGAAGAAAAACAAAGGCTGTGATGGAATACCAAAGACCAGAGCACTTAACTACAGAAATTTATAATTGCAATTCAAGGTCAACGTGTTAACCTTCTTGGCTACTGCTATCTTAGGATTGGAAATGAAACAGACATCTCTATGCCCAGTAAAATCAGACATTGTAAAATAGCCAAGATGCCTAGCAGGGCCCCTCAAAAGATACTCATCTATATTTAGGGGTGATGATTAAAATTATGGATTATTTAGAAGATTTTGATGAGCTCAGAGTCTCCATCATATCATGACAAAATCCTTTTGAATCTAGCTGGCTCAGTGATGCTTTGGCATTGAAAGGGGCAGGTCAACACGTATTTATTTGTCTCTTTGGTTTTAGCCTCAGTGTGTATTTCTTAGGCAGTGCAGATGATGAGAGTTAGATTTTATGTTTATTTGGAAGACAATTCAAGTTTGTAGGTGGAGTGGATGCATAATGTGGAAGAAGAGAGCAGCCAAGGCTGACCCACACATTTAGTCAGAACATCTGGAAGGATGGTGTTACTATCAGCAGGGCTGAGGAAGGCCTAGGAACAAAGCCTTGGATCTTAGTTATGGGCATGGTAAGTTAAAGCCTTGTTCTGTTTAAAAGTTAAAAATCT
Organism: Mastomys natalensis; assembly: GCA_021653895.1. Lineage (NCBI taxonomy): Eukaryota > Metazoa > Chordata > Mammalia > Rodentia > Muridae > Mastomys > Mastomys natalensis. The sequence goes on along the minus strand of JAJTUV010000171.1, from coordinate 1,148,922 downwards.
TGAGGTTTTGTGGAAGCAAAGCGTAAAATAGTGAGGAAGAGCAATGAGAGGAGAGAGAGCCAACTCATCGTAAGGATCATAAGGACAGGTTCAGTTTTAACCTGGGGGGGGAGTGAGAGAGAGAGAGAGAGAGAGAGAGAGAGAGAGAGAGAGAGAGAGAGAGAGAGCCTACATGTCATAATGAGGAGCTCAGTTATGACACCACATGGAGTGGGAGGGAGATGGGGAGTGTAGAAGGCAGAGCAATGTGCTGTAAAGATAATTTACAGTAGATTTTTCCGAGACCCAATCCTTAGCGTTGTGATATGATATTTATATTCTTGTTATTGATAGTTATTTTTTGTTGCCTTATAATCTTTTAGAAAAGACTTTTCCTGTTGTCATATATATAACAATTTGTAGAAGAACATCAGCTTAATTACAATTTCTCAGTTGGTATGTTTATAGGATACAATATGATAAGTTAATATACATGTGATATATATATATATATATATATATATATATATATATATATATATATATCACACTAATTGGCATTTCCATCTCCTTAGACATATATTATCTTTGGCCTGGTAAGACTACAGGATTCTTTCAATTTTCTCCTTCACAGGATGTTACAAATTATCTCAGAGGGATATGGGAAGAATTAGATTTCTCAATTTCATAACTTCCTCTACCATCGCGAGTGCATTCTTAACTACTAAATGATAATAATCGCACTGAAATATCTGACCTAGTTACAGACAAGGATCATGAAGAACTACAAGAGACACTGGGGAATTAGAAGGTGGACAGTGGAATAGGGAGGAAAAGGAAACTGATTGCTGAAGTCCAAATGTGCTGGAGAGAGCTGACCTTTGAGATAGTGAACAAGAGTCATCAGAAATGTTGATCTTCTCACTTATCTGGGCCATTCTGATGTACTTTACAAACCTCAAATATAAGGGTATAGTAATTTTATAAAAGACAGGCAGTTGGATGACTGCTTCTTTTGAATCTTAGTACTGGACAATAGCTTTAATACATACGTGGTGTGTGTGTGTGTGTAAATTTTTGTGGTATATGCATGTGTACATGTTCACATGGATGCATACATATATTCACATGTATGTAGAGACTGGAGTCAAGTGTCTTCCTAGATTGTTCTCCTTCTTATTTGTTATGGCTTCGTCTCTCATTGACTCTAGACCTCACTGATTTGGCAAGACGAGCAAAGAGGTCTCTGCATCTTCCTGTCTCTGCCTTCCCAGTGGAAGGCTTATAGCTATGCTAGGTTTTGTCTGTTTGTTTGTTTGTTTTGTAACATAGGGGTAGATGGATCTGGATTCAATCCTCATTCTTATTTAGCTTTTTACTGAACCAGCTAGTTCGGCATTCCCCAGCATCAGAACATTTATGAAGCGAAATAATGTTTATAGCTTATATTTTCACATACAGATATCATAATGAGTTGCAAACAAATTAGAGCAATTAGCAATGCATTATCATCTTATAATAATAAGAACAGGATGCTGAGAGAGGTTAAATAAATAATAAAATTAGAAACATTTTGCTACATAAAATAAAAGATTCTTGGTTCATCTTTGTCTCTTTCTTCTCACCCTGATCTCTGAGTGATCTGCATTTTTTTTCTTCATTTTAAATTTTGTTATCTCTTCTGTCTACAAACAAAGCTGAAAAGGGACATTCTGTCAAGCATTTGGGTTTTTCATCGTAACAGTGTACATGTTTACCCGTCTATGTGCATACTCTTTTAGATTTGTACACCTTTAGAGACCTAGTGTAAGAAATGACATCAAAGGTTATAGGAGAGTCCCAAACATAACAAACTGCAACACTAAGTTATACTTTCTTTTCTCCATTAAGTCTCATACAAAGATTTATTTATTTTTACTCCATGTGTGTCCACACCTTGCCTGTGTCTACTATGTCTATGTACCACAGTGCGAGTGCTGCGGGAAGAGCAAGAGACTGTTGTATCCCCTGCAGCTGGAGTTACAGATGTTGTGAGCCAACTGACCAGGGTGCTGGTATTGACCCGGGTTCAAAGCACCAAGTTCTTCTGCCATTGAGCCCCAGTGTCTAAAGCTTAGCTTTTGCTCTAGAGGACTTTGACTACTTGGAAGGGTCACAGCCATATTATTAACTTGAAGTATCCTGATTGTGGAGATCGAGCACTTCTACAAAAAGCCATTCGCAACATCTAGATGAGAATTTGACTAAATATGGTTAGCCATAAGCCGATTTGGTACAAAAGGTTTTTGGTTTTTTTTTAATCATTTTGGATGATCTGTGTCCTTTAGATAAGTTAAGCATGTCTATTACATTCTAAAAAATCAATCATTTGAAAGCAAGAGTTTGTTTTCATGTAAGTGTGATGTGTGTATGTGTGAGTGAAAGTGTGAGTATGCTTTCAAGTTTGATTTCTCTGCTGTGGTGATAAAACAAAACAAAACAGCTATGGCTACGTTCCTTTGCTAGCTGTTGAGAGCCAAAGATGCGCTATCTCAGAACCACGCCACTTACTTGCAAGAAGTATTTATTCCTTGAGAGTAATAATTTACAAAATCACTGTGTAAGATGTGTGACTGGAATGTGCGCTATTTTTGCTCATCATTTCAACAAACCGTCTTTACCACACTCTTCTCTATATTTGACATACAATGTGCCCTGGCCAATTGCATGTAAGAAGAAATGGTTCATGAGTTAAACAACAACACAAAACAAAACAAAGAAAAAACCCTGAAGACATTCTATGAGAGGAAACTAATGAGTCCAAAGTCTGCTCTGTCCGTAGGGTCCTGAGTGAATAACAAGTCTCAGAATTGGAGCAAAGAAAGGGAAGAAGAAAGTGCTAAAAACAAATCAAAGAAATGCATATGAATATTAATAATTAGAAACATTTCTTTTATAAACCACTAAAATTTATTATCCTGTTACCTCAGAATAACCCTAGTCAGCATGGATTGATAGAAGCACATCCTCGCACACATGATGAATGGAAACAGAAATGAATGGATAGCATTAAAATTTACATCTTCTGAAATGCTCCATCTTGGCCATGCTCTGACTATTGAAATTCCATTCATTCTTTAAGGTCTAGCTCAATAGCCATCTAGTTATTTCCAGCTATAATTGACGTTTAGCTAAAGCTTTGTCCAAAAAAAAAAAAATCTTTTCTGCATCTGAGATGCTTTTCTTCCAATTCAGAGGGAGATATTCAGTCAGAGATAGAGATTGCTGAATGGGTTTCTAAAAACACATTGAATTCATCTTTGATTGTTTCCAAGCAACCAAGCAATGTGTTGGCTCCACTGCTTAGTTGTATCTCTTATACATCATCACAGAATATATGAGGGTCGTAAGTGAAGCCAGAACCTTCTTAGAACACTTGACATTATGGAGAAAATGGCATGCAGCTTGCCTATAGATAGCAGAGTGGTAGCCTCGAGTTAAAGGCAAATGAACTGTATCATAATAATACTATAGGAAAGTAAGTATTTTTAAAATCATAGATTATTTTATTTAATGAAGCATTAAAATTTAGGGTATATTTCCCTGGATGAGAAAAGGGGAAGTTTTATGGTCATGAGAAAAAATGTTGAATATAGCAAATGGCATGCACTGACACCACCTCTCACCATATCCCACCAGTGTTTTTATATACAAGTAAATTGATGGTTAAATTATTTTTTAAAGACTTATTTATTTTATGTATATGAGTATACCACATCTGTCTTCAGACACACCAGATGAGGGCATCAGATCCCATTACAGATGGTTATAAGCCACCATGTGGTTGCTGGGAACTGAACTCAGGACTTGTGAAAGAGCAGTCAGTGCTCTTAACCACTGAACCATCTCTCCATCCTGGTTAAATTATTTTTTATTTATTATTTTTCTACAAAGTTGTAGAGCAGAGAATACTCCCAGCATTCCTCAACTCTGAGCTGTAATTTGAATGAGACCATTTCCCTAGAAAGGTCTGGGAGCCAGGTGTTGGTACATCCCTGGAATACCAAAATCCTCAGAGCTAAGGCAAGACAAACCACTATGAGTTGGAGCCCCATTTGGGTTACAGACTACCTCAAAAAAAAATTGGAAAAAAAAAAAAAAAAAAACCAAGAGGCTGGTGAGATGGCTTAATGGCTTACAGTGCTCCCTGGTCCTGCAGAGGATTTGAGTTGGGTCCCATTCACCTACATCAGATGATTCTAACTCCAGGTTGTCTGACACCCTCTTCTCTCTGAGATCACTCACATACACAGACAAGTTGAGAGAGAAATAGAGGACAGATACTCAAACAGATACACAAAAATACATAAATAAAAATAAATCTTTTTGAGGAAAAGAAGAAAATAAAATAAGAGGGGAAGATAGATAGATAGATAGATAGATAGATAGATAGATAGATAGATAGACAGACAACAATTTGGGGGGATCGTTGGAGAGCATCAATCTTTTCTACATAGTAATACCCGTGTGTATAAAGCTTTCCCTAACCAAAACATCCCGTGCAGTCCCAGGAGTCACTGAACTGCTCCAAGGATTTTGCATGAGAGCCGGGAGAAGAAGCAAAGGTCCCCAGAGTAATATCTAGAAAAGGTGGCTCTGCTAGATTGAAAATAAAGTAGGTTCTGTCTAAGATTTGGGGTGGGAATAGACAGTATTTATAAATTGGCATGACAGGTGTTTGGGAATAATGAAAATGTTGTAAAGTGAAATTATGCTGGTAATTTATAACCAAAAAGTTACTAAAAGACTACTGAATTACCAATTTAAGAAGAATAAAATCTATATGGAAATTACATGAACACACACAAATTTATATATATTAGGGATAGTATTACACATATTAAGACATTAACACACACACACACGGGATAGTATTATATATATTAAGACATTAACACACACATTATATATACATACACATATACACATGTATATGGGATAGTATTATGTATATTAAGACATTAACACATGCACACACACACAGAAACATATATTCTATATGTTAAAGCTTGTAGTTTGGGATTGCTCGATGCCTCCCTCATCGACATTCACTTATATTTTCTAGTATTATTTCCTTAACACTTTACACAGCAACGGATAAATAAATGAATAAGTATGCACTAGCCAGGGTCAGTAAGAACCATTTGGGATTGTATATATGTATTTTTCAAATACATTCTGAGAAGTTTCCTTATTTTTAATAAAAGTATAGTAGTCAAGACATCTGTATTGAGTTCCATTGCACAACTGAACACCCGTAGTTACTAAAACCGTCTTTCTCCAAATGCTTTTCCTCGTACTTTTGCTGGGTGGAACCAAGTTTCTGTAATAAAATGACATTTGTGTGGTTAAGATCTCAAGGATCTATGCTTACAAAAGCTGGATGGATAACTCTTTTATGCCTGAGCCTAATTGACAGCTCTCACTCTGGATCATACTCAGACCCCAAAGAGGATGTTATTTATTTAGTGTGCTCTGTGTTGATTCTATCCTCAACCGTCTTCATCACACAGTGTTATTAAGACTTGCAACTCAGGATTGCACCGTGTGCCCCTCAGTGACAATTCTTCTCCCCTTTCTAGTATTGTTTCTTTCACCCTTTGCATAGCAATGGTTAATAATAATAAGCAAAACAACAACATTAATGACTATACGTTAGCCAAGGCCAGGTAGAACCACTTGAGAGTTGCAGGCCAGCAACTGATTTAGTACTTCCCTAAGTTATATTCTTTAAACATTTTTTCCAACAGTGATTTAGAAGAAAGGCTGAGAGCCATAAACAGAAAATAAAAGGAAAAAGAATTGATGATTGCTTCTTGCATCTCCACTCAAACTTACAAAATACTCATGGAAAATCATATGTTGGGGCTGGAGAGATACATCAGAGGTTTAGAGTATGTGTTACTCTTTTGAAGGACCCAGATTTGATTCCCAGCACCCACATAGTGGCTCACAGACAACTGTAACTCCAGTTTCACGGGATCTGACAGCCTTTTCTATCCTCTACAGGAACTAAGTACATACATGATGCACATACATATGTGGAGAGGCAAAATACTTATGCAAATGAAAATTAAAAATCTCAGAATAATTGAATTATTGTTATTATTATTGCTATTATTATTATTGTTGTTATTATTTATGTCTTTTAATCTAATCTAACCAGCTCTTTATTTTCTTAGATGTAATAAAATAGATACCTGGTACAGAGCCAATCAGTGAGGCAGTTACACTCAGCCACCATTTGTTCAATAGCATCTTCCTTTCAACCACTAACCCTTGGAAGATTTAATCTACACAAATGGCCTTGCTTTGTTGTAACTCTGCATCTCCTATAGATGGACTCCCCCGTTAGCTCTCTTCTAGTTCTGTCCTTTGTCCCAGATCTAATTCTATATTCGACTTCAGTTTCCATGCAAACAAAATTCCATGTAAATCAAGTAAGAGATACATGAAAGATGAGATGAAATCTAATAACCCATTGGCAATTTCCAATAAATTTGCCTTGATTTCATATATCCACAACTGCTGAGTAATGAAATTGTTGACGGCAGCTAAGGGGAAGAGAAAGGAAAGAAAAGGCTCTGGGAAGCTGAGTCCTGTGGTGGTTAGAACTTCAACTGATAATAACGTTGTTTTCCTGCCGCGTGCATTTAAGTTGATGTATTTCTTGGTATTACATCCTTTCCAACAGGAGGCAGCCCAAGCTAGGACCATTTTCATGGTGAAAACAGATCAACATATCTGACAATTATAACTCCAAATGGCCATTGAAGGAAACTATCCAATTATGCTGTTAGTCAGTTTGTCACATTTCAATATATTTATTTTCTTTACCCACGGATACAACGTCAGCTGGTTGACACTATGTATTCCAGACAAAAGCTGCGAGATTTGCATTTTGTAGCATTTTTCTTTCCTTGTATCATTTCAAGCACCATGTGGGGTTTTATGGTTAATAATGTGTTGTAACAGATGTCATTGTGATCCAGGGCTGAAATGATGCTTGCTTCCAAATCATCTTGTCTTACTGCTCATGCAAAAGCTTCCGCAGCTCAACTTGACTGCCTCCCATCCTCTGAAAAGCCGACCCACTTATTTCTATAAAAGGGGACACTTAAAACCAGAGAACATGGCATTCTCTGCTGAATGAAATTAGAAAGAAGAATGGACACTACCGCAGGGGATTGATACCTCTGAGCTCTTCCACTGTGTCAGCATTTCAGGCTGTAACTCCAGGCTCTCTGCTTTCCTGTTACAGCAGTTTCTGCCAGCTGTCTATCCATTCACTGTTTAGGTAGGTGGAAGAGCCACAAGGAAGATATGATCTAAGTCATTAAAACTATTTTATCTACTTCCATTTTTTACTTTAGAGTAGGAGATTGAAGAAGCAAAACCTTCTGGAAACAGCACAAATGTATGTGTATGTGTATATATGTATATGTATGTATTATAGTTTGGGGATAGCACTTAAATTTACTTAAACAGTATTTGTTTACTCTTTACCATGTGGTTGCTGCCTTTCTATAATAAAAAAAAAATAAGTAGATAAATAAATAAAATCAAATAATAAAAAATTATTTTAAAAAACCTACAGAGGGCCAAGTCAACTAAAATCAAGTCTTTGTGTCCATCAAACCTTTACCAAAGTTGTAACTTTGTAAACTTTGGTTTTGTAAGCAACTTGTGATGAGCATCAGTGTAAATTAGAAATGTCATTTTGTCAGGAAAACAAGTCATGCCTTAAAAATATCTACTCATCCATACATTTAAGGAGAAAAGAATTTACTACACGAAGAAGGAAGTTCCCTGCCAAAGCTGTAAGAGCCACATCCTCAAACGTTTGGGCCAACACATCTGTTTATGTAGTTTTCAGTTTATGAAATGCTGGATTTAAAGCAGTACGATGGGAGAGAGGCAGGAGGCATACATTAGGATTTGAACGTTTTTAAACATGCAGATTAGGGTATATCTCTGTAGCAATCATTTTCTTTAATTGCCTACTGAGTAATACAGCGGGGAGAAGGGGGAGCCTCACTTGGCTTCTTATATCTGCAGATAAATCACACTTGGCTGAGTATATTCTAGAATGCTCTAAATAGAAGTTTGCAGTTCTAAGTCCCTCTTATGTGTCAGACCCAAATACACTGAGTAGATGCTGGTACTTGGGAAGATAATTATTTTCCAGGCAAACAATAGAGTGGGACAGAGAATTGGATGATCCAACAGCTTTTCCATGACTTGGTGCCACATACATTACTTAGAAATTTCCTTTAGAAAGCCTTAGGTATCCTTGCTAGTGCTCACCATAGCTGATGGCATGTTCCAGCTCTCAAAGTAAGGAAAATAAAGTTAGTCAAAAAAAAAATGGCGCTCTCATCACACGTGAAATTAAATAGAAAACTCAACTTAAAAAGAACTCCACAAGAAAATACTAACCCAAATATTTCCACAAAGTATTTCATTCTCACTCTTTCTTAAACTTCTATATATGTCAGCTCCAACAAAAATGACACTCAAAGAATGGAGAGATATTTCAAAAAAACAATACAGACACACACACAAACATTGTCAATGAGCACAAAGAATTATTAACTCTTGCTAGTGAGCAAAATCCATGTAAATGATCTCCTCTTCATTGACAAACAAAAATAAAAATTTCACGTCATAATATTCCGGTGTGCGTTTGGGAAAAGGACATATTTGAAATTATTACTAGAGAACAAGACACTTTATATTTGTTCAGAGGGGACTTTGTATTTGTTGAGCAGGCTGTACTTATTTTCTACATCTACGCACTGATATCTAAGTATTCTAAAGAATAGAAAGGCTCAAGTAAGCAAATGAACATGAATTCTGTTCATTATGCAGTCTGCTTAAATTAGAGGTAAGGGTCAGAACGATATAAATGTCCTACAATGGTCAATGTAAAGTCATGATGCAAATGTAGAAAATTATTCATGATACATTAATAAGCAAAAGAGAGGCTATAGTGACATATATCAAGTTAGTATATGGCTCTTACTTACATATGTTGGCTGTGTGTGCACATACTTATGGGAAAAAGAAGAGGGGAGGTTAGGAGGGGAGGGGAAGGGACAGGAAAGAGGGAAACAGATCATAAATGATTATAATAGGGAGTGTATTGCTTTTGGCTGATTGGCGTTTGTTACTTATAACTACCAAATTACTTCTATAGCAACTTATGCAAACATATTAATTTTGAAGTTTCTCACAGGAAACTTAGATGCTATGTTCTAAGGAGAGTGTTAGCACACTATGCCCTGAAGTATTTTGCAGTATGGTAGAGATGAGACTACCTGGTACCAGCTCCCTGCTGCACAGAAGGGTCATGCAATCATAGCACATCCTACTGTCTGATTTTAGAGCACAGAAATTCACACTCTTTTTATTTTTTTTAAATTCTTTTAGCAGTTCTGCTTATCACTTGCAAATTAGTTCTAATCCAACTTTGGATTTCCCTTGTCTTTATGGGTTATGAAACTGTACTATTAACCATCTAATTTAGACTCCTAGGAAGAAACAACGAGCATTGTACTTTTCGTTCTTATGTACTGAACTGAACGACACAAACTTGCAGATAACAGTTGCCTTGGGTCACTTAGAGAAAAGGGTTTAGTGCATCTTTTATTAGGAATTGAAGTGAACTGAAAGCTCATGTCCCCACATTCCGTTATGAAACCTTAACTTCCAATATGATGGCATTTTAAAATGTGGTACCTGGACAAGTGATTAAACCTGAAATTGGTCGTGAGAGTGAACTCTAGTCTGATAGGATTAAGGATCTTTGCAAGAAGAGATACCAGAGTCCACAAACATGCCGTGTGAGCTCCCAGCAAGATGGCAGCCATTGCAAACCAAGAGGATAAGTCTACTTTGTCAGCATCTTGATTGGACTTCCCAGCTTCCTGAATGGCAATAGATTAATATCAGGTATTTAAGAGACCTGGTCTATGACTGTTTGGATAGGCTAAGGTAACAAATCCTGAGGCACAGTTGTCTTTCACAAGAGGCATGGGTGTATGGAACCAGGAAGATGAAGCAAGAAGCAAAGCATGGATGAGCAAGAAGAAAGACCCAGCCTTGGTAACTTCCCTCACAACAAATTTGTGCAAAATGCACCTGACTTTCTACTTGGAAGCTCAACAGAAAAGAGTTTACATACTTATCATGCCGTTTCCTTTAGATGCAACCCAAATTTGAGTTGCTTGTGCATTTTATATGAATCATAACAGGAGATTAAAAAGTAGACTGATAGCATCCAGCATTATAACAAACTGACCTGAGCTTCTTACTGATGAACAGATGCATGTCAGCTACGTCATAACAGATATAACTGAGTAGCATATTCTGTAAGTGATCTATAATTTGGAGAGCAAGACCATGTTTATAAATATAATAGTGACTCATTCACAAAATTTCCTCAGTACAAAATCTGAAACAATGAGCTCAAAAGTATTAAAAAAAAAAAAAAAAAGAGCTCCCAAAATTACAAAGAAAAGTCCCTATAATTACTCTTAAGATTCTAAGGGAGAATCAGAGAGAGAGAGAGAGAGACAGAGAGAGAGAGGAGACAGAGACAGAGAGAGACGGAGACACAGAGAACAGAGAGAGACAGAGAGACGAGAGCAGAGAGACAGAGAGACACAGAGAGAGACAGAGAGACAGAGACAGAGAGAGACAGAGACAGAGGGAGGAGGAGGAGAATCTATGATAGGCCCACACTGTTGTGTGAAAGGAAACCTTACAACCATTGTCAAATGCTAATACCATCTTTACAGTCAAGCTCCAGCTCCATAGACAGCTCTGCCTTGTTGAGTGTCTTATAAACTTGTTTTTTTTTTTTTTTTTTTTTTTTCCATTTCTGAGTATTGCTTGATTCTGCCTTACAGCACTTCTCTAGAATCCTCTACCTAATTGGCTGCCAGCAAGTATGAGCGTGACTCTCCTAGCACTTGCCAAACACTGCCAATGCAAGTTTGTAGGGAGAAGAATATGCTAAGGAGATCTAGCTGGGTCAGGGAACAGACTTTAAGTCACTCACTGAATAGATCTCCGCGAACTGTTACCTTGTATAGGCAACAGGGACATTTAAGAACTCTCTTGAAAGCTAGGTTTCCATCATTCTAGACTCTAGCCAAAAAGTCTACTTGGTCTGCTGTAGTCTGTCTTGTTTAAAATTTGCTCCTTCTCTTCCAAGTTCCTTCCTCTTGTCTTGGTCTAGAGCACAATGGCAGTACAAACTGTCTGCCTCCATTTGATGCCCACAGTGACCCACTTCTCCTGAGAATGAGCAGCCACTTGCCCCTCCAGGCTACACACTAGTCCTGATGATTACAGTTTGTTATCCTTAGAGGATACCAAAACCCCAAATGTATGTGAATATTCCATTGGCACATTATGGTTTGGATATCAAGTGCTGATCTTCAAAATACAGAAGGCTCAGTTCCTGACACAGGTCCTGTTCAGAGGTGAATCTCTGGGACCTACTGATTGCCTCATGAGAGCTGTGAGATAATCAATGGATGAGTTCTTCGATGGACTCAAACTTTGGTGGTACCAATGGAAGGTGCTAAAAGCTAAGATGTAGACCCCAGTTGAAAAACACTCACTAGGAACAGGCCTTGGTAGCGGGTAAAGATACAGATCTACAGATCTTTCCCCCACAGGTTTCCTCTGTCTCTTTCTGCTTTCTGCACATCATGAGGTAAACAGCCTCCTCTGCTACATACTTCTGCCTCCATGATAATTGGTTTCACCATGAAAATAGCATTCTCATAGCAGTGGAGCCAGCCAATTACAGACTGGAACAACTGAAGACAAAGCAAGCTCACCTCTGTTAAGTGGTTTGTGCTTGGTGTCTTGTCATAGAGGCAAAAAGCTAACACGTGGCATTAAGCAGACTTCAGTCTAATACTTATCTACAGCAGATCATGTTTTACTAGAAGTAAGCAATTCTAATACAGCCTTTTATTAGATAAAAGTGTTTTATAGTAGAGATGGGTGAGTCAGGGAAGTGCTTGCTACACACTCATGAGGATCTGAATGCAGTACTAGAACCCTTGAAAAAAACTCAGGTGGACTAGTGTATGCTTGCAATCCCAGTGTTGGAGAGGCACAGGCCCTGAGGCTTGATAGCCAGCCAGCTGAACATAACTGGTGAGTCCCATGTCCCCAGAAGAGACATTATTCTAAAATAAATGGTTGGGGCTAGGGAGAGAGATCAGTCATGGAGTGCTTTCTGAAAAAAAGCATGAGCACTGACTTAGATCCCTAGCACCCACGCAAAGAGTAGGTGGTATTTTCTGTTAATCCCAGATTAGGAGATTTGCCTGAAGAGCAACAATGCCTGAAGTTGATTTCTGCACACACGCGCACGCGCACACACACACACACACACACACACACACACACACACACACACACACACGGTAATCTGGCAATTGAGACTTCCTTCTCAGATGACTCCAGGCTGAATCCTTTTGTCAATTGTAGCTCACTAGTGTAGATAGAGAGTGACCCACTTTAGTTATGCATAAACTTACCCATCAAGAGATTGGTGGAGCTGAGGGCTGTTTGCTAGATAGGCTTAATGCATATGCAACATGATAGCATTGGAGGCTTTCCTTGACTTTTGAACAAATTATTTTGGAGAGAGAAATGTAGGAGTCAGTACGGAAGTGTGTGGCTTTAAAGGCAAATGGCCGCTGTGGCTACCTGAGCCGAATCATAACTCTTAGCTCCTTCCCAGAATAACTCAGTTAATGTCAAGGAGCTTAACCCTTACTAATTAAAAAAACATGCATGCAAACGATCTAAAAAACCCCACAAACATTAATGAGTATATTTCTTTAAAAACATACCTCTTTTCTTTAAGAGAAATGAGGAGGAAAGGAAACAATACAGAGGACTGTCCATGACTATAAACAGGGAACTGGAAATAATTTCCTATCTGAGCTTCAAGTACTGCATGCCGCCAATCCCCTCTGTTCTCTAAACTGGGTCTGTCATTTGGAAAGGGGAAATAAGCATCTATTCCAGAAGCTGACATAGGATCCACCCAGTTCTGACTAATATTGGTAAAGCATTTTACAGCAAAAAAGTTAATGTTTAACAGTAAAATAGGTTCTGATGGAAATATACTGCTAGAATCTATAAGCACTTGAGAGAGTGTTAATTTCTACAGAGAAAAATGCATTAATTCTATAGCATCTTGTTCTTAGGTCTTACTTTGCTTTCTATTGCTGTGATAAAACACTATGACCAACTTGGGAATAAAGGGTTTATATTTAGCTTACAGTTATGATCCACCATGAAGGAAAGGCAGGGCAGGAACTCCAGGTAGGAATCTGAAGGCATGAAGCAGAGGCCATGAAGGAAGACTGCTCCCTGGCTTGCTCCTCATGCCTTGCTCAGTTTGTTGTTTCATACAGCTCAGGACTACCTGCTTAGCAGTTGTCCCACCCACAATGCCTTGACCCTCAGCCATCAGTCATTAATCCATAAAATACCCCACAGTCCTCTCTCTCTCCCCCAAGCCAATCTGATGGAGGCAACTCCTCAGTTAAGAGTCTTTCTTCCTAGATAAACATACATGTGTAAAGGTGAAAAAAACTAACCATACACACCCTGCTAGAGATGGCAAAATTGTATATTCACTTTAAGCCTAAATGAAAATATGCAGGACAGTGGAAACTTCAAATCAAACCAGGGTGCAGGGAAAGGCTATGGGGTACTACAATTAGGTTTTATGCATACAATTTTCTAAATCGTAAATGACTCCCCAGATGATCGCTGGTTAGGAAACTCTGATCCTGCTTCCTTTCAAAAGGAGAAAGCACACAATGGAAGGAAGGGCCTATGAGCTTGCTGCTCTCATGGATCTTTCCTTTGCAAACCAACAACCATGTTTCCAATAGGAGGCATCTCTTGAAATAGGCTGTTTCAGATCAATTACAGATAACCTCTCTTGCTCTGTGGATTAACAACTCCGGTCGTCCGATCGTATCTTTAACCACATAGCTCAGCTAAATAAGAACTACTGGGGCGTCTATATTAAATTTCTGTATGAGCTCACACCCTTTCCTGGGAAAAGCTGACTTCTGGTTTAAGGCAGCTGTTTTCCTATAGAAACACGAGGTGTACTTGCTTTTCATTGATATAAATTCTGGTGCAAGAAACACAGCTCAGAAATATGCCAGCAACAGACACAGTAGAATCCTTAAGCCTGCTGGCCAATGTTGTGTCAGTTTTTAAAGTCTCAATCCATGAGAGACAAGCACATTCAACAAGTCCTTTGAGAATCTGCTGAAGAAACAGGAGGTAGCTAGCAATGTGCCGGTGTTGCTGGGTAGACACAATGATTTCTCTATCATCCAGTTGATGAAGTTTCAATGGAGAGAGTATAATTCCTGTTGAGAATGGTAACTCTCTTTTTAAAAGATTTATTTAATTTTAGTTATGTGTGTACATGTATGTCTGTGTGTGTATGTATCTGCAGAGGTCAGAAGAGAGGGTGTTAGATTCTCCAGAAATTGAATTAAATTGAATTAAATTCACTCATATGGGTGTTGAGAATCAAACTCAGGTCCTCCAAAAGAGCATGGTTTTAGTGGCTTAGCCATCTGTCCAGCCCTAAGAATGATACCTTATAAAGGCTTGTAGCAGTATGTGAAAAATCTAGGGAAAATGTATGGGCTTAGCAATATATAAATACATTGAAATCATTATCTTTATAGTTCTGGATTCCAAGGTAGAAAGGGTAAAATGCTAGACTGTCATATAGAAGGAAAAGATAAAAACTTTTATTTATAATTATTTGATATCATTGTTCTAAAACTCTGTCCTTTGGAATACTTATGATATCTACAATGTAAGAATATACTCAAAGCATTTTAATATTGTCTTAGTCACTGTCCTATTGATGTGAAGAGACACCATAACCAAGACAACTCTTATAAGACAAAACATTTAAATAAGGGCTGGCTTACAGTTTCAGAGGTTCAGTCTATTATCAATGTGGCAGGAATCACGGCAGCAGACATGGCACTGAGGCTGTAGCTGAGGGCTACAGCCTGATCCACAGGCCAACAGAGAAACAGTGGGCCTGGCATGGGCTTTTGAAATTCTAAAACCAACCCTCAGTGACACACTCTTTCCAACAAGGATACCCCTCCTATTCTTTATAATCCTTTTCAAACAGTGCCACGCCCTGACGACTAAGCACTCAAATATACAGTCCTATGTGGTCATTCCTACTCAAACCACACAAACATATAAACTATATTGCTTGACAGGTGAAAGGTGTCCTTTATTAATCCCGGAATTTAATTAATTAAATTAACTAATTAAATTTAACTAATTAAATTAATCCGGGAAATTAATCCCGGAATTTCAGAGGTGGAAGAAGGATCCAGTGATGCCGTCTTCAAAGCTAACCTGAGTTACATGATATCCCATCTCAGGAACCAAGTCAAATAAACAAAAGAGAATATTTAGAATTACAGGTTTGTGATGAGAATGTAACCACTGGGCTCCAGGTATTTAAAACATATGACTGTTCCTGTAAGGATTGGGTTCACATCTCCAAAGAGACAAATAAGTGCACACACACAATAATATTCAAGGCAGTGACTCCCACAGGCACACAGATGGTACTTCAATTATTCCATCTTTAGGCTCAAGGCTAAGGTTCAGAGGCAGCATCAGGTTCTCAGGCTCCTGTGGCAAGTGTGTTTTCTACTCCAAGATGTCGAACCCTGGGGAGCTAGGTTTGTTTTTGTTTTGTTTTAGAAAATTAACTGAGAACTAGAACTTTTCAATAATAACCAGGGAAGCAGACATAATATATTTCCATCTTCACAGTGCAGACACATGACACACATTTGCTTGGAAAGCAAGGATAAAGTACAGTTGTATGGTCAAGAAGGTCATCATCCAAACACCTTATTCAAGACGGCTTTGAAGCATGCATCCCAAGAGCAGGCAACATGAGAGCAGGGGGAAGAGAGGAGAGGAGGGATGCTCCCACACCTCAATGATAACAAGCCTGGATCCCATTAAATGAAAGGGAAACAATGAATCTTTGAGCTTAGGAGAGCAGAGAAAGGGTACAGTTGAAGCTAAGTGCTTCCATCTGCATTATGAGAACAAGATTAGTGATGAACACTCAAAGAGCTGTTTATTTTATAAAAGATATCATATGGCTTTAGCATTTCTAAGTTAACAGAACATGCTAAATTTAAATATTGTCTATCATGTCCTTTGGGAAAAGGAAAAGAAAATAGAAGTTAGGAGAAAATAAACACTTGACTTTAGAACTAAAGAGAAGAAAAGGAGGTTGGGAGGGAATGAAAATAAATAGAAGTAAATACAAACAAAAAATCAATTTCAGGAAGAGGCACAGGCTAGAAGAACTCATAGAAGACAGAAAGATTAGAAAAAAATCAGTAAAGAGAACCCTTCACTCCTTCTACCCAATGAGGCTACTTTGTTGTTGTTGTTAATTTTTTGTTAACCTTTAAAATCTTTACTGAGATATAATTCAGAAATTCATGAAAGATATAGTTCATCCACTTCCAGGATAAAATCTGGAAGAATTTGGTGTATTCACAGGTACATGCCCAGGTCACATGATCAATTTTAGAATACTATTCATCTCCTCACAATGATAGCTTACACTGTTTGTCATCATCTCTTAGCCTTCCATGTCCACACATAGACCACCAGACCTATTGTGTTAAGATATAGATTTACTTATTCTAGACTTCCATAGAAATACAGTATTTAATGTGGAGTCTTTCAAAGCTGGCACATTCCACTCTTTCATTCAGGTTCATTTATGTTGCCGCTTTTTATTAATATATCATTACTGTTTTAATGGCTGAATAATAGTTCATGGTGAGGACATACCATATTTTGTTTATGCTTTCATCCATCGATGGAAATATAGATTGCTCCCATATTTGAACTCAGGCCACAATACATATGCATTTAAAGACATGACTTAGGGTGTTGCTGTGAAGTGACTTTTACATTTAATTACCTTCCAGTCATCAGATATGAAGACAATCAGATTATCTGCTGTGATGAGGAGGAGGCCTCAACCAATCAGCTGAATTCTTTTACTTGATTGAAATCAAGTACTCCTAGCAAACCAGGCAGCTGTGTCAGTAGTCAGTCATCATAGTACACCAACTACAGCTCTCCCCTGGTCCCCAGCCTGCCACCTAACTGAGCAGATCCTGGACACAGCAAGCCTCAAGTGTCAATTAATCTCAATAAGACTCATTCAATATATGGGTGTCCTGCTGATTCTCTGAAGAACCCAGGCTCCTATACCAAGTGATGCTAGGAACACATGTATTGAAGAATATCAAATTCATCTCAGAAGGCACTTCAAATTGAGGAGGAAGGGCACCTGCCCTGAGAATGTATGAACAGTCAGCCTTTGTGGGAGTTTGTATCCTGGAATTCAAAGAACTTGAATGACTGGAATGGAGCCCTTAACTTTTTTTTTTTTTTATGACTATAGGCCAGCAGGATTCCCAAAGAATTGTCTGGCAATGACAGGGATCATTTTGGAATAACAAACTTCAACAGTTTTCAAAGAAGAATTTAAAGGTGCAAGAAATTCAAGCACTTCTGTGACAGAGTACTTTGATTGCTTCCATAATTGTAATTCGTGTGCTAAAAACTTAATTGGCAATACAACAGACTTGGGGGGTGGAGCCTAAGGAGAGGCATTTAGCTCATGAGGGCAGAGCAGTTCATGGTAGGACTAAAAACTGCAAAAAGGGCTTGCAGGCTGCACTTCCTCCTGCCATCTAAGGATACAGTACAAGTCAGTTTTGCTCTTCCACCATCTGTCCTGTGAAGGCACAAGAAGGCTCCAGAACTTCTGTTGCTTCAGAACTGAGAAGTATTCTTCAGTTCTTTGTAAATCACCCAGTCTCAGAATTTTGTTACAGCAGCATCTAAGAAAGACAGGCACAAAGCAAAAAGGCACAAATTCAAAATACAGAACAAAAGCTGAGGTATGCATTCAGACACAAAACGGGGCACCATAAAAATCAAGAAAAAGTAACAGAATTCAAACACAAGAAAAAATAGTTATGGGACACAGAAACAAACATAGCAGTGATAGTTTCTAAAATGAGATAAAAATGTTAATAAAGAGCAATACAACTATAGGACAACTAGATACATTTAAAGATGAACTTGCAAGAATGAGAAATATAATATAAATTTAAAATATAAAACAGGAGAAATCCTAAGTTTAAATAGTTAACAGGAAAAAGTCTCATCACTATTCTGGGGGTGGCAAAAAGAAACGGAAGATTCTTGTGTCCCTTTAATTTAGGATGTGGATCTGTGTACATGTGAACACATGTGTCTGCGTGCATGTGAGTGTGTGTCTGTGTGTGTGTGTGTGTGCGTGTATGAATGGGTATGCATAAATTTTTCTCTACTTGTGGTTTCTCAGATATTTTCTTTTTGAGTGTTTGAAGAAGAGTCTATGACTCAGATTAGGCTGGGCTAGCTGACTAGTGAGTCCTAGGGATCTTCCCATCTCTACCTCCAAAGCACTAAGATTCCAAGTGGACCATTATGTACAGTTTCATATAAACAAATAAACAAACAAATAAATATGTACAGAAGTAAATAAACAAATTCAGGTTCTCATATTTCCAAGACAAGCATTCTATGGATTAAGACATCTCCTCAGCCCCCTATTTGTAACTTTAAAAATATTTACTTGTGTCTATCTCACACACAAACACACACAGAGCGGGGTGGGGGGGGACAGAGACAGAGACAGGAAAAGTGTTTTACCTGCATGTATATCTTAACTTCATGTGTGTGCGGTACTATGGAGGCCAGAAGACATTGTCAGATTCCCTGGAACTGGAGTTACATACAGTTGTAAGTTACTAAGTGAGTGCTGGGAACCAAACTCTGATCCTCTGCTAGAACAAGTATTCACTTCTGTGCTGTCTCGCCAACTCCTGATTTGTAACTATTGTTGCATGACTCATCTTGCCTTGTGTGAAAGTTATATGAACACACAAACTTCTCAAAACTAAACACACAGAACCTTCTAATTCATTGCATTTTTATTGTGTGTATATGATACATAAGCAAAATAATGCTAGATAATATGATTTAATGGTAATTTTGAAACCTGCTTTTAGAAAGAGATGTTTATTTCTCAAAAAGTAAATGATTGTACACATTTATCAGCATTGAATAAAAGCAGTGCATACACACAGAACTCAACATTTTAATGAGATTTTAATTATACACAAAATTTACTCATTCTGTTTATCCCATCTTTATTTTAAAATTATGTTAGCAATTTTTGCTTGAAAATGTTTTAAGGAATGTAGATGGCATAAGATACATGCTTTGAAAGTTTAATTTCATGAATTTCTAAAGCTCGTATTTCCTTTAAGCAATGTGTGCTTAAATGGATTTCTTTCTATCATGATGGATGGCATACTTCCAGAAGGTGTAAGGTCTTAGATTCATAAGACAAGCTAGTTTATGGCAAAATAAATAAATGAGTAAAGTCGAAATCTCAAATTTGGAAACCTCTACCCCATTAATCCTTTTATTCCACAGCCTAAATGTTTTATTAGCATGGGAAAACCATGCCCTGAAGCAGTAGTGGCAGGGAGTGGGCTCCATCATTACCCTGGGAAGCCTCCCCTGACAAGAGTCCTCATTCCTTTCGAAGCAGAAGCATATCCTGCATCTTCGAGAGCTCATTGTGAGATATGCAATCATGAGAGGTCCCTGAACAACTGGAGTCACTGGCTTTACTAAACTAATTGGAAATTACCAACACTCTTTATTTTTGAACCAAGGAAGTATAAGAGACAGGAGTGAAGAAGGGGAGGTCTGTTTGTTACCAACATGCTGTATACAGCAGGACAACACAGATCTAGGAAAAGGTGAAGGCAGACGGGCTTGACTACAGATGTAGAAGACTGTAAGGGGATTCACGTAGTCACAGCAGAGGAGCTAACAAGAGAAATGCTTTAGTGTAGAGCAGTGTTTGCTCTGAGTGTGACAGTGAAAACAGAAGTAAGTACTCTGAAAGGAAGTGTCAGACGAACATTATATGCATGGTGCATAGGAACAGACAAGATGGGAACCATAAAAAACCCTGCTTCAAACACACTGGAAACCCTTAGCCCCCCGACGTTTCATTCATTGACTATTCCTATTGTAAAACTTAGTGGGATCAAAATAGAAGCCATAATAAACTGAAGAGACCAGATTTTTAAACCACGAGTCACCCATTATCACCCCCATGGCATCCTGTAACTGGATGTGGGAATGTGAAAATTGACAATAGTAAGTGATTTTTGAGCATGCAATAACTAAAAGTTTATTAAGAGTCAAGTGCATCACAAATCTTAGGCGTGTCTCTAAGCACTCAACCATGCTGCACCACATGACCATGTTCATGTGGGTCCACATACGGGAACCCCCAGTATGCACTCTTTGTTCCCCAGGTCCCATTACAATACACAGCATCAACAATTGCTTCCCAAAACATCTACACCACATGGGAGGCTACTATGTGCGATCAACTGCTGTGTTTTTCTGTACATACTGTTTTCTCTGCTTTTATAGGGACATGACAGTGTAATTATCGAAAACAAAGAATATTTTTCTAACATCAGTCCTCACCATGCATCAGAGCAACATACTTTTAACTATATATATTGCCTTAAAATATTTTATTTAAAATATTGCTGCCTGAGTTGTTAACTTTGATGACAGTAAACTTGATAAATTTGACTTGGAATTAAGATATAAAGTTCTCCAGTTTCTGAGATGGCCCTCAATATACTTCTCCCATATTATGCTATGTATGTATGTATGTATGCATGTATGTATGTATGAGTGCAGTTCTTAGCATTGAAGACTACAGAATCAATATATCAATGGACTCTGAAAAGCACTGAGGACGTTCTACATCGTGCAGTGTCAAAAGGTCCATGACAATTGATCCTTTCTATAAAAATAAAAGACCATATTGCTGTCATTACTCTATGTCTTAGTTAGGGTTCCATTGCTGTGAAGAGACATCATAACCAAGGCAACTCTTACAAAGGCAAACAATTAATTGGAGCTGGCTTACAGGTTCAGAGGTTCTGTCCATTATCATCACGGGGGCAAGCATGGCAGTGTGCAGGCAGACTTGTTGCTGGAGAAGGAACTAAGAATTCTCCATCTTGATCCAAAGGATGCCTGAAGGAGACTCTCCTCTGCCCTGGGCAGAGCTTAAGCATAGGATCTCAAACCCCACCCCAACAGTGATGCACTTCCTCCAACAAGGCCACACCTACTCCATAGCCACAACTCCTAATAGGGCTACTTCCCATGAGCCAAGCATATTCAAACTACCACAGTATGAAAACTTGCCTCCATTTTTAATAAATGGTTATATTATATATAGACCAAATGGCTAAAACTAAAATTATAATTTGCTAGCAGTAAATGTTTAATTTGTATACCCATTTTATATACTTATATATGGAGAAATATAAAATATTTGGCAAAGACAGGTTTCAAAAAGACAGGGTGAACGAAGCTGCATACTAGATTCTGTTAGCTCAGAGGGTAAGGAATTTTCCAGCTGACCTTTGAGGGATGGTTGGTGTCAATCATCAGACAGCACCATTGGTGTCTGTGTGTAGCTTTTACCGTCTTTGAGCCTCTCTGCAACTCTGTCACTTTAGATGCCTCTGAAGTTGTTTTTGGATGACGGCCATTCAAGAAGTTCTGTTCATAGAGGTGTTTTGTTCCTTGGGAGTATGATTGATATTTTTTCCATATGAAAGAAATGAGTCAAAATGCTACATAGTATTGTCCTGTCACTATTGGCCGGCTTTTCTTCCATCATTCCTCACCTCCGATGCTTGAGTTTGCTCTGTCGATCTTCTTTGTACTTAATATTTAATCAGTTACCTCACTAGTAAGTGAATTAAATAAAGTCTTTGGTATGTTCTCATTTGGGAGTTTTACCTTTAAAATATTTTAACAATAGGAATAACTTTTAGCTCATCACAAAAGTTTGAGCTATTTCTCTGATATTCAATTTTTCACAGCTTTAATAACATTTATATTTATCCTTACTGTATTTATAAGTTTAAAATGAAAAGATAACATGTTTTGTGTCACAGAGCTCCATAAACTATAACTATAGATTTATTTTGTTATTGTTCAAACTATAATATTTTGAAGATGCAAAAGGTCACTGTTAATGGCAACATTGGTCCCATTTAGTGAGAACTAGGAGAGTCCTAGACGGACCAGTATTGCCTTGGGTAAAGTGAGATTCATGAGCATCCTTCATAGAAGTTACTTTCAATCCCTTCTGCATTATGCCAGCATGCCATGAGAATGTTTTTAGGAATTATTTATTTTTATTCCATTTCAATGAGTGTTTGCCTACATTCATAAATGTGTACCATGTGCATGCCTGATACCCTTGGAATCCAGAAGAGGGTATCTAATCCCTTTGAACTAGAGTTACAGAATGGTAAGGTGCCATATAGGTGATGGGACACTTCAGTCCTGTGCAAAACAGCAAGTGTTCTTAAACACTGAGCCAACCCCCCCCCAGCCCTGAGACATTTTTTAAAATTTTGTATCATTTTGTAAAATATATTTGAAAGTACTGCTGTGTCACAAGCACACTTCGATTTATTTGTTCTTCTGTTAGTGGTTGTTTAGGTTGTCCTTGGGCTTCTGCGATTACAAATGACCCTGCCAGGAGAGCTTTGGTACGTTCATTCTTTTATGCACATTTAAGATATTTATCTGGGACACTACTGGATGACATAGAATGTGTTCTATTTTTCAAGAAATAACCAACTTCTTTCTCAAAGTAATTATACTCATTTGTACCCAAACCTTAGATACTCATTTGTAATCACATGCTTCTCTCCATCACTGGTCCTGCTTCTCTCCACCACTCGTCCTGCTTCTCTCTATCACTGGTCCTGCTTCTCTCCATCACTGGTCTTGCTTCTTCTCCATCACTGGTCCTGCTTCTCTCCATCACTGGTCCTGCTTCTCTCCATCACTGGTCCTGCTTTTCTGCATCATTGGCTCCTGCTTTTCTGTATCTTTGGTCCTGCTTCTTTCCATCACTGGTCCTGCTTCTCTCCATCACTGGTCCTGCTTCTCTCCATCACTGGTTCTGCTTCTCTCCATCACTGGTCCTGCTTCTCTTCATCACTAGTCCTGCTTCTCTCCATCACTGGTCCTGCTTCTCTCCATCACTAGTCCTGCTTCCCTCCATCACTAGTCCTGCTTTTCTGCATCATTGGTCCTGCTTTTCTGTATCTTTGGTCCTGCTTCTTTCCATCACTGGTCCTGCTTCTCTCCATCACTGGTCCTGCTTCTCTCCATCACTGGTTCTGCTTCTCTCCATCACTGGTCCTGCTTCTCTTCATCACTAGTCCTGCTTCTCTCCATCACTGGTTCTGCGTCTCTGCATCATTGGTCCTGCTTTTCTGTATCTTTGGTCCTGCTTCTTTCCATCACTGGTCCTGCTTCTCTCCATCTTTGGTCCTGCTTCTCTGCATTGTGTTGAGATAATGATTTCTTTCTGTTTTTCAACCTTTGGATACATAAAAACCCTTGGTTTTTGAATGCTGTCAAATTGTCCAATTTGTATCTCTCTACTTTGGGTTTATTACTCCCACATCCTAGAGTAAAAAAGATAATTGACCTAAATTTCCTTTGAAATATTTTCAGAATTCCCTTTTCAAACTCAAGTCTTAAAGCAACCTGAAATTGACTTAAGTTTCTGGGTAAGAAGTGATGCAAATTGTTGGTTTTATTCATGCACGACAATAACCACTTAGCCCAGACCTCCTTCCTTTACTGTTTCTGCTTTACACTCTGATCTCAGATCTCTGATCTGTGCATATGTATTCATGTCTCTATACAGCTATTTCTTTGTTCCATTAGAGATTATGTTTTTCTTTAACTTCTCCTCCTTCTTTTTCTTCTCTCTTCCTTCTTTGAGGCAGGTATAGGATGACCTTGGAATGCTGATCCTCCCACCTCCTGCCAAGTGCTAGAATTACAGGGGTGTACCATTGCTCTTGGCTTATATTTTTGTCTTTCCTGTGTCAGCAACACATGTACCCCACTGTTACAATACATTCTGATATCTGCAGAGCCAGTCCTTCTGTTTTGTCCTCTTTATCCCCGTAGAAGAATGCTGGCCTTCCATTATGCAGATAAACTTTACATTAACATTTTCAAGTCTCTTGGCAATCCTTCTGATAGCTTCTCAAGAAGCCTTAACCAATTATGGAAGAAACTGATGTCTTTAAGATATGAACATGTTTAGCCATGACTAAACATAGCATATTGGTGCACTTTTTAAGGTATTTTTACTATCTTTCCTTTAAACTCTATCCTTCACTTCAAAAATACCACGAGCACATTATGTAGGATTAAATTCTTATGTGTGTATGCCATTGTATGGGCTATTACTATTAACTTTTGCATGGTGGTCATGTGTCACAGTCTTGCCAAACCCTTACTGCTTAAGTCAAATGCTTAGAAGGATAGAAGCTGTGTCTCCTCCTTTGGAGCTAGGTCCCAAGCTGTGGTGTCCACCCAAACTTCTTAAGATGTGAATTAGCATTTCAGAATGAGGAGATCTCATGCCTAGTCATGGATGTTTCTGTTGACAAACACAGTAAAACAACATTTGGGCTTTCTGTGATATCTGTAAGAGGTTCTGGGTCTGGATATGGTCTTCACAGGTCACAAAGTGGGATTTCCATTCTCAGATTGGGGTACTACAACTAACATGAATCTAAAGCCAGAAAAGTCCTACAGAGTTTGTGAGCCAGTAGGAAAGTTCCTGATTATAAGACAAAAATAAAATACTAAAATCACTCATCAAAATTGTCTTCATAAATAATATATGAAACAATCTCATGGACTGGATAGAATTAATGAATTAAGATGCGCTCTCAGTATAGGACAATCTGGATGCCTCTGTTCTTAATGATGAACTGAATGAGACTAATGACTCCAGTCATTCACAGAGTTTTCCAGGGAAGATGTAGAGTACATTTTCCAACGCACTTTGTGATTATTTTGGTGCCAGACTCATCAAGATTAGTGAGGAGAAGGAAAACGGCGTTTTCAATGCAGCCTTTGCTGCATAGAGAAGCGTTGAACAGGTTGAAACACCCAGGCTTTCTTTGGCACCTGTGGCTTTCCCTATGTTTTGCTGTTTCATGCAAACTGTGGCCTTCCCCAAATTTCAGCTTTTTCTGCTAGTAAACACAGCTGCGCAGGCCTTTATGACTTCGGCAGCCATTCTAAACATCTTTCAGACAAGTGAGTGATAAATACATCAGTTGTTGGCTTATTCTCTCCACATGGGCTACATATATTAAAGCATCATACTATGCTCCATCACTACAGATCATCATTTCCTAAGTTACGTGTATCTCATAACATCATGCTCACAATAGAAATGAAAATATTAATAATTAAATTTAAAAGCCAGCGTAATTTGAAACTTTAAGTTTGATGTCATGTCATCTAAAGGGCCAACCATCGACTCTCACCTTTCTACTGCTGAACTTCCCTGATGTAGAATGGATACCTGGACTGGGAAGCCCATATATTAAAGGTTTGAGCCTCAGGCTCGCACAGTTGGAAGGTGGGGCCTTGTGAGAGCTCCACCTTGTCAGCCATTGGGTATGTGCCTCTCCAAAGGGAAAATGAGCTTCTTGACCTTTCTCCTTTCTTCCTTTGGCTTCCGTAGACATGAGGTGAGTGGTTTAGATCGGCTGTGCACTCCTGCCTCTACAGCTGTCTTGCTTCAGGCCCAAGCAGTGGATCCCATTATCAGAGTCTTCAGGTTTTCGGTGGCTTCAAAACTCAATAAAAGGTGACTAGCAACTTTGAGGTTTTCACTTAAGAAGAAAGGATAAAGGATTACTAGGCTCTCCTTAAAACCAGGTAATACCTTGGATGGGGACAGAGTATATTAAAACTGGACCCAAGTGTTCTGAGTTGAGAGAAAACAATGGCTTAGGAGTGGAAAATGTGAGCAAAAGTGTTTTTCTAGACATTATACCATCAAAAACAGAGGCCCAAAAGCCAGTTAACCCAGTAGACAGATCAGGAAGCATGGGTCAATGGATCATACCACCCTAGGACTTATAAGAGTGACAACATTCAATCCTGGATATCTTCAGAATCAAATAAGTCAGAAAATGGGGAACAGAGCAATTACCAAGACCAGGGTGAAAAACACATGGAGGACCAGAAGTATTGATGTCTGGGATGAAGCTGGACTTCAACCAATTAGTTAATGCTGCATTTTCCTGTGGAAGTGGTAATAAACATCTACTCATCCCAGATAGGACACCAAAAACAAACCAAAGGGCAGTTCTTCTCGAGGACAACCTGGGGACCAGGGGGTTTATTAAGCTTACTTATAAAAGAATGGGCCAAGTGAATGTTATGAAACAGCTCCGTCTCTAAAAGATGCGACCTGGCATGAATGATCACATCCTGAAGGCACACATCGGTGGAGTTCCTTCAGTTGATCTCCTCACTCCATGTGCTCTGACCACCTCCTGTAAACCACCCAGCTGAGGAAGAACTATATATACCTGGAGAAAGCAAAGCTACAGGGAAGAAGGGAGAACCTGGAATCTCATGTGAGGATCTACTAACCCTCCCCCTACTCCCATCTCTGAGAAAACATTAAGAAGCCCATCTTCCTGAGTCCTCACAGGGGAAGTCACTGTGATCTGGTTAAAATGGTAACTTCAGGCTAAGCACCAAAGAGAAAAACCCTAAGATAGCCAACTCTGTGTCAAAGGGTCAAAGATGACCCTTTAGCAAGACTTTTCTCTTACCTGAAGTTTTGCTCCCTGTAGTTTTTTCAGTCCATGTCAACTGTGGTCAGAAAACACATGAGAAATTCTAGAAATAAAAAGTAATTAGTCATAGTAACTATTCAGGTGTATTATTATAATGGTCAGTTTCTTATGCTAAATTGATAAACAAAATTTCTCATAGGTATATATGTAAAGAAGAAACAAAACTGAAAACTGGGGTTTGGTAGTAGATATTCACTGGGGTCTTTTAACATATTTCTCACTGATAAATATCACCACTGTACATATATGTTCAGTTAACATGCAATATTTTAATTCCAGAACAAGAAATGAGCACTGAAATTTTCATAACTAAGGCTTAAGCAAGATCTTTTTGATGTCTCTGAGGTCCAGGATAAAGTCAGCCTCAACTATCAGTCATGGAGATGTAGGAGTGTGCCTTGCATGGGCAGGGACCTGGCAGAGAATTATATACCCTTAGAATGTCAGCTATCAGATTGCAACTGGAATTCTCAAATATCTCTGTGGCCAGCAGGAAAAAAAAAAAAAAAAACCCACACTCTGCTTCCTGACCCCCAGTCTGAAATATATTTTTATGTTTTGAGCCAGGATCTTGCTATATAACCTAAGATGCCTCAGATGCCTACTCCAGCCTCCCAGACTGAGATCATAGGTTGTACCAGACTTAAGATTTTAAATAAAAGTGTGTGGTTGTTTTCCTTCTCCCTTCCCTCCCCTTCTTCCCTTCCCTCCCTTCCCTCCCTCCCACCTCCCCCCTCCCCTCCCCTCCCCTCCCCTCCCTTCCCTCCCCTCCCTCCCCTCCCCTCCTCCCTTCTTCTCTTCTTCCTTCCCTCCCCTCCCTCCCTTCCTCCCCTCCCCCTCTCCCTTCCTCCTTCTACTTTCTCTCTTCCCCTCTCTCTCTCTCTCTCTCTCTCTCTCTCTCTCTCTCTTTCTTTTTTTTTCCGGGAGAGCATAAAGCAGCAAACCCCGTGCTGGGCCATTATAGCTGTGTACTTCCATATGCCAAGACCCTAAGCTTCAAACAGAAACAAAAGAGCCAAGGACAAAGAATAACCTTGCTTGCTGCAAACCAGACTGGCTACTAAACCATTTGCAAATTTTACAGAACCTTCTCCACACCCTTCTGACCTAACTTTTTTAGCATCTGTCTTCCAAAACACATTTTTTTTTTGTTGCAGATTTTTTGAATTTTTTTTTTTTTTTTTTTGTCCCCCAACTTTTCTTCAAATGGGCTAAAAAACAATTTGGGTCAGGTTGCTCAGCTGGGAAAAGATTGCTGATGGTAACTGAGTGGACAAGCCTTTCAAATGCAGTTGGAAGTTTCCTTTTTGGCTTTTGTGCCCACTCCAAAAAAAAGCAAAAAAATTTGATTACAAATTTGGAAGTATGGATTTGGCCCAGCACTTGGACAGAGGCAGGTCAGGCGGGGTCAGGTCTTTTGTAGGTCAGTAAGTGGGGCTAATTCGGTTTGTCTCAACACAGTCACAGCCCTAGGTGTTCTGAAATGTTCTGTTTCTATTTAGGGTCAGATTTAAAAAGAAAACATGGCCCTGGTTTGAACTTTTGCATTTCAGAATTACACGTCACACCAGCCAGGCCAAGAACGAAAAATCTCTATGGAAAAAAAAAAAGAGAGAAGTTAAGAAAAAAGGAGAGAGATTGGGTTTGGAAGGGCACATAAGGGGATTGAATCAAGGTTAAATTTCCATTAAAAAATTGCTGCCTACTGGAGTTGTACCTCAAGAAGCTTGCCTGCTGAAGCCCCCATTTCCCAAACACCGTATCACAAACCAAACACACACAACATCAAACAAACAAAACATACAAACAACTCATAACACACATCAAAACAAACAACCCCAAACATACAAAAAGTCATAAAACACAACATGGTGGGGGATAACATTAGTATCCAAATTTTAATGTTTTTTAATTATATTTTAAAGAACATTTATTTATTTTAGCACACTATCAAGCATACATTTGTCTTATCATTTTGTCTATCCATCTTCTTCCTTTCACGTCGTCACATTTACAAGAAGATCTTCGCATCAGATAACCAGAGAGCATTTCATAAGGAAAAGCCATTCTTTGTCTCTGTCTGCCATTGCTTGTAGTCTTACCCATGACACCCACGCAGTCTCTCACTAGACTTCCCCTCCTCCCACTTTCGATCCCCTTTGACCTAGACGTGAAGCCACCCCCCAAAATACCCTGCCCCGATCCAGTTGCTGACCGCCATTACCTTCGGCCTTCTCATTTTCCCTAAGTAATTAATTCCCTAATGATAACGAAGCATCATTACAATAATATTGATACCTCCTGTAATCCCCACATTTGGCTTTTCAATCTCCGGGGATTGCCTTGGATCAGGTAGTTCTGTGCTAACCAGCAGAAGGTCACCCGATGAAGGGGCTGATAGAGGAGGGGGACATTTTCCCCCTTAGCATGAAAAAGGGAGCTGCGCTTTGCTGGTCAGTTTCTTATGCTAAATTGATAAACTAAATTTCTCATAGGTAATATGTATAGAAGAAACAAACTGTAACGGTTGGTATAATTCACTGGGTCTTTAACTTTTCTCATGATAAATTCCCATGTACATATGTCAGTAATAATATTTTAATCCAGAACAGATGAACTGAATTTCTAAAGTACAATCTCTGTGCTCAGCCAGGATAAATCACAACTATCACAGAATGTAGTGTGCCTTCATGAACCTGGCAGAATTATATACCTTAGAAGCAGCATCAATTGCAATGAATCTCAAAGAATCTCTTCCAGCAGAAACCTACACTCTGCTTCCTGACCCCAGTCTGAAAATTATTTATGTTTGAGCCAGGACTTGCTATATAAACCTAAGATGGCCTCAGATGCCTACCTCAGCCTCCCAGACTGAGATCATGGTGTGTACCAGACTTAAGATTTTAAATAAAAGTGGTGGTTGTTTCCCTCTCCTCCCTTCCCTTCCCCTCCCTCCCCCTTCCTCCCTCCCTTCCTTCCCTCCCCTCCCCTCCCCTCCCCTCCCCTCCCCTCCTCCCCTCTCCCTTCTCCTCCCCCCTCCCTCCCCTCCCCTCCCTCCTTCCCTTCCCTCTCTTCCCTTTCCTCTCTCCTCTCCCCTCTCCCTTCCCTCTCCTCTATTCTCTCTCTCTCTCTCTCTCTCTCTCTCTCTCTCTCTCTCTCTTTTTTTTTTTTCCGGGAGAGCATCAAGTCAGCTAACCGTGCTGGGCCATTATAGCTGTGTACTTCCATATGCCAAGACACCTAAGCTTCAAACAGTAAACAAAAGAGCCAAGGACTAAGAATAACCTTGCTTGCTGCAAACCAGACTGGCTACTAAATCCATTTGCAAATGTTTACAGAACCTTCTCCACACTCCATTCTGACCTGAACTTTTTTAGCACTCTGTCTTCCAAACACATTTTTTTCTGTTGCAGATTTTTTGAATTCTTTTTTTTTTTTTTTTGTCCCCCCACTTTTCTTCAAATGGGCTAAAGAAACTACTGGTGTCATGGTGTGCTCAGCTGGGAAAGATTGCTGATGGTAACTGAGTGGACAAGCTCATTCAAATGCAGTTGGAAGTTTCCTTTGGCTTTTGTGCCCACTCCAAAAAAAGCAAAGAAATTTGATTCATCAAATTTGGAAGTATGGATTTGGCCCAGCACTTGGACAGAGGCAGGTCAGGCTGGGTCAGGTCTATTTGTAGGTCAGTAAGTGGGGCTAATTCTGGTTTGTCTCAACACAGTCACAGCCCTAGAGTGTTCTGAAATGTTCTGTTTCTATTTAGGGGTCAGAGTTAAAAGAAAACATGCGCCCTGTTTGAACTCTGCATTTCAGAATTACAGCGTCACACCAGTCAGGCCAAGAACTGCAAATCTCTATGGAAAAAAAAAAGAGAGAAGTTAAGAGAAAGGGAGAGAGATTGGGTTTGGAAGGCACATAAGGGGATTGAATACAAGGTTAAATTTCCATTAAAAAATTGCTGCCTACTGGAGTTGTACCTCAATGATAGCTTGCCTAGCATGAACTGTCCCAGTTCCATCACCAGTATCACAAACCACACACACACACATCAAACCAAACAAACATACAAACATACTCATAAGCACACACATCAAACCAAACACACACAAACATACAAACATAGTCATAACACACACACATGGTGGGGGAGTAACATTAGTATCCAAATTTTAATGTATTTTTAATTAATATTTTAAAGAACATTTATTTATTTTAGCACACTATCATAGCATACATTTGTCTTATCATTTTTGTCTATCCATCTTCTTCCTTTCACGTCGTCAGCATTTACAGAGAAGATCTTCGCATCAGATAACGCAGAGAGCATTTCATAAGGAAACAGCCATTCTTTGTACACTGTCTGCCATTTGCTGTGTAGTCTTACCCTATGACACCCACTGCAGTCTCTCACTAGACTTCCTCCTCCTCCCACTTTCTGATCCCCTTTGACCCTAGACGTGAAGCCATGCCCAAAATATCTGCCCCGATCCAGTTGCTGACCGCGCCATTACTCTTCGGGCCTTCTCATTTTCCCTAAGTAATTAAATTCCCTAATGATAACGAAGCATCATTACAATAATATTGATACCTCCTGTAATCACCAGCATTCTGGCTTTTCAATCTCCAGGATTGCCTTGGATCAGGTAGTTCTGTGCTAACGCAGCAGAAGGTCACCCGATGAAGGGGCTGATAGAGGAGCGGACAGTTCCACTTAGCATGCAAAAGGAGCTGCGCTTTGCTGGCGTCGGCTAGCTAATCTTTCAAGTTGTCCTTTTTTGACTTTCTCAGTTTAATCAGTTTAATCTCATCTTCCCTCTCCTCTGATTACAAGGATTTTCCGTAGAAACCTTGCCTCCACAATAAAGACCATGTGGCAATTACTCTCATTGATTCGACATTTCTTTTCCTCTACCAATGGACCAATGAACGGGAGGACAGGAGGAAGGTAGAGAGAGGAGAACTAGAAAGAAGACAGAGGCTAATGCAGAGGCTGTTTTAATGCCTGATTTGGAAGAAACACCATAGACTGAACATCTTGACAAGCTAACTTTTTTTTTTTTTTTTTAAATGCACAGAGAACAGAAACGACTGTCAAAGAGGGAAGGATCTCCAGTGATTTACCATTAAAAGGACGTATACCGGGAGCAAGCCTTGAATTCCACAATAAAGACAGGTGGACACATCACACATAAACCAGACAGACAGACATGCCCTTTGTGAAATCAGAGCTGGTGCTTAGGATTCACTGGATTGTCTTTCCATCCATATTCCCTGGTCCTACCTAGGGGAGTGAGCAGAGTCTCCTAGGGCTCTGGACAAAGACCAGGCAGCAGCCATTATCTATTAAGGGGTAAAAGGGAAGATCTACCCAAAGGAAGGTGGTAAACATATTCATAAACTACCATTAGCATCCTTGTGAGATATGCAAATAGTGTAGTGCAGATTCAGACTCTGGCTGGCAGCACCATGTCTCGGGATGGATGCAGGAGAGAAAATGGAAATAAACAAAAGGTTGGCCTGTGGATACATTTAGAAAACATCTAGCCCTGTAGGCCATATTTAAGTGTTATATATTGAACTCATACAATTAACTGTGCGAGTCATATAGATTTTAGACACTGTGGGATCTTGGATACCATGTGT
This sequence comes from Mastomys natalensis, assembly GCA_021653895.1. Lineage (NCBI taxonomy): Eukaryota > Metazoa > Chordata > Mammalia > Rodentia > Muridae > Mastomys > Mastomys natalensis. Next base: position 1,116,286 of record JAJTUV010000171.1, on the reverse strand, counting down.
TTAACCACAGATGTGCACTGGAAAAAAAAGAACTCATAAAATAAACTGGTTTTGTTGTTGTTATTGTTGCTTACTTAGAAAACGTTAAATGTCTTTGTAGGCATTGGATTTACTGTAGGTCAGATGAGATAGCATAAGATGGTGGGGGTGGGGTGCGAGGAAAGAGAGGACAGGGTTGTCGGGGAGCAGAAGTGTCCACAGGAATCCATGCAAGGTACAGAACTAAAATGAATTGCTTCTGTTCGATTCTCAACCTCTTTCCAATTGTTCTGATACGTGCTACAACAATCATTAAACGCTCAGTGACTGATGGAAACAGTTTTATTTGCAACGATTACACTTGGTGTTGAAAAGCATAAGCTTGTAATTCAAATGGACTGCTACAGCTTAAAGAGAAAGGCCCCCAAAGGCCTTGTGCTGAATGCTTTGGTAGCCGGCCTGTGGTGCTGTTGGGACAATGGAAACTTTAGGTGTGGGGTCTAGTTGGAGGATATGGTCAGGAATACGCACATTTGAAGGATGTGTGGAGAGCCTGGCTGCTTCCTCTCTGTCACTTCCTGTCTGTTGCAAGGTTAGCAGGTTACTGTTCTATGTTCCCACTGTCTCTACATTGTCAGCACAAGCTTAAAAGCAATGAGGCCAGCTAACCAGTGACTACAAGCTTTGAACCATTTAAACAAAATAAACCTCTACTCCCATAAGCTGGATTCCATGGAACAACTTGTCCCAGGGACAATTCTCTGACTTCACAGTATACTTGGTCTTTGCTGGAATGATGCCTCACATCGACAGCAGCAAGCAAATGTTACAGTTTCTGTAGGGTAAACACATTGTTTCCACTCTCTGTGGTGCACCTTTGTGTTTGATTTCTGGGAGTTTTGGAGCTAATGATATACTGCAGCCAGCTAGAAAGAGCATCTGTTTTAGGAGCTGTGAACTTACAAGAGTCATTCGTCTAGCTGGTCTGTTCCTATTATTCTTTTTCCATCCTGCACCTCTATATTTCTCCATTGATCAAATTTGCACAAAATAAAGGGATGGAGAAAAAACACCAAACAGCCGTAATTTTCCTCTCCTTTCCAAAGGCTACCAGGCACCTTCCTGTTAAATAATTCTTTATGCTATAAAACACTCAACTTTCTTTTTTCCTTTTCTCTTGGTAAGCGTGTGTTTTCCTTTCCCTTTAAATGGAAGCCTTTCACTCACTGGGGCTTACACGCTTAACGATAATGTGCTGGAGCTCGCCCAGGAGAACAATACGTCCATTAATCTGCCTCGTGCTTAATTGGTAACTACTGTATGGGCTGGCATTTCAAACACAGATTGCAAATGTACTTGAATTAGTTACTGTTTAATTGATACAAGTGCTACTCAGCTGAGAACCAACACGCGGCTACTGTAGGAGAGAGACTTGAAAGGAAAGATTGGGAGGAAAAAAAAGAGACTTGATTGTAGCTCGCCCTTTGTATGTTTATATCAATTATTCACAGAATATAATTACATTTCTGTTCACATTACTGTAGCAGGCAGTAGACCAAAACAGACGGCAGAGGCATACCTGTAAGGCTTGCTGACATAAGGAGAAGCAGCCACCTCCAATTCCCTCGACCACAGTCTTCATTTTATCCCTCCCCTTGCAGCGGTAGTTATGTATGTATGACCGAGGTTGGGGTATGTGCTATTTATCACAAGATGGAATGCCTAAGAGGATAATTTTGACAATCTCTCCAGAATAGCAGGATTTCAAGGAAATAGAACACTATCGTGGCAATAATTCAACTCTATTGCCTTTCACACCAGTGTTTCTTTGAACATATTTTTGACAGAGAAAAATTAATTCTTTGAGATTAATTCCCAAATAATTCTGTGTAGGCATACTTTGCTAGAACCATTCAGCTTGCCTTTGAACTGAAACTGTTTTGATCTGGGATGTGTGCTAAGATCGGGTCTGGGATGTAGCTCACGGGTAGAGTATTTGCAAAGCATGCACAAAGCTCTGGCTCTCTCCAAAGTTCCTCAACCAGAAAGACGGAACTCCTGGGCTATGTTCTATACACCCAGACTTACACTAAGGTGTTCAACATATAGTTTCTTGTATACCCCTCCAAATAGCCTTTCTTTCTTCTCCGGTTATAATCTTTGCATCATTTACTAAGTCCATGCAAAGTAACTAGACAAAAAAAAAAATCATTAAACCAAACTTTGTTAGAGTTAGCACATTTTTAGGCTTTAATGATTTTGATTTACATAAGGCAAAAAGCTGCTGCCTTGATTTTGCAGGTGTATGTGGATCGCAGAATAAATGAAGGCTTTTTATACTCAAGAGTTCATAGAAAACAATCAAATTTATTTTGTTCAATCTTCAGTGAAAATTCTGTCACTGGTCCAGAAAGTGGTTATTGAGTATCTATTGAACATCCACTTTAGTCTGATACTATGAAAAGCTCATCTCAATAAAACTGGCAATGAGTTTCTAGCTGACACAGAGAAATAGTTTCTACATCGTTTAAATAATTATTTAAGGGTAGGGGAGAAAACTAAGTAAAATGCTTGCCAAGCAAACACAAGGACCTGAGTTCAATCCCTGGTGCTCAGGTAAGAAGTTCAAGTATGGTAGCCCTTGCCATACTTTCGGTGAATTAACCTAACAGCAAACACTCCAGGTCCTAGTGAGAAATTCTGTATCAAAACACAAAATGGGTATTGCCTGATGAGAAGGAGTGATACCTGGAGTGGTCCTCTTGTCTCCCCATACACATATGTCCACATAGGAGCACATGCGCACACACTCATACAACTCAGTCTTCACTGTTTATAGTGTAATTTATCTTTGATCATGTCCTGTAGTGTGAACTTGACATTGATTCACTTATTTATTTTGGTTTCTCTGATGTTAAACCTGTCTGGTTTGTGTTCGGCCCCTCTGAGGGCTGCTTCTCGGTTGCTTCTGGAAGCATCACACTCCCTGTCCCCCCAGCATTTAAAAATGGGATGACTGGCTAGAGAGATGGCTCAGTGGTTAAGAGCACTTGCTGCTCCTGCAGAGACACAAGGGTTTCGTTCTCAGCACCCATATGGGGACTCCCAAGTCCCTGTAACTCCAGTGTCAGAGGCTCTGACACCCTCTTCTGAACTCCATGGGCACTGTACCATGTGGTGTATATACAGACCTAATCAGGCACATGTGCATATACAGTTAGATAGATAATAGATAGATAGATAGATAGATAGATAGATAGATAGATAGATAGATAAATGAGTGGATGGGTAGGTGGATGGATAGATTGATGGATAGATAGATATTGGAGTTTAATATTTCAGATATCTTTTACATTATGCACTTTCTTTGTGCAATCTCATGTTGGCTACTGACTCCAGCCATATAGCCTTCTTACATAAGAAAGTAAATTATGTATCATGATTCTTATGGATTATTTGCCCTGGGAAATATTTTAAAGACTTTTTTAAAGACCAGTACGGGGAAAAACCCAGATGAAGTTGTCCTTTAGGTCCCTGGTTTGTTCTTTGGTTATCTATAGCCATATTTATAAAGCCTTCGCCTCTGCTTGGTGGTTGCATAACCATTAATAGTTACATGGAATACCCCCTCTGCAGGCAATTCTCTTATATCTCTTCTCTTGTTGAATGGTAACTCCACTTATTCAGTGACAAGAACTACAAGCTCTTGAGAGCTGTTCTTGAATTTCCACCCCTACCTTCATTCCTCACCATGAGCATCAACTTGATTTGGTCACTAAGTTACATAAATCTCAATGTTCATTTATTTAGTTTATCACATTCTTCCTGGGCTGGCAGCATGTCTCTGTTAGTAGGTGTGTGTCAAGCATGAGGGCTTGAGTTTGGAGACTAGCCCCCATATAAGACATGAGTCAGATGACATGTATCTATAATCCCAGTGATGGAGGGTGGGTGGCAGATGTAAATGGACCCTGGGCCCACTGGCTAGATAGTCTAACCGAATGAATGAGCTCCAGGCTCAATGAGAAACTCAATCTAAAAACTAAGGTGGAGAGTGATCAAGGAAATCACCCAACATTGACTTCTGTTTCTATACATAAGCACACGCACATGCATGCACACTTACATGGTTATGTAAATAACACACACACACACACACACACACACACACACACACACTTCTTCTGGATCCCAACACTGTTTTGTGTAGGTCTTTCTTACTCCTCACCTGAGGTATGGAATAGCCTGAAACTAAGGTTTGGAGTGGTTTGTTCCAAAGGTTTGTGTGATGGAGTTAGTCCTCAATATGGTGGTATTAAGGGGTGGGAGATTTCAGGAGCAGAACATGGGAGGAGATCCTTGTTGTCACTGCTATTAAAAAGAATTCAATAGTTCTAGTGCAGTGGTTCTCAACTTGTAGGTTGTGATTCCTTTGAGGAGTGAACGAACCTTTCATGGGGTTGCATATCAGATTGATATTATGATTTATAATAGTAGTAACATTACAGTTATGAAGTAGTAACAAGAATAATTTTATGGTTGTGGGAGTCACAACAACATGGGGAACTGTATGTATTAAAGGGTTTCAGCGTTAGGAGTTTGAGAACCATGGTTTTAGTGGAATTCTCTTGAGGGTGAATTGTTTTAAAAGAATAAGTCTAGTCTGCCTTCTTTCTCTGCTTTCCTCGCTCATCCTGTCTCTATTTTTCACACCAGCCCCAGACAATGATGCCATTGCTATAATGTGACACAGCCAAGGAGACCCTTGGAGAGCCAGGACCTTTCCATTGAGACTTTCAACCTCTAAACCATGAGCTAAACACACCTCTTCAAAAAGTCATCCTCCCTCAAATGTTTCATTATTGTTAACAGAAGACAGGCAAGGCAAGCACACCAGCTACAAGTTGTCTTGGCCCACTGCTGAGCTTTTCTCCAACCCATTGTGTAGAGATGATCTCAAGGCATCAACATGTACCATTCCTTCCTGGAGACTCTCCAGACCTCCCAAGAGTTAGGGAAGTGGACCATCGTGCTCTGCTCCTTGCCTAGTTCTCCACTGCAGTTCGCTCTCTGGAATGTCTTCATCTTATTATTCCCACTTTCTCTCGTAGGCCCATTCATTTGCCATCATTACAAAATGCTTTCTAGCCTTCACTGAGTGTGGTAGGTCTCCATCCCCTGCCCTCCCTTGGATCTCCACAATCTTTCTGTCTCCAGCTGAGCCACTTGTGCTGTATCTGTAAACTGTGCTCTTAGCTTTCTTGTTAGCCAATAATCTCATTTTCTTCTCCTGGATTTTTAACAGTTCAGTTACTTCTTTATATTGAAAAAGTTTTGTTTCTTAACATTTTAGATAACTATAAAACATAAAACTGAGCATATGGACACTTTTTCTCCTGTTTTCTTTTAAATTTCCTTTGTCATTAATTAGCTGAATGACATTGGGTAAATCATTTGGCCTTTCTAACACGAGCGTTACACTCCTGGAATTATCTCCGAGGCCCTTGTTACACTAATCTTCATACTTATGTGGTTCTGTCCACATTATGCTGTGTAATTAGGCATTTAATAAAAGTTTTGGTGGTTTTTATGGTTGAATAAAAGCGATCCCAGAAGTTCAGCTTGAAAGTGCTCTTAAGTGCTAATTTTTGTCTTTACACTAAGCACACAGTTGTGGTATGTCATTTATTTTCATGCATTGTGATTCTATTAACACAATTTAATGTTTAAATTTAAGAGTATATCCCACAGACAGTGAGAAGGAGAGAAATCAAGGTGGAATGTGAGGAGAACTATGTCCCAAGAAAAGAAGAATCAACACAAAGCCAAAGCTAGACACCAATAAAAGGAGGTATCTCTACAGCATTGGTGAGAACCAATGGTAATAGAGCCTCTTTTCAAATGTGATTCTCAGCTTCCTGCAATCACATTGAAAAGAGCAACAGTCTGAGATGTAGAAATTATCATAGGGAAAGCTCAGCTTTCCAGCACGAACTTCTTAAGTGAAGATTTCCTCTCCGCGTACCAAATACCAAATGGTGCACCAGATGTTGGCGCAAAGGAAGTGTCTACAGACAGCATGGGTATGGAATTAACAAGGCTGTACTTCCCAACACATAAGACCATCATTCCAAAGAAAGAATGATCCTACATATGGGTCAATCATACTCTCCATTACATAATCCTTTGATGACCCAATGAAAGCCTGGAAGACCTAGATAAGTCAATCATACATCATATGTTCATATTTGTCCACATTCTGATGAGGTCACATGGTACCCCAGAAAGTGACAGCTATTCTCTGCTTCAAATTTAACGTGTGTATGTGTGTTGCTCATGTATTTGTGGAAGACATATATTCTTACTGAACTTAGAGCGCATTGACTCAGCCACACTGGCTAGCCAGAAAACCTCACCAGAACCTCCTGCCTCTCCCTGTCCAGAGCTTGGATTCCAAGCCTAGGCTACCACACCCTGCTTTTTCATCTGGTCGCTAGGGATCTAATTAACGTCCTCATGTTTACATAGCAAGTACTTTACCACCACAGTCATTTCCTCAGTCCGACTAGCATGTATGTATGTATGTATGTATGTATGTATGTATGTATGTACCAACACCCTTCATGTGTCTTCTCTTGGTCCCACTATTAACAGACTTGGACTTTGAACAAGTAGGACAAGGTCTCTGTCATTTAATTTCATTGTCTATGAAATGGAATGGCCCCCAACACTTAGCTCACAGAGCTGTCACGGGATAAGAAGCAAGACAACCATGGGACACAGTGCTCAGAATCAGGAAATGCTATTTTAGGAGACTATGTGCGTTTTATCATCACAGTGTATGCTTTTGATAAGTACCAGAATGTGGAAACACAAAATAAAAAGAAATGCGTGTTTGTGGCTCAGATTGCTTGTGTCCTTATTTTTCAGTGCTGGGGAAAGACCCAAGAGCTTTGCATGTGACAGGAAAACATCCTAGGAAGTTATCACTGGACATGATCTTGGATACTTTGATAATATAACATGCAGTTATAGGAAGTATTTTTATAGTTCATATACAGCAAGCTCTTATAAACATGTGTCTATGGGCATGGAGTGCAGGTCAGAGGGCAGCCTCCGAGTTATTCTTCTGAGCATTCATCTTTTTAATTAATTAATCATTTAATTTTGATGCTGGATCTCTCACAGTCCTGAGCTCACTAAGTAGGACAGGTTGGCTGGCCAGTAAGACATTTGTCTCTGCCTCCCCACGCTGGGATTATACTTGTGTGCCACACACCCGACTTCCCTTCAGTGTGTGCTCTGGGAACGAAACTCAAGTCCCGTATGTTGCAAACAAAGCAAGCACTTTATTGAATTTTTAAAACATCGGTTTTAAACATTTAGCACTCTTGTACCATGTGAACGCGTGGTTCATTTGCTGAATAGAGGAAGATGTCTGGTAAGCCTGGGAGCTTGACGACAGCCTAGCCTTGCATCCCCACATCTTCATCCTGGCCTGTGGCATGGCAGCATGGAGAGGCATGGAGAGATGAGTTCTGTGTGCCTACTACTTTCAAAATTCTAAAATTCCTGGTTCTAGAATTTCTACTTTGGTTTCTGCTTTTTTTTTTTTTTTTTTTTGGAGATCAAGGAAAACAATTGCTTAAATATCTGGGTGTGAAATAGTACTTCTCTCTGATGTATAGTTCTTATTTCCCTAAATTTCTTAACTCCACAGAGGACCGATGCATTCCCAGTTAACTTTCAGCTCCCTTTGAAGTTCCAGACAATTTGAGGCTAATCAACCCCCGGAGGGTATCTATCTAAGCACTATCCTCTGCCACAAGAAGCATCTCTCTGAGCTGCAGACCTAATTTTTCTGAGTGTTCTCACCCCATTTAAATAGAGGCAAATTTCCCATACCTGGACTTAATCCTCCTCTCTTCATTCCCATTTTTGATCAAGACCACGTGCGCTGGCCTCTGGGAGAAAGAAGCTCACAGGATTGTGTCCTCTCTCCTCACTTCGTGTCTCATCTACCCAAGAGTGAGGCATGATCAAAGACACCTTTCCCAAAGGGAGAAAGAATTGTGATCTGAATTGTTCATACCCTGGTGAAATTTTCTGCGAAACACAAGAGGCAGTTTCCTAGAGGAAAGAATTATCACAATGGGCCAAAGCCATTTGCTTTGTGGGAATCCAGCAATCTCACTTTATGTATGAGTCTCCATGTCTCTTAACTATGTCTCTTGCCTTAAAGAGCGGACTTGGATAAGGGCAAGGTTTAAGCAAGCTTGCCGTAGGATGCTGAGCACTAAGCCATTATGAGCTTCTTCACTCCCTTCCTCTCCATCACTCTTGGCTTCTGCCTCCTCCATCATTGGAGACCTGCTTTACCCAATCTTCTCTTACGCCTGCATGTTAACATTAGAGACCATGTGTGGGTTTAGTGACTAGCTACACAGCTCTAGAATCAAGACCAGCAATTCACTGCTGACTCTGAGTGCTAGCACAGAGTTAAAGATGGAGACGGAATCCTAAGTCCCAACCAACCAGGCAGTGATTGGCTTGTGACCGTGTGACCATGCTGCCCTCCAGTACATATCTAAGACAAGGCAGCACATGGTTATGTCTGAGTTCTGCAAATAACACCACAGGTAGCTTTAATTGTAAATGAATTTCGTAGTTACGACCTATAGATGATGTTAAGCAACTCCACTATTTTCCTATTAGACAAGCATTCCCTGCTCCCCTCTGTCCTGATCTCTGTCTGTGGCCAACTGAGGTAGAAGGGTTCCTCCTTTACAGTCCCTGCTTCTTTCCTGTCCACATCACAAGCTCACAGAGCTGATTGGTAAACTAGATAATGTTAATGTCCTAAGCCTCAGTAGATATGAGTACACTGCCACTGTCTTCAGACACACCAGAAGATAGCATCTAGATCTCACTACAGATGATTGTGAGCCACCATGTGGTTGCTGGGAATTGAACTTAGAACCTCTGGAAAAGCAGTCAGTGCTCTTAACCTCTGAGCCACCTCTCCAGCCCAAACCTCGGTTATTAAACACTGCTATTTGAGAAGCTTTTCCCAATCCTGCTCTTTAAAACTTGGATTTTTTTCCTTAATTATTTTCAGTAAAATCAATTTCTGAGCATCCTCATGGTAATTATTTCCAATATAATCTATTCTTTTGTGGACCAAATAAAGTCTGGGGCATAGAGTCTATATTCTGTAATTACCCCTATCTTGCAAAGCATATAATAATCTTGTAATAAATATTGACTAGAAAATAGCTAAAAATCCTAGAATGATAATTACAGGGAAAATATGCATAACCAATAACTATCCTAAAATATTCATTCTTCCTAGTTATCACAAAAATTCACATTGAGACTACTAAGTTGGGGATAATTTTAATATTTGATTAATATTACAAGAGATCTATTATACATGCATGTATGTTTATATGTATTAATGTATTATACTTTTATATATATACATAATAGATACATACATATAACATACATTTACATATGTACATACACACATAAACATTATGGGTTATATAAACAAAACCCTTGTCTTCAAGATCTGTAGTAAAGTCAAGCTGACACATGACAAAAATATAGCTCTTGTCCCTGAATAATTGCTAACACAAAGTGCTACACTAGAACAGTGAAGAGACATTATTTTAGGCAGGGTAGTCTGGGGAGGCCCTTTCAGAGAAGATGACTGGAACAGAGACAGAAATGCGATGAAGTGAGCCCCATGTTTCCCCGGACTGGGGAGGGCCAGCAGGGAAGGATCTCGTCACCTGGGGCCACCTAACAGCACTGAGGAGCTCAAGGGTAGCATGTGTCTGGTGTCGAGTGAGCAAAGGGGAGATTGGGAAGATTTGGGCTCAGAAGAGGCTGACAATAAGGGAAAACATTATGTAAATGTTCCCTTGCCTTTTCTGGAAATGTTAAAGCAAATCTGTGCCATGTGGAATTCAGTTTCATGGCCTGGCCTGGAAAAAGCTGTTCAGTCTGCCTGTTCTGAAGAAATCGCTACAGGATCCTACAGCTTCCATGGGCGTGTTCATGATGCGAGCACCTGGTGGCAGTGGGGTTCATATTCTGGGGAGAGCCAGTTTTAGTTCTGACAAGCAGAGAGGAGAAAGAAAAGCTCCTTTGCCCAATATCCTTGCCAAAACACTTTCTTATTTATGTATTTTAAGTGTGTGTGTGTGTATGATTTGTGATTGTGTGTATATATGTGTGTATGATTTGTGAGTTTATGGTATGAGAGTGTATATGATTTGTGTGTTTGTGGGTATAATTTGTGAGTTTATGTGTATGAAAGTGTATATGATTTGTGCGTTTGTGTGTGTATGTGTGTGTGTGTATAATTTGTGTGTTTATGTGTACAAAAGTATATATGATTTGTGTGTTTCTGTATGTGTGTGTATACCATTTGTATGTTTATGTGTATGAGACTGTATATGATTTGTGTGTTTGTGTGTGTGTATATAATTTGCGTGTTTCCATGTGTGTATATAGTATACTCCATATGTGTGATTAGTGTGTGAATGCCAGGTATATGCATGCCACAAGGTGGGAGTAAAGTCAGAGAACAACTTCAAGCATCGGCTTTCATATCCCCATCCTTGTTTGCTTTCTATTAATTAATCTAGAGATTAATCCTAGAGATTAATTCGCCAAACCTTTTTATTAATAGTCAGAAGAAGATAAAATGTTTAGGGACTTCATTTTTAAATCTTTTAAGTGAAATGCAGAGTCCCACATGAGCTGTAGAGAAGGTGAAAATGATAGTGTGTGTTTTGTTCCCTTAACTATGACCAGGGATCCAGCTTCTTCAGGAGAAAACCAGCCAACACCAGTGTCTGAACAGGACTTGGAAAACGCCCCTCTCAGCACTGCTCGGTACCACCTGGGTACCAGGCATTCTGTATTCTTAGCCAGTTGCTTTCCAGTCATTTCTCTTCGTAAACCCTAAACTATGTTTAAAAACTCAAGTATATTCTCACATATATTTTAGGTTGATTTCTAAATTTTTAATCGCAAGTTCAATTATTGCAAATGATTTGATTTTTTTTAGGTTATAACTCTTGATATTTTTAAAGAAAACTAGTCTATCACTCTCTGAGCTGTATCAAATGGAATATAAATACCAGAGCAATTTGCTACCCACCATTATCAATTTAAAAATATTAACAAGCTATTTCAGAGTCAGGAATTTTACAATGTTCATTTTTCTTCTCGGTCTGCTCTTTTCATTACAGCTAAACATCATTTCTGTACACAGAAGACATATTACACAAAAAAATCTGCATGTTTATAATTTCTCTTAGGCATCAGGAAGTTAGGTGCTGAATAATATTTCTACATAGACATATTATTAATCTTATATTATAAATCTTGATAATTGTTAAAAATAAAGGTTAAATTTTATAAATGCTTCCTTTTTGCTGAAATCATCTGTGACCTAATATCAAACCCCTTCTCACATTATTTGTAAAAGTAAGTGCTAGAAAATTCTGTTGCCATCAATAAGCAGAGGGGAATAGAAGTCTAATGCACCATCACTTACCTCTCTCTAAATTATGTAGCAAATGCAGCAGACGGATTGATGGTGAAATATGTTCATGGCTAGCTGGACACTTTAGTATCTTTTCAATTTTCTGAAAATAAAAGCATTTTTTACAAAGAGCAAACATGACTTGCAAAAAGATTTTTTAAAGTAAATTTGAAAAACTACCCAGATATAACATGCGTCCTCTCTCTCTCTCTCTCTCTCTCTCTCCTCTCTCTCTCTCTCTTCCAGTGGCATACAAACGCATACAGGCTTTATCAAGATTTATCAAATGACAATTAATTATATCAGTTATCCTTGCACTCTTGGAGGCATTTTGTAATAAATATTTTACATAATCTACTAAAAATGTTTGTTTAAAATGTTTCATTTCAAAACTCTTGCTGACATAATGAGGTATTCTCTTCTGTGTCACATGCTTTGAGCATATTTTGTCACGTTTGGAGATTCATATTCAGCTCATTCGATGTATAAGAACCAGTCCACCCTGTAAGCTAAATGACAAGTAGCTGCTTCTTGCCAAAGCCATCAGCCAAGTCAGATTTCTAGCTACAAAGCTACTGCTGCACCTTTCTGTCCAAAGAAATGCATTAATATGTGTCCCATGACAACCGTCTCCCACCTGCATCCTAATTGTAGGATGGAAAAAATGACAGAGGTGACAAGAGTGCCCATGGTTACATAGCAGAATGTGAAGCCTCTGTGCCACATGATGCAGCAACTGAAATGGGATAGACAAAGTGTTGCATGCGTGAACAAGCTCAGTCCTTTTCTTGGGTATCCAAGATCTTTTTACATCTTAAGGTAACAGAACAGAGTTAAGATGGATGAAAACAAGGGTTTTTGTTGTTTGTTGTTGTTTGGTTAGTATGTTAGCTGTACTTCTTGTGATTGTCACCATATACCTGACAGAAGCAACTTAAGAAAAGAGATGTTGACATTGAGTCATGGTTTCAGGGGATCCATAAGCAGCTGACAGACTTACTAGTTGTAAAATTCAGTGTATATTATTCTGAACTTTATATATATGTAATGTAATATATATATGTATATATAAAATATACATTCAAATCTTCTATACATGAGTTAGCACCCTAATACATGTAAGTCCTTATTTATATTTTTTCACACAAATGTGTATTACAAAATATTTTCCTGCCAGTCAATTGTACACCATACTTTTTATAGATGATGGCATTCATCACAAGAATATTTGTATATAAATGTATACACACACATGCATGCACACTAGGAGAATAAACTGAGAACCCAGGTTCAGTCACCACCTAATAATCTCCTTTACCACTAAGCTACACCATCAGACCCTAATGCTTATTTTTCATAATTGTTACTAAGTGTTAGCTTTAATGAAGAATGCTGCAATAGAAGTTAGCACAGGTTATTACTCAGTCTTACTTGTTGAAATTATGCATATGTGATTTAGGAAGAATTTCGAAAGATTATGGCACTTCACATAAACTATTGTTCACAGAATATGTTTACTTAACTTCAATCTCAATTATGTTAGGCATTTTTTTTTTTAAAACTTAGTAAGAAAGATGAAGCTAAGGAAACTCATTCTGTGAGTCATGCTTCTTTGCTTTCTGGTGATAGGGATACGATTCTTCAGATGCCACTGGTTAACTCTGTGTCTCTGTTAAGTATCACTAGTGTGTGTGTGTGTCTGTGTGTGTGTGTGTGTGTGTTTGTATGTCAAAATGAAGGGGGCACAGGTCTAGGTCGGTATTTAGAACGAACCCCAAAGAAAATTGTAGACTTAGATTTGTCAAAATCTATTTTAATAAGGGTTCTTAAATGTTGCAACCTCCCTTCTAGCCCCCCACCCACTAGAGGTAGTGAAAAAGAAAGGCTAATAAAGCAAAGGGGGATGTAGACCTGTTTAGAAATAGTTCTTTGGGGGCTACTCCAGTTTCAATGTTAGCAATCTGCTCCTCTAGCAAAACACCAACACAAATCAGTAGCTGCAGTCAGTTCACCCGGCAATGGCAGTTCGATCCAGAAGTAACCAAGAGGCTCTACCAATCTGCCTGAGTCTGAGGAGTCACCAAGAAGCAGCAGGAATATCACTAGAAGTATAAAGTCATGACAAGTGAAGATCAGCAATTTAGTGACAGGTGAAGCAATCCAAGAGCATCAACATTGAACGTTATCAAGCAGAGCAAGGCGAACAAATGCCAGAACCTCCTCCCATTGTCTGTGGGTTCATATTTAAATTCTTTCTAAACATCCTCTCACCTGTTTGCTTCAGCAAAACATCCTTTCACCTGTCTGTTCCAGTAAAACATCACATGAATAACTGAGTTTCCAAACGGACCGGAAATGGCCACTTAATAGAGCAATCAGACTGAGGTGACAGAGGTTGGTGAATTGGAAATCACAGATGTTGGAGGACTCTGCGCTGAAGATCACAATCCTCCATGTTTGGATAGCTCTCTTGAGTTCAGTGCAATATGGAAGACTCCCTTTTCTTAGCAGAGCTTCCTCTTCACGCCTGATGTGGGGAGCCTGACTCCTCCATCTTCTACCTGAGAATGTAGCCTGGGAAAGATTACAGACTCAGCTTGTTTTCTCCCAGAAAGAACCTGTCCAGTATGCACCTGGAATTCTTAGAATGCCTCTCCATGCAAATGAGGCACTCTTTATAACCTTAACTCCAGACAATGGTACACACCCATCCTTGAAACCCATATCCACTTCCTAAAATCTATACAACCCTTGATTCACCCCAAATAAAATTGAGCTGCTTCTCTGAAGCTAATCTCGAAGGTCTTTCATTTCCTTACTACTCATTGGCCATTTGAACCCTATCCTACTCTGCCTCCCTTGTCCTGACAGGATGGTGATAACCTTTCAGAGAGAAGGAAAAGACCACACAGAGAGAGCGGTTTCTGTAGAGCATCCTCAGTCCTAGGGCTGGGTATAAATTACCCAGCAACACACAACCTCTTCACACCTACCTGGAAAATGGAATTGTTAGGAAGGCAGGCGACAAAGACAGACTGTGGCTAAGAGCTCTGAGTTAGAAGTAAATCAGAGGAGTTGTGTGTTAGAACCTGGCCTCTGGTTTTTTGAGGCCCACTAATGAGGCTAGACTCTGAACCAGAAGCAAAAGGGACAAGTGATAAAAAGCCAGAGAATGTTCCTGATCAGGAACCCAATGAATGCTGGTATATAAGAATATCAAGGAAGATTTAACATAGCAAGTTTTGTTTGCAGGGTATAAAGTGATGCAGCAGCAGGAAGCCCAGGAGGCATGGGCATTTCCTGGTGACATGGATGCTTGGATACTGCAAGGTTCCTGCTTGACAAGTGAGTTCTTATAAGGCTGGGAAATCCTTGATCCAGTAAAGAATATCAGAAAATGTATGGCGGCCTTTAGCAGGGCAGGAAGAGTTTGGAGAACGGGGAACCTGCTAAGTTAGAGAGACTTGTGTGAGAGACAGCCAGGATGGGGATATAGGGTTTCATATTGCATCTATGTCTTAAATTTACATCCAATCTATACCCGAAAACCACCACTGTATCACTCTGAGCCCCTCTCAATACTCGGCTTGTTATCCTTATTCCCCAGATGAGAGACCAAGGCCTAGAAGGTTCATGATGACTGAAGGTCAAGAGCAGAACTGAGAGGAGCCCACAGGGCTCCTGACTTCAAGGACAATGCTTTAACTTGCCCTACATGCCTCCATCTGGCGTGGGGGCGGTTAAGAATCCCATGAAGACTTCAGAGCCGATCAGAGCCGGCGGGCGATGTTACAAAACCAAACACATTAGTCACTTTCTCTCTTTTGAAAGTTCTCAAAGAAGAAAGGAGAACTTGACCGTGACTGGCATATTTTTATCTAGTTCAAAGGTTCATCAAAGTCCTTCACAGCTTTAATGAGTTAAAGTTTGCTTGCGACCTGGTAGGTAAACGCAGCAGCCTAATTACGCTCTCTGCATATCAAAGGCTGCAGCTCACTTTGCCTAAATCTAATTTAGATATTTATATACTTTCTAAAAATAGAAAATTGAGAATTATCCATTATCCAGAACTAGTCATTCAATTAACAAGGAGAAAATACTGAAGAGCTCTGGTCCCAGTCATCAGAAAATGAGGGCACCATGAGATCAAGGACATAAAAGCTACTTACCCTCACAGCTTACCTTGGCAGGGGAAGTCTTGGTGGCCATGAGACCAGCATTTCCTCAACTCTAATGCCTGTACTCTGTCCATTACATGTTTATAGCCTTTTATGGAGTATTACCACTATCCCTTCACTGACAGAACGCTAATGTGTCCTCTGAGCAGGAAGCATCAGTAATAACAACATACCATTGCAGAGTAGGAAATTGAGACATAAAAATCTCTGCGATCTTGAAGGCCATGTCCTCTGGTGTTTGCATGATAAACAACAAAAGAGAGACCTTGTGTCAGACAAGGAGGAAACTGAGGAGGGATACTTGAGGTTATTGCCTGACCTCGGCATGCAGACATAGCATACGCACAAACACAGTAACATGCATTAGCATGCACACACATGCATGCATATGTACTATACACATGAAAGAAAGAAAGGAAGGAGAAAGGGGAGAGAGGAAGAAAGAGGGAGAAAAAAGAAAGGGAGGAGGAGGGAGAAAGAAAGACAGGAGAGAGGAAAGAAGGAGTGAAAGAAGGGAGGGAAGGATGGAGGGATGGAGGGAGGGAGGGAGAGAAGGAGAAGGAAGGATCTATGTAGAGTCCTGTGACTCTGACTCATAATTTATATCCCTGCTACTTACTGACACATGTGTCCCCTGTGCCCACAGCAATCATAATTATACTTATCCCACCTAATCTATCTACTTGATCCTTTAAGGAAGAAACGATGGGGAAATTGGGGAGATGACACCACAAATAAGCCACTTACCTCTCAAACCTGAGGACCAGAGTCCAGACCTCTAGAACCACAGTGTAAGATAATGATAGAGCAAGGAGTCTTGTCTCTTCTCCTTCTCCTTTTCTCCTTCTCCTCTCCTTTTCTTCTCTTCTCCTTCTCCTTTTCTCCTCCTCCTCCTCCTTCTCCTTTCAATTAGCAAAATATGAGTTAGTTTCTTTAAAATGTTCATGCTGAGTGGGTTCTTTTGCAAATTCCCAGGTATTTGCTACAGGATCTGATGGGGAGGTGGCTGGTGTGACAGGTGAGCAAATGTTAATGCAATCAGCCACTATGCAAATGGGCACTTACATTGAGTGCAGGTATCATGCTCTGATTTCTCCCCGGGGTACCAGAAGAGTCCTAACACCATGTTAATATGTTGAGGGATACATATTTCAGAAGGAACATGACAAGTTGAGGAAGGAGCATTTTGTTAACTGAAGTTCAAGAAACCTTTTAGGGGACACAGACCATGATGATATAAAGAAGGCAACGAGGCTGGGGGATGGTTCAATTGGTTCAGCATGTGTCTTACAAGCCCAAAGAACCCTATGCTTAATAAACCAGGCATGGAAGTATATGATTATAATCCCAGAGCCAGGGATACATATGTATGGAGACAGAAGGATCCCAGGCCTCTCTGACTGGCCAGCCTACTTATCTACTTGGTGTCAGGCCGACAAGAGCCAGTCCCTGTGTCCCCCTACCCCTCACCCCTCCGACACACAACAGATAGTATCTGAAGACAACACCCAAGATTATCCTTTGGTTTACACACAAGCATGAACATGTAGACACACACACTACAACACACACACACATACAAGGAAATGGAGGCCAATGTAAATCAGACAAAACTTGGTTCAAATGCTACCTCTATCTTGTCAAGCACATGACCCCAGTGGCTTTTCTCACATGAAGCTCGGTCTTTACACTTGCAAAGTAGCAAGTACTGTCTTTTTCCTATTGGCTTTACAGGAGTTAGTGAAATACATGTGGAGTAACTCAAAAGGAGCTCGTAGCTCATTGTCTCCCACATCGAAAGGGCACAGTAAAGGCAGACATCCAGGGAGAAATCACCGATGAAAGGAATTCTAGCATCTGTACAGTATCGCTAAAAGTATCCTTGCATCTCACGGGAGGAAAAGTATATACACTGGCAACTGGCTGATATCATCTATATTTAATGATACATGATATAAATAAAAGTGATAAATATATTTACTTCCATATAAATCAAAATGTTTGGCCATGGGTTATGGAGGCAATAATAAAATATGCACAGTGGTTTATTTGAAAGGCTTACTATTTTGGATCCCAAATCAATTTGAAAGCACGGTATTTTACTGTAGTTTAGTTCCTTTCAAATGTAGCTATTCTCAGCAACGACCATTTCCTAACCTAACAAAATCTTGAGTTTCAGTAAACACTTCCCATTATAGGTTAAACTTTACCTCCCACTGAAAGAGCCAGAGTGCTGGCAACTTCCATTACCTGTAAAATCAAAAGATCAAAACACTTTCTGGAAGGGCCCGGAGACCTTGATTCCTGCTTCCTGGTTCTCAAGGTGAGCTACAACTACCAAGAAGATCGATGGGAAATAGATCTGGGAATCAATTAACAGAATAGGAAGCCCAAACTGGACTCTCTCTCAATTAGGGGAGATTATAGCTTCAAAACATGTTGATTCCTGAGACTCTATTGTTTTGGACATACTTCCCAGGTCCTTGTTTTCAGTGGGAACACTATTTCTTGTAGCTATTTCACCAAAAATAAGTGACCATTTTCTCTTTTGGTCCTGACTCTTTGATGCAGGCTGCTTTGTTCAAAATGTGGATATTTTTGAGGCCCATTCTCATAATTTAAGATGGAGAATCCAATTGCTAAACAATAGCCAAGAAGAATCTGATGAGTGATCCATTGTATTTTATTTTTATTTTGTTGTTGCTGTTGGTGTGGTGGTGGGTTTGTTGTTCTTGTTTGTTGTTTGTTTGTTTTCTGGTTTTAAAACATGTCTCTTGTCCATTAGGCAGGCCTTAAATTTACATAGTTGAGAAATAACCTTGAATTACTGATCCTCCTACACCAGCCTCCCAAATGCTGGGATTACAAGAGGTTTATGACATTCTTTGGATTTAACAGAAGGGTTGACCACCAAGTGACCACCACTCTCACACCTTGCCCATTTTAGTAACAGCAAAATCTGTAGTTCAGTGTTGTAGTAATATGGTTACAATTATTTTAAATTACTTTAAAACCATATGATACCTCAAACTTGCACATAAATTCAATTTCTGGGGCCATCCTCTATATATTTAAGTAATTAACTTTTTTTTCTCATTTTTTTTCTAGTTTACTTATTTAAATAGGAACAAATCAGGAAACTGTACTGTGCAAATTTTCCCTACAAGAAGATGAATTTTGTTTTAGACAGGCCAACAGGAACACTGGTAAATGAAGGGTTAGCTCTTTCCTTCCTGCCCAGTGAGTTGAATCCAGAGACCCCCTTTGATAAGAGGGGAATAGTACCAGGTTATGTGCTATAGTACCATAGTGTGTGTGAGAGTGTAAGTCATTTTCAATGACATACCATGACCCTGCTCAACTCATCTTCTTCTTCTTGAGCTGGTCTTCACTGACCCTTCTTGTCTTCCGGGAAATGCTACTTGTCTGAGAGCAATCAAGTCCAGAGAAAGCTCAGTAGTGAGACCGGGATTTAGCCACGTACCAAATGAAGGATCGTTGGGGAACGACTCCAAAGACCCCATGCTACTTGTTGTCACAGCTAAGACAGCTCTCAGTGCTTCCTAGATTCTAAAGGATACATGTGAAATACTTTGCACTGCAGATAGCAGTGTATGCTACTAATTTGATTTTTAATACTTTGAGTGGAGTGCCACTTGGCAGAATCTATGTAGTCGCTCTGTTAATTTGAGGAAGACTTAGCAACACAGTTCAAATCCAAATTTCATATTTTATGATGCCACTTTATTTAGAAGAGATGTACAAGGTCTGGAAGCCCCCAGTTCTACCTCCCGTCTCCTGGGGCTGTAGTGTTGTATCCATGAGTCATGGCATCATGTGGGTTTTAAGGCTAAAAGGAGGCTGCTTGTGGCCAGTCTACTTTTGGAGAATTTATTCTCATGTCATGATATGTAACTATCAAAATAATAAATCAACAGGGGAAAGTGCATATTGTGAGACTCTGGCTATAACTAGCTACCTCAAGTGCTTCAGGTTGATATCAGAACTACAGGGAGAGAGAGAGAGAGAGAGAGGAAGGACCAGAAAGAACTTAAAACTTGCTGGATATCTTATCCTGTTCAGGCTCACACTACAAATTTTCTTTTGTTTATCTTTGTAGAGTGTGTCTCATTGATGGCTGTATTTATGATTACAGAGGGAAAGCAGTGCGGAAATTACAACAGAGGTAAACACGTAGAGATATAACATGTGGAAAGAAACGCTCCAAATGCTAACGTGAGAGAGGTCATTGCTGGACAACCAAATACTTCTGTCATTGAGTTTTCCAGGACTCCCCCAGTTTTCAGTAATTAGTATATCCCACACACAGTTAAAATTGAGGTCTGCAGAATTCTACAGTTGGATGCATAAATGTGACTTTCATCTCTTCAGACCCCATGTATCTCTTGCATGCTCTAGGAGGTGCTCTCCTCTATACCTTGAGGCCCTCTTCATTATCCACAGCATCTCCAGGCCTGGATAGACCTGAGGCAGTACAGATTGGCACCACAGTGCAGCCGGGATATGGCCAAGGTACTCTGCACCACAGTGCAGGCTCTGGACATTCAGGTGATGCTCCAGGAAACCCTTCCTATTAGCTACTCCCTGTCTCCTTCTGCATATTGAGCTCCTGCTATGGCTAAATTAATTTCTGTAGCTACATTTAATCATCAAGGCAAGTCTGTGAAACAGTGTCTTCTTTCACCCCACACTGTGGGTCTCAGGTTAGGTGACCGAAGGCAGCATCACCAATGGACTTTGTACCTTCCTACACATGGGAGAACTACCAAGGTGACCTGTAGCTCTTTGCTGTACGTTTCCAGTGGGAGCCCCATCTCTGCCTCCTGCCAAATCTCACAGCTCTCTGCTAACTCAGCCTCTTGATTTTCCTTCCCCTGGATCCATTCAGACCCCTTACCTCATATACATAATTTCTCCCACAATCTGCAGGACAGAGTCTTTGGTTGTGGATGCATTTTGCAACTACTGTTGAGATGAGCAAATATGCATACAGCACCTCGAAGGTATATATACCTATATCCCAAAGTGTGCACACTCAATGCCTTTATTCTGACGGGACTAAAATGCTGTTTAAAACAACTGCCTTAATGCAGTTGGAATAATTATCCTTTCCTTCTGAGTTCCATTCATCTTACCTTGGGTTAAGAATTGGCCATCAAACCTATTATGCTTTCTTTTCCGGAGCAGCTGGATCCGTATGTCATGCTTCCAGCTTGGACTGAGAGAGGTATGTGCTGTGTTGACTGCACGGTTTTGTGGTGGGGCCTTCTGGAATGTATCCAGGTTGTCTTGCACTCAAGGTATGTACCTCCTTTGTGGTCAACCCCGTGAAAACAGCCTCTTTCTGGACTACATCCGCCCTTTAGAAATGCTGTTTGGATACCTAATGAGGTCCACCCTCCCTTTCCGGTTAACTTGAGTACCTGCTGCCAAAGTTAATAATTAACAAGGTGTCACAATGCCTCTCACAGCGCTCTATTCTTTGCTCACCTGCCTCCCTGCCTTTTCCTGCTGCTTCTGAATTGCTTGAACTCCCCAGGGATACAAACTCCCCATAATAACTCGAGGCACAAAGGCACAGACTTTTGCGGCTCTAACTGAAATTCAAAATTGGGCAAACCCAGGAGGCAATCACCTGGCCATTGCCCTAACCCATATGCAGCCTCTCGATGCTGCTGCAGCGCAGGTGAGCATGAAGCTTTAATGAGGCCTTAGCTACAAATACATCGTGCAATTACTGTTAAGATGGGCGAACATTTGGCCCGGAAAGAATTGCATTTTAAGCAATAGGGTTTCCCTATTAGCTGCTCCCAGCTATTAATTCAACCAGTTTGTTTATACATTTTGACAATTGTTCATGTGAAAGAGACCTGGCGATTTTATTTGACCACAATTTCATTATGAGCTAACAGTGTGATACGGCTGCTAATACAAGTTAATACAAGTTTAAGCTACATTAAGTGAATAGTCTAAATAAGGGGAAGGCAGTGTTTCCACTATCCTTTACCCTTATAGGTACATGGATCTTATTTTCCCAGACTAAAATTTGGCAAGTAGTGCGGAGACACTGGCATGGACAGTCTGAAATATAACTGTCCTCAGAAGTTCGGGACTTGTGGGCTAGCATATAGAAGAGCCATCTACCTATTCAAACTTTTGTTTGCTCTTTGGTCGATGGGCGCCAAGCTGCTGACCTGTCATCTAAGTTATGTATGGATCACTTCTGCTGGTTTATTTGCCCCCAGATTGTAGAATCTGCCTCTTCAGCTGTTTCCCTCCACTGGCTCTCACCGTTGGTTTGTCTCTCCTCATCTCCTCTGTAAGTGTTTCTCTGGCTCTTGCTGCCTGCTGTGTCTTCTGGGACCTCTCTCTTCTCTCTCTCTCTCTCTCTCTCTCTCTCTCTGCCTCTGTCTCTCTCTCTCTCTCTCTCTCTCTCTCTCTCTCTCTCTCTCTCTTGGTATTAGGAGCCCACTACACCCTCCACATGAGCATTTACTTCCTCCCTCCCTAGTCCCAGAAGCCTCTCCCAATCCACCTCCTCAGCTGCTTTCTCCTCCCTCCTCTGTTGGATAAATATCACCTTGGAGTTGACTGCTTTGTTTACTATTACTACAAAAGTCACACTGGTGTGCCAGGATGCTCCTGTCGCTCTTCTATTGGGCCCTTATCACATGGAAAGGGACATCTCTCCTCTGTGATACTTGAGGCATTTCTTTCCAACTCAATTTGCTTGGGAATGCCCTGGATTGGAATTCCTGTCACTGGAATACTTACCCATCTGCTCCGTTTGTTCTCAGCTCCTTCCTGGAGCATCCTGGCCACCCATAGGAGATGCCTAGTAAGTCCTCAGCTTCCTTATATCCCCTAGGCCTGACATCCTTTCCGCACCTCCCATTCAGACTTGTTTGCAGCTCCGTCCCAGAGTCTTCTCAACTTCCCCTGCCAGCTTTCTCTTCCATAAGCCCTCCTAAACTTCTACAATATTGCAATGTTCTCTTGGGTGGGGGTCCTCTATGTGATGACTCTGGCCCCTCTTAGCTCCTGTCTGGAAGTCTCAAAGCTTCTTTCTCCCCTCCTGAGCCTCAGTTCCCCTTGGCACTGCCTGCTCTGTCTCTTTCTTATGCCCTCCTATGGTCTCTAGCTTCCCTCTAGTAGAGTTCATTTTGTGATCCATTCTTCCTTAAACTTAGAAATTTCATTAAAAGCCTCACTGTCTTACTACAAATGGCTTCATCTCAGAACAACTCCATGAACAGCCAAAATTGGCCACACATTCGATTTTCAAATTCTCTCCTATAGAAACAATTTCTGATACCGCACAAACAAATGATCCCCAAAACTCTTGCATCTAATTTCTCTGCTCTATACTACTGACAGTACCTTATCTCTAAGATTTTTCTACCTTCAACTCTTAAAATCTTTTGTATATATGATTTTTTGCTCTCAAAAAATAAACTCTTAAGATTATGCTGTAAACTTTCTCAGGATTTGTTAAGTTCACTGGATATAGTTTTAAAAAGTCTGTAAAAAATTTTAGCCTAAAACTTACAACAAAAGGCTTATAGTTAAAAAAATATATATATCTCTACAGGGCTCGTCTTAATTTGCTACAAAACACTGTGTATATGATTCAATTCTTGTTTAAAAAGTAGATCTGCTTACTGTAGATGTTACTGGAATTCAGTTCTTGTTTAGGAAATAGATGTTTTTAAATAGCAACCAGGTGGCTGGTTTGTTGTAAATGAAATTTATAGATGAAACAGGTACCACAGCCTTGAGAAAGGCAGAGCTGAAGAACTGATGTCTATGAAGAGCTGATGTCTATGATGTCTGGCTAGAGGTACAGAGCATGGAAGTGTTGTAAAGGATAATGGAGGGAAGAGGACCCCAGACGGAGGGAGGGAGCAGGATTCAGTACAGCTGTGGTATCCATAAGTGAATGCAGAGGCTCCAGAGAGGTTAGTGGGAATCTCTTAGAACTGAGGGATCACTTGATCTTTAAACACAATAAAAAAATGAATGCAAAACCAAATATATAATCAAAGCAAGCAAACAAACATGTCTGCTATGTGACTAAGGGTTGTGGGGATGTCCAGGTGTCAGCGTGAGACTCTTCCTGCATCAAGTCATGGTGACAGGATGGTCAAGTTAATAAGGGTGAGTGTTAGATTTTCAGCTCAGCAGCTTTGAACAGATAACACCTGGCCAGATGGTTCCGCGAGGGGAAGATTTATTTAGGGCAGAGGGAAGAGAGCCAGAGGAGAGAGAGCAGAGAGGTAGAGGCCGGCCATGACCACATGGAGAGAGGGGGAAGGGAAAGGAGGAGGGTCAGAGAGATCAAGGGTGCAAGAGAGAGAGGAGGGGCCAGACAGCCCCTCTTATAGTAGGCAGGCCTACCTGGCAGTTGCCAGGTAACTGTGGGGGTGGAGTTTAGACAGAATACTTACAGTGAGGACTGACCACACAGACCATGTTGTCTGTGCAAAGTCACAGCAAACAGCTGGCTGTGGTGGGGTGCCCAGTGTGGAGAGAGGAAAGAAGGGAGGAGGGGATTTAGGGGCTTGTGTGTCCTGATGTTGCATGTCTGACCAGCTGTGGAATTTTTACTTCATCCTGTGAAGAAACCAAAGAAAGATTTTCAACAGAGCTACGACCCCTCTCATTTTAACTCCAGCATCACAAAACACTTCAAATTTTAAGGGCTAAAAATAACATCAGTGTTTAAGCTGTCCTGATTCCAGGGTCAACAAAGCAGTTCTCTTTGGGGGCTGAGGCTAAGGGTTGGCTGGAGTCTGCAAAGCTGTATCCAGCTGGGTACTCAAGAAGGGGCTGGAAATCCAAGGTGTCTCACTCAGTGTTCAGGAAGACACAGCTGTAGTGCCGGATCCTTCTCTCCCTGCACTTGGTTCTTCCTTAGTTATGTTGCAGGATTCCTAAGCAAAGGCTTAGGAAAGCTGACCCCTCACGGTCTTGCACTTACAAATCTTCAACTTCAACTCTATCATAATAGTGAACATAGTAGCCAAAGCAAGTCTACTGTTGTACTTCAGGTCCATACTATTGTGGCTATTCTGGGTCATGAGTACTTCGAGACACAGTGTATTGGGGGTGGCCGGTGTGACAGACTTCCACACACATGACAAGGATAGCTTTCCAATCTATGGAGGATGGTATGAAAGGGTAAAGAAGGATAGTACATACAATTATTTAAGTGGATATCAAATTCGCAGTTCTAAATAAGGATTAGATCACTTCCCAGAGAACGTTAGAAAAGGATTCAGAAAGATTGTAAAGCAGAATGATGGAGAGGAACACTGTGGAATGCTGTCTTCTGACATGGCATGGCCTCTGCAATCAGGAGCACACAGACACGTGCACATGCAGACACATACACATATGCACACATATAGACACACACATACATACATATATACATATACATACACACACAGAGGTGGAACTAATTTGAGAGAAGGATACTAATGGGAATAAAGGAGTGGTAAGAGAGGGTAATGGGGTGAATATCATTATAATGCATATGTATAATTATTAAAAAATAAGTACAAATGAAGCTATTTGTTACATTTTAGTAAAAAGTGAAGAGAAACTATATTTACATAAAGAATAATATTGGGTATAACCATTGATAGAGTCAAATAAATAACACTTAGTGAGGGTCATAGAACACAGAGGGTAAGAATAAATAGCCCCCTAAGAGATACCCAACAGAGAACTATATGTATCAGCCTAAGACTACTATTAAAATCAAAGTGATATTTTGTAAATGATATATAAAGTCAAGGTAATATATTTGATCATAGAAGGGGAAGGGAAAGCAACCATCAAAAGACACCATGGCGAGTCCACAGAAACATTAAAGCCAAGCCTCACCCTGGGAACCTTGAGCATCATCGAGAAGTATAAGGACCTGTATCGTCAAACTGAAGATCAGACACAAAGATGGAGTTTTGCCATTGTGATTTACAATCAGGAGGCTGATGTTTTGCTTTGAGATTCATAGCTGAGTCTTTGAAAACAATAACAAATTGAAGAGAACCAGAATGAACAGGCCATAGAGACCAGAAACATAGCTTCCTTGGCTTTTTAGGTCCCAAGCTCCTAACAGCTCTGATGTCCAAATTGGTCCCACTAAATAGAATCTGTAAACAGGAAGACTGAGCTATCTCCCTGCCACCAGATGTTAAATAGGTTGGGACGTGGTTCCCAAGGTCACGTGTCCAGTCATCGGAGTAGCAGGGTATTAAGCTTTCATCCCAGGGTAAGCACATAACATAAGGTGCTTACTAATCTAAGCAGAAATAGTTTAAGAGAGGATGGGAGAGCAAGGAAGAAAAAGAATAAGTTAAAAAAAGAAAAGCAAGAACAATGTGAAGACTGGATGAAAGGATTATGTATATCAGTTATGCCATTTCTACTGTAGAGTCTGCGTTACCACTCAAAGCTAAAATCCATGTTGACTGCTCTAACATTGACTCAGTTAGACACCCACCTGGTACCAGGGATGTGCCGTAGCAAGGCACATTGGTGAGCATCTTCATGGAGCAAAATCCAGTTAGCTAAAAAGTCATTCCAACTGTGACCAGTCTTCTGCCCCATAGTGGAATGCTAGGCTTTCTTTTGTACAGAAGTCGTAAGAGCACACAAATACATACCCCACGCTGTGGGGGTGGGGTGGGATAGCGGAAAGAATTCCTTTTTTCCCTATACCCTACATTAAATGTTGCGAAAGCCAAACAAAGGGTGTTGATGAATGCAATTCCAATATCACAGGGAGGGCCTCCCCAGCACTTCGCTTACAGGCACTACAGCCTGCGTGTCCCTTTCCCCACCCTTGTGTGCAATCTGGTCACCTTAAACTTCCTTCATATTCTCAAGCATGTTCAAAGCCACAAGAGTGGAGTAAGGCAGCTTCAGGACCCCTCTACTGTCTGGACTCCGGCTTCTTTAGGTTTGTTTTCTGCTCTACACTTACTGATGTCAACGCTTTATTCCTCCACTGTAAAATTGTCAACTAACTCTTGCATAAACCCTGTGTAAGCATGTGGGGGTGGGGGGATGCTGGACCTAGGTCTACTACACACGTGTAGCAGATGTGTAGCTTCGTCTTCATGTGGGTCCCCTAACAATTGCAGCAGGGCTGTGACTCTGTTGCCTGCCATTGCATCCCCTTCTCCTAGCTGGTCTGCTTGGTTGGGCCTCAGCAGAAGAGGATGTGCCTAGTCCTGCTGGGACTAGATGTCCTGGAATGGGGGGTACACGAAGTGGGGCTTCCTCTTCTCAGGGGGCAATGGGGAGAGGACTAATAAGCGTGGGACTGGGAGGAGGAGAGGGCTGTGATCCAGAATTAAAGTGAAATATGAATTAATAAGTAAGACATGATAGATCCACTTTGGGGTGTCTCCTTTTGGTGTCTCTCTTTTTCCCTCACACTGAGGTACTAGCATTCCACACCCATTCTCCATTTCTTCTGTCTTAATACAATGAACTCATTTCCTGATGGCTCACCTTGGGATCTCACATCCCTAAGCAAAACGCTTAGTGTTTCATTCCCCAGTGAAGAAAATCTCGAAGACAAAGGGCAGCATCAGTAACCGATGTGCACCTATGTCACTGATGAATATGTGTTAGCCATTCAAAGTCTCACCACTGCTGTGAGGTACCCACCAGAGAAGACCACTTGGACAATAGAAAATCTTCATTAGCTTTACCTGTGAAGACATGGGGTGTTAGGGATCCCAAAGCAGTCCTGAGCCTTTCTCAGGGTGGGCTTTTAAGCATAAAGAGCACATCCTAGGTTGAAACACTTCACTTAGCAAGAACAGTCGGACGAAAGCAGAACTACTGAAACCAAAAAGCTTAGTACATTTAGGGACTTTCCCAGCACTGTGGAGTGTGGTAGATTAGGCCTTTGTTTTGGTAGGTGGCGCTGCCGATGTGCTCCGAGGCCCTAATGATATTTCCATTGTGGCATCAGTTGTGTTAGGACCTGGGGGCTTACTGAAGTCTAGAGACCTGTTACACAGATTTAAATTTTTATTTATTTCTTTTATGTATAATGTCTATGCCTCCTTGTCTACATGTGCACCATGTGTGTGCAATGCTTGGACAACTCCCTTTAATTGGAGTTGTAGGCATTTGTAAGGCCACCATGTGGGTGCTGGAAAATGATTCTGGGTTCCCTGCAAGATCAGCAAGTGCTCTTAACCACTGAGCTATCTTTCTAGACCCCTGGTAAAAAAAATTTTTTTTTGAGAGCCGTATTAAACTTTATAACACACTATTATTTCCAATAAATGTGACGCAGTCTACACATTAAAAAAATTAAATAATAATTTTAAAATTAAATAGATACCCTTTTGTAGCAGTCTATAAGTCTATATTTGACATGTGGCCACATTAAATGCTCTATAGCCATGTGTATATAAAAACATGAATAACTTCAAAAATCATTCATCAGATTATGGAGACAGATTTATTATTTGGAAAGGATGGTCAATTTATTGGTAGTGATTGTGGTTTAAAAATATGAAGAGAATAGACTGGAAGCTCATGCAATAACATTCCTGCTGCTTCTTTTGCAAAAAGAAACTAGATAAACATAGATATAGTATCTTATAACTAATAACATGCCTCACCTCTAAGGACCAACTCCCTAGAACAGCAAAGGACTAATAGAAACAGTCCCTGACTTATGCCAGGTCAGCCTAACACCTTATAGACTTTGTAATGTTGTAAATGTGTGCCCACACAGCCTTGCGCTTGTCACTTTCAAAAATAATATTTAATCATATGAGGTATTCAATATTTTATTATAAAATAGACCATACTGTCTAAGTTTACCCAGTTGACAGCAAACATAATGTTCTGAGCATATCTAAAGTACACTAAACTCTTCAATGATGTCTGGAAGGTTATGAAGTATACTTTGACTCAGTAGTTGAACATCATGAAGGGTTTGTCAGGACACGGTATACAACCGCATGCCACAAGAAGTGTCTCTACCACTTTGTTGCTCACACAAGCCTTCATGCAACCCCAGAGACCTTGAAGTTGAGTTATAGTACTTCCTTCCTACACAAAGATACCACATTTTGGGAAAGCATACAAAACAGTTCTCAGCAAGTTCTCTAATGGTCATGAGATGGATGGTCTCTGGAGTGGAAAGAGAGGCTTCAGTTCTGCCTCCAGCATAGGAATTGGGGTTCCAACTTTAAACATATTGCTTAACTTCTCTGTGTCCCAAGGTTGATCTCTGGAGAATAACTACATCATGCCTCCACTGCTTACTGTGAATGCTAACTGAATCAAAGTGTATATGACGCTCCTGGAAGAAGGCTTGGCAGGCAGTATGTACTCATTGAACTGCACCTGCTGTAGCTATTTCCAGACTCCTATGAAGAGGTGATTCAAAAGGTAACATCTGAACGTGTTTTCTGGTCTCCCCACAGTAGTACAGATAAGAGCCTATGTAGTGACATCCATTTGATGAACATTTCATCAGGGCTTTGATATTTCATTTATTGCCTACCTCCAGCAACATGAGTAACCAAGGGAACACCAAATGCCTTGGGCTCTGGGTGGCTCTGCAGGTTCACCCCAGCTTTCCTGAGCACGTCACATGGTCACATGCCCCCAGTCGCAAAAGTGTGGGCCATCTGCAGATACGTTAGTCCCTGAGTTTCTTCTTCAAAGAACACTGGTCACATGCTCATCATAGGGTACACTAGGTCGGAGAATTTTGCTTACATTTCTGGTTAGAGCCTCAGAATTCAAATCACATATTACCTTGGAGCAAACTTTCAGGGTCTTTTTATTTGAAACCAATAAAATACTGTGCTTAGAATAAGTCAGTTCTTAGCACTAATTTTTACCAAAGGGAGTTGACTGCATTCTGTGAAGTGAATTTTTCTTTTCTAGGCTATTATAGTAGTGTGTGTCTTAGGGTTGGGATTATAATTTGCTATAAGTTTGTTTTTAATGAGTTACATAAGCACTTTATATTAATTATGAAATATAAATTTGGCAGTCAGAAAAGTTAAAATAGTCAAACTGACAGATGATAATTATTTCAAAATTTTGTGCATACATTCAGAATTATTTATGCTCAAAATTTTTTAAAGAATTTCATATCTGTCGTCAATATATTTTGATGATATTCACACATGCATCCAATTAGGTGTTTGGACCTTATAAGTTAGCCATGGAGGCTCTACCCTTGTACAAATAGACAACACCAGTTAGATTCAGTGGGCTATAAAAAAGAATATAATTAATTCTTATACTACAGACCTGCTAATATTCACACTTCCCATAATTTTTAAGGTGTCTTCATTTACAATTTATGTAAAAAGAATCATGAGCCCCTAAAAAATGGTACTAAAGTACCACTGTGAATGTCAACATTTCCTGGGCATGTCATTCCTCACAAGAAAGAGTGACAGAATTGCTTGAAGTGTTTATGATGCTAAAGAGTGGTTTGTAGCCGGGCAGTGATGGTGCACGCCTTTAATCCCAGCACTTGGGAGGCAGAGGCAGATGAATTTCTGAGTTCAAGGCCAGCCTGGTCTACAGAGTAAGTTCCAGGACAGTCGGAACCCTGTCTCGAAAAACAAAAAAACAAAAAACAAAACAAAACAAAAAACAAAAACAAAGAGTTGTTTATATACACAGGTACTTAAATTTAGCTGTATTTTACCATGTGCCTTTGTGTATGTGTGTGAATGTTTGTGTATGTGCACATGTGTGCATATGCATGTGTCTATGTGTGTGTGTGATGTGTATGTATGTGTGTGATGTGTATGTATGTGTGTGTATGTGTGTGTATTTGTGCGTATGTATGTGTGCATATGTGTATGTATGCTGTAATGTTTGTGTGTGTATGATGTGTTTGTTTATGTGAGTGTATGTTATGTACGTATGTGTGTATGTGTGTGTATATGCATGTGTGTGTGTGTATATGATGTATGTGCATTTTTTGTGTTTATGTATGTGTGCATATGTCTGTGTATGCATATGTATACATACATATATATGGGTGTGTATGTGTATGTATACATATTAATACTTATATGTATATAAATACCAGGAAATGCAAACCCCTAGCACTTTCCTGCTTACATTGATAAGTATCATTAGGAGTTTAAGTTGAAATTCATTGAGGCTTCTAGATTAAAACAACACATTGTTTTTAGTTTTTTAAGAGTCACCTGATAATAGCACCGACTTAGCACAGTAGCTCCACACAGAAGGATCCCCGGGAGCTCAGCAGAATGCATAGAATTAGGATCCCTCACGCAGCAGAGGGAGGCATGTGGAATCCAATAGCCATTCCTCACCTGCCATGTTACAAAGCCTAACGCAATACAATTTAAGAGCATGATCAAAGAGTTACTTTTCTAACTAAGTCTCCAGGGGGATATAGGATGACAGTATAATTACCCAAGTTAGAATTTAGCCAGCCACAGAATTAATACTACCACCACTCTTGTAGGAAACAGAGAAACAGCAGAGAACCTGCAGGTCCTTAATGGCCCAAAGAGGTCAAGCCCTTGGTTTTATGTCTCACTCTAGAGACACGTGACATATTTCCCCCATGACCAGGACGCCATCCAAGCCTGCCTGCTCTATTTCTTAACTAGACTGGAGAAAATGGTCATAATTTTAATAGGACATTGACCTTGTGTCGCAAAGGTCTCCTAGAGACTGCAAGGCCCTAAAGGCTAGGTAGGTAATCATAGTGGAGATGACAGCTTGGTCCCCCTGCCATGGTCATGGGCAGAGTTGAGTCAGTCTGCAGAGGGGCCTTCATGTTGGATGGAGGAAGACACACAGAGTCCAGGGGTATCTTTGGCATGTGAAACTTGATTAACTTGACTTCATTGCCGTCAGAACCTTTTGTATCGGAAGCACTTTGGAGGTGGTTTCCAGGGAGGTTCCTAACAGCATCAGTCACTAGAGGCAGGCTGTAAGCTGCTGTCTCCTCCTTACATGCTCCCGTTTTATAAACACCTGTATCTCAGCAACTCTCAAGTTCCCCTCAAAGAACTGAAAACTGGAACTACAGAGTTAGCCCTGTTCTGCCTTCGAACAACACCTCTGGGTTCACAGATACAGCTTCTAGGGCTCGTGGAAGATGCCTTATGAAAGTTGATCAAAAGTTTTCAAGTATTCACACATCCTTAATTAGGAACACCATGGGAACTCTACCAAGATGCAGGATGTACTTGTGCCCTCGAGAGAAGCGGGCTGGATGGAAACATTTTCTTCCTCTATGCAGGGAAGGTCTGAAGAATAATTTTTACAATTAGATACCATTAAGGATGATGAAAGCTCGAGAGTGGGAAGCAGGCAGAATTAATTACTGACTTGAGGGTCTGCTCAGGCCTCTTTGGCAGTGTTCATGCTGATGGCAAATTAACCCTTGGTTCCCAATTCTGAGAGGGCTCAGGGCCACTGCAAGCTCCAGGGCTCCTCTGAGTAGAGGCAGCCAAGCTTCGTCAGTTTCCTCCTTCAGCCCATATCCTGCTCCCTTCCTTTCGGGCAGCCCAAGTGTCTCCATTGTCATCATTCTCTTGTTAATTTTGTGTCTGTGTGATCGCCACTTGGACATGGCATTTCTTCAAATGACACTGTTGGTAGAGATGGTGCGGGTTACACTTTGCAGCTCTGGATTTTGCTTCAGTTCCCTGAAGGCTTCACCCAGAAGTCCTCCTGCAGTAGACGAGTTTCTGAATAAATGACGTACAAAACCTTGAAACTCCTGCTCTGTTCTCCAAAACACACGTGGCTAATATTGATGACGTTCTATGTACCAGGAGGGTGAGAGGGTCTTGAGAAATACATGTGTCTAATTATCAAAGCACAGGGGTTGTGCTCAATGACACGGCACCTGCTTCTGGCTCAGAACACAGCCATAGTTCACGTGCTCTATTTCAGAAAACGACGCATGTTTTCATAAAATATCATGAAACTACATACCATAAGCATAGATTCATGTGTATAGTCAAGGTAAAAAGTAATTGTTTAGAGAAACTGGGGAAATAATTACCTTGGAGCCCATGACATTTATAAAAGCCATTTTGGAATTAAATCAATCCAGGAAGTCCAAAATCCTGCATCAGTGCTAGACACTGATGGATGTCTAGCATCTGCGTGAGCTGGGTCAAAAGCAGCATTAACCATACTGAAATTCAAGAAAACTGAGCCATAATCACTGACCTTTCAGAAGAAACCAGAAACAACTTAACTTTAAAACCCACTATAAAATATAACAATAAATGTTTAATTGAAAAATTATTATGCATATGATAAGAAACAGACTTATATAGAAAAACCTAGATCCTAGTGTATTACTGCTTACCTGTAATCTCAGAACTTGGGAATGAGGTAGGACAATCTCAAGGTCATCATGGGTTA
Source organism: Mastomys natalensis (assembly GCA_021653895.1). Classification (NCBI taxonomy): domain Eukaryota; kingdom Metazoa; phylum Chordata; class Mammalia; order Rodentia; family Muridae; genus Mastomys; species Mastomys natalensis. The sequence goes on along the minus strand of JAJTUV010000171.1, from coordinate 1,083,109 downwards.
CATGAGACGCTATGTCAAACAACCCAAAAAAAATCTAAGACAACATAATTACATTATTAAAAACAAATAAGTTCAAGCAGTCAAGTGCAATGACTTATTCCTTTATCTTCAGTTTAGAGGCTAAAACAGGAAAATCACCTTGAGTTTGAGGTTATCTTGGCTACAGAGTAGGTTCTAGACTAGCCTCAGCTACAAAAATCTCAAAAAAAGACACACAATTGAAAATAAAAGCAAACAACAAATTCCCTGCATCCAAAGCAAACTTTGAAACATGATAAGAATACAATAGCTATTTCACCACAAAGTATTTATATAGTTACCAATGGCTAGTAAGTTGCCTTTCCTCAAGGAACTCTGAAAACACAACTTCAACAATTGTGTAAAATGTGCACCAGAGGGTTTTTTTTTTTTCATATATTTTTTTTCCTTAAATTAAGTCTTAAAGAACTTTTGAAAAAGGATAAAAAAAATTCACTATACTTAAGTTAAACTGGTAAGCAGACATTTCTTCAAAAATTATGTCATGGTAGTTAATAAGCATACAAAAAGACACTAATGGCCATGTATCAAGGAAGTGTAAGTTTAAGCTTCAATTAAATATTGCCTTACACCCACTCCAAGGGGTAAATCAGACTTCGGAACTGACAAAGATATAGAAGAATTTGAATTCTCATTCATTGCTGGTAGAAATTCAAAATGGTAGACCTTTGGAAAACAGTTTTTTATACATTTAAATGACCTTTCTATCAATATTTGACCCAAAAGGTCCATTCTGGGGTAAGAGAAATGAAGATGTGTGTCCCTACAAAGCCCTGTAATATGTGTTCTTAGTAACTGTAATTTGACTCAAGGTGATGAAACTTGAAGACTACAAAATATCACTGTGTAACCCAAGGGTTAAACATCTACTGCTGATAAATATTTAAGAAAAGAGTTCTCTCCTGACCCTTTTGGCATTTCCATTCCTAGAAGAAGCATAAACCAAGTGTCTGTGTTAGGATTTTAATGCTGTGAAGAGACATCATGACTAAGGCAACTCTTATAAGGACATTTAATTGGGCTGGCTTACAGATTCAGAGGTTTGGTTCATTATCATCAAGGTGGAAGCATGGCAGCATCCAGGCAGGCATGGGGCAGGAGGAGCTGAGAGTTCCACATCTTCATCTGAAGGCCAATAGGAGAAGATTGACTTCCAGGCAGATAGGACAAGGGTTTTAAAGACCAAGTCTACAGTGACACACTTCCTCCAACAAGGCCACACCTACTCAACAAGGTCACACCTCCTAATAGTGCCACTCCCTGGGCGTAGCATATTCAAACCACTAAGCAAAGAAATATCTGTGAATAGTCCTAAATAGTAACCAGTGTCACAAAGATTGTTTACAGTGCAGAAAGCCAGAAAGCCAATAGAGGTGGTCAGCAAGACCCTTTGAGGACTGTACAGTGGGTAGTGAGGGGAGGTATGCAAGAGTTGAGTAGAAACATGAAGAAAGAGAAGGAAGGAGCTAAGAAATAATCTATGTGTACCTGGGCAGAGGAAACAGAAAGTGGAAGACCCAGAGGAAAGACGTGATATGATGTCCTGGGTCAAGAGGAGACATCTTGGGCATGAGGACCACAGGAAGCAAGGCAAGCATGGGAGGAGAACCAGATATTATAGGGCTCAGTAAGCCTTGGACAGACATAGAATGATTCATCAACAGACAGGAAGTCATCATCAACTTAGCGTGTTAAGAATACGGTTCTTCCAACTTTAGTCTTCCCAACTTTAGTACCATAGCAATAGACATTATGACAACAACATGTGTTTGGACACTGTAGCCCAGAACAACAACCAACATGGACTGTTATTTAAAAGCACCTTTGGCGCTTTCTATGTAGTTTATTAACAGTTAGCAATTTGATGAAGCAAACTTAGAGAATAGCATATACTTTTTGATTCTCCAGGAACACTTTCGAACCGGCTACCACATCTGTGGCAAGTTGGAGACTTTTACATAAGATGTGCTGTTACCATGGTAACGTTAACACCACTCCTTCCAGCAACTGCAAGAGCAAGGTGTCGACATAGCATGCTTTAGTGATTTTTTTTTCCCATCTCCTGGTGTAAGGAGGAGTCCAGGGAGATGTTATCTGAAGCAATTGTCACTTATTCTTGGGAAAATAGTCTCAGAGGAATACAGTTCCTAAATCAGTTCTTCATTTTCTCTTATTTAAAGGATACTATTACTGTTCCTGTCCCTTTGCCTACAATCTACTGTCTTTCTCCTTTCCTTACCTATTTAGTAATCATCTACCATATGTTTAAGTAGTGAAGTATTTAAGTTCTAGAAATAATGTAGTGGATGAAATCCCAATTCATTTCACTTACATTCAAATTAAGAAGAAATGAAAGTAAGAAATAAGTAAGGTGGTGATATGCATAATCAAATAATATCACATAAACAGAGAGATATGTGTAAGTCTGGGTAATATTTAAGAAAAGATAATCAGGGAAGATTATCTAGGCATTGATATATAAGGGAGAGCCCTTTAGGACCTGGTGGAGTGAAGAAACTATTGTTTAGTAAGAGAACAATGAGGCTGGATCACACTGGAATTATACAGTTTCAAGGGTAATAGGTGAGATGACTAGTAGGGTAATCTAAGCAAGATTCCATCAATATAGGGACTTCTCCTATCTGGAAATGACAGAATTCATTTTAGTCAAGGCTGTAGGATGTCATTAAAGAACTGGACCGCTGACTGGGAAAGGTCAAGATTCCACACACACTTTTAAAGCGTCACCAGGTGGTCATTTTTGATAAAATTTCAGGTGTTTGAATTAAGCTGTGAAGGAAAGTCTATAGGGAGTATATTAATCTTAATGTAGAAATGGGATTATAATAATTTAACCACATATGGAATTAGATTATTTTCTTATGAAATAAAATGTCCAGAGACAGGCCTTTTGGTAATCCAAGCCTCTAACCCAACTATAATTCCAGTTACTCAAAGGGCTGAAGTGGAGGATCACAAGTTCAAGGCCAGCCTAGGCTACATGGTTAGCTCACTCCCAGCCTAGACAACTTAGGAAGATTCTGCATTTGAAAAACAAAACAAAAAGCAAACAAACAAAGGGCTAGGCTTGTAGCTTAGTGGTAGAGTATTCCTGTTCCATGGGCAAAGCTCTAGGTTTCATCCCAGTAATGCACAAAATCAAAATACAAAAATCTAAATAGTGGTACAGTATGTTCTGAGTATACCCGTGACCCTGGGTTTGATTCCCAGCAACAAGACAAACCAGACAAAAACATCTGGAAATATTTGGTCCAGAATAAGTAGAATTGTTCAAAGAAGACATCAAAACTGCAGGCTCTCCTCGGCTTCCAGTCTTATTATCCTTAGCACATGCTTTTCAACTGCCTGGTTACCAGGATGGCAGCTGCACTCAAAATGGCTGCTCTATCCGAAGATGGCAACCCTGCCTCTATATGGAAGCTCTACTTCAACAGAGAAGCTCTACATCAAGATGACTGCTCGTCTTCAAAATGGCAGCTGCACCTCAAAATGGTGGCTCCACTTACAGAGCAGCTAAGTTCCTGCAAGAATGAGAAAACAACAGGGAGAAGAAAATATTACTCCTTGTATTGAAAAATTAAAACTTCCCAGAAGTACACCGGAAATTTCCATACCTGCTACGTTACCCTGAACTGCATGACATGTCTAACTGAGGGGCCAGCAATCTTTGGAGATGGAGATGAACTTATGTCCAATTCTAACACAAGCAAAGCTCTGGATTTATTGGTATAAAGTAAGAAAAACCTTAATTCTCTATAAGCAACTAGCAACGTCAACCGTGGAAGATAAGAGGTCAACGGGTGAGGATGGTGTGGAAGAGGAGTTGATCACTCAAGAGAAAGAAGACCCAGAAGTTACTCATGGGAAGTAAACAACAAACAAACAAACAAAAACCATGTAGGCATTATAAAGGACAGAGCGTTAGTCACAGAAGTTTGTCTATCATCCAGGTGTCTATATTCTGGACGGCAGTAACAATTAGATAACGCTAGAAGTCTGATTGAAGTCAGACACCGAGGGTGTTAAAGGCCCCTGGACTCCATGCAATAGGCAAAAGAACACCACTGAAAATTCAAAAGCATTAAAGGGAAATCAATAGAGTGTCTACACAATACCAATCTGTAACCTCAGGGCACTAGTAAAGACACACTGAGATAATTTGTGCAAAGTGCTTAGCCCGGTTCCTGGCACAGAGGAGCGGAGGCCGTTATTATAGGATGCACTAAAGTGGAGTAAGACCACAGGTAGGGAGCCCAATTAAGAGGCTTTTGCAAAGCACAGAGAGGAAAAGCAGCCAGAAGCAGGAACTGGATGAAAGGAAGGTTTTCACCATCCTAACAGCAAATGTGTAAGGAGCCACTAGACAGGAGGAGAGTGTGGCTGCTTCTCACACACTGCCTTGGAGGAGAAGGTGGGATCAACAGCATTTGTTTTGATCTGTCAGAGAGACGCTGGTGTCAGGTGGCAGGAAACTTTATGAATATATTAATCTGTGTTTTGTTCTAACTTAGGCAGAAGCACATAGCGGGTGTTTTCCCAGGTGCATACCAAGAACTCTTTTGTGTTCTGAACCTGCTCTCTCTCTAAACTGCAGAGCTGATGATGAGTTGTTTGTTGTAGGGCCAAAACCTGAATTGAAAACACAAGATGACTTTGCACTTGGGGTTTATAGGAAGGTTAGATCTATAGAGAAAAGTGTGGGCTGGGAGTGGAAGAGTTTAAGCCAAAAGAGGAGAGAGAGAAGAGGAGCAAGGTGCTGGGGTCCAGGAGATATAGGTGCCTCTGTTCTTTTCCCAATACTCTATGGCGAAAGAATGTGCTTCTGGGTAGATGGCACTTCAGGAGATCAAGGTTGCCAAAGTTGCTCTGTGGGAAGCAGTGCAGAGAAGCCAGGCATCACACTCAAGGTCTTTGCAAGAGAAAGAGCTGGGAGAAACCTCAAGGTGTCAGGAACGGATGTCTAATCATGGCTCCTGTAAGACTGAAGGGTGGGTGAGGGGCATGTCTTACCCTTGTGATTCAGCAGCAGTGTCCCATTAAACGGCCTAGCATCCAGGACAGAACGTGGGAGTAGGGGGTTACTTTTGGGAATTACATTCTCATCCTACTCTATCCAAAGAATGAGAAACCATCTTCAGTCAAACAGATTTTGAGTGCTTTAGAAAAGCCTTCACGTTTTCCTGTTGCCGTTGTCTGAAAATGAGTCAAGGAGTCCAACACAACAGATGGAATATCCCCCAAACCTCCATGATATCCTACCACCAGCCAAATGGAGGCATTAGCCTTACCCTGTCACCTTGTCAGGCTTTAAAGATGATAAGTGTGAATGGCCAGCTTACGTTAGGGGACTGGTGTCTGTTTCCATCAAGGAAAACAGATCCCTGCTAGAGAGTCCAGATTTAAAATGTCATTTTAAGGTTTTATGGTCACGCCATAAAACAAAACAGATTTATGAGATAAATAAAAGACAGCTCCTTCCCTAGGAGTCTGGTCACAAAAGCCACCTTTATTTATACTTGGTATTATACTTGTTGGGGCAGGCCCTTTGTCTAAAAGGAGAACACGTGGACCTCCTACCTATGGGAGAAGGGCAATAGCCTGCCTGCTGGCTCTGTTCTTTTCTATTGGGTACTACTAATTGGTGGCAAGCTGATTGGAGAGAAAGAGACAGAGATTCTGGCCTATAGAACGGACTTCTGTTACAGTTGAATGGCCGGCTGGGAAATGCTTTAGGAAGGTGAAATGCCTCACCCCACTGCAGGGGAAAAGGTCTCTTTTAGCCCACATGCCCAGGACAAGGAACTCAAGATGGAATAATACATTTTTCTCCAAAATGAAAGCCATTGCCCAGGTACCCCATTCACTCAGCTCTATCTTTTTTTTTTCCCTCTTCACTAATTGCACTTCTCTTTTGTAACCACCATCCTCGCTTCAGGCTGGCAGACAGCCGTGGCACTGGCAGCTCACTTCCATGTCTGAATTGGCTGCCAGACTGGCTGTAGTCAACTCTTTCTTGAACTCTCTGTATGCTAGTTCAGAGAGCGCTGTTCCTCCATCGTCCCACCATGGTACCTCCAAATGGCTGCATATAATTGGGTTCAGAGGAGTTCAAAGCTATGCTCCAGCATCCTTGTATCAAAGCTCATTGAGTAACAAGGGAACCGCGTGCTGGCACGCAGGCATGGGGTGAGGAGAGTTATTAGTAGAACACATTCAAATCTGTCACGCTAGATCCCTGGGTACACAACTGGTTTGGGGTTCAGCCTTGACGAGTTCAGGTGTGGTCCCCAGGAGATGGCTCCCGTAATCGGTATAAAAATATCTCATTTGGGCTAATGCACTTTGTCTGTTTCATAGCCTATCCTTGTGAGACTCATTTACATTTCCTTAAATGTCAAAGCTTTCCCCAGAGACTGTTCATTTATTATATTTATTTTTTTGGATATGATTTTAACAAACTTTCCCCTAAAGAGCTTAGAGCTATTAACTTTACTGAACAGTTACGCAAGAGAGACTTAAAGGCAAGTGGACTAGGAGAAAAGATTAGGCTTCTGTGACCCAAACATATTTATCTGCCCCTCCAAAACTCATTTCATTAGTTCTTCATTCATGGGCCACAAGCTGCAAGAGTGACAGCACGAACATTTTGTCATTCACTGAGATGAATGATAGATTCTAACCTAAGCTAAATACTGGAGTCTAGTATAGTCTGATTCTAGCAAGCCATGTTGTGGGACCTCAAGTATAAAAATCATTTCAACAGAATGCTATCAGGAAGGAAATCAGAGAGTCTCAACCTTATGGGGTCTGAGAGACACAGGATGTACTATCATTTACTCAGAACATCTCCTATCATTTGCAGTAGTGCTATCCCTAGCTTCTACCTGGGGGCGGTTCTCACCTCTCAGCATGGATCTGGCATTCACGACTTCCTGAATGGCCCCTTCCCAAACTCCTGACTCATTAGTCCAATGTCTTCTAGTGTGCAACTGATCAAGTTCATCCTCTATTTAATGGTTTCAGCACCCGGAAGTTTATTTTCATTGAGTTCGACCCTGTCTTGTATAACATGTGAATCATTATGTAACGCCCATCTCTAAAGCTGAGCCCTGGTTCTAGGATTACCGCCACTTCCTCATAGCTTATAGAACAATAGGTGATCTTTTACTCCTGACGTCTCAAAGAACAGCTCTTTTACTTACATTGTAGATTTTCCACTCGATCGGTCCACAGATTTTTATCAAGCAATTACAGTACACCAGGTCTGGGCTGGCTGTGGGGCACTGATGCTGGTTCTGTAGGTCTTCTTAGCTCACACCTCAGAGCAAATTTTGTTTTCTCCAGAGAGGAGAAATTTCAGCCACGCTAATTTCTGTGTCTCCCTTGATTTACTTTTCTCTAAGAAGAAAAAGTTCCACAAAACTTTATTTTTTTCTAAATGAAGAAAGCACCTATCTTTCCCCTCTACACACACACTCTAACCATGAGGCCAGTGGCATGTGCTGCTGAGACAGGTATACATTTACACGGTATCCCTTGGCACTGCAGTCTAGCTAACATTCTCAGAACTGGACACATTAATATCTAAGATATTGCTTGTATTAAGGAAACATAGTCTATCTGCTTTGAAATACCAGGGTGAGAAAGGATAAGCCAGGATCAGGAGATGACTACCCTAACCAATAAAAACAACCCCACTTGTTGCAACACTAGTTCAAGGGTCTGAACTCAGGCTCACGGCAGTTTGGGTGAGATGCCTTCCCAGAACATGTCTTCCACAGGCTTTAAACACACCAACTTTCTTCTCCTAAACAATCCTGCAGATGCTTCAAAAATCATAGCAACTGATTTTTCTTCACGAATCTATTGATAATATAATACATTCATAATTAAGAGTCCTTAGCAGATTTACCTAAGTAAGGTCAAAACAGATGATGCAAGGAAGGCCATGTGAGAGGTGAGGAAAGTATTTTGAGCTCTCTTCTGGTCATCGTCCACCAGGGCCTGGCACTCACAGTGTTACTACCACATTTTCAGTCATGATGTCTCTGATTGTCACTTTAGAGTAACCTTCTGGAACATACTTTCAACTAAATAGGGCAAGAACTGGCAAGTTGGTCCAAAGACCAGAGGCATGCCCGGAGCCTGATTACCTGAGTTGATTCCCCAAGACACACTGGGCAGAGAGGGGAGAACTCCAGCAAGTTGTCCTCTGACCTCCACAAGCTCAACAACGTGACACACATGTCCACATATATACATCTGAGCACATGCCAGGAAGAATTAATAAAAGTGTAATAAAAGTTAAAATAGTAAGAGCATAGTCAGCAATGTCTATTCATTCCCTGACTAATTTTCCTAGAACTTATAGGTGAACTCACATTACTTTCTATTGATTTATTTGCCTACTGCCATCTCTAGTTGACAAAGATTTCTCTGTGGATCTCTCTACTCTTGGTTTCCAAATCTAGAATACATTTGCATTTTATATACAACAACACAAAGGATTGTGGCAAAAGACATATAGATTTCATGGCTAGAATTAAGCATATGTCACACATAGGGGGTACAGAGCTATGTGTGATGGTTTGAATATGCTTGGTCCAGGGAGTGGCACTATTAAGAGGTGTGGCCTTGTTGGAGGAAGTGTGTCATGGTGGGGGTGGGCAATGAGACCCTCATCCTAGCCATGTGGGAGCTAGTCTTCTCCTAGCAGCATTCGGATGAAGATGTAGAACTCTCAGCTCTTCCTGCACCATGCCTGCCTAGACCCTGCCATGCTTCTGCTTTGATGATAATGGACTGAACCTCTGAACCTGTAAGCCAGCTCCAATTAAATGTAGTTCTTATAAGAACTGTCTTGGTCATGGTGTCTGTTCACAGCAGTAAAACCCTAAGACACCCTCCTTGATCATTAATTGAGAAAATGCTGGATCTCATGGAGGCATTTCCTCAAGGGAGGCTCCTTTCTCTGTGATGACTCCAGCTTGTGTCAAGTCGACACACAAAACCAACCAGTACAGACACCAACACAGACACACACACACAAACACACACACAGACACACACACAAACACACACACACAGGGACATACACAGAGAGAGGAGACAGATAGACAGAAAGAGAATGAGAAAGACAGAGACAGAGATTTGTAATTTTCTGTAAGTTAAAAAGTAACCACTTAACCTCTGTGTGAACAGCAGCCTTATCTAGAGAATTGATTTATTAACTATCCATTTGGTAGTCATGGACAAAGCAATTGACTACTAATTAGCTTTAGAAAAAAAGAGGTGAGTGGGAAGGGCCTACAGAAACAATGTAAAGAAGATCCAATGTGGTTGGTAACCTCAGGGAAGCACCAGACGTGAGAATGTGAGGTCAAGGCATGGAGAGAAACGGAAGTGTTTGTCATGGAGTATGAAGTGGATACTTCACCATCAAGTTTCAGGACATCTTGTCTTATGGGAAGGGAATTCCCGTGGTCCAGCATGCCCAACCTTGATGCTCAGCAATCTAATACTCTCTATTTAGACAGAGGATTACACCATGAAGAAAACTTTGAAAGTCCTGCTGGGCAAGCAGCAGTCCTTCATGACATAGGTAGATGAAGTTACAATGTATGCATTGATTCAACATATGCATGCAGTATGCCTATTACGCACTGGACAATGCTTTAGGGGCCAGAAATGTTTATGAGCTGCCAATTCTTTGGAGCCCTTCTCCTAATAAAAACTCACAATGGAATCAGAAAATCTCCATTTCCATAAATGCTTCGGGTGGTTCCTCAATATTTAGAATAAACTCATCGTCTACTATTTAATAACAGAATGTGTGTCGGTGGATTTACCTCAAGGAAAACACATAGGAGCCCAACAAAGGGCTGACAGGACAGATGAAACATTCTATGAGACATGACTGATACCAGGAGAGGCTAAGGGACTCATCTAAGCCTCGTGGTCACTAAACGTCTCATACTAAAGTCTTCTGATTTGAGTATGGCTCCTTTCCCACAATAACCAGCCGTCATTCAGACCCTGTGTCTTAAAATACCCGTTTACAGGCTATGTACCGTGAATTTATGGGCATGCATCATTTCAGTGACATATATGCACAGGGTTTAGCAAGGATGGGACAACATAACTCTGTACACTAGGTGTCAACCTTGCCAGGAGGAAGGAGTGACTATCTATCAATCACAGTGTCTTATAAACTGATATTAAAAAAAAATTGTCTTCACTTAAAATTCAGTTTGTTTGACTCAGCATTGAAAAAGGCCTTTATTATTTTTTAAGGCTCATGAGACCTAGCTGCCAACAGAAGGTGCTCTCGGTTCACAGAGCCGCTCTCTTCAGGAGCCTGCAGATGCAATCAGAGCACACATCACTGCAGCGAATGGAAGCAAAGCCTGCCCGTCAGTATCTACAGCACCAAACTTCCTCCACTCTCCCCGCAAGACTTGATCATTCCCATCCTGTCTCCGGGAAATACAAACCAGGGAGATGGTTTCACTCCCATTTTACAGAAAAAAAGGGAGGTAAACATTCATCCAAGCCACTAGAGCTAATTAGTCATCCCAGGGTAAATGCCATCTTGTCACATACTCTGAGAGATTACATAGAAATCTAGAAATCGTTCCTTATGCGTGTTCTCTCTCTCTCTTTCTCTCTCTCTCTCTCTCTCTCTCTCTCTCTCCTCCTCTCTCTCTCTCTCTCTCTTTCACTGTCACCATTCCTACAGGGAATATCAATATCACTCTTATTAACTTTTCCACTTCAGCTACCAGACCCAGGATGCCAGAAGAAAGAAGTCTACTCCTAACAGGTTCAATATGGAGTAGGATGTAGGATGATCCAGTCTCTCCTGAACAACAGTAAGGACCAAGAAGACAAGAACGCAGCTGGTGAGCAGGCTGGTTTCTACAACCACCTCCCATAGGAAATACCTCAGACTGGGCATGGGTGTGCTTAAAGCTAGCAGGTATCTTGGGCAGGTCTAGAAAGACCAGGTCTTCCTCTCAGGCTCCCACCACTAATACGAGCTTTCTTGGTAAGCATGGTGAGTACTCAGGTTTGGAGGGCTTTCTCTGTTGGTCTGTCTATTACATACATAAAATGCTTCTTTTGCAATGCTTTTTTTTTTTTTTTCTGTTTAAAAATCCAAAAGGGTATGTAGCTCAGCCTCTAAAGACCTTGTGTTTGATCCTTAAGACAAAGTTTTTTTTATTCTTAATCCCCCCCCCAAATTTAAATTTACTGAGTCTGACAGCTTTGAAAAGTAAGAGTTACAGCTGAGTGTGAACATGAACCATTGCATATCAAATAAGCCAAGCTTATTATAAGCCAAGATTATTTTAGTTTCATTTATTTTTTTTTACCAGTTGAGCTTTATAACTCATAGGAAATATTCAAATATATATATTCATATATATATATATATATATATATATATATATATTATATATATATACACTACCTTATAATAAACACAGAAGCACACTGCTCCCAGAATCTCTGGCTTGGCTGAATAAAAATGATGATATTCTTAGTTCCTCACATGAGGGGTGGAAAAAAAACCTCCAAACACTCCATGCTTTTTATAGCTCTGGCTGCTGGGTAGCACTCACTGCAGTAGCAGCCCTGGATAGCAAAGGAGCCAAACGATGCTAATGGGGCAAACAGAATGTAATTGCTTATGTGTGCTGGTTATATCCTGAAACAAATTGTTTCTTAATGCTGAGGTCAGACAGGGTTTAATTAGGAGAAATACAATTGGTGTAAAATTCTGCAGCCGCCTGCTTGTTTGGTGTCATGCCAAGTCAACACCTAGTCTCTCCAAATGGAAATTTTCATTAGAGGCCATTGGCAGCTCTAGTTAGGCTGAGTTTCAACTTTTCCAAGTCTCCTGGTAGTGGAAACCTGAAACTCAGCATATCTACTCCTAATAAAGGGCCGTCCCCCTTGCATTTACAAACACTTCAACATGCGCACACTGTCTCTCTCTGGCTTTCACATACACTGATGGCCCCGTTTCCTCACTAACTACGTACACACAGTTCCCCCGAGAGCTGGATGAACTGAAGCAATCTACTGTTCCCCTTGACTCCTCTGCCTCCCCCCCCCCACTTCTCCCAATGCTAATAATACTTAATCTCGGGTCAGCACATTATTACTTCAAAAATATTTTCACATGCACCACTTCATCCAATCTCTCCAATAAACTGAGCGGTTAGTGAGTTTTATATTTATAGATAGTGACTTGTCAAAGGTCACATCTCTGATTGGCTAAAAATAGATCCCAGACTCCCTCCTGCTTGTTGGCCTTGGATTTAGGCTAAACCACAGATCTCAGGGCTTATACATACTTTTAAAAAAATCCATATTTGCTCATGTCAATGGAACACTTGTAAAATGTTCTCTGCTGGTTCCTCTCCTTTTTGGTTCATTTTATGCAATAGCTATAAAGACATCGGAGCAAAGGGTGCTATTATTCAAAGCTGTACAGATTTCCCCAAGATTTTGCAAACACCCTTTATTGCACATAACCTTTTCTTCGTTCTACATTCGCCTTCCCCTGCGTTCAGTGGTCTGGATTAATGCCTGTGGCGAGATTACTGCTATTTACATTAATTTTAAGAGCTTGGGTCTTCACACCTTCAAGGACAAGGTTTTATCAGCGTTTCTAATATAAGTCTCGTGTCATGAAAAGTGTTTAATTTATTTGGAAAATTCTACTTTGAAGCTGCTATTGTTTCTCTCTTCCTCTCTTCCTTTTTTTTTTTTCCTTTTCGGCTGAAGGCAGTTTTCATTACAGTGACAAAAACCCCACTATGTTAAAGAAAATTGCACAGAAAGACCCCCCAAATCCATCTACCCAACAAAAATCTAAGCCATTTCCCCCTGCAGTATCATATCAGCAGTAACCGTCATGGGTTTAAAGACATATGGGACCAAGTTTTCATTTTTATATGTGATTCTAGATGCTGAGACCTGAGCTCCTGGTGAGCCGAGTTGCACTTCATTTAGGTGCTGGGCCTCTGGGCCTGAGGTAATGTGCCTGGATAGGGTCAAGGTACAGCTAGACAGGGCAAGCAATTACTAAGCCATCCTTCCTCCTGGGCCCTGCTGAGCCGAAAGGCCATGGGGAATCTCACTGTGAAGGATGGTTTTTCAACCGCCCAGGATTTGGTTCCAGAGAGATTGGAAGTTATTGAGAAATTCTACCTTGCAATGTCTGCTGCAGATTCCTAGCTGATATGCAAGTCTTCTCACTGCCCCACTCCCACTCCTTCCCCTTTACACTAGAGTTACCCCTACTCCATGTCAGGCACACACCAGAAAGGAAAAGGCTCTTGGGATGGCTATATGTTGGCTATATTTACATTTTATATGTCTGGTGCTTAAACTTTTTTTAAGTCTGAAAAGATGGCTCCCTGGTTTAACAGCACGTGCTGTACAAGCCGGAGAACCAGAGTTCAGATCCCAGCATCTGTGTAAAAATAAACCCAGATGGGGTCATGCACAGATGCCAATGATCCCAGTACTATCTGAAGTAGAATTAGAGGAAAGAATGCCTGGGTTCGCTGGCCACTAGCCTCACTCTGAGTACAGTGAGTGATACCGCCTCAAGACACTGAAGTGGAAAGTCTTAAAGCAGGACACCCGACTTCCTCCTCTGGCCTTTACATGGGTGTGCCTGCATACAGACACAGACACAAAGAAAATAAGTTTTTACTATTTGTGCAGTTAAGTCCTCCATAGGCTCGTCCTGAAACAAGGGGTACTTGTCTTATGAATTGATGTACTGGGAAATTATCGGAGCATTTATAGATGCTCAGTTGGGTCCCTGGGAAGCAGAAACCTGCATCCAGTTGAACAGCACTGTTCGGGAATCTTTGTGCCCTCACCTCAAACATCTACCAGCTGCCTCTGAGGCTCCCGGCATAAGTTAACCCATGAGGCCATGCTTTATAATTCTTTCACGTTTGATAACTTTATCATCAAAACAGAACTCTAAAAGAATGAAACAAAACAAAAGACAAAAAAGTCAGGCACACATTGAACATCTCAGACTTTTCGATGTGCCCTGGTTCAAAATACAGGAGAGAAAGCCTGTCTGTTGGTGGCGGGGGAGGGGGAATCTTCAATAGAAATTGCTAGATCTAGTGTCTTCTTTAGATGCTAGTGATGGTTTTCTGGTTTCAAAAACAGGGCTACAGTTTCAGATGCATAAAAGAACTTCCAGCCATGGAGCAAAGCTAATTAAAGAAAAAGGGCACACAGTACATTAACTTTCTAGTTTTGATAACACAGGTATCTGTGATAAATGCTGCCTTGAAAGACTTTCATCTGAAAGACAGGAAACGATGCTCCAGTTTCAGAGCCTACTGAACGTGGCTCGGCTATGACATTCAGTGCCTATGCTTAATCAAGGACAATGAACCACACCCCTGTGTGTCGTCTCTCACCACGGCCCATCCTATATGTGAGCATATAATACACATGAAGCCATATTAAATTTTATTTCCTTTTGATATACTAATGAAAGTATCTAAACACCAAATTTCCTCTTAAGTCTATGGTTCTTGTGTGCTATTGTGTGCTTGTTTAGGGACACGTAGGTCCACTAGAGTCAAAGTGACTGCTTGATTATTACCTTGGCGTGACCACAGTCTTCATGTATTTAAAGTGATATAGGCTAGGCATGGCCAGAACTGAGTTCCCTGTAATCAGTTTTCCCTGCAGGCTTTGTCATCTAAGTTAATTAGTGACTCCTTTTATTTTGTTTCCTCAGCCTAAACATCCAGCATTTATCTCCTGCCTCTCCCCTCATCTCTCAGCACACCCTAGTGGCTCTATTCTCAGAATCTATCCAACTGCCAACCTTTCTACCAGCATCTCAGTTACCCAAATGGCTTCTAAACCTGTCTCCCTCCTCCACTTGTGACTGACCCACATTTCTTAGCTGAGTCTATTTCAAACTCAGGTACCAGCGTGGTCCTTTTAAAGCATGTCAGATTTCCAAAGGTTTGTCCTTTCCTAAAATGGGTTCTCCAATGCACTTGGTGTAGCCAGCTCATCTCTTCTAGTCTCGGCTTATGAATCACTTTCTAGGCACGTTATTTAAACATAAAACACCTCTGGCAGACTGGCCGATCCCTACCTCTGCCTTCACCATCTAAAGAACATTATAATTTTGTCTCCCTTTCTCAATGTCTTGCTTTGTTGCACTGTCTTCTTATATTGGCATATAAATTACCCAAGGACATGAATTCTATCTGTTTAATTCCCTGTTCTATCCCTAGTCCCTAGAACAATGCCTGATACCTAGTGTGTGGCCAACGAGTGTTTGGTGAATAAATGAGATAGGAAGTTGTTCTGTGTTTGAGAGGTCAGACAGACAAAACAGTCATGTGGAGGCTCTCTGTAAAAACTGTTAATTCAACACACTCATCCATGTGTTGCATGAGACTGGAAAGTTCTCTGTCATGGGATGGTCTTTGGGAGAAGAGTTTGCCACACCACAGTGAATGCTGAAGTGAGGGACTAACATATCACTTAGCCCTCAAGAAGGGGAGCTTTCTAAGGTTCTCTTTTTTTTTTTCCCCAGTGGAAGTCTAAGATTCCTGTTATCCCTTTTGAGTTTGCCATTCATGTATCAGAATATCTGGAACTATTTTCATATCTTTGTTTTTTTTTTTCTTTTTTTTAGTCATTTGGTAGTTAAAAGTATAGGGTTATATTATAATTAAAAATATGCACTAATACATACAATTTTCAAATAGCCTTCTTATAGACTGTCTATCATCTGCCTCAAAGGGTCTGGGAAAGCCGCAAGTGGGACACTTAAGAAAGCACTTTGGGAAAATGACTCACTAAGCAGAGGTAGAACTCAGATAGATAGTAAAACAGGTGGCTTTGCAGTGTGCTCAAACTTTAGTATCTTTATTGTTAATATATGCAACTTCTTTATAGCAGATTGAAGTTCCCACTTACAGACTGGTAGGAGACAATCACACTTTTTTTTCATATCAAAACAATACTTGAGAAAACCTCATTTTTTAAAAGGAGAAACTTGTAGTTTTGTATTTTGGGAGCTGGTTGTTTGTAATGATGATCTGACAGTGTTGCCCCAAACCATACCCTAGATGGCTTACTGTTGCTCAATAGAAGATTAGTATCTGCTTAGGACCAGTGTTACTTGGGATATACTCTATCAATTTTTTATTTTTGCAAACTAACCTTGACTTGCAAAAGAGAAAAACTGTTTTTACTATTAAAATAAAGCATGGAGTCTGAGGAGATGGCTCAATGTGTGCAGCACTTGTTGACAAACATAAGAACCGGAGATTGGATTCTGAGCACACGTGTAAATGCCAGGTGACTATGGTAACCCATCTTTATTCACATCTCATGAGTGGCCAGATGAAAGATCTCTAGAGCTACACCGGCGAATTCCTGAGTGAATTCACATGCTAGACTTTGCCTTGGACTATTTAAGGAGAGTGATAGAAAAAGACACTGGACGTCTACCTGTAATCTTCATACACATGTACACATATGTCTACAAACACACACATAACCATACATGAGAACATGTATATACACATGCACACCTACTACTAATTCTAATAGAAGGAGGAGGAAGAGAAGTAGGAGAAGAAAGAAAGAGAGAGAGAGAGAGAGAGAGAGAGAGAGAGAGAGAAAGAAAGAAAGAAAGAAAGAAAGAAAGAAAGAAAGAGAAAGAATTAATTTTAGGAAGGCACACTACCTATTCTGAGATACAACAAAACCAGGAAAATTCAAATGTCCTAGAAAGCCAGGACAGTTTTATTTCACTCTAACTTAGTCTGCAGGATAGTAACATTTAAAAAAGAAGTGAGCCAACGAAAAGGTTCAGCAGGTAAAGGTGCTTGCTGTCAAGCCTGACAATCTGTGTTCAATTCCTGGAACCTGGATGGTGGAAGGTGAGAAGAAATTCCTGCAGGTACTGCAAGTGTGCCAAGGCATATACATGCAAACACAAATGTGCTTGCAAGCACACTTACGTAGGTAGATAAATAAGTAGATAGATGATAGATAGATAGATAGATAGATAGATAGATAGATAGATAGATAGATAGATAGATATAGATAGATAGATGGATAAATAGATAAAGAAAATTTTGCTTTTATCTTTCTATTTCTTTTTGCTGTTTTTTGGGGGTTGTGTTTTCTGTCTGATCTCAGCTTTTCAAGGTTCAACAGAAACATTCAGGTGCACTCCAGAGCCCCCAGCTCCCCCAGTTCTCCCAACTCTCAGGACTGACTTCACTAGGATGGTTTTCTATCAAGACTCAGGGAAAGAAAGTTCACATAAGTTCTTGGGACTTGCTTTGATTTGGCACGTGTCATTCTAAGGCCCATATGTTTCATACACATGTATGAAAGGCTTGACCTCCAGTATGCATACTAGTGTGTGTGTACTGGGGGGAGGGAGGTGGAACAATCCTAAGGTGGAAGAAGAGAGACCATTAACTTTAGGACCTCGCAGTTACTATCAGAATCTTGGTACTTCCTTCTCTGTTTCTTTGATTCCAGCCTATGAACTAAGTTGTTTGTGCAATGTGTTTCCAAAAAGGATTCTGCTTTGAGGTAATATGTCCAAGACCATAGACTAATACCATGAATCAAAAGAAGCCATTGCTATTTATTTATTTATTATTTATTGTTGATTTATTTTGGGTACTTGGGTTCTGCTATATTAACAGAACATTGATTAACAAGAGAATTAGAGGAATTTTTAACATCACTTGGAAAATTTTCTAGAGAATGTACACTGTACCCTACTTAGAATCTTTACATGGCTAGCCTGCATGTGGTGCTGGCTGCTACACTCACTTTTTTGCTAATAGAGAAAATAAGCTTCCTCCTAAGGATGAGAAGGTAATAATATGCTATGATATTATCACAGCGCTGTCGATTATCAGCCAGCAAGAACAAACCAGAGCATTCAGCACGTTCAGCTGAATATAGGGAAAAGAGGGAGGGCCTGTCCTCTTCCAAGACACAGAAGACTGAGACAGACTAATGACCATGGGGAATGGTCTCTGACAAAGCCTAATGGTCATTCATCCACAGGCCAGGGTTGGAGGAATGTCTATTAACAGCCTTCCTCAGAAGACAGGAATCTGGGGCTAAGAAAAGCACCGGGAGCCTGGGTGAGCAATGGAGCCCTGAGACACTCCTATTTGCATTCAGTTCAGGGGAAGGAGTAGCTGTTTAAAGGAGAGGAAGGATTTTAGCTGCACTGGGAGCTTTGGCCTTTTCAGTGGAGACACCCAGGAGACTTCCTGTCAAACAGAAGTCTCACTAGAACTGCCTAGCTGAGAAAGCTCATCAGGAGGGGCAGGAGAAAGGGTAGATGGGAAACAGGAAGCTCCACTCCCCCTCCCACAACAGTCTGAGAAAGATACAGAGAGAAGTAAGGGGAACCAGGGCTCCGAGGAAGGAATAAAGGAATCTATGAACAGACTGTGCCCCTCCACATGCTTTTCCCCCTGGACAGCACACTGTGGCGATACGTACTAGTTAAAAATAAAAAATCATTAATTCAGTTTTACAAATAAGAAAGTAGGTTTCTTTGCATTTCCCCTGATTCCATCTTCCATGTTCTACTTCCTCTCCATCCCGATTCCCACTGCGACCAGCACAGAGCAGAGCTGAGGAATGGAAGGGTTGTGTGGCTGCTTCTTGGCTCCTCGCTTCCCCACTTAAAAAAAAACCCCGTCAAAGCTCCTTTCCTTCCATAATCCTTGGTAGTCCCCCAGGAGCTGAGTTAAGATTTAATTGTGAAATTTGCATAGTAACTCAGCAAATAAATTCTCCCGTCTCTCATAGACCTTTCACTGCAGAGGGCCATTTTAGTTATAAATCACTTATTTCGAGATCTCTACTGCGTCAGCATTTCACGCCTCTTGACGAGAGTGGCAAGGGAGAGCAAATCCAATGCCAGGTGGAGTTAGCATTTGGCATTCTGATCTCTGTGTAGGACAGTGGGAAGCAGAGGCTGGTGACAAGGTAACTAACGAAGGCCATCTTTGTCCCTGCTATCTATCTCTCTAAGGACAATTCGCCCGGTAGCAGCCTGGTCCTCTGGCTTGCCTTGGGAAGCTGTGTATTTCTTCCCCTGGGCATCCACATGCTAGACAACCTAAACTTCCAAATGAATATAGCAGTGTTCTTGTTCAGCTTACATTGAAAGTGCCCACAGCTAGATGAATACCACTGTAAAAATAAATGTGTGAGGACCGAATCTAGCAAGCCTCTGTCCAAGAGTGTCATCAAGGATGCAGAAGAGTATCTGTCAAGTTTGGTGGGCTGGAGGTCTGGCACTCAGTCTAAAAAGGAGGTTTGTTTTATTTGTTTCTCTTTTCTCATAGTCTACCAACACCATGACTGAAGGTTCTAGAATGTAGACACAGGTTTGTTGTTGTTGTTGTTGAACCAGTTTTACTAGACAGTTTTACTAGAGTCCATGTTTGTTTTTTATTTTTTATCTGCTTGTGTCTCCTTTCTGTTACATACCACACAGACTCATGACTTAGATAACAAGGAGCCATCACAGGGCATTGCCTGGCTACAGTAATCAAAGAAGGGAAACGGAAAAAGAAGATGCAAGTTCAAAGAAATGGGGAGATAGAAGCATCTTTAAGTGTATAACTGGAATCCACATTCATTCTCCCTTCTTCAGTCTTAATGTGTGCCCCCGCGCACGCACTTTAAATAGTTTATATGTTTTAGTTAACTTACAAAATAAAAGGTTTCCTGTGACATTTAATATATCTTGTTAGTGATCCCATCCTCTTTCCACCACACCCTGTCCCTCCACCTGGCCATGCTGTACCTCTTTACTCTTAGTCCCCCTCCGTTCCACTTTAACTTCCCTTGTCTTGATTTACTTTCCTTACCCTCCATCCTTAAGGCCTCTGCTCTCCCCTTCTCATGGGCCCCTTGCCAGTTCCTTTGCTTCTGTTCACAGTCACTCACAGTTAGGTACCCATACTGAACATTCAGAAACTGTGGGTTGACTATCAAAGAAAGCATAGTCCATGTGTCTTTCCGGGTTTCCTTGTTTAATAAGACATTTTCCTGAAGATTTGATGATATCATTTTTCTTTACTACTGAATACAGCTCACCACCTCTTGCACCTTCACTGACTTCAGAAAGGAATCAATTCATCCTCAGTTGAGGCATCGATTGAAGCACAACAATACCCTTTGAGACCTTAAATGGTGTGTTCTCTGGTTAAGAAGACAGCCCACTAGATAGATAGATAGATAGAATGGGAACCTGAGTCTGAGTCCCTAGAGTTCATGTGATTCCAGGCATGGTAGCACACATCTATAATGCCAATGTCCTACCATCAACATGTAGGGTGGAGACAGGAGAATTTCCCAAAGCTTATGGGCCCGTTGGCTGGGCATATACAGCAACTAACAACAAAAGACCCACCAGAAAGAATGTGTAAGATGAGAGCTGACCTTAGGTTGTCCTCTGACTTCCACACATGCACTGTGGCATATACCCTCCCCCAACACATATATTTTTCTTTAAAAGGTTGGGTTCTTTAAGAAGAAAGCCATAGCAAACCTCTTGGGACAGGTTGCTTATCTGGATTAGCAAAGGTTAAACTCCTAATAATCCAAGGTTTCACAACCTCACTCTAAAGAATATTGCTACTCTTTAAGAAAAAGTTTACAAAGAGCAAACAAGGAGTTTTATGCAAGTTAACTTGCTTTTACCTAAAAATCTGAAGATTGCTGATCAAACGCAAGCCCCGTAGTCATATTTCCTTCAAACAACTGATTTCAGCTCCTTATTTATTCTGTAGCTGATCAAAACATAGTGCCCTCATTTTCAAGTTATGCTTGTCAGCCCAGGAGATCAGTGGAAATTTGAATTCCACAGATGAATCAACAAGCCAGCATCTCGATACAGATGTGTCTCTTCCCACTGATAAGCTCCAAGATGCCCTCTGTGCAGGGCCTCCCTTCTTCACTCTCTGGTTTGAAGCAATGGACAATCCTGGGATATATTGGAGATGCTTTCCCCCATGACTCCAAGAATATGTCAGTAATAATTTCCCCTAGAAAATTCTATCACAGGAAATTGTTTATGATGACTGTAGAACAGGAAGCTAGGTAAAAAAATATATATATATTATTTCCAGCTACCCTCATGTTTATGAGTGGAACACCAGCAATATGATACACAAATCAAGGAAAGGAAGAGCTATCTACTTTCCCCTATGCTAGGAGGAATTACTATTTTGGAAATTACCTCATGAAATGGGACGGGGAAATCAGATATGCAGAAGTACCATAGTAGGAGATTTTGTAAAATGCAATTATCTACGTTACAGCAGATCACCTTTCTACTTTGTACAATTTTCATTCCGTATGAGCAGATGTGGTCCAAAAATCTTAAATGAAACATTCAGAAGCAAGCAGGTTGGAAGGTTTTAACTGACTTGAGACCTAGCGCTCAGCCTTGTGTTCCGTATCTTTCCCATCACACCCACTGCATTGGTTAGATTCTGTTGCTATGCTTAAGCACCATGGCAGGCATGGTGGCAGGAGTTGGCAGCTGAAAAAGCACATCTTTAACCAGGAAGAAGAAGAAGAAGGGGAGGAGGAGGAGAGAAGAAGAAGAAGAAGGAGAAGAGGAGGAAGAGGAGGAGGAGGAGGAGGAGGAGGAGAGGAGGAGGAGGAGGAGGAGGAGGAACTGGACCTGAAACAGGGTTTTAAACTCTCATAGACCATGCCCCCTCTGACAAAAGTACTCTATTGGTGCTGTACCTCCATACAACCTCTCCAAACAGCCTCACCAACTGGGAACCAAGTGTTTAATGCCTAAGCCAGCTTTTGTTCAAACCACCATAACACTCCCTATGTATAGCACCCACTCCTGATACACAAAGCAGATGGACAGCCGCTGTCTCTCAGTGCCTATGTTCAGACAAAACACCTAAGTATTAAAGTCACTGTTCAGATACTGCAAACATAGACTATGATGTCCTTCCTCTCAGGGAAAGGTGAAAGGCCTTGAGTTAATAATGGAGGGGAAGAAAAATATGCTGAAGTTGTTAAGATTTACAGTAAGAATGAATCATCTTTTTTTTTTTTTCTGTGAAATGATGTGGAAAGAGAAAGAAATTCATTAGCCATGGGGTCACAGCCCTTAACGGCAGAAGTTATGGTAGCAGCTGCTGAGAAAGGCTCAGTGGAGATACTAATGGGATTAAACGGTAAGTTCCTTAATACACATGGAGTCGGGCTTCCACTGGTGTCTGAGAGTGTCCACCCCGTTGATAAAAAGGCAAGCAGGAAAAGATCTTATGCCTATAGTCCAGAGCAATTCATCTAAAACCAATAAGAATTAGTGTCAAGATAACAAGAAAGCCTGATAAAAATAAAGCACCCCATTCATTTGTCAGTACAAGTAAAAACATCAGGACAATAGGAAGAAATGCTACAGAGGGTTGCATCCCAAAATGGCAGCATTGTCATTCCAACCACAGGAACAGAGATGAGGTTAAGCCTGAAACAGGAAGCTTAATCAAACCCAGAGTATACAACATTGAATCCTTTGCTCCTTGATGATCATCAGAATAACTAATCATCATCATCCTCTCTGACCATCAGAGTAAGAAGCTGTCAGGTGCCGAGTACCATCACAGCTTCATGAAACTGTCAGATTTTGGGCTTGGTGGGGCACATGGCCTTCACTTTGGTGACCTCAAAGTTTAAATGCCACCTCCCTATTCCACTGAAGCTGTCAGTCCTCAGGACAAACTTCTGCTCTAGCTCCCTGAAGTATGGGGCACTAGCCAGGAAGGTCTCTATGCCTTGCCTTGTATCTGAACAGACAGTATCACCGGACATCCCATGGAAACTGCAGCATCAATGATGGACAGAGACAAAAACAAACAAGTCAAGAAGTATTTGGCAAAAAAACATAATGAAAACAGAGGGAGGTGGGGTGAACACTTCTAAAAAGGTATCCTTGTGGTAGGAGGAGACATAAATCCATCAGATAAATCAGTAAGCTACAAAATTAATACTCAATGGAGAAAAGTGTTCTAGATCTTAAAATATGGCATAAAATTAGAAAACATGGCCAAAGAAATTATGGAAAAGATCCTTAAAAAATCTCCCAGAAGGTGGAACAAAAGAAAAAGAGATGGCTAACATGAAGAATATAAAATTAGACCAGTGCATAATGTTTCAGAATCTAAAACTTAGAAATTCAAGAAAGAAAGGACAGGGAATTAAAAAGGAGATGTAGTAAAAACTTTGTATATGTGTTTGTCTTAAGAAGTACGGTGGAGGGGTCTGCAGAGATGACTCGATTGGTAAAGCACTTCTCTTATAAGAAGCAGGACCTGAGATTAGATCCTCGGGATGCTTAAAAGTCAGATGCATGTCTGCAATCCCTATGTTCCTACTGCAAAGTGGGATGCAGACAGAAAGATCACTGGCAGCAGCTAGTCTGGCATACTCACTGGTAAACAGGAGACACTTTATTACAAATAAGACAGCAGACAAGGAGAACACCAGTGATGTCCTCTGATCTCCACAGGCATGCTGAGCCAGCACCATCCAGGACTCAGACACACATATGTGACGGTGTCCATGTGCACATGCAGGAGCACACACACATGCTGAACATTAAAAAAAATTATCATGGGGCTAATTACATTAAATTACCAAATATTTTCACCCATTTATATACTTCCAGATTGTTTTGAAAAACTTAACAGAGAAAACAATCTTAGATATGTCTGGGGTGGGTGACTAATACAATCTACATGCAAAGGCCCAGGGATATGCGTTGTAACTTGTAACAGACATCTTCAGGTCACCACTGGAAGCCACAGCATGTGACAACTTCCCCTCAAGTCTGTATGTTAATGTATTTCATTTTTTTTGTTTTGTTTTTTTGTTTGTTTGTTTTTCGAGACAGGGTTTCCCTGTGTAGCCTTGGCTGTTCTGGTACTCACTCTGTAGACCAGGCTGGCCTCGAACTCAGAAATCCTCCTGCCTCTGCTTCCCAAGTGCTAGAATTAAAAGCGTGTGCCACCACTGCCCACACTTTTTTTTTTCCTTTTTAAAGATTGGCTATTTTATTTATTTACATTTCAAATGTTATCCCCCTTCCCAGTTTCCCCTCTGCAAACCCTCTATCCTATCCCCCTTCCCTGCTTCTATGAGGATGATCCCTCACCCCCTCAGGAATCACCACCCTAACATTTCCCTACCTGGGGCATCAAGCCTCCACAGGACCAAAGGCCTCCCCTCCTATTGATGTCCGACAAAGCCATCCTCTGCTATATATGTGGCTGAAGCCATGGGTCCCTTCATGTGTACTCTTTGGTTGGTGGTTTAGTCCCTGGAAGCTCTGCAGGGTCTGGTTGGTTGATATTATTGTTCTTCCTATGGGTTGCAAACCCCTTCAACTCCTTTAGTCCCCATGTCTCCAAAACTCTCATGTAGAGGAGCACAGAGGGATACCTTTGGATGCTATTCGTGTGTTAATAAGAGTATACTGTGCAGAAAGGGTGCTTCCTGGGTAAAAATCACCAAAAAAAAAAAAATAATAATAATAATAAAATAAATAAATAAAAAAAATGAAGACCCGGTAGGATTCAGTGGATGCTGGAGGAAGGCAGGGAAAGTTTCTAGATGAAACTCTAAGGAAGGCTCAGGAGGACAGCTACATGAGAGATGCAGAGAACCATAGGTCTGTTTAGAGCATGAAGACGCCTGACACAGGTGATTAAAAATGGCTTACAGTTGTATTCATAGTGCAAAAATGAAGCAATGAGCTGTTTGCATGGAAAAGTAAAAGCACGAGGAAGCTCCAGGGGCAGTCGAATTTTACAAGCATTTTTTTTTTTTTTAAATCCATGAGCCACTATGAGCAGTGTTTTGTGGGAGCATTGATCAATGCTTGGGCCAAGGACTTGAGCTGCCATCACATCTGATAGTTCATTGCTTATGCCTCTTAGCTGGACCATGACTTAAGCACTTGCCTCACCTTGTACAGGACACATCTTGCTTGTTCACTCTGTCTTCTGCTCTGAGTAGAAACCACCACTGTCGGTTTCCCTGCCATTCTTTGTGAAAATGCCGGTGCTTAGAATAGTAGCTGGAACTAATCAGATAAACAGCAGAGAGACATTCAATAAAGAACATAAAATTTATTCTGCATGGGACTTTCTATTGTTTAAGCAATTGGTGTTTAGTTATTATAGGCTAATTCTTTTTGGAATTATTGAAAGCGATTGACGAACAACATTTGTAGATGTTTAAAATACACAATGTGGTGCTTTGTTATGCAGTACAATCATTACTCCTGTCAAATTAATCAACACTCCTATCATCTCTCTCAGAATTACGACAGTTTTGTGTGGTAGGAACATTTGTGGATCTACTTCCTCAGCAAATTTCAATTTAACAACACTGTATCTTTAGCTCTAGTCACCAAACTATATATTAAATCCTCCGAACCTCTTCATTTTATATTCAAAGGCTTCTTGCACTTGACAGGTATCTCCTTGTGTCCCCAAATATTAGCCCCTGGTAACCACCACTCTGACCTCTGTGTCTGTGGGTTCCAGGGTTTAGATTCCACATTTATAAATAAGACAATTCAGTATGTCTCCCATTTCATTGTCTGTGCCTGGATTATTTCACATTTGGTGACAGGATGCCCTCCTCCAAATAGTGTTTGAATAGATTCGATTGTATCTGTACATTGCAATTTTGTTGTTTGTTCATCTGTTCATAGCTTTTTGACTCATTTCTGGTTGGCTGTTGGTAATGATGGTAGGATGAATTGGTGCCTCTTAAACCTACTGATTTAATTTCTTCTGACTACAGAGGTGGATTTGCCAGATCATACAATCGTTCTATTTTATGTATCATGAAGAGCTTCCTGTAGATGCTGCATCATTTTCCATTCTTACGTGGGGAAGAAAGGCTTCCTTTTCTCCACTATAGCCAATGTTTGAGATCTTTTGCACTGATAAGACAACCATCACAGCATAAGCAAGATGATAATACAAATTATTTTGATTTGTGTTTCGTTAGTGATTAATGATGACAGACTTTTTCCATTCACTTGTTGGCTAGTTATATATGCTTTTGATAAATATCTAGTGATATCTTTTGCCCATTTTTAACTGAACTCTTTGTTCTCCAAAAAGAGGATTATTTGTTTGAATTCCCTAAGTATTTTGGGTACCACCCCTATAAGACACAATCTCTGGGCCGAATTCTCCCATTCCATTGGGTGTTTTTCCATTTGATTATTGTCTTTGCTGTGCAGAAGCTTTTTGTGTCCCTCATTTAGTTTTGGTTTTGTTACTTGTGTTTTTGGTGGTATATGATTTAAAAAAAAATTATTGCCAACACCAATGTCAAGGAGCTTTCTCCCAGGGATTTCTTCTAGAAGTTTTACTGTTTCAGGCTCCACATGTAAGTCTTCTGCTTATTTTCAGTTCAATTTTTGTGCATAGAGTGCGATAAAAATCCAATTTCATTCTTCTCTGTGTGGTTATCTAGTATTCCCAATGCCATTTAAAGATACTGTCATTTCTGCACTGTACATTCTTGGCACCCTTGTGGAAGAAAGTTCGAACACGTGGATTTGACATTATCTCTTGACGATGTTTGTTCTATTATTCTATGTATCTGTTTTTTATGTCAGTATCAGTTTTATAAAGTCATTTGTAATACAGTTTGCCACCGGGAAGGCTGATGCCTGCTTAGTGCCTCTGATAGATTTGATCTTTCATGACCCCGAATGGTTACATACAGTTTTAGGATACTTTTTTTTTTTTTTTATGAAAATACTAATGACATTGTAATAAGGATCAATTGATACGGTGATCACTTGAGCCAGTATAAATATTTTAACCAAAGTCATCCTTCCAGTCCATGAATACAGGATATAGTATGACTTATTTGTAATTTAAGATTGCTTTATTAAGTTGTATAGTTTTCAGGTATACAGAATTTCACAGAGTTAGCCAATCTGTCTTTCTTAACTCCTTTCAGGATCGTTTGTCGTTTGGGTTGGAGGTGTGACTAACTTTTGTATGTTGTTTTGAATCTTGTAGCTTTATTAAATTAACTTGTTAATTGAAGAGATTTAGATGAAAAAACAAGTTTAAAGTATTTTTAAATAAAAGACTGCCATGTGCAAACACATATGATTTAATTCTTCTTTGTAGTTTGTATTCAACTCTTTTTCTTGCCTAGTTGCTTTGACTAGGGTTTGCATTACCATGTTAAGTAGAAGTGGTAAGACCCCAAACCTTTGTCTTATTTTTGATCTGAAATGGGAAGCTTGTTGCTTCTCTCTGTGGTATCTGACATTATCTAGAGGAACAATAATGTATTCATTTTACTTCATTTTACTGATGTACACTCCTTCTAAATCTGGTTTTTTTTTTTTTCACGATTAAAGGATTTTCAATTCTGTAAAATGCTTTTCTGTGTCTATTGGAATGATCAGGTGGATTATACTCTTCATCCTCTTAATGTGGTATACCACATTTAATGATTTCCTTATGCTGCAGCATCTTTTTATCCTAAGAGTAAATCCCATTTGATCATAGTGTGTATGATCTTTCTAATATGCTGTTGAACTCACTTTGTTAGCATTTGACTGGGGCTTTTGTACAGTTTTTTTTTTTTTTTTTTTTTTTTTTTTTTTATCAAGGATTTGAGAGTATAATTTCATTTCCTTGTATTTTCTGATCTGGTCCTGTTTGTGTGAATCTGGCCTTATAAAATAAAATTTGAAAGTGTTCCTCCCTCTTCAAGTTTTTGGCTGACTTTGAGAAAGATTGGTATCAATTCTTCCTTAAATATTTGGTAAGATTTATTTAGGAAACTATCTGGTTTTGGTTTGTGGATGAATTTCAGTGCTGGAAGGTTCTTGGTCATCACGTTATTGGTCTGAGGTGATTTCTATTACCTCTTCATGGTCCAGT
This sequence comes from Mastomys natalensis, assembly GCA_021653895.1. Lineage (NCBI taxonomy): Eukaryota > Metazoa > Chordata > Mammalia > Rodentia > Muridae > Mastomys > Mastomys natalensis. The sequence continues at coordinate 1,055,006 of JAJTUV010000171.1, read as the reverse complement.
CTGGGCAGGTTGCTTATGTCTAAGTTTGTCCATTTCTCCTACGCCAACATTTTGACTTATAACTGTTCACTGTGTCTCCCATGAGCCTTTGTACATCTGGTTATCAGATCCAATATTTCTGCACAGGTTTCAGACTGATTTGATCCTTACATTCTCCTTTTCTTAATTTAGTATGTGTTTGTGAATGGTTCCGAGCACTAAAACCATCATACTCTCTATTTTCTGATTTCTTCTTTGCATTTTCAGTCTCTCTTTCACTTACTTCTGTTCTAATATGTGTTACTTCTTTCCTTTGATGACTACCGGCTTCCCACATTTCCCCTTCTCTATTGACTTGAGGTGTAAAATTCATTTAAAATCTGCCATTTGCTCATTGTTGACACTTTTCACTATAAACTTCCTTCTTGGAGCCGCTTGAGCTGTGTCCTGTCAGCTTTGTCAGTCATGCTTCCATTTGTACTTGTGCTAATATTTATTCCATGCATGCTATTATATAATATTATATATATATAATCACACACACACACACACACACACACACACACACACACACACTCTATGGCCTGGTTACTATAAAAGAAAGAAGTTGTTTAATTCCAGTGTATTTGCAAATATTCAATTCTCTTCCTGTTACTGATGTCTAGACGTTTCACTGTGAGCAGGAAAGATACTTATTTGACTTCAATCTTATTAAATTTGCCACATCCTATCCAGTGGCTCAATATATCTGCATCAGGTTTTAACATATGCATTATAAATTATTATATAAGACTATGTTACTGTTTATTCCTATAGCACTTGTCTTTTATTTTACTTGTGAAGGCAGATAAGAAATATAAACTATAGTTTTTAAATTATAATTTGCCATTCTTCAACTGTATTACTCTATGAGATAAAAGAAAGCCTCGCACTTTCGAACCTCAAAGGACTCTATCATGAGCTATGTCTTTTTAACCAATGCAAGTCCATGTCTAAATATCTGCAAAACGCCAAGCCAACACTGAAAACTGCAAAGTTCTATTATGAAGTCCTTTCATAAGTTATATCAAAGCACAGAAACACTTAGGAATGGAAATGAGTTGCATCTTCTTATGACACACTTGCACATTGAACAATATTTACTAAATGCATGAGCTCCTGGCTTCTTCTTTAAAGATTAAACTAGAAGAACAAACAAAGGAATTTTGATGAAAGCATCTTAGACTGATGTTGGGGAGGGTGGAGATAAAGCTTAGACTGGCACAGATCTGCTCAGCTAACCATTGTGACAAGAAGCCAGTTTCCAAGTTCCTTGAGGAAGGCATTTTTTTTTTTTTTGGTTGTAATGTTCTATCACAAAATACCCCCAAACAATTATGAACAGAAATGTAAGGTCTGAATATACACATAATTGGGGTACATGTTTGATTATGAATGTGAGATTGTTTGACGTAACATGATTTTTACCTTGCATGTCAGTAATTAGTTAGGGACAGTCCTGACTGTGATGAGCTTGCCCTACAAATCTTAGATTTCCTAGGTGACACATTAATTAACGCAAATTTCCTTCCTCGGGAACTGATACTTTGCAGAGTCTAAGTTTATCTCCCCACTCTTGTCCTGTCACAGACTCAGTCTTGGTACTTTCATCTTGAGAGTAAGTGACAGCAAAATAAATAAATAAATAAAATAAGAAGCATAAATAATGCTGCCAATGGCAAAGTTGTCTGAGAACTTGGGAAGGAAAGGGTTTATTTGGCTTACACTTGCACACAAAAGTCCAGGAAGTTAGGGCAGGAACTCAGGGCAGGAAGCCAGAGGCAAGAACTGAAGCAGAACTACAGAACTATGTAACTTACTGGCTTGTTCTCCCTGGTTTGCTCAGCTACTTTTCTTATACCTTCTACACAGAAGGCCATCCCACAACATTATTAATATAGAAAATAAGCCATAGACTTGCTTATATGCCAATCTAATGGAGGAAGATATTCCTCATTGATGCTCTTTCTCATTCCTGATGACCATAGCTTGGGTCAAATCGATTAAAAACCTCATCAACTCAGATATAATTTGGGTTAATGAAATTAACTTATTAATCGCATATGTTGGGTTGATATCTACTTTGTTTCATACTAAAAGATATCCAGGAATCATAGAAGAGAGAAACAGAAGCCAGTCTGTTTAAGTAGGAACCTGGAAGTCAAATCAGCAACAAATTATTAATCCCTGGCATCTGTCTCTCATTTCCTGAGAATGTATCTGATTATTAAACACAGACCTTTTCAAGTCTGGAATAGCTATCAGGGGTGCTGAGTAGTTAAGGCTCAAGTAAGATCCTTCAAAAAAAATTGGAAGTTGTCAGAATCAAAAATAAGCAAATTAAGGTTTCAGTGTCTCACCAGCCACTTACCAAAAATAAGGCTTGTGTAGAACCACTGAAGACTTCTACCACTCTTGATAATTCTCACCGAAGCCTACATACTTGTCATTGACTTTGGTTCACTGTAATTCTAGAACCACCAAGGAATAGCTGCACCACTTTCAGAAGGGCCCCTGGGAAGATCATGTGACTGGTCACTGGGATTCAGCTGAGAAGAAAATGATTCTGCCTTACACTCTATTTCTGTAGTGATTTTTGAAACAACTCTTTAAATTTTCTTATTTTTTCTTTCCATAGAATAAAATTATATATTGTCATATACTTGCCACAGAGAAAGCCATAGCAATTTTAGAGGACCCTCAGAAGAATAAAGACTGACAGGTGATTAAGGGCAAGACGTTGGCTATTATTATAGTCACACCTCCTTGAGACTGAGATACGCATGTTAGTAGGCTCTGAGAAGAGGCATGCAGCCCTCATTAATGTTCTATGGGAAAACCAGCGTCCTGTCACAAAGATAACACAAGGCAAACAGGTTGGTTTTGGAATTGGGGTATGAACTATCCCCAAGAGCTCTTGTGGGAGGCTGGCTTCACAGTAGAGGACTCTTCAGAAGTGGAACGTTTGAGAATGATTCCACATTACTGAACTATGCCTTCTCTATCACGAAGCTCTGCCTACTGCAGGCCCACAATAGCGGGACTATGTAACCAAGGATTAGAACCTGTAAGACCGTGAACCAAAACAAATCTTTCTTTCTTTAAGTTTTTCCTTTAGGTATTTGCACAGTACTGGGAATGCTAACACAGTCACTCTTACCAAAACCATGGTGGACTGAATTGAACTGAAAGAAAATGAGAGTCTGAGGTGGAGGCATGATTCCTGGTATGGTTTTAAGTGAGAGCTGGTGCAAGCTACCCTTCCCCTAGCTTGTTCAGAGGTTGGGAGAAGGTGATTCAGGGAAGGCCTTGATAAGACTTAAGGGGCTTACTGTTCTATCTCCACCAACTTTCTCACCCTGCTGCTTGCCAGGATCAGCACACTGCACACTGGTGTCCATCCCTCTGTTGATCTCCCCCTGCAAATGTCTTTTGGCTCCAAGTCAAATTCATGCTGATGCCTAGAAAGAGATATCGCTTGTCATAAAGCTATGCCAAGATTGTTTCCAACCTAAACATTTCTCTTTTCTAAATCCAGGCACCTGGATTTGGGATGTCCTCAGATGAAAAGTGACAAAGATGAAAGACACACAGGCTGGCGGCTGCAGAATTTCACATTAGACAGACATGATGTTTCAGAAACCTTTGTAAGGGATAGTAAATTCAACATTCTAAATGCCCTGGGCTCTGTTTATCTCTAAGGATCTTTAGGGGGAAAGCATGTGGTCTATAAATCCGTTTTTCTGCTTTCTTAGCTGGGGGTTCAGGGACATGTTAACTACCCCCTTGGAAGCCTGCCACAAAATAGGCCTTCCTTGGCTTTAACTCCTGCAACCTGGGGGGATTCTAGAAATACAGGACGGCAACAATTGTGCTATGAAGCAAGCACCTTAAAATATGTTTTCTATTAAAAAAGAGATGCTTATTTCTGCATTATGAGGTTGGTGATTGCTTCACTTAGAGAATTTTCTAGAGATGTCTTTGAAAAAAAAAAGGGGAGCTGAATGGAAAATGAGTATAATAATTATTTTTTAATTGAGTCTTCTAAAAGAATTTAGTGACTCTTTCAAAGGGAAATTTGGTGAGTATGGTATGTCACAATATATAAGCCACATTGTGAGTATTTTAGAACTGGTAAGAAACAGAAAATTGGGAACAGAAATCAATGGTTATTTCTCAGCCTCTGATGAAGTTAATAGCTCCTACCTTAAGAATCTGATTCTAGCTAAGAATGTAGCACTAATTTCCTTCAATGTATTTATTAACAACCTGGAAGAGTAAAAGGTGCTAATGTAAAATAATTACACAGTCCATCATGGGTGGGAGGAGTTGTGAAGGAGACAGAAGTGAGTCGTCAAGAATGCTAAGAAGAGAGATATAGTTTAGCTTAGGGAAAGTGGTACCATGCTAAGAACCATTTCCAATCACTCTGCGAAACCTTTAAAATGAGTGAGAGACGACAGTTTAGACATGTTGGAAAGGCAGCCCATCTTGATTCTAAGGGCCAAGTTCTGTTTTCAGCCAGGTCAGTTTCAACCAGACACAACAGAATTCAGAATTAGCCTGAAAAGAATGTCCCAAGTAATAATATGGAAAAAAAAAAAAAAAAGCAAAAAGCTTAGACTTGCTGTTCTGGAAAGGGACACAGGCAGATACTAAGCTGGGCACAATGCACTTGGCCCTAAGAAGTGGTGTGAACATTGAACATAATTGCAGTAGACTACTCGTGCCTTAAACGGTTCTTTGTGAGTGTGGCTTTTCCAAAGTACTGGATTGTGCCTACAAACATGGGTGCTCAGTTCCATGATGCTTTCCTGCTAATAATCAGTTGTCCACAGAGGGAGAAAGGCTTGGAATGCTCACCGATGCAAAATGTCTCATGTTGTCATTGTTCATGTACTTCCCAGAAGGACCACATCCGAGTTTTCTGCTCTCCATCAGCCTAGTACGGTTTAGTTCCTATAATATTGATTTTTTTTTTAAACCCTCTGGCTCTACAACAACACTAGCAGTGTTTCCTGTTTTAAGAAAGAGAAAGATAAAAAGTAAAACCTCACACGCATAAATAGATCTATTCACTTACAGCAACTTGCACAGACCTGATATCCTGGCTGAGGTTGGAAGATCACACGTTCAAGCCCACCTGACTGTGGAGTCAATTCTAAAGCAGACTGGGCAACTTAGTGATAATCTTTCTAAAATAAAACGTTAGAAGAGGGCTGGGGATCCAGCTCAGGGGTGGCTCATCTGTGTATTTGGTAAGACCCTCCCTGGGCTTAGTCTTTGATGGCCAGTCAGAAACAGAGAAAATCATGCTTCTCTGCAGTACACATCTGCATATAAACATGTGTGTGTATGTGTGGTGTGTATAACATACATATACTTACATATAACATACATATACTTAAGTAAATTGCTTCCAAATTCAGAAATTAGCTCAACTAGTGGGTTATTTGTAAGATCACATATTTTTCTATAGGTTATAAACAAAGACAATAGAATGCATTACTGATAGAAATATAAAAATAATATGTAAAAGAACTATGCCACACCAGAACCATGATTTTACATGGTGTGTGTGTGTGTTTGTGTGTGTGTGTGTGTGTGTGTGGTATCTTTTAAGACTAATATAGTACACTTTCCCACCATTTCTTACTCTCAGTCCTCCCATATACTCTCCTTTCGCCCCTTTCAAATTCATAGCTTCTTTTTTTTTTTATTGATTGTTACATGTACATAGGTGCACACACACACACACACACACCGCACATATTCTCAAATACATCAATGCAATCTGCTCAATCTGTATGTTTCTTATACATACATATTTTCAGAGATGACACACTGAGTATTTGATAACCAAATGGTATGCTCTTCTCTGGAGAAGATTATTTCTCCCCCTTTCAGAATTTCTTAGTTGACTACAGTTTTTTCCATGGCGTTCAGGCCTCTAGAGATTTCCCTGTTCATGTTAGTGTGTATTTTATTGAGCAGGGATTAGGTCCAAATGAAGAGATGTTGATTACTCTTATAGTATGTGTATCACTACTATATCCTTAGGGTTATTATGCTCTGCTGATGATTGTTGAGACAGAAATATAACTTTTGATTTTACAAATATTCTATTTGTTCCAGGACACTGTATTTCTTTGCTTTTATTTAAGAAAAAGAATTGCACTTGGGAAAATTAATTTAGAACGAGAATAGTTTGGTTTTTTAAGAAAACATTTAGTTAAGTTTCAACACAAGTGCTTGGAGTGATCACATTTTAATTGCAAAACAATGATCATTCTCATTACCTTAAAAAACAAGCTCCTCAAACTTTTCTCTGAAATCCCACTCCAGGAAGCTGATTTCTTGTCTAATGGACCTTCATTTTCTCTAGTATTGGTCACTGAACCTGTTGAAATATTTGGAGAGAAGCAAAGGACTAGGGTGGTGAATCTGACTGCCAACCTGATTGGATTGAAAATCCCCAGACGATAGGAAAGCATGCCCCTGTCTGTGTGTCTATAAGGACATATTCAAAGATTATTTTAAACCTCACAGCACTATTTCTTAGGCTGTGAGCTTAGCTGGATTAGAAAGGATATTATTAGAATGGAGAATATTCACCAGCATAACAGCAATTTTCATGTGTTCCTCGATTACCATAGTGGTGTGAACTTCTCTGCTGAGCAGAAGCCTCAACAACCTGACTCAATTTTGCCAAAAGCAGCTTCATGTAGAAACTGATTATTTGTCTCAGAATTCCAAGTCATGGTTCATCATTACAAGCAGGTCAAGGCAGTAAAGGCTTGAAGCAACTTGACATATCACAGTAATTGATTAATACATGCATGCTAGTGTTCATCTCTCTCTTTCTCCACTCTTATAGAGTTCAGGAACTTTTTGTAGGGAGTGATGCTGCCCACAGTGGCAAGGTCTTTCTTCTTCAGTTAATGTAGTCAAGATAATTCTTACAGACCTTGTCTGTAGGTCAACCTCATCTAGACAACCCTTCATTTAGACTCCCATCCCAAGAGATTCCTGATTGTGTCACCGGGAAATTAAAACAAACCATCAAATATGATGTTCAGAAATTTGTGTAGCAGTGAATGTAAATAAATCCTTCTCCCTTAAATGTTTTTATATCAGTGATGCAAAGACTAGAAAGCACAAGTGGAAATCTCGGCTCCAAGAATATGAGTCAACTTTGTGAAGAAGTATGCTCGGAGTGCAGTGGTTTTCCAGCCCATTGTTAAGTCTGAGAAATGCAAGAAATAGCAAAGGGACCACTTGGATAAAATGTTTAGTATCAGAAAGAAAAGGACATTATGAGAGAGAGAGAGAGAGAGAGAGAGAGAGAGAGAGAGAGAGAGAGAGAGAAGGAGTGAGAGTTAATTTTTAGATTAATATATTATCTCTTTCCTGTTCCTTCAAATCCTCCCATATATTCTTCCTTGGTCTCTTTCAAATTCATGGCCTATTTTTTATTAATTGTTGTTATGTGTACACACATGCCACACACACACACACATTCCTAAATGCATAATATAAGCTACTCAGTCTGTAAAATGTTTCTTGTGCATACATGTTTCAGAGATGACCAGAGTATTTGGTAACCAACTGGTGCACTTCGGATGTCTTGGGATGTTGTTTCTTAAATCCTCAATAATGACAGTAGTGGCCTTTATGAGTTACTAACCAAGGCAATTTAGAGAGAAAGTATTCTATTTGGATTACAATGACAGAGGGATGAGTCCATCGTGGTGGAGAGGCAGGAGGAGAGAAAGGGAGACAGGGAGGGTGCACAACGTGGTCATTGGATTCCTTAGACACAAGTCCTGGCAAACTGCCTTTCCTTTCTTTAGTGAGGTGGAAAATAAGGCTGAAATAAATCACATTGGTTGGGACACAAATGTTGGCAGGTGAAAAGAGGAGAGGACGTACAGGCACAAGTTGAAAGCAGTAACTATGGAGTGTATCAATGAGAGAGCACAGAGTCTCAATCCAACAGGCCAATGAGCAAACCTTGGGAATTTCACATGGCTCCCTGGCCCCATGGAGACCCTGAAAATCTTCTCAATGTATCTGGGTGGGATCTCTTGCCACCACTCACAGTCGTTGTGCTAAGGCTCCAGAAATGTCATGAGAAATATCAACAGCACCTACGTGCATCCCTTCATCAGAGCACCTTCCCCCAACATGGTAACCGCAACTGTGAGGGTCAGAGAGGATATCCCCAAATTGAGGTTTTGAAAAAGTGCTTCAGGCAAGATGGAAAGTGGTCAAGATGGTTGGGGGAAATTTTTAATTTATACTAGAATGTATACTAGTGTTAAATGCTATCTAGAAGAAAGAGGATAAAAGGGAACATGCAGACAGGAGAAACAGAAAGTTCACTATGTGTGGGCCTTTGGTAAGACAAAACAGAAGATGCCTTCTTCAATAGAAGCTCCCGAAATGAAAGAGTCTTATAATTCTTCCACCCAGTGCTGTCAGCCCTTGGCATATTTCAGCCTGAGATACATTAACAAACAAGGAGAGGCATCCCCCAGGGCCTCTAATAACATTGGCTTCATGCATCATTTCCTCAGAGGAATAGTACACCATGTATTTCTTATTCCTGGTGTGTCCTGGCTCAGAAATAATGGCTGTGCTCACCTGCTTACTCCTGTGTGTTTTACAACCCTCCTAAGCTTTGTTTGTCTTTCTCGTGTTCTTCATGTGCATGCCACACTACACAGGCCAACATAAAAGGGACACAGACACAATACAGGATGTGTCTGTGTCTGTGGTGTGGCAGGGAAGGTCTTTCACATCTTTTATGGATGCAAGTGGAGGAGGAATCTAAAGTAAATAAATGTCCGTGCAGCAGACACTGAAGTGAGCATAAATAAGCAAAACCATCAGGGATCCCCGAGTTCCATCAGAGCAATTTGTCCTCGACATATATCTGGCCTCTGGATATCTCTTTTTGCCAGAGTCAGCCAGGGGCTATCAGTGTTCTCATGGGTGGCCACACAGAACACACAGGTGTCTTGTCTTCCTGGCCCATGGTGACACAGCTGCCCTTCTGAAGCCTGTGCCCAGAGTTAATAGGGCAGCTTCATATCCCAAATTTTTCATTCTCTACTTTTTACCAGGTCCTGGAGCTAGAATCCTGACAAGCAGAAGCCAGGCCTCTGCTAGAAAGAAAACACAGGACTTGGTCTTTCTGTGTAACCTCAAGAACTGTCTTCCCACAACCCCTAGCCTCGGAAGTCCCCACCCAGCACTCAAAGACTTCTGGGCAGTGGGGAAGCCCTTGCTGGCTCTAAAGGACATTCAGCTCTCTCCATCCAATGCCTCGCCTCACAAAATGGCAAAAATGGATTCAAGAGACACAATCTACACTGCTGGGCCAGGAGTCCCTGTCATGACTCGAGAGATGACTATGGTAAACCATAGGATGAAAGACAAGAGTGTGGGATTGTGCCTCCATTTTGTGATCACCACATAAGAGTGTATTTATTTGATAGGCAAATACAGAACCTGAAGAAATGAAGAGAGCCAGCCACTCATTGCCAGGGTGAATCACAGGCCAAGTTTTTTTTTTCTTTCATTACAATTTTCATTAGCATATTATAATGTTATTTGTATGGCATGGAGAATAGATGATGTGTCTGGTCACACTGAGATGCACAGTGGACTTGGTGCAGCTGTAAACAGTACTTAAGATTCAATTTCCTCCAATCAGAGTTACACAGACAAAGGCACTACTCAACTCAACTCCGACCCTGGCTACAGATAGAGCTAAATCCAACTCCCCTCATCTTGCCAAACCTTCTGAAATCCAGACTGTCTCTTACCTGATGCCCATGTTTGTACCAGAATAGAAGCATTTGTCTTCTGCAGTCTTTCAGCACACCCAGACACATGCCGAACCTTTGGCAACTGAGTGTGTGGGTATGGAGCTTTGAGTTCATCATTTATTAATCACCTAGGCTTATTTAATATTAAATTAAGTCTCATGCCGGCAATTTTAAATCAGCTCAAGAAGTCCTTGAATCACTCACCATGGGCTCAGAAGGGCACCAGGTATTGCAGGAGACTCCAAAATGCAGTAAAAGGAAATTAGACCCTGCACTTGCCTGTGTCCATCCACTGCAGAGGACAGAGGGAAGGCTGTGGTCACAGATAACCTGAAGAGCTGTGTTGTCACAGGACACGTTCTTTCCACAGGATGCCTGTGTACATGGAACACTTTGTAACTCGAGGCCCATGGTCTTTCTATGCTGTCCCTCACTCAATGGGCACATGCTCTATATATGGTTATATGGTGCACAAGGACAAGGTAGGTGGGGAAGTAGGTATTTGTCTAAGACTGTTTCTTTAAAAAAAAAAAAAAAAAAAAAAACTACGTAAGGCAAGAACTAAGTAATTGGGTAGAGAAAGAATTTGTCTAAAGATGGTGAGATTTACAGCAGCAATCAATCCCTAATTCTCCCACCAACACCAAGGGCAATGCTCATGCTGTCTCTCCATAGGAGACAGTCTTTTGTCTCCTGGCCACATAGCATCTGTTGCTTATTGACTACTTATGGGGAGAAGAGTCTATTGAAGGGTTTATTTGGGTATTTTGTTTTGTTTGTTTTTTATCATCACAAACTATCCTGTATATATAGTACAAAGGGTTTAGAATAATTTCTCCTCCACCCTAAGTAAAATGACTGTGTTTAGTCATCTCAGCTTTCCTACAGATTCCCATCATCCTTTTGGAGTGTTGGAAATATCCCAAGAGTCCAGTCATACCTGTCACTGGGGTGAGGGTACACTGTTCAGCATACTCAAGGCAAGGTCATGAGAGTCAGCCTCTGACCCAGAGGTTCTTGGTCTAAGCTATGGAAACTTGTCCAGGAGTGGTATTTTGCCCTCCTCCTCCCTCCCCCTCCCTCCCTCTGGAAATCTTAGCAGTCCTGCGAGCATCAGCAGATGCCAGGAAGACTAAGCAAGTCTCATGAAGTGAGCTGGCCTACCTGCAAATGGATGAACTTCATTTCCAAGCTATTTCCCAATTGCCAACTCATCAACTCTCCCAGTGTCCCTTTAGCTGCTTTCACCCTCAAGCGTGTGTTTCCTTTGTTAAGGAAAGAATGATTTCAATTTTTTCTAGACTCAATGTACGTATGATTAACATTGCCACTTTCAGATTGCACTTTCAGGGCTCTCTGTTCCTGCTCTGAACTCGCATGCTCTTCTGCATTACACTGAAATAAAAAGACAAGAGTTTCATATGCTCTTCATCATGTGCTCTTCAGTCTTCAATAACCTCACTAGTTGGACCGTGAAGTCTAACAGAAGTTAGAATTTGGCATGATGAAGGAAAAGGTTGGTGCCTTATGGGAAACCCCAGTGGGCAACAGTGTGGGGACCATTACCAGGAGAACAGCTTTTTAGGACCAGACACCAGGAAGGATGAGTGGAGGACATGCCTCCATCAGGGAAAGCCTGAGGGTTGAGGAAAGGAATTGATGCTTCTTTTATAATTACATTCCTGCTCTAAAAGTCAGTTCCAAGGAGGAGCCCATTAAACACATGGGAGAGTGGAAGCCCGTAGAGAAAGAACAAATGTTTCTTCACTTTGTTCAATCAGATAATTGAGTCCCAGAAGCTTCTGCGCTCTTTGCAGTCACACCCATAGCATCCAACTCAGCCATGGAAACGGGACACAACTGGAATGCTCATTGGTAGTGTTAATCCGTATCAGTGCCCTGTGGTTGCTATAACAATTGCCCCTAAATTGCTATAGTGCTTAGTAGAGATGTGTTTTCTCACAGTTTTGGCCATTCTGAAGCTCAACTCAGTAGCCCTGGGCTAAAATTAAGGGGTCAGCAGAATCATCTCCATTTGGAGGCAGGAGGAGACAATCCTTTCCTTCTCTCTTCTTGCTCCTGTTGGATTTCAGCATTCATTGGCTTGTAGCTATACTACTCCATTCTCCAAGACAAACTTCAGCTCTTTCTCTGTTTGGTTTTCACATGGCCAGTCCCTCTATATATGTTGCTAGCACTCTAAGCATATTTATAATGTCATTTATGGCTCAACTGTTAATCTAGGAAAGTATTTCCATATAAAGCCATCATATCTATTCCATATATTTATATCTATTCCTTATCTATTTATATTCAGATAAATCAATCATATTTACAAATTTATCCCTCTATTCATGCTCCTCCTATCTATCCTTCACTCCCACCATTCCTCTTTCTCCCACACTTTCCTACATAAGGAATCATTCATGGAGTCCAGGAATTAGAACCCTAATGTTTTAGAATGGCATTTTCAACCTGTAACAGAGTGCAAAAATAAATAGAAAAAATAAACAATAAAATAACAGCGTTTTAAAAGGAGATGATTTGGAAACACTTCCTGGAAGCTAGGTAAAGGTCATCAGTGGCTGTAAAAATGTCAAGAGGTGACTTGATAGAGAAAGGTGACCAGGCAGTTGCAGGCCTTGGTGGACGTGGATCAGACAGTCCAGTGAGACACTTCAGGCAGAAGCCACACTCCAGGATGCCTAGAGTAAGAGAAGATGAGAAATAAACAGAGCAGAGAAATTCTTTTTATAATATAATGGTGGCTTGGCTTTCTGCCTCTTCAACCTCTGAATAATATCCCCACCCCCCACACATACCTCTTGCCTTCAATAAATCAGGAAGTCTTTGTGTTCCTCTAGTTTGGGCTCCATCTTTCTCAGTCACAGCCCCTGCCTCCCTCCTTTCTTTCTCTCAGTCTTGTTCCCTCAGCTACACAAGGCTTCCTTTGCCTGTCTCCTGATAAGGAGTCCTGAATACGCAGTATCTATCATGCAAGTCCCACAGAAAAGAAAAGTCATGGAGTATCAGAAAGGAGGAAATTGCAAGAGTAAGAAACCTTTATTTATATTTTTTGTTGGATGAATTAAATTAAATGATAAATAGAAAGAAAACAGTTTCCAAGCTGTTTGGCACTACACATGGATATACAGATGCAACTAAGCACGTAGAAAATCACAGGCAAACTTAAAGGCAATAATTAGAATAATACTTAAAAAATCTTCACAAAAACTTGTTTGTTATTTTTTCCTCATATGTAATGTGGGAATTTTTTCTTATAGAAAATTAAAACTTAGTAGTGTAACATAGCCTAATGTATCTATCCCATTATGTAAATACCTAGAAAAGCCAAGTATGGTGTCATATGCACTAATCAGGAGTCTGAGTCAGGAGAATCATGAGTTCAAGGCTGTCTGAGCTATACAATCAGATCATTTCTAAGCAACTGCAAAAGCAATAACAACAAAACAATCAAAGGAAATGCAAGAGAAATATGTATGCAAGTTTAATGGGGTTTAGATTTTAAAAAAAAAAAAAACTTTTGGTACATAGAAAAAGAGCTTACAGAGAAATTTAAATATCTATAGCCATTTTATTCATCCCAAATCTTTAACAGCCCAACTGTCCATCAGTTGGTGAGAGGACGAAACAAAGGATCATGGTGCAGAGGGGCCATTGAATGCCTCAGGGATACAGAAGAATAAACCATCAACGGATACACTATGGAGGGACCCCCAAACACACTGTTGAGCAGAAGAAAAACAGATCCACAAGCACATGATCAAATTGACAGTATTTGTATAAAGTATATAGAATTGATACAAACAGTACACACGGTGGTTACCTGGCGACCAGTCCAGTCGCGTCAGGGACATTGATAAGAAAGGCACAGGGAATTGGAACAAAGTGTTCTGTTTCTATTTGAAGATCCCACTGTTAGGTTAGCAGTCTACTATGTCTGGATAACTTTCTGAGATTGGGCAAAATGGAGGACCCCCTTTCTCAATGGGACTTCTCCTCTCTAATTGTCTTATCTGAAGAGTTTCTCTAAGCACAGGTAGCCTGACCTTATCTGAAGGATGCCCCTCCACAGAGCTCTCTCCAAGTGCTGCATGATTCAGCACATAAGTTCCTCTCAGCCTGTGATAGCTATTCCTGGCTGTCAACTTGACTACATCTGGAATGAACTACAATCCAAAATGGAGGGCACACCTGTGATCCAGATCTTGAGGCTGGAAGACACAGGTTTCTGACCTGGATCTTGACATGGAGATCTTGAGGCATAGTGGCCATGTAAAGCTTAGGCCCAGGCAAGATAGTACACACCTTTAATCCCTTGGAGTCTGAGGTAAGCAGATCTCTGAGTTCCAGGTCAGCCAGGAACAAAGTTCCAGATCCAGTCATGGTGGTACACACCTTTAATCTGGGTCACACCTTTTTCTGGAGGCCTACATAAGGACATTGGAAGAAGGAAGATTCACACTTCTTCAACTGCTTGCAAGTAAATACTTCCAGAACATATGTTGGAACCTACTTCTACAGAAGACCAGCTGAAACAACTAGCCTTGTGAGACTGAGCAACTACTAGATTCTTGGGCTTCCCATTTATAACTGCCCATTGTTGGGTTTAGACTATAGACTGTAAGTCATTACAATAATTTCTCTAATATATAGAAACATTCACAAGTTCTATGACTCTATAGAACCCTGACTAATACACAGCGCTTCCCTCTGTATGATAATTAGATACTGTGTTATGACCAATCAGACTTTCCTGCTCATAATTACAAAAATCCTAATATACCATGCCCTTGGAGCAATAAAGTAGAGCTGTCTCACTAAAACTGTCTCCAGAGGTCCTTCTATCATACCCAAGACCTTTGAACCTTGCCTGAGCCCTCTGCTTTCTCTGCCCTCATGAGCCAGTGGCCAACAACTTCCAGAGAAAAGGGAGACCCACATGTTTTGACTTGGTGATAGCTACATGAGCCCAGGAATTTGTCAAAGCACCTCTGAAGATATATTTAAGATCAGTTTGTTTTATTATGTTCAAACTAAAATTTGATCAACTAGATTTTTAAATCAATGCTCCACTAAGAGGATAGCTACAGGTATACCTTAGGAGACTTAACAGTTTCCTTCTACTTGGAAAAGGTAAGGTGATTGGCTGCTTTGAGTCAAACTGAAGGGATAGAACAAATATTTCACCACCAGAGAGGTGGGGGAACTACTACCAAAGAATCCCACACTGAGCTAGACCATATCCTCCATTCCCTGGGTTAAGATAGTTTTGTTTACAAAAGTCAATGTCTACAAAAGTCATCTACAAAACACACTCACAAAAATAAGCAAAAAGGAGAATTAACATGGCTGCTTTTATGAAAGATGCCTGGGACCTTCAATGACAACAATAATAGTTTTATATATAGTTGTCCCATCAGACACCCTCATGCCAGTCATTTGTGCTGACATGTGCAGCCCATGTTACTTCAAAATCCTGTCATTACACTGCGCCAAGGAACACGGAACCAACAATGACCAACACTCATTTCCTGAAAAGCTGGGCTTACAATACAGCCAGCAAAGTCTTCAGAATAAATAAAATGTTAAGAAACAAAAATTGGGGCTTATGGAATGGCTCAGTCAGTAAACTGTTTGCAATGTGACCAGGATGACCTGAGTTTAAAATCCCCAGAACACACATGAAACCAGCCAGGTGCAGCAGTACATGCATGTAATCCCAACACTAGGGACACAGAGATAGGGGAATCATCTCTAGGGCTTGCTGGCTAGCCAGTCTAGCTGATTTGGCAAGTTCCAAGTTCAGTGAGAGAGCCTGTCTTAAAAACTAAGGAGGAAAAGGACTGGGGAGTTGGCTCAGATGGTAAAGCGATGTTACAGATGCATCACAACTTGAGTATGGCAGATTTACAACCTTTGCCCTACAGAGGGAGGAGGTAACCAAAGCAATGATCAAGCTCACTAGCCATCCAGTAAGCTCCAGATTCAGTGACTCTATCTCAGGAAATAAGGAGGGGGTGCAGGAAGAGCTACTGAGAAAGTCACTCAATGATGACCTTTGATATTTGACTTCCACACACATGTAAACAGTTATGGACACCTACCTATATACTCATATGTATACACACAAACATATATGCCTTATTAGCCACAGGAGATATAAAACAAAGACCTGTGGACAGATACAGGAAGTATACCCAGAGATACTGAAGTCATCCAAAGGCATGATTATAAAAGCAGAGTGCTCTGTCTTCATTTATGTTGGTTGTAAAACGTATCTTGAATAGACTCAACATAGGGGAGGAAGGGTTTATTTGGCTTACAGTTCCAAAATACAGCACCTCATTTCAGAAAGTCATGTCAAGAACTCAGCTAGTCTCATCATAGTTAAAAACAAAGAGATTAAATACTTTCTTGTTTACTAACTTACTTGAGCATATACTCAGCTAACTTTCTTCACTCATACAAGGCCCAGCCTAGAGAATGGTGACACCCACAGTGAGCTCCATCTTTCTACAAAATTTCTAGATAATTCCATATGAACCCTCTCTTTCCAGGTGATTCCAAGTTGTACCAAGTCTACAGTTAAAACCATTCATCAAAGAGAACATACCAGTTTTCTCAGGCTGTTCTCATAGTGGAGGATTCTTCAAAGTGGTACTGTATTGTAGTGCAGGAGACACAGCTTTCCTAACTTGTTGGATATAGGTTGACCTTTGAAAGGGGCATGCCTTTTAGCTGAGGACAATTCCTAGCAGTCTACTTTTAGTTCAGACTCTTCAGTAGCTGAGAAATAAACCCCTTGCTTCTGAAATAGATATAGGTAAAGACATCTTATTAAACAGTTATTTCTATCCATGCCAATTCACTAACATGTTAGAGCACACCCATGCAGTGCATATAATGATGTTTTAGTCTCTCTTTCTCAGAATGAATATACCAAAAACTAAAATAAATCCCTGAAATTATTCTTTTAAAAGCTTCTGCTTTTGTGTGGCTCCCAGGTTTCAGTCTACCCTATTTAATTGGCCTGGGAATACTGAAGTAAAGAAATCGGTGCAAAGGCATGTGCTGACTGGTGATTCCCTAGAGTGTCAGCCTTAGGCAAACAGAGAGTCCCTGGGGAAGGACACATCTTCAACCCAGGCAGCAAGGGAGCCACATAGATGAGGCACCCAAAAGCATAAGCTCACAATGCAAACTGCCACGGCAAAAAGAGCAGACAGAATCCACCACAAAATCCATATAACCAAGCTATTAAGGGTAGGCAACCAAAGAAAAGTGTCCTAGTAGACAAGACACTAACAATGAGTTTCTAAATTAAAATTATGAGACAGTCAACAGAAGCAGAGAGATAAACATATCTGAAAATGTCTTTTTAAATAACAGAAATCAAAGGAAGAGGCTGTAACTGACACATTTCTAGAGAAAAGTAATAGTAAAGTATAAAAGTGAGTGTGGGATTATGGTTGCAGGTTTTCACAAAGGACGAAACAATGAATCTGGCAATTCACAGAATTTACAGATTTCAAATAGGGCTGGTGAGACAGTTCAGTGAATTAAAGTGCTTGCTGCCAAGTTGAAGACCTCAATTCCATCTCTGACCTGGAAGGAAAGAATCAACTCCTATAAGCTGCCCTCTGACCCCATCATCACACACACACACACACAACACACACACACAAACAACACACACACATACACACACACACGCACACACACAGGTAAATAAATAATAAATACATACATAAATAAATAAAACTTTAAGTAGAGATTTTAAAATTAGAAAAACAACTCAGCCATTAAGATCACTTGCTGATTTTGCAGAAGACCCGGGTTTGTTTCCTAGCACCCACAGTGCGACTCACAACTGTCTTTAACTCTATTTCCAGGATCAAGGATGCTTCTTCAAGGTACCATGGACTCCTGGACACACATGTTGATCTTATACTCATATAAGCCCACATGCATAGAAATAAATTTTAAAAATCAGTTTTTTAAAAGTTTCAGACAGAAAGGAAAACATGTCCAAAGGCTATCAAAGCAAAAGATCTTTGGAGAGCCAGAAGAAGAAAATGAATCTACTTAAATTTAAAAAGTAATCAAAACAAAATACTTTTAATAGCAATGATGAAAGTAGAATACGGCAAATGATGTATATTTTACACAAACAGCTAAATTATATATTAGCGTTACGGGTGCTGAGCATAACTTGCAGCTGTATTCATTTTCACTGGGCTGTACTTTATTCCAGAGAAACTCATGTCCATCTTTATTATTCATTAATCACATTCTTGGGGTTGTCATAAAATACTTGGATAAAGATATTTAGAAAAGTTAGTTTTCCTCAGAGTTTAAGGCGATAAAGTAGGAGAGGCAGCTCTTGACTGTGGTGGCTATGGCTCACATCTGGGCTGGTCAGCAAGCAGGGACATGAAAGGAAAGAGGGATAAAAAATAAAATTGAACACCCCATAATCCACTTCCTCTATCAGGGCACTACCTCCTAAAAGTCTACAATCCCCTAAAACAGAGCCACAAGTGGAAGCCACATAGTTAAACACTTGAACCTTAGGAGTAGGTAACATTTCACGCCCATATAGTTTCAAATCCTAACAATATGTGGCAATGGTCATAGCCCCAAATCCACAATAGTCCCAAATGATACTTGCACATATATTCTTTATTGTATGAATAGTTAAACTATCACAACCTATATCATACTACTTAGCCAGAAATATTACATGCAACCAGATGAACATCTAGAGAAAAATTCTCAGTAGGAGGTACTCAGTTTCTTAAAGTTACATACATCATAGTATAATTTAAACAATTTAACAGAAAAAAGAAAACTATAGAAGCAGCAAGAAAATCAGATTAGTGGCTAGTAACCAAAGTTTGTGGATGTATAGTGGAAGGGGTAATATGTTCACCTAAGAAAGTCTGTGATAGAGTTAAGTATGTTTATTTGGTGGGCTTATATAAAGCTGAAGTGTTGAGGTTTGGACTTGTGCTACATGTTGCAATGCTAAATATGGACCCCCAAAGTCTGATTGCCCCCAGGGATGAGGAGATCCTCACATAAACCCAAGTGATACTATAAAACCTTGTTCCTTAATTCAAAACTATTGCTGATATAATAAATAAAGGTGTCTATAGCCTATAGCTGTGTAGAAGAGAGGTAGGTGGACTTCAGTTGCCAAGCTCGGGGTCTGAGGCAGAAAAATAGGAGAGAAAGAGAAAGAAGGTAGAGAGAGAAGATGCTATGGGGTAAGGAATTGTGAGAACTGGCCATGAGGGCTGGATAGTTGGAGTAAGAACAGCCCAGGCCAAACATACTAAGTCATATCTCAGGGTTACTGGCAGGGAAGGAACATAGAGGGTAGATTCATCCCAGCTCTGGTCCTTTAAAGGCTTATTATAAATATAAAGATTTATGTCTTTTTTCTGGGACCTGAATGATCAAGGTGGAATAGAAATCCCCAACTGAAATTAAATAAATACCACAATACTTAGGGGCTGAGGGAAAGATAGGAGAAGAGGAGGAAGAGGAGAAAGAAGGAATGAAAGAGGAGATAAAGCAGACGGGAGAGAGCTGAATGTGATCTGGATAAGGCACTTG
The DNA here is from genome assembly GCA_021653895.1 of Mastomys natalensis. Lineage (NCBI taxonomy): Eukaryota > Metazoa > Chordata > Mammalia > Rodentia > Muridae > Mastomys > Mastomys natalensis. The sequence continues at coordinate 1,035,507 of JAJTUV010000171.1, read as the reverse complement.
CCATAACGCCTGCTGGAACTGGAGCACTGGAACCCATGAGGAGGAAGAAGAGAACACACATCCATACACAAGTGAACTTTTAAAAGATAATACAAAATTTAAAACTAATGCCATAGAAGAAAAGGAAACATTCAAATTGTTTTTAAAAATAAGCAATGACACTTTTAATGTTATATTTAAATATAGCTAACAATTCTTTCCTGTTTCATTTCCCCCCTAGTCACCCTTTGAAAGCTTCTCTCCCCAAATGCTGGAGTCACTTCTTCTCTTCTTCCAGCTCCTCGCAGAAGGAAAAGAAGTTTTAAGGAGCACGAAGCTCTGCCACCAGAGAGATGGAAAGCAAGTGAGATGAATTTTAAATGACCAGGGTAAAGAGGGTTGAACATCTGTCTTAAACACAAATAGCTTTTATAGGTGAACAGTGTTATGTGTACAAAAGGGCTTATTCACAGCAAATTTTAGCAGCATTTGTGCTGGAGAGAAGCAATCAATGAGAAGAGAGAAAGAGAGGAGGAGGAAGAAGGAGAGAGGGGAGGGAAGAAGGGAGAGGGAGAGAACAGATAGATACAGAGAGAGGGGGAAGAGGAGGACCAGAAAGAAGGAGGAAGGGAGGGATGGAGGGAGGAAAGATAGAGGAAAGAGGGAGGGAGGGAGGGAAAGTGGAAAGGTGGAGGAGGAGCTTTACCCGTGATCAAGTCTAGAGCCATGCTGCCTTGCAATAGTGTGATCAAATCTCCAATACCTAGTGGAGGTTTTTCGTCTGCACGTCACTCCTTGGCTGAAATAGCTCATACTTTTTTGCTGTAAGCCATGAGCTAGGCCCCCAAGGCCATTTCCTGAGGCTAAGAAATTTTCTTTAATATCTCTTTTGGACCACATTCATTGGCCCAATGGGAACCCTTGCCACATTGCCTGCACATCCTTGGAAGCCTAGGCCTTCTTTCTGGTTTATATTTAGAAAAGAAAAAAAAAAAAACATTTTCCTTAGAGATGTCTTGTTCACAATTTTGTTGCAAATTACCATAATTCCCACAATTAAATTTTGAGATATGAGACCATTAGTGACTTGGTCACAGTCTCTTCGGAAATGACTATATTTCCTGCAATTGAAGCACCAGGCATTTTGATATCAGGGCCTCTAGCTATAGCTTGACCTATTAGCATTGTACTATCCCTTATCCACTCATCCATAGGTGTTACTCACACCTTTAATGGTCTAGTAACGTTTTTATATTCAGTATTCACATTTTCAAATGCAAGGTCTCTATCAACACCCATCTAGAGTCAGGGTCTGCTAAGGCTTTATTCATAGCAAATGATTGTTTTGGATAAGGATAGTATCCAAGAATCGTTCAAACAGTAAACTCAGCGAATAATAGATAACATACAATGCTATAGCCTGAATGTGTGCCTCCCCCTCAATTCCTCTGCTAAAACTTTACCATCAGTGTGATGTCATTGGCTGCTGCAACTGTGAGGAGGTTATTAGTTATGAGATCAGGATGGCGGTGTCTTCATAAATGGGACTTCTATCCCTATGAATGAGAATCTCTTACCCCCTTTATTATGTAAGGACAGCTAGGCACTATCCATGTACAGCCAGAAAACAAACCTTCATTAGATACTGGGTCTTCACATGATCTTGGACTTGCGGCCTCTAGGCCAGAACTCTAAACTTTTGTCAATTATAAAGCACCTGGCCTGAGCCATTCTTTTAAATAACTATTGATGTAAAGATTTCTTAAATTGAAGGAGTGGCACCCAGCCTTGGATAACCTATCCACTTTGTGTCATAGGTTAACACTAATTACAAAAGCATCTTCTCACAGCTGGCAGGCCCTATGTAGTAGAGTTTCCCTAGCCATTCTGGGTAAAGTTACTGTACAGTTACCGTGATATTTCATCCAAAGATTCCTGAGGTGGCACCTACACAGAGAGACAGCCAGACTGAGCAAGATCATCTTATTTTTACAAAGGCAAGCGGGTTTGGATTCCAAGCCTAGAGGATCTCAAGCTAGGTAACACCCACAACAGCTAGGAGCTTCCCATGTGGTCCCAAATATGAGAAGTCCTTCTCTTTCCTCAGGGGTGATACTATGGTAGAGGAGTAACTGCCTTGGATTCAGTATACAAGACACAATGCATCATCCAGAATGATTACTGCTATCCATGGGTGATCCTGGCCTGTTCCATTTTTTAATATAGCAATTGCATTTTATAGCTGGAAGGTTTTGTCCCACCTTTCTCTACTAGGCACAAACAGATTGCATGAAATTTAAACAGTTCTGCAGAGCAGAGGAAATGATTGGCAAAAGGAAGGGACAACCTATAGATAGGGGGGAAATCTTTGGCAACTGTTTATTTTAGAGAAGATGAATATCAAAAGCACACACAAAACTTAAATATCAGAGTAGCAATTACGAGATCAATAAATGTTCAAACAAACCCAATAGATTCTTTTCAAAAGGAGTACAAATAGGCACTAAATACGGGAAGGAAATGGTAAGCATCTTTAGCCATCAAGGGAATGTAAATCAAACTACAGTGAGATTCTCTCCATCCCCTGTCAGAAGGCTATCACAGAGAAAGCATAGAACAAGTGCTGACAAGAATATAGGGGGAAAGAGACATCCGTACATTTCTGGTAGGAATGTAAGCTGGTGAATCCACTATAGGAATCAATACAGAAGCTCACTAAAGTCTAAGAATAGCAGGCTCAAAGGACCCAGACATATGACTCCTGGGTATGTACTCTAACAGAGCCAGAGTTACCATGCAACAGAGAAGCCTGTACATTTATGAACCACAGTATTATCCATGTCAGCCTAGTAATTCATTTATGAATGAACAGATAAGGAAATTATTATTTCTTTATACTATGTTTAGTGTGAATACACTATTATTCAGACCTTAAGGGGAACAAAACCACTCCCTTTGTCAGAAAGTGCACCCATTAAGCAAAATAAGCCAGACTCGAGATGCATAAGACATATACCATGTGTATTCCCTTGTAGGTGGAGTTGAAGATGAAAGGAAACTATTAAAGAGGAAGAGAGGCTCTAAGGTATGAAGATGAGGACCAAAGGGAAAGACAGTCAAGATATACAATATGCTCATATGAAAACACTAACAAAAGTCATTATTTCCTACTTTAAATACATGCTAACTTAAAAAGACACAGAGACAACTCTCCCTGGAAATCCAGCACAATACAGGAGTTTGGTTCAGAGCATAGGTTGTCAAAGGGACCTTCCTAACCCTTGCCTCTGACGGATTTACTAAGGAACTGTGCTATGGAACCCCCAAATTCAGCAAGTGTAAAATAGATTTCCTTCCCCAGCTCCCATCTTTCTTCTTCTGTTCTTTTGATTCAGGGAACAGACCCCCCCCCACACACACACACATACACACAATCCAGATGCTAGCTATCAGCCTTCGCCTTGGTACCATCCATTCCTAACCACATCCCACGGCCAGCCTGCTCTCAAATCTCTGTTATCCCATCCTTCCTCATACTGTGCTTTGCTTCATGGTTTCTCCCCTAAACAAATTCCCCTTTCGGTGTCTTCTCTCTCTTACCATCTTCTTCTCTGCTGTTCCACATGAGGGAAGTAAGCCGCATCCATTTTCTCCCCTTGCTCAATTCTGCAGAGCCTTCCCTCACCCAATCGGAATTCCAGATTGACAAAAAAATGGGCTTTGATTATCTGTCCCTGCTTATACTATTTATTGATTACTTCAGATCAATGGCTGTAAGACCAAACTAGTGGCAAAGTTACCAGGATTACTGGCTCTTTGTTCATTTGCAGCAGGCCCTCTCCAGGAACACCTATCCACGGTGGTTTCATACTGGTCCATTCGTTGAGCTTTCAGCAATTGTGTCCCTGGCGACCTTGTCCAGGAAGGAAATGGCCTCACCATTCCATAGCACAGAGGGACTTGTATTCAGCTTGTGCCTCCGTCTTGCTTGACATCTGCCACACAATGTTGAAATGATCTATTAAAATGATTTTTTGCAATGCAATTTTTTTCTTGTCTTGTTCTTTCCCAACAACTGGCATGATTAGGAAGCACCTCAGAGCCTAAATAGACAAATGTCCCGCATGGTTTTATGCCTTTCGTATATGTTTCCTTAGTTATGTAAAATGCCATTTACCTGCTGGGCAAGCTCTGTTATTCATGTGTGGGAAGAACCAACAGGAATCAGGAAGGAAGAGAAAACGGGGCTCAGCGGCCTCCCTCTGACTGCAAGAAGATCCCAGATGCCTCACACATTCCTGAATTTCAACGTAGGCTGAGGTGGAAAAGGGAAAAAAATCACAGTCGAAATGAAAATGGTTAAGTTAATTAATTGCAAGCTTGCTTGTAGGACCAGCACGTTTATTTAATCAGTTGCCTAGTAACCTGCGTGGGTATGTGAATCTGATCAGCCTGCCTCAGGGACAGCCGATGGGCCATTCTTTCTACCAGCTTTCGTGTCTGTATTCTTATGCTTTGGGGCGGAAAAAAAAATCTAAATTCCCCTTCTGCCCACGAGCAGGGTGGTTGTGAGGTGGAAGCAAACACTCATCACTGCTGTCTCTGTTCTCACAGTCACTCCACCGACCCCAAAGCCAAGGAAGAAGGTCTCTGCAAGAATGTGACCTTTCTGGTGCATCAGAGGTTAAGAAAAATCACCCACATCCGTTTTCTTCCTGGAGCGACCCACACACCAATGACTTGGCTCTCAGATCTGTTTTGCTATATGCACCTAGTAGGTTTCCACAAAACATAATGAGTTAGGTCTTTTGCCTATGGCAGAATAAGGAAGATGAAATAAACGGGGTTCCCCTCCCCTTATTGGCTTCAGTCACGTGAGTTGTTTTAGTGACCTTAAACAGAGAGACTGAGAGTAGATGCTGAGTTTGATCACGTATGGCCAGCCCAAGATAAACTGCGCACTGTTGTTTCCTGTCTGGAGAGAAAGGAATCAGACAGCAGCAGGCTCCTGAACACTCAGCACTCTGGCTCTAGATTTATTGGAGGATTTGAAGACAAGAATTTGCTGGTAGGTTCCCACCTCCCTTCTGCTGTTTCCCTGGCTGGTTATTTTGAAAGTTTCCCCCACTACCCCCGTCTTTGTTCCTTCTCCCTGTTTTGAAGCCAAATAAAGAGGAAACATTAATGAAATTAAGCCTGTGTTTCTCCTTTGATACATCATGATCCCATTTCTATACTATTATCCAGTAGGAAACCTTTTCCCCCTATTCATCAGTCTCTATGGATAAAAGAGTCCATCTTCCATAAAGAAATCCCATCAGATATCTTTAGAAACCCTCCATCAGAGAGATGCTCTGCCCTCGTGCTGTGCAAAAGCTAATCTAATTAAGACAGGATCTGCTAAATTTAATAGCCTGCTATGAATTTTTACAGACATCTGGTAGCTGGAAGTTGGAACAGCTCTGACATATAAAATTCACATTGTCCAGATGACCAATATCAGGGTCAAATATTTTTTTTTTTCTTTTGGGAACTGAGATTGTTTGGGTATGATGCTCTTGCCAGACTGGGATGTCCCTACAGGTAAATGCCATGGCAGCAAGCTCTGGGATCGAAGTGCCGCATTTCAACTTCCCATCTGCATAGGAAAAGCAGCCATGCTTCAAGGTACACACGGGGCCTCGTGCACATACAACCGGCACTCAGAGAGCAAGCCCCACATTTGCTGTGGAGCACTCTCTTCTGACCACTGTTGTTTTGAGTGAGGAGACTCACATTTTTAATTTTATACTGTTATGTACCAAGTCCTATATCATAAAACTCTTTGCATGGTTTCGCTGTATAATAGACACAAAAGTCAGTTGAGACTTCTGCTCACTGTTTTTCCCTTCAGATGAAATTATATAGGTGGTAGATTTGTCTCCTGTTTCTAAAGACAGGATTTCCTAACCAGTGGTCCTATGTGAGCATTCCTCCCCAAACAAGGCCTTTACCAAATTATGAAGAATAAGCAATCATAAATATATACGTATATTATATATACATATGTTATTATATATATATGTGTACACATATACATAACATATGTATATATACACACATATAGCATATATTATATATATATATGTGTGTGTGTGTGTATATATATGTGTTTATGTTCAATTTAGTATGTACCTTAAGTTTGTATGTATATAAAAACGACAATTGTCCAGGAATGAGTGTTTTCAAAATGTTAGACAGTTAATAGAGGTTGAGTTATGGAAGAGGAATCATTTTTCATCTCATTTTATTCATTTGTTTTGTTTTCTATGCTGTGAATATTCCATCACATATATGCATGTGCATGTATATGTCGTACATGCATATAAACCGATTTTGTGACTTTGGATACCTACACAACACATATGTATGATTATAAACACTCACAATGTGCATTCGTGCCAAGATTTGACCTTGCTATCTGAAAGGTGAAAGAACAGAAGTCAGCTTCTCCTAAATCCCATACCACGTCCAGTGTTCAGAACCACAAGTGCCACTCCAGACCCGACAGTGAGGTCCCTGAGGGTTTCCTTTGACTCTCTTTGTGTTCTGTGGGAGAGATTCATGCCAGTGTTCTCCCAGCAGAGCCTCTCCATCCCATAGAGCCTCCCGGGGAACCAGAATGCATGTATACACAAGGTCACCTTTCCTTGTCCAGAAGAACTAGGAAAGACAGAGAGACCCATTACAAATGTGTGATCTGACAATATTTTTCTCTGAGGCTGCTGAAAAAAACAGTCTAATAGGCTTTGAAGAGAAAAGTAGAATTCAAACAAAGAAATTTTTCTTAAGTGTCTGTGGAGCCCCGCCCCCCCATACACATTAGATGTCAGCATAAATGCCCTTGTACAATGACATATAAGACATCCCCTCTCCCGTCGGTCTAGGTAACCACCATGTTTAATAATTAAGCATGTGGTGTAAGCTCATCTCCACACTTCTGCAGCACCCAGGGGTGAAGAGTGGACAAAGGCCAGGCTGACTAGCCAGTCCTGAAGATCTGAATGGCAAAGAGATTCAGTTCCTATCATCCAAGCAGACTATTACCCTGCAAGAGAACCCAAAATATTTCCCAAGAAGAGGGATACAATTCCGCCGGTATTGTTTTACTCCATTGCGTGAGGGCAGCTGGATCTTTAACACAAACAAGGACATGAGAAGAGAGAAGGGTTGTTCCTGCTGCTGGCTGCCATGCAAGCTTGTCTTTTTCTGATTCTTCTGCTCGACATAAAATGCTGCCTAGGATATTGGCCTCTTCAACGCCTCTGTCCCTTACCGCTGTTCAGCTCTGGTCTGTAGGGACCAGACACAATCTCAGTGCCCTAGAAAAGAGCTGCAGGAGGGCAGAAGATCACCATGTGCACAGAGGCTCCTGCGCCATCCGTGGATACAGGATGATAAAGATTCAGGTCACCTGCTGACAATCTCTCCCAGCTGTGCTTCTGGGTGTTTTGGTCCCTCGTATTTCCCAAAGCATCTAGGTTAGGGCATCCACTCTGCTGCTATGGCTGGCAGGTCCTGGATCGGCTGTGTTCTCATAAACATTATTGTCTGTGTGTCACTGCTGACACCTGGCAGCAGGCAAATGTTTTGTGCTTTGCTTGGCTCACTGTCTGTTTGTCCTTCCCAGCCAAGCCTGGAACACAGAATAGGCACCATGGGTATGTTTAAATGAATAAATCAAGACAGTGATTGGTATTATTCCCCTCTGTGCTAAGTGGCCCAGGGTACTTTTAACTCTAGGCCCCATCTGTTTCAGCCTGTCCCTTACTGCCACTTGCGTCCTCATAAGCAGGCACAATTGCATTGACATAGGCCACACAGGAGACATAGTGTTAACAATGAAGAATGTGGATCCAGAAGCTAGATCCTTGGGATAGGATCCCTGTGTGCCACTTGTTTAACCTTTCTATGCTTCTATTTTCTCATCAGTAAAATAGAGATTATGAAAGTTCCTAAATCATGTGCTATAATAGAGATAAAGCAGTTGCTATATTGAGATGCTTGGCGTGACACTATTGTACAATGCATGGCATTTGCATATCTACTGAATAAATACACTGCTGTTTCTAACTCACGGTGAATCGTTAGTCTAAGAGTGAACTTGCGTGTGCTGGCAGGAGACATCTGAAACCTTATGAGGAAGTTCAAAGCCAGAGTTGGATTCAAGTTCCTGGAACCCTCCCATCTGATGATGTCAGCTAGGATTGCCAATAAGGGAAAGATATGTAGTTCATTTCTGCTATTTACCCACACACCTATGAGTTTTACAATCTACCATGTTCCAAAAACTCAAGGAAACAGGTCACCAGGCTAGCAAACTTGAATAATTACTCTAAAAAGAATGTTTATGTGCCAAATATTATGCTAAGTCCTAAAACAGAAGAACCGGTAGAACAAGTCACTGCATACAAGGTGTTTAGAAAACAGAAGTCAAGGGCCTGAAAGTAAGTTAAAATCAATGTACAGTAATAGAGGGTAAAACACCAAGCAATGAGACCACAAAGAGGTGGCAGCTAAGGTGGCCCAGCATGGGACCCAATTCACCCATGTGGTATAAACAACCAGACCAAAGGGCAGAATCTATTAAGGATTCAGACACTGAGCAAGAATCAGCATTATACCTTGTTCTCCGAGAGAAGGCAAATGAGCAAAACCCTATTGGCCACTTTGGCCTGATGCCACCAGACGGATCCAAGCCAAAGTACAAGGAAAAGCAACCTAGACCCTGGTGCCATCACTGAATGATGCAGGTGAAGACTGGAGATGACATACACTAAGACAGTTAGAACTGGAGGGATGAGCACCAGAAAGAAGGGAGCTCTACACAGGGAAAGCTGGGGTCTGCCAAGGCTGTCCTTGGATGCCTGGCTGAGTGCTATTTGTTTACAAATTATAAAATATGCTTAAAGACATAACAGAAAATATAAACGTGGTGGGTAAAAGAAAGCATCCAAATTGAATTTCTAGAAATAGAAGCAAAAGTCTAGACTGAAAATTACTCAGGTCGGTTTACAACATATTTTTAATTAACCAGTCGCCCTTCAAATAATATCACATCCCTTTATGGGGAGAGTGTGATAGCAGTGTGTGTCTTTAAGGCCCATGTGTGCTTTGTATAGTCTACATTTCTGTGTCAATAATAAGCCCTCTTGCTTTTAAGAATCTAACAGGCTTTTAAAAATATAAACAATAAAATAAATCTAATATATTTACATATGTATTTACTATCTGGGGCAACAGTCATATATTTTTTAGGTTTTTTTTTTTTTTTTTTTTTTAAATCGAAGAAGTCAAGATTCTGATTCTAAAGAGTATATAGCAGTACAAAGAATCTAAACCATCCTTCAAGATTTGGACAATAAAACTAAAATCATACTTCCAACAGTTACCTTATTTTATAATATAGTTTAGGAAAGTTTGTTACTGGTAAAATTTATAAATATATAGATCTAATTGTAAAATAAAAATCTAATAATGAACCTACAAATATGTGGCTAATTTTGACAAAAAATTGATTCAGTGAATGATATAATTCAATAGCATAGGGATAATTTTCATCAACAAATTTTATCAAGACAATAGATGACCAGGAGTGAGCCAGCCTCCAAGAAAGTAGTGGTGACATTTGTTTGTTTGTTATATTTTAGGTCTTTGTGTAGAATCATCCCACTAGGAGCTGATTTATACAAGCATCAGAATGGTGGACAGAAGGTGGGGAATGCCCAGGAAGGAATGATCCTCTGAGTCTATTAGATCATTTTTATTCCCCTGCTCAAAATATTTGAATACTTCTTATCTTATCCAGTGAAACTCAGTGTCTGGCTTGGCCTGACAAAAACGTCTTGTGACTAGCTCTCTGACCTCATTTCCCATCCCTGCCTCCCTTACTGTATTGCCACATGGACTTCATTCTTTCTCAAAATCTTCCTTGACCTTGATAACTCAGACTTGTCATCTAATAGGCATATATGGTCCTAAAATTCTGTTTCCCTAAAATGATATTATATATTCCTCACAGGGGGATACATATACAATTTAGACTATGCATTGTATCATCTGATCTCTGGTTTCACTAAGTCAAGTGATTTATTATTGATTATATTGGGCACATGAAAGTGTCTACTATGGGGCTGAGGAGATGTCTCAATCGATAAAGTATTTTCTCTGCAAGCACTGGGGATGGAGTCTGTAATTTCCACATCCATGCAAAACCTGAATGGATATGGTAGCCCACCTATAATTCCAATTCCTATAATTCCCCGCCTATAATTCTAATCCCCAGGACAAGCTACTTAAAAATTTACTTGCCAGATTAATGTGATCCAGATATAGCAAGAGACCCTGACACATTATAGAAGGTGAAACATGATGCAGGAAGATACTGACATCACCTTCTGGCCTCTATATATAGGTGTTCCCACATACATGAACACACATAAATATATGCATGTATGTCACACAAAAATGCATAGCAGAAGTGATAGAATGCAAGCATGTTAGGAATTAAATACAGTGGGTAGTGAGGTCTTTGGGTCAACTTATTTTTTTGCTCTGTTTTTTTTCCTCATTACTTGGGGTATATTATTCAACACAAAGCACTTGATGCTATCCCATTAGTACCATCCTCGCATGTCAGCATGGAGAGTCTGTATGGGTGACAAAGTCCTTCTTCTCAGTGTTCTTAATCTCAGTTCCAGAAAGTTATTTTCTATCCCCACAAACCATTACTGCATAATGTGTTTCCCCAACTCTCAAATCACGTACTTGTCCATTAGCTCAAAAGGCTGTATGCTAAAGACAAAACCATACCTCCATGATCCTACAAATAGAATTTCTGTGGTTTAAAAGCCTCAGTGGGGAGATGCATGAAAATAACCTCTCAGCAGGAACAAGACTGGTACTGGGCCACATCCTCTGAGAGCCCCCAGGGATGGGTTTCCTTGCCAATCTCTGACTCTTCCCCTTCAAAGAAACCCGTGCTTAAGATTCTCAACTTTCATCAGTTACAGAAATCTCCGACCGACACATGGAAAGAAACCATCTTTCTGGCTATGATGTACTGTGATGCTTACCATTTTGAAAGAGTCCCTTCTTAGTCGGCTGCACAGTAAATCACCCATTTGCTTCAGTCAAATCACATCTCATAGGAGAAGACTCCTGGAGATGCAGCAATTCTGTCACTCCCAGGTGACGAGCTGGCATGGGACAATTTATCTCCACCATCCACCAGTATGAAAAGCTGGTGCTGAGGTTTTCAATATGACAAAAAAGAAAGAAAAGAAAGAAAAAAACAGGGAGAAAGTTGCAGGTCTGGCTTGTGAATTCATCAAGCGCTGACTTCATGAAATGTTAATGAAGGCATTCAAGCAGGGACTGGGTGTAACTTGACAGGCAAACCAAAATGCACTAAAGGCAACAAGAAGCCTAAAAAAGAAAAAAAGAAAAAAAAAATCCTAAATCTGTATAGTTTAAATGGCAGGCAAAATAAATAGTATCATTTTATATCCATGCCTATTTGTAGATACAGAGAGAGATGTAAGGAGACAGAGACAGAGGGGCATCACTCAGAGACAGTGATATAACATTTGTACTACAAACCTTTCTGCAAGGAGAATGTCCTAATTTCATAAAACACACTAACAGAGATTAACTTTTAAGAATTTAAGGATTATTCGGCTTGTAGTTCTAGCTTGAAATCCTTCACCATGGAAAAGCTGGGGTGCAAACTTGAAGTGGCTGGTTATGTACACAGTGAAGAGCAGAGAGAAATGACAAAGTACAGACTTAGACCTTACCCAGCTGTCTCTACTCCTGTCATCCAGGGGCTAACACTGGGGGATGGTGCTGCCCATTTTCAGGCTGTCTTACCACAGTAATTAACACAATCAAAACAACCCCCTACAGATATGCTCACCGCCAGCCTTACCTAAACAATTCAACTTTGAGATTCTTCCCAGGTGATTCAAGTCTATGTCAAGTTGACAATTAAAACTGATCATCACCATAGCCAAAGGTGTCCTTGGATTTGCTTAAACAAAGGCAAGAGATGCTTTGCTCCAGTTTTATGGTGGGAATCCCTTAAATAGATGTTTTTTTTATTTTTCCTAAAATATGGACGTTACAAATATGTGACAGGCTGGAGGGGCCGTGTGTGTGTGTGTGTGTGTGTGTGTGTGTGTGTGTGTGTGTGTTTCCTGAACAATACTGCTTTTCTTATGCTAATAACCCAAACTTCTGCCAGCCTTTCTCTGCCACTGTCCCTGAGTATGCTCTATGGACCAAAATGTTCTTCTTGGACTTCGAGGAGAAACTGCTACATCTGGCTCACAGCCATGAGAAACAGATACTTGACTGAGGTTTATAGCACAAGGAAGCAAGCCAGTGGAAGAAGGCTGTTTCTCCCAGTTGCCATGGGAGTGGCTAGGAGGGGTCTTCCCACCCTTCTCTTTCCCCCCAGGTGAAAAAAACTGAGACTCCGCTAGATGACAATCTTGCTCATACCTAGCTACTGGGGCGCAGAGCCAAACAGAGCTGAAAGGAAACTTTCTCCTGCAAGATCTTCTACATACCACTCCCCAGTGCTAGAATATTTTAATTTCAGTTCAGTTCTGCTGTCCATGGGGAAGTCTCTGCTCCGGTCATTCTACACATGGCTTCTGTACCCCGCAAACTAGCTGAGACTCAGCATGGCTAGTGGAATGCAGAGTCTAGCCACTAAGGAGTTCTAGTGACTGGCAAGGAGGACTGGTCTAGGATATGTTCTGTATCTACAATCACAGGCTGCCACAGCTCCCATCTCATGGGCCTGTGTTCAATGGAATTCAAGCTAAATAGACAGCTGGCACAGCTTTCTTGTGGAATAAAAGTGCTTCACACTTGAAACACCTCTCACGCATAGAGAAAAGACACAAAACTATAGGGATACCAATAGTGCTCTTTGAGCCAATGGTTATTTTATCTTCCTATAAACATTTTATTATCAATTCAGTATTAGGGAACTTTCATTTAGAAGGACACCTGTGAGGTATATAACTGGGAGAAATGTAATACAACTATAAGTGATCACATTTTGGTCATATGTGGTTAATTTTTCATAGATAAGAACACCGAGGAATCCAGTATGGAAATGTCAAAATTGCCTCAGAGTGAAAAACTCAATTTGATATTTATGTACATGTTTCAAGTTGAGGCAATCCAGAAAACTGTTTAATAAAGACAAAAGGATTCTGCTGTTTGTGCATTTTAATTTGCAAAACAAAGAACATCCCATAAATGTGATTTAGTTATATTATTACACACTTCAATTTATTATTCATGCATCTTATTTTCCATAACCCAAACAACAAGACGTGTGTTGCAAAATATCAACATAGCCACAAATCAAACCTCTTATAGCAAGATGTGGGTTAACTGGTACACCGTCCAAATGGAACAAGGGCAAGCATATATACATAGACATGTGTGTGAGAGAGAAAGAGGATATTTTTATCAGTCAAGATAAAAATAAATCGAAATGGGCCAGAACTGTGGGATACATTAACTTTTTCAGCGTTGTGTCACTGCCAGATATCTTCTTGTTTAATGCGTTTGTTTATCAACTTGAATGCACATTCTGGAAACTGAGGCCTGGCTGCTCCTGTTCCCGCCTGTTCCCCATTGTCTACCTCCTTTGTAGCTGCTCATCTCTCAAGTATACAGAAGACTGTGTATGGGGGCCTCCTTGGAGCTCTTTGCATAGCTAGGTCTTGAAATATCATGACCAGTATAGATTCACAGTATTATAATCTTATTCCCTAGGCTACCCCCTTTTAGATGTGTGGTTTTACTTGTTTGGTTGTTTATTTGAATTGTCACTGTGTGTGTATGTGTGTGTGTGTGTGTGTGTGTGTGTATGCATACACACATGCAGATGTGTGTATGTCAACTTTAAACATGACAAAATACACAGGCCAATACATTAACTGTGGTAACACTGTCTTTCTTTTGACTATCTCCAATATCCATGGCCAGAACTTCCTTCATCTTGTAAAACTGAAACAGTTGTACTTAAACATAAAACCCTGCTCCAATCACCATATGACCTTCCGTCTCTATGATTTTGAGTCTTGCATATACCTCCCAAAATGCCCTCAGACCATGTGCTAATTTTTTTGTCACTAGTTCATTTAACTAAACATAATAGCCTGGACACTCACCTATGTCAGAATCTTCTTCCTTTTTAGGCTACATAATGTCTCATTATATGTCTTTGCCACATTTTGTCCATGTGACCTGGGTCACATGTCTCTTGATGGTAAATGCCACCTTCGGTTTTCTTGTTTGCTCATTCCCATTTTGACCATCATTGGACATAGCAGGTCCTCTCTAGGTCTTCAGCCCTCAACCATATTCTCCTGACTTTACCATGGAGCGAGCCTTCCAGTGAATATATTATGTGGGTCAGAAACAGGAGTAACCAATCTTGGAAATTAAGTACCAACTCGGAGACAGATTTCTTCCTAGTCTTTAGCAAATTTGGGTGAAAACTTAAAAAACACATCCTATCCCTGGACAGTTTTGACCCTTCCTGTTTAACAGATTGAGCTGAGGCGTATTTAGCACAGACTCATAGACTGTTTTATAAACTTGGACACCAAGAACACCTTCATGGAAATTAGGTAGATTCCTTTCATTCGTTCATCCACTCAGTCCAGAAATCTGTACTGAGTGCTTTCAGTTTGCGCCAGGGAAAAAGCAAGAGCATTACTTTGGGCCATCATGGGCCCAAACTCTGATGAAACTCTGACGAGTTTGCCACTGTAACAGCAAGAGTCTGATAGGGATCTCTATGCAAGGGCTGAGGAGGGTGGTAGGTGACAGGGGAATGGGTGTTCCTTTTGGACTGATCAGGAAGGAGTGTGTCAAATTATATACAGAAGGAGGAGTGGCTATGGAGTAAGTCCTCATATCAGTCCTTTACATTCATGCATTCAATCAGCCAGAGTGAATCAATCAACACATTTCATTATACATATACGTAGGACTGAGAGAGGGAAGCACTAGAGATATAGTGATTAGGCAAACATGAATATATCCCATTGGGAAGACAAAGTAAAAGAAAACCAACCAACCAACAAAACAAACAAACCAAAAAACAAAAACAAAATCTTGGCATATGCAGGGAATTAAAAAACTAATCTCAACACTTCTCAGCGATGACACTTTACTAAGGGTTGCTAGATAAGACTTCTTTGAGAAGCAAGTATTTAAAAGGAGTGTGAAAAGATGATAAAAAATTGGGTTGTCCAATGGAAGGGAAGGGAAAACAGTATGACCAAAAGCAAGAACATGAGCAGAGCCAGGGATGGATATGGAAGACCAGAGACTAACTACAAAACAGCTTGCCAGAACCTGAGATTTGCATCATGGGAAGGTCAGCCAGGCCTTGGCAATGGCTTCAGGGATTGTTATTCCCTTTCTTTCTTTGTTTGTTTTCATATGTTTTGTTACATAATCTGAGAAGTGATAAGATCTGATTTACATCTCAGAAAGAATGTCCTTACTGCTGCTGTCTGTCTCATGACTCAGGGAAGCCAGAAAGAAACATCCCAAGGAGGCGATGGCATGTCTTCTGGGTCTTGTTTCCATTGGGTGACCCTACACTATAAACTCCATGAAAGGGGTGCTTCTGTTTGTTTTTGTTCTCCAACTGAATTCCCAGGGTCTGATTGTGCCTGGAACGGGAGACACACACTTGGTAAATACTTGTTGTTGTTATTCAATGGGTCATCAGCTCTTTGACTAATACTCAAGTTTCAGTCTTTCCCACTGGAGATAATGACGAGGGTAGACTTGCCGAGACCTTGTCTGCAGCGGGCTCCTCTTGTTCTAACTAGACCTTGGCGTTCTCATGAACATATGCTCTCGATCCACTCTCAGGTGAAGATTGAATGTATGGGAACAGCAATGATATAGCAGGTCACTATAGTCTCATTACCTTTCCAAAAACAGACTACAAGGGCATTTACTTATGTGCTCTGAAGGATCATCGTAAAATTAAACCTCACTTGTCAAAATAAACAAGCAAAGTAAATTCCAGGAGGCATTACAGCCTCAATAGTAATGGCATTATTTTTACAAGCTAATTCATAAAGCAGATAATTCATTATGGACCACCTCTTTGTAAATCTGCTCTGTGAGACTCTTAGAGCATTCATACACCAATGTAGGTGTGTAAATAACTATACCAATCCCTCAATAAATGTGTTTTACTCTCATCACTGTTGGGTAAATATGCCACCTGAATAATTTAGTTTATTTTTTTGTTCCCTCCTGGGAGTAATATTCTAAAGGTAGATCAAGTTTAGATCAAGAAAACTGAGAAAAGCTAGGTAAGTATTGAAGTCTTCCAAACATTAAAGATTGAGGTGTGTGTGTGTGTGTGTGTGTGTGTGTGTGTGTGTGTGTGTGACATATATGCAAGTATCTGAAGAAGCCAGAAGAGGGCATCATATGTCCTGGAGCTGAAGTTGTAGGTAGCTGTGAGTCACCCGATGTGGATGTTGGGAAGAGGATCTGCATCATTTGGAAGCAATGTGCTCTTAACCACTAAACCATCTCCCCAAAGTTAAAATGAGAATATGAATAACTATTAGCCATTCAACTTATAATAATAAAGCCTTTGATATGGAAAACTCAATACTTCACATTCTTGAGCCCATTAGTTACCCAACCTCCTAGTCACTCAATGAATGTGGGGTTTTTGTTTTGTTTTGTTTCGTTTCATTTTTTTTTTCAAGTGGCTTATATTTCAGGTTATTGCAACTTTTAGAAAAGACAAGTACTTTCAACAGGGTCCTTATTCAAAACATGTTTTGATGTGATTTAGCATCATAGCAAAAGAGAGCCTGGTAGATATGCAACTTCTCTTCCAACTTTGAGTTTCTACTGGATGCATAGTATTGGGCAAGTAAATTACTGATGCTGACGTAAAATAATGCCTGGGCTAAGGGTCACAGGGTCAACAGAAAGCTGTTGGATCTTCATAAGTAAGCAAATTAAAAAAGAGGGCCAAACTGATTGAGATCCTTCCTAGTTAGCTATCAAATTAACACAACCTAGAGTCATCCCAAATGGGAGTTTCAAATGAGGGCATTTGAGATGCCCATCTCAAACTGGCCTGTTGGCATGTCTATGGGGGATTATCTTAACTGGTAATTGATGAATGAGGGCCCAGTCCACAGTGGGAAGCACACTTCTCTGGACAGGTGGGTCCGTGATACATAAGAAAGCTAGCTGAGCACGAGCCTACAGTGAGCTGGCAAGCAGCATTGCTCCATGGTTTTTACTTTTTTTTTTCTTAATCAGGTTTCTACTCACTTCCTGCTGTATGATTTCTCTCAGTCTGTAGCCTGGAAGTGCAAGCCAAACAATTTCTCCTCTCCCTACCAAGTTGCTTTGGTCATGGCGTTTGTTGTAGCAGCAGAATGAAACTAAAAAATCCATCTGGAGTCTTCTAGAATTGAGTGTGTGTGTGTGTGTGTGTGTGTGTGTGTGTACCAAATGGAAAGGAAAATTCATTGTAAAACAAGAAAATATATCCTGATGATGGTTAAGACCTCGAGTGGCTCATATTTCATGAACATAAGCATCATAGATGATGTTAACATTATAGCGAAACAGGAAACAAAGAAAGGTTATGTGCTGGTCACTGTATTGTCCTCTCTCTGCACATGGGAAACAACAGCCAAACTAGTAAAGCTATCAAAGGCATCAAGTACATCAAAATGGCTGTAAAACAGGAACATGAAACCGATGGTTTTCTTTCCACCATTATCTCATTTAAGCTACCTCTCTTATTCAACAATCTGATTCTGACCCTTCCAGGTGTCACACTGGGACCCTCAAATGGATAGAGCCTCAGAAAGAACTATTACCCTCAAGGAACCAAAAGCTGAGTGAAAAACTGTCATGGGATGAATGAGTTATTAGTAGATGATAGAGTAGAAGAACTGGCACCATGAATAGTGATCAAATTTCAGATCAGTATGAGAAAAATCAAAATTTAATTTCCAGATATCTTTATAGGTGAAGACATTTCTAGAGTCCTCTGATAAAGTCAAAGGGTATGAGGCTGGCTTAGCATCTTTTAAAACACAAGCAAATTAATCACTAAGGAGCACAATGAACTGGCCACCCCACAGGGTCTTTTCATCTTTAACAACCTCTAGGTCACAATCTTCCTTCAGGGCTGGAGAGATGACTCAGTGGTTAAGCACCTGCTGGCTGAGTTTGATGATTCGAGTTTAAATCCCATCACCCATGAAAAAAGCTAAATATAGTCAGTCTCTCTCTCTCTCTCTCTCTCTCTCTCACCCACACACACACACACACACACACACACATACACACACACACACACACACACACACACACACACACACACACACACACACAAAACTATAGCCCCAGTGTTGTTGAGCAACTGAGATAAAGGATCACTGTTGATTGTTGGTCAGAAACCTATATCCAGGTTCAGTGGGAGACCCTATCTCAAGAGAACAATGTAAATTGTAATAAGGGTCAGAAACTGCCCTCCACTGGCATCCATGTGTGCTCACAGTCATTCATACCAGTATGTATACCATACACATATATACCACAGTCATATAATACACACATAAGTACATACATACATATATACATACAGAACACACACAGAAATGTACTCCCGCACAAAATAGCCCCAGTGCAATGCTGGTTTCAGAATGGAATAGTTATCATTCAGTGTTTGAGGTAGAGGCAAAACACCAAACTGGAGGAGCAGACTTCAGGAGAAGGTCCAGGCCTATCCTCAGCTGCCAGGTATGTCTTGGGTTTAAACAGACCCAGGCATCATCTTAACAGGGCTTAACATTCCACTTGTCCATCACCTAGCTTCCTCAAGTCAAAAATCTAATCTCAATAGCGATCCTGGGCCCTTCTCAAATTTTAATTCCAATTTCAGTCAGCTTGGAGGTTTAACGACTGCGGGATAATTCGAGGAAGACCAATTTATCTTATTTCTGCCAGAGGAGTCAATTAGCCTCTGAGCATAGGAAGAATTCCGGCTTTGGAGCTTCCTGAACACAGTATGGAGATAGCTAGTGGAGGGGAACAAACAAAGCTGATAAATGCCTTAATGTACCAGCCGGGATACAGGTGATGGGGACCTCAACTGAACCTCCATGCCACTAATTAGGTGACTAAGCTGGGGCTTGGAGTGGGAAACGAAGGGTCGGGAAAGTTGGAAAGTGTCCAGAGGACACGGTGCCAGCATTCCACAGGCTACAGGAAGTGGTGAAATTTGCAAGGTGGGAAGACAGCTAGGAGACATTATTAAGCACCTGTGTCAGCATAATAAAGAGGAAGGCCAGGCAGAGGGGACAGGGTGAGGTGGAAGAGTCAGACACAGCGGAGAACAGGGTTATACTGCTTCCAGAAGCAATCACTTCTCTGGGTTCTTGGGCTTGGGTAGGTCAGCACAGGGGTCGAGGTGATTCCGTTACTGCCTGGCACAGCAGGTCTGGACCACTGAGCACAGAGAGGTATGTCCAAAACCCTTGGGAGTCACATGTCTCCTGTCACAATCCCCTAAGGCAAAAAGGGCATTCTTGCTCTTCTGCCGGCCCCACCCCTGCGGCTTTCTGGAGGACTCACAGCAGCAATGGCTGTGTCCCAGAGCACAGAGCAGGAAGTTGGCTCTCCGTGAATGACAGGCCCAAGGCACTCGCTTCAGGGTTTGCGTTTTAAAAAAAATTTTTTTTAATAATAAAAGAAGTGCAGCAATAATTCATAAATAATTCAAAAGTTAGGCAGAAGTACATAAAGTACAGAATAGCAGTGTCCAATATGATAGTCACAAACCCAACATGCAGCTTCCATCCCAGGGAACATTGCCCAGTGCTGTAAGCCTAATACATCTGGATTTCAAAGTCTCTGGAGGCAAATGTAAGATTAAAAAGAAAATATGACATTAATAATCATTTTATATGAACTGTATGGAGAGATGATAACGCATTATATAGATGCTATTAAAAATATATGCTATTAAAACCAGTACCATCTGTCTTTATTTGTTTTCTTAATGTAGCCACGAGAAAACTTTAAATTAAATATGTGGTTTAGATTTCGTTACACTTTGACTGAGTCGTGTTGAATCAGGAGATAAAATGAAAGTTGCCCCTTCCTTACTTTCAACCTTTCAACCTTTCTGATTCTGACAAAAAAACAAAACAAAACAAAAAACAACCCACAAATAAATGGCTTGGCACATTTTATCTATTTTTGGAGATTTTTCTTGAGATACACACAAATGAAAAACAACCCGGGCTGGGCCAATAGCTCAGGGGTAAAAAGCACTTGCTGAGCAAGCAGGAGACTGGAGTTTGGCTCCTCAGATCCACGTAAATACCAGCTGGCTGTGCTGGCTGTGCTGACTGTGTGGAATCAGAGTTCAGAAGGATGAGGCAGGGGGGTCCTTGAGCAAGCTGGCTGACTAAACAATCTGTGTGCATGAGCCCTGGTTAATGGAGAGACCTAGCCTCAATCAGCAAGCTGGAAGAATGGCTAAAGATGTAACTCCATGTGAGTAGTAGACCTCCACATGTATGCAGTCACACACACATGAGTACACGCCACACACATGTATCTTTTAAACATTTCCTATGTCTTTTACTGAAAATGAATTTGTTTTCTCCTAACAGTAAGTCTAGGTGATGGTGCACAATGTACACGTCTCTCTTATTGTGGTTACATGGAAGTTACATTACCATGCTCAAAACTCAACATTATCCTTTATATGGAATAAAAATTTTTCCATTGTTTTACTTTGTAGTAACATTGATGCAGTACACTTGTAATACAAAATCAGAGGTAATAAGGACTCTTTCTTTTTCTTTTATTTTTTTAATCTAGACTACCTACGTTGCCCAGGCTAGCCTAGAAATTGCTATGTAGCCAAGGCTAGCCCTGAACTCAGGCTGATTGTCTCAGTCTGTCAAGCACTGGGATTACAGTCATGTGCCACTATGCAAGGCATGAGGATTTTTAATTTTAGTAAGAAAATCACCTTCAAAAAATATTTGTTAAATTATATTGCTATGTAGTATGAAAATATTAAACTATCTATACTTTTGCTGAGCTTTGAGGTTTTTTTTTTTTTTTTTGTATTTTTCCATTCTGTTTTTGACATTGATAACTTGTCATTTAAATTCATTTTATTTTTATGCCTGTTGGGGTCAGGTGACCTAGCACCGAAAAAGCCCCAGGTTATAACTGTTGAGTTATAACCTCCACCCCTACCAGCCCAAGCTTATAACTAGTTCAATTGCTCTGCAGAACAAATGTCATCCATTCTCAAACCTCGAGTTCAAATCTCAAGTTAGCATTCCTACTTTTTCAGTTTCTTCTATGTCTTCATGTTTTAGATAAAGTATAGATGGATGAGATAGATAGATAGATAGGATAGATAGATAGATGGATAGATGGATGGATGGATAGATAGATAATATAGATAGATAGATACATAGATAGATAGATAGATAGATAGATAGATAGATAGATAGATAGATCGATAGGATGATAGATGATAGATTAGATAGATAGATAGATAGATAGATAGATAGATAGATAATACATACATACATACATACATACATACAGAGATAAGTCATGGTTTCCAGTGGGTAACAAGAAGCAGAAGTCACCCATGTTTTTGCAGGCATGGGGACAACCATGCTTTGGAATGAAGATATTCAGTGCCAGCTCAGGAGCACAAGATGCTTTACTCTGACATCTTCCCATCCTTCTCCCCAACCCTCAAAGGCCCAGCTACCTCTTGTCTCCCTCTTGCCCTTCACATCACATTGTCATGAGTTGCTTACAGTTTTATGCTGAGCACCCACAGAAGCCCTTTAAATAATCTAGACATTAAATATTTATATGTGTGTGTGTGTGTGTATACATAGATGCATATATACAAGACATATATGTGTTATAGATATAGACATAGATATAAATAACATAGATATATGATATGTGTTTCAAATATTTTGTCCTAAACTTCCACTTTTTTTCAGCTTCATATCTTTTTCCAAATATAGGTTCTGAATGTTGATTTATCAAGCTGTTCTTAACTTCTGTGGTTTGTGTGCTTACCAAAGCTTCCTATACTTCGGGAGTACAGAAATAGACTCCTATTTTTATTTTTGCAAAACTATTATTGAGATATATTTCACATATATTAGAATCCTCAGACAATCAGTGATCATGTGTGTATGCGTGCAGTGTAGAGTGTGTTTGTGCATATGCAGAGTATGTTTGAGAGTGTGTGAATGTGTATATGTGAGTGTGCTCTCGTGTGTGTGTGATGTTTGTGTGTGTTGTGTCTGTAACAGAGGTTAATGTTGGTGTACCCTAGTTTTTGAGACAGGGTAACCCCAGGGCTTAGGTCTCACTGGGGCTCACAATGTTAGTTACACTAGCTGGTCAGATAGCCTCTGACCTGTCTCTTACTCCCTAGTCCTGAAATTACAGAGTTGTACCACTGGGTCCTGGAACTCTTAAATCAGGTTCTTGTGTTTAAAAGCAAACATTATACCCACTGAGCCACCTTACAGGTTAATATAGATTAAGTTACTTGATTTATTTTTAAATCTAAAATGCTCCAAAACCCCAAACTTTCTCCTCTCTGGGATGATGCCACAAGTGGAAAATTCCATGCCTGACCTTACCTGGTAGCTTGCAGTGAAAATGCAGACACTGGAAAATATTGTGAAGAATTGACGCAGGTCATGAGGTTTCAGGACAATCAGAACACAAGAAAATGCTTTCACATGTGAGGTCCATTCCACAAGAGTTCTTTCATACCAGCCTAGTGCAACTTGTGATTTGCTAGTTGCTTCTGACCATTCCAGTCAGAGGGGTTTGTGTAATGACTAAAGATATCAGACATTTTTGTCATGTACCTAGTACTCGCTATATATTCGACAATACAAACATTTAAAATAAAACACCCACAAACATGTCTGCACATTTGAGATAGGGGTTATTCAGCCTGCATGTTCACAGTTTTACAATTGTCAACACTATTTTAGAACTTTTTAACCACCTTAAAAACAAACACTTCAGCTGTCACTTCCCAATCTTCCCACCTTCTAGTCCTATACAAACACTGGTTTATCTATCTCCATGGTAGCCAGGAGAACTGACTTACAAACAGAAACATGCAACATGTTGTATTATACCTGGCTTCTTGTGCTTTGAGTCTTTGATGTAACTCCATGTTTAGCCTATATCTGGTCCTTTCCAGCTGTGATAACATGTATGGATTTACCACATTAAACTCACATAGCCATCAGCTGATAGGAATTTAAGTTATCTCCACTTTGCTGCTATTATGAGTGACATTACTGTGACCATTTGTGTATATGTTTTGGCAGAGTGGTATCTGTTTAGCTCTTGGCTAGGTCCATGGAATTAATGGGTCAAATGTCATACTCTAAGCTTTTGGAGGCCCCTACCAGGAAGGTTTCCAAGTCACCCTTGTCATTCCTTCTCACCAACAACACATCAGAGTTCCAGTTTCTCCTGGTCCTCATGACACTGACTGTCAGTTGGTCCTTTGACTCTAGCCATCCAGATGTTTATGATGTGGTATCTCACTGCAGGTTCAATTTATATCCCCATGTTGACATAAAACATTTTTATCACATGTTTGTTTGTCATTTGTATATTTTCAGAGAGAAATCTACTTGAGACAGCTGCCCATTTGTTTTAAATTGCTCTGTTTTTTCATTATTGAGTTGTAAGAGCTCTTTACATATTCTAAACATGAGCTTTTTAAAAAACAAAATCAGATATACAATTGGCAGATTGTATTGGGCCGTCTCCTAACTTTTTTGATGGTGTCTTTTAGGCACAAAAACTTTATCTTAGATATAACCCAGTATACCTGGTGTATCATTTTATCATTTGTACTTTGGTGTTAGATATAAAACCAAACTCACAAAGAGACTCCACTGTTCTCTTCTGAGAGAGTTTATGGTTTTAGCTTTTAGGTTTACACCTTTGATCCATTCTTGCGTAAACTTTTGTGTGTACTTCCAAGGAAGGTTCCCAAATTCATTCTTTATACAGACCTACCTATCACTAGTTGTCCTATCATTTTTTACCCTCTGTCTTCAAATCGTCTGAACGTAAACATGAAACAGGATTCCTGTCTTCTCTTGTTTTACAGATACTTTCAAACTAACTTCCTCGCGGAAACTCTGTGCAGGTGTATGACACATTCTGGTAGTACCAATGTCTCCACCCTTTCTTAGCCTCTTCCCACGCTCCTCAACTGTTCTCTCTGGCCACCAAGTCCCCATTCACATTTGCATCTTTCTGCCTTTGCTTTTGCACTGTGATCCACTGGGTTCAACCATGGCTGCCCCTAGGAGAGCATGAGGAACTCCCCAGTGACTAAACCCCTGAGGAGAATTATCTCCTCTTCCCTATCAGTCCTCCATGCTATTAGCTACCTTGGGTGGGACCAGAACTTGTGAACCTTTTTTTTTTTTTTTTTTTGTCTTTGACGAATGTTTACTGGCTGAATCATGTATGGCTTTCTATACAAGTAAACATAACTGTTGTAGGTTCATGAATGTCACACCATGACATGCACATAAAAAAAGTATTCCATGGTCCTCCTTATTATTCAGCTCTTAGATTCTTTCAGTCTTCTGTGATATTACCTGAGGTTTGGAGAAGGTGATATGGCTGTCTTGTTTAATGCCAAACACTCCACACTCACTTCCAATACCTCACTTAGCCATTAGCTTCTGCCTTTATTGTGTCTACATTCAAAGAGAAACCTCTTTGATCAATGCCAAGACAGCACTAGTCTATAGGTATAAGCACAAGTAATTGAGATGCAGTTTGACAACATGTACAATTGGCAAGACAAAAACTGAGTTCACACACAGTTTCTATGACCTCCCTATCTGGGATGTTTGAGCAGGTACATCATGCCAGACATAAACGGAACTCCTGTCGAGAAAGCCTCGGAGTCAGTCAGAAAACCAGCTGGTTACTCCACAGCAGTTGTGGCACTACGGTATCATCAAGCATCTCTAGCCTAGCAAGTTGGTGTCATAGCATGAAGAAGACTATTGTTGACTTTTGTTCTCCAGCTGCCTGTCAATGCTTGAAGGTTAGCCAATAGGGAAGAAGCCTCTATTACTTTGAAACTGTGAGATAGTTGAAGATTCATTCTGTTAGTTTCCAAATATGGAGTTAGTTGCTACAATATCACAAATAAAGCATAGATTATCTTTCTTTGCTAACTTAAAATTTTTCTTCATCATATGGATATTTCTCTTCAGAGCTCTGATTAAAATCTCCCAGTAGGAAACTTTAGGTCCAGGTTTATAACTTTATTCTTGTAGACTGATCTATGAGTTTGGCTTATTTCAGCACCATCTCTTTTCTTGTTTTCCCTCTCTATTCTCTCCTGGAAGACACAGAGAATAGAACTTTGGACCCAGCCTTTGTACCTCAGCTTTCATTTCATGCTTTCTAACCCTCCATGCATTTCCATTATTCTTCGGGAGAATTCTTCAATTTAATTTTGCACTAATTTACTGTTCATTTGTGCTTTTGTCTGCTATTTCCAAATCCTCTATTTGATTTTTTTTTTCACAAGTGAGTGAATGCAATTTCTCCTCGCATCTTTCTGAGGATATTAATTTATTGTAAAAGTCCATGGGCATGCCTCCGTGGCAGGCTTCTTTCTCTGTGCCCATTTCCTTCCTTATTTTTAACTCAAAATGTTCCCAAGACAATTGTCAGTGCCCGTGTTTCTCTGCTTGAGGGCTTTCTCTGGTCTATGGGGCCAAAATCTAGGGAGGAATTAATGAGGAAGGAACTTGCCCTGCAGCATCCCTAGCCAACGACTCTGGAGAGTAGGTATGGCCGTTGGATAGGATAACTCTGATTCCATGGTCCCACCTAGGTCCTGGGTTTCGGGATTCCAGTGGACCATGGTGGTTGTGTGCTCACTCTAATACACCTCATCAACCATCTTCCCTTCCTTGTGCCACTTTCTTTTCTCCCTCCGTCTCTTTCCTTTTCCAAATGCACATGAGCTTTTGAAATCTTGCCTGAGGATCCATTTCTTGAGAACCATGATCAGCTTTTCCTTCTGGTAACTTTATTCCCCAATCATTTACTTCTTCCATGTTCCATGTTTTCTGACAATTGTTTTGGGAATCCGGTGTGGCTTATCTGTTTGTTTATCCTGTTATTTGTCATCCACTGCTAACTTCTCTGTTTACAACGGGAAGTTCAGTTTGACACCATTGATCTCACTTTCCTGACCTCTTCTCTAGCTCTTCTCCAAACATCAACTCCTCAGCCACAATTTCTGACACCTCTCTAGTTCGAAGTAGAGAACAGAAGGGCTGTTAGCAACATCGAAAGCCAGGAAAGTTTTCTGTGACTGTCACAAAAGCAATTTGGTGATGGTCTCCCACTGTGAAATGTTACCTGTGACTTTTTACAACCATGCCATTTGGTGGACCCTGCTTTAAGCTCTACTGCAAGCTTCCAACTACAAGAATTGTGGTCATCCATTAACCTGGGCAACCATACATGCTGTCTTGGTTGTGGGTGGCTGCTTAGGGGCCTTCCTGAGCAGTCATTTTGAAGCTTCAGGTCAAATGGTAAACCTAATAAATTCACAGGTTACAGAAAATTGCAAAACCCCATTCTCAGTAAGAAGGCAAACCTTGCTTACTCAGCAGCAAAGCATATTTTCACACCAGCATGGCCACCATCTGAAGTCTATGAAACTTTTGCAAATCTCCCAACTTCTCAGACATTGTTCAAACACAGGTCCCATGGGTCTCCTATCTCCAAATCCCAAGAGGAACATGACAGAACATCCATTGTCCTTCTGCCTTGGTTCTAGTGAAGTACAAAGCAGGTCATGTTTTTGTGTCTCAACTTCTACCATAAC
This sequence comes from Mastomys natalensis, assembly GCA_021653895.1. Lineage (NCBI taxonomy): Eukaryota > Metazoa > Chordata > Mammalia > Rodentia > Muridae > Mastomys > Mastomys natalensis. The sequence continues at coordinate 1,008,467 of JAJTUV010000171.1, read as the reverse complement.
TAACTCCTTTGGGGCTTGATTTGAGGATCTAATTTAAGAAAGCTTTTCCTACCTCAATGTCCATGCAATGATCATAGTTTGGATATAGAAAGTCCCCCTAAATGTATGTGTTAGGCATTTGTCCTCAAGGAGGTGCAGGGGACATTTACCATGAGGGGCCTTTAGTAACCTCAAGTATTCCCCCAACAGGGATTGTGGCACTATGACCTCTCCTCTTTCTCTTTTGTTTACCTGACAGGGTGAGCTGTGTTTTCCAGTTTGTATTACTCAGCTTCCCCATCCCACATATACATCAGAGGCCCAAAATAATATGGCTGTTGGATCTCAGACTAGTACTTCCAAAGCCATGAACTTTTGGAAATACACCTTTTCTCTTTATAATTAAATTATCTCAGATATTTTACTGTAGTGAGAGTGTTGTCATTTGATAACAGCAGCATTAATTCCTTTACTTTCTTCCATGAGTTGTCATAGACACATTCTACTTTGGTACTTAAATAAATCAATGCATCTATATTGAGCTTAAAGGTCACTATGCTTCAAGGGTCATCCTTCCATAGTGTACAAAAGGAACAGACTTCAGAACCGAATCCCTCAAGATATGCCGAGGCATTTATTGTTCATCTTGGATTTATATCTTTCAGTGAAAAGGAATTTAATTGTCTTAGAGACAGGGGCTTGACATCAGAAAACTAGTTTGTAGCTTCTCTTCTGCTTATCAGGTAGATACCATGCTTACTTTAGGTGTTGCAGCTCTGCCTCAGGCATGGAGAAGAAGTAGCCTTAAATGTGGAGAATGGACAAGCCATGAAGACATACTGCAGAGGGTAAGGCCTTGAATCTTGTTCTTTTGACTGGCAGAGTAAAGTGGGAGGGCAGTGGGAGATGCTCAGATCACAAACCTCTACATCATGTCATCTGACACTGAGTATGAAAAGCACCTTTACATGAGGGTAATTCATGGCCCCAGCTACAGAGTGACCAGTCACACAGAAGAAGCTTGTCATAGGGACAAGCATGAGAGAGGGTCCTATGTCTCCTCAGTCCCCATGGAACATGAAATGGATCTGGCTATTCCGGTCAAAGACACATACTACATGATGGCAATCTTCATGTTTCCCTGGGACTAAGTTACAAATCGAGGAATCTCAGCCTTAGACACAAAGACATCAGCATCAAGCTACAAGATTTATTTGAAGACAACGATGTCTCCCTAGGAATTGGTCCTACTTTGAAATCCTTGTTCTGAACATAGTGTTTCATTCTAGAATCTCAACCACCATTCATTTGTACATTGTACTGTTTGTTCCAGGGAGAGTGCTGTGAGTACCTAGTGCAAGAAGACCTGAAGCACAGAATCAACCTACTGACAGTGAAGTAAGACTGTACCAGCTGCCACAAGGAGATCAGCTGATCTAGAAAGTAGACAAGAGGTACACTGCTGATTCAGAGGAGGATTGACCAATACAAAGGTCAAAGGTGTTGGTCATGCCAAGGAAAGGGTCTGTATTACTTCCATGGAAATAGCAGTATGGACCCTACTCTCAGCAGTATAGACAGGACCTTACTCACTTGCTAGGACCAGAGGAGGCTGTCCCTCTGTGAACCCAGGCAACAGTCTTTTACCTAAGAGAAACTAATAGAACTCAAGGGAATCTTAACCCATTGTCTTTTTGCCAGCAGCTTTCTCTCGAACTATATAAGATGAGACATGCATAAAGGGACACATGTTGAAAAAAATTAAAGAAGCCACATTCTGGTTTGAGATGAAAATCCATTCTCACGTAGCACCAGGCTCACTGCTTAAAAAATAAAGGAATTGTAACAGGTACCTTTCGACACTGCATGACTCTGTCCTGTGCTCTCCCTTTGAACTTCAGATGGTGAATTGTATCAACGTTGATGATGAAATGCCCTCTATCCAGTGTCACAAGTGTCCCGAGCATACAGAGCACTTAGCTTTGCAACCTATGTCCAGGGTCTGCAATGGTGAAGAGAGTACAGTGTGGAATCACGTGGTTAGGCGTGGAAGGCCTGGCGGTTCTGCTGTACCAGTTCCTTTACTTAACTGCAATTACAGTGGGAAACCAATGCGTTTGTCCTTCTCTTAGCCCTCCATTTGCCCTTTCTAGGGAGGCATCAGATGGATGGGCACTCTGAGATGCTGCTGTCTCTCCTACAGTAAAAGGCTATTAGTAGGATTGCAAGATGGCCAGAGTTAGAGCAAAGTGTGCCTTGCTGGGATGAAGGACGTGGAGTTCTCTAATGGAATTGCATTACGGGCATACGCTCAGTGCAGGATTAGAAGCATTAAAAGATGTCAAATGAAAGACACCTGGTTAGGCTGGGCCTCGGTTCTCCAGGTCAGAGAGTACTGAGGCAACTGCTCAGCCTGCAGGTGAAGAGATGGTTCTGGACCAATTAAGAGTACAGGGAAAGCTGAACTGATAGAGAGGGCTCATAATAGCTAGAAGATGAAACCATTAAAGCAGGGGAAAGAAAGAGAACGTGATCAGATTGAGGAGGAAACACTATCAGAGGGAAAGTACTCTATTTCAACCCCGTTTCAGAGGAGCCCAGCAATAAAAGCAAAAGAAAATAAAACCAAAACGTGGCCTTTCCCCTCCCCCACCCCCCACTTATGAAACTATTACCTAGGACTTCTGCAAAGGGAATCGCAACTCAGTTTTGTCCCTAGGAACTCATCACCTTTCACATCTCACCCTGGGGCTCCCCGTATGCAGAATGGGTTGTTGGGAGCTTCAGGAGACTTTGTCCTGTCCGCATGCAAACTCAATGACGGGTGGATGTCAGGGCTATCTGCTTGCTTGTCATTGCCCAGCCCCCTTGCTCACTGTGATGGAATGACATATCTTATAAATACTCAACTCTTGCATTGGGATTTGAGTGTAAAATGCTTTCCATGGACTTTCATGTTTGAACTCATGGTCCTTAGCAGGTAACACTGACGTGGGCCACTGGGAGGAGGTTTTGAGTTATTCTAACCTGGGACCATTTCTTATCCACTCTATGTTTCCTGGTCCACCAAGATACAAGGAGCAGGGAATGTCAGCTACACATTCCTGCCACCATGCAGCTGCCTGTCACCATACTGTCCTCTTCCAGAGTGGATAGCATCTTTTCAAACTGTGAGCTAAAATAAGCCTTCCCTCACTCAAGTTCCTTTTTTGTCAGTTATTTGGTCATAGCAACAAGAGAAATAACTAATGCACGTTGAAAGCAACACACAAGACCCAATCCTAAGGTACAATGAAAAGCAAAGAAGATACAGTGTGAGCAGGCCAGCAATAGGTCACACTCCCATCAGGAATCCCCCAGAAACTCAGGGTCCACTGTGGTAACATCTACATCCAGTCATAAAATGGACAACGACCTTCCGCTTTGCCAAGAGCTTTATGCAATTTAGCAGATAATAAGTTGAATAAATAACACATGTTCCCTAAGTTTGGCAGGAGAGTTAAAGGGTGAGTTTTAGAACATTGGACAGAAACATTGAGGTTCCAGAGCTTCATACCAGAAGAGATCAATATGCCTCTAAAATATGCCTTGCCTGGCAGCTTTGCAGCGAGCCGTCTTCGAGGCTTCCATTTGTATCTGGACCCTAGTGAGACTTTGGGGTTAGCAGGGCCTGACCTAGGTATCACATGGCAGGTGTCTTCAGCTTAAAGAAACCAAAAAGGATGGGAGTTACAGAGTCTGTGGAAAGCAGCCAGAAGGGGTGGCTCTGCCTGCCCATCTGTTATGGAAAACTAATTCTGTGCCAAGAACAATGCTGAACATTTTTTATGTGTAGCTGATCTCATATTTCACCAGTGATAGGACATAGTTATAATTTTTAATTTTATTTATTTATTATTTATTTTGCAGAAGAGTGAGAAGCTAGGGGAAGTAGAGAAACTTGTGTCTGCTCACACTATTGCGCTAGATGGTACCAGATAGCTAACCTCCTCGAGTGATTGGCAAGCACAGGCCCATAAAACTCGTACCTTGCAACCATGGTTCAGTATTGATATGTTGACCAATCCTGACTTTGGGTTAACAGTTGTAAGACAGTATTACACTGTCTCAGTGAGGCAGTGAAAGTTAGACAGGTGGAATGTGGGGAAAGTAAAACTGGGGCATGTGGTACACAGGGACAGCTGAAACCCCAAAGTCAGAGAAGGAAGAAGGAGTCAACTCAGACATGTTCAGTGGACATTAGTGTTCTCCCTGGAAACAGAAAGCTCAGGTTAGCAACAGGGTTTTACCAACACTGGGACTCTCGGTTCAGCACAAAGGAAGAGGCCAGCCAGCTTGAGGCAGATCTGAAAGGAAGCAGAGCTGTTGTGGGGATGTCAGTCACACGGAGAGATGCAGAGGAAGGCACCCTGCCCTCCACCATCTTGCCCTCACCATCCTGCCCTCCACCATCCTGCCCTCCACCATCCTGCCCTCCACCATCCTGCCCTCCACCATCCTGCCCTCCACCATCCTGCCCTCCACCATCCTGCCCTCCACCATCCTGCCCTCCACCATCCTGCCCTCCACCATCCTGCCCAAGCTTCCTCCAGCACTGCCCATTGGTCGAACCTTCCCACGTCACTGCAGTGAGCTTTGTGTTTTCCTCTCATTTCAGTCTGATACTACTCTGTCCTCAGAGTCCTCAGAGTCATGAAGTCACTGCAAAACTGACCCTTGGCTGTTCCAGAAACAGATTTGGACTCATAGAAAACTGTTTCTAATGAATTTTGCTCTCTGTGGAGGTTTTTCTGTGAGATACAAAATCAATTTTTTTCTCTCAAATTTATCATTCTAACAAGCCTAATCAATGACCTTTATAAAATGGAAGACATTATTGCCCATGCTAACGACATCTGCCTCCTTGCTTTGTAGGTGACCATATGATCGTTTCAGCCTATCTGAGCAGCCAATGGTCTCAGGACAGAACTATTTACTCTCCTGTGCGTGTTTTTGGGTGTGATGCCTTCCATGGCTATCACTAGCTCCTGTGTTTGAGCACTTGGCTCCCAGCTGCTGGTATAGTTTTGGGAGGCTGTGCAATCTTTAGAAACTGAAGCCTGGGTGATAGTACCAGGCTCACTAGGGCCAGTCTTGAAGCTGGTAGCTGGACCCTGATTCCTTCTCTCTCCAGTTTTCTGTCGCTGCTTGTCATGTGACCGGATGCTTAACACCTCCCACCACTACAGCTCTAGCTAGCATGCTTCCATCATGATGGACTGTGCTTTCAAGTGTCCTCCTTCCTTCCTCCCTGTTTTATTTTGGGGGAGGGTGGGAATTTTCTTTTCTTTCTTGTTTATTTTTTGCTCGGCACTGAGAAAAACTTATTCCCTAAAGGAAACAGGACTTTACTGTTGAAGCAAATGCTTTACATCAGCATCTGTATTTCTGTCTGTGATCTGAACTCCTTCCAGGCACATAGCACAGCACCCTTTCCGATGGGATGAAGTCACTGGAAATACTTTGGAGGAACTTATTCTCACCCTCCACAGCCAAGGGTGATCATTATAGCAAGCACTTACTGTTGTCTGTATTAGCAGCTCGACGATGGGATGTTAGCGATCAGTAGATCTTGAACTTATTGTTAATTATCAGGTAGCATTGTAACATCATGGCTTTGTCTGCTTTTGGTTCAGTCCTTTCAAAGCTCAGCTGAAATGCAACAGACAAAAGTCTTTAATGTGAATTTCCTGGGAGCCCGTGTCTACTCAGCATTTTCCTTTATTCCAGTTGTACCGGGTCACCTGCTGCTTCAGCAGTGAGTCCCCCGTGCCTTTGATCAGTGCATGATGGGGCTTTCATAACCAGTCGATATTTTAATCAGAGAGCCGAAAGCGGGTTATTGTCCCCATTCAAAAAAACGCGCCTCTCCTTTCATGGAAGGGGGATTCCCCCCTGATAACAAAAAAAAGTGTGGAGATATCAGGGAAGAGCAGGGTTTAGGGGACCCCCTTTGGGGAATTTAAGGTCTGGGACAGGAGCTCATTGCCGGGAGGGATGGACTGGCTGGTATTCCGAGGAGCAAAATGAATGAAAAACCCCAGGGGATAATACCAATTTTTTGTTTTTTTTTTCCCATAAGAACATTAGCAAACCCTTGTTTCCCCTTTTTCCCAGAGCCTCCATGCCTTAAGCCCCCTTCCTTCTCCCCCAAGACTCAATTTACCCTGTTGAGGCTAAAAACCCTCTCCCCGGAAACCCTCCTGGATCCCCCCTTTAAAAATTTAATGGCAGAAAAGTTATTTTGTCCAAAATCAAACTATTCCCAATCAAAAAGTGAAATGCCAAGAACGGTCCCTCTTTTTAAATTTCCCTACCTTTTAAAACAATTGATTTTTAATATATCCCCTTTCAATTTTTCAAGCTTCCTACCCAAATGTATGTACCATTTAAACACTGTTCACTCCAAAAGTCCCCTCCCTGGGTAGGAGGGGAAAATTCGTTCCCGGGCTTATTTTACCACTTTTTAAATCGATGCAGTCCTAAAAAAAACTTTTTCCCGGATGAATAGCAGGTGTTTAAGCATCCCAAAGCGGGGCCCCGAGATACAAAATAGTTTGGTTAAGTGTCTTGCGGGGCATTTATAAGACTTCTTAAAAGTAGTTTTTTTTGTTAGCCCAAATAGGGGGCCAGTGAATTTTCACCACCCCCAGAACAGCCCGAACTTTTTCGTACAAGCGGAAGGGAAAGTGTTCCCCCTTTTTGTTCCCACCTATTCGGGTGTTGCGAAAGGTAAGTATTTCAAATTCCGGGAAATTATGAACCGCTAAAGAACTGGATTCCAAATTTGGCCCCCCACCCTTTTAAAAGTCCTGTGCCCCTTTGGTAGTGTCTGCAGCATACCATCTCTGTTACGCCCAACATTCGAAGCCACCCCTTCTTCCCAGGTTTTTACAAGCCAAAAAAGCTTGATTGTATTTTTTAAAATCCACGGGCTTCCCTTTAGTCTTTGCGAAGGTTAAAAAAATAAAAACGATTTTTAAATGACCAACAACCCCAATTGTGTCCTTTTCCCAACCCTGTTGGCAAAATGCCGGTTTAACATAGGGAAAATTTTTAAACCCAAAAGGTTTCGCCTAGGTTTGTCTCCCCGCTCCCCATTGCCCAATTTCCAATTTTGGGGTTTTTTGCCGTGCCCCAGATTTATCAAGGGGAAAACAGTTGTCCCAGGGATTCCAGGGCCCGGTTCTCCCTCCCCGACTCTTCACATTTGGCTCTGTCTATTTTACCATATTCGATAAAGTGACCCCCCTAAACCCCATTTAAGCGCCCCTTACCTCCTGTGAGTAAAAACAAAGATACCCAAGGTGGTCTAACCCCAAAACCCCGCCTGCCCTGCCGGCCCCTTTTCCTCTAGCAAGCACCCCCCTAGCCCCACCGCCCTTGGAAACCCCCATGCTGGAGAATTTCCCCCGGGGCCCCCAAGAAATTTCCCTACCCCCCCCCAACCCTTCCTTCTTTCTTAAACGCCCCCCCGCTTTTTTCCCCTAGGGCCCCGGGGGGGGCCCCCTTCCCCTGTTCCTATAATACCATCGCCCTTCCCTAAAAGTTTGTTTTTGTCCCACATACCCCCACATTTCTCCCCCATTAAAATCTGCCCCCCCCAATTTTTTTTTTTCAATTTCCCCCCTAAATTTTTTTTAAAATGCAAAATGAATGGCTTAATCTCCCCCCTAAAAGTGCTTTACCAGTTTAAACGGTTTTTAAAAGAAAGCATTCCCCACTGTAGGCCATATAGAAAATTGCTGTGGGGTTTTTTTTTTTTTTCATTGTAAGTTTCATGGATTGTCTTTTCAAACCAAATATATTTATTTTCCCAGGGACGAAAATAAAAATTCAGTTTTTCTCGTGTGCCTTCGCTGCAGACAGAGCACTTGCGCTGCAAATCATCTGTAGAAATGATTCGTAACAGACACAACTCTCTCCTGCAGGTGTGTGGGACCATCCCCAAACCCTGCTAGAAAATTCTGTGGAGTAACCAGCACCTCCCTCTCTGTTTGGATGCACTTCTGTGGGATCTACCCTGCCACGTTCTAAGCAGGCCGTGTGAGAAGGATGTCTCGTCTGCTTTGGCTGGTTATCATTCTTGTTTCTGAACAATTTCAGAAGCGACCAGAAGCTCGTGACAGAGTGAATTTGTGATCTTATCCAATCATCTGGGCTGTTTGCAAAACTTCAGTAGGTGGCAGCGTTTTGTTGATAAATGTTTTGTTAGCCAAGTGATCTCATTTAGTGCAACTGTTGCAATATTAATAAACTGAACTTATGATCGTGTTTGCCAGGACTGGAAATATTGCTGTTCTATGCAGCAGGAGCTCTTATCTGAACTGACAGCAACATTCATTGTGTTAGAGATGAAGTAGGGTGCCTCAGAGTGATTGTGTGTATGCTGTTATAAAGAGGAGTGATGGAGGCAAGGAACGGAGTTGGTGAGCAAGGCCAGGGAGGAAGAAAAAGAATGTGAAGGAATCCTAAAATAATATGTGTTGCCCATTACCTGGCTGCTGCCATGAAACCTTGGGTGACCCAAAAGGGTATCTGTGATTGTTTCTATATGCTTGGCCTAGAGAGTGGTTTTGTTGGAGTAGGTGTGTCACTGTGGACATGGGCTTAAGACCCTCACCCTACCTGCCTGGAAGTCAGTCTTCCACTAGCAGCTTTCAGATGAAGATGTAGAACTCTCAGCTCCTCCAGAACCATGTCTGTCTGAACACTGCCATGCTCCCACCTTGATGATAATGGACTGGACCTCTGAACCTGTAAGCCAGACCCAATTAAATGTTGTCCTTTATAAGACTTGCCTTGGTCATGGTGTCTCTCCACATCAATAAAACCCTAACTAAGACAGTATCCTTTCCCAGGATGCCCTGTGCAATTCTAAAGATAAGACCCTGAAGATAAGGCTGAAAATGCCAAGCAAGCTGGACCAGAATCCTTGACCTAGGAAGCATCTTGTATCCCCTAAACACACATGGGATGATGCAAGTAAGATAGCACACTTTCTCAAGGTAAGGACAGTATTCTGTTTCTCTCTAAATGAAAGACTTCGTCAACTGAACTAGAAGACAACCTTAGCTGTTATCTAAAACAGAGGCCTAGAGCAAGCTTTTTTTTTTTTTTTTGGTTTTTCGAGACAGGGTTTCTCTGTTAGTCCCGGCTGTCCTGGAACTCATCGGTAGACAGGCTGGCTCGAACTCAGAAATCACTGGCCTTAGAAGCAAGCCTTTTACCCAAAGCTTTGGTCTGTCACTGCCGCCTCTGCTCTGACCATTATCTCTGTCTTTTCAGCCTCATTATTCCCTTGTGTGATTTCTACTTTGAGGGTTATGAAGACTTGGCTGAGGAACAGAGAGTTGGGCTTCAGACCAGCTCCTCCAGCACTTCAGGGGAATCTTTGTGGAGATCATGATCTCTGAACTCAGAATATATGGTGACAGTTTCCTCTGCACTGCTGTGGTCCCCTGTTCCATTATCTTCATGTACAAGAGAGACAACGTTCATGAGCTTACCCAAGCCTTTCCCCAGTAATGACACATTGTCAGTTGGAAGGACGCACTTTTATCATTGCCTGCTACCAAGAATCCACATACTAAGCTGCATGGCTTCTGCTGTCTTAAACCATTGAGTTGTCATCTCCCCCTGGAGACGTAGGCAGCAGGACCTGGCCCTACACAGATTCCAGAAGCTCCATTTAAACTGGTCAGTGCATCCTGCATGATGTTTCACATCACACCTACTAGACCACTTGCACATGCCTTGTGTCATATGAGAAAACAACAGGGATAAAGTGAATGTCTTCTCTTATCTCCAGGTTGTAAGCCCCTTGCACACAAAGGCCTATCACAGGCACCTTTGTTCATTCCTAGCATCCAGCACAGTAGTTTGACAAAAAGATTTTTAGGAACTAATTGGTGAGTTGATGCCTTTGTATTATACCTGAGAATAGCTTCAATCCTTCTTTTGTGTGTATATAAATCCTTTTGCCTGTGATATTGTCCTTGCGTTCTTCGACATAGAGAGATTCACATGTACCGTTTCATCTATTGAAGCCTAAGATTTGGTCTTCTTGAATGCCTAACAGTTTTGGATAATTCCTCCTATTAAATGTATTTTATTTTTGATTAAATTATAATCACATCATTTCCTTCCCCTTCTCTCCTTTCCCCAGCCTCTTTTATATTTCCTCTACCTCTGCTGCCTCTTAAACTCATGGCCTCTTTTTCTTCAATTACTGCTGTTTATCTATCTATCTATCTATCTATCTATCTATCTATCTATCTATCTTATCTGTCATCTATCTATCTAATCTATCTATCTATCAATAAATAAATAAATGAAATCTGCTGAATCTATGTTTTTAGACTTGATCACTAGGCATTGGATAACCAAATAGGGAGTGTATCCTGAAGAAAGCTAATTCTCCCTTCTCAGCATGAATTTCCTGTTGCTCTTTATCTAAGGGTAAAACTCTGTGAGATCCCCCTGCCCATTCATTTGTCTGTCTGTCTACATGTGTGTATGTGTACTCCATGTATGTCCAATATCCATGAAGGTCAGAGAGGGTATCTGATTTCTTGAAACTGGAACTAGAGATTATCGTGAGCTGCCACGTGGGTACTGGGAACTAACCCGAGAACCTCTGCAGGAGCAGCGTGCGCTCTTAACCACTGAGCAATGCCTCCTGTTCCTACTTACACAACTCTGAAAACCTTACCACACTTCTATGAGCATTTTTCTAATACTGACTTATTAACTAGGTCGCCATGTCACAAATGTTTGGGAAATTAAAGCTATCTGACACTCCATCCATGGAATCATCCATATGTCCACATATTTTCCAGCAGCACAGAGAGAACAGTGACATCTTTGATGAACAGTCTACACAGAGTTTGGAAGGGTGATGTGATTTGGAGAAAGGACTTGGGTTCAGAGTATAGGACATATTTTCAAGCATCTACTATTTCTGACCAGTCCTTTAGATATATAAAGTCAGGCAAGAAGGTAAAAAAGGGTTACATCAGTAGACCTCCAAGTATCCTTTAGATACTCCCAAGAGCTATTGTGACCTAGCCTGTAAAACCATTTCAGAGGTTTTGGGGGTGGAAAAACAATTATTCTTCAACTTCTGCCCTACACTGTAAGTGTCTCAAATATGACATTACACAGCAAATGATAGCCTCTCTCTCCTTCACTCTCTCCATACCAGAAGATCATTGCCTGCATGCATACACACTGCGTGTACATCCACAAGCTCATGAAAAGCTTGGGATGGAGCTCTGTCATAACAGAGGAGCTCATAGCTCTCCACACCCACACTTAGATACAGGCTGGGCTTGAGAACAAATACTCACTGGCACTTCACATGTCTAGAACAGCCAATGTTGCCTCTCATTCTCTTCTGGAAACTTTGCACCCAAGTGGACTCACCCATGGGCCACTTCAGAATGATCACTGGTGCCGCTGTGCCCCATCAAGCAATTGAATACAACATTCAGGGAGCAACCTGTGCCTCCATTCTTCCATGAACCGTCCCTACACACACCACACACACACACACACACAACACACACACTACACACACACTCCAAATTCTAACTGCTTCAATCAATTAAGACCCTCTTGAGGAATAAAGATGAAACACATTACAAAAAGTGTGCATCTAGACTGTATAATTATGGACAACCAAACAGTATTTTTTTTGTGGCTTGTCTCCCTAATTAAATAATACACAATAGTATGCTACTCCCCTGTTTTCACATTTAATGACAACTGGTCTAATAGAAGGTTTACACTTGACATTGCTAGCTTGATGTGAGTGAGCACAGGGCATATGAGAAGTAGTACCCTTAATTTTAGGCAGTAGCTGTAGAGTCTGACATGATATGGAGGGCAGGAGAGGACTTTGAAGATTCTTGCTGCTCAGTGATGAAATTAAAATCTGACATCTCTGGTAGTTGTCCCAGGTCTCATTATTTAAATGACTTATTATTAGAGCATTGACCATCCAATAAAATTAATTTCAAATCTGGCACATAGTGACACTGCGAAATTCATTACAAGAACCACTTTTCCCTCACACACGAGAGACTCATGCAGTTGTGTTGTGTCCAGGAAACCAATGACGGAATGTGCCAGAAGGGCACTGGGAAGGAGACTTAGATGCCGGTACCAGCTCCATCCTTATTCCAAATTAGATGAGTTTATGTAAATCACTTCTTTTCTCTTGGCTTCTGTTGTCATACTGGCAAGAAGAGGGCAGACATTTGCTAATCTCCTTCCAGCCTTAACGGTCTACAGTGCTGTTAGTATTCTGTGATACTCCATGAAAGCCCACTGGGTTTTATTTTTCATCTTTTCCAAATAGATACAGGCAAAGAAGGGGTCTTGGAATGATGCTCTTAGATGAAAGTTGGAAGGAAAAGGCCAGGACTGTTGAGGATGGATGTATAAAGGATGGTGCTTGTATACCAAGCCTAGAGATAGCAGGGATACCATCTCAGGTCTCCAAGATCATTAGAGTTGAAAGGCATTAGGGACAGAACAAACTTGTCTTATTCACTTTTCTATATTCATCTTCTATTGTATTTTCACTTCAAATTCATGATCACGGATTTCAAGTAAATCATAAACACTGCCCCAAAATCAACTTAGATAACCAGACCATTGAATCACCCCCACACAAATATCTCCTACCTTTTCAAACTGCTGATCTTCCATTACTAGTTTGCATATTTTTCTAATAACATCAATCCCTACTCAAGGAGGAAGCCACTTGCTGGGAACTGTAGCAAGCTGTCTCCTATCTTTGTCTCGGTGTCATTCCTGTTGATGCGATTAAAATACCCTGTCAAAAGCCAACCTAATTCAGGAAGAATTTATTCAGTAGACAGTCCCTGGTTATAGTACACCATGGCAGGGAAGTCACAGTGACAGAAACTTGAGAGAACCAATATCATTATGCCCATAGTCAGAAAAAGTGAACAACAGATACATACATTCCAAAACTCAGCACACTCTCTCCTTTACATACAGTCCAGGGCCCAACTATTGAAACTAAGATGCTCACATTTAAGCTAGGTTTGCTTACTTTAATTAGCCCAGCAAAGAAGCCCCTCACATGCACGCCTACAGTCCATCCAAAGAAGACAAACCTTCATTGAGATTTCATTTCAAGGTGACTATCAATTCTGTCAACTGCTCAGATATTTTGCTTTCTTACTTCATTGCATAGAAAGAGAGCTCTGAGCAAAGACTCATCATGCCTCCATATTCTCTACCAGATTCCAACCTTTGTCACCCACACAAAGGCCTTTCTCAGTCAGTTCTCATCTGTCACCTGCTTCTTGCAATGGTCTTCTCTCCTTCTTGGTTCCTTGTCATTAAAGCACAAATGAGTTACCATTTTTACTGTCCTACAGAAAAAGGAAACAAACTTCATTTTTCTGTCTGTTATTTGGATGATCTTCTTGGCATCTAAGTCCCCTGAAAGACTTATCTATACTTCCCAGTTCCACTCTTCCTCATTCTTAGAATAGTTGCAGGTAGGAGTTGACCTTTGTAACTGCTCTCCCAGGTTCTTGTCAAAGCAAAAAACCCCTCCATAGTGAGAAACCCAAGGGCAATCCTTTGGTCTATCTTCTTTAATACATTTCCTCCTCTTGAACGACATGTCCTCTTAGATTCACCACACACGACTCTTGGTCCCATTGCCCACCTCTTTCTATATCTTACCATCCTTCCATACCTCTCTGACTCCCACTTCTATTCTTATTAGGGATGTGCTACAAGACTGAGTCCTTGAAGTTTTTCTGATACACTCTTAAACACTGTACAATGATGAGTGACCCCTAATTGTTTTCCCCAGCTAAGACACTTATGCTATATTCCACAACCAAGTAGTTAGCTGCTTATTCATTTCTAAAGACATAGCAGAATTACTGATTGGAAATATTCAAAATTAAACTCTTGGTATCCCTGCTTAAGTTTGTCACATCTCAGTAAGGGCTGCTTTCTCCTTCCAGATGTTTTGCTAAAATAATGAACTTTTGACTACTCCCTTTCTTACCCTGTAAATAATCAGTCAGCAAACGACACAGGTTTTACTTTCAGAATATGTCTTGAATATCACTTCTCAACATCTCTACCACAACCATCCTAACTGACTCTTCTGACAGGTTTATCTGTTTGTATTTTTACTCTCCATTGACTATCATTGCAACCTAATGGCTCTCTGATGCAGTATCTCAGATGAGGTAATTCCTCTTTAGGAATGCTTATCATAATTTCCTCCCACTCAGATTAGAAGCCAGAATTCTCTTCATGGCTATTAGCAGCTCCATACCTTCCTCCTCACGCTCACTTTTCATTATTTCTCATCCACTCTGCTCAATCATCTCTGGTCATTCACCGTTCAGGTCTGTTTGCTCCCTCAACATGCTCAATATATTGTCACTTTTCAGTCTGGTGCCAATTATTCCCTTGGCCTGGAGCTCTGTCTATGGCTTTCTTTTTTACCTGTTTTTCACATATTAGCCACCTCGTACCTGCACAGGGACAGGGCTGCACAACCTTCTACTTCTATTTTATAATTACAACCCATCCATCCTGCTTGCTTCATTGCCCATCCCTGATTCATTTTATCTGTAGACTACCATCCTTCTGACACACTATATAGTACATTACAGAGGAGCATACTCTTTGCTCTACTTAGCTTCACTAGACTATAAGGTTATAGAGACTTTGAATCATTGAGGTTTTGTGATTATTGTTTTGGTTTGGGGGGTTTACTTATATAATGCTGTATCTCTAGCAAATGGGAAATTTCCTGGCATGTACTAGACATTCAATATCAGTTGATGAATGAATCTCTACTCTTCTGTTTTCCAATGATATCCAAGTACTATTGTGTATCATGATCTGCTCTAATATAAGTTGGGGAATATCTGTGTCCCTACTACCCTGAATGTATCCAATCTCGTCTACTTGTAGTTGAGAACTAACCAGAGAAGAGACCACTACCTTTAGCTTGGTATTTTAGTTATAGTGATTGATTTAATTTCATTGTGAACAGTGGAAAAGCCTTAAATTTGAAGCCAGGTAAGACTGATGTCAAATTCTGGTCATGTCACTTGTCACCTAAAAAGTCTTCAGAAAAATTTCATAGCCAACTATGAAATTGATATAATGGAGGGAGGGAGCCTGCTCCCACTCAAGGCTTTGGAGAAAATGATATGCTCCAATTTCTATAGAGCATGTAGTTCAGTGTCAGATACAGACTGGCTTCTTGATACAAGTTGTTTTGAATGTTTGAATTGCATGAATTAATCAAGAGTGCTAAGGCTCATGTAAGGTTTAGTACTTAACCCCTCTCTTCCCAAGAGAGCACTTTGATCCAGAGGAGAAAGCCTTGCAGGAGAAATTTTTAGCATCAGCAATAATGAAGGATCTTTTCACTCTCAGTGGAAGGAAAGGCAAAGGATAGGAATAAGATGGGGAGGGTATCTCCAGGACTCTCTCCACTCTGTAGGAATCCAGTCTCATTAAAACCCCGCATGTCCATGTGTGTGTAGGTGCCTTAATAGAGTGAGAGACTCACTCAAGAGACCATCCGTGACTTCTCTAACACAGAGGTAGACTGTCTTTGAAGATTAAAATCCTAACAGCATGCTCCCCACAGAGATAAATGCCAAAAGGGAGAAGAGACAAGCAGGCAGGGGAAGGTCAGGGTGAGGAGAAAGAGATGAAACAAAAACTAGCCATCGTTTCTCCTGTAATAATTGCTGTATTAATACCTGAATGGCTAACATACATGCCCAGTGGCGTGTTAAATGAGAAATTTCAAAGCTTGTAAATAGAAGAACGATGGGATTGCTTGACCCTAACAGTTGGGATTCTCAGGCAGGCAGCAGTTGGCATTCACAGACTTCTATTCCCCAGCCCACACACGTGGAGAGAAGCTTGCTCCTGACATCCCCTTTCCTTTAATAAGCCAATAAATATTGATTCTGACCTGGTTGCCACTTGTTCTCCTAACATCTTCTTTCATTCCAAGGCTTCTGGAAACTATAAAAAGCTCATTTCCAGATTCCAGCTTGGCTAGAAGGACTCGTGTTTTTTTCAATCAGATCTCCCAGAGGTCTGATAGCAATCATTATGAATGAGAAAAGGCATTTTGTATTCTTCTCTGCTTGCTCGCAGATAGATGGAGCAGGGCTAGTTACAGACTAAGGCTAGCCTGGAATTGAAACTCTTGCACCTCTCCTCACCTTGGGAGGAACACAGAAAGTGTGGGCCAGCCATGGTCTGACATCTAACAGGCGGGTCACCCGGTGCTGCAAGGTGGCTTTTAAAAGAAATTTATGATCAAGCGCTAAGTAGCGAATCTTTTTACTCCCTGTTAGGCATCTATCTTAGGTAACTCAGTTCTGAAGGAAATGATTTTGAACAACATTCATGGTGGTTCGACTTGAGCTTTAGACAAATATATGGCCCAAAGGAGAGACGAGACACTATGTTTTGAGGTATTTTTTTAAACTGCCTCAGAATACCTGTAGTTAATAGTTAATAAGAATGTGGTAAGCATCCACTAAATGCATAATATTGATGGACCAGGGCATCAGGGCAACAGACAAGAGTTGTTAAGAATTATCACTCTGAAAGACCTCAGAAATTAGCAAGGAGAAGGGAAATGCAGATGGTTTCTAGTTCCTCAAGTTTGGGGGAGTCATACCCCTATTAAGAGTCTCTGGCGATAGTAACAAATCATTCAAGCATGAATATTAACCTCCTCCATTTTAGAGGTTGCCATCCTTCCTGGGTCCTCCACATCCCTGGGTGACTGTGAAGTTCTCAGCACATTTTCCTGTGGCCTTTCCTCATTCTTTGGGAAAACATGTTTTCGTTTCCCTATTGGTCTAGAGCAACCTATAGACTTCTGTCTCATGATAATACTGTTTATTAAACAAATGGATAAATGAGAAGAAAAGGGTACAGGCGAAGCAGGGCAGAGATGAGGTGCTGAGCCTACCTGGATGCTGTGAAACACATCAGGAAAAGGTCTGTGTGCACTGGGACCTGGGTAACGGTGCTCTAAGAGGATTTGAACTAGATTGACAAATGGACAGAAAGCTTATGGTATGGCAACCAAAAGGCAAGTGACATCATCAGACAAACGTGAGGGCCCCTTACTAGAACAGTATGGTGTCCTAGAAACGACGATCAGCATATCGATTGTCCTGCCTGTGTTGGAAAAAGAATCTATTTGAAGAGAATAACTGGGGTGTCTGGAATCAGTCGAGGAACACCATAAAGATTAGACTTGGAATGCATGTGAAACCACGGAGGCTCCAACAGTTTGCAGCTCGGGCTGCTGTCAAAGCTGCCCCCGTGTTATGATGGAGCCCGTCTTGAAATCTACTTAGCCGTGTGTGACCGGAACTCAGACTCTTGAGACAGCAAACACTCACTGGACAGGCTCAGGTTCCTCGCTAGTCTTGCTGTGTGGGACACCCAGAAATAAGAAATGTGGAGGTCATAGTGATGGGGACGGTGGAGGAGGTATCTCAATCTCTAAAAACCAACATGAGAATAATAGCCCAGAATTTGAGGAAAATCTATCACCTTGGGACTTGTAAAAGCTGTCTCTTATGGTCCTTGTGTAATTATATAATGTAGCTAGATTGAGAGGACAGGAATTGAACACTCAAACTTTAGATGGCAGGTGCTGCCCACACTTAGTTCTTTACCCTGAGACATGCAGGAGAGAAGGAAAAGTGAACAGGGAATCTGTTACCCTTATAGAGAAAAGATGGATGACTCTTTCTAAGAAGTCAGTCCTCTGCCTTCTGTTCTCTCCTCCTGCCCAGTGGTTCCTTCAGTCTCAATAAATACTCTAACACCGTGCTCATGATTCCCCAGACCAGCAGGAAAAAAATATTTTTTTCTGGTTGTTTTCTCATCTCCTCTTCAAAGAGCAGGCCAGCTATTTATCCTTAGGAGGGCTTTCTCAAACAGGCCCCAGGTAGTTCATCTCCACTCCATTAAACACTCCATGCTTAGCCTCTAGTCAGCCACTGGAGTATGGGTTGAGCCAGCATCCCAGCCGACATAACACATCCTAGGTGTGCTCATTTAATTTAAATATTTGAGAATATTTTCCCTGAGACTTCTTAGAATTTCAGCGTTCCACCCTTGTGACACACACAAACTGTAATGTGTGGATATAAACACACCACACACACACACACACATGCCCCATCCATGATGCTAGGATAGGATATTCACATTGCAGCAGCCTAAGGATCTCTTTTGGTTAGACAGGGTGGGGATGGATTTGTTGTAGACACTTAGACCAACCCTCACATTTCTGATGGCTGTACTTGACTCCAGAGAGAAATTCCCGACGTCATCTTTGTCTCTATATGTGTTTCCTATCTCTAATGCTAGGAGAGTATATGACCATAGAGATGACAGCTAGCTGAGAAAAACTTGGGAAACAGACTTCAGAAGAACCTTACCCTACTTAAGATTTCCCCCTTCCCATGACTTGCCACGCCTTCCAATCACTCTTCCCACACTTGTTAGACACCAGCACACTGAACACCAAATTGCAACCACCCTCAGAATGGCACACTACTTAACAGCCAAGAGTAATTCTAAAAAACAAAAACAACAAAAAAAAATCTCATCTACTCTTAATGGCCTTTTTCTCCAGTCAAATTTCACATGTAGACACTAAAACCTTTATGGAGAACAGGTCTCATCCCATAAAGTAAGCATACCCTTATAGCACCTGTGGCCAAAGGAGAACGGAGACTTGGGTCAGAGGTGGACATTCATAACAATACCCGACCGTCTTCCTCTGTCTCTGTTCATTGTCTGTATACGTTTTTTTTTAATTTAATCAACTTAGACAGACACTATCAGAAACATATGGAATGTCGAAAAAGACATAATCACTGAACCAGGGGATATTCTGCATGAACAAGGCCCATGATCATTCACGAAGATGTCCATGTCCTGATGTCTATTCATTTATCTGCTGAATCAAAGGGTTAGTGGAAGAGGAGGGGGAGGATGGGAAGCCAAGCGTGATTAACAATAGGTGCAAGGCAGGATGAGCTAGATTAAACTGCTCCATATGCAAATTATACAAGCCTGATTGCATCAAGCCATGCACAGTTTAATGAGGGTAGTAAGATGCCTTTATCTCTGCTTGGATATGTTCCTAAAAGGAAGGCTGTTCTCAGATAAAGCACACTTTAATAAGGAGATTTTTCATTACAGAGTGGATGTGAATTTGCATATCTCACCCTCTGCTTCAGGCCTCCTGCTTCACCCCTAGTACCTTTCAATCTCTCTCTCTTGCTTCTTCCTTCTCTTTGTCAAACTCCCTCCATTCCATCAACCAGCCAGTGTCTGATCCACAGGGCTATTCTGGGTCCTCCGTTTTCTTTGCTGTTGTTGTAAACGGAAGTCGGTAAACATTTGCATGTTGTTGGCATATATTTTAGAAGCATGTGTATTCAGTGAAAATTTAGGAGAGTCCTACATAGTTGAGATTAAAATCTTCAAAATACGATCTGAGCAGTTATTTATCTCTGAGGAGTTTCTGTTTGTTTAGCATTCCATGTTTTTAGAGTTCCTTAAATGGTTACTTGGATGTGTTTGGGTAATTTACCGTGTGTGTGTGTGTGTGTGTGTGTGTGTGTGTGTGTGCTATTTACTAGAAATTCATATATATTAAATACATAGTAGTATACAGTAAATATGTATGTAATTACTTTTGCTTTTTAATTTTATTTTGCTGTAAACTGTGCTGACTTAAGGCAGATGTTTAAAACCCAGCCTTGGAGTTCGAATCCCTGCTTTATCTCTCAATAACATTACTCATCTCAGAGGAAGCAATATCTTGAAAACCCAACATTTTTTAGATAACCAAGTAGTACATACAAGTCACTTCCATAAGCTTTTCTTGAGCTGAAAGCATACAGAAGGCAAAAGCAAAATCCAATTTGTTGCCCCACAGTACTCTCAATAAATTAAATATTTTACATTACAGTGGGTGTTTCAGAAAGATTGCAGAGGAAGAACAGAGTGGTGTAAGTACAAATAAAAAATATGCTACTTGTTTTAGGTGTAAAGCTATATTCATTTGGATATGTGCCTATCATCATGTGTCTTTGTTCTTTTGTTGCTGTGATAAAATACTGATCAAAGCAATCTAAGAGAGAGATGGTTTACTTTGGCTCAGGTTCCAGGTTGCAGCCCATCATAGCTGGGAGGTCATGGTAGTAGAATATTGGGGATTATGTTATATCCACCATTGGAAAGCGGAGAGCTTGAATGCATGTATGCTAGCTAGTACTTGGGCTGCTTTCTCCCACCCTTTTGCAAATCAGGATTCCCTGCCCAGGGACTGGTGTGACCCACAGTCACACCTTACTTAACCTAATCAAGATGATATTCCTTGCCATGCCAAGAGGCTCACTTTTCAGATGATTTTAGCTTCTATCAAGTAAAAACTAACTATCACACACGAAGTCATCACCCCTATCAAGACATGCACATAGTCATTGTCACCTAAGTCCCCATCATCCATTTCATGCTCCCTTTCTCTAGTATCCTTTCTGTTTCTCAAGAAAGCATTGGTCTGCCTCCTGTCATGACAATTCTATGAATTCCTACAAATTAAATAATAAATTAGGTACCTGGTATCTGGCATTTTTCACCTTACATATTTACATGGACATTCAATCATGTCATTCTAAGTATCTAATTGGTTGATTTCAAGTCTCAGTAATACCGTGATATAAAAAAAAATACCATGTATTTGTTTATCCATTCCCCAGGTTATGGCCTTGGCTGTTTAAAAATAATGCTACCATAGTAGTCTTATACTATTTCATTTCTATGTTTCCTTTCTCTTAGGTAAATGTCTTGTAGTAGAATGGTCAAGTCAGAGCATAAGTACATATTCAAGGTTTTATGTACAGATCATCACTTATTTTAAATTTTTCAAAAGCATCTCACCAGAGTTTCAAATCATTCATATCCTTACCAATTATTACTGCCAGTCTTTTCAAAATCAGTCATTGTGATGCATGTGCAATGTGTCATGGTATTAAACAGAGTTCTCCAGAGACAAAGAGGCAATAGAAAAGATGGATGGATGATAGATAGGTAGATGGATGGATGGATAGATAGATAGATAGATAGATAGATGATGATAGATAGATAGAAGATAGGTGATTAGATATAAATAATAGATATAAATGATAGATAGATAGATAGATAGATAGATAGATAGATAGACAGATATGCAGGCAGACAGACAGACAACAGACAAAAGGCAATTTGCTAGATGAATAGTCTCACAATATGGAAGCTGAAAAGTTTCATGACAAGCCATCTCAACACCCACAATCCAGAAGACTTCTGATATAAACATTGTTCAATGACTACAGAGTCCAGGATTATGATTTCCTGGGGGAAAAAAAACCTAGCATTCTAACTTGAAGAGTGAGAAAGAAAAATTATCATTTTCCACTTTTTAAAATGTTATCCCATCTAGTCCCACAGACAGTTAGATAGCATACACACATGCTGAGGGGAGCTGTCAGTCAGCTCACACACAAGCCGGCCCCATGATAAACACCCTCCCATAGTGCAGAAGCAGTGTCCTACCACTTTTCTGGATGGCTCTTAATCTAGCCTATGTTGACAAGTAAAACTAACTCTCACATTTCCTTTCTCTCATCTCTGAGGATGAAAGTCGTGACTATTGATTGGAGGTTTTCCCTCATTATTGCAGTAAGCTGCCATCTAAACACAACCCTGTATCCCACCACTATTGATACTACATCTTAAATATTTTTTTAAAATCAAAAGACTTTCTAATTCTCTCTAATTTCACTTCTGCTTTCATCTCTAAGCCGCAGTTTGTTTAGAAATGTGTTATTTGGTTTCCATGTGTTATTTGAGGATTTTCCAGAGCCCTGTGACTCCTTTCCAGCGTAAGTCAAGCATGCAAACTGAACCTGCTCTGCATGATTTGTGTCTGATCAGATGTACTAAGGTTTGTGTGAGTGTTTACACCACTCAGTTCATCATGAGTTTTGTAAAGCAGTGGTTCTCGGCTGTCCTGATGCTGTGGCCCTTCCATGCAGCTCCTCGTGTAGTGACCTCCAGCCATAAAATTATTTCTTGCTACTTTATAACTGTAATTTTTCTGCTGCTTTGGGTCATAATGTGAATATCTGATATGCAGGATGTCTGATATGAGAGCCCTGTGAAAGGATCTTTTGCACATGAAGGGGTTGAGAACCACTGATGTAAAGTGGATAGTCCTACCCTGATGTTTCACAAAATTATTTTAATGATCAAACTTCCCCTCATTTCTACCACCATACCTATCATGGTTGAGCTTTTTTTTTTTTAAATAAGCATTATGTTACATATTAAGGAAGTTGAAATAACCAGTTTTTGAAACTTTATGTTTATCAATGTAGTTATTCTTTTGTGTAATTTTCGTATCTTTGAATCAATATATCATTTAACATCATTCTTTTGATCTGTGTGTTTCTGATGTATCTTTGAGTTTTGTATATGTAAAAAGGTCTTTATTTTGATTTTCCTTCTGAAAGATATTTTCAAGGAGGGAGAGACTGCTTAGCTCTTAACAGCACACTGCTCTTCCAGAGGCCCTGAGTTAAGTTCCCAGCACCCACACTACAAATATCATAATTGCCTTTAACTCTAGCTCCAGGGGATCTTACATCCTCTCTGGCCTTCATGGAAAACACACACACACACACACACACACATCAAAAAAGCAAACAAACAATAAATATCTTAAAAGATATTGTTATTTGACACAGAATTTTAGACTGGTCATTTTTTTCTTCATTTAAGGAAGCTTAACTTTCCTTTTTCCAAAATGATCTGTGCCCTGTGAAGCAGGATCTGAACTCAGAACAAGCATCTAATCTTATGAAAATATATAAGTGAGGGAACTTTCAAGTGCCTGGCATGGCAAACAAGGTAAGGATCACATGACAGTAATATTTCAGGGAACCCTCACACAGGAAGCATCAAATCTGGAAGAGCAAGCCTTGTTGACAGTCAGAGAGTGGCTAGAAACTGCAGCCCAGCCCCTGCCTCCTGTGGCTCAGTGCTTGCCCTCTGTTTGCAAACTATCCACCACTATTCGAAGTGGAGGACAAGAAATACACAGGATTAAAAAATATTCAAGATGTATGTATTCAAATTTAAATAGATATGAAGGGCTTGGTGAGCATGTCTCCAACCTTCTTGGGTATTTTTGAAGATTTTCATATGTGATCAGAAGATGAATTGCCTTATATATCATTTATAATTAAGATTTTGGTAAACTCAAAGAGAAAATACAAAAATACTGTTCTGTCTGGGGTTGTTTATCTGATTTATGACTAAGAAATGTTCTACTATTGTCAACTTTGCCTATAAAACTACTGGCAGTATTTTGAGTGAGCTAAGCAAACCTGGAGTACCAGAATAATCATGGGATTTTTCATCCAAGTTCTCTACCATCCCTTGATAACCAAAAGATTTGGGAAACATAGCCTCCTGTGCTTTCAAGGTGTTGGATTATTAAAGGCCACTCCTTATTTTTTCATTGGTAAGGATCTTGGTAATGACATGCTTCCAAAGTTAAAAACAAATGAAGACATCAATTTCAGATCTTTACATGTTATACTAAATATTTTTAAAATGAATTGTACACCAAGGAGATATTTTTGTGTTGTGATTCTATCAAAACTCATGTGCATATAGAAGGGTCAGCAGAGAAACATGTGGGAAAGAAATAGAACTTTTTAACAAGGGCAACTGTGTGTTCTAGGTGAATTCTAGACCTTGGCTTCAAGTCAAAGACATAATAAGGAGAGAAAATTATTTTTTAGGCATATAAGCATTCATTCTATTGACTTCTTCATTTCAATATAGTTTATAGATTTGATGGCTTCTCTTAAGCAATCTATCCTGGTTATATATCTATAGATGTCACAATTATGATCTAAAATTTTATGCTGTTCTCATCCTATGAAGACTGTCTTTTCTGCCTTTTTATGCTATCTGGTCATGAGAGGCTGCTATGGCTGAGAATCATAATACTTCTGCATCTATTCACATAGATATTAATTTTAAGATGACACTTGCCATTTAAAATGAATTATTGCCTTAAAGTTCTTCTTAGATCGGTAGAATACATGAGTCAACAGGGAATCCAACTAGGATTGTTGAACCATTGTAGCAGCCCAAACAAGGTTATAAAATGTAGGTAATCCTTAACATAAGTCCTAAGCTTAAATGGTAGTTCTCTCAAATGTCTGCAACTCCAACATCTGTGAACAAAATTAACCCTTGCCAAAGTCCACAAAATTAAAATTTTATGTAATCCAGCAAAGAATGTGTATACATACACATATTGTATGTTACCTTGCACTTCTGATGTTATTCTTTGTATGATGATTTGTAGGTGGCCAAAGAGACGGCGCCGGTTTCCAACTTGGCCGGCGCCGCCTACTGCGCATGTGTCAGGTTCAAGCCCCTCCCGAGAGGGCTTATGCTAATGAGGTATTGGCCCTAACCAATCCTGAGAGAACAGGCAGCCAGGTCCGCCCCTTGGAAGGGTATATAACAAAGGCAGCTCAGCTGCCGGGAGAGGGTGGTCCGGAGGAGTCGTCGGAGAGAGTGTGGTCCAGAAGAGTCGTGAAGAAGAAGGCGCCACAACTGGTGGCCCGGCGGAGAAGAGAGAAGCGACCCGGCGGAGAAGCGGCCCGGCGGAGAAGAGAGAAGCGACCCGGTGGAGAAGCGGCCCGGCGGAGAAGAGAGAAGCGACCCGGCGGAAAGCGGCCCGGCGGAGAAGGGAGAGGCGGCCCGGCGGAGAGGCGAGCCGGCGGGCGGAAGCGAGCCGGCGGGCGGAGGCGAGCCGGCGGGCGGCGTTGTCCCGGCGGGCGGAGGCGAGCCGGCGGGCGGCGTTGTCCCGGCGGCGGAGGCGAGCCGGCGGGCGGCGTTGTCCCGGCGGGCGGAGGCGAGCCGGCGGGCGGCGTTGTCCCGGCGGGCGGAGGCGAGCCGGCGGGCGGCGTTGTCCCGGCGGGCGGAGGCCCCGGCGGGCGGCGGCGACCCGGCGGCCACCCGGCCCCGGCGGGCGGCGGCGACCCGGCGGCCACCCGGCCCCGGCGGGCGGCGGCGACCCGGCGGCCACCCGGCCCCGGCGGGCGGCGGCGACCCGGCGGCCACCCGGCCCCGGCGGAGTCACCCGGCCCGGCGGAGTCACCCGGCCCCGGCGGAGTCACCCGGCCCCGGCAGTGAAGAGACGCGGAGGCCCTGGCAGAGACACCCGGCGCCGGTAGAGAAGAGACGTGGCAGTTAAAGACCAACGACAACGAGCCAAGGACAATGAGGAAACTGAGGACAACAGCCTCATAAATTCAGAAACTGAGGTAAAAAGGAATATTTATTAGTCAAGGTTCCCTGGGTTGGGACGAGTCGAGAACAAGTAGAGGCTCCCTGGTTTGGGACGAGTAGAGGTTCGAGTTAAGGATCCCTGGTCTGGGACGAGTCAGGAACGAGTGAAAGATCCCTGGGTTGGGATGAATTAAGGATCCCTGCTTTGGGACAAGTCAGGAACGAGTGAAAGATCCCTGGGTTGGGACGAATTAAGGATCCCTGCTTTGGGACAAGTCAGGAACAAGTGAAAGATCCCTGGGTTGGGACGAATTAAGGATCCCTGCTTTGGGACAAGTCAGGAACAAGTGAAAGATCCCTGGGTTGGGACGAGTTAAGGATCCCTGGTTTGAATTTCCCTGGTTTGGGACAAGTAAAGATTCCCTAGATTTGGGACAAGTTAAGGTTTAGGGACAAGTATAAGGAAAGCGGCAATAAAAGGTCCGCAGATTTTCTAAACTATGATGTCTATTGTCAACTCGGAGTGGGTTGGCTTGGGTATCATAATAATGCTTTTCCTGACATATAGTCTTAGATTGTACCTAAATTCTTATTGTGACTATGAATTCACTGTCAAAAAGGACCAGGAAGTTTTTGAACAAGTAAAAGAGGCTCAGTCAGAAGGCTCTGAGGCAGGAGTTAGTAAAATAAACAAGGGACCAAAAAAGATAACCAATATAGATACAGAGAGCTCTTCTGGCTCTGATAGCTTAGAAAAGATAGAGGAAGGAAAGAGCTTAGAAAGATGGAGGAGGACCTTGAGGACATGTTAACTAAAATAGAGACGTGGTCCTCTCAAGGAAAAAGAAAGGCAAAATGGCAGAAAAACTTAAACCGCATGCTTGGGAGATGCCCACAGCTCCACCCCTTAGCCCGCCTCCCTATGTGGAGGTCCCTCGGGCCAGTCTGTCCCCAGAGACACAATGCTCATTCTGCCCACAGACTTGGAAGGAAGCGCGTATGGCCTTTCCAGTTTTTGAAGATGCAAATCAACAAAGATATTATGATCCCTTAGATATTAAGACGTTAAAGACTCTGGCAGAATCGGTTAAGGCCTATGGCATTAATGCCCTTTCACGCAATCCTTGATAGAAAGGATAGCGACACAGGCCATGACACCATCAGATTGGATGAGTACTGTGAAAGCCTGTTTAACTATGGGGCAGTATCTTGATTGGAAATCTATTTATACAGATTATGCCCAAGGGCAGGCTCGGGCCAACGCAGCCTCAGGACAGCCCTTATGGAATCTAGATATGTTCTTAGGTCAGGGACAATGGGCAGATAACCAGACAGTGTTTCCACAGGCGGTGTACGGTCAAATTAATAATATGGCCATCAGGGCCTGGAAGGCCCTCCCCAATAAGGGAGAAGTTTCAGGTAATTTAACAAAAATCCTCCAGGGTCCTACTGAGCCCTTCTCCGACTTCGTGGCTCGCCTAATGGAAGCCGCAGGGAGAATTTTTGGTGACCCTGATACAGCCATGCCACTAATAGAGCAATTGGTGTTTGAACAATGCACAAAAGAGTGCAGGGCGGCTATCACCCTTGGAAAGCAAAGGGTTTGACGGCTTGGATGA
The DNA here is from genome assembly GCA_021653895.1 of Mastomys natalensis. NCBI lineage: Eukaryota > Metazoa > Chordata > Mammalia > Rodentia > Muridae > Mastomys > Mastomys natalensis. The sequence goes on along the minus strand of JAJTUV010000171.1, from coordinate 981,384 downwards.
AGGCTTGTAGGGAGATTGGTGGACCATTGTCCAACTCGGGCTTGGCAGCTGCAGTCATGCAGTTGTCTAAGGGCAAAGGTAGGACCCTGCAGGAGTTTGCTTCCGCTGCGGATGCCCAGGACACCTCAGTAAACAGTGTCCCAAAAGAGATAGAGATAAACAAGGGAGTACCCTTGTCCAAGGCAGCCAGGACTATGCCCAAGATGTCGTAAAGGTAATCATTGGGCCAATGAGTGCAGATCGGTAAGAAATATTCAGGGACAACCGCTGACCTCTAGTTATAGTGGTGCACGGCCAAAAAACGGGCAGTGGGGCCCCCGCTTCAGGGCCCGCAAATATATGGGCAGTGGAAGGGCAGAGCCAGCCCAGCCTACACCAGCCCAACTTACATCGCTCGAGCCTCGGAGAGCCACTCCGGGTTCAGCAGGGTTGGACCTGTGCTGCACCACCAGAATTGTATTAACACCCCAGATGGGTGTACAACCTCTTGAGACTGACTTTCAGGGTCCACTACCTCCAGACACAGTGGGTCTTCTCATAGGACGTTCTTCTTCTACCCTAAAAGGTCTTATAGTACATCCTGGCATTATAGATGCTGATTTTGAGGGCACAGTTAAGATCTTAGCCTCCTCTCCACGAGGTATCGTGGCCATCTCACCAGGAGATAGAATTGCTCAAATAATAATGCTACCCAGCTTACACAAATTGTTCCCCTGTAAAAATATAATAAGAGGGAACAAGGGTTTCGGATCCTCCGGAGCCGCAGCCGCCTTCTTGTCTTTAGATTTGGATCAAAGGCCCATAATAGAATTGGAAATTAATGGTAAAAAAATATTAGGCCTATTGGACACAGGAGCTGATCGTAGCATAATAGCCCAAAGAGATTGGCCAAAAAACTGGCCTATTCAAGCATCGACCCAGACCTTACAAGGGCTCGGGTATGCAAAAATCGCCCGATGTAAGCGCAGGCACATTATCTTGGAAAGACAAGGAAGGGAATGAAGGCACCTTCCAACCTTTTGTTTTAGCTTTGCCCATTAGCCTTTGGGGCAGAGATTTGTTGAAAGCCATGAAACTGAAATTAACAAATACACACTATTCTACAGATATAGGATGGCATCCATCTCAAGGCATAGGAAGACACCTCCAAGGGGAAAAGGAACAAGAGCAGCCGCAACCTAAAGGGTTACGCACGGGACTGGGTTTTTCCTAGTGGCCACTGGGTCTGGTATACCTATTACCTGGAAGACTGAGGAGCCAGTATGGGTTCCCCAGTGGCCTCTTTCCTCAGAAAAGATGATAGCTGCTAGACAAACTAGTCCTGGAACAACTAAAATTAGGACATATTAAACCTTCTGTCTCCCCTTGGAACACCCCATATTTGTCATAAAAAGAAATCAGGGAATTGGAGACTGCTACATGACTTGCGAGCTATAAACCGTCAGATGCAAGTCATGGGGCCAGTTCAGAGAGGCTTGCCTCTATTATCTGCTTTACCTCGTGATTGGCCTATTGTCATCATTGACATAAAAGATTGTTTCTTTTCTATCCCACTCTGTAAACAGGACAGTGAGAGATTCGCTTTCACGGTTCCCTCTATTAACCATGAGGAACCTGACCAGCGCTACCAGTGGGTAGTTCTGCCCCAAGGTATGGCCAATAGCCCAACCATGTGTCAATTATACGTAGGAGAAGCCATAGCCCCTTTAAGAAAGAAATTTCCCAAAGTCCATTGTCTCCTTATATGGATGACATTTTAATAGCTGCAAAAACTGAGCGTTTGTTAGAACATGTATATACAGAATTGATCAAACTATTAGAAAAAAGACAGCTAGTGATAGCTCCAGAAAGGTTCAGCGAAGCAAGGTGGCGAAATATCTTGGGGCAGAAATAAGCATCAAAACTATAGTACCACAAAAATTCGAATTACGCAAAGACAGCCTTACGACCCTAAATGAGTTTTCAAAAATTGCTAGGGGACATAAATTGGATACGCCCTACCTAAATCTGGCAAATCATGAACTAAACCTTTATTTGAAATACTGACGGGTGACTCCGCCCTCGACTCACCCCGTCATTTAACTCTGGAAGGCAGGACTGCACTTGAGAAGGTAGAAAAGAGCTTGAGGGGAGCTTTCTTAGGGAGATTAAAAATGGATTTACCCATAAAATTGTGTGTCCTTGCCACACGTGACCAACCCACAGGAGTTCTATGGCAGGATGAGCCCCTCTTGTGGGTCCACCCAAAAATTTCTCCAAATAAATCCATAGAACATTACCCCACCACAGTAGCTCACCTAGCACAGGAGGGCATTCACCTATGTATACAACACTTTGGACGAGCACCAGATATAATTATAACACCTTACTCTGCTCACCAGGTAAAAGTCCTGTGTAGCACAATAGATGATTGGACCATTTTGACATGTAGTTTTGATGGCATAATAGACAATCATTACCCCAAACACCCTTTATTATCCTTTTTCAAGGAACATCCTGTGGTTTTCCCTTCTATCACCTCTCATTGCCCCTTGAAAGATGTACCCAATATCTTTACTGATGGCTCCAAAAACGGTTGTGGAGCATACCTGATAGAGAACTCTGACCCGTGTTGTGCCAATTCCAGCCTGGATCACCTCAGGTTGTTGAGTTGCAAATAGTTTTAGAAGTTTTCAAAACGTGTCATTTTGCCTTTAATCTGATCTCTGATTCGGCATATGTGGTAAATAGTGTCAAAGTCCTGGAAGTTGCAGGTCCCATTAAAGCCAGTAGCACAGTGTGCACCCTTTTTAAAATATTACAAAACATAATTAGACAGCGCACCAATAAATTTTTTATTCAGCATATTAGAGCTCATACGGGATTACCAGGACCCTTGAGCGCTGGAAACAATGCAGTAGACCAATGGACTAAGAAGGAATGCATCTTCCTGAGCACTGCTTGGGATCGTGCAGCACAGTTCCATCAGTTGTTTCATGTAAATTCTAAAACTTTGCAACAGAAATTTAACCTGCCACGGGAAACAGCACGCCAAATTGTACTCAATTGCCTCAATGCATCATACATTTACATCACCGCATGTGGGTGTCAACCCTCGAGGCATCACACCCTCAGGGTTTGGCAGATGGACGTCACACATCTCTCAGAGTTCGGGACTCTAAAATACATTCATGTATCAGTAGATACTTGTTCAGGAGTGATCCATGCCACTCCTCTATCTGGTGAAAAGACCACCAATGTAATTGCTCATTGCCTAGAGGCATGGGCGGCTTGGGGAAAACCCCAAACACTTAAGACCGATAATGGCCCAGCCTATACGGCTCAAGCTTTTTCTTCCTTTTGCCAACGGATGGAAGTCTCACTCACTCATGGACTGCCCTACAACCCTCAGGGGCAGGGTATTGTAGAACGAGCACATCGCACGCTCAAGGAATGTCTTCAAAAACAAAAAGAGGGAATAGGCCATGGCCTTAACCCCAAGCATAGACTATCCTTAGCATTATTTACTTTAAATTTTCTAAATTTGGATACTCAGGGTCAGTCTGCTGCTGACAGACATCATAATCACTTACGCCCTCCGCCAGAAAAGGTAAAATGGAAAGATATCATAACTAACTCATGGCAAGGGCCCGATCCCGTGCTCATAAGAGCACGAGGTTCTGTTTGTGTTTTCCCACAGGATCAAGAAAACCCTATCTGGATCCCTGAGAGACTGACTCGGAAGATCTCCAGTCCGGCGATCCCAGACGAAAGGAGGGATGATGAAACTGCAGATCCTGATGTTGAAGCTCCTGTCGCAAGACTGCCACCCTGAACGGCACTTGCCTAGATCCCGTTACTCTAAAAAGACTTATGGGCGGGAGTATTTGTATGGGGAGCTGTTGTTCTCTTAGGATATGGTTTCTGCCTTTGGTTTCTATGTTGCTTATGCCATGACCATGCAAGAAGGAAGGTGCTTCCCCAAGTATTTGGCTGGCCTCCCTTAGGGAGACCTAGTGGGAAACCTTCTGGACCCGATATTGGCCGTCCAGGCATTTTCCTAGATCCTGACCATCTTGACCAATGCCAATGGTATAAGGCTCCTAAGGCACCATTTCAATTTTTCAGAAGCGGGGAGTACGAGGAGTGCCTCGACTAGAGATGTTCTCAATCCTGAGATAGATTCTCTGAAAGTATGTCTGAGTGCATAGAGGTTTTGTGTCAAATACCTCTCCCTGAAAAAAGGCACAAAGGCGGGTATGGGGTGGCGCCCCCCATTACAATGCCTTCAACACTTGCACAAGGGCTCAGACCTCTGCTTTCCCCCGCTGACTTTTGCCACAGCAGTGGCTCTTTCAAGGAGTGCCTTCCAAAGCCTTTTGACAATCAAAGGCATGCTTGGGTGTGGGAGGCCTAGGACGAATCTTAAGGGTCCAGAAGTAACCTATTTCTAATTTATAAAATAAATAAGGGGAGATGTAGGTGGCCAAAGAGACGGCGCCGGTTTCCAACTTGGCCGGCGCCGCCTACTGCGCATGTGTCAGGTTCAAGCCCCTCCGAGAGGGCTTATGCTAATGAGGTATTGGCCCTAACCAATCCTGAGAGAACAGGCAGCCAGGTCCGCCCCCTTGGAAGGGTATATAACAAAGGCAGCTCAGCTGCCGGGAGAGGGTGGTCCGGAGGAGTCGTCGGAGAGAGTGTGGTCCAGAAGAGTCGTGAAGAAGAAGGCGCCACAATGATTTAAATAGCTATGTGATTAATAAGTCTGAAACCTTTTAGCACATGCTCAGTGTATGGAACCTTAAAGAAATACAGTCCACCAGTTACATAGTAAGTTTAGGGTCAGGAAGTGGCTCTGCATGTAAGAGCACTTTACACAAGCCTAGATAAATCCCGATAATGCAAAAAGTAGAAGAAAAGAGCTGATTTTCCCAAATTGTATTGTTACCTCAACATGTACATGATAGCATGTACATATATGTACGTACACACACAGACACACACACACACACAATCTCACATCTTCTAATTTCAGAAGCTTTTCTGGGTTTTTTATCTTTTTCACTCTGAGTCCATCTTTTCCTAATCCATATCCTGAATAACTCAGGATTCAGGCGAGGGAGGGGTTAGAAGAAGAATGTGGGAAAATTAAAATGTGCATTCCTACTTGGCATGGGTGAATTGTGTCTCCTATGTTTCATGAGTTGAAAACATAAACTATATTGTAGCAGTATTTGTGTGACAAGTATTTTAGGAGGTTAATAATATGTTTAATATTGTTGTTCCAGGTGTGGGGTTTTAAGACTGAATTTGCTTCCTCATACTTCTTTTACCACCTTCTATTTCTTCTCCTCATGTTATGACACAAAATGAGGCTTTTGCCAAATTTGAGTACCGTGCCCTTAAACTTTTCATGTCATAGAACGTGAGCCAAATAAATGGTTTTTCTTTCTAAGTCACCCTATGTATATAATTCTCTTAAAGTGGCACAAAGCAGACTAGTACAGTACTATACAGATAGCGAGCACGATAAGCTACTGACCATGGCCAACTTTGTAAATTTTGCCTGCCGGTGGCAGGTAATCAAGATCCTACTAACAAGTCAGCCTGCTTATCTAGATGGTTCAACAATATTAATACTTCATTAGCATCAGGGCTGTTACTCCACCCCCAACACCACCAGTTTACACCATAATGGACTACCTCTCAGTACCATGATTCAACCATTAATGCCACACAAGCTTTATTCATGAGGACAGCAAGCAAGGGGCACAGCCTGTTTGAGGACAGCCCTTAAGCAAGGACTATCTTTTACATTTTTTTAAGCGGTTGGGAAAAAAATCAAAAGAAGAGTAATATATTATGACACACTGAAATTACATTTCAATTACAATTCAAATTTCAGTATCCATAAATAAGTGCCACTGGAATTCAGCCATAGCCATTCCTTGCTGCATTTGCACTCTGACTGCAGAGGTGAGTCAAGACAGACCCCACAACTTACAGAGCCTGAAATAGCCACTCTCTGGCCTTTTTATAGAAAACGTTTGCTGACCCCCACTTGTCTCCTAACACTTACATGTCATTTGGTTCAGGAAGTTACACTAATGTCTGCTTAATATTTAGACAGCAAAAGGTCACTGGGAGAGGCTAACATGAACTTTTCCATCCTAGGGAAAAACAGGACACCACAGTATTACTGCCCTAAAAACCTCCAAGCCTCCAAGTGGCTAGGCATATGAAGAAAGTGTATATTTATAGGAGAAAAGCCAGCCCTGTATGCTCAGGTTACTGTTTTTGTCTTTATAAAAACAGAGTTAAAGACTTATAAAAATGTGATTTTCTTTAAATAGCAATATTAACAAGACCAGAATTTATTTGCATGAGTGACTGTCTTTGTTCTCTCAGCTGTGCTCCTGATGTCCTTTCATCGTCCACTAGTGGAGAGACACAGTTACTTCTTGCTGAATTATGGTTCTATGCTACCCTTGAGAGAGAAGTACTCCTTAAAAGGATGAGATAAGAGCAGACACAAAGTAAGCATCTCCCATTCCAGAAGAAAAATAATGGGTACATCAGGAAAATACAATGTCTTCCTCCAGTACTGAAGCCCTACATTAGATGTATCTCAACTTCTAAATTATTCCTGTTTTTCCCTCTCCTTACTTCTGCAGATTTCTTCAGATGTCAATATGTGAGTCTTTCCTGTCAATCTTATTCCCTGCACATGCCCACCCTCACCCTTGTCTCAAGTTGCTTAAAATTGTTCACTAACCCTGCCTTGGAGGTAAAGCTGCTCTGAGGATACCAAGGTTACCAATGCAAAGAATGATTTTTATTAATCTGCCAGTCATGAGACAGAGAACACAGGATGGTGATTGTGTTTTACACGTTACCCCGTGCTTAGAAGCAATACTGGAAGAGAAGGCAATAAGACTTAAGTTTTCTTTAAAAAAAAAAAAAAAAACTATTGAGTTAATAGTCTTGTTTATACCAGCACAACAGATAAAATGCATAGCAAAAGCTGGATTTTTTTTTTAAAAAAAGGATAAACAAAAAATGTATTGCTATTAATGCATCTAAGGAGCCACTGGTTAACACTAAGTACTCATAGCGGGGGAAACACATGAAGTTATGAAAGCAGAAACTCTTGATGTAAAAGAAGAAGGAAAACGGGAAACACTCTAGTTTGAAGAAGATTTGAAACTACTACCTTCAAATGGAGTCCATTTTGAAATCATTGGAAGAGCCATAGAAGAAACCTAAGAGTTCAGAGTTGAAAGCAAAAGGAGACTGTATACTTGGTCTGGTCTGAGCACCCTGTGGAGGGTTAACAATCACTACGTTGCTCTCCATATCCCCAAAGTACAGACTCATCCTTTCTCTAAGAAATTTCATCAAAGCAACACATAAACATACCAAATATGCACAGGCGCATGCGCACGCTCATGCAAGCGTGCCATGCTGCTTCCGCTTCAGGTCCAAGTCGGCCAGATTGAAGACAGACGGTTTGTTTTGACGATGCGTCAGAAAGCTGAAGTCAGTCATGACCTGACCATCAGCCACCCACGTCACTTTGGATGAATGGCACAAACTCAGCTGACATTCAGAGGCTGAAACCTCAAATCCCAGTTCCTCACACCGTGAACATATTTGAAGATAGGACCTTTAAAAGAAAATGAGAAAGCGAAAATGATTCGATGGACCCTAGTCCAACTGGTCATTGTCCTTATAAGAGGAAACTGGGCACATTTAAAAGTCTCAGGAATGTGCACTTACAGAGGACTTGTAGAGAAGATTTACGAGGGGGCCTAAGGGGAAACCAATGCTAGGGCAACTTGATCTTGAGTACCATAGCAGAAGCTGGATTTAAAAAAAAAAAAAAAAAAAAGATAAAATATATTCCTATTTATGTATTCAAGAAGTCACTAAGACTAAGTACTTGTAGGTGGGGAACATGTGAAGCTATAAAAGCAGAAAGGTCCGTTGTTATTATTATTATTATTATTATTATTATCTGTATATGATTATTATCCTGCCTATAATTTTGGCACCTCTACAATGAAGGGACCATAAATGTATGTTGTTACATCTCTCAATCTTGCTATAGCAGCTTAAGCAGATTTAGAAGGCAAATGACAAGAGAACAAAGAAGACATTGCTGTGCTAAGCCCTGGTCTTGGCTGCTTTGACAATCCCCGGCCAGAAGTGGGCATACGCTGGACATTTCCTAGAAAGACAGTGGAGGAGTAAATGACCTGTAGCTTGTACAAGAAGGAAAGCACCTCATTCTGACCACACAGGGTCCTGGTTAGTATCAGAAAAAAACAGAGGCATTCATATTTTCCATTAACTAAGAACCACATGCGGACTTTTTTCATTCACACCCCCATGGTCATATAGTAAATGGCTCACAATTACTCTAAATATCAGTCTCATCATACATCAAATGAGAGCTGTTTTCCCCAGAGAGCTGGTGGGAAAGGTATCTTTGACACTGTCTAGAAGGACCTCAGAGACACCTGGATGTCTGTTACTGTGGAATCATGGCTATGTATGTTCTGAAGCTGAATGTGCATGAAGCTTAGGTGCCTATGGGCAACACACCCTGTGGCATGTGGTAGCACAAATGTTTTGGAAATGAGTTAACAGTCATGGAGCTCAAGGTCTGGAAGAACTCAATACCGCGGGGGCCTTTTAAAAATATATGACCATGCTTATCATATTCAAACTTGTTGCACTATGACTTGTAATAATGCAAAAGTCACTTTCTATTTTTACGAGTAAAGATTCTCACCTCCCCATCCAGCATTCAAAACATGTTCCTATGAAATATACCTTTAATTTCTTCAATGTCATACACTGAAATAACCCATTGGTGATTTCACCTCTGTTTAGTTCCTAAAAGACTACCCAGACCTTCTTCATCTTTTATATTTTTGTCATCTGAAATGACTAAATCTAACATGAATTTTGACAGCAGAGTGGGATCGAGGAAGATCACTGGAGTTTGATTTCCTCCCCCACGGCCCTCGTTTTTCTGGAATGGATGAATTGGTTCAAGCTTCCTTATCAGTCAAAATCTGTTTAATGATGCCAGCCACAACTATGACAAAGATGCCGAGGTGTTTAACTCTGGCTCTTCCCTCTCTGGTCAGTTAAGACAAACTAATTAATGAGCACATGTGGCCCTTGAGATCCTCATTAAAAAGGTTGTCAGACACATAGTCTGGTTTGGCATTACACAAGGACATCCAGCCAGAGAAGCGAGTAAGAGTTGAAATCTAAAGGTGCTTGCCCAGCCGGACAACCCAGGAACTGATATGGTGGAAGAAGATAACTATCTCCCACAAATTGTTCTCTGAGCCCCCTACTGTGGTGTATGTCCCCTAACAAGAAATAGACAATTTAAAAGAAGAGTTAAAATCTTCTCCCCATGCAACCATGTGAACATGACAGTACTGACAGCTTCTAAAATGGGGTGGGTTGTAAGTGATGCCATCTTCTCCAAAGACACATTCCCACCCCTAACCGACATGGGTGTATCTCTCTATGCAGTGGTATGTGGATTATCTGCAACTGAACTCTTGGCTCATTTTGTTCCCAATTTTGGTTTGAAGATTAAATAATGTTAAAAAAAACTGCTCCTCTACTAGGGTTATATCCTTATAAACATTCTAAGTTGAAAATATGACGACTCAAAACGCATTGGTTTAATCTAATATACTGAGCACATCACAGTTTATCCTAGCCTACCTTAACATGCTTGGAACATTGATGGTAGCCTGCAGACAAGCAAAGACACCGGTCTCACAGTATGCTTCACACACCACAATGAATACCTTTGACGGGCATATTATTGACAACCGTATATGAGAAATGAATTATTAACACAGCACAGAGAAGACTGCTGTTTCCCCATATGATCATGGAGATGAATGGGGGTTGTGACTTCCTACCTTTGTCCAACAACACGGGAGAAGAACACACTAAGTACACAGGAAATACACACTAAAAGCATACCAACCTCCAAAAATAAAAGTCTAAATTGAAAACTCAAAGTGTGGCTTTGACCAAATGCATAATTCTGTCACCCTATCAAAGTCAAAAGATCATTAACTGGGGCCATCCCTGATTAAAAAACAGGTTCCTAGAGAAAACTGTTTTTAGTTCAGCCTTTTCTGTACATCAGAAATAGAAATCAGAGATTTGTGAAACTAATCAGAATCCTTTTTGTTGTATAAAAAGAAGCAAGACAACATATAAACATCAGAAAGGGCTGGGATTAGAAGCAGATAAAGGTTCAATTTTTAATTTTATGTACTAACTATATAGTCTTGGGGAAATTATTTGGGGGTTCAGAATAGGCAAAGGTTAAAAATAAAAAGCTGGTGTAGGAAAGGCACTGGAAAAAGGTCTACCAGTATACATTAAGTACATACCCTAGATGATGACACCAGTTTTTTCTAGTGGAATTCTCTTCCCTCCACTCTTGCTGTCCATTCCCAAAGTAGTCCAGATTCTCATCATTTCTGCCATAAATGTTTACACAGCCTCTCAACAGGTCTCCAACTTCCCGGCAGCCCTCACTCACTCAGGTCAATTATGAAATGATGGTACTGAGAAGTCTGCTGTGGCTAATGTAGGAGTTCTGTGAGCATGGCTTGCAATAGTTTAGCCTCAGTGCCTACAAGCCTCACTAGCCCAGTATTCTACCCTAAAGCCACATTCCAGTCCCCAGAGAGTATCTGCAATACACTTTCATTCATCTCTGCTGACCTTCCCAGCTTATATAGCAAGACCTAGCCTCCATTGCACTTTTCACGAAAGTCTTGTGCCAGAAACAAGCAAACATGTTTATGTCTTCCCACAGTCTCCGAATGTACTGAATAACAAAAATTCACGAGCTATGATAGTCTCCATACTGCAATTTGCTAGATACTCTTGCTTTCTTTGATAAGCCTAGTCAAGCAAATACAGTTTCTTTTTCTATCTTCATTACTAATATAGACTCTCAGATCACATGTTATAGTCATATAATAAATAGATCTGTGTAGGTTACAGAATGGCTATAAAGGTTATGAGGCTGCAAAGAATTGAAGAGGTTTTAGAAGTGTATGTCTGAGAAGCAGAGAAGTTAAAAGAAATGTACATAGAATCTTCATTGATAAACAGCCTAACCCAACTGCTAAGCATCCGGAGAACTGCTGAGATTGTTGGTGGTTGATCACAGATAGACTCAGGCTGCAGGCTCAGAGTTGAGCTGGTGAGTCAAAGGCAGGATGGAGAGATGAATGCATGTTTGCATGGATGGGTAGCAAGTCTAAACTAGTAAACAAGAGGATAGGCAGATGGCAATTCAAGGATGTGACATCAACAGCTGTGAAGTTGTCAAGGCAAGTTGAAGACCCTGGGATAGTCAGGAGTTCTCTACCAGTTCTTGTTGTACATATTGGTGGTTTGATGAGAGTCTAAGAGGGCTGTTACAGGCTTGGTGCTTAGGTTTCCTCCATTTTATGGGTCCTGAATTAAGGAGTTATGCTCTTTCTTTGGTCTGTTGTATCCAGTAAGTTCTCAGGGCTTAGTTCTCTTGATATGATTTTGATCAGTTTTATGAGGTTGAACTTGTCAAGACCAATTTTTCCAATAAACCCGGTTTTTAATCTCTACTATCCCACACTGCTGGAATTGTTGAATTTGTCTTCTTCCTCTTCCATTGAACTGTGTGGAGACTGTGTAGAAGTTCTGCCATTCATTTAACCCCACTCTCAGTACCTAATAGGCACACAACATATTCTATAGGTGGAAGCTAGAGGTGACGCATTCCTGTGTGGTCATAAAAGCACGAGATGAAAGGGTGTTACATTAGCTCCAGAAGTGATCCTTTTACTGAAGGGAGTAGGAGGTGCAAATTTCCACAGACCATGCTTACATTTAAAGCTGTTTATCCTGTTAAGATGGATGATCAAATCTTAAATGTTTTTGAATGTCTATAAGCAACTATTACAAAATAGAAGTTCCAAAAATAATGGCAACTGTTTGAGTCTTGAAATAAAATTCTAAATACAAAAGCAAATTCAAAGACTAACAATAAGTAAGCAAATAAAACAAAAACAAAGTAGCATTTTTTTCTGATAATTTTTAGCCTAGAGACTGTGAAGCATGTGTGTGTGTGTGTGTGTGTTGTGTGTGTGTGTTTGTGTGTGTGTGTGTGTGTCTGAGTATCTGCATGTCTGTATGTCTCTATGTACATTCCTGTGTCTGTGTATCTGTGTGATTCTGTCTGTCCATGCCATCTCATGTGCTTGCTTACATATACATGACAGTAGCTGCCCTCTGAGAAAAGCACTGAAATGATGAAATTTTTACAGCAAGTATATAATCCCACACTCTTACTTTTTTTAAGGAAATAAATCCAAACAAGTTTTGAGGGCTCATGAATGAAAATGGAAGATTTAGAGATTTGAAAAGTGTTCCTTGAGAATTGAGGAGGCAGAATTCTCCAGAATTCTGGAGGCAAGAGTGTGACTTGTTCTACTTGCCCTAGGGAAGGAAGGTCTGAGACCCTAAATTCTTCACCCAGAGGATTGGGCAGAAAATCCCTGAATCTGAGAATCAAGTACAGTGCCAACGACTCTACTTGTCAAGGTCATGGCATTGATGCTCACAGATACAGGCAACATCCCAGTCAACTTGCTAAGCCACATGGCAACTCTTCCTTTGGGAATGCAGAGGAGATTCTGACAACCACCAAGTGGAGGTGTGAGCGTCTACAGGAGGAGGGAGCCCAGACTTCATTTGTAGAGCTCATGAAACAGGTAGAATTCAAGGCATCTGAGCTGCCCTTTCAGGAGCGAGGCCTCATGAGACACATATCCCTGGCTAGTCTCAGCTGCTTGAAAAGTATTAAGAACTGAAAGCCAAAAGAAGGAACACAAATTCACATAGCTCAGTGGTCTGCTATGTCAGTATTGATGAGAATACCTGTGAGTACTGGTCACATTGATCACAGAAGCTTATGCACTCGAACAGGGAAGCTTTGAGTCCATTTCCAGAAGAGTTGGTCATATACAAAGTGACAGGACATTAGAGGAGATGGGTTGTATTAAGTGGCTCTTCTCTTTATTCTTTAGTACCTACATGTGGATCACAGGGATGTTAAGCCACTTGAGGTGGGGAGTTTTAGACTCCTTAAGAACTAAATAACATCCTCTGCTTGAAGGACTTAGAATGAACTTTCCATGGATAGATAGCCTCCTTGCAGGAGCCTGACCTACCATATGGTGTGGAAAGATATTGAATGGGAAAAACAATGTAAGGAAACCTAGAAAGCTTTCTGTATGAGAAGAAAGGCTCCAATGATCTTAGGCAAAGGAGGAAGAGTGTAGCCACTGTTGGAGAGTCTCCTCCATCCACTTATGAGGACTTCCCACCATCAGAACACAAAGGAAGAAATCGTGGCCTGTGAGTCACCTGCTCAAAGGCACACAGCTAAATCCATACAAGTTTGCTCTGTGCCTTTGTCTACTTGAATCTGCTTCTCACCTTTCTATCCATTGAGCTCCTAGACCCCCTCTTATCCAGCAAACCAGCATTCTGATTCACTTAACAGTGCCTCTGATTTTGATTCATTAATCAGAGCTGAGGCTAAATTGAGCCCAAAGTTTACCGTCAGCTCTTAATGGTCAATTCACCATCTGCTGGCAAGAATCGAGAATGTTTGAAGATGCAAACATCCACCGTCTCTCGTTCCCGTTGTTCCGACGGCAGCCTTGGCTCCGCTGCAGCTTCTCATCAAGCCTGTTAAAGCTTTGTGTTTCATCTTCTGCCTCTAGCCGCACTGAAGAGAGAGCCTTGAGCTGCAATGCCAACAACTTCAATCGGCTTTCTTCTCCTTCTGGGGTACAGTAACAATCACAAAAATAATAATGGCATCTTTCCACATGAATCTTCTTTGCCTGGAAGTATTCAGAATCACATCAGTTTGAGTGGCTGAGAGAAAACTCTGAAGATTTGCCATAGTTTAGATAATATGTGGTGGGGGAAAAAACAACAGAGGCTAGCATCTTAATTTAACATACAAAAAGCTGTATTTCAGTTCTTTCCAATTAGCACTGTTCAATATTATTAAAATCTGTTGACAAAAAAGTAACAGATGCTCCATTCTCCTTGAAGCTAATTAATCAAGTTTAAAAAAAAAAAAAAAAACTCTACGAATTTTGGAGAAACTGGATCTTTTATAATCAAATAGTTTTTTGCCTACACAAATCTACATACGTCTGGAACAATATGTGTGTCGATATTCAAAAAAGGATAATTATCCTTTGAGCTCTCTGCATCTTCTCTTCTGAGTCTTCTGACTGCAGATCGGTGGAAGTTTCCATGGACCGAATAGTGATATTAGCACCTGTGAGAGATGTGTAACTCTTTTTATAAGGGACAGCTCATTGCTACTGCTAGATAATTAGAAGATTATAATAATCCTAATAAAGCAAGCCAACCCATTTTCAACCTAACAAGAAATGTTTGTGAGAATATTGGCCTTTCAATTTCCATTTGTTTTATGAAAAAAAAAATCAAATATGTACAAAAGAAGACATTGAACCCGAATTATCTATTATGCATATTTAAAAAGATCAAATTCTAGACTTCCTTGCTTCATATGTAGCCTTACTCATTTCCCTGTCCTCAGATATTATGAGTTCATGTGTAAGCATTTCAGTGTGGGACATTAAAGAAAGAGATTATTTATTGAAACACCAGAGAAACAGTTCTATTCCATCCCACAAATGATACAAACTCTTAATGCCTGTATATAAATTCTGCTGATTATCTCTAATTGGGGGTTTTCTTTGAATCAGGAGACAAATTAGGTTTATAGATTACATTTGATTATGATAAACTACATCAAAGCCTCTTTTGTTTACTCAGAGCATTTATAGCTTTCCTGTGTCACATTAGTACTGCACTGGTTCCACTGGGCACGCTGAATGGGCAGCGGCCTCCAGGGCTGTGCTGTTCTCAGGGTAGACAGAGGATCAATGAGACAGAGAGAAGCCACACCAGGGCATTGGGGACTACTGCTTGAACTGAGTACATGAGCTTGAACTCAATGACCAGAATAATGGTCATACCCACATTCCGTAGGGCTTCCACACCAATGCCGGGGACTTGTGTTTCCTTGAAGGTGGGGAAAGGGCGTATTGTGAGGTCCACTGAAGGTAGATGTAACCTAATAAATGAAAATGTTACTGACCAAAGAGGACTCGTCCATCCTGATAGAAACTTGACACCATCTGTCTTACTCAATCTACCTTTGCAAAAACTGAAATACCAAACTGTGATTCTGAGTTCTAGATCATTCTCCCCCTGGCACTAATAAGGAGCCTCAGCCACTCCCAGCACATGTCCCTTGGACCTTGAATCATGGTTGCTGGAGCACTGAAGGAGCTCAGCATGTGTCATGTGAATGAGCAGGAGGCAAGAAGTCAGTGACCAGAGAAAGTCTTGACTCCAAACTAAATTCTGTGACCAATACTGAGTTGAGCCATGATAGGTTGGCACTGGCTTCCCAGGCACCATGTGGATCAGTCTCAAGGTCATCCTCTAACCTCTACACTCACCCACCTCCACAGAAATGTGTGCACACACATGCACAACCACCTAGTCCCTGCAACACACACGGACTCTCCCAGGTTATTCGAGTTGAGTCTTGACCCTGTGCCCTTCTTGATCTTATATTCTTCTGTCCATACAGCTGAAGGTAGTTGTTCCATGTCTCCAGTCATAACTTAACCCTAAGCTTTAAACCACTTCAGTGGTTTTCATATTGCTTCTGAATACCACTAATCACCAAAATAAAAAAAGAATGACTTGAAGACTGCTGTTTCTGAGCTTCAGCTTCAAACATCATGACCCAACAACAGGTCGATGGTGCAGTGATGCCTCGGGGTACCATTTGCTTGAATTGGAATTTATTTTTTGTCTTCTTCGTTCATTTGTTTCTGTTGTTGTTGTTGTTGTTTTCCCCTAGAGCTTTCTAGGTGAATGTCATGAGCACCAAGAACCACTGGCTCACCCAACAGGGTCCATGTTCATGATGTGGAAATGGCTTAGAAGGCAGAGCAACCCTAATTCTGGGCATGTCTAACATCAGAGTTTGACACCTACAGACTTCCTTCACACGAACTTCTTAGTTATTAAAAGAACAAAAAACCCTAAGCTGTATTCTCCTGAACACCCTGATCCCTAGTGAACCCTTGAGAATGGGGCATCATTGGAACTGTATAAAGTTGAACACTGGTGATTGGGGCAAAATGAAGGGGAAAATAGCAGCAAAGAAATATGTGGACCCCTCCCTTGTTCTTTCCTAGTGAATGACTGTATAATTACTAAACTCTCCTGCATCCAAAGACAGCTGTTCCAGGAGCTGATTAAATGTGGATTCCAAGTCTTGGGCCCACTGGAAGTAGCAGCTACATTTACACTTATGGTAAAGTGATTCAGCAGTTCGGAACCAAGATCAAAATTGTATCTCATTCAGACTACAGCTCGGGGTTATGCCCAGGCAGCTGATGCTTGAAATGATTTTTAGTGTACACACAACTCAACTTGATGAAGGGACAGAAGTAGAACTTACCCAATGGAAACTAGTGAAGATGAATAGGGTCGCTCCATGGATGCTAGTGTTGTGTATCATGGCTCTTGCATGCTATTAGCATGTGTGGGGGGAAAGAAGCAACTATATTATCCAGACATCATAGAAATGAAAGCCTTAAATGATTTTGTTTGAGGCTGATGCTATTGAAGACAGAAACAAATACTTTAGCATCCACCGGGAACAGCAGGAAACTGTGGCACACGTGCAGTTTTGAAACTCTAAACTTTGTCTTCTATCAGATGACACATCAGTTGGAGAGTCTGAGTCCAATCCATGACATGAAAATGACATTTCATAGCCCATGATCTCCTCTGCCTGAAGATGTGAGTCAATGTCAGTGAGAACTTGCAGCTGGGATTTTTTTCCTCCCAGATTCCGGGTGAGGGGGAAGCAGAGAGGAAGCCCAGGCTATTTGTGCACAGGCAGCAATTATGCTCTGAAAGCCAGAACCTGACAGTCATGCTTCCAACACTGCTTCCTGAGCTGGCTGCTTAATGTCTCTGAGGTGATGGGACCTGAAGGGAGAATGCGAACAGGTGGTAATTATGACTGACACGGTGTCGGCTTGTGCAGACAGGCAGCTGCAGAACAAAACACCACAGTTAGCTAACAAGAACTCGGAAGGCTTTCTGCTGGCACTGTCTCTGCCTGACACAACTGAATCAGGAGGGAGGGGGCTGAAGGCATTGTCAGCCTGGGTGTTCACAGGGATAATAGGCCACCTGAGTTGAAGGAAGTATGCTTAACATTTGTTCCTGTAGCGCCATTAGATCAGCCGCTGTACCCATGTTGATTTGTCCGAGGTGTTCTTTGCTGGCGTGTGTTTTTGCTTTTGAAAACGAGTCCTTTTGGATTCTTACTTCTAACGATGTGCAGAATCACACACACCTGGCTTTTAGAGCAATTCCCCGACTGTCCCCGTATTTCTCTACATTGTGCTCCACACTATGTACAAGCTGTTTCATCCCACAGATCCTCTTTCTCTTTCTTGGATTTGAAGGGCTTGAGGATATAAGGTGTCCCTTCCTGAAGAGAAGGCAAAGAAGCACCTGGGTGGGTTTCCTCAGTCAGTATGGCAAATCTTGAAGTGCATGAATAGCTGGGCTTGAAAAATAGAGTTACAAGTTCCTGAACACTACAGGTTCAGTGGAATCTGAAGACATCTTACCAAATTCATTCCAAATTTCTAATTTTCCTTCAACAACACTTATCTGATTCCCAGTGGTAAGCTAATCTGGCTCACCAAACTTGTAGATGTGTGGTTGGATGTCATCTTTTGACCCATGTCCTGGTCTACCCACATGGCAATACATTGAGTGGCTCTTTGGAGGAAGAGCAATAGATAGGTCCTTGGTTTGGGACATTTTCTTAGTCCCCTTTTTATGTTTGATTGGGGTTTTTTTTATTGTTTGTTTGTTTTGTTTGTTTGTTTGTTTGTCTTGCCTTAGAAATCATCCATTAAAAACTCTATATGAAGTATTTACCATAAATAAAAAGATAATCCAGATTAGCTTCAAGGGTGCTTGCCTAGCATGTACCATGACCCAGGTTCCATCCCCAACACCGAATAAACTGGGCATAGTGGTGCAGCCCTGTAATACCAGCATTTGAGGGATCAGAAGTTTGAGGTCACTCTCAACTAAATAATAACTTTGAGGTAAGCCTGGGCTACATGAGACCCTGTCTGGAAAAACAAAACACCAGGTAGGACTTGTGTTAATAGTTCTGTGAGGGTAAGAGTAACAAAATGGTTACACTAAGCTGTGCTTTGTGAATAACTTGGCAGAAGGAAAGCTTCTTACCTTTAACTATAACTACTGGCTTTGGTTTCTGCACACATCCATGGGACTCTTGCTTTCTTACGTGGCCATACTCTGAGTCGCTCCCTTATCCCTGTCTGTAAGCTCCCTCAAGGACTCCTCCTTGCTCCTCACCAAATTCAAACCCTTCTCTAATACATTGTTTTACTCTCTCAATGCAAAACCATTATCTATGTTTTATCACTTGGGAGAAGGTAATCCCCAATCTTCCAACTTATACCTAACACTCAGACTGCGCTTAGATTGCACATGTTGCCTTGATCTCAGATAACATGTTTCTGGAAGATTCCTCCCAAGTCTTCCAATTATCATTCCTAACTGAAACTCATTCTTCCATTGTTTTCTCAAAGCCTTCTCTCAAACCATACAACCACTGTTAGCAACGCTAATTCTCTTTGAAAGCTGACTATTCCCCTCTTGAACTTACTACACCAGAAACTTACAGCTAGAAAGAGTGTGGAATTGAGGCAGATAGTTCTACAACTACATATATGCACATATATTATATATTATTATGTATTATAATAATAATATAACTATATATTATATATTATAATATACAATATAATATTTTGTATAAATACAGACACACACACACACACATATATATGTGTGTGTTGTGTGTTGTGTGTGTGTGTATATCCACTTAGAGTTAATTTTCAAAATGTGACCCAACCTTCACTCCTGCAGAACTGGTGTCTATCAGTCCATATAATGAAGTAGTCTATGACAAAATGGTGTGCCAGGAGCTACCCCAATGCTGAGAATACAATCAGGAATGTGCTCCTCTGACCTGTCAGGGCTGAGGGTCTAGTGGAGGTGATCGATTGTTCTCCAGTAACTGAGGAGCCCTTTCTACTGTACAGAAAAGATTCAGTCAGGGAATTATTATTGGAACACCACACACAGATGTTCATGGGGAAAGGTAAAAGTCAAAGCCCACAACGATGCAAGAAGTCACTTTTCTTGCTCATGTCAAATACCCTCAGGTCTCTAAAAAGACACAGCTTCTTTGACAACACTAAGGTGACAACCCTGAGGGTTCTTGGGAATGATCCATTTGGTTGAAACTGCAGCATTGTGTAACTCACCAGATCTTCACACTCACCATGTTCTTATTGGCAGGTGACATGAAGCCACATTTTGCTTAGTCATCACACTGGAGAAACTCCATTCTGTGTAATGCACGTGGAAGTCATCCTTGTCTCCTCTACCATATTCCTGTCAAACAAGCTCTTTGGGCCTGCTACCCTAAAGAAAATATCTATCTCTCCTTGGATCATATTCAAGCAGTGTTGTTGGGAAAGGTACCTTCCGACAATACTATGTGTTGGTTCACTCAGGTTGGCCCCTCATTTTATCTGAAGTTGGGTCTTCACCCTGGTACTGTGGTGTACTTATCCCCAGAGATACATATTCCACATTTTTGTATTACCATCTAGCAGGTCTTTATGAAGCATCCGAAACCTTAGGGGACATAGCTGTTATAACATGTTCTGTTCTGTGCTCCTTTCCTTCAAGCTCTCTCTGTCAGTTACCTTCCGAGAGAGGTACATATGTCTTTTCTGCCAGGGTCCAGGATGATGCATTACATGTGTGACATGGTCATGCACAGGACTCCTAATTGTGATATACATGTCACAATATCCTCAGGTTTTAATCTTCAACTAAATGAAAGTGAGAACCTTCATATTCAAGACTCAGTTATGTTAGATGATGTCTAATCTAGCCAGATTAGACGATAGACTTGCATATAAGAGTTTATATTTTGGGTAACTTTGGTAAGACTAGGTCATAGGACTACTTGTTAAAATCAGATCTATACGTTCACCTTCAGAAATATTCTTTTTAATGCAGGGTTGTTTTTTATTGTTGTTGAGATGCATCTAATATAAGCTGACCAAACACTCATACTAGTACCCCTCAAAATTCCTACCTCCCTGTCAGATGCTCAGATTTGCCAGGTAAGATGAGCCAATCAAGAATCCTGTAAATTTAAACAGACTTTTCTAGAATACTTCATTTAACTTCAGCATTCAAAAATAGAAAATTGCAAAGAAGTGCTTTAAGGCCAAGACTCTTATCATCAGGACTCTAAGATCACCCTAATAATCTATACAGCAAGAGCGTACAAATAATTGAACAGGTTAGATAGATCTGATGCCATTAACATTATATAAGCGAGACCCAAATTCTCAGGTTTTGTTTTCTTTTTTTAATGAGTTTGAAACATACAAAAAGTGGGCCAAATGGAAAACTGTAGGGAAGGGTGCAGCAGAGAATTATAAGTCCTAGATTTCAAGTTACGTAGAAGAGAGTTGAGTAGCAACAACAAAAGTTTAAGTGCTTTGATATCTGAAGGTCGAACCATGTATTAAATGCATGGCTGGCGAGATGACTCAGCAGGGAAAGGAACTTGCTGCCAAATCCTATGACCCTCAGGTTTGATCCCTTAGACCCACACGGTAGAAGCTGGGAACTGACTGACTCCCAAAAATTGTTCTCTGACATCAAAAGGTGTGCTGTGCCCATACAAAGTAAGTAAATAAGACAATTTTTTAAAATACAAAAAGACAGTAAGTATATGAAACTCTATACAACAGAACACCAGAAGAGACTTTACAGAAGCATCTTAATTTATGAATCCTCATCACCAGTACACATAAGAATGTAGAAATGGCATGCTCAATGAGGCCAGGGCCTTCTGCTCTGGCCAAGCATGCGTAGCTGCATTTGGTGCCCGCACTACCTCCTTTCAGCCAGGAATCCATCAGCTCACTGGTTGTCTATCCCACACAGGAGACGGATTCCAAGTTCACTAGAGGAGAATCTAAAAGCTCTAAGATAGAGGAGTTTCTTACTCAATGTTTCCTATTCAAATGCTCAAATATAAATAAAACATAAATCTGAGACACTCCCTTGTAAAACAGAGACAAGGGGGCCTTGGTCTATAAAGATTTAATTGTCTTGATTTTGAGAATTCTCAGACATTTGGAAAATTACCTATATCCTTTATGGAACAAAGTCACTGACTTAATTTGCTTCATTCTAATGAAAATGACATCTCCACTTTTCTCCACCTGTGGAAAAATTGTATTCCATGTTGGGGAATGGAGAGAGTGGGGCCTCAGTTCTAGGTAGCACATTGCTTCCTTTTTCCGTGAGCCAAGGGAACACATGTGCAAGGATCGTCATGCATGTCCGATTACTGACAGAACATATCCTTAGAAAAGCATGGTGAGGTGCCAGTCACTGTGTGGACACCGCAGCATGTCTTATGAAGCTTAACTACTATATTGTCAATGTGCAAAATGGTCTTAGGGGATTATAGCTAATAATATATAATGTTTTAGCTCCTGCATTTATCATGCATTCATTATGTCATATAACTGTACAACACAAAATTGGGTACATATGCATTGTGTACATACACATGACTAGGCATAACAGTCTATAGGCATATGACTGTATTCAAAACACATGACATCACAAATGCACATGACATTATACGTGACTATGTGTATTTACAGAATAGAATATATATACATAGAGTATACATGCACATTGAAAATTTTACATGTTTACATGTACATTCAAAAGACATTATATATGCATAAAACTGTGTACATACACATGACAGTATATTGGAATAAACACACATGACAATGGCATAAAATATATGCACATGACTGTATCACGTAATGAGTGTTCCTTTGGCTTGCTCCTGTCCACCCCAGTAATCCTCAGCCATTCACATTAGAACAACTTGGACAATCTTAACAGTATCTTTGTCCCAACAGCAGACTCTTAAACTGCAGTCCCAACTATTAAAAGAAATCCTCTTGGAGAAGGACTGAGGCGTTCCTATGTTTCTAAAAGTCGAAAAGTGGTTGTAAATCATAGCCAAGATGGGACTCCAATGACAATTCCCCTATGCATTTGTTTTTTGTGTGTGTGTGTGTGTGTTGTGTGTGTGTGTGTGTGTGTGTGTAAAACTCATTGGAGTATTTGAGGCTTGCTGTCTAATACACAGCCAGTAGCTATATGTAGCCCAGGAAGTCTTAGCATGTAATTGGCTCTAAAGGAGAATGCATACAAACATAATAGATTCTCTAGGCTACAAAGATTAGACATAAGAATACAAAGGATCTTATTAAAATTTTTACATTTTTATTACCTAAAATTATTACTGATAATATTTTGAATAGCTTAGTAATAATATTTACTTTTAGTATCCTAATAACTCTAATATAATAATGATATATTGTTTTAAATTAAATATATTTCAGCCTCTGGATAATATCAAGTACAAAATATTTTAGATACTCTAAATAAAATATATTATTATGATTTATGTGTCTCTTGGGGGAAATCTGTATATATATATATGTATATGAATATGTATATGTACGCTCACATATGTATTTGTGGAGGCCAAAGGTCAATGACCGGTATTTCCTCAGTTGCTCTATCTTATTTTTTGAGGCAGGCTTTTCAGTGAACCTGGAGCTCACAGATTTGGCATGAGGATTGGCCAACAAACCCCAGGAATCCTCCTGTCTGCACCTCCCAACTCTGAGGGTATAGGAGTGTGTTAGCATTTGAGTACTAGCTAGCCAAACTCTGGTACTTGGGCATTCATAGCAGACACCTTACCCACTGCGCCATCTCTTGTGCCTATGTGGTTGGTTGGTTGGTTGGTTTACTTCTATATGAGCTAACAGAAAAATTCAAACTAGGATGTGCTTCATAGTCAATTTCAATTAGTCACTACTACTGTAGGTCAATATTTGGTTGGTTGGTTAGTTTTAAGTTTTAATCTTTAAGGTATTTTGGGAGGATTGCTATTGTTTTTGTTTTGTTTTAAGTAAAGTCTAAGTGGGTAGCCCAGACTGTCATCAAAGTTGCAAACCTCTTGTCCCTGCTTCTCTGTGGTAGAATGACAAGTGTCACTATTTTCTATCTCTAGGTAGGGGTTCTTAAAGTCTAACATCTTCGTGTCTGCATCCCCACACTTCAGCTTCACCTTCAGTAGCAGCAAACTATTCAAGAAGATTGGCTCTGCCCTGAATGTGCACATAGTTCCCTCTTGTCCCACTCTGTAGCTGTTCACAGAGCATCTACATGGTATAAGCCAAAGGTGATCTGAAGCATCCTGGGGCTGTGCAGAGTCCACACAAATCTGTGCGATCTTATCAAAGGATTCAAGCATTCACACACCTGTTTGTTCATGGAGCAGGAGAGGAGGCCTAGGTCCAGTTCTCTCAAGAATTTTGAAGGGACACAGTGAGTCTGCATAGTCTTCTTTAACAAGACCTACAGGTGATGCCTGCATGGGTTTAACCCAAGACTACTGTCCTACATAGCTGTGGAGCTTGAATTCCTTTTAACTTGTGTCTCCCTGTTAGCTTCCAATCTAATCTGTGTGTAATTTGAGAACAAATTGCAAAGTGGTTCTTATAGACTTTCTTGGAACACTGTAGACAAGGGAACTGTGTATCAGAGGACAAACATTTATCAGTAGACAGATGGGATGTTTCCATGAACTAAAACATAAAAGATACATAATCATATTATAAGTTAAACAATAAACTTGATGTCCCTGGATTTCTGTTCATACTTTTCGTGTTTCTCTCATGTAAATTTTGTTTTGAATCTGTTAAATATCATACAATGCAGTAATCATCAGAAAACGAAATTGCATGTCTTGACATTTGCATGGTAATGTAAATGTAGATATTGTACTATTCTATAAACAATACCACCTGCATCTGACTTCTGTACTCATTCCCCTACAGATATGCACCCAGTACTCTTATGGTTTCTCCTGAGTGTGTTAAGTCTTAGTTGTCAACTCTTTTGACATTTCTCTTTCAGAGAGAGAGAGAGAGAGAAGAGAGAGAGAGAGAGAGAGAGAGAGAAAGAAGGGAGATAGGGAGGAAAGGAGGAAGGAAGGAGGGAAGGAGGAAGGATGGATGGAAGGAAGGAAGGAAGGAAGGAAAGAAAGAAGAAAGAAAGAGAAGAGAAGGAGAAAGAAGGAAGGAAGAGAAAGAAAGAAAGAAAGAAAGAGAGAGAGAGAGAGAGGAGAGAGGGAGGAGGGAGGGAGGGGAGGGAGGGAGGGAGGGAGGGAGCAGGGAGGGAAGGGAGGAAGAAAGAAGGAAAGGAAAGAAGATAGAATATGATTGAAGGTCAAGCCATTTATTCCCTCATCATGATTTAACCTAATTCATCCGAAAGGAGATTTGAATGCTCAAAAATAAGCATTAATTACAGACATGGAGTATTAGACAATTCCAATGTGGACATGAAAGGCTGCCTTCCCTGAATATGGGTTCCTCACTCACTGCCTGCATCCTGTGTAGTTTGAATGGAACAGAGGAAGAAGTTGATCTGGTATCCAGCATATGGGGAAAGTACAAAGTCAAAGCATACATATTATTTTTGATAGGTATTCCTGTCAATTATGTGAGCCCATTGACAGTTCTAGGTGTGCAGCTTTGCATGGCCAGTCTGCATTTCTAGAGCACACATTTCTGCTGGGGTTATTTTTATCCTTTTGACATACCTGAAAGGTAGCCCTGCCTTCTGTGTTTTGAAGATGGATAAGAGATTTCTTAGATTCCAAGCAACACAGTCATGATCACACAAGAAAAAAGATATAGATACAGGGCTTCTACCTCAAATCCAATTGGCTCTAAAATTTAGTCTTTCTGTGCCATGGAATCTACTTGAAATTCTTAGCATTGAGGAATAAAATCCTGCTATCACTTTCTGGGGGTGGGGAAAGAGAAGATCATTTTCAGTTTTATAGATAGAAAGTTTAATTTTAGCCAGAATAAGTAGACATTCATTCTGTACAGGAATTAGCAAAGGTTTTTATTTCAGTTTTCCATTTTTTATTTGGCGACTCTGAAATGTACAGGCCCCTAAGCTATGGGTGGATACTGGGTTGCATCTAATAGCAGAAGGGAAAGTCTTCTTGAAATGTGGTGTATCAGAACAGATGCCCAGTTGCATATACATTTGATTTTAACAAATAGTTTTTCATAACTATAGGATTCTTCTACATTTATTAAAAAAAATCTGGCACATGCGAAAATATCAAATTGTGCTACTCCACCTCCATATGTGCCCGTTATCTATAAATATAGAAATGCAATAATTATCGCTAGAACTGCTACTTGTTAAGTTTTCAAAAACAGATAAATTATGAATATGAATGTGAAGAAATATCTTAAGGTCTTTAGAAACAGGCAAGGATCTAGCCTCATTGCTGCCTGGACTCGATGAGATCCAAGGGCCACCTTTTCCAGGTAAGTACATGACTCCACCTGCCAAGAGGATTTTAAGCCTTCACTTAAATGCCCCTAATGATGGTATGTGCACTTCCTAGAAAGACATTTCTTTACAGCTGATCACTCTTTGTGTTGCCAATACCTTCTTTATTGTTACTCAAAGTCCACTAATATCAAGGCTTTCCTGTATGGATCCATGTGTAGGACACTCTACTTAACAGTGTCTCATAGTTTTTTATCTCATGAAATCATTGTTGCAGCCACATGAAATATTCACATATTCGCATACGACTTTAAACAAGGTGTCAATCATGGCAAAGTTTATACGTAGGCCAGTCTGTGTGTCATTAAGCTTGTGTTCCTTCCCCTGCACAGCAGGGCTTGCTGGTGACAAGCTACGGGTGATAGTTGTGCCATAGGGTGACATGGGGTGTCCTCAGTCCACACCCTAAACTCCTTATGTGACTCAGTGCGTACTGTCTCATTCAGCATAAATATTCCCCAGGCTTCTTTATGCTGTGCACGTCTCTTCATTTCTCCCAAACAACTCTGATTTCTAAGTTGTTAATGTCAGGTTCCAGCATGACAACAAGCTAATGGAACGAGGGCTGAGCTCAACAGGGAGGAGACAGTGTCCACCTGCCGTTTCTGCACATTTCCTTTCCACCATAGAAAACTTATAGCTTTTATGAACACAATGTAACTATCAACTACCATCATCTTTAGAATCCAGACCCCGCCCCCTAGTTTGTATTGTTTTACATACTCTTGTTCTAGACAAATTATCACTAGGGCCTGAGAAGATGGCTCAGTCAATGCTTAACATACATGCATGAAGATCTGAGTTCTGATCTCCAGAACTCCCTTAAAAAGTATCTACTTTTTAATAACATAAAGCTGTATGTACACCTGTAATCTCTGTGCTAAGGAAGCAGAGACAGGAAGACAACTGAATCTTGATAACTAGGCTTAGCAAATCAATAGGATAGCCCTGTACAAAGAAGACACTGCCTGGTGGCAACCTCTGACTTCCATATATCAACCACGTGAATGTGAATGTACATACATACATTAAAACATATGCATACAACGCTGACCTTTTATTTGCTCAACTCCTAGTCTTTAGCATGTCACTTCCAGTGGTACTTGACCAAGGACAATTATAATCCCTCCTGGGGACTTTATTCATGGAGGGAAAAGAATTGTTTCCTATACTTTAAATGTGAGTTATGATTAGAAGCCAGAATTCTGCCTTTGTAGAGAAACCAGGAGAATCATAAATAGGCAAATACCAAGCACAGTAAGTATCAAGTTAAATGCCATCCAAGTTTGCTCACAAGAGCCCAAGCGTCCTTCCTACGTGTATAAACTATGAAGGTGGGGCCTCCCCCTGGGAGTCCTCACTAAACTATGTGTCTACAGGGGCAGCAATGGTTGTGTCTTCAAAGATCCAAACACCAGGCTCAATGATGAAGTTCATATCGCCGGATTTAAAATCTGAGGATCTTTAATTTTGTTGTGCTTTTCAGCTCAAGTCTCCTATAAATTCCATCATTTAGTTAACATATATCTAAGATATGATTGAAAAATAAAACTGAAGCAGGCTGTTGGACAAGCTCTTCATCCATAAAAGATTTCTCAGTCAAATTTGACTTTGTCAGCAATGTTCCCAGAGCTCAGCTTTCCAGTTAAGAGCCTAGTTCAAGATTGTCGAATTGAAATAACATAGTGGGTAAGAGTATTATCCACTGAACCTATGATTTGAGTTCAATTCCCAGGACCCATGAGGTGGAACGAGAGAACCCAACTCCCACAAGTCATTCTATGATCTCAATGTTTGCAAAAGTACTTATACAAGCACCCACATGTATGTCTGCATGCTTGGTACACTAGTGCACATGCATACACACACGCATACACATCCATGCATGTGTGCAATCACAAAAATAAATAAATATAACTATAAAAAGAACTGAATTCAAAAGTCCAAATATAATGTTACATTCCTGCTAAAGCAGGCATAGTTAGAATCTAGCCTGTTGTAAGCAATGAGTTTCAGACTAGCCAAAGCTAGATAATAAGACCATGTCTCAAAGAAAACAAAATTAAAAAGTGAAATGCAGGTGTTTGGTCCCACAATTCTTCTTAGATTGAGTGGTCCTTGAATGATTTTCCAGACTATAAAATGTAATAGAAAAACAAAATAATTCACAAATATCAAATATTGTGGTACCTAGATGGAGAGATGGGACATTTAAAACTTAAAGAGGGTTAGATCTCATAGATGAAGAGTCTGGGTTGGCTTTTGATGGAGTTAGCTACCATCACTTCATTGTTGACTAGTGTCTTTTTAAATTTTTAAACAATGACTGTAAGACATTAAAATGCTTCCTAGTATCTATTGAAATTCTCGGATGGCTTTTCTTCTTCTCCTATGCCATTGCCATTCTTCAATAAATAAAAGTTCTATTTCCATTAATTATGCCAACCTAGTGATGATTTAGATGGGATGTAACCCAGAGTGAGGGTAGCGAGGCACGTGGAAGCAGGGAGATTCTGGGAAAGGCACAAGGAATAACCAAAGAGAAACTAAACACATTACAGAACTGCAGAGGCAACTTGCCCTGGATGTTCTCCAGACGAAGATGAAGCTGAATCATCTCTGTGGGGAAATGAGCTTAGGCGGAGATCACTGGACTGCTCCTGAATTGGTAGTACAGCACCCACTCACAGAATGTTACTGGCATGTTATTATGGTGACTAAAGGCCACTTGTAGGACCAGGCACACTAGTGATTTCTTATCAAAGGTTAGTTCCAGTCCCTTCCTACTCTTCTATTTATGCTTCTGATAATACATAAATAGGAAAAACACCCAAACCAAAAACATTTCCATTGGAAGGGATCCATAAGGCCCCCCCACCCTTCCACGAGGGACTATTGGCTGTTACAGATTGTTGTGGGAGTGAGGGAGGGTCACTTTCTTCAGTGTTGTAACCACTGATAAATTGCCCTTGCTCCAGTAAATAGACTCTTACTCAAGCTCAGACGAGAAACTCTAATTAGGCTCAAATGGGCCACATACTAGAGAGGGCATTGGCTGGGGGGTTGGGGAGAGAAGGGCTGTTGAAGCATTTCAGAGGGTGTGGTAGAGGGACATGGGATGGAACAAAAATGTATTATATGAATGTCTGAATTGTCAAACAGAAAATAAAGAGAATCATCCTCAATTTACCTTGGGAAGACAGCGATAAATTCAAACTTTTATGAATGGATAAAGAGAAAGTTGCGTATATGTACAGTTAAGAGTTTGCCAGCCTTAAAAAGGAAAGAAATTCTGACACAAGTTACAATATAGAAGAAACTTGATGGAATTTCTGCTAAATGGCCGACTTCAATATGGCAGAATTCCACTGATACAAGGGTCCTCGAGTCAGAAGATACATAGAGACTGATAGTAAGCCCTTTTTAAGAGCTAAGAGAGAAGAGAACAGAAATGTATAGGGTATTAAGTAGAGAATTCCAGTTTGAGAGGCTTGAAGAGTTGGGAGCCGGATGGTGGTGAGAGATTCCCAGAAATGTTTATGGGCTTAAAAATGGTGACTTTTACAGTCTATTCCTCCTACTGCAATAAACAATGACTGTCTACAAGAGGCAAACTGTATCTCTTTAATAAATAGTGACTGTCTAGAAAAGGTTCATTTGGAGATAAAGGCACTAGCCATGCAAACCTGCCATCGCAAGTTTGATCCTCAGAAGCTACATTAAAAACATATGGAGTGTTCATCAGCAGTCTTAGGGAGATGACTGACAGACACAGGACCATGTCCCCAAAGCTTCAGGACCAGCTTGCCTATCATACACAATGCAGCAGCACAAACAGCAAGAGAGACCCTGCTTCAACAACACAGATGGCAAGGACTGAGTCCCAAAAGTCCTCTGACCATCAAACATGCTGTAACAAGCATAGTATGTGCATGCATAAACACACACACACACTAAAGTTTAAAAATAAATTTTGTGGTGTCTCCAAACACTCCTAATTCTAAATTGAAATTTTAACTAGAAGGTTTGCAAGCCCTATACCCCGCCCATCTACAAAATCCTCAGACCCAGTTCCATCAGGGTCTTATATCACTGCCTTTTGGCAGGTGCATGGCCCAAACTAAAGGCAGCCGGATGACTCGCTGTGGGTTTGGCCTGAAACATGCTGGTCCTACATAGCTGCCTCCATTCTGAGCTAAGCTGTGCTAGTGTGTGGGGCTTCAAGGTTTTCC
The DNA here is from genome assembly GCA_021653895.1 of Mastomys natalensis. Classification (NCBI taxonomy): domain Eukaryota; kingdom Metazoa; phylum Chordata; class Mammalia; order Rodentia; family Muridae; genus Mastomys; species Mastomys natalensis. The sequence continues at coordinate 951,355 of JAJTUV010000171.1, read as the reverse complement.
TTCTTCGGTGCTGACATGAAGCCCAAAAGACAGCAGAAATAGCACACTTTATCTTTTATGTGTTCTCATTTGAGTTACTCAAATTTTTCATTTGTAATAACATTTCTATCATCATAATAAAAAAACCACATTGTACTAACATCTTAATATGAGAGAAAACCCTTTGTGGTAAAAGTATGAATCCTGTGACTCATGGTAATTGGCAGGTGCTCTAAACCCTTAGCACCTCCTATGTGTCCTATTCAACTGGCATTTGTCATCTGTGCTGTATGACATATCTTTTTTGTTCTCTTGTATTGTCATCTATCACTGAGTCAGATTCAGTAAATTCACTAACAAAACTTGACATTGCCATTGCCTTGGGGTTGATTGAGCACTCCTTGGCTAAAGAAGAAAAACACAGGCGACTTTTGCTGTTATTGTTCAGCATATTTTCCTTGGATTTGCTGTCTAAACCAGCATGATCTAAATTGCTGCCACTTGATATTTGAGACCTCCAGCTCCTCTCTGTCTCTCTCTGTCTCTCTCTGTCACTCTCTGTCTCTCTCTGTCTCTCTCTGTCTCTCTCTCTGTCTCTCTCTCTCTCTCTCTCTCTCTTGTGTGTGTGTTGGTGTGTGTGTTGTTCCTTCTCTCTCTCCCTCTCTTTCCATACTATTGCTAGAATTATCTCCCTAAGAATATGAATCTGGTCATGTCACTTCTATGTATACTATCATTCAATCATTTATTTGTTTGCTACATATTTTTCAATCATTTATTTGTCTACTACATATTTTTTGAGCAAGGACTAAATGGAATCATGCCAAGTCCTGAGGTTGTTGTCAAAGATGCAGGGAAGACATATCTGTCTTCAAGAAACTGATTTAATTGCAGAGGTAGACATGACATCAGCTGCAATAAAGTGTTATTTGGGGGATAACAGAAGCAAGTGCAAGACACTCCAAGATGTGAAAAAGCAAAAGACCTGGGAAGTTACAGGAGCCCTATCTTCCCACTGGGTAACCCGAGGTGGTCAGAACTGCCATTCTCCTTGGATTTCCATTGATTCCTTTAGACTTCAGTGCTAGACGGTTGATATAAGACATAATTTTCAATGGCAATAAAAAAGAAGCCTCAGAGTTGGGAGATGGCTCAGTGGGTTAAGTGTTTGCCATAATAACATAAGGACTAGATATCGCACCATCTAAGTTAAAAGGACACAGGAGGCTATCTGAAGTGCATGGCTAGCAAGCCTAGCTGAGTTGACTAGCTGTAGGTTGTTTGAGAGACCCTGTCTCAAAGAAATTAAGGCAGAGAACAATTGGGAGAGATACATAACACTGGCCTCTCCGGCCTCTGCATGTAAATGCATGCACCTCCTCCCCGCATACACACACACACCACGTACAGACACCGAAAGCCTTACTTTTGAGACAGGTGACAGCCTGGAAGACTTATTTGCAATGTCAATTTGACAAAGGAGTCATTGCTGCAAAGCCCTAATGACCTCAACTCTCAAAATAAGCAAACTCTTCAACAGGTGCTTCCTAACAGACCACTCAAGTGTGTAGTGTGAACATGTAAAGACAGTTGAGGCAGGATGACTGTCTTCATCAGGAGCACGGGGCTCACACTGAAAGCTAAAACTGAATATAGTAAGGTGTGGCAGAAATGAAGCATACTAGAGACCGTAGAAATCATTCTAGGCTATGACCAAGGTTCGCAGTGTTACGGGAGCAGTCTTTTCTGGACTTGAAATGCCTGCCCATCACTAGTCTGAATGGGTAAATACACCTGCTGTATCCACACAGTGGACTCTGGGCTGATAAAAATAAGCAAGCACCTGAAGACAGCACCACAATTGGTCTCACAAACACAATACTGAGCCAGAAAAGAGGGGGGAGGCAAAAGAATCAAAGCTAATCTACATCGTAAGGAGTAAAACAATGGTAAGCTTTAGCGAGCATCTTCTGGCAGATAGCAGGGATTAGCCTTCTTTGAGATGCTGCAATTAACAGCATAGAGCTTGATTTGTGTGTGCATAGGCCCATAAAGGCCCATAAAGATATCTGTCTAATAACTACTATGCACTTTATTAAACAGATCAATCATTATTGAAACCAGATTCTAATTGCTTAGTGCTTGTGCTAGTTAGTTCTTTGTCAACTTGACACATACAAAGGTCATTTGGGAACAAGGAACCTTAACTGAGAAAATGTATCCATCAGATGGGCCCATGAGCAAGTCTCTGAAGCATTTTCTTCATTAATGATTAATATGGGAGGGTCTGGCCCACTGTGGGTGGTCCAATTCCTAGACAGGTGGTCCTGGAGTTATAATAAAGGTAGCCGAATCTGAGCCTGGGTCAAGCCAGTGACCAGCATTTCTCTAATGCCTATGTGTGGGTTTTTGACTCCAGGTTTCTCCTTGAGCTCCTACCTGACTTCCCTGGATAAATGGACTATGATGCCAAGGCAAATAATCCATTCACCCCTTAAGTTGTTTGTAGACATCATATTTTATCACAGCAATGAGACTAGAACCACACCTGTGAGTCGTAGGTATATTAGTGGCTCTTGGACTCTGGGCTGGGTGCTATTGAAAGCCGATCTGTTCACAGTGGCTGCTGAGACACCCTGAGACTGCTCTCAGGCATGACATGCCTCTGGTGATCATTTCCCCTTAATGGTGGACAGAAGCTGGCCAGTCGTTTCCCCTATGAAAGTAAAATTTAAGAGTTTGGGCAAGAAGCCTCTTCCTAGTACACAGGAAGGACACTGTGTTCTCCACCACATGCCGTTGCTTTGCATATTTCAAACATTGGGCATCAAGTCATGGGATAAGGCCCAAATTTCCTCTTATAAAGTAATTCTGCAGCCAGATTCAGTTGGAGAGAAGTTTGTTACAGGAATTCTAGGCCTCTGACCAGCAATGGTTGAATGGTCTCCATCTCCTTAATTGAATGTGAAAATATCCGAAAATCTGAAACACTAAGACTGTGTCTCCCAAGAATGGTTCCTCACTTAAAAGTGGCTAGTATTGATTGGGCTCTGTCAATTCCAAGGCCTTCCAGATCCAATTAGAACAATATGAGTTCAGGACAGAGTGCCGTGGTGACATGACTGTCCCATGGGAGTTTCTCATCTCCATTGACTAAGTCAATATAAGATAAAAGCCTTGGTTCAAAGGACCTTTCGAGCATCCAGGCAGAAAGCCTGTAGGATTGACAAGGCTCCCTACATGTATTACAGTGTCTTCCAGTATGTGAAGACAGCACACAGCCCTTTCAGTCTCCTCTCCAGACTCGCAGAGGCATGGTCTCCATCTGCTTCCATTAATCTCCTTAAATATATCTTCCAATGCAGGTCTGGATAAAACCACCAAAGGCAAGCTCTAGGGAGGTGACTCAGTGGATGAAGCACTTGCCAGGCAAGCGTGAAGATCCAGAGTTTGAATCCCAAAACCCAAGCAGGATAGCAGACCACTGCAATTCCAGTGCTTCAACAGAGCAAGACGTCGAGACAGGATGACCCCTGGAAGCTGGCAGATCGCTGAGCCTTGTGGAAGCACACTAAAAACAAACAAAACTGTTTCAAGCAAGGTAGAAGGACACCGGAGGTTGTCCTCTGATCTCCACACCTCACGTCATGGCCCAGGCACAAACGAGAAAAATCAAAGATAGAATTTAGGTCACCAGTCATGTCACATTTTATCTCTGGCTTGATTACCTTCCTGTGAAGACAGGCAGATCTCTGCATTCTTAGAACAACTCCAACATCCACGGTCATCGAGGTGAGCCATCCTGCTTCACATAGTAGACGCCATAAAAATCCAAGAATGCTACTGGGAATGCTATCCACAATCAGATTTAAACCAAAGAAGTAGTAATTGCAAAAGTCCTTTGATTATTTTAAGCATTATGCTTATCAAATGGAAAAGAGTGCTTCTGGGGTGAGGGAAAACCTCTCTCTCTTCACTACCTATGTAAGGATGAAGAAAACCTGGACTGAGTTTTCTGAGCCTAGGAAAATATCATGGCCATGTGTTTTGTGTCTCTTAATGACTCATGTCTATCTTGACTGGTCATGAGTCCCCCTTTCTATCAGTTATCATTTAGTCCCCTGGACAAACTAGAAAATGCTGCTTCGATTGTCATCAAGTGAGCACTGTCAAAACTTTGAGTACAAAGGGACAACAGCTTATACTACAACTTGTGTAATAAAGACATCTATATTCTACAGGAGAATTGGGTTGTCTGGTATCTTTAAGCCTCCCTTCCCTATAACAGCTTTCTACCACTCTGCTTTCTGGATTATCTCTGATGACCCCAATGGAACTACCCTCTGACAGAAGGTCCCTGTTTACTTTCCAATATCTTAACTGAAGGCTGAACTGTCATCCTCTAGCAGAGGGGAGATGATGGATCTCAACTAAAATAACTTTAATAAAAAAAATATTATACCAAGAGATTGCTCTGGACAGGTCTTACTACATGGCACTGCCCCTCTGTAATCTCCAAGCAAGATTACAGAGCTTCAACTTCTAGAACATGTTCATTCCTTTCTGCCAAAAGACTAGAAAGAGAATCAGAGAGATGGCTTAGAGCATCAAAGTGCTTCTCATGCATGGATGAGAACCTGAGATCACAACTCCAGACCTGGTGTAAATCTGGATGCAGCCATGCACATCTGTAATCCCAGTACCACTACAGCCAGATGAGAGGAGACAAGAGAATCTGCAACAGCCCAAAAGCCAGATAGCCTTGCATATACAACTGGTAAATGCCTTAGGACCCTGTCTCAAACAAAGAAGAAAGCAAATTCTGATGTCTGAGCTTGTCTCTGACCTCTATACACAGATCATGCCATGTTCATATCTGTACACACAAAACATGTACACAGACAGACAGACAGACACATACACACAACAGAAGGGATCTTAAAAATGAAACTAATAGATGATGCTCAGAGGTAACACAGAAAGTGCCTCATGATTCTGAATAAGAAGTTGACTAACACCTCTTCCTCCCACCACAAAGCTTGATGACACATTTGTCTGTGTTAGAGTCTAGTCTCCATCATCATGCCTTCTCTGTATCCTTCAGTTATAGAATTGGTACAGGATCTGAAGATAAGTCAGAGTGAGAATTCCTAGCTTCTATTCTTCTGATGTAGAGCTCTCTAGATACTAGATGTTACTGCAGATATGACTCAGCCTGGGATTTCTAGCTTTTGACCTGCCTGGTATTATTCAAAGACTGGGTGAGCCTTTACCTCTGCAGTTTCTGTAAATTGCTAATTCAGTTTTGGAGATCCTGAGTTTCAAATACTGGCAGACAACTGGTAGCACTGGAGGCCAGTTCAACAATGAAGTCATGTCAAAGTCATTCATGGAGAAGACACAGCTGAGGTCACAGATGTGGAGAACCTAAAACATGTGGAGTTAGCCAGAAGGTAAGGATGACTCTAAGAGGAATCCATGCTTCAGTAAATGATAAAGAGAAAGAAGTAAAGGAAACAGAAAGAACTGGTTTCAAAGAAAATGGGAGCAATGAACTTCAAGGAGGAAGAGTCGGTACAGCTGTCAGACTCTGGAGATGTGGGAGAAGACAGGAGGAAAGATGACTTCTTCCATCTTTGGTAGTGAGATGCAAGCCATCACTACTTTCCCAGAGCCATTCCTGTAAAAAGATGTGGGCTGAAGATGCAACAGATGCAGAATCAAATCCTGTTGGATCAAGAAGTACAAGATGTTTGTTTTAGAGGGAGTTGGAAAAGGGTCATAGTCGAGGGAGAGGCAAAAGTTTTTGTAGGATGTTTTTCTCCTAAGATGAAGGCGATCTAAGTATGCTTATAGCCAGAAGGGGGAAGAAACCTGTGCACAGAAAAAGTAATTGAAGATTTAATATAAAGAGAGAATAATTGATGTAGTACAGACTTTGGGGAAACATGAGAAGATGAAACCAAGAGTTCACAGGAGCCAGGGTTAGCCTGCCAAAGAGGAAAGAGAGGGACAGGGAGGTGGGGAGGGACTGATAAGTAAATCAAAGTGAAGGAAGTGGACAGAATTTTCACTAGAATTTTCAGTCATAGAGTAGAGGAAGAACAGAATGACAAGCTCTCCATGTTGAGTAATATCCTGGAGCAAGAGGGAAAGAAAGAGGAAGACTAGGAAGGAGGTTCAGAGAGGACTCTATATTATTCAGAAGGCACGTGGGTCATCCAGCAATGTACACAAGTGTCTTATGTCAAAACTTGAAAACCAGCAGTAAATGTATTGGACATTAGTATATGGATGGACATACCTTGTGTATTCATGTTATGTTCCCAGTTCAAGACTCAACACCAAGGTTAATCCATTGATCAGTTCAAAGCCGACTGGACAGATTGAATAACTGACCTCAAAACATACAAAATGGTCACTGAGGTTATACACCCTTGATCCACAGCACTCGGAGGCAGAAGCAGGAGGATCTCTATGAGCTCGCAATGAGCCTGGTCTACATAGCCAGGCCAGCCAGGGCTACATGGTAAGACAAAGACAAAACAAACAAACAAACAACACAGACGAGACCTTAAAATTGTGTGCTCTTGCCATGATTTTTGTTTTAATTTGTTTCTTTTAATAAGACTTTTCTGACTATGAGTTTGCAGCAAAGAGACTATTTTCCATCCTTTCCTCTTTTTTTTCATTACATGCTAATATCTATCTCCATTAAAAGCCTTCAGTACAATTTCCCTTACCCTCCTGCCATACACTGTAGGGTTAAGCCACACATTTCATGATGACCAGTGGAAAGCAACAGAGTCAGACAGAAGAAAGAATGGGACCATAAACAATTCCCATCTCCCTTCCCTATTCCTTGCTCTAGATGTACCACCATAACCCACCTAAAGACACAGAAGTGGTGTGAATCTGTCTGAAGGGTGAATATTTTTCTCACTCATTTTTTCTCATCTTCTTTGTCTACCAACTTTAAAGTTGTCCATTATTTACTGTGGTTTCTATGAAGCCTTGTCAGGAAGACACATAAGAACAGAGTATTTTGGGATATCTACTTTAATCTTTCAAATATATAATCTGCTAAGCCATATCAATAATGGCTTGGGATACTAAGATGCCCCCAGGAAACTGAGACTGGCCTGTATCCCCATGAGCCACTGAGAATGCAGCTCCATCATCCAACTTATCTATCAGAGCTATTTCAGTGAAAAGGGAAAGAGTGGAAGTGGGACAGAAGCAGAATAGAGTCTTGTTGATGACTCCAAGCATAGGTCAACAAGAAGTGACAAGTAGGCTGGGGGGGGGGGGATAGTTTAGCTGGTAATGTGCTTGCCTCACCAGCTCAAGAATCTAATTTTGACCCTTATGTAAGAAGAGCTGGGCACAGAGGCATATGATGTAAGTACTGACAAGGTGGAAACAGGCAGATCCATGGGGCTCCCCAGCCAGCTAGCCTCCACTACCTTGGTAGATTTCAGCCAATGAGAGACCCTGTCTCAATAAACAAGGGTAGCTACAGACAGTGGACAACAAGGCTGTCTTCTTGCCTCCATATGCATGCCTACATTCATACATATTCACATACACACATATGTAAACTTTCACACATATGAATTTACACATACATACACATATGTAAACTTTTACACATGTGAATTTGCACACACACACACACACACACACACACACCAACACAAGCAACCACTGGCCTCCTAACCTAGTTTCACTCAATACAGACCTGGCCTCTCATCTTCTGGGACTTGCCATCCTCTCTGTACTGTCCTCAATCTAGTGCCTTTTGTGACAACTAAATTCACAGGGGAAAAAAAATAAAAAATGCTTTCAGTGGCAGCCAGCTTCTGAAGTTGCCCAAGTATACTCTTTTAGCTCTCTCTCCCTTAAGCATATGATGTCACTCGCCTCCCCTTCCTAAGTGCCAGAAATGCTTCTTTCGTATCTCCAAAATTTGCCAAACTATAAAAACCTCAGATCTCAGTTTAGGTTTTTATTCTCTTGCCAAAAAGGCAAAAAAAAATTTTTTTTTTTTTTTTTTTTTTTACTTTTTACCCTTCTCGAAGTAGGAATATCAGCTGCAAAATAAAAGAGGGGAAAGACTCAGCTCACAAGCCTGCTGCGCGCCTTCCATACTTGGGCTAATGGGCTGTCCTCATTTTATTCAGAATTTTCATTTCAATGGCTTGTCAGCTTCTGCTTCCGGACATACCTAAAACTCCTGAAGTTCCCAGACTTGATAGGTAACAGGGAGACTGGTTTTCAAACGCAGCTTCACTTTGCTTTAGGACGTAGTCATTAGTGACTTTGAAGATAGAACAGTTTCCCCCTGATTTGGAAGTTTCATAGATTCCTGTTATGTATTTACTGAAGCTTTTTAGATCTCCGAAAAAGGAGGGGAGAGCGAAGCCTCCTCCCCGTTCTAATTACAGCTCCATTTCCTTAGCAAGTCCTTGAACCAGGAACTCCCAGAGTCCCTAATCACCTCTCTAGTCCTAATCTCCATAATTGTGTCCTTTCCAGATTCCTCCTCGGCACAGCCTGGAGACTGATCCGCTCTGTGTGGTTAAAACCCTTTTATTTTGTGCCAGTTAGGACCCGTTTTCACAGTGTGCCTTCTTGGGCCTCCCTGCTACCTTGGCTGGGGTTGATTAAACTTGGCTTCGCTTCCATCTCAGCAAGTACATAGACTTCATCTATCTCCCTCCTCCTCCTCCTCCTCCTCCTCCTCCTCCTCCTCCTCCTCCTCCTCCTCCTCCTCCTCCTCCTCCTCCTCCTCCTCCTCCTCCTCCTCCTCCTCACTTTCCTCCTCTTGTTTTCCTCCTATTTTTTTCTATGAACTTTCCCAAGTTACTTCTAAGCATTTTAAAATATGTTTTTGAAATTAAAAATATACTTATACCATCTATCCCCTTCCTTCCTTTTCTCCCTCAAAATCCTCCCATGAGCCCTCTTGCTATCTTTCTAGCCATGTCTTACATTTCTTTAAATATAAATTATGTAAGCACATACACATCCTGTTCAGTCTATATAATGTTACTTGTGAATATTATGACTTCAGGGCTGGCCACTTTGTATTGGATAATCAATTTTTGGGTTCTTCCCAGAAAGACTATTTTTTCTACTCTCCACAAAAAAAAAGTGTGGGGGGGGTCTCCTTTTAAACAGACAGATACCAGTACCAAAAACCACAACCAATAAAAATTCAGAGATCATGCAGTGTCTAATCCCAGCTGATACACGGACAGTACAACTCCTGTCCCTAAGACTAGGTAATTGTAACAAAGGAGGTTTGGGAAGATTGTAAGAGATAGAGGTATAGGACATTTTCTGTGAGATTTCAACTTCTAGAGATCAGAGAAGTTACATCAGTCTCATCAGTGTAGCTGCCTAAAAGGATATGGACAAGGATAACACAAACAGACGTGTTAACAGGGAAGGGGAACTTTTTTCTCATCTTAATTTCAGGGCAGGTCCAACTCTGCCTGGTGGGACTAGAACTTTAGAACTCTGCCAACTCCCCACTTCCTCTGTGTTTCCCATTACCCATCAGTCGATTGGTTCATTATGAAGTCACACCTTACAAAGATTATTCTTTGCTGATATGTTGAGTGAAAAAACTGGGGGCTGGGTATATTGTTCAGTTGGTAGAATGCTTGCCTAGTGTATACCACTCAGGACACAGGAGCAGAGGGTTATAAACTAAAGATGTTGTGTGTGTGGTGTTGTGTGTGTGTGTGTGTGTGTGTGTGTGTGTGTATTCCTATTTTGAAGATTGGCAAAACAAAAACTTGGAATTCAGTGCTATTAATCCATTGACTGGTGGTTCTCAGACCTGGGCAATTGTGCCACCACTTACACCCACACCCAGAAGGGAAATTAGGCAATGATGGAAGACATGTTTAGTTGCCTGAAGAGCTTTAGTTGCTTGAAGAAGCTACTGTTACAGGAAGTTAGAGGTCAGGATGCTGCTTAGAGGACACACCCCACAATCAAATCATCTAACCCCAAATGCCAATAGTAAGGAATTGAGACAAACCATATGCTCATATGAACCAAAACAAACCATCATCATGAACACATCTGATTTATTCTCAGGTATTGCTGCACCCCATTCCCCGGATCATATGCTGGCTGGCATATGATCATTTGTTTGTGAGCCTTTGTTATGTACCCTCTCATTAGTAGTTTAATATTCTGTTAGTCATTTTCATAGTAAAAAAGAATCTGTTACGACAGACTAACTGGGATTTTTTTCTTAGAGGTAATTAAACACATTCCTCCTTGCTTGGCCCTTGCTGAGGTGACAACCAGCTGCCCACACTCTGTGCTGTGTAATGTGTTAACAGTTTTCGTATTCATCTTCTGAACCTTGGCATATGGAGTCAAGGTATATGAGGGATCCTTCGTCTCTCCAAGGGTCCCTAGTTCTGGATGATTCGACCAAAAACCGTTGAGGACCGATAACGAGATTCCTTCCTCTATACCTAGATTAGGACACCCCAAAGAGAGGGTAGGCTTTATTCTAACCAAGATGAGAAGTCTCTGGATTTGAAGGAAGAGCTATACTGGAGAGACATGACAAGCTTGCTGTTTGCCAGCCACTCGTCTCATTCCAGGTCTCTACCCATGATGTCATGTTAGTGTCCTGCCTCCTTCTTAACACAGGCTCAAAAGTTAAGTCCGTTGGTGTTATGTATGCGAAAAAAAGAGGGAAAGGGTGAAAATAAGATAAAATGTCACCAGAAGCTCCACCCAGTATTGAAAGATGAACTATGTCACAGAAACATGTTTAGAAGATATTTCCAACAAAATATAAATATGCAGCCAAACACCAGACTGAACATTCTATTGACGTGTGGGGGCCTATAAGAGTGTAAATCAATCTCTCTCTCTCTCTTCCTCCCTCCTTCTCTCTCTCCATATATATATAATGTGTGTGTGTGTGTGTTTGTGTGTTTTCTATATATGTATGAATATAATATATGCATATACACACACACACACACACATATAATATATTTAAAACTTGAATTGTTGTATACTTTGGCAGAGTGAAGCTCTGAGGCATGAATCCCTGGGCCATCTAGAGAGAGGCTCCCAATGAAAACTTAATTTTTTATTCACAATTTTCCTAATTACAGACATGGTGGATACTCATTATGGGAAGTCTGTGGAGCTGACAATTATAAAACCCCATCACTCTGAGATAATGCTGGTTAATATTTTATCATATTTCTTTTTAAACCTTGGGATCTAAGATTCACACACATCAGACATACTTACAAGCTGATTCCTCATATGCATTCGGTTTGGTTTTCAGTTTTGATCACCAATTACTGCTCTGCGTGAATTCTAAATACCGTACTGGTTGACTATAGACAACTGTAAAACCCAAGAAAGACACAACTTCTTTAATCCCTTCATCTAGCAATAGCCCACTGTGAAAGCAAAGCATTCCTTTCATTCTGTACATTCTACAGTTTGGAATAATAAGGCTTAGAATTCTGCACAATGGCTGTTTAAACATAATGTTGTGTGTGTGTGTGTGTGTGTGTGTGTGTGTTGTGTGTTGTAAGAGAGAGACACAGAGACACACATACACACACACACAGACACAGACAACAGAGAGAGAAAGAGAGAGAGAGAGAAGAGAAGGGAGAGAGGCAGGGAGGGAGAGAGAGTGGGGAGAGAATTATACAGCTTTTTCATTAAAATAGATTTTTTCCCTTTGATAAAATTCATGACATATAACTTAATACATTTTGTAATTATTTTTAAAGCCTTGCTTTTGAAAGTGTACTCAACTATCAAAAAAATGTGTTTATATAGATGTGATGGCACATGCATGTGAGCTCAGAACTCTGGAGACGGTGTTGGGAATTATACATTGGAGACGAGCCAAGTTTACATAGTAAGTTGAACAGAAAGAAAGGAAAACACCAAAGAAAAGCAAAAAGGGGTGGAAGGAGGGAAGGAGATGAGAGAGTGAAAGAGAAAAGAGAAAAGAAAGAGATAAACAAACAAGAGAATGAAGGAAGCTGGAGAAGAGAATCAACTCTAACGAGGTGTTCTCTGTGTTCTCCCTAAATACCACTGTGAGCATGGTAAGTACTGTGTACCATTCAAAAAGTCTATGCCTTTATATCTTACATCTTCCTGAATCTTTGAAGACTTAAATCACCTCTAGGTCTTAGAGCTGACCTTCAACAATTTACGTTTGTTCTAAGACATTTTTGGTTGGTACATTTATTTCTGGGAGATGGTCTTAAAAGACTTCTTTCTTGATAAAAGTTACCTTTTATCAAATGAAAGATCTTTGACTTGATGGTGTTAGCCATCATTTGTCTTGTCTGATGTAACTCCATCCTACATGCTGCTCTTCATTTTCTCCATTTAGATGTTTGAGAAACATTTAATTTTTACTTTTTTATTTTTTAATTTGTTTTTGATCCTTTTTGAATCAGTCATTTTTATGAAACATTGTGGAATTTTATCTCATGTTCATCTTTGTCCTTTCTTGAATATGAGTTTATTTTTGTCATCCTTAATGTTTTCTGCTATTAGCTTTAGGCTTGCTGCATAGACTACATTGGTATTTTACTGTCTTGATCTTCCTTATTTTATTCAGAATGTATTTTATTTATGATTTAATTAATGATTTTTATTTATGATTTCATAAACATAGATAGCAACTGGATTAAGTTACCTGAAATAGAACATTGTCCAGATTGGCCTTACAGACCTGGGACTTGGTGTTCTTACATCACAGGAAGTGAGGATATAGCTCCCAAGGGTCATTTTCAGTCTCTGAACCCTTCTTCTGTCTCTGTTCTGTCATCCTAATCTTAAAAGAAGATTCCAGGATGTGAGGATGTGTTCAGCATCCCAGATGTGGCTGCCCCTGATGTCTCTGTCTACATTCCAAGGAAAACTAAGAGTGGGGGAAGAACAGGAGGGGGAGGAGGAAGAGGAGGAAAGAGAGAGGAAGAAAGAGGAAGAAGAGAGGAAGAAGAAGAAGACAGAAGAGAGGGGGGGGGAACAAGAGGAAGAAAGTTGCTGCTATCTGTAAAGCTAGTTCTATCCAACTTCTTGCCAAGAATTTTCAGAGCCACCTATAGCTACAGGGAGACTGGAAAATGTTTGTTTGATCCTCTGTTTATTATCCTTACATTTTTATCCCTAGATGTTTTCTGTCCTGCATACCATGAATTTTTGTTATAAGAATGAAGGAATTTGTCATGACTAGGAATCTCATAAGAGCCTTTCTAAGACTGTAAAAAGTCCCTGGCAAGATAGGAGACGGGCATGGAGTAACGCCGCGTAGCTCAGGACCTATTGTTTGTTACTGACAACACTGGAAGACAGAGAAAGGGTTTCCTTAAGGGTGTAATCATTGCTGGGTCTAACAGCAGCCAGTGGGTGGTCACACACCCAAGGGTATATGAGAAGCATAACTGACTGCTGGATATTATTTTCTAATGGGAATGAAAAGTTGGGAGAGGAAGGTCTGGTAGGAGATGGGAGAAGCAAAAGAATTGGGGAGAATCTGGGAGGAGAGGGGACAATAAAATAAGGGTGGATCTAGGAGGAGAGGGGGCCAATGGAATAGGAGTGGATCTGGGAAAAGAGACAGGAATTGAGGAGTATGATTAAAATATGATATATCAGAGTCTCAAAGGTTTGATGACTTCTCTTAAGGACTGTGAAATCTAAGCCTGAGACCTACTTAGAAGCCCACTAATGCACAATCATATTTTAACGTCCACTGCTTATGAAGTCAAATAAATAAGAGCATATTTATATTAACAAACCAAATTATAATTTTAGATTATATGGCATCTCTTAAGTGAGCTGAAAAATTCCATTTAGTTCTTAATACATCTGCAGACATTTTAAATCTCTACATTTTTTTTAAATTTACTGATTTTCATATTTTACTTCAACTACTTACATTTTTAATTTTGTTTTTGTCTAAATTGTGTGGCCAACCAACTTTGAAAATAAGTTTATTTCAGTGGTATATGCACTCAGCTATTCTGTACCAGACCCAGCTTGTATCAGACAACATTCCAGTGCTTAACCTGTGGGCCCTCATCTGATAGCAGCTGTCATTACAAAAAAGACACCCCTAAAACTAGAATTCATTTAGGCCTCTGGTTAATTTATAGCCAAAATGTAACTTGATCCCCTCCTACACAAACACATACACACACACACACACACACACACAACACACGCACCACACACACACATCTGGTGGAGGGGAGTCCAATTCATTCTGTTTACAGACACATAGTACCTGAAAACTGGTATCATGCTATGCTATGCTATGCTATGCTATGCTATGCTATGCTATGCTATGCTATGCTATGCTATGCTATGCTATGCTATGCTATATTATATTATATTGTCCTACATTCTAAGAGTCTTTGAGAACACCTTTCTCAGATTCTTTTTTCCTGGAACCTAACCCCTATGGCAGGCCCACCTCTGTGTTTTGACCACATCAGAGCTCTCCTCAAACCTTGAACATCTCTCTGTTTTGTTTTTCTCTCTACTCTGCACATCTGCCCATCTACCTTTTACTATATTTTAATTTAATCTTCTTAGAGTATAGTTTATTTATAGGTATCAACAAATGCAGAGTATTGTGCCCCCTCTTTCCCACACAGGGATGTGAGATCCATCAATCTGAACTGTCTCTCGTGTTGCCTATTTATATCCAAAGCCTCTCTTCCCCTAAGTCACCACAAACATGATCTACTCCCAGGCCTTATTTTTTGGCTTTTCCAGAAAGTTGTACAGATGGACTTCATCCGGATTTAACTATGTGAGTCTGACTCTTCCATAGGCACGATGTCCTTCTTCATTTTGTCTATGGCACTGTACGTGCCAAGTTTGTCCTGTTTATTTCTGTTACTATTCCACTGGATGGATGTACCACAGTATGTTCATCACCCAGTAAGTAGGTGGTGTTATTATCTTCAAACAGTGACCACAATGAGTGGGGGCCTGGGGCTGAAGTTGGGTGCATGGGGAGGTGGTAAAGATCTGGGAAGGAATTGGGGGAGGGGAAATCACTGCACAAAAACTTTTCAATAAGTATATTTTTAAAAACTGACAAGTCCTAGCCTAAGTTCCAAATGACTAACCCCCAGGAGAGCAGATGTGTAAGAATAAGACAGGTGTCTGGCTTTACCAGAGAGCAAATGTTGCCTTTCTTCCACCTTTTTGATCATTCAGGCCCCTTTATGAGGTGTGGAAATGAGTCTTTTCTATGCCTCCCTTGTTCTCAAATAATGACGCGGGGACCTGGTATTTATTAATAAGCTTCATGTACTACAGCTGGGTAGGGTTCATGTCTATTCTAATGCGACTATACTATCTGGCCTACTAGCCAACCACATGCCCCATTACCTGCATCTTAGTCTTGCCCTGGCTGCTCCGTGTTCTATCCATCTTCCCATGAAGAGCCTCTCTTGCAATGTCCTGTGAATCTCTCCCTATGGTCCTCACCTGGACCCTCTCACTGGGATCAGAAGTCCTGCCTCTTCTTCAGCCCAGCTATTGGCTGATCAGTTCTTTATTAACCAATAAGAGGTGATGGAAGACAATTTTTACTTTACCTAACATTGAGACAGGAGATACCAATATCCGAACCACAACCAGATCTCTGGGCACAGTAATCAGCATCTGAATACAGAATGTACAAAGCTACCCCCCAACAATGATGTCCATCTTCTCTACTTAGGTCATTCAAATGCTAACCTCCTCTGGAAACAGTTTCACAGACACCCCCAGAAATGTGTTTTACCAGCTCTTGGGCATCTCTGAGCGTGGCCTAAATGATATAAAATTAATAACCTCACATGTATTATTAACTTCCAGTGCCCCCTCTCTAATTCTCAATTTTGATGGCTTGTATGTGTGCTCTCTTCTATTAGTCATTATGTCCAAAGATTTGCTCCAATGTCTTTCAATTTTTCTATTACTATCATATTTTAAATCTCGTGATACCCTTTTAACCTTATTAACTTTATCATTGTACTTCAGTCTGATTCCACTTTTCTTTATTTTCCTAGTTTGCAGAGTGGATTCATAGATATTTATTTCATGCTTTCTTCTAGTCCAAAATAAAATTTAAAAACCCATAGGTTTATAAAACCCATAGGTCAAAGACAATCTTAAAGGAGTTAGAAAAGGTTAAATATAACAAAAATAAAAATATGAAATATCAGAGTTTGTGAAATACAGATAAAATAGTACTCAGAGGGAACTTCATAGCATTAAATGTTTAAATATATACACATGCTCAGAATCTGCATCGTTGGAGCATATGGAAGCTCTATTTTAAATTTTTGACGTGCATGAAAGAGTTTCAATCTCCCCACATTTCTTAGCACTTGACATGGTTCTGCTTATAAAAACCATCCTAACAAGTGTAGAAGGATAGCTGAATGCAGCTTTGATTTGTATCTTCCTGATGACTAAGTATGTTAAGCAGAAACTCATTGGCCATTAATTGGTCACCTTGAGGAATGTCTGTGATTCTTTTCCTTATTTTTTTAACTGGTTTAATTGGTGGAGGGGAGTATTTCCTTTCCTCCAGGAAAGGCAATGACACAGATTTTATATGTATTTGTACAAATTCACCAGCCTCTACCTACTCTCATTTCTTTTCAGACTTTCCTCTTCGTTCTTCAGAAAAGTTTGATTCTATTGTTATGTTAGCTAGTCCTTGTCCCAGCATCTACATCATTCTATTGAGATCAAATATTGGTTTGTAAAAATTGTATGTATTATTTATCTGTTACAAAATTTTATGTCAATTTTCTTTTAATTATTTCTCTTTTCAGTGAGAAACTTTATCTTTTACTTATTCAAGACTGTTTGCCATGGACAATCCAAGGTCATGAATAAAGTGTCTTAAGATCTTCTTTGATAATTATGTTGTTCTTCTTGATATGCTTCCTTGAGTCTATCATCCATTCCTGCTCTTGCAAGCTAAAGAATTACTGAATCCTGATACATAAATGAATGTGTGACGTTCTAAAATCTCTGGAGACTTAGATTTTGTATTGAATACTAAACATCTGGAGCTATGTGTTAAAGGACTTAGATCTCAGGAGTGGTGCTCTTGGAAGTGTAGAACCTTAGAGAGCTGGGCTTGTAGAACAGGTCTTAGGTCCTAGTACATTCCTTGAAGGAGATTGTGGAACCATGGTCCCTTCTGCCTTTTCTCCCTTGCTTTCTGGACATGAGGAGAATGCCCCTCTACACTTGCCTGTCAGGATGTCCTGCCCCACCATAGGACCATGGCCAGAGCTTCAGAAAGGATGAGTCAAAGTAATGTTATCTCCTTATGAGGTGACTGTCTTAGGTTCTTTCCTATAATGACAGAAAATTGATAATATGCAGGTTTGTGTCATTAGTGTTAAATTCAGATGAACAGAAAATGTAACTTCATCTTCCATTAATCATTGCAGAGCCTTTACATGCTTCTTTGGGTATGTGCTATATATTCTTTATAGATAGCTTAGGAGATAACTTGGACTGAGTTCTTTCTATATTATTAGCTATCTTTCTTCAATGATTCTCTGACTCGCCAAGTCCAAGGAAGTCTTTATGAGTCCCTTTGGCTAGAAAGATGAGTCTTTCTTTGGTTTTTGGTGTCATGGCATTAGAGCTCTCTGTGCAATGAAAGCCACACTTTGTATGAAAGCATTGTAATGAAAAGAGATAAGTGAAGGATACACACAAACACACACATACACACACACTTCTACTTTGGGACTTTGTATCCTTCTATTCCTGACTATGACCGTAGCTTCTCTCTTAGAATTTAATCATCTCACCATCACCAGCACATCTAGGAAACACAGCCCCATGATGGGAATCAGGCCTGTGCAGAGTCAAGAGTAAAAACAGAGAAATAACAAAACAAATGAAGATTTTATCCCACATCTCCTAGCTTCCAGGGAACTTTGACTGGACTCCTGACCACGGGTAGCTTTCGGATCTTGCTCTCTACTGCTACTGTGCAACTCTACCTCTTGGATTGTAATCAATCTGTGAATAAAAGCTGAGCTATAAAGGAGGGAAGAACATGGGGACTATGTCAGGACTTGCTTTTTATGCACTTCCAAATTTCATAGGTTAAAGTCCTAATCCCCAATGAAATGCTCTTAGTACATGAGGTTTGGGGAGCTACAGCGTTACTAATTTTGTAAGAACCAATTCATATTCGCTATTCCCTCCCAACTCCTCACTCTCTGGTATGCTTATACATAAGACGAGCACACTCATACACTAAGACAAACTCTCACACAGACATACCTGCCTGTGCTAACTTAAACTTTCCAACCTTCAAAACTGTGAGAAATATATTTTGAGTGATCCTAGCCACTCAGACTACTCCATTCTACCTTAACACCTCAAACTGACTCAGACGCATCACCCCTTAAATTCTGACCTCTCCCCACTACCTGCCTGCTTTTCTGAGTCCTTTGCCTTTTGCATCTATCCAAATGTTTCCATCTTCACCAATGGAACAGATGACAAATGCTGTGCTTCCTCCATCTTCATCAGCACCGAAGGTCTATTGTAGATTCTTTATTTGCAAGGGTTCCTTCTTAGCCTGCTCTATTTTAATTCTCTATTTATCAAGTCTGGAACAATGAATGTTCTGTCAGAGTATGGTAGTTTATTAAAGTAATGAGAAAGCAATGTTCCTTCTAGAGTGAAACCTATCTGTCAGACATAGCCTTTTAAGTTTACAGTTTGTTAAAAAATGTCTCCAATCAGAACTTTGGCAAAGCTAAATTAGTGCAGTCTTTATGGCACGTGCTGATCATTTAACTTCCTGGTAAAGGAGGATGAAAAACCCCAACAGAATAACATGGAAACTCTGAGGCTTCGGTGCAACTCTCTGCTCTTCAGTGAGACTAGTGCTTTGTGCCTCTGATGGATCTGTAGTCTGCAGTAACAGGCCTCTTCCTCTCCTACAAGACTGTGATTAGAAAGACACCATATGGTGGCAGTCTGTGTTTTAGATCTAAATGGAGCAGGAGGAGGAGGCATGAGAATGGGGAAATGGAAGTAGTAGCTTTGATTGTTAACCAAGTATGGTAAGAAGGCAAAATGAATTCCATTTCTCCAATAACTGCTAGGCCACACATTGGAGAAGGTTTTAAAAATATATGCAACATGTTTCTCTACTTCTTGGGAGTTTTATTGGTAAAATAACTTACACAGCATTACTTTAAAGGAAGTATAAAAATGATCATGCCGAAAGTAGTTACTATAAACCACAATGGCTATAATCAGGGAACATGAGATTGGGATGCTTATGAAAAAAGATGGGATTGTTGAATGTAATGATTGGGATGAATGTGAAGATAATGGAGTAGCTCATAAGTAACAGACACACATCAAGCAAAGAAAAACAATATCACATGGTTCACAGTAAACTATAAAGTTGTAAAATCTGCCTAGGACCAGGTCATCTAGAGTACTAAAGGTTACAGGAGAAAAAAAACACATTCACTGTGGAGTTATTAGAAAGTTAGAGTAGAAAGTGACTGAGCAAGAAGAGTGGTACCCTTGGAGCTGTGATTTTAGAAGCCCCATCTATAGGATGTGAACACCGCTGCTTGTGTTGGGAGGAACCAGGGAGGTAGAGTATATAGTTGTCTTGACATGAGCCAGCAACTGTCTATCCTGGGTAGGGAAGGTAAAATAGAATGGGACTGAGATAGACGAGAGCATGATAGACTGTGCTCCTTAACACCTGGAAGATAAGGACACAGAACGTGGTTGTGGGATTGAACAGAAAAGTAAGTAAGTGTAGGCATTATGGCTCAGTGGATAAGCATGCCTGCTACCAACCCTGAGGACGTGAGTTCGATCCCCAGAATCCACACAGTGAAAGTAGATAGCCAACTTCTGCAAGTTGACATACCTATAAGATGAATGCAGCCATGCACACCTACGCATAAATGAATGAATAAATGAATATAATAAAAATTTTAATTTTTTAAAAAAACTAAACTAGTTAACCTGGAAATGTTGAATGTGAGTCACTGTAACACAATCTATTATGGACATTAGTATAGAGAACAGAAAAGATTAAAAGAATAGAGAAGAATCGCTTCCAGAAATAGGAAGGATAATTGGGAAAGTCAAAGTATCTATTTTATTAAGGAAATGGGGGAAAACCAAAAGAAAGCTATTTGAAATATCTGACCTTCTGAGAAAGGAGGTAAAGAAGAGGGAGACTCTTAGATGAAGAAAGACATTGCCAATTCTCTATGACATATCAGAAGATTGGTGAAAATATCAGTTTTAGGAGCACCAGTGTAGTGGGGAGGTGGGCAGGTGAAGAATGTAAGCATCAAGACAGTGATGCTTGGTGGCATCAAGCATGGCGGCACCAGTCTCAAGAAAAAAAATGATGGTGGAATAGGGGATGCCAGAGTAAAAGAGCAGGGGACTGAGACTGAGCAGGACAGACACCCAGTTCTTGGTTCTTATAAAACTCCAACAAAGGCCTGCCTTCTACAGACCAACCTGAGACAAATATGGCTGCTGGCCACATGATTCTGAGGCAGAAGTCGAGATCTTTCTGATTTAGGTAGATCCAATCAGGAGGAAAACTGTCTGTCAACAATTTGGGGGAGGACCAATGATGTTGGTTAGTATAGGCTGTGAACTGAAACCAAATGATCCAGAAAACAAGGGTAGTGTTTCTCATGGATCACTGTCTTTCCTTCAAAGATTTCTCTGATCTCCTTTCAGAAAAAGATAGCCCAAGCAATGGGGCTTTATTGGGTTTATATTGCTACAGAAGACAAAAGAATGGTGCCACACCAACTCGAACAAACCCCACTTTTTTACTGATTAAAAAAAAAAGTGGGCTTAGGAGGAAACAACCTATACTGGGTTAGGAAGGAAAAACTCAGGTCTGGGAGTCTCTGGGCATGAGCAGATATGCCACCACAGCCTAACATTCAAACTCAAAGCCACAATCTTGATGTGACAGTTTCTCTGCTTAGAAGTCAGTTGACTGTACCTCTCCTTCTCTACCCCCAACTGCAGAGTGTTTCTTATCAGTGCCCTGCTTCTTTCCTCCTCAACTCCCAGCCCACACCAGCTTCTTCAGGACAGTGAGGCAGCAAGAGCCAGAATCCTGCAGAAAGCAGAACAGGCTGTTGCTTCCCAACTTGTCCATTACCCAGTAAGCATAGAACTGAGGGTGCACTTGATGGTGGGGAGCCAGATATATCCCCTACGTTTAAAGGCTTTCTAAAAATGAGAAAAGGAGATGGGGAAAAGTTAAAAGATCTTTAGTGTATCCTTTCCTGGGTCTTCCTGACCCTCACTTGGGAATGGTTTATCCTTAACAATGGCTTAATCCTTAGTGGCTTAAAGATAGGCTACAGACCTCCAATCTTAGTTTTCTACTTAGTTATCTGATACATACTTTTAAAACATGGACATAAAATGGAACTTGAGTCAGGGATGATGCCAACATCAATGGCTGCCCCACCCCCACCCAGCCTCCTCAAAACTTTTAGTAGTGATACAGTGAGCCAAGAATGGAAATTCACTCCTTCCAGGATTGACCGGCAGCCCTCTTACAGGGCATTCTAAACCAAAGTTTTTGAGAGGCAAGTCCTGGTATAAGTGGCTAAACACTGTCCTGGTGAGGAAATGATGCCCCACTTTCCTCACGGATCTTCCTCCTGCAGCAGTAACAATTCAGATAAATTTCAGGCCAGGATAGGTTTCCATTTAGGTTGTTCCTTTGACTCTGGAGGGACTGGGAGAGTTGAAGGAGGTTGCGGGTGAATGGTATTAATGAGAGGGGACAAGGCTTTAGTGGCATTGTCATTGGCAGTGTGAAAGCAGATTCAGTTCCCTGGGTTCTGAACAAAACCCAAAGTAGAAGATTTAATTGCCTGGCCAAAGCGTCCCCTCTTTCCTTTGCGTGATGCCAGAGGAAGAGCGAGCAGCTGGACAGAGTATGGATACAGTCAGCAAGTCAATTCTGACCAAACTACTGGGTCAGAGTAGAGAGCTGCAGGGACACACAGAGGAAACAGCAGCTCAGCACACAGCCGACAAAAAAAACGTCCCACACGGAGCTGACATCATGAATTATGTAACTTGAATAATCTCCATCGTCAATAAAGCATCAAAACCGAGCTCTTCAGAATGCGAACTGAGGGAGGAGTCCTCCAAGGAAGCAGATGCTTGCTGTACTTGAGGCTCCGGGTCTTCAGCCTAGGAGCAGCAGGCTCAAGCCTGCTGTCGGAGGTGCACTGCCGGCTGCCAGGGGGGGCCCACCTTGCTGCAGTTGCTCTCAAACAAGCCAAAAAAGAACACAAACAATGTGTTATTAAATAGCCCCATGCTGATCCTGCAGCTCTGTATTTACCCAGCACTCTGTCAAGAGCCTAAACCTTTATCCAGGAGACCGGAACACTTGATCTTAACACCTTTGAACAGATGGAAATCGCACAAATGGGAGATGCAGGAATAGAAAAGAAAACGATGCCTCTTCTGTGCTAACCTTGGCCCAGAAAGGACATAATGCAGAAGAGGGAACTGTCAGGAGAAAAATTGCACTCTCTTCAGAAGCCAGCATACCTTTAATTTCAAAAGTACAACCGAGTACCATTTTCTAGACAGATGACTCTCCGTTCTGTATCTCTTGCTGTTCTTTGGAGAGCTTCTGCTATTCCTCTCCCATCTGTTATTTTCATTTATTTCAGCTAGATTTTTTTTTTCCAAATTGGAGGATCTTATTTTGGGAACGATATATTCCATAAATGTTATCCCATTTGAAGGAACGGTTGTGTTTTTTCTCCCCCTGTCCCTCTTTAGAGAGGAAGGGAAAGAATTTTCTGGGTCTCTAAGTCAAGTACATACCCCAGGTTCAAAACATAAGTCTTCCATTGGATAACTTGCTGATGAATCTCCATGCCTAGTCCCATGATGTTTGGGGTGGGCTTGGCCATACCCATACAGCCCCCTTGGAAAAAGTGTCACTTTGCATACCCCCTCCAAATGTTGTCCAAGTCCCTCCTGAGTGAAGACTTCATCAGGACTACATCTCCATCTGAATTGTTGGCAGGCAAGGGAACGGAAATGCAAATAAAGGGACATCTGTGCTATATCCAGAGAGCCAGCTCTCACCAGAAAGACTAGAACTTTCATCAGAAATGCAGGAAGGAGGGAGAAGAAAGGGAAGGTATGCCTTGGATGCATAGCTACCTGGAACATGCATCTATTCTGAACACACAGTTTCAAGGAGACCCTGTGTCCTATGCACAGGTGTCATTTCCACTTTGAGTCTTGGATGTCAACATCTTAGATTCGTAAAATTGAATATGTGTTACTGCTCTCAAGTTCTTCCTTAAGCCGCACCTCAACTCCATTCCCAACTTACTTTGGCTCCTACCATGTTGGATAACTACTGCTTCCAAGTGTGCCATGTGCTTTTCCATAAACATGGTTTTGTATGTAGTAGGTCTGCCTGCCTGCCGCTTGCTCTTTTCTCTACCTGGCAAACTCCTGCAGAGAAATTCCTGGCTCATCTCCTCTAAGCCAGCTGAAACGTTACCCTACTCTAGGATACTTTCTCTATCCCCCTCCTAACTCAGCCCCCCAAATCCCCACCCATTTTCTTTTACACAACTCCCATCTTCCTTGTGGCCCTTTGGAGATTTGATCTTAATAGTTTGTTTTCCCCTTGGCCACTGTTAAACTCATGTTCTCTTAATCTTTGCAGATGGAGAAGAAAATCTTATGGCTTTTATTGATGGTAGAATTTGAAGAAAGTGTGTTTTCCCTTGAAATATGCAATTATAGCAGCTCTATCCACAAATATCACCATAACATGTCTATTCTTGCTGCTGTTGGGAATTAAACTCACCCAAGGGACATGGGTTCTAATATTTCTTTAGCCGTTACCTAGCTGTCGGTGTTGTCAGTGTGTTCCTGTTCAGCTTTTTCTATCAGTGTCATGAATGTCCTTTCTCTAGTCACAAGTGTTATTTTCTTTACGTCTCATGATTAAAATAATGAACTTAGATAGGAGTAAGAGCTTTTAAAAAAGCATAGACCATATGGAGACCCACAACTGGACAAAATGCAGAGAAGTGACTACCAGGTGCCCAATTCAAATTATTAGTACATCTATAACACAAACATACAGCTAAGGCTCAAGAAATATTGGGGAAGGGAGCAGAAACATTCAAGACCCAAGTGACTCAAATGTCTTCTGAAAGATGCTCTCTTCTAGTCATGTTAGGGGAACTGCACTCATCAATTCTCAACAAGAGAATTTGAAACAAGACTTCAGTGAGCACACCAGTCAACACGCCAGTGTGGACTTCAGCTCCACACCTGAGATTAAGACTATAAACAATCAATGGCTGTTGAGAGAGGGGGGAATCAGTCAGTCTTTTCTATGGATGGGTTTCCTGATAGATTATCCAATCTTGATATTCAGCCCTAAACACATATACATATAAACAACACTAAACATACTCAGTAGAGTCTCTTCCACTTCCTTTCCCTCTCCCCCCTCTCTCTATTTCTGTCTCTCTCTGTCTACACACACACACACACACACACACACAACCACAGAGTGGGAGGTTAGTCTAGTTAATGTCCACATCTTCCATGTATGCCATGAAACCTTTTCAGCCTTGATCTCCTCTGAGTAAGGGAATGAGCTAACCAAGGTCTAGCCCTTGGAAGAGGCTATATAACCCCTTCTGTCTTTGGTCTTCTCGTTCTAAAATGGAAGAAGTAGGAAGTAGAGGTGGACATGTTCTAAATACAATATTCTTGCATGACATTCTTTTAAAATTTCTAAAACTTTAAATGACAAGAAATAACTTATAGACAGAAAAGGTCTTTGTGGATATGTAGGAAAATAATACCATTCACTAAATGTTCTGTTTTGCTCATCACCAGCCTTCTAAATTCCAAAGGAAACAAAATTAGAATATTAAATAAATTCTACAATACAAAAGAATACTTTTTAAAGAAATGTTAAACTTAGGTGTTGAGAAAAGTTGGACGTTGGCTGGCCCAATCTCCTGCCTAAGGCCACAGAGGCCAAAGCTAGAAGAGGTTGCATGATCTCTTAGAAGAACTAGATGCTGGCTACCCAGCCTCCCACCTTAGGTCGAGGAACGAAGGCTGGAAAAGTTTGAATGGCTTCATGGAAAAGCTGGACATTGGCTTGTCCGACCTCTCATCTTAAGATAAGAAAACCAAGAGCAGAGAGGGTGCCTGAACTATATAGTTAGATTAAACACTGGGCTAGGATTCAAACCCAGACCTCCAGCACCAGGTCAGTGCTCAGTGGTCCTCAGGGGGATGAGGAGATTCCCAGGAGAAAGCATGTCAGGCTGCTCCTAACCTGAATGGTCAAGGTGCTTCTGTGTGAGCTGGCCAGCATTAAACGGAATTCATGGCTATCCTTTCTGCCTCCTTGCCATCCAATGGCCTCTGGCTTGCCCTAACTATTGGCGTGATGGGACCATCGTCTTTCCTCCTCCACACATTTCCATGTGGTTGGTTCCCTCGTGACCTTAAATGTACCTTCATATTGAGACTGTCCCTTGTTTGTTCATAAATATTTAAAGTCACTCTCACGGTAGTCCCTCCATCTGCTTTCCTCTGTGTTATGTTTGATAAAAACATTTTATATTTTATGATTTATTTATTTATTGCTCATTGTCTTTCCCCATTCACATATAAGCCCTATAATGTTAGGATAATTGTCTATTTTTATCAATTAACATGGCCACGAGCCAGTAAATGAGTGGGTAACTGACCTGAGCAGAAGCCATTTCTAATGGACATCAAGAATAAAAGCAAGCAATTCCTCACTGCTGTACTCTTTCCTCTCATTGTAGGAAGAGACGTTGCCACCTCATGCCTGGAGGATCCCTCCAGTCACAGGAGGCTCTCCAATCAAGCCTGTGGGTTACCTTACTGAGCTCAGTTCAGAGGACTTCCCTTGGAAACCTTCCATGTCCCTGTGGTCAGCTGAAGCAATATGGGATGTATCTCTGGAAACTGTAGACCACCTCAATCATAGTCACTCTCAATGGTAATCTTCGTGAGGCTTTAGATCTGGCTGTGGATAAAGACTTGAATTTGAACTTAAAGTTTATTATATTTTAATTAATCCCTGAACATATTCATTCCCTAGCTAAAACTGAGATGCATAGATATGTTCAAAAACCTCTTTTCTTAAGAACAATTCTCCTCCGTCTAGACTGCACATAGTACAATGAGCTCCTCCCTCGCTCTTTTTCCATTTCTGCCATGCATTTGTTGTTACTTACTCAGCCTTCTTTGGCCATCATTATGCCAATTGGACAGGCTAGTCCTTCCTCCATCCCTGTGTCCTACAACCTTCTCCATCCTCCTGCATTCCAAACTCACAAGGTGGTAGAAAACTTAACTAACTGCTTAGCTTAGCTTAGCCGCTGTTAGCTCAGCTGCTAGGAAAAGCAGTAGCTTATTCCATTCCTTTGATGGCAATGTAGAAAACCTGATTAAAATAATCTCTTAAAGTCTGGATGCTCCACATGCATCGGCATATTTATTCATACTCAATGAGACACATCTGAGGCCATTTTTCTAACAATCCTGCTGGGTTTGCCCTATGTGAGAACTTGTCCATTTATTTTATCTTCTAGCTGCAGAGCAATACATGTTGCTAATAGAGAAAGCAAATATAATGTGATCTGCTGTGAGCAGAGCAAACAGGTAGTGGTATTGAAGACCAGCCCCACTTTCCTTGGTGAAGCTCCCTGTGATGTTTGGGAGCCTAACAGCAGAGTTTGAAAAGCAAGACATGAAGGCTCACATGGTCATTTGCCATGTTCACAGTCAAACAGGGAATATATGCAAAGGCATGGTCAAGTTCACAATCCCATGGACCAACATGCAGTCTTCCTCATGAGAGTCACATGCTAACCAACTGAGTCCTTTATTGAAGATATATGTACATTCATCAGTAAATAAGACTGTGAAGAGAAGTTGGCAGAGAGACAATAGTTTGTTAACACAGGCTAACTATCCCTAATCTGACATTTGAAATGCTCCAAACACTGAAACATTTTGGAAACTACTATAATGCTACAAATGGAAAATTCCATCCCTGACCTCCTGTGAGAGGTTTCATTGAAAGCATGGCTTACTATAAATATCATATAAAATTACCCTCAGACTATATGAATAAGACATATAGGAACATAAATCAACTTCATGTTTAGACTCAATTCCCATCTCTAAGATCTTATTATGTATAGGAAATTTTCCAAAATCTAGGAGGAGGAGGAATTCAAAACATTTTTTGGTCCTAGATATTTCATGTAAAGGATAACCAACCTGTCACATAAATGGAAATAAAAATCCATCAGCATGAATAGTCACTCAGCTGCCACAAAGGGACATAGCCTGACTCAAGGCTGTATTCAACCCCACTGTTCTCAGCCAGCCTGTCAACCTTGACCTTTCAAGAACTTCAAAGAGATTCCCTCAAGTCAGAGTGGAAAGAATTGTTCCGAGTGACCAACTCTCCGCCATAGCAAACAGAGTTTAGATATCAGAGATGTCCCAGTATGCCATTAGAGGATAATCATTGTACTGGAGGAATCAAATCCTAAAGGAAACAAAAGAATTCTGTTTTAAGAGTATTCTTCATTTTGTCTTTGATAAGTGCAAGCAAATGCCTTGGCCTGTTCTAGCTTCTATTTAAAAAAAAATAAATACCATATGCGAGATAGCTATGAACACTAAGGGATTTTATTTCTCAATAGTTCTGGTGGCTAAGAAGTCTGAAATCAAGGTACCAGGAGGTTCACTTTCTTGTGAGAGTCCCCTCCCCATGCCTCATAAATGGTGTCCTTTGATTCCTAGATGATGCTTTTGGCCATGTCCTCATACAGTGAAAAGTCATGGGACATTCTGGGTCCTGCTTTATAGGGACTAATTTCATACCTGAAGATATTACCCTCATTGTCTGATCTCCTGTAGAAAGGTCCCATCTCTTTCTGCAATCCCCTTGAGGTTAGATCTGAACTCAGGAGTTTTGTAAATGCAGAAACACTCAAACCATAGCGTTAGCTAACAATTTCCCCCTAACACTTGAGTTAGGCATCTGTCAGGTGTACATTTTAAAATCCTAAGATAAGATGATCTCCTTCCAAAGCCTTTGACTATGGCAAAGATTCTTCTTCATGGTGGGAATTTTGTGTATTTTTAAGCAATATGTTTCATTTCAAAGCCATTAATGAAATTCAAAGAGGACCACACCAAATACTTTCTGGATTCCATTGCAGCTCTTCTGTATCTTCATACATAAATTCTAATTAGCTTCATAGTGCATACTAAAGCATAATGCATTTATATGAGGCTTTCACACTGTACAAATTGAGATATAGATTGAATATGTCAGTCTAGTAATTAAAAATTTTTCCAAGTCTATAATTTTATTTTTCCATGAGATTTGAATAATTTAGATGTGTCTCCATGTCCCCCCCCAAAAAAAGATAAATAATACTGATCTCAAGATAGACAGCCTCTCTTGTGAATCCTAGAAACAGCATCCTAGTGACAAAGCCCAGAGAGAACACTGAAAGAGAACACTAGCAGTATTTCAGAATTTACCAAAGCCTGTTGATCCTTCAGACTGACTATATGGACAAGAAGAGAAAGACACTGTCCCCATTGATATAACATTCTTATAAATACAACTGAAGATAATTTAAGCTCTGAAACTTCCCATAAGCCTGGAGCCCAGTGTCCTAAATAACAGCACTGACAGATAAAACATGATCTTCCCAGTTGGCAATATTACCAGAGGCCTTACGAAACATCATGAAGAGACAATTAGGAATGCTAAGGTCTCTTACCACATGACATCAGAAAGATGTTCCCATGATTATAGGCTACTAACACCCAGGAAGAAATATAGCTTAGTAAGAGAATAGTAACATGACCCCAGACAACTTTAATACAATTGCTAGAATACACACTCTAAGGGCATCAAGGACAGGTAACCAAGACGGAGAACTTAAAGTGTACACTGAGGTGGTTGTAAAGTCCTAGGAGAAGAATGAAGCTACTTGTAAGAGAGATTATAGCTTTAAAACAAAAGGAAGGTATTGGGACAGAAGAATAAACAAGGATCAGTCCTTGGAGGTTAACAGTCTAAAAGAAATTCAGGAGGAGGGTTGATGCAAAAATTCTATCAAAGTCACCACAACTGGAACCTGGGGACATGGCTCAGTCTCAAAAGTAAGGTAAAGAGCAATTGAAGATCAACCCAACATCGATCTCTGAACTCCATATGCATAAATATGTACACACACATTTGATCATACACACACAAACAGATATACACACATCCAAGTCACCACAATAGTTCTATAGGACAGCTCCCATATGAGTGTCAGGGACACAGTGGAAGGAGCCTAGCAGGGGGACAAGCTAGAAACTGTTGCAAAAGGAAAGGTGAGTGTCCAGATCTGAGCTAAGGCTGCTCTCATACTTATTTTAAGACACAAGATAGAGAGCTGTACTTCCTTCCTCTCCACCCCATCACTTCCTGCGACTCCCTGTAACTTCTGGAAGATAACCTGAAAACCTTTGCTCAGTTTGCAACAGCATGTTTGTGTCTTCTATTGTTTCCTCAAAGCATCTGGCCAAATGCAAGAGGTAGATTCACCCTTGCCGATGACCACACCCTGCAGATGACGTCTACTGGAGGGCCACTAGATGAACTGACACTTGAGGGAGGAAAGTGTCTTTGCTCAACATTTATAAGTTTCCTACAGGCCCTTCCTGAGTCACGAACCTCCTCCCTTCCGGCTGCTCAACTTTCTCATTAATTCCAAGACACCCTGGTAACAATAGAGTCAACATTGTGGTCCTCTTCTGGTTTGTCACTTCCCATTACATAAGTCTCCAATTTTACTCCAGTGCTAGCAGTTAGTCTCATTCTCCCTACAACAGGAAGAAATGTTTCGTCTTGTTTTAATATTTCCAGTCTCCATACATTTTCCTGAAATTGCCTTATTCCTAACTGTGTCAGCGTTACATAAGCCCTGTTGCTTTTGAATATTAGATCATTGCCTTCTACATGACTGACATCAAAGAGAACATGAAAGATCTGTGATCTGGTACTTCCCTACAAATCTCAAAAAATAAAAATAAAAACAAAATTCATTCTGCAACACGAATAACTGACCTCAGTGTAATGAATGCTTCGCTGAGTTGTTCTTAGTTAAATTTTTCCTTGAGAACAAATGTTTGCTGTAGTCCTTCCAACAAGCAAATAAGACTGTGTGAAGGATATGTAGTTATTATTATAACTATATTATAGTGTGTGTCATTTAAAGATATGATAATCTGATGCATGCACACAATGTTATGTAATGAAACAAAACCCCAAGTCACCCTTTAGGTGTAATCTCCGGGAACAGCTGAGGGACAGGGAAATAACCACAAAGCAGAAGAAGTGTTGACCTCGGTGAAATGTTTCTTCTGGGTAGCTGGTGGCAAACCATCCTAACCTTGAGTGTTACCCTCTACATTTGAACCAAGAGCTTCTCTTTGTTAATGCTTTTGCAAAATCAGTGTCAGCTTGTCTTTTTGGAAAACAACCTGAAAGATGACATGTGGGTTTGCAGCCAACTTACGGAGAGAAGTAAAAGCTCTAGGGGAGTCAGTCTGATTTTTAACAGAACAGAACAAGACTTGACCCAGGCTGTGAAGAGAAGTGGGAGTTGGGTGCTGTTGGTGAGGACAGTGGGGTAGGGGTCGCTGCAGTTTTCTTCCCTTCTTTCTAACTTCTCCTGAGCTTGGTGGCTGGAAGTCCCTCCTGTTCACAGAGTTCAAATGCACACATGAGGTCACTAGGCTTGGCGCCCGGATGGTTTCCTTGCACCGTGGGAATATGTAGTTCCAAACATAGCAAAGTTCCTAACACTGTGTTTCTCACACATGGAGTCCTAGTCTATTTCAATCTATTTGAACCTAGTCTATCACCAATCTATTTCAACATGACTTGGCAGCGTCTCCAATATGTCTACCCCAACTGAAATCCCACTCTGTTTATATTGTGCCTCTGCTGTGGCTGGGTTAGGGTTAAAGAGGGAAGGTGTAAGAAAGGAAAAATAAAACATGTCCTGGGAATTATAACAATGGCAGAAAATAAACTCATAGGGGAACTCCGCCTTAGACTTAGCAACGAGAGAAAGAGGGAGAAAGTATAAAACAAAACAAAACACAGTCAAAGCCTTTAAGAATCCTGCATCTCCACTGAACCATAGAGGTGACAAGGCCAGGGAGAAGGGCTAGAAGAATATTGCCAGAACATCAAGGTCACAAAGACATAAGACACTTCTCAAGACAGGACAGAGTGTTTCATCACACACACACACACCTACACACACACACACACACACACACACACATTTAAGAAAGCAAAATAACTTACAATGTTATTGAAAAAAAATCACAAAACATGCCTAGAGGGCACCACATGGTTAAAAAATACACATTTCAGCTCTCCACTTTCATTTGAGAAGGTTCTCTGTGAGGTGGGCGGTTGTTAATAAAGAAACTCACAACTGATCAAAGTGCAGAGAGTAAATAAATGTCTATGGAGTATTCAACCACAAGTGGAACAGCAATACCCAGTCCCCATCTCCACCCCCAAGACTAGGGGACCATTTCAGAAAAGAGGAAAGAAAGATTTTCAACAGCAGAGGTCAGGGAGGACTAGGGAGACTGTGTCTTCTGGACACGATGGGACTGCCACACTCACAACCTCATAGCAGCTGTGGATGACTGCCCAAGACCTACACAAGATCAGGGAAGTTAGCACTCCAGCATGGAGGTCAGAGGGCCCCATGAATTCCATACATAACTGGGGAGCTATAGACAGTCGGTGGCTTCTAGGGAGAAAAGAATGGGTTTTCTTTAAGAGTGAGGCCCGTGGTAGGCTGACCATGTTCCAGTAGATGCACTACTCTGCACGCAGATGAGTGGTGCAGATTAACCAAGTAATTATAAATCAAATAAAGGATAAAGTTATAAAACAAAGCACATAGTTAGGAGAGGGTGAGGAAGTAGGGCTGGATCTGGGAGGAGACAGCGGGAGAGCAGGACTGAATCTGACCAAAGTACATTTCATATATGTATAAAATTCTCCAAGAATAAGATTGACTTTTAAAAACTAAAAGCTTAGTCTCTAAAAATAGCCCCAATGTTCATATTCCTCAAATGGTAGTTTGACACCAACAACGGACAAGTTTAATTGTGAAAAAAAAAATATGGACTTACAAATTGAATATTTTTCTTTTGATTTTTGTTTTTATTTTAGGGATTTGAGGTTCAGAAGGGCTAGGGCACAGATTCATCCGTCCACTAACTGTGTAAGATGGCATTTAGATTGTACTTCACCAATGTGCTCTCTTTGTTCATCTACTCAAGTGGAAACAAGAATCTTTTAAGAGTTTTCATGGACATGAGATGGATCAGGACTCTCTTCATCCTGTTTCCTGCCCTAGGTCCAGGCTTTCCAATCTGCAGCTTCTCCGGCCCTAGACATTCTCAGCTACCTGAGTATGTCTTAAGTTTGGGCAAGGGAGTTAACTCATAGGTATTAGCTAAATGCTTTATTTCATCTCAATTCCTTAATGAACATCCTGAAGCAAGTAGGACCAACATAAACCATGACAAATACCCAGGGAAGGCAACCTAACCTTTTTCCTTCAACGTGCAATACGAGTCTAGGTAAGAGCTTAAGATCCTGCAGGCTATAGAGAAAGCAAAGTCCAGACATGAGATTTTTGCCTGCTTGATTATTTTAAGTTCCCAGGTACCTGTCGTCCTTGCCACATAGACTACTTGCAGTGGGGTTAGTTCATAGAAATGCATATCTGAAGAGAAAACCAGGCACCTCACCAGTGCATCTTATGTGCCTGTTGTAGCTCTGTTTCCAGGTTTGTTCTCTTCATGAGATTCTTCCCTTTGCATCTGTAATGGATGTCTTTGAACTTTAAGAAAGATGCTCCAGGGGAGACTATGACAAGCTTAAGGATAGCTGGAAAGTTTGTACAAAAGGCCTTTTGGCATCTCATTCAGCCTTGAGTTTCTCTTCAAACAGGGCAATCTTTTATTGCCTAATAGGTAAAAAGACAAATGAATACATTTAGTCTTAATAGCATTCCTTTTCAACTGGAGTGTCTCTGCTACTCATCTTCTCTGTTTCTCTGTCAGAATGAAACATCCATTTATTTCCCCAGAAATATATATGGTGCATTTTTTTTTTTGCAAGGCACTACAGTACATACTAGCAATGACAAAATAAGGCCAGTTGTACCCGTGGCTTAAGGAGTTGTGCCAGTCTGCCTTTAGCCCTGCTTTATGTGAAAATTAAAACTAACAGTCCAAAATTAATTCTGAGGGAAACCAAGACTGAAAATATGAGCTTCTCCCCACCTACCCACCTCTTGTGTGGAGTTCGTGCAAAGAACAAAATATTTATTGTATGTAAACAAACACCTGGTATTCTGATTATACAAGGGAAGGCCGGTCTAGAGTTAAAACCTAGTGACACATAAGGAAGAAAGAGTAGATACATAAGAGAACAAAGTGCAAGGAGCAGTCTGTCTGAGCTGAGGATGTTGATGACAGGACAGTATTCATCTGGGAGCCTCAGGGAGAGTCCATCCCCCTTCATGGACAGACTGTCATCAATGTGGACAAGTACCAGTTCCCACAAGTCCCATGGCCTGACTTGTATGGAAGCAAAGACCTGAAGCCACGATACCCTCTGGGGATGTGTTCTGGAACCAGACAAGATTACTGGGGAAGAGTGCTGATTCAGATGACCTCTTTGTTGGCAGTGCTTTCTAACACAAAAAGGTCACAAAAGTTGCTTTGACCAGCAGACTCAACAATTATACTTCCCTGGAAGACAAATGCTTTTCCTCCCTCTTCTCCTTTTACTGTCCCTCACTCAATCCAGAGAGCACAGCCTCACTCTTGATTCCTTCAAAGAACTGGATAATCTACCACGAAGTAACAATTTGAAATTAAATATTAAGTATTCCTGTTCTTCATCAATACTTTTGGTCACCACCACCGAAGGGTATTTTTCCACACGTTAATTTTAGAAATCTCATCTTTTCCTCACACTTTGTCCCTCCCTGTCTGCTCAACACCACTCACTCAGAGAACCTCAGTTGTCTCTTGAATTCGCTGTTTCTTTCCAGTTCAGTCTGTTGACTGTCCAAATAACACATCAAATGTTCTCTGTCAGCATATTTTATTCAAACAAAGTAATATCCATCAGGCCTAAAAATAAGTCATGATGCTCCCTTGTCACTGCAAGAGTTGAAATGAGTTGTAATAACACCCTTTGCCCTTTTCTATTACAAATGTTTGGCGACCTATCTACTTTAGGATTGTAAAATAAGACTAGAATGAAAGGAATCTAAAACGAAAATGTGTGTACACAAAATATATATATGTATATGCACATGTGCACACATACACATATTATATACACATTTCATGCATATAGTATATATGCATATGTTTACATATATAATACACAAACACATCTTTAGCTCTTAAGCCAGGGACATATTTAACTAATGCTATGGTGTGATTTTGTGGTCAGAAGATTAGAATAACAACCCACTAAATCTTTATCTAAGTTGGTAAAGATTAAACATATTGTCCTGTTTTGCCTGTGGCCAAAATCCTACCTCTAAAGCAGTGGTTCTTAGCCTTCCTAATGCTACAATACTCTAATACAGTTCTTCATGTCATGGTGACCCCCGACCATAAAATTATTTTTATTTGATACTTCAGAACTGTAATTTAGCTACTCACTGTCATTTTGCTACTCTTATGAGTTGTAATGTAAGTATCAGCATTTTCCAGTGACTTTAGGTGGCCTTTGTGAAAGGGACATTCAATCCTCAACCCATAGGGATTGGTAACCATGTTAAAATAACAGTCTATGGGTAGCCACATAGAAGGCTGCTATATTAAATAGATAAAGATGGCTCT
Source organism: Mastomys natalensis (assembly GCA_021653895.1). NCBI lineage: Eukaryota > Metazoa > Chordata > Mammalia > Rodentia > Muridae > Mastomys > Mastomys natalensis. The sequence continues at coordinate 916,231 of JAJTUV010000171.1, read as the reverse complement.
GAGTCTGAAGCCAGCTCCATGCTTGTTTTTAAATAGGAAAGTTGGGAAAACATAATTAAGATGAAATAAAGTAAAATCCCACTGATTGTTTAGCACCTTCTGCCAGCCCTTCATGGATACTCCTGGATTCAGTTATAACAAGCAACTGATGTAAAGAAGATGCAACTCAAGAGACCTACCTACCACTGAGTACACTCGTGTTTTCCAAAATAATTCTTTTAAAATCGTAAGTCAGGTTTCAAATGTAGATCTTCCAAAACTGTGATAAAGGAAAATTCCTAATAAATGTGTGACTATACATTTTAGATGCATAATGCAAATCGATACATTTGCAAATTAATTTAGCATAAGCCATTTGAGAAAAGTGAGTGATAAGCTGGTAATTTTATTTACTAAAGCTAATTTGAGCAGATACTTACAAACTCATTATGAGATGAATCAACTTCCATGCAACAAGTTTACAGAGTGTGTAGGACCTGTGATTGCCACAGTAAATAAGGGGGGAAAGCAGCACCCCAAACAAGAGACATGTCAACACTGCTGTTTAATTAAAACAAGGAGTTGTGTACATCGAGCTGTTTTTGCTGTAACAAACTTGCTGTGTTCATACAATGAACTTTTATATTTCCTTTCATTTTAGCTGAATTTGAAGAATGAAATTTGACCACGTGGGCACCAAGAACAGAAATTAAATTATTGCAACTCTGTCAACTCAGGAAGCTTTAAGTAGTGGGTTATGCAACGAGTCAATCTAGCTTCTTTCTTAGGAGGGTTTTAACAACTGTGAAAGAAAGATAAGCTATTGGCTCTGGGATAATTTTAATGTGGAGACAAAATGCATCTGACAAGTAGTCCACTGTGGTAATTACAAAGTTAAAACGAAGACAATGAAAAACCACGAAAACAAGGTAAGCCCCAGGCCACGAAGGTTGGGGTGATTCTGCAAGCAGTTGCTGACAGTACTCTGTATCAAACAATAGGCCATCAAGATATCCCAAAATAGGGATATCAAAACTCTCTCTTAGAAAAATCAACTCAAAGGGTAAAAAAGTTATATGTATAAATATTCATCACAGTAATAAAGCAAAAGAAAAGAATTAGAAACAATCTAAGTGCCAGCTATAGGAATGGCTGAATTAAGCATCTTCGATTTAGTGAACTGTTAGGAGGAAGGTGAGAAAACAAAGATTTCCCAACAACTAAGCAGAAATTCTAGCAGTACAAGGTGACAGGTGGGTGTCAGCTGTACAATTGTGCTCGCTCACTCTCTCTCTCTCGCTCTCTCTCCTTCTTCTTCTTCTTCTTCTTCTTCTTCTTCTTCTTCTTCTTCTTCTTCTTCTTCTTCTTCTTCTCCTTCTCCTTCTCCTTCTCCTTCTCCTTCTTCTCCTTCTTCCTTCTTCTTCTCTTCCTCTCTCTCTCTCTCTCTCTCTCCTCTCTCTCTCTCTCTCTCTTCTTCTTCTTCTCTTCTCTTCTCTCTCTCTCTCTCTCTCTCTCTCTCTCTCTCTCTCTCTCTCTCTTTGTTTTAACTAGTGCAGACAATTAATGGAAAAAGCAATCTCCAAGAGAGAATAAAAAGAAACCCATTATCAAATAAAAATCTGATCACAGGATGTTTTATTCAAACAAAGTAACATCCATCGGGCCTAAAAATAAGTCATGATGCTCCCTTATCACTGAAGGAGTTGAAGTGAGTTGTAATAACCCCCTTTGCCCTTTTCTATTACAGATGTGTGGCCACCCATCCACTTTAGGATTGCAAAATAAGACTAGAATGAAAGGGATCTAAAATGAAAGTGTGTGTACACAAAATGTATATATGTGTATTTACATGTATACACATACACATATCATATATACATTTCATGCGTATCATATGAATTGAGTCCAGAGTCCCAGGCCTCTTCGTGGGTATGTTGTGTGTTGGAAAACATCTGCTAGTAAATCAGATACTGTTTTAAGGAAGAAATAAAAGAATTAGATAAATGTCATAGGAAGAAGAGGAAAATTGCCTTATCAAAATTATATCAAAAAGAAATAATAGGAGCTAAGTAGAATCAAGTCCCCTCCCACCTGCCCCCAAATATATTCTAGACCTAATTTGCACCACCTGTGAGCGTGGCCTTATTTGGAAGATGAACCTTTGCATAAGTAATCAAGTTATGATTGGGTCATATTGGGAGCAGAGATTAGCCTAATGAGAAGATGATAAATTCAGAGGAAGAACACTATGGGACACTGGGTGGGAAGGTTAGAGACAGCACCCATGAGTGAAGGAAGGCTGAGGGTTTCTGTAAGTTGCAGATGTGAGGAAGAAGCAAACGAGGATACTCAGTGTCTGGAACCTTCTGGGAAAGCCCAGTCCTACCACAACATGACATCAGAACTCAGGACCCTCAAAATGTGAGCATACCTTCTGCTACCCAAAGCTACCAATTGCCAAGAAATGAATAAGCACAAATATAGGCAAAATAGTTCATTGTGGTAAACTTCCATTGAGAGTCTCTGACTCCATTGAGAGTCTCCATGGAAATGTGCCTCTAGGTATGTTCATGAGGATGCTTACAGAATAATTGAACCGATGAGGAAAGACACACCCTGGATGTGGACAGCACCATGCCATGGGCTGGAGCCTGACATAAACAAAGAGGAAACTGTGAGCTGAGTCCCAGTATTTACCTCTGCCTTGTTCCCTAACTGTAGACACAGTGTCATCAGCTGTCTCAGGTCTTCCCACCATGCATCAGGCCTATCCACCCTGATGGTACAGATCCCATATCCCTTCAAACCGTAAATCCATTCTTCAAGTTGCCTCCTGCCAGCTGTTTGATCACAACAAAAGGAAAAATAACTAATAAATGATTGATAATTATTATAATTATTGATACTTTCAAGGTTTTAGTTTTAAGTGGTATTCCCAACATATTACACAAATAGTCTGTGAGAAACACTTTACAACTTAAGAGACAAGAGCCAGAACCTTTTACAGCCCTGCTTGCCAGGTGATTGTTGACTGTCATGTAAGAAACATGATGCCCAGTACTGACACCACTGCCCACTGATGCCTGCAAGTGGATTACAGCCATGCCGTGCTTGTTTCTGGCTTTGTAAAATGATAATAAGAATTGCCTCACTGGGCTATTGTCTGAACTACATAGCTAATAAATGTAAAGTAATTATAACAGTAGCTGTCGCATTATAAGGCTTCAATAAATGTTAGCTATAATTATCATGTCTGACTAAACATTTTGGTTCCATTCCCATTTTAGAATCATGAAAATTTCATGGGCATATTTTTAGAATTCATATATCAATTTGTAAATTGCTTATATTCCCCCATATCAACACTTTGCTTTTCCTAACTGCAACTAATTCCTAGCCAAATTAACTTTATTTAAATTAACCTCAGTAGCCTCAATACTAGAATCAGGAAAGTGGGGGAGGGTGAGGAGACAGAGAAAGAAAATAAAAATAAAATATTATTGCTGATCTGGGTTGCCACACAATCTAAATCCTTTGAAGTTGTGTCTGGGAGGATCAGAAAAGATTTTGAAAGTGGCTGCTCAGACAACCATCCTCCTTCATGTCAATGTAGCAAATGGCAATATGATTGGATTCCACCCAAGCTAATCAACAAGGTCAGAAGTACTAGTTGCATGTAAGCCATGTCTCTGTATGCTCCATGAGACTTACCAAGGGACCATATATCTGAGCATCATTAGAACATTTCTATAAAGCATCACTCTGGTGAATAGTGAGCTATCTGCAGGATAATGTGGGCAGAATCCTTACAGGTCTACCCAAACACCAGGTCCTACAGTCTGCATGGGGCTTACCAGCATCTTCTAACAGCTGTCACTTGGTTCTGTTCTTAGACATCTCGAATGTCATTGTAAATACTAACTGTCCCCCTAACCACCAGATCCATCTTTCCAGTAATTATGTGTGGGATTCCCTAGGCCTTCCTCTTTGATCTTGGCTCATAGGACAATACAAGATGAAGCCTCTGGCAAGGAACAGGCAGGAAGTGAGCAGCTTTCACAGTGGGAAATGTAGCTCTGTTCAGTATCAAGGATTTTTTTGAAACAATGGTTCATATTTCTGAAGGCTAAATCCCAAATCTATTCCTGTTGAGAAACTAATTAGCTATCTAATACCTCTGACTAATCTTGGTTTTCTTTTACAAATTAAGTAGAAAATAAAATTCCCTGACAACCAGTGTACCCTGTAATTTAAAAATGAAGGTAGCGGTACAGGCGGTAAGACCCAAATATTATATTCAAATGGAATCCAGTCTCATGGACCAATTCAAGTTCATAACAACTCTTAAAATGAATGCCTAAGAGAAAAAACAGCATAGCAGGTAGGTTTCCACATTGTCGATATACCCATGAAAGGGGTCTTTCTAGGAAAGGGGGGAAACAGAAATACACACTGTGAAAGGTATTGGTGCTGACATTCTGCTGGCACCTGAGAGGAATGCCTTTTATTGAATGTCAGCTTAGGAGTGAGAAAGTAAGGAAGCAGAAAAGAAAGAGATGAAAGGGTCCAAGGGAAAGGATCAATAACTCTCTCTGATACATTCTTTGGCAAATTGGCTAGGAAAAGGCTGAAGTCTTTAAGGCCTGACAATCCAAGAGTTTCTCCAGACAGCAATGGTGCTGCCAGACTATGGGTTTAGTGGACGGAGTGAGATGATTTGTTTGGAACTGTGTATTAAAAGGAAGGTTACAGATGAACAAGCTGTCATTGGAGTACCTGGGTCTCCATGTTGTGATCTGACAACTGATGTATGATTCCTGTACAAAGCCCCCCAGTTGGTGAGGACAGAGGGGTCCCTGAGCCTAGGTTGGGTGCTCAATCATCAGGTGGAGCAGTACGGCTGTAAAGTAAATCACCTACAGCTGGACTTCAGGAATGAAAGGAGACAAGTAATAAGTGCTTTGCCCAACAAGTGAAAACCCAGACCATTTGAGGGCATTGACAGCTGAAGGATACTTTATTTAACCCTGGGCCGTTTACTTATTTATTTAATGCATGTGAGTACATTATCACTCTCTTCAGACACACCAGAAGAGGGCATCAGATCCCATTATAGATAGTTGTGAGCCACCTGCCAAGAATTGAACTCAGGACCTCTGGAAAAGCAATCAGTGCTCTTAACCACCGAGCCATCTCTCTAGCCCCTTGAAGGATACTTCATTCTTCCTAGAAACCCACCGATCTATAGTCATTGGCTCCTGTCTTTGACCTGGTGGGGTGAGTAAGGGGGTACATGGCTTGGGGCAAACTGTGTCACCCTGCTGGAAAATTCTTAGGCTCACATCCCCTCTAGCTTGAGAAAGACAGTACTATCCGTCTGTGGTTTTTACACATTTTCTTCTCATCTAGTCAGGAAGATAAATATTTCTACCTAGAGTTTTCATTATGGATTCAGCAGGGACAGGTGAGCATCACTGCTATTCATTAGGATGCAAACGCAATTGAACAAAACCAGCACAGCAGCGTTTGTGTCTACGAAGCTGTGCCATCCAATCAGTTGACAAAGGGCCGAGCCAAGCCCCATCACCAAGTCCTAGTTTGCTTCCAAATGTGGAAATTCAGTCAGTTGTGTCCGACCATTTTCATTCATTCAATTGTTGCTGTTTCCGCATTTTGTATGACAACTCTTTTGATTAACTTCGAAATGTAAGTTTTCCTCCTGCCTTTTCAGCCTCGGTTTCTCCTCCACCCCCACCATTTGCCACTAGGGAGTTTCAATATGGAATTACAATAGATGGGTCCTTGTTCTTACATTTTTAATCAAGTAGTTCTATTTCTCTTTTCACTACTTGTAGAATTTAACTGAATCTTGTGACATAAATCACAAGGGGTCATAAAGTATGCTAATATCTGTATTGTGTATGGAAACAGCTATAGCGGGTGGGGGAGGGATGCGTTTATCCAGAATGACATGGTTGATCAGGGACAAGCAAAGAAGTAGTCATTGGTGTGTCCGGTATCTGTGCCACCCACTGCTTAGAGAAACTTCCACCAGGGCTTTGGCACCTATCTGGCACTTTGAAATTCTTAAGGACCCTACTTCCAAAGGAATCTCCTGTTGAAATTTAGTTTCTGTACCACAGGATCTATAATTATGAATAACACAGTCATATCATTGTGGTTTTCACAATTATGTGTACCCAGTCACATTTAAAAGAAAAGGTGATGTCAACATGTGTGTGCGTGTTTATGTGTATGTGATATTTACTTATGAAATTTTAAGTCAACATATTCCACACGCTACCGGTAAGTATCACGGCAGTGCTGATGTGATTGGTGTACATGGGTAGAATAATGGTAAATATTATGAAAGCACATGGTAACTAGAGGGTGTTCAGAGGATGAATGCCCTAAATCGGCAGGAGAGACATGAGGACAAGGTGGGTGAGCCCAAAGCCAAACAATATAAGCTGCAAAGCCTCATCAACACCCTGAAGAGCATTTTAACTAAAATACAAAGGTGGTGACGGTGCTGATAACACAGATATTCTCTTCTTTCCTTCCTCCATCCCTCCCTCTCTCTCTCTTTTCTCCATTCCTACTCCTCTCCCTCCTTCTCTTCCTCCTTCCACCTTCTCCCTCCCTCTCCTTTCTCTCCTTCTTTCCATCCCTTCTCTCCCTCCCTATTTCTTCCCCTCTTTTCCTCCCCCCTTCTGCCTCCCCACTCCCTCTTTTCCTGCTTTGAGCATAGTTCTTTACCACCAAGTTACATTCCTGGTCCCGAGGGTACAGGTCGTAACAGTGGAAAATGCTTTGAAAGTTCTTTTTCTGATCATGACTTACAGAACACAAACATTGTCTTTTTGAGGTGATTAATGGTCCATAGAAAGGAAGTTAACAAAAAAGAAAACAGTCCTTCCCCTTTCCTGGTACTCTTTTTGAAAGGAGGTGGCGTGTAGGAAAGAAGGGAAAACAGAAGGAGTCTTTCCTTTGGGCCAAAGCCAAGGACAACCACAAAGGAGATGCTCATTTTGGAGATCAAAACTGGGAGAGGTTGTTTCAGGCTTGTGAGGTATCCCTGGGTGACATGTGATGCATGGGTAAGAGACTGAACACAGAGGCCAACTGAGCTTCTGGGGGTGGGCTTGGTGCAGTGATGCTTTGTTGATCGTTTCCAGGGTCTCTGTGTGCTTTGAAGTATCTGCCAGCAGTAAGGAGCAAAGCTTGCTCCGGACTTTTCACTCTGGCTGGGAGCTGAGATTTCTCACAGGCAGCTCTATGCACAGACTGCAGGTGGAGGCAGCAGGTTTGGTAGAGAGTTCAGCAAACGTAAAAAAGAAAAAGAAAAAAAGAAATATCTGAGAGAAAGGCAGATACGGGATCCTGAAACCCACATGGCTGTCATTGCTGCGCAGTTACGCAGCTGCACTTTTGGAAAGTTCTCGAAGTGGTTTAAAGCCTCTAAGCCCTTGCTTGTTAAAACACCAAAGCATCAATAAAGTCTTGCATTTTCAACCCCGAGACCTTGGCACAGGCTTGTGATCCTGTAGAGACAGTCTCCTCGGGACTTGTTGCACCCACATTCGGTGTTATTTGTGGCAATCCCTTAGAACAACTATAGAGCCCTGTGCTTTTGTTTCAGAAAAAAAAATCTGTTCTTTAGCTGGAGAACACATGCCAAAACCCTGCGATTATTAAGCTAAGACTTTTCTGAAGGTTGCAAATTCATCACACAGCCTGGACATCAGACCTTGAAATTTTTCTGCATCTGCCTAGAGCTAGAGAAATGATAGGCTGGTAACCAGGATGTGCCCACCCATGTCCCCTAAGTATACAGCAAAATGTCTTTCGGTACTCATTGGAGAAGAGTATCTAGGCTTTGCTAGAGACCTTCGCATTCTAAGCAAATGTCCCTAGTGTACTCTGAATATCACAGTTGGTGCTCTGTATATACAAGCTCTTTGATATGTGCAGAATTTCCTCCTCTCTCCCCCATACATGGTGTCTCTGTGTAGCTCTGCCTGCCCTGGAACTCATAATGTAGACTAGAATGGCCTAGAACTCAGAGACCTGCTTGCCTCTACCTCCCAAATGCTGAGATTAATGGTGTGCACCACCACTGCCTGGCTGTATCTGTAATGAATATGTGTATTTTCCCTTGTCATTATACCTTCAACAATGCAGTAATTGTCTTAGTCAATATAAGTAAGCTAAAGAACCTTCAAAGGGTGAGACAAGATATGTATAGGTTATGTTCAAATTCTTCAAGTGGACTTGAGTATCCATGGATTCTAGAATCTTCCATGTACATCTCCTCCCCCCATAAACAAAAAGATGACTGTATCATGTCCTCATCTATAAAATGGGCAATAATGATATGTGGGCATATAGAAGCTAGGTATAAAACATTTACATGACAAGATAAGGAAGATGGAGAATCAATCATGAGAAGCTGTGAAAATAAATTAATACAGAAGTACAGAAGCAAAAATAGATAATAAATAAAAAAGAGACGAAGTAGAAAACCAAAATGACCAAAGAAAGGCTGTTTAATGAAAAATTAAAAACTCCTAGTTAGATTTTTCAAACGAAAAAGAGAGGGAGGAGAGAGGGAAGAAAGGAAGGAGAAAAAAGAGAGGAGGAGATAGAGAGAACTGAAATTACCAAAATCAGAAATTATAAAGAAACTTCAAGCAAAATTTAGATATTAAAGGGTTAAAAAAGCAAATATTGGGACCATTGAGTCAATAAATCTTTATGCTTAAATAAAATGAATCTTATTCCTAAAAACATCATAGAGGAATTGGGGAGAGGGCTCAGAGGACAAGAATGCTTTCTGCACCTGAGCCAGGACCTGAGTTCATATCTCAGCACTCTTCCAAAGAGCTGCATGTGACCACACACATGGAAGGCAGAAACAAGAGAATCTGTGTGGCTTGATGGCTGCTAGCCAAGCTCAACACTGAGAGGTCTGTGTCTGAAATTGATTAAGCACAGGACACAAGACCAACATCTTTCTCTCACCTCTGTACATACACAGATAGGCATACCCACACCCCACACACACCCATAATCACACACATACACACAAGCATACATGCATGCATAAATATATACACACCACCACTATATATATATATATATATATATATATATATATATATATGAGTTCTACATCTTCATTTACATATATATGTAAAAAGAGCAAAGAGGTGGTGGACAGCATGGACTACATAAAGAAACCCTGTTGCCAAACAAAAAAAGTTAAAAGAAAAAAAAAACTGACAGATATAGATAAAATGCAGAGTTTATTTATATCTACTAAATTCCAACCCAAGTATAAATACTTTTTGAGGAAAAAAACTGAGCCCAACTGATTCAATGTTGAACTCTATAAAACATTTGAGAAATGAGTAATACAAGTCATTAAACAAAAATCTGTCAGAAAACAGGAAATATGAACATTTCTCAATTCCTTACAAATCAAGCACTATTCATAGTAAACCTCAGAGAAGCATTTCAAGAAAAACATGATAAAGACTTCCTTATGAAAATATACAAATTAGGGGGATGGCGAGATGGTTCAGTGGTTAAAAGTACTGGCTACTCTTCCAGAAGTCCTGAGTTCAATTCCCAGAACCCACATAGTCAGCTCACAGCAGTCTATAGCTCCTGCTCTAGGGGGTGTGACTCCCTCACACATGTTGAAAAAACATACTTGTACATAAAATAAATAAATCATTTAGAAAATATGAGTTGTCAATAAGATATTAAAAGAGAGGCTGACAATGTGTAGATATGGCTTGTTTAAGGGCCTACTGTTTTAAAGCTAGTTAGTATAATTTCCATGAAAACTACAGAAGACTGACATAAGTATTCAACAGATGAAGATGTGGCCCTCATAAAACTCAATTCTAGCTCATAATAAAAGGTTTCCACGTGCTAAAAAAAGAAAACACTTCATCCAGACATAAGGTTCCTATGAAAACATTTGTAACAGATCAACAGTTATAACAGTAGTAAAGAATGTTCTGCTCTCCTCAAAGACTGAAATAAGGGAAATCTGCTCTTGCCTCTAACTTCCATCCCTCACTATTTTGTTACAGCGTCAGGACACTGCAATAAGGCAAGAAAAAGAAATAACAGGCACAAAATCAAATATAAGAACTGTTTTTTCTGAAGACACTGTTAACTATGCAGAAAAATCTAAGGACTGTACATAAAGAGCTATGAGCATTAATAAATATAGGTATCAAGGTCATAACATAATGGCTTGCTTGAAGGCAGGAAATCTCTGATATCTTCATCTTTCTCTACTTTCCTCTTCCCCTAAAGCATATAAATAAGAAAAGTCCTTGACTTACCTTTTGTCTTAGTTAGGGTTTTACTGCTATGAACAGACACCATGACCAAAGCAAATCTTATAAAAGATAACATTTAATTGGGGCTGGCTTACAGGTTCAGAGGTTCAGTTCATTATCATCATGGCAGGAACATGGAAGCATCCAGGCAGGCATGGTGCAGGAGGAGCTTCTACATCTTCATCTGAAGGCTGCTAGTGGAAGACTGACTTTCAGGTAGCTAGGGTGAGGGTCTTAAGCCCATGCCCATAGTAACACACCTACTCCCATAAGGCCAGACCTTCTAATAGTGCCACTCCCTAGGCCAAGCATATACAAACCATCACACCTTCCCTATATGATCTTAAGCCCTCATTTTAGAGACATGCTTCCTACACTCTGGGGTCAAGAAGACACTAAACACATAGGCATTGCTCGGATGTGCTCATTCTGTTCCCATTAGATGACTCACACTCCTACTTAGCACAATCCTCCTGCACAGCAGTCAGTCCATTCTACAGCAAAGCCCAAATTTTATTTCAGTCTTCATTTCTGATAACTCTTGTGTCATGCAAGGCATGGCTTAGGCATCTTGGTCATGCTTTGCTTTTGTTAACTGGCTCTTTGGTATGGAGAGCTGCCATCAATGAACCCAGCAGTGGGTAAACAAAAGCTATTACAGTTGCTCACCGGCATAGCTCAGTACACAGCTACCATATATAAGCAATACATTACTTAAAAGTTCAAAAGCAAACAAGAATGTATTCAGGAATGATTTTGTCCCTTCAGTTATTTAAAGACAGACTCTTAAACTGTACCTCAGGTTGATATGGAATGCACCATGCAGCCCAAGTAGGCCATGAACTCATGGAGATCTTTCAACCTAAGCTGAGGTCATAAGTGCTGGGGTCATAAATGCGAATTAATATGTTCAAGATGTGAATGGCCTATATATTAAAAATATACAACATTGCTAAATAAAGGAAAAGATATGAACACATCCCATTGTGTTCCTGATAGGGGAGACTCAATGTTAAGAAAATGTCTTCTGAAATTATATCAGCCTCAAGGCATGCAAGATTAAAATCCCATAGATTCTCTATAAACATTAACGTGCCATTTTAAAATGTATGTGATATACAAACAGCCTACAGCATAGCCAAAACAATTTTGAAGGAATAAAACAGCCATTGGAGGCTTCTGAGTACCTGATACCAGGAATTACTGTCCAAAACTACAGAAACGAGATAGCATAGATCTAGGGTAAGGAGACACACACAGAGTAAGGAAGGAGTAGAGTCTAGAACTAGGTGTAAACTCATTTGTTCTGTTGATGTTTAACCAAGACACCGGAGCATTTCAAGATAGAAAGGGTGAGGCTACAAAAGCCAGTCACTGAAGATAAATGGACCCAATTCAGACTTTACACTATACACACAAAATACCTGAAATACATGGAGGAAGTCCAACTAAAAGTTTAAAATCACAAAAATTCTAGAAAAAAATATTTAAGAGGAAAATTTTCTTAAACTTAAAATGAACAAAGACTTCTTACAACATAAAAAAAAGTGCTATTTCATTAAAGGAAACACAACAAATTAAATGAAATCTTGCTCTTTGAAATATATCACTAGGTCACCAATCGAGTAGAAAAGCAATACACATACAATAACAGGAAAAGTTTAAATGAATAAGTAGGTAGGCACATATTTAGACAGATGGTAAGCAGATAGATAATAGATTATAGATTGGTTTAAAAAGGCACAAGAGATAGATGGTAGATGCATCGATAGATAGGAGATAGGTATAAATATAGGTGGTAGGAAAGTAGAAGATAGGATGGATAGATGGATGGATAGATAGATAGATGATAGATACATAGATAGATACATAGTATATGTTTTGACGAAGATATATTTTTCCATACCTCCCATCATTCACACTCTTCAGGTCTATGTTATGGGTCAATGATATAAATGGTCTGTAAACTTAGCACTAGCTACATGGCAATTATCTTGGGCTATCTTTAGCCCCCTTTATAATTTCATAGTCCACCACTGTGTTTGGCCTAACATCTATCCTTGTGATTATTAAGCAAATCCTTTTGGAATATACAAACAGATGCCCTAGCTTTTACGAACCCAGAGGAAAAGTACACCCTCAAATAACATATAAGCCTTATAGGAGAAATGTCCCCACTGTAACCTGATACCTGATATTTCTACTAATGTATGCAAGGAAAAAAAACCAAATTCCTTGATTTATGACTTTCTTTGCTATGTTACTATAAGAACAGCAGGGCACTGCACCATGTTGGGACACAAAATGGGATCATCTGAGTCTATGTTCCTAGCCATGGATACTCATATTTGGCTCCAGAGAAAACTCTCCTACTCCATTTGAGATAGGAGCTGTGTTTTTTCACTGACAGAAGCCTGGACCCTTGTGGTTGGAGTCAAGTAATTTCACATCAAGAATAACTACTCCTTAGGGTTGGAGCTAGCTGGAGTCCATGGCCTGGTTTCTTGGCTTCAACTTGTTTTGGGTGATTAAATTCTCTACTTTTCTGAAAATGGTCAGGCTGGGCTTCAGGCAAAAGAGGGATCACTCTGTACTCTTCCTCAGTATGCAGGGGACTAGTCAAATAAAAAGGCAAGGCTTGATTTAAGTTTTAGATGGGATGAACAGCAGAGCTGGCTTCACAACCCAGCACCATATGAGGCCCTAAAAAAATCGAAGAAACCTCATAAAGTGTGAAAAATATATCCAAAACCCAGAGAAACAAGGCCATAACAGAATCTCTCCTAAAAAGAAATGAGCTAAATTTTCACTTGGTGAGATGCCTACGTGGACACAAATTCTCTTTATGATCAGCCTGACACAAAGGCACAAGTCAGAATCTCAGGGCTGCCATCCAGGTGATATGCGTGCCAGCTCCTGTGTGAAACTGGAGCCTTCACAGAGCTTAGGAATTTAATTAAAAAAAAAAAAAAAATCAAGCCTACCTGGAAGAAACACTCTATTGTGATGTTAATGGGGGTGTGACATTTGGGGAGTTGTTTGCCAACTCTTCCAAAAGTTATAAACAGTTCCTGCTCCTATTTGCATCCCAGAACAAGGTGGACTTCTTATTTTTTTCAACGTTCATATGATATCACTATCTCATGAAAAGGGGGAAGAACCTTTGTTAATGTTGGAAATCTCTAAGTCATGCACAAGATAAAGGGAAATGGGAAGAAAGAGAGCCCCTTTGTTTCAGCCTGTCCTTGAGTGTGAAGAGAAAATCCATTCATTATATTCACAGGTACTAATTTAAAGATTAACAGACAAGGTGGAAGTCCATGGACTGTTAATGTCCTTGTTGCTAGCGTCTGATTGGTAGGAGAGTCTTCCTAAGCAGATTCCACAGTTTTGGAACAAGGGAGAAGAACAGGTGGGTCCCAAGGTCAGTGAAATTCCCCTCTGAGGTGATTTTTCTCAACACCTTGGGGAGTATACACCTGCCATTAGCCTAACTAGCCACTGGGTGTGACCAAGTTCTGCACAAAAGAAAGCCAGGGCTTTTCTGCAAATGATTTTCCTGGCAGAGCTTAGACACAGGACAAACACACACATGCACATGCACACGTGCGTGTGCACACACAATCACAAACACCACACACCACACACATACACATACTTGCACACACACAACATACCCTACAGTGAATCTATTCTCTTTCACAAGAACAGGGAAAAAAATTACATTCCAGTAACTGCTCTGTTCTAAGACTTCTGGTACACTTGATCTGTTTTGCTTTTACTCCAAAATCATTCTTTTAAGTCTATTAGGGCTCAAAGAGTAAAGAACACACACTGGTCTGTCTCCCCAGCAATATAAATCAACCCTCTAAACTACTTCTTAAAAAGAAAAAGGAGGGGCAAAGGCCAGGGGGAAAGAGCATTTAGAATAGTATTGCTGGATCTCACCAGGCCTACCACTCAAAGTATCCATGCAAAACTCTTGCCTCTGACCACAGTTAATAGTGTCCCACTGGAGTGAAGAGAAAAGAATTCTTGACTCCGCTTTTATAGCTAGACCCAAATACCTTTGCCCTGCTGAATTCAATGCACCCCACTATTTTTTTTTTCAAGACAGGGTTTCTCTGTATAGCCCTGGCTGTCCTGGAACTCACTCTGTAGACCAGGCTGGCCTTGAACTCAGAAATCCACCTGCCTCTGCCTCCCAAGTGCTGGAATTAAAGGTGTGCACCACCACCGCCCATTAAAGAAATGAATTCAGCTGTGTAAGGACTTGGGCTCCGTTGGTGTGTAAGAGAATTTTGTTGGGTGGCTGTTAAGGAGCCCATTGACAATAGAGATGTTATTATTCTGTTTTGGATACTGAACCAATCAAGGAAAGGGGATATAATCTCATATTACAAAGAAAAAGAGGAAGGTCAACTCCTCACGCTATTTGTATTTCAGCTTTAGTCAAGTGTAATTGACAAATAAAGTCAAAGTGTACAATGTGGTATTTTCATGTATGTAAAACCATGAGTGATCAGACAGTCAAGCCAATTACACCCATCATTGCACATGGCACCATTGTGTGTGTAACAAGCACACTTAAGATCTCTCTTAGCAGATTTCGAGTGTAGGACATAGTTCTATCAGCTGCAGTTAGCACACTGTACCTCTGAACCCCAGTTTCAGCTTTGAAACTGAAAATCTAGATCCAATCATCAGTGACTCTCCATCTCCTTTGCTTCCCACCACCAGCACTAGACATTCGAATCCAGGAGGCCAACCCTGTTAGTTTCCATTCTTAAATGCAATCAAATCATGCAGCATCTGTCTGTCTGGGTCTGGATCATTTCACCAGGCATAATGTCCTTTGTTAATCTCTGTGGTTGCAAATGGCAAGATGTCTGTCCTTTGATAGCTGGATAATATTCCATTATAACAAAATTCCATATATATATATATATAAATTTTTATCCATGATAAAAACATGGATTGTTCCCAATTTTTGTCTATGAAAACCAATCCTGCAATAAGCATAGGTGCATATGTCTTTTCAAAAGAGCAATTTCACTTCCTTTAAATACAGATGCAGAGATAGAATTACTGGACCACATGGTAATTCTAGACTTAATATTTTTAAAGCACCAATGTATTGAAATCCATAAGAGGTGACCCAGCTTATACTACCACTAATGGAGTGTTATGTCTTCGGGGGCTACTGTGAGAAGTTGGGGGAGATTTACTGAGTCAAACTGTACTTTAAAGCAAGAGGTTTGTTAAGTCTGAAGCCTCTAGGTGGGGTCTGAAGAAAGGAGCATCTATCTAGCCAAAGCATGGTGTCACTTAAATGTTTCCAAGGGAAGGGGTGGTCTAGCATTGTGAGCAAATAGGCTTGGTTATTTGTGTGACCTGTGACACATGACCAAGCCTAGAGAAATGGGCAACTATCTCCTGGGCTATGTGACAGAGGTCACTCTTTCTCTGTGTTGGGAGAATGGCATATATGACTTAGGCTATGTTATAGTGGTCACTGTTGGGGTAGGAGGATGAGATTCAGTTAATTTGTGACAATGTGCCTTTTATTCCTGAGAAGAGGAAGATGGGTAGTGTAGTGGCCCCTACTGCTGGGGCCCATTTACTTACAGGATCCAGGCTCTCTAACAGAGGTTTTGATTTGTCCCTGTGTCTTGGAGAGCACCTGTAACCTCTTGGTTTGGGTAATACCCACACTAACGTGTGTGAGGTGGTATTTCTTGGCTGTGATGGCATTTCCCTAATGATTAGTGACCTGGAGCACTTTTCATCACTTGTTGGCCATGCACATATGTCTTCCAGAAAAATGCCTATTTGGGTCCTCTGCCGATATTAAAACAGCAACAATGGATTCTTTGCTTTTCACTCCTATAGATGAAGCCTTAAGAGATTGACAGCTTGTAAATATGTTCCCCTCATGTATTGCTTCTTCCTTTTGCTGATTGTCTTGTTTACTATATATAGAAGTTTGGTCAGTTTGAGGCAATCCTACAGGTCAATAATGCTTTGGGTAGCTGTGTTTTTATCATATCTAGTAACCATTGATAAGATCAATATCAAGCACGCTTATTCCTTATGTTTTCTGTTTTGGTTTTGTGGTCTCGATCTCATGTTGAAGTCTTGAATTTACAGTTAATGCATATATACAGTATAAGGGTAAAATTCCCTTAGGTGTATGGAGATCCAGTTTTTCCAACACCATTGATAGAAGAAATCCTATTTTCCCACTGTGTATTCTTAGGTCCTGTGTCTGATGTCAGTTATGGTACATGCATGAGTAGTATTTCTGAGCTATTTTTCCATTGTCCAATGAGTTTATTTTCTAGTATCACACTGATTTAAATACTATAGCTCTGTCAGAGCTATAGTTTAAAATCAAGAGGTCTGATGCCTTTATTTTTCTTCT
The DNA here is from genome assembly GCA_021653895.1 of Mastomys natalensis. Lineage (NCBI taxonomy): Eukaryota > Metazoa > Chordata > Mammalia > Rodentia > Muridae > Mastomys > Mastomys natalensis. Next base: position 899,467 of record JAJTUV010000171.1, on the reverse strand, counting down.
TTATGATCAAACTGCTCTGTGATTTGGGCAGGTCTTTCTTGGATCCACAAATTTACTACTTTTTCTATTCCTCTAAAAAGAGACACTGAAGTTTTGATAGGAATGACATTGACTCTGAAGACCACTTTACCCAGTACAAACATTTAAAAATACTATATTTTACAATCCATGATCACAAGACATCTTTCCATTTGTTTCTGTCTTTAACTTTCTTCCTCAATGTTTTCAAATCTATGCCTACACACAAAACTTTGGGCACTATAGTTAGACTTATTCCTAAGTATCATACTTATTTCATGCTACAAACAAACATTGATTTTATGCATTTTAGCTACTTTCATTCCTGATCTACAAATAGGTACACATGCACTGACACACACAGACACAGACATACACACACACACACACACACACACACAGAGAGAGAGAGAGAGAGAGAGAGAGAGAGAGAGAGAGAGAGAGAGAGGCATGTAGGCTCCATGCCATCTGCCAACACCTTTGCTATGGACCTATATTCAAGTGTCCTTCTTAAAGCTTGCACAGAGGGGTAGTCCTCTGATTTCTCCAATATTTTATCAAAGATTCACTGTGCCTTCATTAGATGAGGCTGGAAAAACAGGCACATTGCTTCTCTGTGAAGAATTAGAGTCCAGCACTGCCCTTAAGAGTACATCTCTATTTTCCTAACATCTATTTCAAAGAAATGCTTAATGTGTGTATGGAATGAATGCCCGGAAAATATTTGTTGATTGCTGCTCTGTGTCTAAAAATCAGTTGGAAACAGCTTCTCCCAGTCTGCCAACTCTCAGAGACGGCTGAGTGCCTGGCCTTCCTCCACGTTCCTTAGCGAAGGATATTTTTTTTTTCCCTTAGAGAAATGTGTTTGCAGAGAATTTAAAAACTGAACAACAAGCCACAGACTCAGCCACTCAGACTGGAAATCTTCAATGGGTCCCGGAATCACTGGACTCTTATGCTGAGCATAACTGGCATTTTAATTTTAAATAAATACAGCATCGCAACCCATAAAATTTCATAGTGCTTAAGAGACTTAGTCACAATTCATAAAACTAATGAAAACAAACTAAATCTCATGGCCCTTGAGATTTTCATCTATACTATTCTATACCTTACTTTTCTTCTTGGAAAAAAAATAATTGAATCATAGATAATGCCAGGGTTATACTGATAGGTATATTAAATCCAAGGACAGCAGAGCCTTGGGTACGTTTTCTTAAGGAAGCTTTTTAGGGCTGAGGGTAGAGCTGTGTCAGTCAAGTTCTTTCCTGTAAGCACAGAACCTCTGTTTGATCCCCAGACACCACATTTAAAACAATGGATGTGGTATTGCATGTTTGTAATCCTGAGCTAGGGAAGTGGAGACACGTAGATACTTGGGGTTCAATGGCTTGCCCAGTGACAGACCCTGTCTCAAAAACAATATGGAGGCACCTAATGAATGGTGCTCAAAGTTGACTTCTGACCTACACAAACACCTGCACATATATGCTCACACAAAGAGAGAGAGAGAGAGAGAGAGAGAGAGAGAGAGAGAGAGAGAGAGAGAGAGAGAGAGAGAGAGAGAGAGAGAGAGTTATTGGGGTAAAGCTCAGAGATGAGCTTCACTTCGTGGCATTTCCTAAGACTACTATAGATCAATTCTAACAGGAAGGAGCTAAAAGTCCCTTCCCACAGCATTTTGCCATGGGAGTTTTTAAGTGACAAAGGGGGAAAATTACTAAAAGATCTCTGTTTGTTAAGGTACCTTCCAATAAAGAAATATACTATGCCTTCTAACCCACAATTGAAACTTACTCCTGTATCTCCCAGGCAGGGAGCAGATTCTAACATGGAAGAGTGAATGCATCCCACCATAGTAATCTTGGCATGTGACTAGAAATGAGTCTGTAGATTAACACTTCCTACTTCTGATCATAAAGTTTGGTTCAGCATTTGGAATATATACAATTCAAGTGTCACCTGATTTTAGCTATGTCCAGCTCCTATTTTCCTATAGTTCAAATGATTTCATTTTATTTTGTCCCGTGACGTTATTTCTAGAACATTCTATGTGACTTCTCAATGAAAGCACTATCATAGCTGAAAAGTCAAAGTCAATTTCTGTCTAGAACACCCTGTTCTGATTTGCTAAGCTTTGAATCCTTTGCCTCAAATTCAGGAGACTGGTTAGTCGAGTTTACACAAATGAATGTAAAACATCAGTCGCTTCCCATCGCCGTGATGGTGGTCGATTACTGCAAAGGTCACTATTGAGACCATGGGGCCTGGATCGATGGTGCCAGCCTCTGACTCCTCATCAGTTCTATTACCTGCTTAACTGGCTGTTTGGCACATCCTGGGGTTTTAATGGGATTCTTGCACACACACCAAATGTATCTTCCCCTAAACAGAACTTGAACTTTTATTGATGGCTATTTGTACATCATGTTCCTGAGCATGTATGCTGGACAGTGTTCTGTGCTTTCCCTACCCCTGCCCCATCATAGTCTGTCTACTGATGACTATGCTTTTGCTGTTCCTGGATGAGGTTACCTGGCAACCCAGGATCAGTTTCCAAGCATATGCTTCTGCTCATATCACCCAGCCTTCACATAATGTCCACATGACTCCCCTGTATCTGTCTCATTCCCATCATGAGACCCTAGCTGCTAAAATAACTTGATCGCAGCTATAAGGCTGAGCGGCCACACCTGAATAACTGGATAGGGGCTCCTTTTTCCAAGCCTTTGTCAAAGTGCTTGCATTTATATGTAATTTATTTTGCTTAATATTTAGGCCTACTCCTGTTTTATATCACTGTGTTCTGTCTTCATTGGATGTGGTACCTCATGCTTACACTATTGCACTCTCTTACTTTAGTCTTCGTTCTCTAGACCTGTTATTTTCTCTAATTCAGTACATATTGTACTAATTTTCTTCTGTTACTCCATTTTGTCTGAAGACACTTTGCAGTTCTTCCTTGTGTAACGAGGAGGGAAATGTTCCTTTGTCTGGCTCAGACCCTTGTGCATTTAGACAGCACTCCACCTCCATTTCCCACAATACTATGCTTCCAAGCTTTCCCGTGCTTGCCATTTCTTGAGCATGACATACTCTCTTTGCCCTCTATCCTGGGGAAATTCCCAGAGGAAAATGACACAGGACAGAGTAGAATAGAGATTTCCCAGCATGCACTGGGAACTTAAAGGCATGAGTGCCCAGATAGGGCCACTCTGAAGAAATAGCACCGTGGTTTAACCCTTCGTTTCTTTACCACAAAGAGTGCATGAACCTTATCACAAGTCATTTTGAGGATAAATCATAAACATACAAATAGTAAAGTGATTACTTCAATCAAATAGCAGGTGTTGTTTATACTTGGGGACTTACTGCCTCCCTCAATCAGAAAGCATGTGCTCAATCAAGATGAGAAAGAGATGGGACAGGAGTCACTCCATGACTGACAGCCTGTCTCTGATATGAGCATGTCTTTTTAAGGTCTTCACAGCTCTGACTCTATTCAAATGCCTCCCAGGTGAGGGCACTAGGGACAGCCAGCCACCAACTCATTATACAGGGGCTAACTTTCATTTGGGGAATTAAAATGTGTTCCAACTTCTAAGGAATTAATAATATTGGTGATTGTATTTATACTTTAAAACAATTTGGTTTAGCAGAAATTGTGTGCCTCTAGCCTTTGCTTGCTTTTTGCTTGACCCAGATGAAGGACTAAAATCTGAATCTGAAAACTGTAAGCCACTTAGGAAAGGACACAGTGGCCCTGGCTATTGCAATGGTACAGCCCCAGCAAAGCACTCTTACCAGAGTTAATTTAAATATCTACTTTGTTTGCTTTGCTGGCTTTTAAGGTGTTTGGTTATGTGTTGAGACTGAATCTCATGTAGCCCAGGTTATCTCAGAACTCACTATTTAGCTCAGAATGAACCAGGAAATCCTGGTTCTACTGGATCTACCCCCCCAAGTACTGGAATTATAGGCTTGCACACTTTATCCTACATTGTACATTTACTTCAACTGATGTGCCAGAGGCAGATCTGCCTGGAAGCCTCCTATTTTGTTGCTTTGGCATGTAACCTCACTTGAAATCTTGAACCCACGATATCCAATAAAGGACTCCAGCCAGCCCACTCAATTGGAGGAACCTCCAGAGGTTGGCACAACAGGCTGCTCCCTACAGCAGCTTGTATGCTGTATTGATTTCCTGCTGTTCTAATTCGCAGCACATCAACCATAGTAGAGGCTCAGCAAATATTTGATGACTGAATAAATATAGCAAAAACATAGAAATTCAGATTTTATTCTATTTACTGCACATATAAATATATATGATAAACAAATGAAAATGTAACTACAGTTTATTTCTATATGGCAAAATTTTAGTGTACACACACACACACACACACACACACACACACACACTGTTTGGAGAAACAATAGAACAGGTGAAAGAAGTAGGCTTTCATCCAAACTATCTCAGAGCATTGCAAAAAGCAGCCTTTAACATCACACTATGCAAAGGCATGTGAGGCTTCAGAACACGCTGCCGCAAGCATTGCACTTGGCCCTAGAGGCAACAGTAGGTTCAGGTTCAGAGGCCACCTCCTTCCCTTGGTCCATCTCCCTTTGAAGGTCTACAGACATCCATTGCAGGGCTGCTCTCCTTATAACTGGGCAGAAGGAACCCCATCTTTCTGAAGACACCGGGACAGAGAGAAGAATGTGAAACCTTGAAGTTGTGTTAAATGCTAGGTATGTCACCTCTATACCACACCCACCTGCCTTCCAAAAGTAAGTCTCCATGACTTCAGTCCTCAGCTAAGCGAAACATAAACATAGCTATGTTTTCCAGAGCCTTTAGGTCAACTATGCATATTTTTCTCTCACTAATGTGTCCTTTGATGTAGGACTTTAGCCATAGATAATGAAATGGTTTTTTATTTTCCTTTTAAATGCATGGCAACAGATGAAAAAAAAATATTAACTTACGTCTTAATGATTTTTACATTCATGTACATGATTATAGAACACTCAGGCCTGTGAATTCTGCCATGTTTTTGCACCTCTAGGAAAAGGCTGTTCATTTATCCAATGTTTACTTTCTGCCATTGAGCAATTGTTGTATGCTGGTTAGACAGTGAAATGCTAGGCAGTAATAAACAACAGAAAATGTATGTCTGCCCTCAGATGGACCCAGTCTCATGGGAGAACCAGACATCACATGGGGGATTATGGCAGAGAGGGCTGAACAGTGACAGACACAGCCTTCTGCAGCAGGAGCACACAGGAGCCACCATGCCTCACCCACAATTACAAGGTGGGAACTAAAAGGATTTCTTCAGAAAGCTGAACCTTCAATCTTGAAATTCAAATAAAACTAAATTTTGGAAGAAGTGGAAGAAGGAAGTTACAGATGGGCAAACAGCAAGTACAGAAACCAGAAGACAGGCATGTCTCCCTTAGGAAATGGGCCACTCTGAACTGCAGGAAAGAGCAGTTCTCAAAGGACCTGAATGCCAGCCTTTCACTCATGCACTCTATGTGTGATATGCAGACCCCTACTCCTTCTTCCTGGGTCCACAGCAGGCATGACCAATCAATCACAGCATTCTCAAATCACTTAAATACAGCCTCAGATCACCTCTTAACAGGGCACTCTAGAAGTTAATCCCAACCGATCAGAATATGAGACAAACTTTATTTCCCAACTGTGATGCAGATGCTGGGAAGCCTAGAAAGATTGTCAGCAGAGACGTGGCAGTAAACAGATCTGTGATTCTAAAAGATTCCTATATTGGGATTTAGATGGAGTCAAAATAAGAATAAAAAAAGATAATTATATATAATTATCTTTTATGTATGCAATATCTTATATCTCATATCTTATGTCTATGTTTATATTATATATTATATATTATATATTATATATTATATATATTATATATTATATATTATATATTATATATTATTATATATAATAGTATTTATTTATAATATTTATTTATAATATATAATCCTATATAATATATTATAATATTACATATAATTATATAAATTTATAATTATATATTTATGTATAAACGTATAAATATGTAAATTTATAATAGTATAAATTATAGATTATGAATATAATTACATAGTATGAATTATTTATAATATAATTATAATTATATAATATATATATATATATATATATATATATATATATATACATACATACATATATATATAAACATGAGTCATTAGAGCACACAAACTATTCTAATTGACTATTCAGAAGAGAATTGAAGACCAGGAGCTATGGTGCCCATAACAAGGGCAGAGCTGGCTAGGGACAGCCTTATACTTAAAACAGATTTTAAATAGAACTTACCCAATTTCCCTCAGTTCTCACACCTCAGCCAACGTTTGCTCATGGAGGATGAGGCTGCTAATGTGTATTTAGTAAGAAAACTATCTCTAAGTGAATGCTACCTCGCTCAGGGTAGACTGTTAGGTGCAGCTGTTGTTTTACCACTTAAATGTAGAACTCTAGAAACTTCCATAAAGAAATTTCCATGGGAAGAGGAGGATCAACTAGAATGGTTTACTCTGTCATTGCAACCAGAGCACCCCATGGCTTTCAAAATAACATCAAATGGCTCATTGAATTAAGACTGCAGTGTGTGTGTGTGTGTGTGTGTGTGTGCGCGCGTGCGCACATTTATATATGTATGGATATATATGTGTATAGTTATATTTGTATGAATGTGTTATAGATAAATATACATATATTTTATGTATGTGTGTATGGGCATATGCATATGTTTGTATATTTGTGTGTATGTGTATATGTATACTAATATATGTATATGCTTAATTGTGTATGAATATATATGTGTATTACAGATATGTGTACATATGTGTTATGTATGTATATAATATGTGTATATTTATGTGTGTATATATGTGTATGTGTATATATGTACATGTGTACATATGTATGTATATATGTGTGTGGTTTTGTGTATGTGTATCCACATGCATGTATATATGCATATGTGTATGTGCTTGTATATGTGCATGTATATATGTATGTATGTATTTGTGTATGTGTATTTGCATGCATATATACATATGTGTGTATATGCATGTGTGTTTGTATATGTGCATATGTGTGTTTATGTGTATTTGTGTATATGTGTACACATGCTTGTGTCAGCAGATCTATCACTTCTCAGTTGATTTGTTTTAATTCCCAAATTTTCCTGGCTTGTTTGTAGCCAATGTGCCTTTCTATTCCTTTGTAAGTTCATGAGTAAAGTTGGAGTTCAGTAGCCATGTCCCCATAAATACAGGAACATGGCCAAATTGAGAGGGGTCATGCCATGAGTGACAAATACATGATTGGCAGGCTCATTCAAGATACCAGTGAGTACCAGAGGAATGCCAGGGCAGTGACAAGCCAAGCCTCAGAGGCAAGTCTATCTGCCAGAGCCCTCTCTTCATACTTCTACTTGTATAAACACCACCAGCCTCTGCCCCAAATACTCTGTGGTCCATTCTTTCTGCTTCTCCACAGGAGAATGGCTGACAATGATTAATTTTTCAGATAACCCAAAGCAAAGATTGCATAAGACAAATAGGTTTTCCTTGCTAATATCAATCTAGTCTATTCAGAAACCTTGATCTAGCACTGCATGTCCACAAAATTACTCCACTTTGTCCCAGGAAAACTACTCTTCCTAGATGAAGGGCAGAGTGGGAGGAGACACAGAAGCGGCTTCAGTGCTGTGGTGGGGCTCTCCTGGAATGGAGCAATATTGCCTTTTCTCCTCACTTGGCAGAAGTCCAGGAAGAAAGGCAGGTAGGCTTTGTCCCTTATGGTTTTGGCCTTGATGGTTTCTGCTTTGATGAGACTTCTTTAAAGGCATGCCGGTATAGCTGTAAAATGTTTTACTTTCGATGGAAACTTAGCATTTATCAATTTGCAGGCCCTAGAGAAACTTAAAAATAAATGCTAAGTTTGGATAAAATCTGTTAAGACTCTTCTCAAAACTGTATGTACAAAAATAAATATCAGGTGCTTTCTGTGTTCCTTGATATGCTGTGTTCCTACTATGTGAGAGAAACAGACGATAATTTCTAAAATAGCAAACCTGCCAACATGGGATTAACATCCCCCCTCCCCAAGTCCACGTCCGTCTGTGGTAGAGATGTCTACAGTGATATTGTGTTCCTCTAGAGATCACACTGCACAATTCTTCCTGCCAAGGAAAACAGTACCATGTCAGGGAAACCTTGGGCCCTCACCTCCAATAGGTCAGGAACACAGGCTGACATCAGGAAGCCAGCCAGAGTCCCTCTCTCTTCCATTCGAGCCAGTGTGGCCAAGCCAGGGTGTTGGGAGCCTGCCATCCCCTCCAGGACACAAGTCCCCTCAGTATTACACCCAGGTAGACTGGCAACCATTGACAAACTCTCTTCATCTTGTCACTTGAGTAGCTTGGTGTCTTTCACCCCATTCATGTGTTACCTTCTAGCGATGGCCCTGACGACAAGGGCCTCTTGGCAACAGAGTCTCTTTTAATTTCTCTGCCTGGTTGAGAGAAAATCAACTATCATTTCTGCCTATGTTTGATTGAATTTCTTGTAGTTCTCCACAACATTTAAACAGATCCCAGATTGAAGCCAGGACCTTCTCAACTTCAATGCCTTGTGGCAGAATTTACCCCAACAGGAACTCACTGGTTTGGTGTCTTAACATCAGCAACCTGCATCTTACCTTTCACACTGTGATGGTTTGTATATGGTTGGCCCTGGGAGTGGCACTATTGGGAGGTATGGCCTTGTTGGAGTAGGTATGTCACTGTGGACATATACTTTAATACCCTTGCCCTAGCTGCCTAGAAGTGAGTCTTCTCCTAGCAGCCTTCAATTGAAGGTGTAGAACTCTCATCTCTGCCTGCACTATGTCTGCCTGGACACTGCCATGCTCCCACCTTGATGATAATGACTGAACCTCTGAACTTGTAAGCCAGCCCCAATTAAATTGTGCCCTTATCAGAACTGCCTTAGCCATGGTGTCTGTTTACAGCAGTAAAACTACTAAGACCCACACCTGACCATCTCCTTCCTCAATGGTATCCAGAGATCACCCCCAATCACCGCACACCTGTGCAGCTCCTTATGCAATGGGCACCGCTTTCCTCAATGAACTCCCTCTTCATGGGCTGGTTCCCATTTTTCAACGTTCTCTCAATGAGTTCCCTGTTCTTGCACTGGTTCCTGTCAGTCCTCATTATAAACATGGGTGTGATGGATACTATGTTCTGTTTCTTTAATATTCTAGTCCCTAAATGTATGGGTTTTTATCTTTATTAATTACTTCTTCTTGCTGTTCTTTTTTACTTCAATTTTTTGAGTCATCTATTTAATTGGTTTTGTTTCATCACATTGCTTTAATTTTCAAGTTGATAGAAGAATTTTAAGCTACAGCTCTTTTTCTTAGCAGGGATTTATTTTGACTCTCAAATCCTGGTGTGACATTTTCATTACCGTTAAATTCTTTTCTGTTGGATTATATGCCTCCATTAGCTTGAGTATTCTTATCGCCAAGTGATAAAGGCTTGTCCTATATGACTTTTTATTTTACTGGCTCCGTTTTCAGATGATTCTGATGGCCCATTTCTACTTCAGTAGGACTTGCTGATCTTCTCCTTGGGTCAAAATTAAGACCCAGTCCATCTAGATGTGATGGGTGCTTCCAGGGCATGCTATTTGCTATGTACTCAAGCCTGCTCACTATACTGCTATAACATTGTTTGGGTATACTATTTTTTTCCTTTTCTTTCATTCTTATCCTTGGTTCTTCTTGTCCTGAACAAGGTTAGCTAGAGCCTCAGCTGTTGGTGAGTGTCTCGAAGTCCTGTGGGTTCATATTCATGAATGTTCCCACTCACGCTTGCTACAGGTAATTACCTAGCTTTGTGTGAATTCCAGCCCCAGAGCACTCTGCGTGTTCATCTCTGTCATTACTGATGCTCTTTGCCTTGAATTCCATCGTGTTTGATATAACATTGTAGCTTCTATTTTTTGGTCTCTTTGTATGTTCTTCTAGGATAGCATTTCCCACCCTTTTCTAAGCTTTTCCGGGTCATTTGAGCTCTTCCCTTCTTTCCTGTGCAATAGAAAACTGAGCTAAGGTGGTGATCCAATCTGAAACATTTTATTTAATATTCAAGGTTTCTAAGACATGGTCTAACTATGTAGCCCTAGCTGGCCTGGATCTCGTAGACAAGACCAGCCTTGAACTCACAGACATCTGCTTACCTTTGCCTTCTGAGTGCTGGGTATTGGAGTCATGTATCACCACACCTGGCTGAAACTTCTTTTAATAGGTAAGCTAAGTCTATCATTTATTTACTCATTACCTTTACTCAATAATATTAACTCATATTATGATTATATACTCATACATTAAGCTTATAATATGTTCTGTTTTGCTTGCTGTTTTAATATTTAGAAAGATATTTGTTTGTTCTTGGTTACTTTTATTGACTATTTTATAAAATATCCCTAATTGCCTCTCTGCTTTCGACATTATATTGTTTCCCAGTAGAGGCAACAATAAGTTCCTTCATTCCTCCTTGTCCTTCCCCACTTAATGTAAAATAGAGCAATTAATATTTTGCATGTTTGTCTCAGAACCATTAAACTAATATAAAACTTTACTACTCCATTTGTCAGAGTAAGTTTTGTCCCTCACCTACTACACACAAAGAAGGTAAATTACACGGTTGCTTATCTTCGTTGCTCTCTGCCAGTATAGGTGGTGCGTCATTATTTCTATCTTTTTAGATAATATAAAACATATATAGAGCTTTTATGCCTCCTAGGACTTCCAGTTAGCTTTACCTTCAAGGTTAAATGCGTTTAATATTTACAAGTAGTCTTTTTTTCCCTAAAGCCTTTGATTGATGTCCTCCAGGCAGGCCAAAGCTCATGTTGCAATAGATTTACTAGAGCAAAATACATCAGGAATCGTTCGTGGATGGCCTCATAAATAAAGAGCAACTTGCTCAGATATGAAGCCTTTGGATTTCTCTCTTTCTCCTTGGGCTTCCTACCTCAGTAGGTTTCTCCACATCTTCTACACAGTGCCAACCTACCTTAATCTATAGCAGCACACATCATAATCCATAATGAACAGAAAGCTACTTATGCAGCTTCAAAGGCTGAAGAAATCAATATCAACGTACCAGGGTGTGTGGACAGGGCTTCCTTGTTCGCTTGTAAACAGCGCAGGCTTCCTACAGCAGGAGGGCAAAGAGAGGATAAGAAACAGGCAAGTGGATCCGACCATTCTGGATAAGAACCCACGCTCATGATAAGGAAACCACTTCTGGTTTACAATTGCAGAGAGGTTTGTTTTGGTTTGTTTTGTTTTGTTTTCTTCAGTATTCTGTCTCTTGACTGTCCCCCAACTGCTGGGAAGAATTTTTTAGTCTACTGTAATCTTGGCCATCACTTCTTTTCTTTTGTTTGCTGGGATTTCAGAACCCTGTCTAGAAAGGCACTGCCTGCCCCACATGCCCTCCATGTTGTCTTCTAGCCATTTCAGAGTTGCAGGTTTCAAACTTATATCTTCCACCCATTTGGTGCTCATGTGTATGTTGTGAGTGACAGGGGTCAGGTTTCAGTCTTCTGCAGGATGATAATACAGTTTTCTCAGGCACATTTATCAAAGAAGCCATCCTTTCTTCAACAGATGTTTCTGGAGCTTTTATCAAGACTTAATCGGCTGCAGATGTGTGGGCTTTTATTTGTAGGATTTCTGGTCTGTTCTGTTGGGCTCCATGTCTGTTGCTATGGCAACACCACATTGTATGTCCCTGTGGCTCTGTAGTATATCTTGAAATCATCCATTGTAAGGACTCCAGCTTGTCCTTTGTTGTCTAGCATTTCCTTGCAATGTCTTCTGTGATTCTCTGAGAATTTCTGGATTGTCTTATAGATGTCTGAGGAAAGGTGTTAGTATTTTATTCATTTTCATGTTGACTCACTTTGTCACTTCAGGTAGTGTGTATTCTACAAATATTACTTTATTCAATCTATGAACATGAGGGGTTGTCTTCTGGTTTGGGGTGGGGGAGCTTCTTCAATTCCTTCCATCGGTGTTTTGCAAATTTCATTGTAGGGGTCTTTTACTTCCTTGGCTAAGTTTATTCCAATTTAATAAATAGACAAATAATCCAAATGCATAGAACAAAATGTTCTATATCCTCAGGCGCTGGGGGCATAGAAATCAAAACTACAATGAAACAGCCATTTCACCCCAGATAGAATTTCTGTTACAAAAGAAAAGGAAATGACAGATATTGGTGAGTATAGGAACTCATAACACACTGCTGATAGGAACATAAGTTAGCCCAGCCACCATGGAGAACAGCAAGGAGATGCCCCCCCAAACTAGGAATGGATATGTCATTGTACCTAGCCATTCTACTTCTGGGTATCATTTCAAAGGAATAAAAATCAGCATATTTTAAGACATATCTACACATGGATGTTTACTGTAGCCATGTTCATGATAGCTAAGAAATCTAATTAGTCTTGGTACTCACCAAGTGATGAATGGATTAAAATTTAAACCATGTATGTGTATACAGTGGGGATATTATCCAACTATAAGGATGAATGGAATTATGTCATTTTCAGAAACATTGATGGAAACAGAGGCCAGTGTGTTAAGTGAAATAAGCCATGCAGAGAAAGAATAATGCACATGTTTCTCTCTCATATGTGGAAAATGAGGTAACATAGAAAGTATCATGTGATGCCTAGAGATTGGGAAGAGTGTTTGGGGGTAGAGAGTGCTGAAAAGGCAGCATTGGGTTTTATCTGTGCATGCTCTATGTGTGTGAGGAACTATTGATTCCCATTAATATGCAGAATTAACACGCATCAATAAAAAGAAAACGATAAGGCATAGTTTATCTCACAAATCCTGTACTAACACATTCACAGGGGTAGAGACAATATACCTCTCAAAGGTATTATTACGTCTTAGCTGTTTCAGTTAAATGGCAACGTGAGTCTAGGAGGTAAAAACATTCAGATAGGAGCCCACCTTAATTCATTCTCCTTCTCCCTCTCCCTCTCCCTCTCCTCTCCCTCTCCCTCTCCCTCTCCTCTCCCTCTCCTCTCCCTCTCCCTCTCCCTCTCTCTCTTTCAAGTTCCTACTTCCCATGGCTGTCACAAGAACCACTGCTTTATCTTTAATGTCAGTTACTGTGACATCAGTGCTAACAGTATTGTATCGACACACATAACTAAACCTCTTATTTTGAAAAAGTGTTGTTAATTATAACTTAAGTACATCTGTGTGTCAGTAGGCTTATTTGCTTCTTTGTGCATATTAATCATAATAGCATGTGTCTAGTGTCAAGTGGTCAGCTCTGGGACATATGAGCAATTCATAATGGACTAAGGAGGTTACATAATATGTATATGCATAAACACACACATATATCATACACACACACATATATACACACACACTGTGTGTGTATATGTGTGTGTGTGTATAATAAGCAGAGATTGTGAATTTAGGAGGGAGACAGGGACACCTAGAAGGAACTATATAGGAATTAAGAGTAGTGAAGTAGATGCAGTGATCACATATGAACTAGATTTACCTCCAATAACAACACAGGACAAGAAACTTAGGGTCCAAATCTGCTACAGGGCAGACACAAGACAATTAGGGTTAATGGATCTGAACCATTTAACACCAATATGACACAGTATGCCAAAAATATATAGAACTTTATGGTTATTTTTAAATGTAGCCTTTCCCCTGTCTCCCTTCTATACTTTTAAATGCAGTTTCCTTGTTTCAAGGTGTGTGTTGTGTGTGTGTGTGTGTGTGTGTGTGTTTTATCATTCTTCAAACCATGTCATTTTCTTTCTCTTTGGGAGCACATACTGTGGGGTATGTTTTCAAATATTGCAACTTAGCTCTAAGAGGAAATGTGAGCTGCCCGGTGGTTTTCAGCACTGCGCACAGCATGTAGGCCTTGGGAAGAGAGATGGTGTGGGAACCTCACTAAAACTTTGTTATACAGGTCACCCACATGGAAACCTTAATGAAATACTGCAGAAAACCATAGTCATTTAATCAAAACTATCCAATAAAGCAAAGTTGAATGGGAGTGGGGTGTGGGCGGATACCAGCCACTCTTTCAGAGGACTCAGGTTCAATTCCCAGTACCATGGTGGCTCATAATCATCTGTAACTCCAGTCCCAGGAGATCTGATTTCTCCTTTTCACCTCCATGGGTACCAGGCAGGCAAGTGTGCATAGATATACATACAGACAAAGCATCCATTGTAATCATTTGAATGAGAACAGCTACATGAGTTTAATTGACCTGCTTTCTTTCTTGCCTTACTTTTCTTGCTCCCTTCACGGGAAGTTCAGAATTAACTCCAAAAATACTTGAACACAGTTTTCTTCCAGCTGTGTAATTTTAAAAAGCCCAAACTAAAACAATATCAACTCTTATACAGCAAACAACCAAAGTCAGAAGAATGCAATTATAAACGTATCATATAAAATTAACAGATGCAGCCTCAGTGAAATAGAATACCCAGCTTCATAAGATTAACAAAATAAATCCAACATCTGTAAACCAAAATTATAAAATATGATACAATGAATCAAACATGCTCATCAGAGAAATGAGAGACATGTCATGTTTATACATTAGAAAATTCCATAAGATAAACGTCAATTTCTCTCAAACTGATTCACAGGCTAATATTGAGTCCTATAAAAATCCCAGCAATGTTATTAAAAATGTAGAAAGTCACATTCTAGGACTATGGGCAGGAAAGCTCAGTGTTAGAGACCTTGCCTGATAGAATTGAAGTTTAGGTTCCAATCTCAGCAATTCCATAAAATGGTGGTTCTCAACTTGTGGATCATGACTCTTTGAGGGTTTAGATGACCCTTTCCAGGGGTCGCATATCAGATATTTACATTACAAGTCATACCAGTAGCAAATTTACAGTTATGAATAGAAATGAAATTATTTTGTGGTTGGAGGTCCCCACAACATTAAGAACTCTATTAAATCCTGAAATCTCAGCAAAGGAAGGTAGGTGGGGTGGGGCACCTCCTGATCAGCCCATCTAGAAACTGGTGAGCTCTAGGTTTGGTGAATAGCCCTGTCTCAAAAAAAGAAAAGAGAAAAGTGAGAAAGTCATTAAGAAAGACTTCCTATACTGGCCGACCTCTCTCTGTCTCTCTCTGTCTCTGTCTGTCTCTCTCTCATGCACACATACACACACAATAAATAAAGGAAGGAAGGAAGGAAGGAAGGAAGGAAGGAAGGAAGGAAGGAAGGAAGGAAGGAAGGAAACAGCAGGGACAGAGAGAGGGAGGGAAGAAAGAGGTAAAACAAAAACAGAAAAAATGAAAATAAAATTTTATAAGCGGCGTGGTGCGCACGCCTTAATCCAGCACTTGGAGGCAGAGGCAGCGATTTCTGAGTTCGAGGCCACCCTGTCTACCAAGTGAGATCCAGACAGCAGGGCTATACAGAGAAACCTGTCTCGAAAAACTAAAAAAAAAAAAAAAAAAAAAGAAAATTTTATATATAATTATAAATAATTTAATTAAAATAAAAATCATTAATAAAATCAAATGAATAAAAAAGGCTGAAAGCTACAGTAGCTACTTGAATATTTATTATACAGCAACAATGGGACTGTGAGAAACTGGCTAGTGTCTAAACACAGAGATCAACCAAAGAGAATGTGAATCCTACTCCCAGACCACAAAAAGAGCCAAGGTGGCCAGCAAAGATGAAAAACTCACACTGGAGACAGGACATCTGTTCAGTGTGGTTCTCAAATGACTGGTTCTCATCAGGTAAGTAATGTACCCAAGTCCCAAAACCCACTCAAAATAAATTTAAATTGACCATAGACTTAAATATAAAATTATAAATTTTAAAGAAATAAAATAAGATAACATTTGGAATCAAAGGCTTAAGACTTCTAGATAAGACACCAGAGACAATTCCTAAGAGGATAAAGAAAAAACAATTAAGATTTATCAAAAGTCAAAAAAATTTTGCTCTGAAAAAAATTTTCTCAATATGATTAAAAACATGTCATGGGCTGGCAAAATGTTTACAGTACCTACTACTGTTTACTTAGCTATAATTACAGAAGACTTATATCTACAATGTATACCCTTCCAAAGATAGACAATAATTTTATAGGGCTGCCAAGATGGCTCAGTGGGTAAAGGTGCTTGCAGCCAAGCCTAAGGGCCTGAGTTTGATCCCTAGGATTCACATATCAGCAGGAAAGATCCGAGTCCCAGAAAATCTGACTGTGACTTCCACATAGCCATGGTATATGTTTGTCTACATACATACAAAGACTCATTGTATTCATACACATATACACACATTAATTAATTAATGGTCCAGCATGACCGTGATGTGTGCTCCATTCCAACCAATGTGTAGTTATTTTGCAATTCATCCTAACATGAGTTCAGATGTCATCCAATGTTGTGTGCCCCAAAAGGGAACTACTGAACCTTCCCATCCTCCAAAACGATTGATCATTCAAGATAGAACTCATATAGATGAGTCAGTTTATAAGGACAAAAAAAAATGACATTTATACAAGTGATTTGTAATAAAGTTATTTTTAAGTACAAAGGATCAGACATGAATAAAATATTATAAAAAATGAAATGGCACCTGTTCTCAAAGAACACGTCAAATGCATTGGCATATTACTTTCCAAAATAGTCCTGTAGTTAGTTCTGTCTAGCGTGAACTCTGGGAGTCTTATCTGGAGATAACACCCCCTAAGTGGGATCCTTGTCCGCACTGAATGGTAAGAAATACAACAAAGTGGGGGTCAGGAACAGAAGATTTCTGGAGGCTGCAGAGGATAATGTTAAGTGTACAAAGGCACGAGACAGGAGCCAAGGATGCTATTGTTCACTGTGGTCTAATTATGAGAAGGGAAAAGAATACTCAAGCTGCCATGCAAAATGTATACTTTCTGGAAATAGTTCCTGATGATTGAAATAGTGGCTTTACCCAAGCCTGGCCCAGTAGTTAGAGCAGTGTTCAGTAAATCTCAGAAGAGCCTGCACAGCTACACTCTTGATCCATGTGTGTTCCAGACAAATTAGAAGGTTGTGGACCAGCGAGAGGAAACACTGCTAATATTTCCTGCCTGTTAGATGGTTTCCCTGAAATGTAAATATGAAATATATGTCTCGGCTATTTTAAAAAAAAAAAGTGAGATGTGTTGAGCCATTTCCTCCCTTATTCATTTATTCATTAATCAAAGAAAAGAAAAATCTCTACATTTTGAGCAAATGGGAATGTAAGAAATATCCACATAACAGGATTTTAAAATAAAATGGAAAGAAAGAAAACGTCAAGAATACTCTATTCCTTTGTATTAGACAAGGATAATTAGCAGAAGCTCTGGTCATGGCAATCTGGAACTGACATGTTGCATTTGGAAACTCAACATGTTTGGAAACATGGAAAGAGGAAACTTGCCCAAGCTGAAATCATCGTGGGCTCTTCGGCGTCTGTGGGGACTCTTCGGCAACTGTGGGATTCACCTCAGTCGGGTCTGTGCAGATGTATGTTAAAGAGGTAACGGCCTCTGCTTCCATTTGAGCTATGTTTTCAACAAATGAAACTCCGACCTGGAGAGGACTTGACAAAGTAAAATGACAGCACAGCTGTCAGAAGGCCTGTGTGGGAGACGCATTCACTGCAGCGTGAGCGCTAGGAATCTGAGCTGCTTTTTTAATGGATTCAGAGACCTTTGGAAAAAAGAAGGTCTCCTTCTGCAGTAATTGAATTTGACACCAATGTTCTTTGGATGCTGGGGCTGTACAGGGTATTTTCCCATCCACATCTAGGCTAAATTGGAGATGGTGACCTCTGATAGACTAGAGCGATCCAGGAAGTAATAGAAACCTCACTTCATAGAAACTGGTGACAGGTTGGGATTAAACGCTGGGCTGGCTGGGAGCAGGCACACTCCTTCTCCGGGGACTGACAGACTTAAGAGGAATGGAATTTTTTTTTTTACGCATTCCATAAATGCTTCTTTTTCTGGCTGGCTGACTAAATTGAAATTTAGAAATCAAGGCAATCTTGCATTTGCAACGCACGCAGGACTGAGATCCAAACAAGGCGTTCTAGGTTCTCAAGTTCAAGGCCATTTTGCAGACTCGTTACGATGGCTAAGCAGAAATACAGTGGGCTTCGACAGGGTTTCACACCTAAAGGATGGTCTTTGCCTAGTGGCTTCAAAGCAGGCATGCCTAAGTAGTCAGGATAAGGGACTGTTCAAGTCTAAGCATGTCAGAGATGCACCTTTACACCGCCAGTTTAAAGAATTTCATAGAATACTTAATTAAAGCAAACTCTTCAAGCTACATTATGGTAAAAATGAGATAAAGCCTTATAGATGCACAGAACACAGAATTTTAAAATGAAATTTAAGAAAATACTTCAAGAATACTTTACTCCTTTGTAGTACACAGGGGTAATTGAAGCTTTGGTTACGGCAATCCTACACATATAATACATGTATATAGTAAAAGATGCATATAATAAATATGTATATAGTAAATACATATATAGTAAAATGCATATATATAGTAAAAGTGTATCTACAAATATAATACATATATATAGTAAAAGACTGTAAGTTAAAATTATGATCCCCAGGCCATAGGATTATGGTTTTTATTTTGTATAATCTTTTGCTAATCTGTATGTTTGCAACAATGAAAATGCTCTTATTTCTAACCAGAAAACTGAAAGACAGTGGCTAAAAGATGCAAATAAGTCTATAATCATTTTATGTATTAAAATTTCTCTTTTACTCACTTGCTTATTAATTGCTAATAAGTCAGGCAAAGATTTATAAGAGACACTGTGTTGAGACTCCCAGGAAAGGTGGTCTAGAGAGTATAAGCATCCCTCCACCTCATGTGAAGTGTTAGTCTCCACAGGAGATCGGCGCTACATCCCCAAATAGTATCAAAATCTACAGATGATCAAGTTCCTTATACAATGCATACAAATAACATTCGCATATACACATAGAGTATTTACAACACTGCATGTGATATAAATTCCACGTAAATAGTTCCTACAGTGAGCTGCTTCAGGGTGAATGATGATCAAAGAAAACTTGTGCACATGTGCAGTGTAAGTGCAGCCTTGTTTTCTAACCACAATGAGTGGCATCTGCAAGTCCAAACCCACAGATAGGATGGGTGATGACAAACGTATGCCCTGCCCTCCTGGAAATCCACAGAAGAGAATTTGAAAAGTAAAGTAGAAATAGAGGATAAACTATCATCTGCTATGGACACCGGGAAATGACAAACCTACACACCAACTTTAAAAATACACACAAAATATTATTACATTTTATGGAAATAATACACTTTTCATTTCTTAGTCCTCTACTCTAAAAACTAATCAGCTGAATAAGCTTTGACAGAGCCTTGCTATCAGAAAGGCTCGGATCTATGTGGACTGATTTATGGGAATGTGTTATTTAAGGAAGACATCTAAAAATATTGTTATGGCCATAGACCAGGGGTTCTCAACCTTCCTAATGCTGTGACCTTTTAACACAGCTCTTCATGTTGTGGTGACCCCCAACCGTAAAATGATTCTTGTTGCTACCTCATAACCGTAATGTTGCTACTGTTATGAAACATAATGTAAATATCTGTGGTTTCCAATGGTCTTAGGTGACCCCTGTGAAAGGGTCGCTCGGCCGCTATCAAAGAGGTTGTGACCCACAGGTTGAGAATTGCTGTTATATACTAAGAAAAAATGTTATCTGTATATTCGATAGCTACATATCACAAATATTTATAAGGTGCTTGCCTTGTGATGGACATTCAACTTCAGATTTTCTAAATACACAGTGGTGCAAACACAACAGATATTCAGTAGGAACCAGCCTTATAATTTTGATACTTTCCTAGGCTAAAAGTGTATAAGAGGCTAGTACTTCATCACTCTGGACAACGGCAGGGAGCCTCCACTCCCAGCCAGCCCCACAATCATGATAAGAAATAATAGCATTCTATACTATGCTATGTGGCCAGCACCTGTGGGATATCGTGCTTCACGTTTGCAGATCCCATCATGTCAATGAAATGCCCATCTTTTATGTGCATAAGATATTCAGTATTTACTACAAAAGATATTTTGTGTTAAATGACTTTACCCAACAGTAGGCCAGTATGTAGCTTAAGTTTGTGAAGCATGTTTGGAACTTAGGGACGTACTATTTAAGACTATTTAAGAAAAGAGGGACATTGAAACGTATGTTGTTATAGGGACTGAAGAGCTGGCTCAGAGGATAAAGTGTTTGCTCTGAAGTATGAAGATAGGCTCTCTAGAACTCATAAAAGACAGGCATGGCAGCCCACCTGTAATCCCAGTGCTTTGGAGACAGAGACAGCGATGCCTGTGCAGGCTGGCTAGCCAAATAGCTGGTTTGGTTAGCTCTGGATTTAGTGAGAGACTAAGCCTCAGTAAATGAAGTACAGAAAGACTAATAGAGACCCTGTATCAGTCTCTGGACACAGACACATATGTAGACTCTACTTTGTACATACACATCCATACAAATATAAATATGCATATATACACATACACATGCAAAAAAAATATATGGTTTAAACATTAAGTAAATATATATACATATATATGTTATTGGTATCTGTTTAGTCATAAAATTAAGTTATAATATTAATTATATTAAATTTTCTAAATGTTTTTTTAACATAGGAGATTATCAATTTTTTTTTTCAGTTACTGCAGCACTTTTATTTTTCTTTACACAATGACGTGTTGCTGGCAAAATTTGTCATTTCTTAAAGAATTGAGTACAAAAAATCTTACATAAATTAAAAGGATGAATACATTTACAGGTGTCGATGCAAACGTTCCCAACTCAAAGCAAGTAACAACCCATGGCAGTCAGGAGGGACAAAACCAGAACGGAAACTGGGTCCTAAGGCTCGGACTTTCCCACCCTGTTAGATTGGCAAGAAGAGGTGGTAACTGGTTCAGGAACACTTTCCAGCCTCGGGAAATCCTGGAAGTTTGCTGTTGGTTAATACCCTGCACAGATCACTATGTGTCGCTCACAGAGACCCACTAGGCTGGGGAAGGGCGTAGCCCTCGTAGATGGGCACTGTGTGTGTGTGACCCCATCACCAGAGTCCATAACAATGCCAGTGGTGCGCCAGATGCATACGAGGACAGCACCGCCTGAATGGCCACGCACATAGCTGGGGTATTGAAGGTTTCAAACATTATCTGCATCACCTTCTCTCTGTTAGCTTTGGGGTTCAGGGGGGCCTCGGTCAGAAGCACCGGGTGCTCCTCAGGGCCACACGCAGCTCATTGTAGACTGTATGGTGCCAGATCTTCTCCATGTCGTCCCAGTTGGTGACAATACTGAACTCGATAGGATACTTCAGGGTCAGGGTACCTACCCCTCTTACTCTGGGCCTTGTCACCCACGTTATTTCTGGCCTATGCCCATCATGACACCCTGGTGTTGGGGACGCCCAACGATGGAAGGGAACACGGCCCTGGGTGCATCGTGGTCAGCAAAGCCATAGCTTTGCACATGCCGGAGCCATTGTCAATGACGAGTGCGGGAGTTTCTTCTTCCATTGCGATCAGCGAAGAACGGGCAACTGAGCAGCGGAAAGAAGTGCAGTGTAAGCCAGCGTTGGAGTGTGAGCGAGATTATCAATTTTTAATGGGTTTATTGGTATGCAATTCCAAGGTAAGTCTAGGAATGCACATATATATGCATAATCTAGACATATATATGTATGAATGTGCACCCACACATGTCTATTTATAAAATAAATACTTACATGAAAACTGCAATATACAATATATATGCATGAAGAGAAAGAGATTCTATGGAAATAGAAAGTATGAGAGAATTGACAAAAACATTAATCCTAACCTTAATAAAAAGAAGAGTTATTGGAATATCAGTACAATGACCAAAATTACTTTTAAAATCATGTATATAAATTT
This sequence comes from Mastomys natalensis, assembly GCA_021653895.1. Classification (NCBI taxonomy): domain Eukaryota; kingdom Metazoa; phylum Chordata; class Mammalia; order Rodentia; family Muridae; genus Mastomys; species Mastomys natalensis. The sequence goes on along the minus strand of JAJTUV010000171.1, from coordinate 877,307 downwards.
TACTTAGCACTCTAATGGTGTAATCAATAACTAGACTTGATATCTCAACAATTCTGAATCTGGACTAATATATTAGCTAACTGTGTTCAGATGTTGAAAACCTGTGGGACAAGATAGAATCCTCTTTGGAAAGAAAAACTTGTATGATATACCCAACAAATATTTCACTATTGCTCTGATTTTTTTTTTTGCCTAAGTATTTTTTTCTTTCACAGACCAGGATAGCAGCCTGAAGAGCTAGACTAAAGAGCCAGATATTGGAGCTGAAAAGGACTGAACCAGCTGCAACATTTGGAACCAAGTTCTTCAGAAAAGCAAGTTAAGTGGGAGAGGGAATATAATTCTCATGGAAACTCCCTAGCGTGCTTACCTAAGGACTCAGCTAATAATGCATGGTCATCATCTTCAAGGTCACAGAGAGATGCAAGGTCACATAAAGATGAAGGTCACACAGAGATGCAAGGTCACACAGAGAAGCAAGGTCACACAGAGATGAAGGTCACACAGAGAAGCAAGGTTTCACAGAGATACTTGCCCCATGAACAAACATTTAAACAACAGTGTGTGAAGTGTGAAGTCAGACAGCAGTAAGAGACATCGGACTCCATCTTACCCAAAAGCAAGAGACACCACCAAGCACAGTGAACAGTCAATTTAAAGCAAGCTACTCTTTAGAAAGAATAAGAACTTTCCTGATAGGATCAAAATTATTTGCTATGACTTAAGGTCTGCAAAACCACACAAGCAAATGATCAAACAAACACCCAGCTTTTGGACTAGGTGTTATAATCTATACTCCCTTGTCATATATTATTTTAATGTTATCCACATTTCCAAAATTTGGTGAAAATAAAGTATACCACATTGAATAAAAAAAAAGTTATTGAGAATCTTGCTTAAGAATTTGTAGCAGAAAAAGAGTCAGTTAGTTACCATGCAAAGAGATAATTAAAATTTGTCCATTGTAAGGGATACAGAGGGAAGAGCTTGAGATGTAATAAACTGAGTATTGATAAACCATGAGAGAATGTTGAGACATGGAGAAAGAAAAGAATACTTTTTTTTTTCTTAAAAAACAAGAAGGAACCAATGGTGGTGGTGCACACCTTTAATCCCAGCACTTAGGAGGACGGGGAAGGTAGATCTCTGAGTTCTAGGCCAGCCTGGGCTACACAGAAACCCTGTCACAAACAAACAAACAAAAATGAGAAAGAATACATAAATTTACAATACAGCACACACACACACACACACACACACAGAGGGTAGGGGTAGTTCAAAAGGTACCAAACTACAGACAGGAAAAACAAGACATCTATATATCATAATCAAACTTGTAAGGGCTAAGAATTCTGAGGAGACTCTAAAGTTAGCCTGAGAATAACTGAATGTTCTTCCAAGGGAACCATGGTATAGCAAATGGCCAGGATCGATCAGGAACAACAGGCCCCATTTAAATTATAAGGGCATTCTAAAATACTAATGGAAAAATAAACATCATCCTGCAATTTTATCCACAGAGGAAATATCTACCCAAATGAAAGTAAAAGAAAGGCATTTTCAGATTCCGAAAAATGTGAAAATTTAGAATTTTTTCCTGAGAGAGGAGTATGTTCTTCAGGCTGGAGGAAGAATAAGACCAGATGGAACCAGAATTACATAGCACAAGGCCTGAAGAAGATTGGTGATATCCATTGGAAACGTGTGGAAAGGCAGCTTGTTTTCCCCCAATATATGTAAATTATATAACTCCATAGAGCAGAGAGGAAACCATTGAGAAGGTGTGTGATATAACAATCAAGAAGAGTGTGATGCAATGATTAAGCAGAGTGTGACATAATAATTAAGCAGAGTGTGATATAATTAAGCAAAATGTGATGTAATGATTAAGCAGACTGTGATGTAATGGTTAAGCAGACTGTGATGTAATGATTAAGCAGACTGTGATGTATAATGATTAAGCAGCACGGGTATGTTCCAAAGAAGAGCTAATACAGTGCTTAAACAGAACAATGTCACTCTTACACGATTGTATTTTAGTGAATGGCTAATATAAATTCTATATCAGACAGTCATCAGCTAAAGATGTATACAAGAACCTCTTAGAGAATGAAGCCTAAGGAGCAAACAGAAGAATGAAAGTGATATACTATTACAAATTATTAATAACACATAAGAAGAGGTGTGAAGATAAATAGGAAACAAAGGGGAGACAAATAGGAAGAGATATAAAAACCGTAATATTAAGTCTATCCATGTCTATAATCATTTTCTATGTTGGCAGCTGGAGTACTGCCAATAAAAAGCTAAGCTTGTTGTGTGATAGAAAATAAAATAGCCATTCACACATATGCTCTTTCAATAGGAAATACATTGGTTTAAAGTTTTCTTTAAATAAAACAGATACATAGGTTGAAATTTGTTTAACGGAATAAAACAGCCTAGGAAATGATAAGCCTAACCCACAGTAACCACAGTAGTATCAGACATTACAAGCATCAAGATGAAAGGAACCGCCAGAGATGCTTGGAAAGGGCATTTCTAATTGAGAAAGAGATCAACTGTAAGGAGCAAATAATCACAAATGTGCCAAAAACCTAACTATCATCCTTTCAGACACACAAGGAAACAAAAGCAAGAATTAAGAGAAAGTGGGCGAAGGAATGCATGGTATTGCTATCAACTGGAGAATCTTTTTAGAGATTTATTTTGTTTCTATTTATGTATATATGTTGCTCTGTGTGTGTGTGTGCACATGTGTGTGTGTGTTTGTATGTGTGTATGTGATCAAGTGTGCTAGCCAGAGTGTGTATGTGTGTGTGATGTGTGTGTGTGTGTGTGTGTGTGTACACAAGCATATGTGTGCAATATCCCAGAAGGCCAGAAGGGTGTACATCCCTTGGAGCTGGAGGTACAGGCAGCTGTGAACAGCCTAATGTGAGCGCTGGGATCCAGACCAAGGCCCTCGGCAAGAGCAGAAAGCACTCTTAAGCCATCGAGCTTCTTCTCAGGTAGAATTTGTTAATGCTCTTTCTCAATAGGTGATAGACATAATCAGGAAACACCAGTCGATCTGAAGAGCCAGTTAAGATACAGCTGGACCATACAGTAAGATCTAATCATTTTCAAAGACGTCATAGATCAAACAGTAATAAAAGAGTTCAATTTTGGAAATAATTAACAAAATATTTACATATCCCAGTTGTTTAAAAGTTAAAAGGTATGCTTCTAGGTAATTCAGGCACAACAATATTTTGAGGGAAACTAGAAAATATTGAAACTTGAATGTAATTAAAATTCAGTCTGTCAACACGTGTAAGGATATGAAGAGAAACGTGTGGCTATATGTGGTAATATTTTAAAGAAAGTTGAAAATCACCTTCTAGCATAAAGAAGACAAGAAAAGAGAATACATGTCAGTGAAATGGAAAAGAAACCACAGGTGAATTTAACAAATTCACGAACTGGTTCTTTGAGAGATAAAATTGATAAATTCTGGCCAGGAAAAGAAGAGGCAAAACCATAGTCTGCAAAGAAGCCAGCAGAGAAAATTAAGTCTGAAGCTGTTTGTTGGAAAGATTAACAAAATGGATACCCTTAGCAAGACTGGATAAGCATAAAGAGAAAACATAGGTTACTGAGGTAAATGATAGCAAGAGGAGTCTCCATCAATATCCTACCCACACCCAAAAGCTAGTAAGAGAATATTATAAATATCTTTATGTTCTTAAATTGGACAATTCAGATTAATGAGGCCAGAAGAGTACATAGAAGCCAAAACACAAGCTAACAAAAAGCTACATGAACTTTAATCATTCCGGTATTTAAAGTTGTTATTAAAATACTATAAAGGAAATTCCAAAGCCAGTTAGTGTCAAACTTGATGAATTATTTAAAAAGGCAGAAGGAAAGAAAACTTTTCTATTGGTATTATGAATCTGACACAAAAACTTGATGAAAAAAATAATTAAGTTAGACAAACTACAGGAAAAGGGGAGCCACAGCTCAAATTTCCTCATTAACACAGTCTCAGAAACTTCATCAAAATAGGAAGTTGAGCAACGTAAATTACATGAGATATTACCAAATGTGCTCTATCTCAGAGACACAGCTCATTTTAACATTCAAAACTCAGTGCACCTAACCCACATGAGTGGAGTAAATTACCCACAATCTTTTGGATAAAAGCCAAATTGAGAGAGCTTAGAAATATACCTCACCCCAAGATACTGAATAATAATAATGCTGTGGTAGACTCAGGAGATAGCCTGGTTGGTGACGTGTCTGCCTCACCAGCACAAGGACCAGATTTTGAGCTATAAAACAGTTGTTTAGAGAAAAAAGAAGGTACTACTGGGCATAGCGTCATGGACTTGTAATCTCAATGTAGGAGTAGTAGAGATAATCAGATCCCGGAGACACATAAATAAATCTATATGGCACAGTCATAGGAGAGGCAAATAGATAAATCTGAGTTGAGAATCTTCTATATGATTGATATATGAATGTCAATTACTTTCTTTGATGAAGACATCTCAACCACTCAGTGGGGTAAAGAAGAGATTGTTATACTGAGATACATTACTTATATATTATATATAATTTATGTATTGTATTTATATAAGAAGTTATATAAATGATAAACTATGCTTCATTTTATATTAAATTATACTAATATAAAAAATAGCATATTTATTATCATTAATTTGATGGAATAGATGTAGATACAGATTTCCATAAAGGTAATTTCGAATGTTATAATAGTTACTTATAGGAACCAGGGTAGATGTGGGTGAGTTTCTCACTTTATGTCTTATGCTTTGAGATTGTTTAAAATAGATTAAATGTATAACTATAAATTATGTTTATATATTATAAAATTTATTTTAAGATTTAAAATATTAATAAAAATATTTTAAAGATGTTAATAAAAAATAAATGTATTGATAGATTTATGAAAATTATATATTATAAAATTATAATTATAAATTCTATAATTACAGATTGAAATTATTAAATGATAGCCACTAATTATTATTCTAAGATGTTCAGACAATCATCAGCTGGGTGCAGACACCTGAGATGTCCCTGGGAGGCAGGACGGAGCACAAAGCAGAATACCAGGCAAATGCAGGGTCCTGGACTGGCTGTGTGCACTGCAGGCTGAATTGCAATGGAATTGGGAAATAGTTTAAGTGAGAGAAAGCAGGTGAGGAGAAAGGACAGAGTGTCTGCTGGGATCAGAAGTGGAGCTCCGAGGGACCTTCGCTTTCCTTCACTGATCTTCCCCAGCCCAGACAGAGGGGCAAGCTGAGTGTGACCCACAGGGTGGTCCCCCGCTGAGTGCGACTCCCGCGCAGGGGAGCCAGGCTGAAAGGTCCAGATGTTAGTTTTTACAGTTTGGGTTTTTGTATAATCCATCTGGTTTGGTACCCAGGAATTTTAAGTTGACATTTCCTGAATAATAATTTTAAAAAATGTGTTTGTCTAATTACAATATGCCAGTTCCTCGTTTCTAAAGAAAAAGAGCTTTAAGTATTAAAAAAAAAGAACTAACTGAATCTGAAAGAGAATAAACACTTATTGTCATTACTTTGGTCTAGGATTCTCAACTCAGAATTCCTGAACCACAATTATAATGTGATGCATAGATATTTTTCTTTCTTTTTAAAATTTGTTTCTTCCTTTCTTTAAAGATTTATTTTATTTTTTTCTTTTATTAAAAGTGATTTTTTTTTTTTTTTAGTGTTTGCTTGAGTGTATATTGTGTGCTGAAAATGTCCCGACCATTCTTTCCACTTACCCATCCCTTGCACCTCTGTACTCCCTTATATGAATTACCTTCTCAGACACTTTTACTTCACTTTTTGTCATGAAAACATGCATGATTTTATGTATCTGTATGAAGTCTAGGACCCACAAATAGAAGACTTCTATATTGTCTTCTGAAACTGATTTTAATTCAATTAAGAATCAATTCAGCATTTAAGTAACACTTTTCTAAAACTTTCATGAATTATAATGAGTATACGTACTTGATTAATTACCAGTAGTTCTAGGGCCATCCAATGGTATGGAATCAAACTTAGTTTTCACAAGAACAGTACTTTCTTTTAATGCTGCACTCTTTCTGAGCCTCATTTCATTTCAATATGGCTCAGATAATTACATTGTGTTGCATGGATCACTCATGGAATTCACATATAGTTGTTTCTTATGCTGAGAAGACAGTATGACCAACGGCAACCTTATAAAGAAAGTATTTAATAGGACAATATTTCCAACGGCAGAGCCAAGGTATGATGGCCTGAGCAGGTGAGAACTCACATCTTGAACACAAGCAGGAAGCTTATGGATCAAGAACTAAACTGGAATGACTTCAGTTTCCTTGAAACTTGCAAAGCTAGCGGCGGTGATGGCGCACACCGTTACGCACTTGGGAGCAACCGCGATTCTGGTCGAGCCACGTCACAGAGTGTCAGGACAGCCGCTAACAAGAAAACTGTCTCGAAAAATCATAAAAAAAAAAAAAAAGAAACTTCAAAGCCCACGCCCAGTGACACACCTCCTCCAACAAGGCCACACCTCCTAATCCTTTACATAAAATTCACAACTGCAACCAAGTGTTCAAAGGTGAACCTGTGGGAGCCATTTTTATTCACACCACCACAGGACATCTAAGAAGGATGGCTATATGGAAAGGAGGGAGGGGAAGGGAGAGATGGAGGAGAGGAGGGAGGGAGGGAGAGGAGGGAGGGAAGGAGGAGGGAGGAGAAGAGGAAGGAAGATAGAAGGAAGGATAGAAGGATGGAAGGAAAGGAGAAGAAGAAGGAAGGAAGGAGGAGGGAAGGGAGGAGGGAGGAGGGAGGGAGGAGAGGAGGAAGGGAAACAAGTCAGCAACAAAAAAGAGAGAAAGAGAGGCAAGAGGGAGAGGAGACTTCCAAACAACCTATTATACTCTATTCCCTTTGTAACTACTGGGTATTTACCAAAGGATTCCAAACCAGTTCACCACAGAAGTACTTACTCCACATTGCTTTTGCAGCGCTGTTCACTGGGACAGAACTAACCTACGTGCCCAGCGCACAGAGATGGACAAAGAGACAGTGACAGTTGCATAGCACTGTCCTCTAAGCCTCAGGAGACTCATCTGCACAAGAATATAGATGTCTTTGCAAAAGCTCTGTAGAACTGGGCTCACTGACTGCTGACAGCCCCTCCTAGAGGGAGGGACCTGGGAGTTGTTGAACCATTTACCTGATAGCTGCTCCTGTTTCAAGTAGTTTGGGAGTCTTGGTGACTATGGCTGTCAGGACATAGGCTGGTGAGAACTAAGAGAAGGCATCTCCAGCTGCAAAGTCTCTAAGAAGCCATCACCATCCATACTGGATGAAAACCTAGTGTGGCAAACTGAGGGTCACCTACACTCCTGCCCATAACCCCTAAGCCATGCTCTGTAAGTAAAGATTTAATTAAATTGGTTTGTCATTAGGACTGTTAAAAGAATGCATAGATTCTGCCTATTCCCCACCTCCCAGGCTAGCAGAGAAAATTCTTAGGACAGAAGATACATATTTCTTAATGATTTCCCCAAAGACTAATGCTAGCATATATCCCAATCAAAAACTTACCAACCCTGGATATAACCAATTGAAACTACTCACACTTCCCTGTTCCTCAGAGAGTAGTCTCAGGCAACCTTCTGTGTGACAACACACAACCCCCGTCTCCTGTCTTCTCTGAATTCTCTGCCCTTGGCATTTCTGATACTCCTCCTGGGGCCACTGTTAACAATGCTCACATTCTTGCCCCAGTGCTTGGATGCCTCTCAGCTCACCCCTGCACTCCAGACTCATGCTGATGGCCACCTCTCTGTGTATCATGGTTGTCACTCCCTTATTCCTTTCTTGTGAGACTGTGACTCCTATGCAATCTATGCCTTGCTAAGTGCAGATAAGGTCTGGCCTCTAACTCCCTGGAGCACAACTAGAGTCAAGATAGTGTGTGACTAGCATTTCCAAAACCTAGGCATCCATGAGGAAGATAGCATAGCTACATAAATGCTTTAACTACTTCTTGAAGGTTTTCCTTTCTAAGGTCCATTAGCTAGAGTCCCTTTGGGAGTTCTCATGGCCTTGACCCTCCTTAACCCCCGGAAGATGTCGTAGGTTGGTTTAACTCTCATCCTAAGTACTTGGGAACAGATGTGTTTTAGATTTCAAGAATTGTTTGCATGTTTGAGAATATCTGCTATAAAAATATATCATGGTATGGAATCCAAGTTAAATGTAAATTTCGTTTATGTTTTATAGACATACATTACTCAGCCTGAAGATAATTTATATACTGTCTTGAGCACACCTGGGTTTGGGCTGTGACCCCCTCTGTGAGGTCAGGCATGGAATTTTCCACTTGTGGCTTCCTGTCAGAGATCAAAATATGTCAAATCATGGATTAGCTCAGAATCTGGAGTTTTGCACTAAGGTCATTCAGTCTGTATCATATCCCAGGAGACAATTTATCTCTGACAGACAGAAGGCCCTTAGCCCAGACCCAAGTGTCCTTTCTTATTTTTAGCAAAAAAAAAAAAAAACATATTCTCACAAAAAATTATTAAGAGATCAAGTTTTTTTCCAAATTATATATTACAAACACATAAAATATTAACTATAGGAGCCATTCCGAAAATGTTTGTACCCAAGAATTCTGGATGCTTTACTTATCTCAGCACACTAGGGTGAGCTCAGCACACTAGAGTGATCACTAATAGAATGTGAGGAGAGTCTGTTGGGGAACAAACTCCAACTGCCACCTCCAAAGGCAGACCCTTTTCTAAGACTCTCCAAAGAGTAACCATTTTGATTGTCAACAACTTTAAAGTCCAGATTTTATCCTAGCCATAGGAAAACATCCCTGATGAAATAATGGCCATGAAATCAGAGATTATTCTTGTTTGAATTCTCTGTGATGGCGTCCTGCTATTTGTTGATGATTTGTATCATTCACTTTACCTCTGCTTCTTTGTTGTCCTCTCCATGTGCATCCACAGTTCCCAGACCCGCCGCCTATTCAGTTAACTTCAGGCTCCTGTTATATACAGGCCATCTGACCATAAAACAACAGGAAATCCAGAGACACCAGCAAGAGAGAAAATGGCACAGAATTGCTCTACTCCTCTTCCATGGGGGTTATGTAGGGACTGCTCTGGGATTGCTATGCTGAATCTCTGGAGGGGTTACCACTGATCCGATATGCCCACTACATTTAAACTCTGTGATGGCTATTATTGGTTGTCAACTTGATTACATCTGGAATGCACTACAATCCAGAAATGGAGGACACACTTGTGAGAGAGTTTTTAGTTTGGTTTAAAGTGAGTGAATCTACTTCTAGTCTGGAATTTGGAGGTGGGAAGATGCCTGCCTTTGATTGGGATCTTGAGGGAGGAAGATGTATGCTTTTAATTTGGATATTGAGGTAGGAAGACACATGCTTGATCTAGGCCATATCTTCTTCTAGGAATCTATATATGCACTTGAAAGAAGAAAGCTTTTGCTCTTTGCCTGCTTGCCCTTGCCTTACTAACAAGTCCATCCCTTCACTGGCATTACAGTCTACTTTTTCAGGATTCCTCCACGTACTGAAGACCAGCTGAGACATCCAGCCTTGTGGACTGAGTAACTTCTGGACTCTTGGACTTTCAGTTCACAGTCAGCCACTGTTGGATTAGCTGCACTGTAGCCTGTAAGTCATTACAATAAATCTCCTTTATGTATATGTTCATGTATACATACACACACATATGCACATATATGTGTGTGAGAACACACACACATATATAATATATATGATATATGATATATATTATATATATGATATATTATATATATATATATATATATATATAATATATGATATATATATTACTTGAAAGGGAAATTGCATTAGTCAGGGTTATCTAGAATAAGAATTTATAGAATGAATATATATGTATATATTGTATGTTAAATATATACTCATACATATATGCATATAAAAACAATATATGTGTGTGTATACACACATACACACATGTATATGGGATTTATTAAAATGACTTACAGACTGTGGTCCAAATATTTCAACAATGACTAGCTGTAAAAGGAAAATCCAAAAATCTAGTAGTTGCTTAGTCTGTGAGGCTAGATATTTCAGGTAGTCTTCAGTAGACTGGAATCCTGAAAAAGCAAACTCTGATGGAATTGAAGGAATGGCCTTGCTACTGAAGTGAGAACAAGCAAACAAAGAAGAAAAGCTTCCTTCTTCCTTCTTCCTTCTTCCTTCTTCCGTGTCCTTATATAGGTTTCAGCAAAAGGTGTGGCCCAGATTATGGGTTTTCCCAGCTCCAGTGATCAGGATTAAAGATCTACACATCTAAAGTATCTTTCTACCTCAAGAGATCTAAATTAGAAATGGATCTTTCTACTTCAAATTAGCAAAAGTCCTTCACCAGTGTGTCTTCCATTTTGTAATTTATGTTAATTCCAGATGTAGTCAAGCTGACAATTGAGAAAGGTCATCCCAGGTATATAACAGGCCAGGCACATTTCTGATTTTATATTTGTAATGTGAGTTGTAAATATCTGAAGTGTTCATGAAAAGCAAGGGCATACACAAGCTTCCAAAACAGAAACTATCAATTTCGTTGATTTAAAATTTTCGATCCATCATTAAGTATAAAAATCGAGAAAGAGTATGTGATTGTGTGTTAGTTGGGGTTCCTATTGCTTGAAGAGACACCATGACCATGGCAACTCTTACAAAGGGAGACAGTTAATTGGGGCTGGTTTATAGGTTCAGAGGTTTAGTCCATCATCATCACTGCAGGAAGCATGGCAACATGCAGGCACACATGGTGCTGGAGAAGCAGCTGAGAGTTCTAGATCTAGATCCACAGTCATCAGGAAGTGTGTGACCCACTGGACCTGGCTTGAGCTTCTGAAACCTCAAAGCCCACCCCCCAGTGACACTTCCTCCAACAAGGCCAATAGTAGCCAACAAGGCATTTCCAATAGTGCCAATCCCTATAAGCTTATGGGAGGCCATTTTTTATTCAAACCACCACAGATTGACAAAGTAGGTGAGAAAGAACAAATGATCACCAGCGGTAGCTTTGTAGAGCTTTGAAGCCTGTAGTATTAAATGGATGAATCAGCACTGAGTAGAGTCAAACACTAAGATTTCTCAATGCTGTCCCTTTATATATAGAAACAGTAGCAATCTATGATCAAATGAACATATACTATGTCATTAGAACAAAGTCATTGGAATGCCCTCTGCTTGGTACTTCAGGAAGAGCATGTCCCAGTTTCACCAATGCAGAGTAGAGCTCTCCTCCATTTACACTGATCAAGGCTCTGTGAGAGGCATGTGCACCCTGCTCCACAGAGACTCCTCTCTGCTATCACTAGGACACTAGGAGCTGACATCTCCGTAGGTAAGAAATAATCGCCGGGCAGTGGTGGCACACACCTTTAATCCCAGCACTTGGGAGGCAGAGGCAGGTGGATTTCTGAGTTCAAGGCCAGCCTGGTCTACAGAGTGAGTTCCAGGACAGCCAGGGCTACACAGAGAAGCCCTGTCTTAGAAAACCAAAAAGAAAAAGAAAAAAAGAAAAGAAATAGTCTAAAGGACTCTTGGATTTCTTTGAATTTTTAGTTCAGTATCTGGTAATTTCATGAAAGCTCACTGATGACTCCAAATTCAAATAATCATAACTAAATTAATGAACCCAAGAGAAATATCTCATTGCATTCATATATTTTTGGAACAAGGTTGGCAGAACTTTCAAGGTTTTATTTTAAGGTCTAAATGAAAAGGCATTTTCTTAAGGTCTATGAAGCTGTAATGATTCACATATTATTAGAGAATTTAAAAACCCCTGAGTATAGACTCCCATCTGTACAATAGTAGCAACAAACATCTTTCTCATTTCTTTTAATAACAGTATAGTTATTTTCATTTTAGAGAATAATTATCATTTTCTATCTAAATATAATTGAACAACTTAAACATATAATCAAAGCTGCATATGCAGGACCATATTTTAGGATACATTAATCATCTTGATTCATCTAACAATGGAGCAAGGCTGTACTTATGTAAAGCATAGCAGAGCCCCAGCCTTCACGTAGGAAGACGGGTCTCCTCTTTAAAATCCAGAAGCTATAGGATATTTGGTAACTCTGAAGGAAAGGAGATTCGTATCAATCCGTGGGAACTGTAAATAAAACTCAATGGAGATGAATCCCTCGGGTTTGGAGACAATGTGGTCAAGGTCTTACTCAATGTCTAGGGACTACATAATATTAGAAAATCCAAAAATCCCAGGACCTTTTGTAACTAATGTTTTCAAAACTTATTTTTAATGATGGTTCCTAAACACTTTAAGTTCCCTTGTAGCCCATCATCCACCAGAGGGAGTGGAAAAGAAAGGATATAGAGAAGTGGATCTGTTTAGTAAGGTTCTTTGGAGCAACTCCTGTCTGTGTTGTTTGGAAATCAGCAGTTTAGTTCACAGGTTAGCGGGCAGCAGCAGCTTGGCACAAGTCAGCAGGAGGGACCAAGAGGAATGCGAGAAGTTCTCCACGGAGCCTCTTTCAGTGAAGGGAAGATCAGTGACGATGAGAGACTCACAGGTGTTGCACAGCCAGCTCTATAAGCAAGCCTAGCTCAGCCCCCATCACTGTCCATTGAGTCCTATTTATACCCTCTAAACATCATGTGTCCTCCACAGTTCTTGCCTCAGAACCTGCATCTGTCTTAGCTGACATCACTCTGTCAATCAGCCAAGTCTGAGGACGCAACAAGAAACTGCAGCAGAAGTTTTTGGTGCTTTTCTCTCTATGGAGTCCCTACTAATGCAGCTCAACTACACAGAGTCAGGCAGACCAATACACGTGTGCTGTTAGCAAAGAATCCTTGATCACATGTCCTTTCACATGCTTGCTTTAGCAGAGTATCCTCTCACCTGTGTCTGCTTCAGCTAAATATTCCTTCATGAGTCTGCCTTAGTCTTTCACCTGTGTCCACTTCAGATAAATGTTCTTTTACATGTTCGCCCCAGCAAAACACCATCCAACCGACTTTCCAAAGAACCCTTAAGTTTCCACTTCATCCCTTGACAGACCATTTTTCTGGACTTAATAGTTTCCAGAGTCATATGATTGTAGGCGATCCCACTGTAGCTTACATATGGCAATTAACACTGATTACTGCATCTGTGAGGGTACCAGACAATATGAAGACCTGACTTATTAGAACCAAGAGTCTACCTTAGAGATAATTTATGAACTAAAAGGTACTGTAGGGTAGGTAGCATGGTGGCTCATCCCTGACACCCTAGCACTAAGGAGACTGAAGCAGGAGCATTGCCACGAGTTCTAGGCCAGCCTGACTGATGTAAGACTATCTTACCTTAAGAAAGAGAGGGGGAGGAGGGGGAAGAGAGGTGTAGAGGGGAGAGGAAAGAAGAAGAGAGGAGAGGAGAAGAGGGGAAGGAAGAGAGGGAAGGGGAGGGAGAGAATGGGAGAGAAGGGGGGACAGAGGAGGGGAGAGGAGAGAAGAGGAGGGCAGAGGAGGGGAGGAGAGAGAAGGGGAGGGCAGAGGAGGAGAGGGGAGAGAAGAGGAGGGCAGAAGAGGGGAGAGGAGAGAAGGGGAGGGCAGAGGAGGGGAAGGCAGAGGAGAGGGAAGGAGAATATAGAGGAAACCATTAAAAATGTTCAGAACACTGAAATGAATGGATTGGTAACCCTTGACCTTTCTAAGTCTACTCTAAAGCATGGCATAACAGGCTAGCCCAATTCTCTAGGACTCTGTTGCTCCAATTGCACGCAAACTGTTAGGAAATTTTACAAGCATTCCGAGCAAAGAGAGCAATTTGTACAACAGTAGCTACTATGCAGGTGACTTCTGTCCTGCTGCAGTGGAAGCCACCATTACTCTGTGGCTAAACAAATCCTTTGCACGCAGTGAAGATTTAGTCTCCAAGGTGAAAGGGGCTGGGTTAGTTCAGGTTCTCCTGGGGAACAGATGTGTGACATAGGATTGATATGAGACAAGAGTATTATAGGGATTCATTATATCAGCTTAGACCATAGGGTCTAACAATGGCTGCTTTCATGCTGGAAAGGCTGAAAACCTGGCAATTAATTACCCAGCCCATAAGGCTGGGGAGCTCAGAAATCTTAGTTTGACATTGAAGGCCATTAAAGGAACAACTAAAGGAAGTATTTCATTGGAAAGAAATCTGACAAAATCAAGGAACCAAGAAAATCAAATATAAAACAATATCAAGAAAGAATTTAATCTATTATACAGATAGCAGGAACTTAAAGGTTGGGAAAATTTTAAGAACAGAGTTTAATTCACAGGAAGAATTTTCTTCTTATGGGGGATGAAAAATAATAAGTGTGGGTTTAGATTTGTTTGCAAATTTGTACTTATGGTTTTATTTTTTTTGATTTAAGGTTACTGAAACATTAGAAGGATAATTTATAACTTCTGACCCACACAAGAGGAAAACGACAAAAAAAAAAAAAAAAAAAGCCCTGTTGATCTTTAATGAAAGAGAAAAAGAAGAGAGAGAAAGAGAGAGAGAGAGAGAGAGAGGAGAGAGAGAGAGAGAGGAGAGAGAGAGACTAGGGGATCTAAACAGTAGACTAAACAAATGACATGAAAGTTTAGAAATGAATATAAAGGCACCAATTATCCTAAAATGATAAAAATAAATTAAACTCATCTAATAAAATAGTGATCACTGGATGGGTTTTAATTTAGCTATGCGGTTGTTTTAAGAGATATTAAAATAAAACACCACAGAGAGACTTAACGTTAGAAAAAAATATACCACAGGCAAATATAAAAAGCAATAAAAAGCCAATATAGTAAATTATTACCAGACAAAATAGAATTTAAGGCAAAATATTAGAAATAAGGAACTGCAATTCATGAGAGCAAAGGGAAGTTATCCAGCGATAAAGGATGAAAGTCACAAAATTGCACACACCCACACATGCACCTTCAGAACACGTGTGCAAAGGCACCTGCACATGCACCTCAGAACACGTGTGCAAAGGCAGAGAATGACTGACTATAACAAAGTATTCATGCCCTGTTAGTACCAGAAAGATCTAAGAATAGGAACATCGTTAAGGGTAAATATTTGAAGGACAAAATGAACAAGTGTAACCTAAGAACAAACCTAAAATCTTGGCAAAGGTAATCTAACTACCCAGTCACAAAAGGCCAGCTTGACAAGTAACAAAGAACCGATATTCTTAAGGCTGCATTCTTTAATATCAGTGCAAATTTATAGAAACCAAACTATAAGGACAACACCATTATATAGACTGAATCCTTGGCCTTCCCCCCTCCATGAATTACGATTTTTTTTTTAAATGTCTAGGACAATACCCACAATAAAAATAACAAAGCTGGCACAAAACATCCTCAAAATTGCTATAATGTCAGAGCTGAAATGAGCTTAATCGTGACTTATTTTTAAAATGTATGTCCTGGATATGTTTTTAAATGAAACGTTGAAGATAGATGTACTAAATGTTAAGTTCATAAAGCCAGAGGGGAAGGCAGCAAATTCAAAGCCAAGAAGGAATGAATGAATAGAGAAGAGCTAAAAATAACGAGGCTGATGGGAAGGTAAGATGACAGTTTTAAATCGACTAGTTATATTAACCGAAGCCTGGCACACCGGATTGGGGTGACTGAACGTTCCTCAACATTCAAGTGTTGAAAACACTGTGGAAGTGTGGTCAAGCCTTAAAAGTTTATAAATAAGAGCGGGAGAGACAGCTCAGTGGTTTAGAGCACCGTCGATTCTTGAAAAGCCTTGGGATCAGTTCTTGTCACCCACGTGGCGACTCACAACCAACTGTAACTCCATTTTCAGAGGATCTGCTGCCCCCTTCTGGTTCTGCAAACACCAGGCACACATGCTGTGCACAGACATACATGCAGGCATACTTTTACACACATAAAATGAAAAAAAAAATGTCCTTTTAAAATGTTGTATGAGTAATGTAGGCTTCGCCCTCACGAATGGATTAATAGTGTTAATGTAGGCAAGGGCTTCTGATAAGGGTCCCTTGAGTTTAGCTACTGGAGAAGTACTGTGGCCTGTGTCTAATAATTTCTTATTCCCTGCCCTCCTCTCCCCTCTCCTTCTTCCTCTCTCCCTCCCTCTCCTCTTTCTTCTTCTATCTCCTTCCTTCCCTCATTCACTTCCTCTCACTTCCCCCTTTATACCTCACTCTATTTCAACCTTTCCCTCTTCCTCTCCTTCTCCCTTTCCCCTTCTCTCCCTTCTCTCCTCTCTCCCTCTCCCTCTTCCCTCCCCTTTCTTCCTCCCCAAATAGAAACCTCTGTAAGAACTCCCTCATAATCTTCCCTAAGAAATAAACTTTTGTTCTTTATAAATTACCATACATATATCTTGTCTTAGCAACCCAAATTAACTAAAGTAGAAACTAGGGGAGAGAGAAAAAATAGCATATGGAAATCAGCATTCAAGGAAAAATAAAGGGTTGTAACTCTATGTACATTTTTAAGTCCTTAAAAAATTATATGGTCAACAAAGTAAATATATTAAAAAACTGGATCAAAAGCACACTTTTCTACAAAACAATGAATGATAAAACTTATTCTGGAACATTGATAGGTCAAGACTAACACTTCTTGGGTTTTGGATAAGATGAATTGTAGATAAACTGTTATATAAACTTAGCTTCTTCCAAGTGCAAACTGGAAACACAGACCAATGAACAGTTTTGTATAATAAAAGCCCATCCCTAGGTGAGGAGTTTCCGTGGCTAAAAGCTATGTTAGGAAAAGAGTTTTCTTTGGAGAAGAGGCTCCTCTTAGGTGTTCATGCTCTGGTGGATGGCCCTATCTTTACACAGGTAAGGACAGTTGATGGGGCTCAGTGGGAGGTATAAAACAGGGATGTAAAGTTGGGAAGAGGATAGAGGATGTGGTGGGGTATCTTCTACAAGTTTGAGGGCTAACAGGATTGATAAGACAAAAATACATTGTGTAGATGCATGAAATTCTCAAATAACAAATAATAAAAGGTTTTTTAAAATAAATAAGCCAACTAGAATTTGCCAATAAAGCAAGTAAAATTTGCTATTCAAAAGCATCTACACATTAATACATTGAAGAAGAAAAACAATCTGATCATCACCATAAATTAGAATTTCAATTTAATTGAGTTCAATGGCTCATTAATAAAAAAATACTCTTAATATGCTAAAGTAGAAGGTAACTAAAAAAAATCCTAATAAGGATTTTTATCAAAAATCTACAGCAATCTTGACAAATATTAATAAATGACACTAAAAATTCTGTTGTGTCATTGTTACTGGTAATGGTGATAGAATCTTACTATTATCAAAAGAGTAATAAATAAAAATAAATTTGTAATATAATAATATAGATAATAAAAATTATAATATACACAAGCTAAAAATAGTATAAAATATTAGCAGCAATAAGAATGTTTATCAAAATTGTTGGTTTCAGAATCATTATATAAAAGTAAAACTTTTTATCTACAATAAAAAGAAATCATCACCTTAATGCAATATTAAAAAGCTACAAATCTATTCCAGAGATAATCTGTTCTTGCTGCTTCAAAGCCCATGGCTTTTATTCCTTATCATTGGTGAATTTTGCCAAGATGTATTTGAATGTCTGATGTTTTTTTTACTCCTGAATCTGTCTTGGAACTTTGAGCCTTTTCATCTCTAGATTATTTCTCCCTAATTTGTAGTTATTTTATTTTAATATTTGTTTAGTTATATGGAATACCTAATATTTGCCCACTAAGTTTCCTGGATCTACCTCAATCTCTCCGTATGACTTCTGTCTCTGTAGCTTCTTTTGAAATTAGGTTAATCAAGGCTGTATGTAAGTAATCAAGTAAGTGCTCTGACAAAAACATTCATAAATGGACTGATAGGAAAGGCCAAGCAATAAACCCAAATTTGTCAGGAACTTCAAATATGACAAATGGGCTATCCTTCGGGGTTTGAGACCAAACACTTGTTAAGCTTCTTTTTGTCAGCTTCAGTTGAAGAAGAAAGAGAAATTAATCTTGGCAAACACTTGGCATGCAAACTGAACTTGGCACTTATAGTATCGACCTTGGGAGGCAGGGGCCAGTAAGAATGAGCAATTACAACGCAAATGAGTTGTCCTCAACCAAAGAGATCTTTAAAAGTACCCCTAGTTCAGTTTACAGCGATAGTACTCTGTATCAAGGATACCTAACATATTTACAGAATATCACTGAAGCAAAGAGCATGTAGCCAGAGATGCAAGGGAACTAGAGATTGTCATCTCCATGGTCATCGTTCTTAGAATGAATCTTTAAAATACAGCACAACATTTACCCAAAATGTAAATAAAACTGATTGTGAACTTGCACAAATTGATTCATCATAAATTAGGGAAAGTTCATGAAAAATCAATTACTCTACAAAGATCCGTTGCTTAGCTGTGGAGAGTTACTTAAAATAATTGTCAAATTGTCAGAAGAGCTATACTTTGTTTTTTACTAAATGATAACAAATATTTCATTTGTTGACCTTCTGAACGATGGAAATCAGCTCCTCTAAATAGTTTGCTACTTTAAAAAAAAGTACTTTAGAAAGGAGATAACTTTTTAAAACAGTAGATGAAAAGGAAACATATTTCAATACTTGAGCTACAGATTAAACATTTTAAAAACAGATATTTAGAGAGGATTTTGTCGTGTATAGTATTATTCCAGTAATACAACTGTGTCTCCCATGGAATGTATTGTGAATAGATAAATAAAACTATTGAAGTATACTTTTCTACTGCTTGACACTCATACACATGAAATGTTGCCATGAGCTTGATGATAGAGAATGTCAATCATCTCAGAGTCTTCTGGAGATGAGCAGCTCAGCACTATATCATATACCATATACCATATACCATATACCATATATCAATATCATATATCATATCATATATCATATATCATATATCATATATCATTATATACCAAGTGAGTAGAACTCCTAACCCAGTTTTAGGAATTAAATAAAAGCTTTATGGAAGGAACAAGACCTTGTCTAAAATCTGAATTACATGAGGAACAGGTATGGAGAAGGAGGAGAAAGTTAAGAAAATGAGGTAGGTTCATTTTGTATCAGTCATCTACAAATTGTGTAGGTGTGGAGGATCTGGGAGGAGAAGAAGGAGGGAAAAGCATGATGAGAATATACTATATAAAAAGAATTATTTTCAATTAAAAGGAAAGGAAGAAAAGAAGAAAAATTCCAGGTCCATCCAAGTGCTCCAAGACTGCCTGGTTTAGGAGGACATTTGTTTATTTGTGGACATCATAGAATCCAAGCCTGAAAACCCCAGTGCTTTATCAGCTAGAAACTGAGACTAATAAATCTCTCTCTCTCTCTCTCTCTCTCTCTCTCTCTCTCTCTCTCTCTCTCTCTCTTTTCTCAGAAAGAAGGCAGCTGCCATGGGTCCCAGGTTTAGATGCAGGAGTGCTCTGTGCATCCCTCCCACTTGCTGTACAGAGTAATTAAAGCATACCAGCTATCTTCAATTTGGAAATAGACACTTTGGGAAGAAGTAGGCACTCCCTTCACTCCCCCCATCTGAACCTGCTTCTTGGGAGAGTCTATTCGAAAACTAAGAACAGAAACCTAGCGGGAGAATTCATGTGTCCCTCTCCCGTTTTCTATCTCTTCCTTACATTGGGCTATGAGAAAAAAAATACATACCTAAGATTAGCATTTGCTTGCAGGAAGACACCTGGTGATTTTGGTCTGCTCTGTGTACCTGTCCAGCCATCTAGAAAGTTCTCTTCACCAGCCTTTTGACTATAAGCCACCTTCCAAAACACTGTTACCTGAATTCCTGTGCTGAATTCCCCTGTGAATCTCCACTCTTCAGAAACTTGTGGGTAGAGTGGGTCCTTAACCTATCTGTTCTCATTCTCAAGCACCCATGGGTGCACAAGCCAACAAGGGGGCAGTTCTACTGAATCAACATTCTGACTCTTCAATAGGTATGAAGTGAGACCCTGGTGATACATCTCTATTAAACCTCAATGCAGCATGGCCTTAGACCATATTACTGCCTTCTACACTCTCCCCAATTACCTGAAAGAAAACTGTTGATCCCTTTAGCTTTAATCATGACGTTAGTCCAAGGATATATTTCTAGCATGTTATAGGCTGAATTGTACTGCAAAAAAAAAAAAAAAAAAAAATCCACATATTGAAGACCTATCTATCCCTGATAGCCCAGAACGTGACTGGAGATGAAAATAGGAACTTTGGGGAAGCTAATACAAGGCTTCATGGGTGGGTCTGACTGGTGTCATCTTCAAAAGAGATGATGCAGACATGTACAGAAAAAAGGGGTTTGTGTCCACAGCAGAAAGACCACATGAAAACACAACAAGAATACAACTATCTACAAGTCAACACAAAAGCTCAACCACCAAGAAATGACATCAACAGACACCATGACCTTGAATGTCCAGCCTCTACATCAGTAGCACATAAAGTTACTTAAGTCACCTAACAACTATAATATGTTATTAGGTTAGTCCAAGCAAATCAAGACCTGATGGCAGTCAACGAATCTGCATGTGTGAGTAACTCAATGTCTCTACTATTTAAGGAGCAATAAAAGATTCCCAGCTGTCTACAAGTTGGAAAAAGGCATTTTCGGAAGAGTCTGTCTGACTTACAGAGGCAATAGCAGCATGGAATCGAAAAGTTACAGATGGACACAGCTGAACTGAGTTCCCTTGACAACATTTTGGACATGATTGTTAAGCAGGTGTTTGGTGGGCCCTTAGAAGGTGGAATCAGAACTGTTAGAGGGAAAAGCGTTGGTTGCAGGAGACTACAGGGAGCTGACTAACTTTTTTCCTGTGTTAATAACTGGAAGGACCACAGCTGTACCATGTCCATATTCCCATTGGATGACTGGGAAAGGACACAGTGTGATGTGACCTTTTAGGAATGCTAGAAAAACATGGACTGAATTGGATTTGGCATCCAGTTTGATTTGCGTAATCAAAGAAACAGTATAAGCAAGAAGATTTAAGACCCCACTCTAAGAATTGAGAGCAAGTTAAAACTATTACTATTGACCTAAATATAGACACAAAAAGCATGTGTGATAAAAACAAAACAAACAAACAAACAAACAAACAAACAAAAAACTCTTCTCAATGTCACCTGGGGAAGCAGAGGTGGGAGGATCCCTGGGGCTTGTTATCCAGGAATTCTAGCCATGTTGACAAACTCCCAGTTCAGTAAGAGACTCCATCTTTAGTAACAAGGTAGAGTGATAGAGCAAGATGCACAACATTGTCCTCTGACCTCCACATGTATGTGCACCTATGCTTATGTCCAATCGCACACAGGTAGATACATGTTCATATTTGTTCCCATGTGAACACATGCAAACAGCACAGACACTTACAGAGAGAGAGAGACAGAGACAGAGAGCAGAGAGACAGAAACAGAGTCTTGAGCTGAATAGAGAAATACGCAGAAAATAAAAAAGAAACATTACTTATTTTAGCCTTCTTGTGCTGATGTGTCCATATGATCAAGTTCTCTAAACTAGGATGCAGACAGGCAATGTCTCAGGGAATTAATGTCTTGAAGAATAATGCCTGTCCTAGGGACAGAGCCCATTGGTAAAGTGTGTGCCTAGCATGAGTGATAAGAACTTGGGGAATAGCTTAGTTCTAGGGATGTGGAGTCATGCTAAAAGACACCTAGGTCTCAGAACCCATGGAGCCTTCTTGCTGTCTTGGATGTATTATATCCAAACATTCATCAAATAGAAATTCTCAACTTTCTTAATTCATGATTATATTAAGCCCCTAAACCTGTTTCCTAAGTAAGAAAGTGTGACTAGCTGATAGAGAATGAGGAGAGGAGACAAGAATCACCATGGTCAGTACCAGTCAGTCAGGAGGCCAAGTAAATCCTAATGACTCAAATGCAAGGGCCATACTTGCATGATGCATCTTAATGATCTTGTGGCATGTAAAAATAATTTAATAATAAAGTATAGAAATATCCTATTTTAAATAGACCCATGCATGCACATGCATAGTCCATCAACTTCCAAACTCAGTATGAGCACTCTTAGGCTATAACTAAATAAAAAAGTAACATCCCCATGGTTGATGCTGACATTAAGGGACCCTTTGTCAATCCTGGTCAGATCACATGAGAAATAGTCAGAAGGGTACCAGGAAGCAAAGACAGACTAAACTGTGTAACCCTTTAGAACTAGGCTGATTCACAGAAACACACAGAAACAGTGTGGGACTGTGTAAGGGTATCCTGGTTCTTGGTTGGGCGTGGGCTAGAACCCGAGACTCCAAGGAGAAACAGCAGGAGTTCAGCCACACCCCAGAACTCAGAGTCCTGAAAGCAGTCCAATCTCATAGACTACATTGTTCAGTCACGTAGCCATTACAGCCCCTCCCAAAGTGCACAGGTAGAGGGTGTAACTACAGGCTCAGGCCTAGAGATTACATACTAATGAGTCAGAGGGTGGAGCCAATTAAGCATGCCCCAGAACCTCCCCTTTCTCCTCCCTACTTAATCAGGTCTGCCTGAGTTTGGGGGTACATCCAGATCATCCACCATCCGCCATGACAATAAACCCTTTGGAACCAGGACTTCCTGTATCATTGGGCTGCTGGGCCTGCTGCCGCTGAAGCCTCCAGCCACTGGAACCTGGGACCTTCTCCGTTGTGAGACAGGCAGCTCCACCACGAGGGCCCCGGGCCGCTGCCGCCTGGGCCTCTGCCTGTGGGCCCAGGAGCTGCCACTGCAGCCCGCCAGTTTTTCCCACAAACAGGTACCATTTTCTCCCACACAGCCTCAAAATATACAAGTCTGGACCCTCCATTTGGCCACCACCCATCATCTCAAATGCCTTAGGGAGTCTTTTCCATAGTAATCTGACCTATCCCATCCCACAGTGCCCCACGTTTAGGCACCAGGTGAAACTGACCACACTGCCCCACGTTTGGGGGCCAGGTGCTCCAGTCTGTGGGTCAGTCAACAGGGTCTAGCAAGAGAGAGAGTGGGGATGGAGACAAGACAGAGAGTCTGATCAAGTCCCCTTTATTGAAAGGAAATCATGGGTATATATAAGCACAAGCAGGGAATGCAGCTGAAGACGTTTCATCACATGTTCCTTGCAGCTGGGGCACTAAACAACAAAACAAGATATGTGAGAAAAACAAGATGTTTATCGGAGTGTGTTCAGCTGTTGTGGGCTGTTGAAAAACAAGTCTCTTCTCAGAGTATATGGCCTGAGATGGCTGCAAAGATGATAGCCGCTTTCTGCTAGGACTTGGCTCCCAACAGTAATCTTATTCTGGCCATTCAGTACAATTCTGGCAACTAAAACACTTTTGTCTTGGAGAAGGATAGTGTGAGGTTTTTGAGTGGCATCAATGCCTTATCTGCTAAGAAAAATAAGCATTGAATGTCTAGCATAAATCAGAGGTTTTCTACCACATCCAATCCAGAGCCTCTCTCATCTCTCAGTCTAGATTGGTCTCATAGCTCAAGGTGGGAGAGGGAATCATTTGTTCTAGCACTTTCTTTCCTGGCTCATCTCCTCCTCTTCTCCCATCCCAATCTGCTTCTGAGAAGGTCAGAAGAAAGGTGAAAAGAAACAGACTCTATGCTCATTTTATTTCTCTTGGATCTGTGAGTATCTAATCCTCATGCCAGTTGATTATCTTCTCCTGCTAATGGAAGGACTCCCAAAGTTGATCTAAGTCTAGAGCCCATGTAAGTCCTGACAGGAAACTTCTAACCCAGACATAATAACTTTGGTTAACCATTATCAAAATTGTAGCTGGCCTCCACCCCAAGGCTGAAGTATAACTTTTATACTATGCCATCTCATCAGGGTAGGGATCATGAGGTAGGTTATCCCAACTCTCTTCGGCAGGTAGGCCCAGGATATAACCTCACTGACCCAGAAACTTGAGCATAAGATATGCTCACTATGACTTTTCCTCCTCTATCACCCAGTGCATTCTCTGTATAATTCTGGACATGTCTCCTTCAGTCAGGAAACATGGTAGTCTGCATGTCTCTGCATT
This sequence comes from Mastomys natalensis, assembly GCA_021653895.1. Taxonomy (NCBI): domain Eukaryota; kingdom Metazoa; phylum Chordata; class Mammalia; order Rodentia; family Muridae; genus Mastomys; species Mastomys natalensis. The sequence goes on along the minus strand of JAJTUV010000171.1, from coordinate 853,090 downwards.
GTCTCTGACTTCAGGGTCCATAGGAGATGCTTTCGTGGTACCTTCTTTACATCTCTCAGCCTGGATAGCTTAGGCAACTCTTCAGAAGCCCTAGGTTTGGTAAGCTGTTCTCAAAGAACTTGACAATTGGTTTGGTAGTTCTCCATGGGAAAGGAAAGACAAATGAATTCCCCAGAGGACATGGACCCCTGTGCTCTCCCAAGCAGCTCTCCTTTGGACTTCTCTGTTCACAAAGGCCACATAGCATGCAGGAGGTGGGTTCTGATACACTTTGTTTTATCTCTTGCTAATCCACCAAGATTTCTTGTATTTCATCCTTCTGAAGGTGAGGCTATCTTCTACCACATGTTCTCCTACAACCTCCTACATAGTAATAGATTATTACCTCAATACTAAAAGCACAAAGCTGTCTAACCACAACCACTATTGCCCAGACTACTTTGCAGCAAAGCTTCTGGATTCAAGTGGAAAGTCAAGAATTAGATTCATCTTTAAAATCAGAAATCATATATGAGGGCAGATGTTTGCTAAGCTCTTGCTGTTGGGGTACAAGGTCATAGCTTCTCCAGAGAATAACTTCCCAGTAATGCTCAGTCAGGTCTTTGCTAGGGCATCATTCCTTAATTTCAAGCATCATCTTTCACCCAGAGAGGCAGAGACTTCCTACATCACCAAGTTCTGCTTCCTTTTCTGATTAAGTCTTTCCTTGGTTGTCTCTGTTTCCTCTTGTATTTTAGTACATTCATAACAGCATCCAGGAAGCACAATCAATGTCTATCTGAAATCTCCTTCAAGTTGACCACAGGGTTCAAAAAGCATACATTTTTGCTTTGACATTAATATAGGTACCAACCTTGACAAGCCCATCCCCACATACCTGGTGTAGTTCACAGGTCTTCTTTACTCTTTCAAGCCCTAGCTGGATCTTCAAACTATCATTCTCTGCTGGGTATCTTTCTGGGATCTGTCTCACTTTCACCTCCAATACCAAATCTGTTTTGGTTGTATTTGATAAAAATACATCAGTTAGCTATGGCTGTATAACAAATTGTCCCAAAATGTTATAGCTTAAAACAACCACTGAATCTCACAGGTACATTGTATCAGAAAATCAGAACACTTCAGTAGTTCTCTGTGGGTGCCTTTCACCATGCCCATAAGGCTGGAAATCACCTCAAAACAAGTTTGAAATGACTTTAATAACAGGGCAAAGAGGATATAAGATATCTTAGAATATGTTTTCGAGGCAAAGATGTGCCTTGAAACACATTGTTCCTTTATGATGAGGATGGCAGTGTCAAAAAGACCCATGAACTAATCTGGAAAGCTCTCCATGGCCAGAGCTAACATGATTCGAGCAACATAATAGCTTAGCATTTTGTGCTGCAGAAGCAAGAGTACTACACACAGGGTAATTTACAAACCAATGATATTTATTTGGCTAATAGTTCAGGAGGCTGAGAGGTCTGGGGGCACGGTGCCAACATCTAGCAAGAGCCTTCTTGCCAGACTAGAATATGGCAGAAGGACAAATGAGCACAAAGGAGAGAGGAAATCAGGCCAACCCACTTTTACAATAATATCAGTCTTCTGGTAACTAACTCGCTCCCACTGTGATAGCATTAATCCATTCATGAGGGCAGAGCTCCCCAGGACGCAGCCAACTCTTTAAGGTCCCACTTGTTAACATCATCACAATGGCAATTAAATTTTAACATGAGTGCTGGAGGGTACAATCAATCCATCACAACAATAAATCACAACGAAATTGAATGGCTTACCCAATGGATGCAATCAATACCCATAGATCCATATAGATATAAATAGACAAGGGAGCAAATGAATAAACAAACAAAAGGGAAAGGATCAACCTTTCTTACATAATTGATTGATAAGCACAAACAGTCTGATTGATAAACACGAGAGGAACCACCAGAGACCTGCCTGAGGACCATGTGTCCTGGGTGTATGCCTTTCCACTCCACATCTGCCCCAACCTCTCTTCAAATTAATGCATTTCCAAACCCTTGTCAGAGGAGTGTCTATTTGCATAGATAGTGATTAATACAGAAAACTACAACTGATGAAGGGACAGAGAATATGAAACTGTGGACTGTTAGATGTTAAACGGGACATCTATATCATTTACCTACTACCAAGGCTCAAGAGTCTTGGTTGTAGATGGGACAGAAAGACTATAAGAGCCAGCAGTTGTGTGTAACTACAAAGAAATAGTGTCTCCCAGCCATGGCAGGACAGCTGAGCATATGAACTTACAGTAGTTGCAGCAGTATACATAAGACTTTTGCAAGCTCAAGTCAGATCAAATCACAACATATAGAAGGGAGGTGGACACAAAGTCCCACGACTATATCAGGAGCTATTAGCAACTACTATATTCTGGGAAAGAGAGAGTCAGTTTTCTTCAGGACTATAGCCCCTAATAGGTCAATTATGCTCCAGTGGAAGATCACTCATTTAAGACTGCATGGACAATACAGATATGGGTTAAAAAGAAAACCAGGACACAAGGTTGGGTGAGTAAGGAAGTGGCAATGGATCTGGGAGAAGTTGAAGAAATAGGGGTGTAGGCGATCTAATCTCACTGTATGAAATCCTCAAAGAATTAATTTAGAAAAATGAAGGGCTGAAAGAAGAAGAAGAAGCACTGTAGGCAAATGACAAAAACAGTTTTATTTGGAAAAATCCCATAATGAAACTTAATTCTCTGAAAGTCAATACAAGTTACATAATTAGTTTAAATAAGCAAATAAATGTACTCTTTTTAGTTTAAAAAGTAAAATAAACATAAAGTAATCAGGAATTAAGAAAGGCCACTTAAGATTAGAATGGAATATTCACTGCTGCAAGCAAGATTCATTGATAAGTGCTGAACAAGTAGACAAGTTTTCAGGATACAGCTGTCCCTCCACGTAAGTGGAGTCGGTTTGACCAGCCCGTGGGAAGCTGAGAGACTCACTGTGCCTCGATACATGACAGCTTGGCAGCACAACCTGCCAAAGAGATCAACTTCCTTCCTTGTGAATGCTACCATTGTGAAGCATCAAATGTTCAACCACCATCCAAGGAGAGGCTTAAATTCAAGTTTTCAAATATGGTTTTTATTGAACACATTATGACATTCTAAGCCAAAAAGACAATACATCAAACCATAATAAGCATTGGGTATCTTATTTGTATCTCACATTCATACCCCTCTGCAAAATTCACTAACTTGTATTCAGAATATGATGACAAAATCCTTTGTTACTCCTCCCTATGGTTGAACCTAGTGACCTGTTTCTACAACTAGATGAGTGGGAAGCATTAATACCTTGGCTTTCCCAGGGGAAAAAACTAGCAGATCTCACTTAAAGGCAGTAGCCACGGTTCATGTCATCTGATAAATTGCGCACGCTGACATGTTCAATGACAGGAACATGGTGTTCTCCCCCAACACCTATAACCTCAGCATGTGGTATAATCTGGGTATTAAATAGGTCCCAGATGCTTGTGGATGGCTAAGTCTTCACCTGCTGGAGCTGCTGAGGAGTGGTGAAAGCTTTAGTAGGTAGGGTGAGTGGGAGGGAGGGAGTTCGTCACTGGAGACCCAACCCAACTCCATTCCACTGAACTTTCCTCCCCTTTCCTTTCTCCTTGTTTTTTCTTCTTTCCTTTCTATTTCTCCTCTTCCTTCTTCTTCTTTCTCCCTTTTCATTCCTTTTTCTTTTCTTCCTTCTCTCTGCCTCTATATCTCATTCTTGTCTCTCTGTCTCTTATACATCTATGTCTGTTTTTCTGTCTCTCTGTGTCTCTATCTTTCTGTGTCCTGTCTCTGTGACTGTCTCTCTCCTTATCTCTGTGACTCTGTCTCTCTCTGTCTCTCTTTGTCCTCTATCTGTCTCTGTCTGTCTCTCTCTCCCTCTCCTTCTTGCCCCCTCCTCTTGGCCACCACAAAGCAAGCAAAGTGAGCAGCGTTGCCTCCCTACATCTTCCCCCACCATGATGTGCTCCCTCAGGACAGGCCCAAAAGCTACAGAATGAGCTAAAACCCCTCAAACCAGGAGCCAGACTGAATCTCTCCTCTGCAAGTTGATTTTTCTCAATCATGTTACCATAACAACAGAGAGCTAGCACAGCATATTTTTGGTTAAAAAAAAAAAAAGAAGAAGAAGAAAAGTCAGATAAACTCAGATGAAGAAACTGTTGTACAGAATTCCTAAAATGTTTTTAGCCAAGAAAGACAAAGAAAGAGAAACTGTCAGAGATTGGAAGAAGCTGGTTTGGCATGATAACCAAATGCATCATGGGATCCTGGAAAAGAAAAAAAAAGACCCTTAATGGAAAAACTAAAACATCAAATGAGGTCAGTGATGGAACATGCAGTGTTACAGCGCTGTTAACCTCTTAGTTTTGATAAGTACACTGTACAATAGTGATACCATCAGAAGAACCATTATGGGAACACCCTGCAATCAGTGATCTAAAACCATTACACATGTTAAAAAACATGTAAGACTGAAGGCAGTTTCCAGGAAGGTACAGCTGGAGGGATGCCTTGCCTATGAAGGAGGCAACGGACTTGCCAAAGGAAGTGAGAGATGGACAAGAGAGGCTGCTAAGGATGCTTGCTTACCTCTCCCAAGGAAGTGTCCTCTGCATTTCAGACGGATTGACCCTAAGTGCCAGCACCGTGCTGTGTCCGTGCAATGCTTCCGTGATTCTGTCACGCCTGTGTTCTTGGGTCTTACAGTGAGGTAAAATATACCTTTCCACATCTTTGGGAGAATCTTGCCTTGGTGGTCTAAGGCTCAAAGTAATACCTTTCCCTCGATTAAGCCTGGGTTCTGATGCTCCTCTGTGGGACACAATCAACATCATCCCTGGCCACAAAAGCCCAGCATTTTATGTTCAACCCTGTAATTGATGTGTTTGTCATACATGCTGCAAAACATCTATACAGATTTATCAGAAAAAAAACAGTTTATCATTCACCCAAACTAGCCTATTTTCTGCAGATGGGTTTCCTGCACCCCAGGTTTATCCCAAACTCACTATGTAGCTAAGACTAGCCTTAAACTCCTGGGCCTCCTGCCTATGCCTCCCAAGTGCTGGGATCACCTCTGTACAGTATCACACCTCATTTATGTAATGCTGGGACTGAATTCAGGGCTTCACTGCATGCTCAGCAAGCACTCACAAACGGAGCCACATCTCCGGCTCTATGCTACATCTTCACAACTATACTGTATTGTATTTATCTCCTTTTTATTCAGTAGGAAACTCACTCAATTTATCCTAAGTACAAAAAGGCAAAGAACTTTATGCAATAATTGCATGATTTGTCTAGAACAAAGCTTTTGTTTTTCTTAAACGTTGATATGTTACATCACCCAGACAGAAAATACAGCCCTGAGTGTAGGATACACACATATTCACCATACAAACAACCATATTGTAACACCAAAATTTATTTATAAAATTGGTCAAGGAAATTGAGTATAACATATGCTGTCATCATCCGAGAACGTTTAATGAAATCACACTTCGTATTATATAGCACCTTTCTTCTAAGGAGCAAAAATATGGCTCGGATATTCTTACTCATTCTCACACCATGCTTGACAGGTGGGTAAGTAGCAACATTTCCACTAAGTTTGAATCACTAGAAAGCCAAGATGCGCATGGAGGAAGAAAAAAGGCACACACAGGAAGCCAGAGGCTCGGAACTTCCCAACCTGGTACCCACTGGTTCTACCTACACTTTTCTCTGAAAATTTAACTGCTAGTTGAATACTGCTGACAAGCAAAACAGGAACAGAGAAGAGATAAAAACGGGTATATACCAGCCCACTCAGGAAGCTAACGGAGCAAGCCCAGAGTACAAACTATTCCAGGCTAAAAATAATGTCCAGACCTTGACCATCACCTTAGCTCTACACGTCTGCCAAGCATGAGTCCTAAAGCCACCTGCATTTTTGCTAAGGTCTGGTGTAGTTACGTCAGTTGATGTAAAGATGCATCTGCTCATCAGTCACTATATATTATTGGATGCATCAGGGCAAGCTAATTATCAAAGTAGGAGAAATCAAATGAGTAGCACAAGAATTCTTGCATAAAGAGAGATGTTAATGAGGGAGGGAAATGGCTGGTGCAGTCCTGGGACACTTTCAAAGGGATCCCAATGGATTAAAAGTCTCTTCAAGGTAAACACAAACTATAGACCTCTGTTGGAGCCTGAAAGTTTATTTTGAATAATAAAATGGCCCAGGGATGAATTTCACATGCACATGACTGTCTTTGAGAAGGTTGGGATGTGTCTCAATCTCTGTACTCTGTGGCATCCAAACTGCACTCTCCATTTGTTTGCCTTTGCCTGATAACATAGCTGAAAACCTTCTCGAGGTCTATCCCATTTTCTATAGTATCAGCAAATCTTGGGAGACAGTCATACAGAAAAAAAGGGCAAAAGTTCCCACGTGGCAACATCTGAGTTAAGGAGACAAACAAAAGACGTGTATTACATTCTGGTAACAAGTCTGGATAGTGTAGGAAATGAGACAAAAAATTAACCAGTGATACTTCATATTCCTGTGCTAGGGGTCAGCATCCTACAAGACTGGTTAACGTATCACTCATGTATCTTACTTCACCCACACAGACTCCTTTGGAGAGAGTCCCATTTTATAGACTGAAGGGGGTTTGTATACTTGTCAGACAGAGGTCAGAGAGACACTCAACTGTCTGACTCTAAGCCTGATAACCAGCCTGACTTTTTGCTTCTCAATTTGTACAGAGAAAGGGGTTCTTCCTACTTTTCATTTCTGCCCACACACTGAAGAAAAACTATAAACCTTCATTGCTTTTTAAGATTTTAACTGTGTGCATGCACGGGGGTGGGGATTGTGTGTGTGTCTCGTTGTATGTGTGTGGTTGCATGTATGTATGTGTGCATGCATGTGCGTGTGTATGTGGTTGTGTGTTTGTGTAGTGGGGGCAGCCTCCAGACACCAGAAGAGGGTATCAGATGCACTGAAGCTGCAGTTATAAGCATTTGTGGGCTGCCCAACATGAGTGGTCTTGAAGCATTTGCTTGTATCTGAACTTTTGTCTTTATGATTGAGCAACAATCCTCTTTAACTACCGGGTCCTCTCTCCAGCCCCACAAACCATCATCCTTAACATTAAAAACTTAGAGTCAGAAATCTACTCGAAGCTGATCTATAGTAGCACTTTCTAAAGCCTGTGTTATGAAATTCAGATAGATCACATCCCGCCACCACTTTGAAGTTCACAGACTAAACTATATGTTAACTACTCTGATCTCTGATCTTCATCTTTCCCAATTTGACTTAATTTGGAAATCCATTAGACTGTGCATCGCAAAGCTGTGCAAAAAAAAAAAAAAAAAAAAAAAACCTCCTTCAACCATCTAATTTATGTAGACCTCAGTAAATTATAATGATATGTTAATTAATTAATATAATTAGGTAGTTAATTAATTAATGCCCCTGGTAAAGTTAAACCAGAGTGTTGCTTGACCCACAAAGGACAGGAGAATATAGGAACCCTGCAACCTCTCTGAACTCCAGGAAAACCCAGAAGGCCATCTTCTGAGGATGATGTGGGTGAGATCACAGAAAAAAAAAATCAGGCCTGCGAGAATATCCATGAAATCTGTGTAAGAAGTGTCAATGAATTAATTAGAAATGGAGTCAATTGTTACAAAGAAGCAAACCAAACTGGCAGTCTCCTGCTTGACTCTATGTTCCAATTCCCACTGTTGACCAGATTTATTTTTATTTTGTATAATTGCTTGAAAATTTCATACATCTCTTTAACGTGTTTTGATCAAATCCACTCCCCAATTCCTCCCCACATCTGCTTCGCAGCCCTAGCTCTCCCTTTTCCCTGCCTACCTCATGGGCTTTGTTTTAAGCCCACTGAGTCTAATTGGTACTGTCTGTGTGGGCATGGTATAACATCATTTACTGGAGCAGGTGTCATCTCTCTGGAGTCATACCATGAACAAAACTTATTCCCACATGGTCAGTAACCAACACGGCCAGTCGCTCCTCACTAGTGGTGGGGCTTCATGACTCCTTCGGACCATCTATGCTAGAATTTTGGGGATTTGATCTTCTGTAGGTCTTCAGCCTGGGACCACAGCTACTGTGAGTTCAGATGTACATGGCCTTATTGTACCCAGCAGATCTGTTTTGATGAAGATTTCATTACCTCTGGTCCTTACAATCTTTCTGCCCAACTCAGATTTAGGACATTCCATTCCCAGGACCCACAGCAAGGAAACGAGGATGAGAAGAAGCCAAGCTGCAAGGATTTCCCCTTGAGAGCAGTTATCTACTTCATTTGCTGGGTATCTCCACTAAATACTTGGATTAACTCAATCTCCTTCAAGCACTTAGTAGGTGTTCGGTCAGACACCTGTAGAAACCTCAAGACTAAATTTCACAGAGTGGCAGCATCTCCCAGGGCTGAGGTAACCTAGCATGTTAAAAAACTGGATTTTGAATGGGTTGTTGTCTCTTGTTGGCTGGTTCTGCCATGGTGTTGCTCAGCTGAGCTCTTGGCCTCAAGCCCAGCCATGTTGGGTACATGATGGAGCCCCTCTTAAAGTGTGTCTCCCTTCCTTTAATCTAGAATTCCTTTATAACAGAGGTATTTCAGTTCTGAGGGTCACACTCAAGCCAAATCACCAGGGAAACTCCTCTGAGACTCTACTGCGCTCTCTCTTCTCTCTCTCTCTTTCTCTCTCTCCCCCACTCCCCCTCCCCCCTTCTTCCTCTCCCATTTCAAGGACCAATGCTATTTTCCTTCCCTCTCCTCTGGACTTCTTAATTCTTGAGTTCCCTGATGATCATTGATTTCTTCAGTCTTCTAATGTGTTTATTTAACATCTACTGTGGCCCAGGCAACTCAGTGCTAGGATGTAAAGATGTAAAGACTAAGTCTGTGATGAGAAAGAAGGAAGGAAGAGAAAGATCCATGCTTTTAGAAGGCACCGTGTCCACTGGAGCATGGAAAGCATGGTAGAAAGTCAAAGATAGTTAGCCCAGGTCATACAAGACCCTCAAAATACAACCATCCGGTGCAGCTGAAGGCCTGGTTCAGGTTCAGGTATTTTCAAGACTTTGTTTATACTGGCCTGGTTAAATATCCCCTGTCAGAAGACCTTGTTGGTGCCATCCTGTGTCACTGTGCCATTTCCCAGTCACCAAGTGAGACCCACTGGATGATACATGCCCAGTACCAGGAACACCAGAATATTTTAGACCCTCAAGTCCAACCCACATCTATCCGGGTTTCCATTGTCTTGCTGCCTCTTGTGATCTGGGGAAGGTGAATTTCTATGTCATTTTCTTAGGATTGCCTTTGCAGTCAGCCAGCGTTCACTTGACCCATTTGCCTCAATTTCCGGTCTTTATAAAGATGGGAGAAATAAAACTCCCCCATTCCATTGAATTCTCTTAGCCCCCGCTGTGATAATCCTCATGCATCCTCAATGACCGTTTTTTACCTATTCGGGTTTCAAATTACATTGGCTAACTTCAGAAAAATCATCTTTAGCAAATTGGCCCTGAAAGTAATTGAAGCGGAAGATCATGGGGTCCCTCGGCAATTGTTTTAGCTGATCTGTCAGTCATGAAATAAACAGTCTAATAAGGGGTCAGATCCATGGGTCTTAAAAGCCTGTTTATCATATATTCAAAACCTTTAATCATTTTATAAGACTCCACTCAATGCCCTTTGTTATTCTCTTTCTCATCGTGGTTCTTTAACAAACCAAAATGCCATCCATTATCTCGTCCCTTTTCTAGAAAATGAATTAAATCAAAAGGAATAAAGACACAGAGAGTCTAGGGAAGGGATTACTGTGGACCTTGAGAACTTTATTTCTGATCCTGCTTTACCTCTCCTTACTGTGTGATTTGCAGCAGGTGGTTTAAGTTCTCTGAACTTGGGTCCATGGGATGACCACACATAACTTCTGAGCATAGAAAGGGTAACTGAGGGTCTAACCTGGGTGGCCTCCATAGCATCCCCTCCCTTATCTGGCCCTTTTTACCAACATCACCTCTCCCACCTCGCTGCCCCATGCCCCCAGGGTTATCTGTTGCCCTAGCCTCTCTCAATGCACTACTCCATGCTTGCTGCCTTTATGGTGCTGTGGTCCTACAATCTCCCACTTCCACATCATGGCTTTTCTACTGGACATCTGACACACACTGGCAGCTTCTGTTTTTAGAATCCTCCATGATGACAACTGAACTTTGGACCCTCATATGCATAACAGTCTTTACCTTTACTTATTACCCCCATACTGGGTCTCTCATCCTCCATGGGTCTTAATGAAATTCAAACACTCTCCAAGTGGGAAAGTCATCCCCAGAGCATCATCTCAGAAGTGGTTGGTTGGTTGGTTGGTTGGTTGGTTTGGTTGGTTTTTTTGAGGCAGAGTTTCTCTGTGTAACCCTGGCTGGCCTGGAACTCCATTTATAGACCAGGGTGGCTTCACACTTACAGAGATCCTCCTGCCTCTGCCTCCCAAGCACTGGGATTAAAGGTGTGCATCACCACACCCATCCTATCTCAGCAGTGTTACCTCATCCACCCAGGTGTGCAAGCCAGAAACCAAAAGGTCACATTTGACACCGACTCATATCTGCCCCCCAGCTCTAGCCATCACAAGTCCCAACTGTCCCCCAGTAAACACCTATTGAATGCCTTATTGCTTCATGTCCATTCAATACCCTGGTCCATTGAGTTATGTTTTCTAACCCATCCACCCTGCTCACTCCCTTCCCCATATGCAGATACCATGTTGTCTCTCTCTGCTTACTCCCAGTCATTGGCTCTATAGGGCTCTTCCTGTCAAAGCAACCCTGAGCAGTCTGGCCGTGTCTACCCACCACCAGCCTTACCTTCCATGCATCCCCTTTCCTTCCTCTGTCTCAGCCATCCCATGGATTCAGTTTGCCTTTACTTCCCCAGAATAGTATTCTATGGAATATCATCAAGCTACCTTCTACTCTTTGTTTAGACATTTTGACATCACTGAGGGATTTTCTTTGTTGGCTTTTAACATATGTGCTCTAGTATGATGGTGTGTTTCTTTTGGCAACCTCCACAGGAGCCTGAAAGATCCAGAAGGCAGGAAACAATATCAAAGTATAATTTGCTATCTCTACTTCCAAGGGGAAATCTCAGCAGAATATCAGTACCTTCTATTCAATCTGTAGGGAGTTATTTATTAAACTATTAGTTCCTTTTTAAATGAACATGGAGGTAAGCAAATAGTAAAGTTTAAGAGGCTCAGTCCTCCCATTAGCTATTCAGATCCATTTCTGGCTTGACCATTTACTACTAGTTGCATGACCATGGGGTTTTAGGATTGTCCCCAACAGCCTCTCACCAAAACTGAGCAGCTTGAATAAGAAACTCAGAAAGACAACAGCCTCACCTCCACCAGCTAAAAGAGACCAGTCTACAACCCAAACCAAGATACCAATTTTAACCATGGTCACAGCAAACATGGACTTGTTAGAGGACATTATTCGAAAAGAAGAATGATAACACCTACTGTGTTTTCCTAAAATATCACAGGGAACAGAGATATCGCTGCCAGGCAAACATTTGCCCTGTACACATGAGGACTTTAACTCCATCTCCAGAACCCACCTGGGAAACCAGCCTGATGGTGCATGCTGGGAACTCAGGCACCGAGGTGTTGGGGAGCTCTGCATCCCAGGGAGAGATTCCCCTCTCAAAACACAAGGTAGACAGCTGAGGACCCACACATGACGTTGACTTCACATGCATACATGCGCACGCTCTCGTGTGCAGCACACCTCATCCACGAAAGAGAGAGAGAGGAGCGAGAAGCAGCACACTGGGGAAACAGAAAGAGACAGAGAGAGAGAGAGAGAGAGAGGAGAGAGAGAGAGAGAGAGAGAGAGAGAGAGAAGCAGTGCAGAATGCACTGGGGAGATAGAAGGTAGAGAGAGACACAGGGATGGGGGAGGGAGGGAATGACAAGAAGAAGTAATAAGGAGAGGGAGAGAGACAGGAGAGGGAGAGAGACTGGAGAGGGAGACAGAGAAGGAGAGGGAGGAGGAGGAGAAGGAGGAAGAGGAGAAGGAGAGGGAGAGAAATAACGCTCTTTCCCACCCATTCAAAGACCACTTCTAGCCACTGGGTCCCCTGCTTCTAGCAACCAAGCTCCCACCCCAGGCTGGCGAGGCGTGCTTTTCCTCCCAGGGAGACGGAGCAAGGGTGGGGAGTGAACAAGGCAGGCCTGCCTCTCCTGCAAGCAATCAGCACAGGCCCTCAAGCATGAGATTTAATTGCTTGTTCATTATTTTAGCTCGCAGGGGCTACAGGAAGGCAGAACACACCATCCAACAGAACCCAGGGAGCTGTCAGATTCAAAAATAATAACAGGGCCAGAAAGGAGGGTTCCTCTCCTACCAAAGTGCAGGGGTGCCTGGAACTCAAGGCAGAGACCCCCATCTAAACGCAAGGCAGTCCTTTCCGGTTTGGTCTGCCCTTTTTCATTCTATTGGAACAGAAGGAGAAAGGCCACAAAGAGATGAGAATTTGAACTCACAGCCCCTCGGTGCAGCCATGTCCCTTTGCGGCCTGATTGTGTACTTGAAGTGCTCATAAAGTCAATAACTTCCCATGGCTTTCCTGCGAAGCCAAAGATTAAAAACCAGAATTGTCCTTTTGAAGATGAGGAAAGCAATAAGTGAGCAGGCCGAATCCTCTTTGGGTTTAAAAGCTGTGCAGTTCCGCTTTCAGGTGTCAAAATTGCCTTAAATCTTAAGCTCTGTTGTACCCTGCTGTTACACAGGAATAATAGAACCAGGCCAGCTCTCTCTGACAATTTAAAGATCATTTTTCTCTCTAAAAACTTGTTGAAATATATATATTAGCACAGACCTTTTTCTTAACATTTTCTATGTTTTTATAAAACGTATTTTTTTTAGATGTGTCTTAAGAGATCAGGGTAGCCAAACAGTAGCTTTCTCTCTAAAATAAAGGAAGATGCTCTCCATGCCTGCACTTCTGAGCAGGAAGGGTGCAGGGAGCTGCTTCTCCTCCCCATTTTATTTCCACTGTCAGAATGGGTTTGACCTCATCTCTCTAAAGGCAGAAAACTTCAACAAAGGCAGGAGGACTATTTAAAATGATGAAAGATTCTGAATGAAGGGTTGTGCCTTTGATGGCGGCTGAAAGCAACGCAGTGCTTCGGAAGTGGATAAAAGTCCGGAGTGACGATCCTTGGCCGTGGCTGTAACCTTGAAGGTCCACTTTCCCCCAGTGAGCTAAATAAATAAATAAATAATAAAAATAAAAACAACCAAAACCCATGGCACTCATGTTCCAGGGTATCTGTGGTTTTCAGAGGGTGGAAATTTACTGAGTTCCAAAGGTTCTCAACAAAGCCTAGGCTGTATGACAGACCTGGCATCCTGCTTCTGAACCAGGAAAGGAAGTACATAACCAAGCAATGGTAGGATGGTAAGTAAACTACAAGCTTTGCTCCTACCAAAAGAAGAAAGGAAAGCCTGAACAGATATACACAAGCTTAAAAATGTGCTCTAGGCAAAAATCTAGAAGGACACCACCCTGAAAGATCCCAAGGGTACATGGCTGGTGATTTCTTCCTCCCTTGTCCCCATTATCTCCTTCTCCTGGAGTCCACCCCACACACCCCAACTGTCCCAACTCTGCAATCCAGACAAAGCCAGACATAGGCAATTTCTCCAAATACATGCAAAAAAAAAAAATTGCAAGTGTCTCACACAGTCATATCCAGCTTACTTTTACATGTTCACAAGGTCAGAGCATTTCTATGACTCGGGTTGACAGCTGTGCTGATACATGTGGACTGTGTATGCTTGCCTATGACTGTTTTCTCGTGCTTCTGTTAGGAGTCTCTAGGTAGAGATTCACTAATGGAACCTCACCCGGAAAACCATGCTCCTAAATCCTGCGGTGGAGGGGCTGAAGCATGCACCAGGAAATGTCTCCCTATCATCCTCTCTGGCTCCAAAAAGGGTGATGGGTCTCCCCTATATTCTGTTCCCGGCATGGGGCTGTGTAGGGCTTTTGTTTGGGTGGTCTGGTCTGACTGCAACCATTTCATGCTTCTCCCATCATTGTGCCGGCGTCTGCACTCTGAACTGCTTCAAAAGGCAGGCTCACTGGAGACAGCAATTTCTTAATGGAAAGAATTTGTTATCAGGTTAGGCCCTGAGCCTGAGTCTTTGAAACAGCGTGAGTCAGATAACTCAGCACTCAGAGAATTAAGGTCTCATATCCTTTGGTTCTGGTGAGGTTTTCTGACTCTCTTTAGGGTGAGAGAATTAAATTGCTGGCTCCATCTCCTGTTCCCTATATACAGAGTCTGCCAGCACCTACTAGGTGCAAGAAGCAGTGACCCTGATCTATTCTGTAGCATTGGTATCAAATAACAAAGGTAAATGTCAGTAACAGATCTTCTCAACAAAATAGGGTCTGTCCTTTCCCAGGGCATTTTCTAGCAACCACCAGAGGGCTTATAATTTAGAGGACTAGTGTTGAATTTCCAGTCAAAACCACACCGTTCACCAAAGGACTTGCAGCAGGGGAGGCAAGCATGCATGCTCACACACAAACAAATACACATACCCACCTCACTCACTCCGTTTGAAATAAGGATTCACACTCAAACTCTAAGTCTGGAAAGTAGAATGTAAGGTTGGTTGCACACCACGTCCAAGGCCAAAACTTATGAATGACCTCACATCCGCTTTGCCTTTCTTATTCCCTTTTGTAGGCAGGATCCACATGCTGTAACCCCAACTCCCTTTATGGTGACACTTGCAGTGAGGCCCATGAAGCCATCAGTGGTAATCAGGGTCCTCATCAGAAAAACCACAGAGAGACGGGGTCTTTCTCAAGGCTTTGTGAGTTTACATGAAGGGGTCTACAAACTAAGAAGGGAGACGTCAGCACCTGCCAGACCTATTAACTCCTTGCCATTGGCTTTAGTCTACAGAGTAAGGAAAGAGTGTTTCCTGTTGAAGCCACCAAGCTATGGCATTCTGCTACAGCAGCCCACGCTGATTGACACTTTCCCTTAGCTTTTTCTTTGTCTACTCCCGGCACTCTAGATTAGTGGAACAATGGAATCATAGGACTGAAAGGGGGCAGAAATATTCTTACACATCACCTTGTCCAGCTCTCTCAAAGACCAAGGACAGGCCCAGGACTTCACTGTGAGCACATCAGACAAGCTGTGTAAGCTCAGCTCAAGAGGACACTTTTGTTGTGAAACAAAAGGGGGAAATGAGGAGTTCCCATGCCTGTGATTGTCACCTTAGTGACATCTCATGGCTTACATCTCATGGCTGTTAGGAAGATCACATTATCAATGAAATCAAGTAAGGTATGACAGACAAAAAAGCAATAGGCCTATACCACAGGCATCTATACATACCCATCTAATGCAGAGCCTCCTGCTCTCTGGGAATCTTCACCTAGTGAGTCTTACTACTTCATCTTTGCACAGGGCCCTGGAGGTCCCAAGACAGGACCTTAACTAAGACAGTCTCTAACAGAGCTGCTGCTGGGGAAAACCTGGGTTCCTCATTTTGGCTTGCACTTCAGACTATGATTGTCAAGTCTGACTTGGGGATCTTGGTCTTGAAAGAGCCTGGCTGCTACGCTATGCTACATGATCAAGCATGGCTGCTCTTCCTCTTCTGGTACCACTCATCCACTGGGTGCCAGCACTATTTGCATTTACATGTATCGTAGAGACTGTCATCAAAAAGTTTCATGTGATACAGTTTTTCTCAACGTGAAGAAGAGTGGAGTTCTGCAACTATGGATGCAACTAAAGATAATCATATTAGGCAAATTAAGTCATCCCAGAAAGGCAAATAGTACATGTTGTCTGTCATTTTGGAGTCCTAGGCTTTACAGATATAAATCATATATTCACATGATACATAAAACTGCACAGATGACTTGAAAGTAAAAGTGAAACTGGGTACAAAAGGGACTCATGGGAAGAGGGAGGAGGAGGGAGAGAAAGGGAGATATAAAAGGAAATATGTTCACAGTTGATTACATACATGCATGTCAAAGGCGTTACACAGCCCTGTGTAATAATAACAAAAACACAAATCCTATTAAGTCACCTGCTCCCCTTGCTTTGATTTCCATTGACATGGCAAAATACCCTGACAAAAGACAACTTTGCAGAGAAAGGGTTTATTTCATCTTACAATCCCATGTCAATCATGGTGGGGAAATTGCAGCAGCAAGAGCTTGAGACAGTTGATCAAGTCACATTCATGGTCAAGAGCATGAAGAAATGAATCCATGCCTGCTTGCTTGTGTTTAGCCCGATGTCTCCACACATACAGTGCAAACCCCTTGGCTAGGGAATGAAAGGTGTTGCCCACTGTGATCTTGGTTTGCTCTCCTTCCTTGGAGGCTATTGGTAAAAGAGGTACATACGTCACACTGCAAATATAACTCACACTGGTTTTCTTTAAGGGACAAAAGCTCCTTTAATTTGAACAATGAGCATCCTACTGTGTTCAGAAAATAACACTATTTATTGACTATATCAATTTATTCATGGATCTCAGTAAGAGAGGTGAATTACCAAGAACCCAGTTTAAGTGTGACTTTTGAAATATTATTGAGTATAAAATTGATCTCTGGATTTCTAAGAACCTAAGGTAAAAAGAAAAGCAGATGAGTTACATAGCTCTCCACTATTCTCTATCTAATAAAGTACCACCATGTCTCATCTAACAGTCTACAGCTTATCGTCATGTAAGGAAAAGTATTGATGGCCTAAGTCTCTAAATAGTGAGCACCATTAAAAGAACGTGGCTGCCTGGGGCTGGGTCTAGGCAGTGCCCACCACTCTACACCCTGGCAAAGTTTTACATCATGAATAGGAACCTAATCAATCCTACTTTTTCTTAAGAAAAGCACTAGGAAAAAAAATCACATTACTTAGGGAAGTGTTCGGAGCCTGCTGCTCTCAGCCCTGGTTGCTCCGCCCACCTCTGGTGGGCCTCACTTTTCTGAGTTGACCATGCAGATGGATTAACCCGCCTCATCCTATCTGTCAGAGTTGGAGCTGTAGACGATCTTCAGTATTTACTCATTCTTTCTCTCTAGAACAAATTGTTCTCTCTAGGAATCATTTTAGCCCCTAACCAGAGTCCCCCAAAATTAACTGTTTGGAGCCTATGACTGTACTAAAGAAATCTGAGCACTTTCTGAGTGCAGGTCGCTACAGTGGCAATGTGGTCAGTGTATGCCAACCCCAGATAGCCAGGGCCAGTCTTGAGAGCAGAATTGTATGTCAAAGCAGGCTCTGATTGCATAATATATGACTGATGTCAAGACAGAAGAAGAGGATGCCTGAGGCAGCCTTGAAGACTCTCCTGTGGAGGTAGGAAGATGGGTGAGCAATGAGAAACCAAGGTGGCAGAAGGTGAAAGAACACAGAGGCTGGGTTGATGAATTAATTGGTAATGTATTTGCTTTGCAAGCATGAAGACTTGAGTTCAATCCCCAAGCAGTCACTTTAAAACTGCAGGGTATGCTGGCACTTGCTTGTAATTCCAATCATGGAATATCACAGCCTAACTGTCAAGTCTCTGACCAGTGAGAGACACTGTCTCAATAACAAGGGGGAGGTGGCACTTGAGACACAGCAGCTGAGATTGTCCTCTGACCTACACACACACACACACACACACACACACACACAAGAGAGAGAGAGAGAGAGAGAGAGAGAGAGAGAGAGGAGAGAGAGAGAGAGCATGAGGCTAAAGAATACAGTGTCTGAGGGAGAGCTGGCACCAGAAAGAGCTAGGTCTTATTTACCAGCTGAATAGCTTTGGACAAAGCAGCTAATATCTTTGCATTTCAGTATATTCAACTGAAACTTAATGCATCTTAGCGTGCTTGGGAGAGCCGGTTGAAACCTTGGGTGTGAAGAGGGTAACAGAAGCCAGGCGTGTAGGCAGCTCTAGCCCAGTTTCCTCTGTTCCCTGGTTGTTTTATTACTGTCATTTTTATGACTTAAATATCAGGAGACTTCACAGAAAGAGACAGCACAGGATGCTAGAAATAGAGAAAATGTGACTTTCCTTGAGTTCTAGAGTCAGAGAAGCCCATAATCCACATCTCTATTTGATAATCTAAATGAATTTGCAGCAGATTCTCAAATCCTGGAGATGTCAGACTCATTACCTGTAACATACAGTATTAATACTTTCCATGCAGATTTATTCTGTTTTTCTCTAAATAAAAATGTTTAAGGAGACAATAACTTGGCTCATGGGGTAAAGCACTTGTATCCAAGCCTGAGGATCTGAATTCAGTTCCAGGCACACACACACACACACACACACACACACACACATACACACACACAAGAACACAAGAACTGACTTTCCAAGTTGTTCTCTGATCTCCATAGGCAAGCTATGATATGTGCACATACACAAAAATAAATAAATATAAGTTTACATTTTTAATGAAAAATCATTACATTTTATAACAAAAAGCACAGTTTTCATCTGTGGACAGAAAACAACCTCTTGTTCATGGCATACATACATTTTATATATGGATATATCAGATAAATATAGAAGCATTGAACATACACATATATGTCATATAGATTGCTGTTCTTATAGTCCTTGGCCTCCTGGAGAAGTAAGTCAAGGACTGCTATGAATTATACAGACAATTGGATTCAAGAATGTCTTCAGAGAGTTGGCAGAATGGAGTTAGCAAATGAAGAAGCTATTTCCGGGTGAAGAGACAGTCTAAGAATCCAGACAGAAGCATGGCCTATATGAGAATTCTGAGGGATCCATGAAGAGAAAGACTAGATAAGGAGACAATAGACCCAAATCCCAAGATGGCGGCTGAAGTGCTCATTGAAAGCAGCTACTGTAGGTTACAAGGCTGAGGGAGGAGATGAAATTCAAGTTGCAAGGATCAGCCTGGTGGTTAGATGCAGGGTGGATGGCATGAGGACCCTTGAGGGCTTAATCTGTAGGTTAGAGTAATTCCAGCTCCTTCTAACACATAGCCCAGATCCCCATTTTAAGTTAATTGGATTTCACGTGGTGTCCTGTTCCCACACTCTGCTCCGCGATGTTCCTCACAGTATAGATTTCTTTTCCAAGTCTCAAGGGATTCATAGCTATGGATTCCATAAGGATTCTAGTCACTCACCCTCTACTGATTTTTTTTAGCTTAAAACACAGTAGAAAATTATTGACATTATTTTCTTGAAAACCCTTCCCTGCCTGCACGTGTCCGTGTCAATAATTGTCACGTTGGCAATTGGAAAGGGGCCTTTGGCAGCTCGCCTAGGAATGTCAAATAGTCTCCATTAGGTTTGAAAGCTCTGAGTCTCACTAATGGGCTGATACTCTACCTGATATGATTGTACAAAATTACATAATTGATTTCTGGGACACTATACCACACAAATTTTATAGGTTTCTTTTATTTTGTGCCTCAAAAGGCAAGCATGCTTGTGTTCACTCTCCTCTGTAAGAGGATCTCCAGGCTTGCTCCTGGCTGGTCAGGATTAAACTCTGTGCTTTAAAAGGTTCCACACCCACTTCTCGGTTATTTTATACATCAAAGCCTGTGTTTTCCACTGGCATGTACCAGCTGGTAATTAAAGAGGGGCCTGAGATCTCACTCACGGGATGGTGCATAAAGGACAAGGTGTCCATTGTGAAGTAAGAAACAAGCATTCTTAACTAATTTCAGTCTGTTTGAATTTTTTTTTGTTTGATTTTTTTTTTAATTTTTCAAGCTTACAGTAGTTGAAAATACAGTTTGTTACATGTTTATTTGGTCGATGTAAGAGTTCCCTTCTTTAAATAGCAATGTGTTTCTAACCTTATGAAAGCCAGTAGTCAGGGGACAAAGTAAGCAAGTCCTGCTCTGATACTGATCATTTTCCCTGTGTGTCAGTGCATGCAGGGACTGAGCAGGCCCTCATTCAGGCCTGACTGTGTGGCATGGGCCAAAGCAGAGAGGAAAAGCTAACACAGCCATATTCAGAGACACTGGGAAACTGTCCTGAATACCAAAATGAAATAATGATCATAATAAACCTAGCACTGTAAGGGAGGGGCCACTGGTCTAAGTGGGTGTTGCAGAACCATGACTACAAGTTTTAATACAATATCTTTTATTTATTCTTCGGCCACTTTACAGAGCCGGGCGGTGGTGGCGCACGCCTTTAATCCCAGCACTTGGGAGGCAGAGGCAGGCGGATTTCTGAGTTCGAAGCCAGCCTGGTCTACAGAGTGAGTTCCAGGATAGCCAGGACTTCACAGAGAAACCCTGTCTCGAAAAACCAAAAAAAAAAAAAAAAAAAAAAAAAAAAAGAATATATCCTCATCATATGCACTCTCAACTCTCCCCTAAAACTTCCCCCAAGCATCCCCAACATGCTCCTCCCCCCCTTCCTGTCATCCCCTGGTTTTGCTAATAACCCATTGAGTCTGAGCAGTTCTGCCTACTGGAGTGTTGACTGATCTTCTTGATAGATCTTGTGTAGCAGTTACCATAACAGCTGTGAGTTCATGAGGGCAATGGACCTGCCATGCCTAGAAGATGGCGTCCATAGCAGTCTTCCACATCCTCTGGCTCTGACATTTGTTCCAGACCTTCTTCCTTCCCCAGTGTTCTCTTTATGGGAGTTTTATGGGGGTGAGATTGATATAAGTAGGGCTGCATGTAGGGCTACATGACTGCATTTTGAAGGAACCTTTCACATGAAGTAAAGAAGGAAGATTATGAAATGTTCAAGGTATATAATAATATTGAGAAGGAGAAAGAGAGAAGGAAGGAGGGGAAGGGAAGTGGAGGAGAAGGAGAGGAGGAAGAGGAAGAAGGAAGAAGGAGGTAGAGGAGGAGAGGAGAAAGAAGGAGGAGAGAAGAAGAGAGGAGAAGTGAAAAAGGAGAGGAAAAGGGAGGAGGAGGGGAGGAGGAGATGAGGGATATGTAGAGAAGGAGGAGGAAAAGAAGACAAAGAAGAAGAGGAAGAGGAGAAAAGGAAGGGAGGAGGAAGAAAAGAAGAATGAGGAGAAAAGAGGAAGGAAGTGGAGGAGGAGAGGAGGAAGGTGGAGAGAAGGAGGAAGAGGAGAAGACAAAGAGGAGAGGAGGAAGAACCAGCTTTAAAAAAAAAAATAGCAAGAGACTGAACTACAATTGAAGCAAGGGCCAAATGGAGCACACTTCAAGTATTAAATTTGCCTCACAAGCTGAATGCTAAATGAATTCCCCACTAATCCACATACAAGGATCCTGATTTTCAGACATAATTCTCAGAATTAAGCTCCTAAGACAACTTCCTCTCCCTCTTTCAGAAATGTACTCCTTTCAGAAATACCACTTCAAACAGTTAGTAAAATAGAATCCCATCAACAGATATTCTCCAGACTTTTTCTAAGTAAGAAACTTATGTGATAAATGATACACAAGTAGGCCCTACCGTTGACATATGCCCATGTGCATATACAGGAGTCTAGTTGACAACACTCCAGGCAAAGATGTAACCCAGTCTTCATATAATTCTGTGGATAAAATGCTCATCTAAACAACCACATGATAATTATGGTTTTACTATTTGATATCGAAATGTTATAGTCTTACTTTGTTTCTTAAATCAAAGTAGTTTCAAATTGAATTTATATATTCCTCAAAAACACTTGGGAGATGAACTAAAGTGGGCATTGTAAAGCCAGTGTTGACTTGATTTTTTATTCATTCATCTCTCCATGCTTACTCTAACCAACACAAGCAGATCGTTCTAAGCAAGGTACAATCAGACAGACAGGCACCACAGACACAAATAAAAATTCAGACTAGCCCCCACCCGATTGGAAAACAACCATGTCCTACAGCAAAAAGTCTACTCATTTGCTTTCAAAGTCAAGAGAAAAAAAAAATCTACTCAGATATCTGCCCAAATCTGTTAATACTTCTGGGGAAATTCTAGAAAAATCAGACAAAATAGAAACATGATTTTTAGAAGAATTTGGCTAGTAGCGAAAAGATAAGCCATTGTTAATACTTAGTCTATTTATCCCATTTCATGAACTTTACAAATTTCTTTTTAGAGGCTTATGTTTGAGAAACTGCTCACTGAGACACTGAAGAGAGAGAGTGTCTGCTGACAGATCGACTTATGACAGCTAGGACTCCATCCTCACTGAGGTGTGTGGAGTCCAGCATCACTATGGCAGCTCCATCCCCTTCTGCCCCTCCCCCTCCTCCTTACTCAGCTCTCATCTTCTAAGCACTGAAGGATCTTACTTCCTGACTTTCTTGCTTGGCAATCTGAGGAAACAGCCAAACAACTAGCTGAGGCCAATGTGTTCTTGATGCAATCCTCTTCACATTGGACCCCTTCATTGTCTGTATTTCTTTTCATTATTTTTTTTCTATCAGTGAACCATCTTCCAGCCTGGTCCTATAGGGAAAACAGTAAGCAGCAGAGATTCCAGATGACCTTGAAGGCCATGCAACAAGGACAAGAAACAGCTCCATCCTGGATAAGCCCTTGAGAACTGGAGCTGTTTGTTATCATAGCACAACTTAACCCATCTCAATATACAACTGTTTTGAGTCCCTCCATTGACCTCTGGATTATGGATAACCTACTGAGTAAGCATGTCATTGACATGAGCATAGCATGTCAAAAATGCCAATACCTCAGAAGCATGAAAATGGCATAACCCAGGCCCATTCTGATATACAGCTTACTTGAATTCCTCTGTAGACATGTTCTTCGGGCCTTCTATCAGAAGAGAACCGAGAGGGAGAGAAGGAAAGAACACTCAGAAACCACCATGAGCTGGGGGGTGGGGGGACCTTTAAAGACAGAAATGACTTCATGTTTCAGGAAAAGATAGGTGACTTCCCAGAATAGGAACACATTGGAATATGCCAACGGAAAGAAGAAACAAACAAAAATATGTTGTTCTTCATTCTTAGAATGCTAAGTCTGTAAAGTCTCTCCATCTGCATCCTGCCTAGGCAGGAAGGGATCAGAGTGAATGAGGATGGATCACCAGACAGGGCTGAAAAGAGGACAGGAAGAGCCTTTATAGAGACCTGAGGAGCTGACAGCAGGAGTGGCCAGTCTGTAGACATCTCATAGTAGCCATGGATTTTTCCTTGTATGTTTGAGTAATTTGCGTACTGGGCAGTAGACACCTTTTCTGCTAGGCCAGTCTCTATGTTCCTTCTGTTTTCTGCCCTCTGACTCACCACAGACTTACACTTGGGTGTTCTTCCTCAGAAATCCCAGTTCTTCAAGCCTTTGTGCATTCCATGGCCACGTCATTGACGTGGTGTCTCGGGTTCTTAGCCTGGCTGTGCAGCAGCTCGGTATGCATGGTTTCTAGGTGTCCAGATGCAGAGAGTTGGGATTCAACGTAGTGTGGATGTCACTGTACCCTGTGATCACCTCCAAGGACCTTGCTATACAGTTGGGCTGGGACATATTGCTTTCTTGATCTCTGCTAAATCAGAGAGTGAGTGAATGATCTTTAATAAGAACAGCAATGATCATTAAGGTACATTGAGAGCAAACAAGAAATGTCTGAACATTTCCTCATTTAACTCTCTTGCTGATTCTGTTAACTGAATATTGATGGGGTCCACCCCCCCATTCTATAGACTTACCGAACATTACATGGGAGCAAACACAAAGACAAGAACCAGAACTCAAGGGCACTAATTCCCAAAAGCTTTCTTTCCTAAGCAAAACCGAAACTTCCTCACTTCAGACTAAATTTCTTTGCTTCCTGTTTAAAAAGGAAGCGGGCTCAGAACGTCTTTATTCTGAAAACTTTGCCTGATTCTCCTCAGATATGATTTAAGCTACCACCTCTAGCAATTCTGGAGGAGAGGGCAGAAGAGCATAGCTCTCAGTCTCTCTTGAACCTAGGCTGAGCCTCCACCAATACAATTTTTTTTCTAGACCTAGCCAGAAAACAGTCCACAGGCTTCCCACACCAGCTCCATCCTTCAGTATTTCCAAGCGTCTGGTGCTTAGTTGGGCAGCAAAAGATATTAGAGGGAACCTGGATTTCTGAGCAAACTCTCAAAGAATAACTTCTAGGAAAACCATCTGACTTACACCTGAAGGTGAGGGGAGTAAGAAAGAAGACCCTATTGTGATGCCTGCAAGCTTTGTTAGTTGAGTATGTAGTGTTACTCCTATCACAGCAAAGGGGAAATATTCATGAGTCACTTAGGGTTCCTCTGCTTGGATGCCATCTAAATATTCTAAATCTCAGTTTTTCTCAAAAGTTTAAATTTAGCAACAACTGAGCTGAGATTCTTTGGTTAACTGGGCTCAGCAATTTACCTGTAGCATATCTGAGGACTCCCTTCACACACTATCCCACTCTCCCTTTTTTTTAGTGAGGGGAACACTTTGAGAACAATGAGTTTATTCATGCCATCCTGTTCCACCTGACTGAGAGCCAATTTAAAACAGATTAGATTATGCTAAAGGCAGGTTTACTGGGAAGCTGCTCTCAGGTGGAGGAATTCACTGGGCCCAAGGACCCAGCCAGGGAAGTCTCCATGGGGAAAGGGGGAGAAGGATGAGCAGGTGGGGGAAAAAGAGAGAGACAAAGACAGAGACGAGAGGTCATATACATGCACGCCACGCACGCGCGCGCACACACACACACACATGCGCGCGCCGCACACACACACACACACACACACACACACGACAGAGAGAGAGAGAGAGAGAGAGAGAGAGAGAGAGAGAGAGAGAGAGAGAGAGAGAGAGAAAGGAGGAGAAGAGAGAGACCAAAAATGTCTGGATTATATAGGGAAAAGCCTCTGTGGGAAGGGCAGCCCAACTCCTGGGCTGGAAAGTTCAAGGTTGGGGGCAGGGTATGCCAGATAGGGATGGAAGGATCCTGGGAGAACCTGGAAGCCAGCTCTGCTTTGGTATGTAAAATATGCACCTCAGTCCTTTGTCCTGGGATCCAAGACCAACCTGTTACCTCCCTCAGGTAAATTCCCTCCTGGGTCTTCTTTTTCTGGGGTCCAAAACCAAACACTGACTAGTAAGGCTCTATCTTAGAAAATCATTTTATGGGGGCGGATGCTTGCAGCCAACCATTGGACTGAGCACTGGGTCACCAATGGAGGAATTAGAGAAAGGACTGAAGGAGCTGAAGGGGTTTGCAACCCCGTAGGAAAAACAGCAACATCAACCAATCAGACCCCCCAGAGCTCCCAGGGACTAAACCACCAACCAAAGAGTACACACGGAGCAGTGAGTGCGACTCATGGCTCCAACCACATATATGGCAGAGAATGGCATTGTCTGGCATCAATGGGAGGTGAGGCCCTTGGTCCTGTGAAGGCTCAATACCCCAGTGTAGGGGAATGCCAGGGTGGGGAGGTGGGAGTGAGTGGGTGGGTGGGTGGAGGAGTATCCTCATAGAAGCAGGGGGAGGAGGGATGAGATAGGAGGTTTCTAGAGGGGAAACGGGAAAGGGGATAACATTTGGAATGTAAATAAATAAAATATCCAATAAAAAAAAATAAAGAAAATCATTTTAGAACATCTTCCCTTTGAAAGTCTCCCGAAGGCATAGCATGTATAGGTAAGCAAAGCCTACCAGCTCTGATTGCTCACAGGACCCAACGTGGAAGATGCGGCTCCAGGTACTGAATTACAACTCATGTGGGCAGTTATAACTAGTGATCAAGAGTCACCTGGAAAGATTAACTCTCTCAGGTATCTAGAGCAAGCCTGTGGACGGTATTATTGCAAATGGTAGCTTTACCTGAGGTTGTCAGGTGCCTCCCAAGAGCAAAGCCTGTTAGCACATACCAAGGAAAAGAAGACTTCCTTGACTTTAGTGATGCTTATCAAACTGATAGCCACAGCATCAGAGTCAGGGGAACAAAACTTCGTATTAGAGGATGGCTTAGATTCAGTGGTTCTCAACCTGTGGTTTGCAACCCCTTTGGGGGTTGACTGAGTCTTTCACAGGGTCATATATCAGACATCCTGCATATCAGATATTTACATTATGATTTATAGTAGTATCAATATTACAGTTAAAAGTGGTAGCAAAAACAATTTTATGGTTGGGGGTCACCACAACATGAGGATCTGTATTAAAGGGTTGCAGCATTAGGAAGGTTGAGAACCACTAGCTTAGAATATCACACACACACACACACACACACACACACATTAACAGAGGCTAAATATACAGAGAGCTATTCATCCAGTTAAAATATTTTTAAAGGAAGTTTGGCAAAATGCAAGGCTGGGAAGTGACAGCTCTGTGACAGATCTCTCAAATAAAAAAGATAACGATTGAGTCTTTATGTTACTTATGGAACAAAAAGTAGAAAGGAGCTGAGAAATAGGAAGACTCAATGCAGGGTTTAATGGTCTCATATCTTTAAGTTATTAAGCAAATATGGAGATTTATAGTTTTGTCTTGTGTTAGGGGAGCCAGAGACAGAGGGGAACACTCTTTCACTGAGAGAACTCTGCAACCAAAGAATGTCATGTTAGGGGACTGGAGATGTCTCATCCTCTAGAACAATTGTTCCACTTAGTGTGATCACATAGTGAGGATCCTTAGCAACCATGAAGAATCAAGGTAGGCATGCCCACCTTTAACCTCGGTGCACAGGAGGCAGGAACAAGGAAGGGGTCACTGGAGCAAGTTGGCTGGCCAAAACTTCAATTCCTAAGTTAGCTGAGAGACCCTACCTCCATATAGAAGTTAGAGAGCAGTGGAAGGGTCTCAAGATTGACCTCCAGCCTCTACACATATTTGTAGGTATGTATACATTCATGTACTAACATATGTGAGTCCACAAACATGTGACTACATATACACACATGCATGCATGCCCCAGACATGTAAAAAATAAATAAGATCAACTATAAAAATGACATTTCAAACTGAAATCTCGTACATGGAATGGAATGCCAAAAATGGAACCAATACATGTACTTAATACATTGCTCCAATGAGGCATTTTTTCAGGACATTGCAAAATGGGCAATGGGCTTGATACATGCATGTATCTGTGTGTGTGTGTGTGTGTGTGTGTGTGTGTGTATGTGTCTGTGTGTCTGTGTGTCTGTGTATGTCTGTGTATATCTGTGTGGTGTGTTTGTGTGTCTATATGTGTATATGTGGGTGGGCTGTCTCTATATGTGTGTATCTAGATGTGTATATGTGTGTATCTACCTCTATGTGTATATGTGTGTGCATCTATCTATATGCGTGTATGTGTGTATGTCTATACATGTATGTATCTATATGTGTGTATCTATAGACGCATGTCTATCTATTTGTGTGTATGTATTTGTGATTATCTTATTTAAAGTATGGTCCTTTGAATAAGAGCAGAGCATCTCAGAGAATGCTAAGTAAGATGCTTAAGGGATAGCCACTAGGAATGTTAACTAAAAATCAGATTCCCCAGCCTCACCCCTGTTTAGACTGACTACAGCCTTGGCACATGCGATTTTACACTGAGGCCTACTCATAGGATAGACAGCTTGTGAGAAATCAAGCGGGAGAAACATCATATATCAAAGGAATTTTAAAGAAATTTACATGAGAATGCAGAGAGATCAAGCCTCAGTAGAAGAGGTGATTTTTTTCAAAATGAAGATGCTTCTTTTCTTAAAGCAGGATAGTAAACAAGTTAACTACACATGTGTATATGAGAAAATCAGGGAGGGGATCAAAGAGTCACATAGGAGCACTATTCTGTTTCCAAGAGATAAATCTGGGCTTGAGGGATTTTTATGCTAGGAAATGAAAAACATCACCCACTTTTCTTCATATTTCCCCATTGGAGACATCCTTCTGTTTTTCTGTTGTTGTTGGTGGTGGGGGGGTTGTTTTTTGTTTTTATTTTTGTTTTTTGTTTTTTGTTTTTTGTTTTTGTTTTAATCTAGGGAGACCTGCTCGATGGTCCCAGAGGTGAGCTTCTGAAATTGCTGCTAGAGAGACGTTTTGTTCCCTCTGTATTCTAGAACTACCAGTAAGAGGTTAAATTCTAACCCCATTCAGTGGGAATAGAGATGGCATTTATAGGGGATTCAGCACTCTGCCACACTCAAGTTCTCAAGCAGACAATCCTTCCAGTCAATGGGACAGCCAGGGCCGGGGCCACTGTATTCAGTGTCACTTGAACAGTCAAACCCATATTTTCAAAGGGAAAAGATGAAATGGCCCACACCCCTTAGATCATATGGAAGTGCCAGTTCCTTGGAACAAGAACTCAGGTTTAAGTAGACAGAAACCTGCAGATGCAAACAATGCAAGAAACTCCACTGGGAGTTTCCATGGTGCCCACCATAATGATATGGGGTTGTCCCAACAGCACCTTCAAAAGAACTTTTAAGGAAAGCATATGAAAGAAAATGACAAAGAACTGAGTGAATCTGCTGTCCAGCTGTGAACACAGGAGGGTAAGGACATTTCTGTCTCTAATGAAATTTCCCAGAGCCTCATACATGTCTTAATTCTTGTAAGCATACATACAGGAATACATCAGTAAAGTGATTTGGAAAGGATAGAAAGTAAATCCACAGGAAGACAGGCTTTCCTAAACCTATCCAAAGATATCCCTGGTGAGACCCTTCTTCCTACCACATCTCACCAACTGGTTTCCTAAATATCATAGACCCCACCTTTCTGCACTTCTGCCCCAAGCATGGTGATCTAAGCCCCAGAAAACAAGAAAAAGAATCCTGAGGAGCTCTAAGTTCAATCAGACCTCTGACTTGTCAATCATGAGGTCTTTTAGCAAGTGAGAAGCTGACCAGCTAACCACAAACACAACACACACAGAGAGACAGAGACAGACAGAGACACAGACAGAGAGAGACATGGAGAGGGGAGAGAGAGAGAGAGAGAGAGAGAGAGAGAGAGAGAAGAAAGAAAGAGAGAGAGAAAGAGAAAGAGGAAGAGAGAAAGAGACAGAGAGAGAGAGACTTCTAAATAAATAAAGGAAGGAAGGAAAGAAAGAAGGGAGGGAGGAAGGACAAATAAACAAACCAAGGGACACATCTGTTTTTCTATAGAGAATACTTTTTAGTAACAAGATTATAATTTTAACTTTTCCTCACAAGTGTATCCCATCCCCTCACAAAGTGATTGACATTAGAAATGATTCTCAATAAATACTTGTAAAATATAAGAATCATTTAAGGACCAACAATCCACAAACCCCTGGTCCGGGTGTTAGAGTATTTCCTAGCCTTGGTTTCACTGTTTTTGATTTTGTGTGCCATGCCCCCCCTTATTGATCAAATGACATCTAATGAAGTTAAAAATGCCATCTAAAAAAGCAGATCCAAACATTTATCAAAACAAAACAAACAAACAAACAAAAAAGCCCAAAGGAATCCAAACCAAGAAACCAGAGTAAAGAATTTCTACCAAACTTCACTATGTTGTTTGTGTCCCTGGGGTTTTCTCAGCTGGGCATGGAGGCTAAAGCAGCTTCCAGAACAACTACGGAGGAATCCAGCTTCATAAGTTTCAGAGTAAAAAATGTTGAATCATAAGCCAGATAGAAGATTTACAGAAAATAACCAATATTCTTGTCAGCCCTGAAACCATCTACGCACAAACAACAAAAAATAGACTCTGTTGGTTATATTTATGTGTGTGTGTGTATGATGTATATGTATGTGCACATACATGTATACATACATATCTATATGTATATATACATACACACAAGTATGCATTACATACGTGTGTGTGTGTGTGTGTGTGTGTGTGTATAATAATCAGAGTAGAGTTGGTGGGACATGGAAGGATTTGGAGAGAGGGGATGGTACCTGAGAGTGGCTGAAGGGAGAAAAATGAAAGTGGTATAATTATATTATAATTTAAGGTGTTAAACAAACCAAAAACAATGAAAGAAAAAATACATTTAAAAATAAAGAAGATCTGAAATTGGCAATTGGTAGACAGCTCAGGGTGGTTTGGTGAGGAGGTAGGAGGAGGGTGGGGGAAGAATGTTAAAAATTCAAGATTGAGACCACCTGATCGTCTGGATACCCAGTGAGTACCACCCCAAGCTCCAACAGGGAGGTCCCAGCAAAGCTTCTCTGTCTTTTATGACAGCATACTCTTTCTCGGACTTATGAATCTCAGTACAGGACATCTGCCAGAAAGTTTCGATCATCAGTCGTTTACAGCAGCTAAACTGATGTCATGGAATGAATATAAATACCACCCTCGTGAATGTAAATGCTCCCCCTACACACGCACACACACACACACACACCCCAAAGGTTTGTGTCTTTGAACACTTGGCTGCCAGCTGCTGGCACTGTTGGTGGCAGGGGACGGGGTGTTATGGACCCTCTAAGACAGTAGGCTTAGCTGATGGATATAAGTCACTGGGAAAAAACCTTGAGAGTTACAGTGCGGATTTTGCCTCAGGACTCACCAAGATGGAAATAAGCCTCAGTAAATTTCTTGCTACCATCAGACAAGCTATGTCAACTGCCCAGCCTTCCCTACAATCCTGATACCCTTTGAACCTATGAGAGAGAAAATATCTTTCCTCTTCTATCTTCTTTGTTCAGGGTACTGTATCACAATGGTGAGAAGGTTAACTGATACATTGTTTGTTGCAAATCCTACAACTGTATCCTTGAGTATACTTAGGCTGGTCTGGATAGCTACTAAGTGAATCCACCTCTGTATCCAACTCTCACCCACTCCCACCTTCTCCATCTTCCCTTAAAATAGAGAAATATATCTACCAATCAGCTTCTGCAGTATGGTATGATAAACCTCTGGGTCTATTCTAAAATATATAAAATATACATAAACTTCTAAAGTGATCAAATTCTTAAGGTTTTTTTTTTCCCAGAAATTCCTTCTAAAAGAATGTATTAAGCAGGTTCTAGGGCATTTCATTCTATACAGGGACAAAGAATCTGAGGTCTTCAGCGTTCCGGGCACGTTCCTTCTATTTCTTCCTCACAGAGGTCGGCTCTTAATTTTTTTTTTTTCTGTTTCATTCAAAAAGCAATTCCGCCACCAACCTGAGGTTAGCTACATTAATCTAATGTCAACTCCATTATTGTTAATTATTTTATGGTGGCTATATTTTAACAGAAGGGGTACAAAGATCCCCTGTGTCATTTGATAGCCCACCATGAATTACATTGAAATAACCACATTGATTTCCAAATCTCAGCGAGCAACTAGGACATAATTAAACTTTTATCTCTGCAAATTTTGCTGCCTTAAAAAAAAAAAAAAACAAAAAAAAAAACTGGTTGCCTATTGTTAGTCGACTAATCTTATTTTGCTCCTTGGGTGGGCCTAAAATTTCATTCAATGCTTAGGAAATAAATTAAAATGAAAGACATGTAATATCTGGTCATTTCTCAAATAAGAATTTCCATTGGCATATTTTACCATGTTCGCTTCCCCCCTCCCCATTTTCTATTTGACTTTAATAAAGCTATACTCTATTGAAGTCAAATGAAAGTGTTCCTCTGAGCTCTCGGAGTTAAATTAAAACAGTTATAAATCTGAAGAAGCAGCCATTTAAAGACCCTGCTTGACCTAACTCTGAACAGAAGAGATAACCTGTAGCAACGGAGGAAGTCGGCTCTGGAGGGACCACTCTGTAAAACCCGTGCTGCGGGCTGAAGGCTCTCCTCTTCCCTAATCCCACCCCGGCTCTTCAAAGTTCTCATCTCTCCCTACTCCCTCCTTACCCATTGCTATAGGCCTTCAACTTGATAGGAGATTTTCTCCAGACTCTTGGAAATGGTTTCTTTCATCAAAACAGAAAAAAGAAAAGGGGGGGTGGGGGGGAACCCTTGCCAGTGGAAATGCGGTGTAATGAAATAAAGAAAAGACAGGCTGAAAACAAACCAGGTCATATTCCCATTGTTGTAATCTGTGCCTGAAGTTCTGAGGTGTAAGAGATGGACGGCTAGGACTGAGCCCGTGTAGGGTACTCATTTCAGGTTCAAAAGACACATGGGTGATAAAGAGTAAAAAATAAAATCAGTCCAAATGCATTTGTGAGAGAGTCAACATGGAGCTCTTTCACAGAGACCATCTTGGGGTGGCTGCTTTCCCAAGTTGCTCTTGACCCAACTCTACTCCTTACATATGCGCAGACCCCCTCTCTCTAATTTGCTGTGATTCAGATTATCAGGATAGCAGCCTGGGATATGACAATCCCTCCATTTCTCCCAGAGTCCCACAGGGTTAGCTGTAGCCCAGCACCACAGCCCATTATGATATTTTTTTTTGGTGAGCTACAAGTGTGGCTAATAGGCACCTCCCTTTTAACTTTCCAAATCATTTTCCCAGGGAGACCGATTTCCTGCTGCTCCCAGAGGACCACACTGAAATCCATAAGGATGGAGACCCAAATCAAGGCCTCTCACTTATCCAGAGAACCAGGGGAGGGCACAGATTCCGCCAAGCTGTCCTGGTGTCACTCTGTACCCTGAACAGACTCAGCTGTACAACAGACTGACATTTTCAAAGAGTAGCTAAGGTTTGCCCTTACCTATCTGGTCAGTTGAGACACTCTAAAACTCAATACTTCAGGAAAGGGTGACAGGCTTCACTGAAGGATAGAAGAAAGATTTAAAAGGGGCTTTTTATAAAAAGCCTTTCTTTACAGAATGTGTGTGTCTGGTTGCGAGTGCCACCGTGATGCATTTGGAGGTCATGGAACAACTTTTGGGAGTTGGGTCTCTTATTTAGAGGCCCCAGTAATCAAACTCCGTTCCTTGGCCTAGCAGCTTTACCCATTGAGCCATCTTGACTTAGTGCTTTTAGATCCCAGTTTGCCTTTCATTTATGGAGTTAAATATAAGGAAGATGACAACTGTGTGGCGACCCAATGTAAGAAAAGCTATGCCGTGACTGCAAAATCAGAGCCATGGCAGGAAATCACAGGGTCCTTAGAATCAGGCTAGGGGGAGCTGTGCATTGACGCAGAGCCACCTCAGAAAATCCCTCCACACCCCCTGATGGTGGCAGAAAGAGGTAGGCTCAGAAAGAGAACCAGAGGAGTGACCTCCATTTACCTGTTTATACAGTGAGGTCTCAGAAGTAGACATCACTTGTTATTTAAAAAGATAATGACAGCAACGTCTCTGCCACAGCAGGTTCATAATTCACACTGCTTCTTCCTCCAGTACTCTCCTTCTGCAAATCTGTCAGCTCATCACAGCCTCTAACAGGAGTCCAGAGTTATCTATTTATGTGGTGACAACAAGGGCCCAGACATTGCAGAGGAGATGCTGAGGTCGACCAGAACTCCATCTCCTATCAGGGCCAGCCCATCTTGGCTGTTTCTCTGTGGTAGAAATGTGAAGACATGGCCCTTGTCTAGAAAGTACTTTACTTGTGCTAAGCTGACCCGGTCCCTGTGTTGCTCCACTGTAGCTCAAGCCCGGTGATTTATAGGATCTCCCAGATCTTTCTTTCATATTTAAATACCTTTATGCAAATGCATACCAGCAGCACAGCAGAGGAGAGTTTCATATTAAGCCTCTGTATTATTCACATACAAAAATTCCATTTAAATCTCATTAAGCCTGTAACATAAATCCAAACAAACTAGAAAATGCCCTGACAAGGTGGAAAAGTGACATATGTCTTCCAGTCCCCTGGCAAAATAACAAAGAATTTTTAAAAATAAAATAAAAGGAAGAAATGATGGTGGTACTTCCCAGTTGGGGCAACCTGGAGATGGACACATCTGTTACTTGGCTGCCTCTAACTGCTGGCCGCCTCATGCTTTTATCTCAATAGCATTTAAATGAAGTATTTGTCAGCAACTGTTTCTGGTAATGTGAGTATATGATTCACTGAGGCCCATAGCTGAGTTTCTGGAAACCCAGCAGCATCCTGGGAATATCCTAAGAAGTCTGTCTGCTAACAGCATTTTTTTTTTATTTCCCTCTAGGCATTTCTAGAGGTTCGAGATATAATTTATCTGTCATGTAGTATTAACAATATTCCTTTCAGAGACTTAAAGATTAGCAAGGCCCCTGAGCCACCAAACACTGAATGTCCTTCATGTTTCCACGGCTCGTCTCTAATCCAGTTTTTCCTTGAAAACAATTATCATAATATCAGAGGTTTACATGGGCTTTACAACAACACCCCACACTCCTTATGACCACCTCTAATTGCCAATTAGTTTAGATTATCATTCTACTGTGTGTTTGAGGTAAAGACTTGGGAACTGGGGAGGAGCTGGTCCCTTTTTACAGTTGCATTATGGGTCTGATCGCCTTGCTTGATGTGAACTAGCACAAAATCAGACTGGCTCTGTGGATGACAGATGACCAAGTCATAATCACTTGTGGGTTTTGTCCTAGAGAGCAATGTAGATTGGGGCTTGGCTCTAAGCAGCTGGTGGATTCCCTCTGAAGACTGAACAAGAGTATCCTAAGAATCGATGAGGCCTTGATTGTGCAAGTAAATTGCACCTGCGGCCTTCAGAGATGCCGCCAGGAAAGGTAGGTTTGTTCCGAGGTCCAGGGCTAAGCTCTGTTCTGTGACCATCAAACACAATAGACAGCAGTTTTCCATCTCTGCCATATCAGAAAAGGATGCAGAAAATGACAATAAGAGCAGAGAAAGAAATGGAATGACTAAATAAGATGATGTGACCCAAAGACACATACATGTCTGCTGCTCAACAGGCACTGGTTCACATTTCCCTGTCCCAGCAAGACTTCAATGAAGACCATAGCCATCTTGGTACCACAGACAGTCAACTGTGTTGGTGCTTCGTGTCTCAGACTGTGGTTGGACACATGCTCCATGGCCACCTGCCCGAGTTAGGTATTAGATCCTACTAAAGAATTTGAGGTTCACTCTTGCCTGACAAGTTATGAGGATAAGATTGACTTTAAGGGCTGAGCACATAGGACAGGTTAAATGGTGGCAAATATTATCACTGTTCTCTATCTTCAGTTCTCTATTTGGGAAAGTTAAGAGTGCTAGTTTTGCTTGCTAGAATATAGCATGTTGTTTGGCTGAAAAGTGATGGGTAGAAAAGGCCTTCTCTTTCAAAAATAGGTCATTGAGATAACATTGACATAAAATCTGTATGTTAAGAATAAAATATGATAAATATAAATATAAAAACAAATATATAATAAATATAAACATAAAAACAAATGTCTACATCTATAGTCACTACCTCACAGAGATATTTCTCCTTAATCCCCACCCCCGGATAATTGTTGCCGTGGTTACAGGCTTTCAGCCAATATGAATTTGGTTCGCCCTCTCTAGAATTTTCTACAAACAGGCTTATGCAATATGGCTTCTTTCATTCAGCATGCTGATTTGCAGATTTATTTCTTTCATTTTTTTCTGTTCATAACAGTATTTTGCTCATTGGTACCCCCATAGACATTAGAGTTGTTCTGAGGATTTATCATGACAAAATGGATGTTCAGAACCTTTTGGTTCGAACCTTTGCATGGATGTATTTCTCCTTGTCAGCTGGATGGTTGAGTGCTGAACTTTTATTCCGGTGTGATGATGTAAGCATGTATGTACACATATTTGGTGCATGTGTAGGAGACCAGGGGTTGACATTGGCATCTTGTTCTCAGTTGCTTTTGGATCTTGTTTGTGAAGACAGGCTCTCTCACTGAATCAAGAATTCCCCATTATCCTTGCAGCTAGACTGGCTTACCAGCAAGCCCTCAGGAGGGATCTCCCTGTCTCTTCCCAACTCTGCTAGCACCAGCCTTATAGACACCTGTTGCCACAACTGGCTTTTAATTGAGTGCTAGGGTCTGAATTTAGGTCTTCATGCTTGAGCAGTAAGTACCACCCACTGAGCAATCTCAGTGGGTTTAACTTTGTAACAACAGCAAGGATGCTTTCTGAAGTTGTAACATCTTACATTGCCAAAGGCAGTGAACAGAGACTGTGGTTCCTCTATTTTTCCTTGATATGGTCGATCTATTTTTCATTAACTGGTAGGATGTAGCCCTCGCTGCATTTTTGCTGGTGACCACAGCAACAAGCATTTACTTCCTGTCTTTATTTGCCATGTATTTGTCTTCTTTGGTAAATTGCTTATTCATATTGCTACCCAACCCAGGTCAGGAAGCACATCCCTCATAAAGACCAACATCTGTGAGAAAACTACTGTGAGGCGGGAGGGAGGACTTTTTCCAGTGGCCAAAGAAGAGTAATTTGTGAGCACAGCTCTTTCTCTCTCTGAAAAGTAACCTAGGCAACTGTTAGCATCATAATTCACACATCAGAGGAGTTATCTTCAGCAATGGCAGAGGACACTAATAATGTATTACCCAGCTGTATGCCCTCCAGAGTTTGAGGTCTTTAAGTCAGTGAAGAACAAATGAAGCCGGATGGTTTATCTGAGTTTTCCTTGGTAAGGATATCTATGGCCCCATTTTTTAATTGGATTGTTTTCTCAGCATTGTGATTCTGAGAGTTCTTGCTGCAGGTTGTTTGGGTTCTTTTTCACACATGTATTTTGTAAACATTTCCTTCTAAGCTGTATGGCTTCATTTCATGCTGGTAATGAAAACCTAAACTGGTCAGTTCAGCTTATGAGTCTGTTGGGCAATAAAGCCTGTCTTTGTTGAAATATCTAAGAAATCTCAGACCAACTCAAAAGCACAAAGATTTCTTCTTCGTTTGATTTGTTCCTTGGGCGTTTTCCAGCTTTGCTTTACATGTAGGGTTACATTTCATATGGAAGAGTCTCGAGACCCTGGCAAGTCTTCAAGTTTACTGGTCTTGGTTTCTTGATGTCTTTGCAATATCAACGGTGATGATATAAGGAAAGGAGAATCACATTCATTTGAAGAAGGCAAGGTGCTGTGTGTGCTACCTGGAGACTCATGGTTGGCAGTTTGGTCTCCCAAGCTTGGCAAGAGATTTAGAGACCTGCGTCAGGTAGAACCCAATGGAAGGTCATCACTGACTCTCATTCCTGTCTTCCTGATGTGCCACATGAGCCCCTCCCTCAAACAAGTCTCTCCACTGTGATGAATGGATGGAGCGAGCCTGCTGCTGTTTGTATTTTTAGCCTCTAAGACTATGAAGTAAATTATATTATACAATATCCAGCCTCATATATTTCATTAGAGTAACAGAAAACAGTCACTAATACAGAAGAATTAAAAAAAAAATGTTGTTTTGAATACATTTGTGTTGAAGATACTATCAGAGGATGTGAAATTTTGTTGAGTGAACTGGTATAAGAGAGAAGTAACAGAAAATTCTAGATTACGTCTTGATCAAAAGAAGTATCTCACAGATCAGAGTAAGAGGAGATAGAGGAGAAAGATAATTTTGGGGAGAGGGATGAAAAAAAGGGGGACGGAATTCTAAGATCCCTCTGGTGGTTTGAAAGATTTATAGACAAGCAGTTAGAAATTTTTAATTCTATAAAAGGCAAGTTTAAAGAAATACATAAACATAAGCAAGTGAAAAATAATATAATTACTAATTCCAGGAAAAATTCTGAGACAGAAATCTAATAATATTGTGCCACACAGCATACAAATATAAAGCACTTACCTATTCATAATAATGTAAAAGCTGTCAGATAATTCACCAAAAACGGGCTACAATTCAATGCAGAGAATGGCTTCCCAAGAAGGAATTGTAGACAGGTTAATTCCTCAGCTATCATTGGAGAAGAGTATGAGTACAGTTAAATTAAAACAGAAACACAGCCATAATTCTTAGAAATATAGGGCTGGGATATAGCTCACTGGTACGGTACTGGCCAACCACTGGGAAGGCTCTGGATTTGATCCCTGGTACCAAGCGACAACAAAGGAAAAGGCACACACCTGTCATTCTTAACAAGTATAAATTGATGAACTAGTGCCTTCTGGTGTGTCAGACGGGAGCCGGAAGTGGACTGATCCCAAGGATTCCCTACAGAATAAAGACGTGAAAAAATGGAAAATATTTTAATTGATTGTATGTATTTTATTATGAATATTTTAATTTTTTGATATTTTCTAAAAGGTTAAGTCTTTCTTGTCAGTGAATCTCTCAGAGCTAGATCCTCAGGCTAAAGAAAATCCACAGGAAGACATGGCCACCCAGAGAGAGACAGAGAGCAGCCCTTAAACCGCTAGGCTATCTGCTTTGGGTGGGAGGAGCATTCACATTCCACCCCTGTCTAAAGGTTTTGACTTCCTTTCCCTTCTGCACGATCTTCCCCGCTCTTCCCCCCCCCCTCCCTGCCCCCCAAAGAGTCCCTGAGAGGTCACTCTAAAGTTGGAATAGATCCCAGCTTTCAAAGGGAAAGTTAGGCGGCTGACAAGCTCAAATGCAAGAGGTAAAGTAGTGGGAGTCAGGGGACCCCACAGTGCAGCCACAGGCTAAGCCAGGTGACATGGCCCACGACAGACAGGCCTGGCTGCTGCAGACAGGGGCGGCTCCCTCAGGGCTGCTGAGCCTGAGCAATGGTGACAGCCTGAAGGAAGCTGCCTTGGTCTTCTCTGGCCATTCTGTTGGGGGGCGGGAAGCTGTGTTGGTAAAAACAGCCCAGCTCAGACAATGCAGCAGCTGCCTTGACTAAGAATAGAATGCCGTGTTTGATTTGAATTAGCCATTTGAAACAAGAGCAAAACAGCTCCAAGAGCAGCGCCATCTGTTTTCCTTTAAGGCTCGGTCATAAATAACGAGATGAAAATACATTTCCTGCTCTGGATTTGTGACCTGAGTTGCCTCCCACCTGTTGTCACTGACCACGGCTGCTTTAAGTGCACGTGACATTAATGGGCAGCTGTTGGCTGTGAGGATGGACTTTGTGGTTGGTTGGGATCGGGTTCTTGGTTTTCTTCCGTTTAACGTCTCTGCTCATCGCGGCTCCTTTATTTCACCCTCATTGTTAAAGGGGAGATATAAATGAAGTCTTCTCTGCATTACCGTTTAGAACAACAACTCACACATCGAATTACCAAACAGCGGCCTGCGATCAAACAGCAAAACTGACAGGCGATCTTCTGCAGGAGAAGGGACTATCAGAGTCCGGGTCAAGGCCATGGAGGAAAGAGAAGGAACATGTGTGGCCAACCATTGCTCAACACACAGAGACCTATAAACCTGGGAGGGAAAAAGCGAGGGAAGGGAGAAAGGGAGGGGAGGAGGGAGTTCGAAAGCAGGGAGTGGTTCAGTCCATAAACTGCTTGCCACACAACCTTGAGGATCTGAATTCACATCTCCAACATCCATTTAAAATAGCTGGGCTCACACCCATTGTTAGCAGTCAGGCATTTCCACCTCAGGATCCTAGTGGCAGCTGTTTACATCATCGCCCACCAAGTACACCAGGTGCTGCTCATAAAAGGGCCCCACCCTGACCTCTCCTCACCCTCATTATTTGTTGTGTGGTGGTGTGTTGTGTTGTAGTATATATATATATATATATATCTCCCTGTCTTGTTCATTTTGTTCTCTCTCTCTCCTCCCCCTTCCCTCCCCCTTCCCCTATCCCTCCCCTCCCCCTCTCCCCTCTTTTTCCCTGTCTTGTTTGTTCTGTCTCACTCTGTGTCTCTCTCATTCTCTGTCTTGTTTGCTGTCTCAGTCTCTGTCTCTCTCTCATGTCCCCACTCTGATTTGGCCTTTCTCGTTTTCTCCCTCCCCCAGTAAACCTCTTGCCCTAGATCTGTTTTCCTAGTGTGATTTCTCAGCAGCACGCCTTGGCATGGCCCACCAAATGTATCCCCTACACCTCACATTTTATCCCAACACCTATAATCCCAGTCCTGGAGGGTTTGGTATAGGAGAATCACTGGTAATAGCTGGTCAGTCACAGTAGTCAAATTGGTGATCTCCAGGTCAAAGAGACTCTATTTCAAAGAAATAAAGGTGGTGGAGGTAGGAAGAGTATCGAATCACCTGACATTAAGCTCTGACCTCCTCATGAATGTGTACCATGTGCAGGTAAACACTCATATACATGTGAACACACAACAATATACCATAGATGACATGTGAGCACACAACACACACACAATAGACATGTGAGCACACAACACACATTCTCAATCTCTCTCTCTCTCTCTCTTGCTCGCTCTCGCTCTCAGTTCTCATTTATGCTGCAACATTTTGCTTCTTTGATAACTCAAACGGGAAGGACCATGAAGGGTAGTGGAGGGGTGTGTACCAAGCTGGGTTGGCTACCAGTCTAGCTAGAGAAGCATCTCGACGACAGACATGCAGACACGCACTGTGACAGGCTGGGGTTTTACGACAGTGCTCCATGAGAAAAGCTGCACCAAGAGGCAAACATCTCCATGTGCTTCTGCAGCCTCTGGGTTTTTTGGCTTTAGTTCTAGGGAAGGAACCTAGGACCAAGCTCGTGCTAGGCCAGTTCTGGCCCTGAGCCTCATGCCTAGCCTACTAGCCTGTTCTGTAAGGAATGGGTTTGAAGCCAAAGACAGATGTAACAAAGGAAATGTTAGAAGGAGTTATCTGTCAGTTAATGAAGGTGTTGCCTTGGAGACCTGGAACAGACGCTGGGTTCCTGGAACACTAGACACATGGCGGTGAGGGACCCGGAGTGCAGAACAGAGCACTGTCATCAAGGGGAAGCTAATATAGATCTGGGAATGGCTTGGCAGGGAAATGAGTTGAGAAGGTGCCTGCTCAGCCAGTGCTTAGACTGACATGGGTGTTCCTATCCTCGGTTTCAGCACAGGTAGACTTGGAAATGTGTGAGCAGATTCATGTTTCTTTTATTTTTTTTCAATGCTATTTAAATACAAAACAACAAGGAAACACTGTAGGCATAAATTTTTTGCAACCCACTTTTAATAAGGGCTCAATCTCTCCTCTAGCCCACCACTCAGCAGAGGTAGTGGAAAGAAAAGTTATTAAGATATGAGGGAGGTGAACCTGTTTGCAATAGTTCCTGGGGGCAAGCTGATCTTCTTTCTTAGTAGTTCAGTCCTGTAGCAAACACCAAATACAAGTCAGCAGCTGCAGACCAGTCCTCTAAGCAGGCAGATAGCACATATAAAAAGTCCTTTCTGCAGGTAGATACCAGGCAGGAACCAGCAGCTGTAGTTCAGTCCTGAAGAAACAACAGACTCGAGAAGGTGACACTGAGGAAGCAGCAGCCTGCCGCAGGAACCTCACTAGAAGTTCTTTGTTGACTTTCTCTCTGGCATCACTGGTGGAGATCAATGCTGTGTATGTTGAACCAATACGTGGATGTCCTTAGTGAAGAATATCAAGGCGGAACAAACCAAACCAATGCTCTGTGCTCATTTCCCACTGTCTGTGGCATCATATTTATATTCCTTCATCATGGGTCCTTTCATGTGTCTGCTATCCTTTCACCTGTGTCTTTCTTCAGGAAAACATTCTTTCATGTGTTTGCTTTAGCAAGACATCCTTTCACCTGTGTGCCCCAGCAAAACATCATTTGATATAACTGGCTTTCCAAAGAAACCAGAAGTTTCCACCTCAAAACACCATCTTCACTTGTTTCTCTATGTACATGGACTAGCCCCTTCTTCTCAGTGGTCCTCAGTCTACCTCTTTATCTCACCCCTGACGGCACAGTGTCTCATTGTCACCAGCTGCCACCCATCAGTACGCACTTAAACCGAGCTGCTTGCCCTTCAAGGCAAGACCTCACTCTCTCTCTCCTTGAGTGGTCCCTAGCCTCAGAGAAGGGCCGTGTGGAAACCTGGAGAACAACTGTGCTCAGCACAGGGTGCATACTGAGCCATCCTTGGGGACAGTTAGGAGGTGTCCCTAAAAAGTCTTGAGACTTCAGAGTGATACAATCTTGAATCTCCCAGCCAGTGACACCTGCAGTGATTTGACTCTGGAACCCCGTCAGGCTTGCTTCTGACAGATATCTAAACTTTGCTGGAGACCACTCAGAAAAAAAAAATAATAATCACTAACCGAAACCTTGTCAAATTCAGAAAATCACATCTGAACATGGCACTCATTGCCCTCACCACTCTGAACCAGACATGCAATTGTTGTTTCTACCTCTGTTTTATATTCCTCATGGCTGGCATCTTCTTGCACATGCATTTCAAAATAATATTCACAGTTATTACAATCCATGTTGTTCCGCTTCTAGGAATTATACCAGGTGTTTTGCAGACTCAGTAACAGTCCCTAGGAAGTAGGTAATGCCAGTCCCATTTTACCAGAGAGTAGAAACAAAGAAACAGCAAGGTCTAAGTAACCCATCTGTTACATCAAAGAGCTGTGGCTCAGTGCTGAGTCTGGATAGAATCTTCTATGATGCTATACGTTGTATAAGATCAATCACTCCTGAGATTCAGGGACTCTGGCATAGGACTGGGCTCTGCATGGATCTGTTGACTGTCTGCTGAGACTACCCTAAAACCATCAACAAACAGACCTACTACAGATTCACAGGAGTCTTAGAAACATCAGTATATAACGTTTCTCTCAACTCTCTTTTTAAAAAGAGAGCCTTCAAATTTTTTATTAAAGGAAACTATATACCTTCTAATTCCAGAAAAGCCACTGATTATTCACTCAAACATGTTGGGACCCATGATCATGAACTAGCATAATTAATAAAGGGTAGGCATATTTAGTAAAAAT
The DNA here is from genome assembly GCA_021653895.1 of Mastomys natalensis. NCBI lineage: Eukaryota > Metazoa > Chordata > Mammalia > Rodentia > Muridae > Mastomys > Mastomys natalensis. The sequence continues at coordinate 810,347 of JAJTUV010000171.1, read as the reverse complement.
AATGTTAAAGGTTCCCACATATAAGATAAGACATGTCAATTGCTTTCAAAAATTGTCTGGTATGTGGGATATACCTAGGCCTTGTAAAAGCAGGGCCTGCACACAAGAAGAGGGCATCAGATCTTATTAGAGATGGCTATGAACCACTATGTGGTTGCTGGGATTTGAACTCAGGATCTCTGGAAGAACAGCCAGTGCTCTTAACCTGTGAGCCAACTCTCCAGCCCCAAGCCCTTTTTTCTTATTGCCTTTTAAATGAACCTTTGGGTTGATCACTTCAATGACTGCTTTGTTGTTGTTTTCTTTAATTTTGTATTGACACGGGTCTCATGGAGCCCAGTCTCCCCTCATGTTCCTGACATTTCTGTATTGGTTAAGTTTCTGTTACAGTGATAAAACTCCATGATCAAAACAAAGTATACAAGGAAGAGTTTGTTTGGGCTTGTGGTTCCAGAAAGAGTCCATCCTGGCAGAAATCACCAGGTATGACAGCAGGGCAGGGAGCAAAGAGCATGTATCCCAACTGTAAGCTTGAAGCAGAGAGAGCAAACTGAGAGTAGGGCGAGGCTCTCAAAAGTTGCTCTGGTGCTATATTTCCTGCAGCAAGGCCAAGCCTCCTGCAGCAAGGTCAAGCCCCCTGCAGCAAGCCCATGCCTCCTAAAACCTCCCAAAACATCTCAACCAACCAAGGAATAAGTATCTACATGCCTGAGCAAATGGAAGACATTTCTCAACCAAACCACCACAATCTTGAACATCTCCTTCTGCTCCACCTCCAGATGCTGAGAATATACCTATGAGCCACCGCACTCTGTTTTAGGTAGGACTTGAACCCCAGATTTCATGCATGCTAGTCAAGCACCCTGCAAACTGAGCAGCATCCCTACCCTTGATGGCTATTTTTACATCATAAAATAGTCTCTACGTCTCAGTCCTTCAGACCGTTCAGACTGGTTTTCTCCTCATGTATAGGGAACGGAGAGCCAAAAGCTGTTCAGTGATTCTTCACTGTAAACACCCCCAGCCCCCACCTCCCACTAGTTCATCTTTTGTACATGGAGTAGGTTGTCAAATATAACAATGCTGTTGCTTTACTTTGCTCTTGACAATCCTCTGCCTGTTAAGCCTTCCTCATGCCCCCACCTCCCTCAACTCTGTGCTGAGGTCTGTCATCCGTGAATTTGACCCAGTCTCCCTCTATACTCCCTATACCTGCCTCTTACCTCTAAACTGCATGTAACCCACATGGAGCTAAGCATTCCAACTACATGCTGCAACCAAGAGAGAAGATAGATTTTGTTGTTGATGTCTTTCTTCTGTGACAGCGTCCTTGACAGGGCAGATGTTCGTGAGTTGGCACACTCACTGGCATGCTCACTCACTGGCACACTCACTCACTGACACACTTACTGTCATGCTCACTCACTAGCACACACTCACTGGCACACTCAGTGGCACACTCACTGGCACACTCTTGCTGGCACACTTGCTGGCACACTCACTGAAATACACACTCGCTGGCACACTCTTGCTGGCACACTTGCTGGCACACTCACTGCTTATTAGAACTTATTACATTTGACTTTCCATTTGTATTAAAGATGTCACGGCATACAGAAGAAATATTCTCCCTGGTCATTGCTAGGGAATCAGTGTGCTTTATAAAAGTGATGGTTATTCTTTACGGTATGATCATGGCTCATCCTCTGCTGAAGACTTTCTGTCTGTTTTCCTGGCATGGTTAGGACCACCTGGTCTTCATAGTCACTTTTCGGGCCTCATGATCACTTTTTGTCTGGCTTGGTTCCATCTTAGCATACATAAACCAGGTCTTCTATTATTGGTAAAAATAAAAAGATCATGGTTACATAAGCAATGGTTACTTTTTAAGATAAAAGAAAAGTGAGGGTTAAGGAAAGGATTTCAAAGTTAATTTACCAAAATCCGACTCCATCCTTGCCCTACGAAGACTGAAATAAAGCACTAATTACAAAAGGATTAACACTGTTCTCCATGGTAACACTGGAGTCTTCTGTCAGTGGAAGGTGATGGCAATATTTGCATTTATCCACGAGCACAGGATTCACAGATTATGAGTAAAGTCTTAACAGTCTACGCAAATAAAGTGAAGAATCCTCAGAAAAGACAAGGGCTGGCTTGCATGGTCTAAAGAGAACTGGACCATTTTGAAACCAGAAACTCCTCACTCGGTGCCCTGCAGATGCTGGTAAGGGTGCTGGGAATGTGTTGACTGGCGGCATTTTTTCTGCTGGCAAGGAACTGGCTTCTCTGCATGGACAAATGAATCCAATAACGCTGTCCAAAAAGGAAAAAGATTTTCTTATTATGCTGTGCTATACACTCAGCCTTCCCTCACCACTGCCCACTCAGATGGCTGTCAAGTTTCAGCCTGAACAGAACGGCTCACTGAAAGAGTCATAAATAAACACCATTTCTCTCCCTGAATGATTCAACATGTTGTGCCCATGTTGAACCAGAGCATACTACTAGCGTGGTCAATTTTAGTTATAAACAGAGTTAACATTTTTCATGGTTTTTTTTTTTTTCTTTAACATTCTCCCTTAAATTCTGACACCAACTTTCCTGAGTTGGCCCTGAAATTCCAATTTCTGTGGAATGCTATGACTCCTTATAAAGCCTGGTAAACATGGAGATACCAGGGCCAGCAGAAAGAAGAAAAGGATTTCTGGTTAGCACTCATATGTTTGGTGGAATTTTGCTGTCCCTTTCACGTTTGTTCCCTTCTCCCATGTAGGTCAAGATGTCGGGACATAAGGAACCTTTTACATGCCGATAACCTTGAAAGATGAATGGAAGACCATCCAAGCCCTTTCTTTAAAGGTTCATTTTTCTTCCTCAAAAAAAAAAAAAAAAAAAAAAAACAAAGAACATTTGATTGAAAATAAAAGAGAGTTGTCAAAAGTGCTGAATTCTACCACATGTTTCCCAAGGTGTGAGGTCTGAGGTGACAGGAGGGGACATTGAAGCACCATTCTGTAGGTTTGACATAGCAAGAACAGTGCTAACTGATTGCCATTATTATAGTCTCCCCGGTCACAACCATGATACTTGCTATTTATGGCAAGGCACAAAAGGTCTCCCAGATGTAATTAAGGTCACTAATCAGTTGACCCTAAATTAATCAAAAGAAAGCCTATGTGAGAGGTCCCCGTTAATCACATACCACCTTTAAAAGCAGGGAGCTTTCACGACTGTTGCCAGGAGAAAAAGTAAGAGACGTACAAGCTGGCTAGGACTCTCTGTGGCTGACATGGAGGGCACCATGTATCCAGAACATGATCACATCTACTTGGAAGAAGAGGGCTCCAATAGTGAGCAAAGCCAAGAGCTTACTTACAATTGCAAGGACCTGAGTTCTGTCCATGAGTGGAAGGAAAGGGAAATGAAATCTTTCTAGAACCTTGATGAATAGCTAGCTGACCTCTTTACTTTGGTGGTGTAAGCAGAGAACTCAGTTGTATTGGACACACATGTCTGAGCCGGAGAAGCAGAAGATAACGACGAAGGAGAGACTCCCTCTTTTATGTTTGCCCTGACGGGATACACAACAATGAAAGCAAATGCTTGTTGAGTGGCCTGGAACTCTGCAGAAGTTACCCACAGTTCTGCCCGAAACGCTTTTCCAGAGCTGAGGATGTAGCTCAGTTGACAGTCTGCTTGCCTGACATGCATGGAGTCCTGGATTTTGTCCCCAATGCCAACATAAACTGGATGTGGTGGTGTACACGTGCAATCCCATCACTGTGGAAATGGAGGCAGGAAGGTTGCTATAGTGGAAAGTACTTAAGAACCTGTCTCACAATAATACATACATACATACATATATACACACACATACATACATACACACACACATAATAAAGCTTTCAAAACCAAATTATACTCATAGATCTCCAAACCAAACTATACTCATTGATTGCTAAGTGTATCTTTTGCTTTCTCCGACCTACTCCTCAAATCTTCTAGAATTATTCTTTTCTATTCTACCAAGTTTTTTTTTTAAAAAAAACCAACTAATATCCCATAGAATAAAAGGGCCTTCCACAGCCTGTAATTTTGTCTCCAAAATCAAGTACTTTTCACGTGCATAATTTATTAACAATTAATCTTCTGCCACTTTGTGGGCCCTTTTCCTACAAGGTCTAAATCCTTATTTGATTACTACTCATTTCTTCTTGATTAGCAGGACTCGGAAGGAAAGGGCTACGTTTAGGTCCCAAGCTACGCGATCCATGCCTTGCACATCATAGGCACCCAACAAATATTTTGTTCATTTGTTTTGTTCTAAAGCATTGCTCTTCAATGTTAATGATACGAAATGACACCAAGCGTCCAAAGCAAGCCTCATTAGCCCAGCAGTGGGAAATCTCAACAGTGACCTAACCCACATTCCATTTGGCCTTTAACTGCCATGAACCCTGAGCACACTTAAACTGTCAAAATTAAAAACGCAACTGCAAAAAAACAAGATAATCACAGAAAATAATTTTGCCCAATTGATTTGTGTGACTTTCAATGACATTGTTAGCACCCGACTTATTCCCTAAACTGCCAACTTCTGTAGCAAGACCCAGTCTTAACTGTATAGGATAGTTCACACTGAGTGCATTGCTTACATGGATGTACGGAAGAGTGGGAAGTATTAGAAAGTATCCTGAGTTTAGAACTAAATATTTTTTAACCATTAAAAATGATCAACAAATCAGTCAAGGGCAAGAGATAGCAGCAATATGGTGGGATTTGAGATAGTCCCTTGAAAAAGAAGCAGGATTTTAAACCCTAGTTAAGAGAGCCACTAAGTTCAACGAATCTGTTTTTCACTCTCAGGGAAGAGCAACAAGAATGTAATTTGGAAAACTAAATGGAAGGCAACGTGGCCACAGTTCAGTGCGGCCTTCTGAGGCAAGTGCCCGCCTCAGAGCAGCACACTGCCTTCTCACTGTAGGAAACCTGAACTTGACACCACTGAGTACATGAGTGTGTGTGTCTGAGTGTGCATATATCTCAGTGTGTCCGAGTGTGTGTATCTGAGTATATGTCTGAGTTTGGGTGTGTGTGTGTGTGAGTGACTGTATGTGTGTGTGTATGTGTGTCTGAGTATATGCGTGTGTATGACTGAGTGTGTATCTGAGTATGTGTCTAAGTATGTGTATGTCTGAGTGTGTGTGTGTGTGTGTGTGTGTGTCTCTATGTGTGTCTGTGTATCTGTGACTGTGTGTCTCTATGTGTCTCTGTGTGTATTTGTATGTATATGTTTGTGTGTATATCTATGTCTGTGGTTATCTGTGTGTGTGTGTATCTGTGTCTGTGGTTTTCTCTCTCTTTCTCTGTGTGTGTGTATGTATATGTGTCTATGTGTCTGTGTGTGTATTTGCATGTGTCTGTATGTATATCTGTGTCTTTGTGTGTGTGTGTGTGTGTGTGTGTGTGATCATGCAAGCATGACTTCTAACTGACTCTAGAACCTTCAGTCACACTTTATTATTGAACCAATCCTGTCCAAAGCTATGCAGCTGGAATATGGAACTTCCGCTATCCCCTCTCTGGTCAAAGACAGTCTTCCCTTCAACAGGCAGTTAATGACTGTCCCAGGACCCTGTAGTGAGTCACCTGTTTCTATGAGAGTTCTGTGGCAGCGATGGGTCCATACCACAGTGTTCTCTGGCTTTTACTGAGACACTCAGTGTTCAGACAAATCCATGTCCTGAACCCCAAGTCTCTACCTGCCTCCGGGATAGCAGTAACAAGCACACCTACCTCCGGGAGCATGCGAGCACCACACCTAGAACCCACAGTATGTCGAGGTTTGCAAATATGCAAAGTACGTGTGTCAGCAGAGACAGCATCATAAAGGTGGCCTCAATAACCATCCTCTGCACACAAAACTCAGCTTCGGTCATCATTATGGACTACTGAGCACTCGCTGGGGCCCACACTAGAGGAAACATGGCTAGATGAATAAATGATGGTCTTTGGCCCAAAGAGTTGACACCATAGGGAGTGGACATGTCACTTCAGGATCACTCAGCTGGCTTTTCAAGTCTGAACAAGATGAGTGGGCTGTGAGTTTCCTGGGGTCTGATACTGGAACTCTAACATACAGGACAGATGACTTTGGGAGTCAAGTTTTTCAGTTATAATTCTTTATGTTTTAATATGAAAAGAATACATCTGTGCTCAAACAAAGAAAAGAATTAAAATCACTCCAACCCCAGTGTAAAGAGATAAGTAACTTCGGTACTTTGTACCTTCCCAGAACTATTTATATAAATACATATGTGAAATATATATGTATTCCCTAACCAGCTTTATGTAATGTAGACTATTTTGTAATCTGATTTCTTTCACTTAAAAGATGTCATAAACTATTAGTTTTTTAAAATTAAGTACAAGGATAACTGGGTCAGGAAAGTACTTACTGTATCAACATGAAGTCCCAAGTTTGGTTTCCTGAAACCACCATTAAAAGCCAGGCATAGTGGCACAATCTTGTAATCCCAATGTTTTTGAAGTGGAGGCAGGTGGGTCCCCTAGGGTTCAATGCCCAGTCAACCTAGCCTATTTAGAAAGCTCTAGGCTCAGTGAGAGACCCAGTCTTAACCAAACAAGAGAGAGAGCTTTCTGGGAAATATAGGCAATCTTCAAATGCATATGCACACACATACATGGACACCCGTATTCATGTATGCACCTAGAAAAGTACACATGCACCCACAAAATAAATATGTAATATAATAAATTAAAAATGTAATAAGATGACACACTAAATGCAAGTTTTTAAGAGGTTGCACAGGATTCTATCAAACGTATACACTTATTTTTCTAACCTGTTTCTTTGAAGGCTTCCCACTAGGTTATGCTGAATATTTCTTCAATGAGAGATTTGTTTAAGAGGTGGAATGTCTTGACTTGATGATGAAGAAACATGAAGGCTGTGTGTGTGATGGAGACCACTGAGGAGGGTCGAAGGATGCCAGTATTCCTGCCAGAATGCCGGGCAATCTGAATTTAGGTGGAACAAGGCAGATAATGGAGGAACCAGCCTGGGGATTCGTGAGTCTATGTTAGAAATGACTGCCTGTGGGCAGGGACGGTTCATGCCTGGTGGGGCCCGAAACTACTTAATGCTCATTTGTCAAGACATCACGAACTTGGGAGCAGTGAAGAAGGGAATATGGCAGTTTGACTTCAGTTCTGGACACCTTGAGAAAGTAATACACAAGTCACATGGGTGTGTGACAATTCATCACTGATTTGACACAACTGTTCCCATTGAGTCCTAGCTTCAGTTAAGGCCACAAAGCAGAGAATATGATCTAAGCAGTGTGTGTGTGTGTGTGTGTGTGTGTGTGCTCATAACTGAGGACTGATGTAAATGGAAGCAGCCAATGTCAAGCAGAGGAACCACCCTGAGGAGGCTGAGACGGACCCAGGAATATCTCTGACAGGAACATGGAAGAAAGTGGAAAAGAGGCTTGGATGGTGTTTAGTAAATGCTGCCTGAGGACTGGGGAAACCTCACAGGGCCTGTCAGCTTTTCTGTGGACACGCCCCTTCCCTGAGGAGCACCATTGATAACAATAAACAAGAAGGCCAGGGTCATCTTTCTCACCACTGTGACCAAAATTCGTGATGGAAGAATCTTGAAAATTGGAAGAGTCTGCTGCACAGTTTGAGGGATGCAGCCCTAGCTGTGTGGTTCCATGCATTTCAAATCACCATGGACTCAGGAGCACAGTATAGACTGGAGCTATCCATATCACTAAGGACCAGGGAACAGCTATGGAAAGAAGTCTAGGTAGTATAACCTCAAGAGCCATCCCTAGGTAGGCCCCACCTCCCAACATTCCCAGACCCTCTCAAAATAGCACCACCAACTGAATAGCAGGCATTCAAAGTATGAGCCTGCCTGTAAGGACATTTCAGATTTAAGCCATAACTATCCATGACTCGGGTATTGTTTCTTAGAAGCTATCTACCTTGCTTTATGAGATGGAGACTCTCATTAACCCAGAGCTCAACTGTGAGGCTGGGCTGGCTGGCAAACATCAGTGATAGAGGCTTGGATTCCAGGACTAAGCACCAGAACATGCTAGAAAACACATACACAGAGACAAAGACACACACAACACACACAGAAACAGACATACATACACAACACACACATACAATACACATCTATAACACACACAGACATAGACAAAGACACACACATACAACAATCACACAGACACACACACAAACAACATACACACAGATACACAGAGACAACACACATCTACAACACACAGATACACACACAGACATACACAAAGACATACAATACAACAATCACACAAAGACATACACACAGAAACACACAGACAGCACACACATACAACATACACACAGACACACACAGACAACACATACACACAGACACACACATAGACACACACACAGACGCACACATAGATACACACATACAACACACACAGAGATACACACACAGAGACACACACATACAACACAGACACAGACACACACAGACATACACACAACACACACACAGTCATACACACATACAACAAATACAGAGACACACACAGGCACACAGACACACACATAGACACACACACAGACACACAGACACACACATAGATACATACAACACACACAGAGACACACACACAGACACACACATATAACACACACAAAGACATAACACACACAGAGACATACAACACGCATACACTCACACATACCATGGACAAATGGACATAGAATAGGGGAGAAAGGTGAACACTGGCAGATGAGTTAAGAAATAGCAAGTATGCATCTGCAGCTCATTCTTCGATGTAGGACTTTTAAGGGGGTTAAATACATTCACTGATACAGTATTCTCCAAGACAGAATGCACTACGTAGCATCTGCCAGGCTTCTGTCACTATAGAATTCCTTGTGCAAGGAGCATCTCTAACGTCTCAGAGATCACCAGGCCCCTGAGAGCACAGCACAGGGGACACTGACCCCAGACAACACCAGGCAGGTGCTCCACACAACTCCAAGCACACTTATTGAAACTAACACAGCAAAGCAGCCGACTTAGTTTGTTGGCAATTAAACGAGTCTAATAACCAAACGGCTGAGACTAGTAAAGGCCAGAAGCATGCTGAGCTCTGTTGCTATTCATCCCAAGGACACACATTTCTTTCAGTGTCTTTATAAATCTGAAATCCCAAATTAGAATGGCTTAGAGTTGCTGGCTTCTGACCATCTCTGCCAGTCATGACGATCAGGGATCAGGGTAGCTTCTCTTCCAGGTATGACCAATAGCAGCAACGAGAAAAGGACTCCTGGGGAAATAGAGATGCTGTATCCTAAGAATTCAGACTCACACAGCTGTGGGAAGCAGATGCCAGGAGGCAGCGGCGGGATGCTCAGTACTCTCCACGGCTCCAGCCAAAGCAGGTCTCGGTTCCCCAGGCTTTGTGTTACTCACGGATTCTAAGAAACAAACACTTTTTGTGTCTTTAAAAGCACAAATACACACAATATCACAGCCATGATGGACAACCAATAAAAATGGAGGCACAAGAACTCCGTGTAGGTACAGTGATGCGGAGGACCCCTTTACCAACCACAGTCCCTTTTTTGTTTCCTTTAAATTTTTTGCAGGCAGAGGAACAGCAAATGAGAGAAACATCTATCAAAGTTCCAAGAGTCCTTTAAACAAGCAGAAAATACACTCGGAGTGACGGAAAAAGCATCGAATCATAGTTCAATGGGCAATGACTGCTATTTTGGTGCTATATAAAATAGCAGGGCATTTAGAATCAATTTGGACTTAGAATTGATGAAGTGGATAACTGGCTTTTTATAAATGCATTGTAACTAATTCTGTCTTTCTCTCTAACATATTTTTAGAGTTAATTCTGAAGTGGTAAAAATCCCTCCCAATATTCAGCTCGCCATCATGACAGTGAAATTTGAGCACTGCCCAGGGTCTCTTGTTTTTGAATGTGTCAGAGTTGTCTGCCTTGCCTTGCAGGAAGTCACCAGCATGCCATCTCCCAAGCAACGGCTCTTTAACAGGCTTCTCACTGCATGCCTTCCTAGAGAGCAAGGCTGTGCGCTCCACCAATTCTCCAGAGACAGCCTAGCCTCTTCTAAGATCTAGTTTTTCTCTGCAATTTCCCTTTATAGCTGAAGCCAGTGCTGAGGTCATTTGGCCTGAGCTGATCTCAATTACATCCCTCTGGCTGAAGCAGAGGTAGGAGTGACCCAGCCTGTTCACCCTGCCTCATTTCCCCTCAGTAAAATACAGGAATCAGAGAAGATATTGCCCCCGTCTTCATACCGCAAGCATGCTATATACTAAAACAACCTCCACAAGTGATCCACGTGCTTGTAGAGACTTCATTTGTGTACAAAACAGGCATACGATATCAAAATTAACCGGCTGCTTTAATAAGCTTACAGAAGTAATTTATAATTTGCAAATGACTGAATATGGAAACTTCACATGTTTTCAGCCACATCACAGATACCTCTCTGAACAGCTTCCCCTCTGGTTTTCAGGACTATAATCTTCTTCAGCCTGAAAACCAGAAGCGGCACATCTTGGCAATATTCTGAAACTGAAATGATGGGCAGGTACAGAGAAATTAATTCTAATGTTATCTAAAGCCTCAAGACTGCAAAGCCGCTAAGGTCAAGTTCATGTTTTCTGTGTCCCGGGCACAGAATGCAGGCCCAGTACATGACAGGTGCGGCCTCCTCATGTGTTGAATAAATGAGCTGATGGTTGGCATTGAGAAACAGATAATGAGGCCAAAATGGAATGCTCGAAGCCCTGATACAGGTGTCCATTTATATCACCACACGTAAGTACAGATTCGTGGACTAGACGATTCTTTCTTCTAGACTGACTCTCCTGAGGGTGCGGTCCTCAATGTTACAGCGCCTGCACAATCATCAGCCCAAGCGTAATGCATGGTTAGTGGTCGACATTTGTAGAATTGTTTGTAGTGTGTATCTTCTCAATCCTACAGAGTCAGTCTCCCTCCTCTCCCCTCCCCCTTCTCCTCCCCTTTTCCATCCCCCTCCCTCCCCACCTCTCCCTCTTCCTCTTCCTCTCCCTTTCCCCTCCCTCTCCCTTTCCCCTCCCTCTCCCTTTCCTTCCCTTTCCCTTTCCCCTTCTCCCTCTTCCTCTCTTCCTCTCCCTCTCTCTTTCCCTCTCTCCCTCTCTCTCTCTCTCTCTCTGCCTCCTGGGAAAAACTTTGAAGAAAACGTTGGCTAGAGAGATCAGCACCAGACTGTAAGATAAATATTCCATTTAAAAAGAAAAAGACTGTCAGTGTCTGCAATGGAAGGAACGTATTCTTTGAGGGTGGAACTTTCATTCTTGGTGCCAAAGCAGTTGCCCTTCAGCATCTTTCAGAATGAATGAGAGGCAAGCCTTGGGCTGGGGTGAGACTTGGGCCATGGATGCTCTGCCTAGACCTTGGCATGCCTAGGGGACACCTCCTCCACTCTGTGCCCATGACAGAACAGGTCAAAGCCCAGAGAAGGTGAGACATAAGCAAGGGCAGGGTTGGATCCAATCCCTTTACTGGTTAAGAGCTCTGAGACATATGGGGAAAATCTGCAGTCAGCAGCATCAGCAGCATCAGCAGCATCACCATCCTCATCCTCATCCGGGATTTCAGACTGGTATATCACAGAATGGGAGGGTTAACATAAAAAGTGACTCATCTTAATTAAGATACACACACGCACACGCGCGCGTGTGCGCGCACACACACACACACACACACACACACACACGCACACACACACGGTCTTCCCTGGCCAGTTCTCCTTTCTGCCCCCACTCCCCATTGCTCACATCATAGCTAGTGAAAGTCGTCTACTAAACTAATATGGACATTCTATCAGAACAAACATTTTTCCCGTGTCAGCATCTCTGTACAGAAAATATATTGATGTGCGAAAACAAAAAGGATTGAGGCACAGCGATAGGAGGGCAATGTCATTCTGATATTTTTCAGATCATAAATATCTGAAACAGGGCCCGTGTATGCATAGGTCATCACAGGGGCTATGTGTGTGTGTGTATGTGTGTGTGTGTGTATGTGTAAGAGAGAGAGACAGAGAGAGAGAGAGAGAGAGAGAGAGAGAGAGAGAGAGAGAGAGAGATGTGTTATGCAAACATGTTCACATGTATGTGTTTGTGTGTTATATGGTGTATGTAGATGTTCATGTGTATATATATGTATATGCATTATTTGGTATATATACATGTGTGTGTGTGTGTGTGTGTGTGTGTGATATGTGGCATATGTACATGTTTGTGTTTGAATATATCTTTGAATAACTATTTAATTTATTTTACGATTCAGTAGTCCTTCACTGAACCTGGAGCTCATTGGTTCAGGTAGGCTTGCTAGCCAAGAAACTCTAGCAATCCACCTGTCTCCATGCCCGGAATCCTGGGATTACAGATATACACTGGGCTGTCTATTTTTATCTGTGGGTGCTGGAGTCTGCACTCAGGCCCTCAGGCTTGCTTACATAGCAAGTACTTTACTGGCTGAACCATCTCCTCAGCTTCAGTACTGCACTGGTTTGCTTTCTCCCTCTAAGGCAAAGGCAAGTCAGCTTTACAAAGTCCTCTCTTAGGAAGACAGTCCACTCTCCACTCTGACTTTGAGATGAATCAAAGATGAGAAGTTCCAAATTTTGAAAGGCGGGAGGTTTTGCTAGGCAATTTATCAAGAAGAAATGACAAGCACCCAATCCCCACAGCCTCACATGGATACCTAGCAGTGCCATGGGCAGTCCTATGGCCAGCAGTATTTAACACATGGGAAGTTAAAAAAAAAAAAAAGAAAGGCAAATCAGAGATGCCAGAGAGGAGTCGGGACTATGGAGCTTAACATAATGGTGTACAAGTTACTGGCTGTCGCTGTGATTCTTTGGAAGTGGAAATATAACATTTCTATTATGTGCATTATATAATAGTTTAACAATATAAGCTTTCTGAGAAATATTATCTCCATGAGAAACCCCTCTAAATGTTCCTGTGAAAGAGGATTTTCAGTCCTTGGTAACAAGTCCCTGCATTCTTTCCCAAAAGAACTGTTTTCAGAGGGGTGGGAAATAGAAGATTTTAAAAAATTCCAAACATGATCATTATATACATGTATTACATATATATGTGCTTATTATGTATGTATGTTTATATACATGCATATGTTTCTATCATCCTAAATATACTTCTTTTGTGTTCTGATGAGTAGACATCTGCTTACTGTGAAATCCAGGTCTCCAGACAGCGTAGGAAACTCACTTCCATATGAGCGTCATATACCTACCACTAGCTGAGGTTCCTGTGCTTCCAGTAAAGATCTGAGATGTTTCTGTCTTCTTTCATACCAGACATTTTTATTAAATATTCCTATAATGCAAAATGTCTTATATTAGAAACATTTTATGTGATAAAGTCATATCTTATCTTCAAACTATCTGAATGTAGCAAACACAATGTTGGAAGTGCCAGTGGAGGTGAACTACAGCTTTCCATCCTGGAAAGGAATTCAGGAAGGGGTGACACAGGATGAAACAACGAATAAATACGTTTGGAGCAGAGTAAACCCAAAGAACCCAACTACTATAAAATGCATCATGATGCATCCCTTCTGGTTATTGGAGCAAAAGTTCTATGAAGTGAGAGACCTTTGAGTTAAAAATAAGACAGAGAGACAGAGAGAGGGAGAGAAGAGAGAGAGAGAGAGAGAGAGAGAGAGAGAGAGGAGAGAGAAACGTATGCTTGGGAGGCAGACAAAAAGCTGAGTCTGCAGTTATTGTAGCTGTCCAACCTGGCTACTGATAAGTAGATGACTGTGATCCAAAAAAATAAAACAGATATATGGAGATAGTTTTGGAAGTCACATACTAGAGCACAAAAAAATAACATGAAAGATGTTTTACGGGTCTAAATACTCTTGGCTCTTAGTAAAATGTACTTGATTAAATTTACCCAATTTATTTTTGTTCTGTTTTGATGAATTAAGTTTGATTATTTCCTGTAGCAATTAATTTATCCAAGATGCTTTTTTCTGCTATTTTAAGCCAAGCTAGCATTATACCTAATGAGCTCCCAGTCAAGTTCCAGTGCTGGATGATAATTTTTAAATTGCATTCTAGGGCCGGGCTAGTGAGATGGCTCAGCGGGTAAGGGCGCTTGCCACCAAGTGTGAGGACCTGAGTTCAAGCTACAAGATCAGGAAAGTATGTACTCTCAGGATTACTGTCTGACCACCACATACATGCCAAGGCACATGAGCACCCATACGTGCAATGCAAATACACATAGTAAGTTATAAATAAAAATTAACTGCATTATGATTCAAATAATGTGCATCTGCTCTCAGCTTAAACACAGAATGCAGATGTGTGAGCCAGGAAATAAATAAATAAATAAATAAGGTCTGAGGGACTTCTGATTTCTGGTCTAGTTTGTAAGAAACCTGGCAGCTGTCACGGGGCCAACAACCTATAAAAAGCTGAATGAACTGAGGAAAAAAACAACAGCCCTTTTCAGATCTGTCAAAGAGGCAAAGTCACAGGATATATTTCTGCCCCCAAAATTAGCAAGCAGGGATGAGCAGATACAGAGAACCACAGTGGACTGGAGCAGAGACCTGTGCTGAGGTAGGCAGACACCCAAGTTCATTACCCAGCATCCACATGGAAGGAGAGAGGCAGCTCCTGGAAGTTGACCTTTGGCCTACACACACATACCACGCATGTGCACAGAAGGGAGGGAGGAGAGAGAGAGAGAGAGAGAGAGAGAGAGAGAGAGGAGACAGAGAGACAGAGAGACAGAGAGACGGAGAGAGAGAGACAGAGAGAGACCGAGGGACAGAGAGAGAGAGACAGAGACAGAGAGAGAGAGAGACAGAGACAGAGAGAGAGAGAGAGAGAGAGAGAAGAGAGAGAAAGAGAAAGAGTAATAGATAAATAAAATACATTTTTAAAAGTCCTAGGAATAGCAGCTATGGGGGACCCTGGACTTGTATGAATTTAATCCCTCCAATTCTCACGGTGAATATTAGGGAGAAACTCTGTGTGCTGCAAGAAAGAAGTGGGAAAGGAGCCCTTTAGAAATATCCCAGCGCTTTAGCTTTCTGCAGCCTCCCATGAGGGAGAAGGAAGTGACCAGTGTTCCATCCTATGCTGGACAGTCTACTCCACTAAGGGTAAGGGCCAGACTTAGAAGCACTTGTAAATTTCATAGGCCAGTAGAACAGGCTCAGGGAAAAATGAAAATATGATCACAGAACTGTAGGAGTCCTCTCCTCTCCTACGTCCCGACCCCACATCACTAAAGGCCTGTTTACTTCGGTGCTTTGTACCCTCTCTATTGTGTCTGTCAGTTGGCAGTAACAGCAAGGCATACAGTAGAACCCAGATTGAAGACTTGGAGTAAGTACCAGAACCTGATGCAGGATTGTGAGGGAATTTAAAATAACTATGACTAATACTCCACTATCGATTAACTTTTACGTCCATTCCAAAATTCATGTGTTGGAGGCTTAGAGGATAAATCCAACAGCATGGGGACGTGTGGCGCCTAACAGAAGGTGCCAAGTTCACAGGGTAAGGGCACACTGTGCTCACGAATGGATGAATGCAATTACTGGGACTGCAGATAAGTTCACTTTCTTACAGCTTCTGCCATGGGAAGCAGCAGCAAGCAAGCATCACCAGATCCTTGTGCCGGAATCTTAGACTAGCCAGCTTCCAAGCCTGTGAGAATGTCTATTCTATATAAATTATTCAGTCCCGGGTATTATGTGATAGCAGCGCAAAAAAGGACTCAAGCGTATGTCAAGTGCTGTGAAGAATAAAAGAAGGCAGCTTTCAAGAACAGGTAGGCAGTGTAAGTGAAGTGGGGACAACAGCTCAGAAACGCTGTGAAAGGGAGGGAGGTGGGTTTCTTAGGAGACTGGACACAGAACTTCTGACCTAGAGACTGTTTCAACAGGAGCTTCTAAAGCAGAAAATCAAAGAGGAAAAAAAATAGTGCATGGTGTACTGAAAATGAATAAAACACCAAAAAAAAACAAAAAAAAAAACAAAAAAAAACAAGCATAACAAAGAAAACAAACAAAAAACCACTTTGTATACATTGGGGATGCCAGAAGGTAAAGAGAAAGGGGCGGGGCAAATAGTACTGAGAACAGTGACCTATGCTTTTCCCAAATGAACATTCAACAGTAAACCACAGATTGAGGGCCTTGAAGAATACCAAGAAGGGTGGCTACAATTTGGATGAATGTCCCCAAACGGAGGGCACATGTGTGTGTGTGAGAGTGCTGAAAGGCTTGGTCCCCACATCAGTGCCATTACCAGGTGTTGGGATCTTTGGAAGGTGGGGTCTTGTTGGTGGTTATTAGATCATTCAAGGTGTGCTCTCACATCAGTTGGGACCTGGTCTCTCAGTTTCTCTTTGTTTTTTGGTTCGGGATGCTCTGAGACAGACTTGCTGACATTATCCATTGCCTTCTTTAGGGCCCAAATTTGACATTGGATGAGAACCTTTCAGAACTATGAGCTATTTAAACACAAACTAGTGAAAAGACACTTTTGTTTTTGTGAGTCACTTATGTTGTATGTTGCCTTGAGGTAACTTCAAACTGACTGGCATAAGAGCTTTTTAAAAAAAATTCCAACATGCCTAGATCATATTCAAAGTACAGAAAACCGAAGGAAAAAATATGGTCAGGAGCCAGATTTTAAAAAAAACAAACAAACAAAAAAATAATCATTTTTATGCTGAGAAGCAAGGGTAGATTTTACAATTGTGTTTGTGCTCAGAAACCAAAGAGGCAAGGAGAGAGGAGAGTGAAGTATTTACAGTGTTGAGAGAAGAGAAGAACAAACCAGTGTCACATGCCTTGAGAAACTGTCCGGCAGACACTCAGGGTCTGACCGCCAGCACAGTGGTCCCCAAGAAATAATGTTCAGAGAATTTTACTCAGAAAGAGAAGGACCAGAGGGAGGGAAGGAGGGAGGAAGGAATAGGGGGGGAAAAGGGAGGGAAGAAGGGGAGAGTAAAAAGAAAAGAAGAAATAATACAGAACATAAAACTCCAATACATAAAGAATATCAGACAAGAAATAAAAATATGATTTTTAATCCTATATAAAATTATCTAAGCTTAGTAAAAGGGTAGTAACATATTTAAGTACATATAAAACCACTTTTCACTCCATGTATCTGGAGAAACTACCACAAGGGAGGATCCATGGCCCAAGAGGGAGGAACTGGGGCTACTTTGTTATTTTGAGGAACTCTATCCAGGATAGTTTGATCCGACATCACTACACAGGGGACTTGGATGTGGTACAAATGTGAATTGCATATTCTTAGACAACCACTAAAACTGTTTAAGATACAACTGATCCAACATAAAACAAAATTGAACCTAATGAAATAAAACCACAAAAGAGAACTTTGGAAGGAAAAAGTAAGAACAGTCTATGGTTAGGAGTGCTTGCTGCTCTTACAGAGGCCCAGGTTTGGTTCCCAGGCCCCATGTTGGGTGGCTCACAATCTCCTGTAACAATAGCCACAAGGAGTCCCAGGAATCGCATGTTTTCTTCTGACCTCTGCAGGCACTGCCTCACATATATACACACCTACACACGAAGGCACATACACATACATACATATATGCATATATGTGTGGGACAGAGACAAGATGTACAGGCAACGGGAGTCCAAAGAGCTACGGAAGCTGTTGATTTCAGACAGAACAGCTTTGAGAACAGTGATCACAGGGAAGGAGAAATACATTGTATCAACAAAGGAGTCAGTTCCTAGGAAAAAGTATTTTTAATGTGCATCCAACGGATTGAGTGCACCAAAGCATGCAAGGCTTTATCTGTAAGGACAAATGAAAGAATTTACTTTTGACATGGGGACATTCATTTCCTTGGTTACAAAGGGGGCAGGTCCAAAAAATGAGCAAAGACATAATTTAACTCAACAGTACCATTGATCAACAAACAGTATCGATGG
Organism: Mastomys natalensis; assembly: GCA_021653895.1. Taxonomy (NCBI): domain Eukaryota; kingdom Metazoa; phylum Chordata; class Mammalia; order Rodentia; family Muridae; genus Mastomys; species Mastomys natalensis. The sequence continues at coordinate 792,233 of JAJTUV010000171.1, read as the reverse complement.
ATCAGCCACTTTGTGTTTAGCCAATAACAACAGAGCAAGCACTGCTCTCATGCTTACAAGGAACATTCACAGACAGACCACACCTGTGCCTGTGCTGTGGAATGCACTGGAACAGAGGAAAAGAGCTTACAATGAATCCAGACATCAGGAACAGGGAGAGCTGGGGATTTCAAAGTGCTTAGAGATCAAATTAATTATATAGGAATAAAAAGATAAGCCAGAAGGAAATCCCAGGAGAATAGAGTGAATGCTAATTTAACTAGGTGGGTTTGTTTTGGGCTTGTTTGTTTGTTTTAAATGGAGTCAGTGGAGAATGGATTGGATCTGGGAGGACTTCTAGGAAGAGGTGAGTATGAACATACAAGTATGAAATTCTCAAAAACTTATAAAATATACATTAAAATAAACCAGGACAGTGGTAACACACACCTTTAATCCCAGCACCCAGAAGGCAGAGGCAGACAGATCTCTGAGTTTGAGGCCTGCCTAGTTTACAGAGTGAGTTGTAGGACAGGCAGGACTACACAGAGTGTACTCTGTGTGTGTGGTGTGTGTGTGTGTGTAGTAAATCTCAATTTTTTTAGTTATTACATTTATTTATTTTGTATGTAGGTACATGCATGCCACACTGCATATGTGGAGGTCAGAGTACAACTTGTAGGAATCAGTTCTCTTCTTCCATGTGGGTCCTGGGACTCAAACTCAGGTCCTCAGGCTTGATAGCAAGTACCTTTACTGGTAAGCTGACTCACTGGCCTCTAATCTCACAATGTTTTAAGCATTTCAAACACAAACACATTGTATCAAAACTTATGAGATGAGATGAGATGCTTAGAGAGATGTAGGATGAGCAAATTTATTAGAGAAGAGTGACTGAAAGCAATGAGGATTTTTGTTGTGAAATCTTTGAAGGTGCTGTCTATACTCTGTGGGATGCGTAATTGAAAAACACTCCTGGGAAACCTGGGTTGTTTTGAATGAAGCTAACCTGATTCATAGAGTCCAGGAAGTAGGGTGCAGAAAGGAAGAGCAGGTTTGATCAGGACTCGTATGGTCCACGGGAGAACGACAGTGACCCACACTGTTATGGAGAACTTGTACATGTTCATCAGAATGTAAGAACTTCTAAAAACTAAATGAAATCTAAAGTAGAGAAATAAGTAATAAATCCTAAAAGCAGAGATCCACAAAATAAAAAATAAAATAGAAATCAACAGAACAAACTAACTGATACAAACTTATGTGTCAAAATGAATAGTTTTAAATGCCTCTAGCCATGCTCTGAGAAAAAGAGAAACACACAAATTGTTGATATTGAAGATGTAAGGGGCCAAAGCTATCAATTTCATGGACACTAAAAGGATCATTAAAAGAACTCAGTGTACACAAATGGACAGCAAGCATTTATCTGATGAGCTATCTCTTCAACCTTACTTCCTATTGTAGCCCAGGCTGGTCCAACCTCTCTTCCTATTGTAGCCCAGGCTGGTCTCAAACCCAAGATCTCCTTCCAGGCCTCCCAAGTACTGGTAATCTCTTATGAAGTTGAAATACTCAGACCAAATGACCCAAGAATTGTGATCCTAACAATTTATTCAAATTAATTGAAAATCCATGGCCATGAAAAAAGTCTGTACACAGATTGAAAATTTCAAAAGCTAAAAACCAATAGAGATTCCTTCAGTAGGAAACAAAGAAAGGCTTTGTACGTGGAAAATAAGTACAGCTGTGGAATATCCAGGCAATGGGATAGTATGCAATGCTCAAAGGAACAGAGGCATCAAGCTATGCGAAGACGCGAAGGAAATTTCCTAAACACTAAGTGAATGGACGTGGCGTGAAATGTCTGATACCATGTGGCTCCAAGGAGAAGGCATTGTAGAGGAGAGTTAATTCTGGAGACAGGGACTAGGTGACTGGTTAGTGGGATAAGAAAGTCGGGTAAGACCAGAGGGTCTTTAGGGCAATGGAGATCAAGATCACGTTATGATATTAGAGTGGTGATGATCTATCATTACATATTTGCTGAAAGTTGCAGGATACACACCAACTACAGCCTAATGTAAAGGATGCAGTTGAGAGACAAAGTCTGCAACATACTCTAGAAACGGTGCTCAGGTGAAGATTTGACCGGAGGGATGCTATCTGTGTGAAAGGAAAGAAACCTCTGAACCTGCCTCTTGGTTTTGCTATGAACTTAAAGCAGTTCTGAAAGTTTGATCTTATTTAAAATGTTTATATTGATAACAAATGTGTTTCTCCTTTTTTAAAAGAAAAATATTTCCCAGTGAACAGTTTGTTCCTTTTGCTCCTTTGTGGTCATTCAGGAAAACACTTGATGTTCTAGCTGCTTCAACTGAGTACCACGGGGTGGGTGGATTATAGAAGAGGCTGCAAAATCTTCCAATTCTGGAAGCAAGAAAAATCAAGATTTAAGCTGTACTTGGCATATTTTGAGGTTTCCAAGGAAAAAGTTGATTTCAGTCTATCCCCAGCTTCTTTGACCTTCCACTAGCCACTTTCATATTCTCCCTGAGTATATGTCTCTGTCTTCTAAAGTTTACTTTGTATGGGGGTACTCATCACACTGGATTCGGGGTACACATTATATAACCAGAGATCTGAAAAAACCCATCATCCAAATATCAGGGACACCTTCTCCAGCACCCAGGACAATAAGGACAAGCCAATAAGGACAAGGATGGAGCGCTGTGAAGAAGCCTCCTGGAATTGTAAGGGTTCCACAAAGATACATCTGCTGTGAAGAAATGAAACCAGTAGAGAGAATGTCTGCACCTGTCCAGAGAGCCCTGTGCTTCCCTTTGAGTGTCTCTGAGGTCCCCACGAGCCATGAAGAAGGGCTCTATAAGGAGTTAGAGCAACGGATAGGCTGGAAATATCAACAAAGAAAACATATCTCACCGAATCCATGTAATGAATGTGGGCTCTGGATGAAGGTTTCAGAATGAATCAATCAATCTGAAACAGGAGTTAAGAAGGTAGCTCTGAGAGAAGGGTATTCCAGCAGTGGTGGGGAGGCCTCACAGAGGGGAAATCCTATCATTAGGCAAGCATGTTTTGAGCTCCACCTCTACACAAGAGACACTGACAAACACATCAGTTCTTTCCCACTGTGCCTGATGTACCCATTCATAGAAAGAGCTACAGCTTGGACCTGAGATCTGAGGAACCTACGAAACTTGTCAGTGGGCAGCTACTATTCTCTGATGCTGTTTTCCTTGACAGATACTTCCTACAGCTTCCTTGGGGAACCCTTCAAATATGATCTAGCCTCACTCTCTGACAAACTGCTCTTTCCCATGCCCCGTCAGCTGAGGTGGGGGAGGAGGGATGACAAAAGACTGCAAGTCCATGTAACTCAGACCCACATCCCCACTCCCTCACCTCCACCCCACCCACCCACCCCCAAGCCACTGGAGACACAGGCTTGGGAGGAGGGGAAAAACAAATGCAATTAAGAAAAATTGTATTGCTCAAATTTCCAATTACATAAATCAATGATACTGTCTTCGATACTGTGCTGCGTGCTGTGTATCACACGGATTTATAGGCTTCGGGATTGATAGGGCAGCTCCCATCCCTGTTACGTCAGCAGGTTCTGTATCTCTTGGTGTCAGCAAAATAAATAAATAAATAAATAAATAAATAAATAAATAAATATGGTTGCTTTTACATTCAAGATAAAATCACATTGTATTTTCCAAGCACATGTCATCTCAGAAAAATTATGCTTAGGCAGGGTTTTTCGTATAAATAATTCTCCACTGGGCCATCTATCTGAGGCTGCATTTTTCTTTCTCCCTCTTCTTTTTATTTATTTTTTTAAAGTTGGCTTAACGTGTTTTCTTCTCCCCACCCTTCCTTTATTTTTTAAATAAAAGAAAAATCCTTAGGAGTTCATCTCTAATAGGTTGGAGAAGAATGACATTTTCTGATAGGCCACATTCCTAAGTGATTGTATTTTACCATCTAAGCTAATCGTAAAGCTTACCCCCTTACCTATCATTAGCATACACATCCATAGCTGAGAGTGTTCAAAGGTGCTGTGGTAACCCATTAGCTTACTCTCCTTTTACATGTTCTTGACAGTCTTCTCCTAAGGATTTATCTCCTGAGGAGATGCAGAAGAGAACATCAGGTCCCCTAGAGCTACAGGCAGCTATGAGCCACCTGAGGTGGGTGCTGAGTACTGGGAGCCATCGGATATGGGTAATGGGAACTGAACTTCATTCTCTGCGAGCAAAGCAAGTGCATTTAACTTCGGAGCCTTCTTTCCAATCCCCTTCCTTTTTTCTTTTAATTTTTGATTTTCATGGAACCAGGGAGCTTTACATTTGGATTCCTAGCTGTATTTTTGATCAATACTATTGTCCAGAGTTTAACTAATTCAAAAAAAATAAAATTCTGGCTGGAGATATGGCTTCATTGGAAAAATGTGCTCTATGCAAGCAAAGGGACCTGAGTTCAGATCCCTTCTAACTCCATGCTGATAAGTGAACAAGTAATCCTAGGACAGTGTTGGATCTTATCCTCTCTGTTAGCATACAGGAAAATATGGCTCCAAAGGCTCAATGTTGAGGAATAGGTCTAGGAACAGGCAGGAAAAAGCAGAGTGAGGGCCATGGAAGCACAATCTCGATTAACCTCGAGACTGAAGACCTACTGTGTGCCCTGGAGGGCCGGGGCCCTTTTGTTACAAACTGCTTGGCTCCACTTTCTTCTCCACCCTGTGTCTGAATGGAGAATCTCAAAGGGCAGAAAAGGGAGGAAAGGCCCCAAGAGTCAGTCCTCCATAGTATTCAATATACTAGCTGTTATCCATAAATCCATTCACAAAACCTGGCCTCCTACCAGTGCTTCCAGTTCAGTGCTGACTCTGAGGCTCCGGCTGATACTAGCGCTCAGTGGAGTGCCAGGATCTGGTAGCCTGATCATCCTAGGCATCTTTAAAACTGTGCTCCTTTCTGTAAGGAAAAGAGTGGGAACTTTTCCAGATCAGAGTTGATGCTTTCAACATTTCCTAGAGGCAAAGTGGGCCCTAGAACTCCACAAAGTCATCCTGGCTCTCCAGAACTTATACCAGGGACCAGTAGCAGCAGGAAGTGCTATGCACAGGGCATGTGGCTTCAAGGATGAAATGCTTCCTCTAACAAGTCAGGCTAGGTGATATTTACATGTGTATGACATCTTAAGGAAGCCAAGGACAATCTCATCACCTTCCATGAATGTCAATGTTTATTTGTTGTTCCCTATTGATGATAGGTTGATTCATCTCTGGATGCTAAATAATGCTTACCCTTTCTAAATAAGAGGCTAGCCTTTGTTACCCATAAAAACGCATGGGATTTATATGAGCATGGAGCCCACTACTAAAAACACACTTCATAGAAAGTTATGTTATAAAAAGTAGCATGGAATTTAGCCCACTAGTAATGTATACTACCCTTTGTAAAAGGAAAACAAAATAATAAACATGCAATGAAGGGGAATTTGAAAGGAGCTTGGAAAAATATCACATGAGATAACAAATATAATAAGATGTTTCATAATACTGAAGTCAGATGGTTACTGCTAGGTAGAGTGCTGCACAAAATGCAGTAGCAATTTTGACCAAAAATTAAACATAAAATTTAGTGATTGACTCTTAATGCCTGTTTGACTTGGTTCAACAGTTGTATTGTGTTCTGTCTTTTCAGGGCCACACCATCACATCACACCACAATGACAATCACTCTGTGATCCAGAATCCTAGCAATCCTGGTGATGGCAGATCCATCCCCCCTCCCCCAGCTTCAAGTGATTGCTTTGAGTATACTTCATAAGAATAAACTTCTTATTCTGCTGAACAATTTTGTTCAGAAACTTTCTACTCTTTTTCCTGTGGGTTTATCAGATAGGTAGATCATCCAGCAAAACTATTTTTATTTCATTAAGAAGGCATATGGGGGCTGGGGAGATGGCCCAACTGGTAAAACCCTCAATTCGTAAGGATGAGGACCTGTGCTCAATGTGAAGAACTCATGTTTTTGTTTTTAAAGCCAGGCATGGTGTTCATGTGTAATCCCAGCACTGTGGAAGTCAGGAGACAAGCAAATCCCTAATGCTCAATGTCTGGGCAGCCTAGCCTAAGCAATGAGTTCTAGGCCAGTGAGAGACTCTGACTCAAAACAACAATGTAGTCAGCACCTGAGGAGTAACATAAGGTTGCCCTCTGGTTCCCTGTACACATGCATCCATTGGAACACACATGAACATACATGTACATGTGCACATATATACACATATACACATGGCTCCGTGTGTGTCTACAGCAACCCATTTGCAGACAATTTTCCAATAATGCCAAACTGTTTTCTTGCCCCTGTGAAGCACTTGTGAGCTGAATTGATCAAATCTGTTGTTTCATGTGACTTCATATGAAAGACACCTTAGTGCCTAAAACGTATCATAGGGGTCAGGTGAGAGTTGTATATTCATAGTCCCAGCACTCAGGAGGATTGTGAGCTGGAGGCTAGCCTGGGTTACATACCAAGACCCTGTATCAAAAAAGAAAGAAAAGGTAATTCAAAAACTAAAATTAAAACTCTACCCTTAATAAGTCTAGGTGATTTTCAAGTTCAATCCAATTACCTCTTTAAGTATCTGAGAAGTCCTTTTGATACCTTCTCAGTATCTCCTCCAACCCTAGAGAAAGCATCCTCAGAGGCCTTGAGTATCGCGTGATGGTCCTCCAGACCTTTTCTCCCTCCTATTCCCCCTGATTAGAGAAGTATACTCTACATGCCCCAATCTGTAATGTGTGCTGAATATGAAGGAGGGGATTACATCATCCCCTGACTTCAGACGTGTAAGAAAATAATAACTGTGCAATGATTTCTGTGTATTAGGCTCCCTTAGGTCTCTTTTGTGATGTGTCCTCCTTTCTAGGCTAGATTCCTCTCATAATTCTACCTTACTAAATGACTACCTCCCAGAAGCAACTGTCTAAGTACCTCTCCCGGCACCCTGGTTCTTTCTCACATTTACCTCACAAATGGCATTTTTCTTATTGGAAATGAAGTTGACCGTGTGTTTGTCTCCCCTAAGCAGAACTCCCATGGTTCTTGTCCACTGCTGAACCCTCAGCATCAAGATCTGTGTCTAAAGAAATGAATCACTGAATGAATGTGTGAAAAGAATCAGTGACTCAACGTACAAGACCCAGGGCTGAAGTGAAAATCAGAGCCATCTATTTCAAATCTTTGATTCTTCCCATCTGAGCAGTGGTTCTCCTGCCTCTAAATCATAATAATCGCAGTGAGAATTTACTTAACTATAGATTCCCAGGTAATCTCTCTCCCAAAGATTCTGATTCAATAAGATCCAAGCTCACTGTTTTAACCATATGAGGGTTTCTTACATGTATACAGGTTAAGAGAATACTGTACTATATCATACTGCTTTTGTTGTATCTGGCAAGGGCATGCTGGGGTGGGCGGTCTTTGCTCAAAGTATGCCCAGTGCATATCTAGCCACCTCTGAATAAGACTGGCCTTGAGAGAGTCAATCTTCTTTCTCTACTTGAGGTGATATGTTTTGCATTTATCGAACTCCCCTGATGGTCCAGGCATTGTTGTCAGAGCTACAAACATGTCCAGCCCACAGAGAAGATAGAGGATATGTCAATAAGTAAGAGATAAATGTTAGAGAGATGTAACTGGTATCTGTGATGGTGAAGAGAAGGGACCGTGCTTAGGATCAAGTCCCTGGGGAAGATCTCACCCAGGAGCAAAATATGACCCGAAGACAGAAGAGAAACACGAGCCATCAAGGGGAATGGAGTGTAGAGAAAGAAGAGCAGAGAGGATAGCCACAAGGAAGAAAGAAGCTGCCATGGCCAAGGCAGAGAAGGTGGCCTGCAGCTGACACACAGTAGAAAGGATAGCACTGAGGGGTAAGGAGGTGGTTTAGCGTGTATAGTGCTTGCTGTGTGCAGATGAGGACACTCATGTCAATCCCTAGTACTCAAGAAGTAAGAAGCTGAGCGTAACAGAATGTGCTTATAAACCCAAGCTGGGGATGAAGAGACGGAGACTGGAGGGTCTCTGCAGCTTGCTTGTCAGCCTAACTAATCAGTGGGTTGTAGGTTTAGTGAGAGACCCTGACTAAAAATGACAAAGCAGAAAACAGATGAGGAAGACACCGGAAGTCAACTTCCGGCTCCACATGGTATGCACATGGATGTGCACACCTGTACCTCTGTCTCTCGTTTTCTCAGCCTCTCCTTTCTTTCCTCCCCCTCCTTCCCATTAGTTTTTCTCTAAACTTGCCTGCAAGCAAGAGTCATTCATATTGATAAAATACCCAGTTAGGATCCTATTAAATCTGAAACATTGGAGGAAGTTCCTGGGACTCTCTACTTAAGAAAATTCCCCAAGTGATTATTTATTAATTTATTAACAATCAGAAAGTTTTGTTTCTAAGGATGGACTAAGACAAACTCAACTAAGATCACCAGATACTACACGGAGTGGGATTCGTTACCCATAGTAAGCTATGAATCTTGCAATTTCCTCTGAGTGCCATAGGAGGCATTATCTAATTGTAAGATTATTATCTAATGATATATCACCAAATCTAAGGTCTTCCTGATTCCAGAATGAAGAAGGAATGAGGCTAGATGAGGAGAGAGGATAATGAGGTTGCTGTAGTGAACAAGGCAGGGAATGACAGTGCTGTGTATCCGTTAGCTAGTGCTGTGTAACATATTTCCATACACTCCCCAAAACAGAACATTACCACAGAAACTTTTTTTAGCATATAATTCTCCAGATCAGAAATTTTAGTCTAGTTTAGACAAATAACTAATTCTCCAGCTTGTCTCAGTCAGATATGTATCTATGGTCAGCTAGCAGTAACCAAGGGAAACAAGAGGCAGAAACGGTGCTCCATCTCTGTCATTGCCCATGCCTGGTGTCTTCATACTGTCATAGTTGTAGTCAGAAAGAACAAGTCCCAGTGTAGCAAATCATCTCGACTCATGTTGCTATTGTCAGGCTGACAAAGACCCCAGATCATGTAGGAGGAAAGAGCTCGAGGGTAGGGATGCCAGGAAGCATGAGAGAAGGAAAAGTTCCTGAAGCCTTCCTGTGTGACCGTGATAGGAACTGGGGATGAGGATGGGGAGAAGAAGGAGATGAATCTTTACAACCTTGAGACATGGAGGTTAACAAGACCGGGCAGTTTGGCATGGAGATGGAGGGAAGGGGAGGAATGGTGAATGTTTTCTGGATTGTAGACCTGAGCAACTAGATGAGAATAATGACAATCTCTTACAAGCAGAAGACAGGACAGCCCAAATCACCTCCCTGTGCAAGCCTGCCCACAGCTGGGCACTGCAAGAGTTCACAGAATTGCGTGGTTTCCTGTCTCACACCTTAAGCTCCAATGAGCATTCATTCATGGGAGTTATAAGACCAGATATCAACATATAGAGGGTTTAAACTGATAATTCTCTCTGCTTCAGTTTCAACATAACCATAAGCCCATTCCATACTATCGTAAATAATACGGTCTTATGCAAACAGCTGTTTTCTACCAGAGAAGGTAGTGAGAAGAATGTCATTATTTATAGTTTTGTGAATCTCTTTACGGTCTAGTTTAATGGAATGGAACTGACGGCTTCCCTCTGCCCGTGTTTAGTCTGCTGAGGTATTTGCTTGGCTTTACAGCTGCGAAGAGAGCTCAGTGTGACTCGGGTGCTCAGTTAGGAAGAGCAGAGCACATTATGGCCTCTGACAGGAACTGTGATTATCCATGAGTCCTCAGCCTGACCTCTACAAGGGGTTGCTTATAAAAGATGAGTTTTCGAACGGGATCTCAAACCACACAGAGGAGCTTTCTCCTGCTCAGTTAGGTGAAAATCCATTTGACTGATCTTGACTCTTTTGGGTCTTTTATTCATATGTTGAGGACTGACAACATTTTAGTTCATTAGTCTATGCTCATGTTCCTATGGTTGGCATATGTTACATACTAACAAGAAGATACTTGTGTGCTAATATGACCACTGACTTCACCAAGCAAATCTTGAAGCACTAAAAAGACGTCACACTCCCTGTTGCAAATGGGCATTTCTCAGAAGTCTAATTTTTGCTTGAAAGCTCCGACTTTACCACTGGCAGAGATTCTGTCAGTTGTTTTCCCAGAACTGACAGGCTCCCTCCTTCATTTTTAAGACAGGATGTCTGCCAAATATCCAAGTCTGAATAACCAGTGTGTCTATTAGACATTTTCAAGTTGAAAAGAATAGTGTTTGATGAAAGAAGCAGTTAGCCTGGCGCAGGACTCCATCAGTGACACTCCCTGAATATAGCTGCTGTCCCCATGGGTCCTGTTGTTTCCCATAGTACTAAAAAGTTATAGGTTCAAGGTCAGAATTCCTAATATTAACTATCTTTACATTCTTCGACGAGCATGCATAGATTTCTGTCTTTACAGGGGGTATCTGGTGGAAGAGAATGCCATGTATGTGCAACTTGTTTGAGGATATTGCTTTGATGCAGGCTCAGGGGACAGCAAGTTTGTCCCATCATTGTCTCTGACCATCTGAACAACTCACTGAAAAGGGCCAGCAATATCTACTGAGTATTCTACAAACACTTTTATACCCAAACTCTTGTTGCTGTTTAAATGACCTCCGGGGCCCCTTGGAAGAACCAACTTATTCAGTGAACATTTACATACGTGAAATGTACAGGCTTTGCTAGACAAATTTGTATCAGCAAGCTTCTCCTCTTGCTTACCTTTCCACTGTGTATCAAAGAGGAAGTATCAACCTTAAGAACCAGCTGGAAAGATATGTTGCTTGTTTGACAAGTGCTAGACACACATCACTCTGGGTGATTTCTGTGCATAAAAAAAACAGTCAAAATCACAGTACAGGTGAAGAGACAGAGACAGATGTAAACCTCAGCATCAGGGATGGAGGAACATGGGGCTGGGCACAGGATGAAAATGCTGGGCTGGGCTGGGCTGAGCTGGAGAAAGCGCAGGGAAGGGAATGGGAGAATGACCAGTCAAGGCTGTTTTGGATGTAGAATACCTCTCAGAAGCCAGTCCATGAAAGACAGAAAGGACAAAGTGTGGTCTGAGATGTAGCAAGGATAATCTGGGATGGGTGAATTGATTGGTGTGTGTGTAACCAACAATCCAAGGACCCCTCTCCTGCTATTTCACAGGAATTGTGGTCTTCCAAACATAAACGCAGGATTTTTTAGCTCTTAGTCTACTGCATGCTGTCTCCAGAGGCCATTGCCATCCTACCCAGCCTAACTCTTTCCCCGTGTGTGAAAGTCCCCTTCTTTCTCTTCTCCATCATCCCCCTTGGGACCTTGTCCTGATGCACATCCCTGAGAGCACATTAATAAATATCAAAGCTTGGGCCCTTCCCACACCTGCTCCATCCAATCTGCTTTCTCAACAAGAGTTTAAGGTGTGCGGCAGGTGAAGAAGTTCTATACAGACACGGAATGACTTAGGTGCAACAATTGCTTGTTTACTCATCAGTGCCCTTGAAGACAGGCATGGCTTGTTTTATCCATGTTCTTCCCAGAACACTTGCTACATAATAGATGGCAGACAGCTGATTGGTCAGTAGATGAAGGAATCATAGATGAACATGTGGGAATAGGACTTCTTATATTATTTATGAATAACTTCTGAACACAGATTCAGCAGTAGCAGAAACACTCAAACATAAAAATGAATTAATTTTAAGGGGTCTAATTTTTATCCTTAATTAATTAATTGTTAATTATTTTTATTTATTTTTTATTTTAATTTCTTAATTTTTATTTTAATTTTTAATTTCATTTTCTGTTTTATAAAAAGTTTGTGTCAAAATATTTTTTTGAATTTCACTTTTTAAATTATTTAATTTTACATGTATTAATAATTAATTGACATTAATTGTTTGTGCGTCTGCATGACTTGAATAGCTATGCCATGGCTTGCATGGTCTCCCAGGATTAAGCTCACATCACTGGCTTGTGCAAGAAGCACTTTTACTGGCTGAGCCATCATACCTGCACTAAAGTGCCTATTTTTACGTGTTTGTTTATTTAGATCAGTAACAGCCATACCTTTCTTGAGAACCTTTATTATCAAGGCATTAAAATGAAATAAAAGAAAATGCATATGCCCCAGGAATGAAACCATCAAAATATATGTATACATTTTTAATTAGTCCTTAAATGTTGACCAATGAATCTTTATGACAATTATTGACTGTGTAACGTTCCCCCTGGATTAATATCCAGTGGAATCTGCATTTAAATTTCTTTCAATCAATGTTTTCAATTGGTTTACCACCCTCCCCTTTTCCTTTTCTCTCTCTCTCTCTCTTTTCCCTTTTCAGCAAACAGGCTGTGGTGAGAGCAGTTTGTCATTTTTAAGTCAGAAGGATTAGGCTCTGACTAATTGGAAGGTTTGCCCATTATTTAAATGAAACTTGTTTGCAGTTTCATCACCCGTGTGGATCTAGGAAGGCAGCAGACTGGCCCATCAATTTGGTTAGAAAGGAATAAATGAATAAGGAGACTGACAGCAGTCTCCCGTGGGAGGCTCTCTGTCACGGTGCTGTTTCCGCTGTATTAATTATCCACCTAAAACTGCCTCCCAAGGCCATACAGTCATCTGCCCTGCTCCTAGCTCCCATGGCACCATGGCCCTCCTTCTTCTGGAGTTTGGGTCCCTGGTGGCAGCAAGTCCTAAGTGCTGTCTGCTTCCAAAGGCATTTCTGGAAGCTGTGACTGGGGCTTCCTGGAGTTACTTCAGTGGTGAGGCAACTCTGAGAGGGAATGTGTACCCAGTCTCTGCGGAATGGACTCATTTGCAATCCTGGTGTCCTTTCAAAGTTAGGATTCCAGAGATGCTACCACCTTGATGTGTTGTCCTGTGCAGTGCTGTGCAGTGCTGTGCTGTGTGAGGGAGTTGTGTCAGGAAGCATCACTAGTGGATCACTCAGAAGTTCAAACAATCTAAGTTCTGGAGCTGACATAGAGGGAGAGAGGTCTATTAAAGTCACCACCCCTTCCTGACAGTACTGTCAGGGAAAAGGAAGGAGGATTCCAAGTCAGCAAAGTTTTTCTTTACTACCCTAGAATTCAACCCTAGAGAAAGAGAGAGACGGAGACACACAGACATATACAAACATACATACACACACACACTCACACACATACATACATACACACACACACACACAGAGAGAGAGAGAGAGAGAGAGAGAGAGAGAAGAGGAGAGAAGAGGAGAGAGAGAGAGTTGGGTGTAGAGGCTCAGAATGGCAGCCAAGGACAAGGTAAACCTGGATGAGACAGACACACTCAGAGGCTCAAAGCTGGTGATCTCCCACAGTGAGTGGCAATGGGTCTTTCTCCCTTCTGTTTGTTCAGTAACATTGGTGCTTGAGCTACATTAAAACCCATTCTCACTTCAAGATCCAGTTTACTGATGATCAGACACTAAACAAGAAGAACCCTGCTCCAAATATTTTGCAGAGTAGATAGATGACCATGGGCAGGGTGTGGGGCAACCATGGAGTATGTCCCTGTCCACTCTGGTCACAGCAAGCACACCTACTGCTTCTCTCTACAACTTCCTCTGTGTGTCATCTGGCTGGGTTCCGCACAATGTCAGAACTCAGCCTAGATAATGCCAGGAGACGACTTGTGTCCCTGGGCTTCCCCAGCACACCAGGGTCTCTCCCATCAGGGTAGCTCCTCCCCTATCCCTTGGAGAGATGACTTGTCAGAACTATCCACCATCTGAAGGCCCCAGAGAGTTTTCAGAACTACTTCAGGAAGTAATTATGGTCCTGTTTTGAAACCTAGCTACAATAATGCATGGGAGGAAAGAGAAAGTGAGGATCAAGATAATTCATTCCCCACCCATCTCCTTTTCTTTCCTAGAAAAAAAAATGATGCTTAAGTTTCTTGACAGAAAGGAGATTAAAGTGATCCACACAGTCACAAAGCTCTATTTCCAATTTCTGTCCCTCTCCTGTGCCACTTTTGCTCCTATAGCTCAGCCTGCTAGGGTGGAGGTCCTGCCTCTACAGGGGGTTCCCTAGCCTCTAAAGCATTTTCTTCTACCCTCTTCCCAAGGTTGCTCAGCTGGGGATGTGACTCCTCAGAGGAATGAACTTCCTGAGCCACACTGCTGGCTTCCCAGAGTGCTTCCTCGCCTCCAGCTTCTCCTGTGGTGTGCCAGGAAACCACAGGCAGACAGGATACCTCTGCCTGTATCTAGCTTGTTTCGGTGCCTCTGATAACCTTCACCTCCTGTTTTGGCCAATCAGATGAGTGTGCTTCTTTATTCGACCTTCAACTTCCAAACTATCCTTCTCCAATTAAGCAGTGTTTTTGGCACAGTTAGTTTAGTGAGATCTTCCCCATGATTTTAGTGTCTGCTAGTCCACCATGACCAAGCTGGCTATATCTCAGAGATGCAGGCATGGCTCAACATACAAACCATACAAATAGACTTAAAAACAAAAACCGCATTATCATTTCAACAGGTATAAAAAAAAAAAGAGGCCTTTGACAAAATACAATAGGTCTTCCTGAGAGGTGTCCAAGAGAGTAGGATTGAATGGAACAGATCTCAAAATAATAAAAGCTACCTTTGACAAACTCGCAGTCGGCATTGTGCTAAACGGAGACAATCTTAAAGCCAATTCCATTACAACTAGGAAGTAGTTGGGGTACTCACTGCTCCCACTCTTTTTCAATATGGTACCTAAAGCACTAGCTGGAGGAATCGGGCAAGAGAGGGAAATTGAAGGGGTACAACTAGGGAGAGTACTCAATTATGTGAATTAAATGATATTATACTTAAGAGCTCCTAAAACATCCCAGCAGAAAACTTGCAAAAGTTATCAATATTTTCAGCAAAATGTCAGGATACAATATCAACTTTAAAAATCCTTAGCCTTTTTAATACTAATGACAAACAACATGCTGTAAGGAGATCATAAAAACACTTGCATTCATAAAAATGTGAGAAACATTTTTCAAATGTCTGTTGAAAGAGAAACCATTAAAATGTCTAGGAATAAACCTTACCAAAGAGGTGATAGACCTCTACATTGACAGTTTAGGTCTCTGAAGAAAGAAATGAAGAAGACTTAGAAGACGGAAAGGCCCCTCATTCCTCCTGCTTGGCAAAATTAATACTGTAAAAATGACTGTCCTATCAAAATGAATTTACAGATTGAATGTAAGCTCAAGAAAAATCCCCTTTCTTCACAGATAGGGTGGAAAAAAGTCTTAAAATTCTTATGGAATCACAAAAGATTCCAAATAGATCGATGAATCCCAGGCAAAAATAATAATGTAGGAGAATTTCCAAACATCTCCCATCAGGGTAGCTCAGGCTACATCTCAGGGATCCAGTAACAAAGGCACCATGGTACTGGCACAAAGGTGGACATATAGGCCAATGGAACAAAATAGAAGACCCAAACCCAAATGCATATAATTGCAGTCATCTCATGTTTGACAAAGATGCCAACAATACACACGGTGTGGCCTCTGTGTCTTTTTACTTATGTGAATATACTTCTCTGTTCCATTTATCCATTCATCTTCCACCAAAGCCCAACTGTCTTACACACTGAAGCTAACTATGTGTGATCATGTGATCACCAATTCTGCTTTCCCATTTCAATACTGAATAAGTTATTTTGCCTCTTCATGCACAGTTTAGAATTAGTTTGTCAATGTTGATAAAATAATTTTCAGGCATTTGATTTGAATTGTCCTTAATTTGTAAATTACCCTGGGAAATCTGGTATCTTTGTAACAATGAATCTTCCTATCTATGAATATGAGATATCTCTCAATTCACTTAGCGCCTTAATTTCATTCACCATACTTTGGCAATTTCTTTATATGGATCGTAACAGGTTTTGTTAGGTATATAGCTAAATATTTTAATTCAGGTACTAATATTCTGACATTGTACAGTAGCTTAACATTCTACAGCCTTGCTTAAATCAAGTTATTAATCTTAGTTCAAGAGAGGGCTTTGTTTGTTTGTTTGTTTGTTTTTCTTTGTTTGTTGCAGATTCTTTTATATTTCTTACACAGAAAATCATGTCACCTGTGAAGATGGTCTGACTTATTTGTTTCTCAATTGGTATAATTATTTCCTCTTACTATGGTAACGCAGAAACTAGGGATTACAAGTTAAATTGGGCAGTAAGACAGGACACTGTTCCCTGTACTGTATCTTAATGGAAATGTTATCTCTCTGTCTTTCTCTCTCTCTCTCTCTCTCTCTCTCTCTCTCTCTCTCTCTCTCTCTCTCTCTCTCTTCTTTCTCACATACACACACACATTGTGGCCAACAGTCTCTGACTCCATGCTTTATCCGCTGGTCACTCGCAGACATTTATTATTTTCAGCAGACAACTTTCTGAATTACCTGTGTTGTTGGATAAGTTGTTTTCTTCCCCACAAAAATATGTGTTAAAGACCTAACCCCTGCAGCTAAAGAATAGGATGTCAGGTTTTGTCACACGTAGTTAGTAAAGATGTGGTTATGATACCACGAATGACTCTTCGTCCAGTATAAATGGTATTCTTAGAAAAGAGATACAGAGAGAATCTCAGTGAGTCCTGTGGTGATGGAGGTGGTGACTGAGGGGTGTAGCTGAGAGTCAAGAGCTGTCAGAGATTGCCACTAGCTGTTAGAGGCTACAACCAAGCCAAGAGGGGATTTTATCCTACATCCCCCAGACCCAATCTGCCCTTGCTAATGCCTTCATTTCAGACTTGTTCAGAATGGAGAGAATGCATTTACCTTACCCAGTTACAGTACTTTTCTATAGAAACCCCAGTACATTCATCCAGCATGTATGTAACCCCCCAGAGTCTCTGGGATTCTCTTCTGTATAGCATAATGCTTCATTTCTCTTCTGCAAAGACATTTCCCTTCTGAGCACAAATGCAGTGGCTTTGCATCCAAGTGTATCTTCCCATCTTCTGTAGGGTTGCGTAGACTTCAATGGCATTACCTCGTGTTTATTCTTTTAATCAGCATGAGCCTAGATCCCTTTGGCTCTTTTGAGTCACCAAGCACACTGAATCTCAAGTTGTTCTTGCAGCTTACGCTTTGCCTTCTCCATTGCTACACTACCCTTTTCAAGCCAAAGTGGTAAGAATTGAAAATGATATCTAAATGAGACTCAGTCTCGTCCTTTTTAGATCGGTGAATAATTCCCTTTGACTCTGATTCAATACCTTCTATTCACACCTCTCAAAGCTGTTGGTACATTTTTGTATTGCTTTATCCTTGCAGTTACAAGCACTAGCTATTGTCACATAGAATCTTCAGGCTTTGGGAAGCTCAGTGGTTATAACCCATTCCCTTTCTGCCCCTCATTTTGCCATGTCACTTGCTGTGTGAAATGGAACACCATTAACATGCGTGCATTTAACATGTACTTCACTCAACATTACAAACTGCCATAGTTAGGTCAGGAGCACAAAATAGAAGCCCTTTTCATGCCAAGGTTAGGGCAAGACCCCAAACAGACATCTACTGAATACCAACTAGGCTATTTGCTTCACATGTGCAATCTTCAGAGCCATGTGGGGTAAGCATTATTTATGTATTCGATTTTTGAATTTCTGTTTTGTGTCATGTAACCCAAAGCCACAGTGAAGTATGAGACAGAGGGCTAGAATCTGCAGGACACCAGGGCTACACTCTTCCAGACCTCGCTGTAGAGGAAAGGTAAAGAAAGTGACATTTTTCTCTTCTGCCTGAGAAAAATGGAGACACAAAGAATATTATGAAGTTAAAGGAGCAGCATGTTATGGCAGGAAGACCATTGTCTCAGAATCATTTCTTCTCTGGAGCTTCCGTGGGCTACAGGCATCCGCAGATCATAAATAACATTTCATCCATTTCAACCAGACTGACCGTAAACCAGGGGATCCATCCCTTCCTGTGGACTTGAAGGGCTTCCTATTTATCCCATTTCACTCAGAATACTTTCAATTCTATATTAATTTCCTCTCAGAGTTCTTGGTTTTCCCCAGGATCCAGAGAAAGGACAGAATGAGAAAAGCTCCCTTTGACCTCCCAGTGACTTCCCAGGTGAGTGAGGCTGCTCTCCTCCTCAGCTCCCAGAGGACACCAGAGAGCAGCCCACACTTCCCACAGCTCCTCTAGTCACCCTTCACCAAGCACAGCAGTTCCCATAGCAACCATTGCACCATGCTCTATGGAGGCCACAGGTCGACACTGCAGATGCCACCAGCCAGTGGCAGACACCCGCACCCCTCCCTACAGGCTCTGACTCGGCAATCTCCTCCATACACCAGGAAACGAGCCACTAGAAGTCATTAGGCAGGATATCCAAGATAGAGCACCATTCACCCTATCCTTGTCAGATTGGTAGTTAAGTGTACTGACTGGTTTTGTATCAACTTGACACGAGCTAGAATCATCAGAGAGGAAGAAGCTTCAGTTGAGGAAATGTCTCTATGAGATCCATCTGTAAGTAAGGCATTTTCTCAATTAGTGATGGATGGGGAGGGTCCAGCCCACTGAGGATGGTACCATCTCTGGGCTGGTGGTCCTGGGTTCTATAAGAAAGCAGGCTGAGAAGGCCAGGAAAGGAAGCCAGTAAGCAGCACCCCTCCATGTTCCAGGTTCCTGCCCTGTGTGAATTCCTGTCCTGACGTTCTTCAGTGATGAACAGCAATGTGGAAGTGTAAGTCAAATAAACCCTTTCCTCCCCAGCTTGCTTCTTGCTCCTGATGATTCATTGCAGCAATAGAAACCCTAAGTAAGACAGTAAGCATAGTACATACAGCAGAGACCCCCCTTAAGCTGATGGAAGAAGATAACCATACATTCCTCAGCACATCGTGTGGTACATGTATCTGCCTCAAAAGAAGATTCTGAAAATCTCGCCGAGCTATGAATTTAGAAGCTTCTTCATTACGGTTTGAAGATATGGGACTCAGCTATGCATATTCTGCCAATGCCCTCAGTGTAGATACGAATTACTAACGGTCTTGTGAGTATAGATTTCAGTTCACAGTATTGAGGTAGGCCTAAGAGTCTGAACACCCTTGGACCTCCCATGTGGAGTTGATGCTGCCGGTCAGTCAAGGATTGGAATAGCAAAGCCTTAGATCACTTCAGCCACAAAGCTGACCCTGCCACATCCCTGCCATTTAGTGACTCAATAAAGAATCAGAGTAAATATTAACTGGTTCAAAGAACACATTTCTACAGGGCAGAGACTCCATCTGCTTAAAATAACGATAATGGTCACAATTTACTGAGGGTTTGCTCTCCCTTATCAAATACGGTATGCATACACAGGCATACACACATGTGTGTGCACACACAAACACCACATACACATGCACATGCATATATACATAAGTGGGCACACATACACAACATGATAGCCTTTACTATATCATTCCTACACACTCCCAATTTTAAATGAGCAAATAGTGGTTGATGGCTGCCAAGTGATTTACCCACTGATACATCATTAGTGAGTAAATTAAGATCTGTCTGAACCAGATCCCAGGACACCACACTGCTTATCTACACATTGGCATAGCCTATGCCAGCATACACAAGGGGTCTTGGAACTTACTGCTTCCCGAGGGAGCAGAGGCCATCACCGGAGCTGGGTCTCTCGATTGCCGTTGCTTCAGGAAAGGAAACTAAATGAAACCTACCTAGGAAAATCCTTATATGAGGTCCTCCAGTCAACCCACAGATATTATCTCAGAGACCAGGAGTTCTCTTCATTAAACAACGATTTAACAATGGTTTTCCCCATATAAATCACAACAAAGGCAGAAGGAAGCGATAGCAGATTGTCCTCGCTCTTGTGTTCTAGTTCCCAAGCTGGGTTTTTATTCTCTTCCTCCTCGTATCAGAGTTTCCAGTGGCGCTCAGTGTCTGTCTTATATAGGCCACCTTCTGTCACTCCTGTCCCAGGCTGGAGCTGAACCTCGGAGATGTCAGCATGGAGACATTTGGGGTTTTCGATGGAGCATTATTACCTGACTAAGCTGGTTGGAAGGGAAGTCCAGCCTCTAGAGCAGGCATCCATCTCAGATCTTAATTCAGAAACACAGTCAGAGAAAATCATTCAACCTGTCTTGGCACCAGGAACTGTGTTTCTATTTTCTATTAAATTGGGGATTATCAAGTTTGTTGAAGGCTTGATTAGCAAGTATGTCATTGGATAATCTCGGGTCTCCAGTGGGCTCCCATGAGAAAGAATTGCCTTCTCTGATTACACAGAGCAGAGTTTGGCAATGAGAAAGTAAAGGCCACACACGGAATAGAAGGAGGAAATAGCAAGATGGCGTTCAATTACACCCTGCACTTCTTTAGGCGAGGAGGCAGGCCAGAGAAAGGGATGGTGCAGTCATATGTGCACCAGTCACATGACCAAAGCCATGCCTGACACTCAGGAAGCAGAGCGAGGCCACAGATGCTCAGCAGCTGAAGTGAGCTTCAGGGAGAGGCTGTACATGTAGAGATTGGGGGCGGGGGACCCAGGGCTGATTTTGCATGATAGGATGCTCCAACACCCAAGAGTGGTAAAGGTTACGGGAAAAGTATGGACTCAAGCCCTGATGCCTACGGAAACAGATACTGGCTGAAAGTCAGTGGGAGGAGGGAAGCCAGAGGAGTCAGAAGAGGAAAGGAAAGTGGGTATGATCAAAGTATGTTGTATACATGCATATATTTCTCACTAAATAAAAATTTATACAGAAAACAGTTGAAGGTCAAAGTGACAGAAGAAAAGAATGAAGGATCTTCATATGAGCCATCTTCCATTTCCCTCTAAGAGCTAGCTTAACAAGCACCAAACCATTACTTTCCCATGTGCCTGAGGTCTGAGAACTAACTCCATATGAATAGCTGGGCATGCCTAGCTGAAGATACGCTTTTGACACGTTGTAGCTCTATTGAGTCATGGCCTGAAGTGGCAGTTAGGACCCTACCCATCAAACAAACCCAACAGGAAGTCCTACATGGACAAATATGCAACTGAAAATTGCTGGGTTGGGGAGCAATGACTCTTATCTCTGTAATGATGGTTGATCTTCCCCCAAAAGAAACCTCCAGTACATTATCCAAGTGGACAGCCCTAAGCATATATACATGAGCAATACTAAATGGATCCATCAAGTTTTATTTATATGGACATATGTATGTGGATGTAAACATATGTATAACATAACAAAGATGAGATCATGAATTTGAGAGGGAGTAGGGTACAGGAAGAGTTGGAGAAGAGAGAAAGAGGGAGAGGCAGAGGAAGAAATGATATACAGTATTTATGTATATAATTCCCCAAAGAATAATTCATTAACGATAAAAATGTTCTATCTGCCCTTCTTCCTATAGCTCTATTAGGTTTTTAGGTGTGTCTAGACAGGGCAGGCTTCGGTCAGCTACAATAAGAGTCACTCTGGATGTTTGACAACCAGAGATCTAGAAAAGAGAGCAAGGTGCTCTGTGACAGGAAAGAATGAAGAAGTAACAGAGGAGGAAAGGTGAGTGTTCACTGCCAGAAAACTCCATGTAGAGTCCCTTCTCTCTGTGAGCATTAACACTCCATGGAAGTCATCACTGTCTGATGACCTCAGCGTCATCATTACCAGGTCATTAGCATGTGCCCTCTTCATTTTGTAAGAACCCCCAGCCTATAGCATGTAGACTAGAAAATCAATTTATATTTCTTTCCTCTATGAGAATGTCAAACCTCTTAAAATAATAATAAATAGCATGGTTCAGAGCACTTCATTCTCCTGTGTGGACTCTGCATCATTCTACCACCATGGCTTGCATTTTGTTTGGTACTTTGTTTTGGGTAGTCCTGGCTACCTGGAGCTCTCTATGTAGACCATGCTAGCCTAGAACTCTCAAACAGTAGCCTGCCTCTGCCTCTCAAGTGTGTGCCACTCAAGATTCTTAACCTTAACAGCAAAACTCACCTTCAGAGGTTTTCTGAGACTCTGGAATCAAATCCCCAAGGTTCAAAGACAAGATGCACCCCAGACATTGGCAAACTTTAAAGCTGCACCCAGGGTTCTGACATGCTGCCAGTTCGAAAGCCACTCACCTTAGCCTAAGAACTGCTCCAGTCCCAGAGTAACAGAGCCAATGCTTCTCAATTCTAACTACCTACACAACTACCCAGGATGCTGTAAGCTTTACCAAAGCCTGTGGTCTGTCTAGACTAAATGAATCAGAATCGTTGTCAGAGCATTTCAAAACCTCCCAAGTGGCTCTAATATGTAGCCAAGATTGGAAACCACTGGTATGGATCAAAGGTGTGGCCCAGAGCGATTGAAAAGGAAAGCATGGCTGAGTGCTGTCCTGTGGGGAAAGCAAAGGAATAAGGAAAATATCCTCCACTTACTAGGCCAGGACAAGGAGGGAGGTTTTGTTCAGACTTTGATCAAGCTTCATTTATTTGCCTAGCTTTTTCTAACTGCTGGCTAGTTACCTGCCTGCCGATATTTGTACAATGACCCTAGGAGTTTACTGACAATAAAATATCCCACCTGCAGACTTAAACAGGGCTATTATCTGGCCCAAAGTTGGCATGATTGCTTCTATATTGCAAAATGATTTTATCTGCTGGGTTTTCACTCTATCAGTCTGAAGGAGAGAAGAGAAAGCAGACAGCCCATCAAGTTAACAGACCTGCACCAGGATAGTTGAGGTCTCTGCACATGTATTACACACCGTTCTTTCTCTGCCTAATGCTTGAGATCACCACTAGCAACTTTTTCTACCGTCTCTGGGATTTGTTTTATACTGGATATTTAGGAAGCCATTTTCTGAAATGTTTTTGACTACTTCTATCTCATGAACCAAGGGTTGAGAAGTGACTGGCGTATTTCAAAGAGAAAGTGTCTATCACACTAAAATGATGTATGGCCATTAAGAAACAGAGGTTAGACAGTGATGTGTCTATTCATATCCTCATACAAGCAAAACCTGATCATTGTAAAAGGAATACAGTTCTTTTAATGTATAGATTTGTTAGTGCTTTTTTAAAACAGATATATAATTCTTAATGAATAAACAGTTTTATAAAACAGGTTTGAATATGGAAATGTCAGAGAAGAGTGGCAAATCTCCATTTGGGTCATCTTCCATGTGTCTCTAAGGACCAATAGTCCACAAATAACAAGTTACCACATCCCCATGTGTCCGAAGTCTGGGAAAGGCCATAGGGACTGCCCGGCATGCCTAGCAGATGATACACACTCTTGATGCCACTTTAGATCTACTGAGTCAGGATCTGAAGTGGGTGGGGCCAGACCCTGCCAGTCAAACAAACTCACCAGGAAGTCCTAGGTGGACTGCTACACATTTGAAAACCGGTATGTTAAGAAATGACTGCTGCCTTTGTAATGACCATACTCTCTGAACTGAATTTAAGGATCAAACAGGGCTCTCGCGCTTGTGCAGCAAGCATCTTCCCACCGAGCCACCTGCCCACCTCCTCTTCCACCATATATTAAAACACGGAGACTCTCCTAATAGATTTTTTGCATCTCTGTGTTTTCTTCACCTGTATAACTCTTACTGCGCCTGCTCCATTCGAACATTACTTGTCTCCTCTTGCAGGGGTCAAGTTTTCAAAAAGAAAAAGAGTTCAGGAAAATTCTGCCCATTTCCCGTAAAGCCGCCAATCTGGTGTAGATTTTGTTGAGAGGAATACAGAGCATTGATTTAGGCTGCATAGTCACATGCAGGACTTGAATGTAACTAGTTCAAGTTGTGGTAGCAGTACGGGCACTTTTGGTGTGTCCCTCAAATCCTCCTCCTCACCACCGTTTCCCTTCCTCTTAGGCAATGTCTCCTTTCAGGTGTGGTCAGTAGAGCATGGAGGAGCTGACTCTGAACGGGAATGACACAAGGAAGGCATAGTTGGGGACACACCCTGTCAGTGAGCCATGGTGCAGGTCAGACCACCACACTCTGAGCAGTGTTCCACAGTTGACCAATTCTCTGAAGAGCAAATGGTGATGGGAAAGGCCCCACTCCTAGATTAAGTTGTGACTAATAACACTTCCAAATCAAGGAGAAAGAATATGACTCGGTTTTTACCCACTGTTTTTATTGTGATTTTGCTTTCAATGCGTTATTATTAAATCAAATCCTTGAAAACACTGCCGTCTGAGCAGAATTTTGTTTCTGCAAATAAGGTCTAGCAAATTCATGGGTAGGAGAATCGTGAGGTTGAATAGATATCTGAGACAGGGATCTTAACATCCATAATTACAGGTTCTATTATTTAACCTGTGAATAAACCAAATTATTTCCACAAACATTTATCAAGACAGCGCAATATGGAGAGATCTGTGATTTTACAAAGCTAAATATACAAGTGGCGGTGAATATTATTTTCTGTTAAGCTAGTTAAAAAACTAAAAAAGGTTCTTTTTTTTTTTAATTTTATTTTTTTGCTTATTCACTTTATAACCCGTCCCAGTCACCCACTCCCACAATCCTTCCCCATCTCTTGTTTTCTGAGTACCCCCTCCTCCTGTATCCCCCACCCTGCCACTTTAAGTCTCTGAGAGGCTAGGTGCTTCCTCTCCCATTGAGGCCAGATGAGGCACCCAGCTAGAAGACCATACTCCATATACAGGCTGCATGTTTTGGGATAGCCCCCACTCCAGATGTTTGAGACCTACATGAAAACCAAGCTGCACATTTACAACATATGTGCAGGGAGGCCTAGGTCCAGCCCATGGAGCTAGATCTGTATAGACTAGATATGCTCCACGGTTGGTGATTCAGTCTCTGAGATCTCCAAGGGTTCAGGTTCGTTTACTCTGTTGATCTTCCTGTGCAGTTCCTATCTCCTTAGGGCCCACAATCCTTCCACCTATTCTTCTATAAGAGTCCTCAAGCTCCATCCACTGTTTGGCTCTGGATGTCTGTATCTGTCTGAGTCAGCTGCTGGTTAGAGCCTCTCAGAGGACAGCTTGCCCCTGTCTGTTCTCAGGCTGGAGGTTTAGATCCTGGGAGCTCTGGTTGAATCTTTTGATACTCGTTCTAAAAAGGACAAAAGCACCCTCACTTTGGTCTTCCTCCTTCTTCTTGAGTTTCATGAGGTTTATGCGTTGCATCTTAGGTATTGTGTGTTTTGGGGCTAATATCCGCTTATCAGTGAGTGCATACCATGTGTGTTCTTTTGTGATTGGGTCATCTCACTCAGGATGATATTTTCTAGCTCCATCCATTTGTCTAAGAATTTCATGAGCTCATTATTTTTAATAGCTGAGTAGTACTCCATTGTATAAATGTACCACATTTTCTGTATCCATTCTTCTGTTGAAGGACATCTGGGTTCTTTCCAGCTTCTGGCTATTATAAATAAGGCCGCTATAAACATAGTGGAGCATGTGGCCCCGTTGCATGTTGAAATATCTTCTGGGTATATACCCAGGAGAGGTATAGCTGGGTCCTCAGGTAACACTATGTTCAATTTTCTGAGGTATCGCCAGACTGCTTTCCATAGTGGTTGTACCAGCTTGCAATCCCACCAACAATGGAGGAGTGTTCCTCTTTCTCCACATCCTCACCATCACCTGTGTTTTGGATCTTAGCCAATCTGACTGGTGTGAGGTGGAATCTCAGTGTTGTTTTCATTTGCATTTCCCTGATGACTAGGGATGCTGAACACTTCTTTAGATGTTTCTCAATCATTCGAGTTTCCTCAGTTGAGAGTTCTTTGTTCAACTCTCTACCCCATTTTTTAATAGGGTTATTTGATGGTCTGGAATCTAGTTTCTTCAGTTCTTTGTATACCTTGGATATTAGCCGTCTATCAGATGTAAGGTTGGTGAAGATCTTTTCCCAGTCTGTTGGTTCCCGCTTTGTCCTACTAAAAAAGGTTCTTAACACAGAAAATGCATCTTATAAAGGAGGAAAGAGAAACATGAATTAGTGGTTATACTGAATAGAGTTGGTTACGTGACTTTACAAGATGCAGTCTCTGACACATGGCTGCACATAAAAATCATACAGTGAAAACCACAGGGTTTACAGAGAAAACAGGGTTATGAGAACGACTTGAAATAACCTGGGGCTGGAGAGATGGCTCATCAGATAAGAGCACTGATTGCTCTTCCAGAGGTCCTGATTTCAATTCCCAGCAACCACATGGTGGCTTGTAACCATCTGATGCGCTCTTCTGGTGTGTCTAAAGAAAGCGACAGTGTACTCATATAAATAAAATAAATAAATACATCTTTAAAAAAAGAAAAAACCTTTCTCAGTGAAAACCTTATTTAAAAAAATTAAAAACAGAACCCTACAGACCATATATGTTCATGGTTGAGACCTCATACAGACTATGTAAGTTGGCATTTTACCTTAAGAGAGGTCTGAAATTAGCTTATGAAGGGGACATCTCCAGGATGCTGTTTGGCTACTTGTGGATTATTGTGTAGTGGTTGGGGGAGGTTCCCTAACATGGTGGTGTCAAACCATCCTCCAGGTTCCTGGATGTATATGGAGATGCCTCCTCACATACAAGGCGATCTAAAGGAGCTGGCAGCTATCTGACTGTGTGATTCCTATATTTCTACATGGCTCATTCAGATGGATACAGTTTTCCTTATTTGGTCCTTATTCCTCACTGAGAAAGCTGTATGTTAGCCAACACAGAATTCACAATGTGTTCAAATTGTTCCTTAATGTATCAATCACCCTAGAACCAATTAACAGTTTGAAAGTGTCATAGCAGAACTGACTTGATATGTGTGTGTATATAGACATATATAGAAATGGATAGAGATATATACATAGATATAGATATGCATATATAGATATATAGATATAGCTATATATGGAAATTTATATATATATATATATATATATATATATATATATATATATATATAATATACACACACACTGGAGATATATTTATATATCCATATTCTCATCTTTTGCAAAACAATGATCTTCCTTATCTGCCATGAAGTTTGTTTGATCAGAACGTTTGTCTCAACCATTGAAAAAAACCCAGAAACTCATTTGTTGTTTTAAAATAAAAATGGTAATAACATTAACTCCTCAAAAGGTCCTACCCTGGGCAGCAGATTTCGTGTTCTGCCCACAGTTATAAATTTTAAGCCATATGACTTAAAGCTAGCCGGGGACCTTCATCCCTTACGGGAAAAGGCTTCCTTGCAGCTTTGATCAGGTGCACCGCTCACACACAACTGCTTTAGGGTGAGCCATTTAAACAGCAGGGCAGACGGGATGCTGAACATGGACACTGTGCAAGACATACCTTCCACCTACCTTACTCATCTACCTGTCCCTTTCCACAGCACGACTTTAAATAAACAACATCATTTTCCTTCATGAATCAGTTTTGACACTGGCCATCTTGCATTCAACATGAGGCTCACATTTGACACAACAAAAGTAGATACACTAATACTTCTTTAAAATATTAATTTGGGCTCAGCAGGTAAAGACATTGGCTGTGTAACCATGGCAACCTGAGCTTGATCCCCGGTACCCACATAAAGGTTGAAGGAGAGAATCAACTCTACCAAGTTGTCCTGTGACCTCCACATATGCTGTGACACACATAATTATATTATTACATATAATGATGATGATGATGAAGAAGAACCAGTAGTATTTAAAGTTACATTTCTCGATGCTTCCCTAAGGATTTACCCTGATTTAAGGTCCATGAAGTCACAGCCTTGTATATATGAATTCATATCCCAGTGATGCAAGTGTGTCTGTCGAGTTATGATATATCTTTAGAGCACAGTGAATAAATCCATTCTCTATAGAAACCAAGCTTTCTGGGGTTATATCAGAAAGAACTGTAGAATCATGTACTCAAAGCCCCATGATAACAGGATATTCCGTACTCATCTATCCCACAGCCAGGGGCACCTTACAATGGCACAGAACACAAACACAATTTGACACTGAAACCACTGCCATTTGCCCTGAGACACTTCCAGCGCCTTCTCGTTATTTGTTTTGGTTTAACTTTACATGCCTATGCACAGATCAGCCTCTGGGGTCTAATTCCTACAAAAGAAAATATAATCCAAACTGTGGCTTGAGAAAAGCCACAATTTTGTTCCGTGTGTCAAGCAGCAGAGAGAGAAATCAAACTGTTGGTCCCTGGTGGATAAATCTATATGCCCCAGTTTCTTAATGCAAAGCCCTCTGCAAACTCCGGGAGAGTCTTCACTGGAAGCAGTCACATTTCATTCTTTCTTTGCTTCTCTGCTCTTCCCTCACACAGAAGAGCTTTCTCCATGAAACCTGAGCTACCAGATCAACCACCAGTGCTGAAGTGAACATATGAATAATAATAAACTATTACTAGTAGTAGTGATTGTAATAGTTTCAGAAATGCAGTCACATACAAAATACTTCTATAGCAAGAGAAACAAATCCCCAGACTGCTAGAGTGGTGCAGTCCATTGCTGTATTGTTGCTGTGGTGGGTGGGGATATTCACCCCCACTTCTACTCTGATACCATCAATTTTCATGTTGTGGTAACCGTTTGCTTGATTGTGGGTGCTATGCAGGAAAGACATGCCAACATGACACCCCAATGCCATTTCTCAGAAGTAATGAGGAGAACTCTTTTTGAACTGAAGTCTAGACAAAGAGAAACCATTACTATAAGAGACAAAAGCCCAACCCTGGCCCATACTGTGATGTCAGGAAGAAATGTCCATGAAAACCCCAAATTAAAGTGAACCGGGAGTTGTTTCACGGCTTTCTGGATTGATTGCAACCTTGCTGGAGGTCAGTTAGGCAGACAAATGAACAGTTAAAAGACTCCACTGAGCCATAATCCCCAATCCTTATACTTAAACGGTTCCTCTCAATATAAAGGAGGCTCTTCAACACCCGTAGATCTAATTTCTGTTAATTTTATCTAACTCTAAGTCTAAGAGTCATTAACATGTGTGGAACCCACGTCACACACCTCCTTCCCACCCCCAGCCCCATTTCTCCTATGAGTGTATCTTTTGAAATTTTAATTATTGCCAGTGGATTCCCTGCACTAAGTAAAGGTTTTTGCCATCAAATCAATAGCTGATAAAAGAGAGGTCCAAAAAAAAAGCCACATTAAATGCATTATCCTCTTGCCATCCCCACATCACCCACGCAGCTCCTCCTGTGTGGCATTACGATTGAAGACCTTCAAAATAACGTGACTTTCAAGCAATTAAAATGGCTAAGCGTTATCTAGAAGTGGCTGTTATATATTTATAAGGACTCCCCTATATGCCTCCTTCTGGAGTTAAGTGCTCAAAAGATCTGCATGGCTTATACCAACTCCCACTCACTGATCTGAGGAATCAAGGAGGGATCAAGACAGAATCACGCAAGGACATGAAGTACCTGTGGGGATCATGGCTTCTCCGAGGACAGAGACCGATTTGATGTGTTCCTTAAAACTTAAGTCCTCTCCTGGCTTCTGTTCTTCCTCCTGTACCCACAGCACCCAACTCTAATGGAAGAATCCAAATGCTATTCTGTGTCTTTGTGCTCTTCCACATACCAAGTCTCCAGCACAGAACAGCATACATTTGGGGAGGAAGAAATGCTATAGTGGTCTAGTGTGTACTGCTGCTATCAATAAGATGGACTTTGGCGCCTTAATTGCTGGCAATATTACAGCACCAGATATGTCTGTAAAGAGATCCCAGTGCTCTCACTCACGGCATTCTGTAACACGCCCCATCCAGGATCTTTGCAAAGATACAAGTACAATGATGAGCCATATACAGTCTGATGCAGGAGAGGCCATGCTGTAGATGGAAGCCCAGACAACCCTTCTGAATAAACAGACAGAGTCCTCCCAGCCTGCTAACAGGCTGCACAGAGTGAGCAAGAACCCATACACAGGACCAAGTGTTGCAATCCAATTCGGATCCCCTAATTTAAGTGTTATAAGATAGCAAGCACACGTTATCCAGAAAATCCAGTCTGCTGCTATTTTCCTGCTAAATTGTCCAGATAATCACTTCCTTCTTCTATTTCCTTTTGACTTAGCAACCTTGTCAAAGGATGAGCACAGTCGCACAGGGTAGAAGCCGATTGCTTATTTGGTTATAATGTTGCTTGTCTATCAGCAAGCAATCCCCGCGTACCTGCACTGCCCTCAAGTAGGTTCATTCTAATCTGAAACTAAGTATCTAGAAGGATCAGGACACCTGAAGGGCAAGATGCAGTGAGAAAGTATGGTATGGGAATGGAGAGTGAGAACAAAGAGAGAGACTTACTGGGGACTCACAGAGCCCTCTTGAATGTTAAGAGTGTCACACATACAGAGTGACATATGTAACATACATCTTGGAGCAAATAAATGTGGCTGTACCAGGACGGATATGGCCAGAGACACTTAAGTCACCTGAGTTCATGCCTGGCAGCCTCAATTACTGTCTTGTCCACCCTGGTAACCCATTCACAAACTTCATGTGAAATGCTGTCTTCAAGCAGCACAGGCTGGAACTGAAGTAAGCAGAGGGAAGGGTAGGAGAGGAGAGAAGAAACACAGGCTGTATGTTGAGGCATAATTCTTTGAATAGCAATTGTAGCCCTTGCCAAGGGAACTGTAACCAGGAAACAACGCCTGTGAAAACAGGTGACTCAATGGCCATGCACTCCCATCTCCTCACTGAGAATTCCCTACCACTCAGTAAGCGCATGTCCTTGGGCAAGTCACCAAACTTTTCCAGGCTTCACTTCCTCTGAGGAAACTGGGGATAACTTGTTTCCTACCTATTTACATGATTGTTCTTATCAATCTATGTTTCGAGGACTAAATAATATGAAAGAAGGTGTTTTCCACAGAGCCCAGCACATACAGTGATCAACAAATGCCAGATAAGCCAATAGTAATGGAAGAGTATTTATTAATGTCTTTAAGGGATGTTTAAAGCTAAAAGCCGTAGAGCCCAGGAGGTAGAAATGAGAAAGGAAAATGCATTTTTTAAGAAAATAAGAACATACAAACAGTTTATATGTACGTTCATTCGGAGTGGGGGAGTAGTCATTTGAAAGGTAGAAGAATCTTTGGTCAAATCAGAGGGAAAGTGGGATAGTTCTGACAACAGTCTAAGGTCAGCAGGACCCCTGTGGGATGGTATGCTTCAATGTTAACCTGAAAGCCCCACTTATAATACAACCCTCCCGTTCTGCAAAGGCTTACACTCACTTTTACAGAGGTAGGAACAGGCAGATAAAACATTCACCGCCACAGGGACTGCTCATCACAGTTGCCCTGGTTCCATTGTTTACACCGAGGAACCTTCCAAACACCACCTTGTTGTCAAGGAGGGGTAACACATCGTCAGTACTTGAAGGCAATCCAGTAAGATAGGATACAATTAACCTCTCTATAGCCAAGCCTGGGCAGAAATTAGCTTTAAAATTCCCTGAAACGTAACAGAACGTTAAGTATAATCTTATCAGCTACGACATATAAACACACATGATCTCAGTAAAGGTGAATCTTAAAGTTTTCTCTTTGATAATTTCATATCTGCATATAAAAGATTCTCATTGCTCTTACCCCACCATCTTTTGCCCACCCCCCCATCTCTATTACCCCTCCCCTGTCAGTTTGTCTTAGTTTGGGTTACTATTGCTATGATGAAACACTATGATCAGAAGCAACTTTTAGAGGAAGGGATATTTTCCCAGTTCATTGAAGGAAGAAGCCAAGGCAGGAATGAAAGTGGGATGTGAACATAGAAGCAGGATATGATACAGAGGCCATGGAATTGCTATAGTTTATTATATATAATATATATATATATATATATTATATAAGTATGGCTTTGCTAATAGTTTTAGAACAGTGACTCTCAACCCCTTTGGAGATCAAACAATCCTTTTATAGGGTTTGCCTAAGACCATCAGAAAATACAGATACTTACATCACAATTCATAACAGTAGCAAAATTGTATTTACAAAGTAGCAATAAAAATAATTTTGTGGGAATGGAGAGATGGCTCAGAGGTTAAGAGCACTGACTGCTCTGCCAGAGTCCTGAGTTCAATTCCAGCAACCACATGGTGGCTCACAACCATCTGTCATGGTATCTGATGTCCTCTTCTGGTGTGTCTGAAAACAACTGCAGTGTACTCACATATATAAAAATATAAAAATCTTTAAAAAAGAAAGTAATTTTGTGGTTGGGGGTCACGACAACATGCAGAACTTTGTATTAAAGGGTGTCACCATCAGGAAGGCTGAGAACCATGCTTAGAGGGCTAATCTGTGACCATCATGGGGAGAAGCAGACAGACATGGCACGGAGCAGTAGCTGGGAGTTTACGCCCTGATCCATAAGCAGAGGGCAGAGAGACAGAGACAGTGACAGTAGATACTGGCAGAGAAGAAGAGAAAGGCAGAGAGAGAGGGGCTGGCATAGTCCGTTAAGACCCCAGAACCCATCCCCAGTGACAATGTCCTCTAACAACCCACACTTCCTCCAACAGGCCAGCCACATTTCCTAATCTTCTAATCCTTCTTACACAAATGCCACTCCCTGGTTAACTAAGAATTCAACTCTATAAGCCCATGGTCATCATTCTCATCCAGACCATCACACCATCCCTTTTGCTGATCTGTGACTTTTGATTCTGTTTTGTGATCGTTCCTTTAAACAAGGCCATCGATATGAGCACTGGATTGACATTATCCATTGTAGCCAGATAGGGTTACTATGGATGCATGACTGAGAGATATGATTGCCTTTCCCTGAATCTATCAGTAGCACATAGTTCAGGAGGGAGGGAATGCCCCAAGGCCCCCTCCACCCATACCTGGCTGTTGAGGACCTATTCTTACACAGATGGTACAGACATTGTAGCTACTGTGAGTTTGTGATTGCAATGGCTGTGTCTGGTCCAGCATGTCTCAACCCTCCTCCCTATCTTCAGGTGCTTGTGTTCTTTTTGCCCTGCCTTCTGCAATCTTCAATAAAAGGATGGATTAAGTGTCTTTTTAGGGATGAGCCCTCATCTACCATTTATTCTTTACACTTTGCATGGCCATGAGTCTCTAACTGGTGACAGTTAGCTTTCTCTCTCTCTCTCTCTCTCTCTCTCCTCTCTCTCTCTCTCTCTTTCTCTCTCTCTCTCTCTCTCCCCTCTCTCTCCTCTCTCTCATATGGGTCACAGGGATTGAAATCAAGTCTTTAGACTTGATAGCAGGCACCTTACCCCAGAGTCAATTGCAGGAGACCAGCCCCTTTTGCTTTTTTGTTTGCTTTGTTTTGTTGGTGCATGTGATGATTAATCTTGATTGTCAAATTGACTGATTTGTGATCAGTCAAAGAACACCCAAAAGATGGTAAAGTGCAAGGACTGGCATGGAGATTTCACTAAGGGGAGACCTGGCTCTGGATAAATTAAGAGGGGACGGGAGAACGAAATATCCACGAACACAAGCATCTTCTCATCCTCCATCCTCTCGTCCTGCTTCCTGGCCTCAGTGTGAGCGTCTCTGCTTTCAGAGCATCCTCTGCTGTGGAGAACTGAAACCTATGGGACCATGAGCCCAAGCAGGCTGTCCCCTCTTTACATTGTTCCTGTTGGGCATCTGGACACAGCAAATACTAGCTCAGCCTTCAAAAAGTGAAAAACAAATGATAAAGTATTGTTATCTGGGTCCGGGGACACCATGGACCAAGAGCTCTGTTTAGATTGATGTAGGAAAATCAAGTCCCCATTTGTAATGTGCCTGTACTCAGCGGAACTTCTCCAAAAGCAAAAGGCTTGGCATTTGTAAAATGTTATTCATGGACTATTTCATCTCCTGATTTACAAATAGCCATTTCAATATATAACATGAAGAGCTCATAGGAACACTTATAAATCCTTGAATTTACAAGTTACTTTGTGTGTATTTGGTTGCTTTAAACTTCTCCATCACCTGAGAAAACTGTAGAACACCTGTAACTTTATTCAACGGTTGAAGAAATGGACCCTAACGAAACTAAATGATTGACAGCCACATGATTTGAAAGGCAGAAGGACTAAGATATGAACCCTAGTCTCCCAGCTCCTGGCTAACTCTCACCATTCAGTTGTCTCCTCATGTGTTCTTGTTATAGAGGAGCTACTCCAGGGGCAGTAAAACCTATGCTAAATATGAGGAAGGGTAGCTGTACCCATATGACATTGGGAATGTCTGTCCAAGATTATTTAGCACATACACACACACTACAAAATTTCAGGAGCAGGAACTCACATATTCAATAATAGTGTGGTAGGTAGGAATGGCTTCATCTGTGCCTACTGAAGGGGCATATAGAAAATGAGCACCAAGCACTCACAAGCACCACCCTTTGGAGTCTGACTTAGCCCAGAGGGAACTGAGAGCCACTGTTGGGGTTTGAATCAGAAAAGTCCTCTCTGTATCTGAACACTTGGTCCCAGTCAGTGACACTGTCTGGATATGTTATGGAACTGTTATGGGGTGGAGTCTTGCTAGAAGAAGTACATTATCCCAGAGGACACGCTTTGAGAATTTTTAGCCTTGTCCCACCCACCTGACAACCCATCCCCCTCTCTCTGCTTTCTGTATAAATGAAAGTGTTATCAGTCAGCTTTCTGCCCCTATCACCATGCCATGCCTTCCCTGTGATAATAGATTCTAGCTCTCTAGGACCATAAACCTATAAGAAATAGACTCTTTCTTCCTCTCATTGCTTTTGATTACGGTACTTTATCAAAGCAACAGAAACATAACAAATACAGCCATCAGTTGAACTTGGGAACACTACAATTTGATGTGTGTCCAAAGAGATGCAGGTGGCCAGGATTGACAGCTGAGTTTCTAGAAGCAAGAATACTACAAAGGGGCGTGGCAGAAGACTGAGAATGGCTCCTTGGGAAGGTTTTCCAAGATGGCTCAGGTTCAGCTTCAGCTGTTGCTGTTCTAGAATGTGGGCTGCCGGCTCTTGCTCTGGAATGTGAACTCACTCCCCTATTTTAATCACTCCCCTGTAAATTAACAAGGCTAAAACCGCTTACAGGACTTCCATCATGAGCACAGCAAAAGGAAGACTGAAACCATGGCTGTGCATGTAAATATTCCTTCTCCTCTCACCATCTCTCTCCTGCTATATATAGCACCACACCCCAAATCTGGCAAGTATCCTGCAGGAAAATATTAATTTAAAAAAATCCCATCTCCAGGTTCCTTCCACCTTTGACCATTAATGCTCCTGGATGAAAGACACACACACACACACACACACACACACACACACATACACATAGCCTTTATATTTTAATATGCCTATGCAGCACAATAGCTAGGCAACTGCCTACCCTCCATGCTGTAGAATCTACTTTCTACCCATAATCCCCCATTACTACTTACTCTGATTCATCTGGGCTGCTACTAGCTCCAATTGCCCGGCCCATATGGCCACATTTTATGGCTTAGCTAACCTATGGAAGCTCCCTTCTCCTCTCCTGCATACTCTTCTAAGGCATGACAGCTCTTCCCTCCAGCTCCTTCTCTAGCCCAGGAAACCTAAACCCTGTCTATCTCTCTTCTCCCCATCTATTGGTTGCTGGCATCTTTATTCGACAATCAGAGTTAACTTGGGCCCTATTCCAAAGTCTATGTGCTGACTCCAAATCTTGGAGCTAGCACTTAGCATTAGAATACAAGCAGCAGCATTGGGCCAGCCCACTGCACGTCCTGGGAGCTTTCCTCTTCTGTAACTCCTTCATCCAGTGCCTGTCTATGAACTCCTCCATTATCATCTCTCACATCTCTCTTCTTCATATTATGGTTTGATCAGAAGCTCCAGCATGAACTCTGTGTGCAAACCTACCTCCTTTGAATTTGTCCTCAACATTATGGTCATGACATCCTTATAACATAAAGATGTGGCTGTGCTTCTGCTCTGGTTTAAATCCTTTGTTGGCACCCCACTTCCTAAATTACCTCCTGATGATCCGCCCCTTTGTCACCAGATGCCTGCAAAGCCCTCTATGAACCAGCTCCTCCTTCCAGCCAGTCTTGACCAGAAATGAAGACTCTAGTCAGTTGGCCCACCTGGGCATGGCTGCACAAACCTACAGATCTCACCAAATTCCATGCCTAGCTTCCAACCCCACCTTTTATCCACCTGGATGTTGGCTACATCCCTATCAATCATCTCTTCTTTTAAGCACACTTCAATTACACAGTCACCAGGTCCCAGCAAAACAGTCCCATCTCTCTCTTTGTGAGACCACTTTGCTCATTTTTATTTTTTATTTTATTTTTTTACTTCTGAAAGAGCCCTTGTCACTTTCCATTAAAGACAACTTGGCTCATACAACTAGAGGAAAGGGATGTTCTCTAAGTCAGTTCTCTCTTCAGCAACCAATACCTAGTGCACAAATAAGTTCTCTGCAAATATGGTCCAACTTAGAAAGTAAAAGGTTTAATTAAAAATAGATGACTATTGCAGACTTACAGCTCCATCCTCACATCCACTGGCAGTGCCCTACCCACAGAATCTAACCAGACACTTGAGGTATTATAGATCTACACCAATAAAAGTATATAATTTTAAGATTCTATGATCAAGATATAAATCTCCTCATTCATCTAAATGAGTTAGAAAACAATTTCTTTTTTTTTTATTTTACTTGACTACATCAAATCTTTATCTTCTCCATGTTAAGTAAAAAGCTAGAGCTTTCATTGGTGAATGGACTAAAGTTCAATATTTGGAATACTACCATCATATACCCAATGATCGAGTCTCCCACTAGGATCTACATCTCAAAGGTCCCATTACCGTAGCACTATCCAGAAACCAAGTCTTTAAAATATGAGTCTTGGGGGCAAGGAATGCACTGTTTAGCATCCATACTATAGAAATTATCTATTATAATCCACAGTTTACAAGATTGAGTCTGTGTTTATAGACCTGTTGCACCTCGTGACTCCTAAGTCTGTGACAATGCTTTAAAAAGTTCTTTTCTCTCCCCCCTCTCAAAGCTTCACATTGGAAAGTTTTGTGAGTTATCTTGAGCTATTCTAAATAAAATATAAATGCCAGTCAACTAATCCAATGCCGAGCACAGAAGATACACTCGATAAATATTTGTCATTGTCAAATCCCTGAGAACAGGTCCCAGTCTTACTAACAGTGAATCAGATGGATTCAATGACTTCGTGCTATCTTTGTTGAATGCATGTGTGCTCATGGGCATTTGACACGGGGCAAAACAAATCTACTTTTCAAACAGTATTAGGGGTGGTTCTACTGCCTTAAAAATCAAGTTTGTTGGTCTCTGTTGGTACCAGCCATTATTAAATTGAGCTCTGAATTTGACTACTACAGTCACAAATCAAGTACGCACACATGAATGCGAGCTTCCATCTGGCACTAGAGACTTAAATGTGAAAGGCAAGGTATTGTCTAACGCAAAGTTGGCCTCACGATCAAGGAATAGATACAGTAATCTATAAATGCTTCCTTCTCCATCTGCACCACTGAGAAGTCACAAATGACTAAAGTGAAAAGTTATCTCTGTTAACTGTTTGCGATCACCATCTGCAGAAGAATACAACAGCACGGAAATTGCTTTTATGGACCATTCAGTGCAAGTTAAACATCTCATGATATGCAATGGGGGCTCTCCAAGATGTGCCAGATGCTATTAAATACAGCATGCTCTGTGGGAAAATCATGCGGAATACATTTCACCAATTGAATTACATCACAGGGCATGGAGGGTTGCATACATAAACAAACTTCCATTATCCTGTTTCGAGGACATTTTTCCTTAGAACATTCAGATGTGATGTAAAAATATGAATGATGCCCTTATTATTTTTCAGTCAGCAATATGTTTTTAGCATCCAAAGACATAGACTAATACATTAGGTGGACAACTTTCATTTACCAAGAGATTTACCATTGTGTTTAACTGTTCTAAATGATACGTAGCCCTTGAAATTGTTTTGCTGAAGACACCAAGGGGAAAGCATGTCAAAGTAGTAAAAATATTTGCAGGTACCCATGCATGACTATTATAAAATCAACTAGACGGGCATGTGGCACATGCCTTTAATCCCAGCACTTGGGAGCAGAGGCAGGGATTTTCTGAGTTCGAGGACCACTGTCTCAGAGTGAGTTCAGACATCCCGGGCTACACAGAGAACTGTCTCGAAAACAATAAAAAAAAAAAAAAATCAACTAGTAACAATTTGATTTGGAGACTCTTTAAATCTGAATGTAATCATTGATATTTGTAAACCTTTAGCATTAAGTTTTCATTGATCACATTATCATATACAATAAGATGATTTCCAAAGTTTGGGGAGTTTTGTTACGATTTTGGTTTTTGTTTTGCTTATGTATCTGTCTGTCTGTCTGTTTAGTTGGATATGTTTTCCTGTCATTGTTGCTATTTTCCAGACAAGGTCTTTCTCTGTATCATTAGCCAGCCTAATACTTCCTGTGTAACCCAGGCCAGCCTCAATCTTATAGTAATCCTCCTACTTCAGCCTCATGAGTACTGGGATTATAAGCAAGTGCTATCATGTCTTGCATGGAAAGCACTTTTTGGTGGCTAAATTGCGACATACAGAAAAAAATGTTTTCAGAGATTATATTTTTACTCAAAAAAAAAAAAAAAGACCCTCCACAGAAGAGCTCCAGCAAATGGCTTTTCTGTACCCTGTAGTCCTTCTGACCTCCAAGTACCTCTTCAGGGTCTGCCCAGAATGGAGAGGATTCAGGGACTGGGACAGATCCAATAGGTCCCCATCATTTAAGGATATCCCCTACACATCATGCACTGGAGATATTTTTAATTTAAAAAAATAGCTTTAAGTATGAAAACATATACCTCAAAGCAGATACAGCTTACAGACACAGAGAGGAAACTCCTGTGCAGAAATGGTGACTAAGGCCAACAGGTTACTCTAAGAGCAAGTGTCCTAAGCTGAGGCCAGAGATGAGAAGAAGCATAAACCATTTTGTCAAAATCACCATGCCAGTCACTGTCCCCCCAGAGGACTTACCCTCAGAAGACAGTTAGCAGGGTCTAGTCTTTCTGTCTGGCACACAGTGAGCCATCAATCTATCTCATGTAAAAGTGGTTTACTTAATCCCCAGTCCTCCAAATATAATTGATGTGTTTCTAGCTAACTCACAAAGCTGTTGGGCACCCTTCTATGAAGGTGGGTGGGAGATCATTTTTCAAAGTTGTAGACATCTGTGTTCTGAGGCATCTAGAGCGTCTCGACTGAAGTTGCTTAAGGACAATACCAAACCCATAGGAATTGCCATAGAAATCCCACCCCAGGAGAAATCCTTATTTTATCATTGCATAAGTAAAAAAAAAACTGACACAGAGGCTGTATAGAAGGGGATACATTGGACATGAGGCTTTGATAGCTACAGAAAATGGCAGATTAAGGTCATGGTATTTACAGGGTGGTTAGATGATAATGCAAATTAAAAATCAAATGAGCTCATTAGCAAAGACAGGCATTGGGTTGGTGAGATTGAGGGCTTAAAAGCAGGAGAAAGAAGCATGACATAGTCTCCGTGGGGCCTGTTAAATATGCTAACAGATATCTGAATTGTACGGTTGTGAATTGGGTGCTAGTCACATGGTGGCTGACTTTCAAAACCTGGGAAAGACCAGCATAAGGAAAACAGGCAATGGTTACAGACATGGACTCTAGAGTCAGAATGTCTGAGCCTGAATCCCAGATATGCCACGAATGAGCTGTATATACTTGGCCAATCATTAGCCTCCCTGGTTCTCAGTAGTCTCACCTCCATGGCTAGGTTAACAGGTAGAAAGCTGTGGACTATCCCTAGTGGGATATATCACACCATAGGGTGACATACTTATGAGTCTACTAATGACAATAATTGTAACAACAGGATGTTCACACTTGGAGACAATGAGGAAAGAAATGGGCTTGAGTAAAAGAAGGATAAAAGGAAACCTAAAAGAAACAGAAACAAAGGATAAAATACTGTAGAACAAGTTGCTATGGAAACAAAAAGTCACCGAGGTCTAACACTGGAGAGGCTGATTAACAGTATTAAATGGTAGAACAAGGCCAAGGGAAATTGGACCTGAGAAAGTACTTGTAGACTTAGGTATTAGAGGTCACAGATGGCCCTCATGAAAGTGGTTACAACAAAACATTGGGAGCAGCAGCCGATGCTCAGAGGACAGCTAGGGCAAGAAGCAGGAGGTACAGGCCACATTCATTCAAGAAGATCACAAGTTAGAAGATGAGAGTCAGGGGTTACTATGGATCCAAATGCATAAAGATAGGAGAAACAAATGATCGCTCTTTAAATGAGGACATTTGAGGTATCAGATAGCAGAGTGGGGAAAGCCTGTGCAAAATGCAAATGTGGAGAATGACTGTTGAAAACACTCAAATTGACCTCTGGCCTCCTCAGGAATGAATATTTATACATGTATGTACACATATCCAGATGGACAGGTTCCTATACACATATGCTCACACAATGTCTAGCCAATAAGGTTTAGCTTTCCAAGCAAGAAAGAAAATGTATGAAAGGACATACACTTCCCAGGGAGATGAGAAAACTAAAATCTGGCCCCTTCTGGCCCAGAAGAGAGTGTTCAGGTGGGCAACAATGGGTGAGAGAAATCTGCCATGGCTCGTGATGTGAAGTTGAAAACTTAGGTTGGAAAGAAGAGCTTAGGGTTTGTTTGTGTTCCAATGTCTATTAGGAAGAATTCAGAAGAGACAGATGAACTCCAAGGGCTATCCATCAGCACCATTGGGAGCCCACACTATGTATGAATAGTGGCACATTGTCCTGAAGGAGACCGAGCTTAGGTAGGCACCTTCAGGCACTCTATGCCTGTGTGTGGCAGAAGCAGCCCCTCCCCCAATCCCAATGGGAAATGGAAGTTACTGATGGCAACTGCTGGTACCAAGAGTAAACAGGGAAGTGGACAAAGTGGACAAAGCCAAGGTTGGTGGGTAGAGATGGCCTCTAAGCTTTATGGACACCTTCAGTACCCAGTAGTTCTGGGGAGTTTCAGCCAGCAGAAGAGAAACACAGATCATGAGAGTTGAGGCCTCCTGTCCATTGGTCCAGTCTCATCATAAGTGTAGGCAGAAGACACAGAAGAAGATTCTGGGGGACATAAATGACAATGACAGACCAGCAAACATGCTCCTTCCATATTTCACCCACCATGAGCAAGTCGGTCTCACCACCTCACACACAGGCCATGTTGGAATAGGTCCCAATGAGGGCAAGGGTGTGGGTGGGGAGAAGAAAAGATTCAGCACACATGTAAGGAATTTTCCAGAAGAGATTGAGATGTTTTAATAAGGCTACCTAATATTTTTACATTTAGTTTACTATTCAATCAAGTAAGTAAATTCTCCAGCAAGACTGAGGTAACTGACTAGGTTAATCCCGGCAGATATGCAATCCAGAGTAAGATATGTAAATAAGTGCAGATATGCACTATGGAGAAAGATATGCAGATATGCACAGATATGCAATGCAGAACTGTGGGAAAGACTCTCACATGCTATAGCAGCCGAAGCTTCCACTCCAAATAAATGTGTTATTCTGCTGTGTGAGTCCCCCTGCTCTATTGTAATTGTGTGTAGACATATCTATTTCCCATATCCGACTGAAGATTTGAGAGTGGAGACCCAGTTCTTTCATCTTCCAATTTCAGCATGATCTCTGGCAGGCAAAAAGCCCCCTGGTAAATATTTGTAGAATCAGGGAATAGAAGACCTGCTGTGGCATCAGGAGGATCACTGTGGACCATTTCTTGTCATCCCTGACAGCATAGCAAGCTCAGAAGCCCACCCCCAGACAGCCAGGATCTGGCTTCAAATGAGCTTTGGTTTTAATTTCTCTTAGTGACTGTTCTCCTTGATTTCTTTTCCTGTCTTGCTCCACCAAAGCATTAAGAAGAAAGGAAAACAGAGGAGTTGCCCTAATGAGCTCTTTGAAATACTTGTAAGCAGCAGTCCTCTCACCTCTGGCCATGTTTTAATGTTGCTGTGCAGGTGAAGGGATGCTGAGGCAGGCAGGGGAGCAACACAGATTCTAAGAAGTAGAAATGCACACACAGCCGGGCGTTGGTGACTCACACCTTTAATCCCAGCACTTGGGAGGCAGAGGTAGGCAGATTTCTGAGTTCAAGGCCAGCCTGGTCTACCAAGTGAGTTCCAGGACAGCCAGGGCTACACAGAGAAACCCTGCCTCGAAAAAACAAAAAACAAACAAACAAACAAACAAAAAGAAATGCACACACGAGTGCACACACACATACACACATGCGCACACACACATACGCCACACATACACAGAGGCATGCACACATACATGCATGCACACACTCCAGAAGAGACAGTTGTACAATGAACACATATATGTGCATATGTGTATATATATATAAATTGTTATATATATAACATATATGTGTTATTTTACATATATATGCTATATACATACATATAACATATATGTGTTATCTTACATATAACATATATATGTTATATATGTTTATATATGTATATATAAACACATATGCACATGTAGATGCTAAAAAATGTATAAGGCATATATATCAAAATCTACTAACAACCAGTAACCTATTTTACCATACATTTACAAATTCTTGGAAACACAAAAGACAGGTATCTTTTATGTTATTCCTTGCAACTGTTGTAGAAGCATTGTGATAAATTTTGATCAAAGTTTCTAAAAGTAATACTGTATGATGGGACTAAGATCTCTGCAGGAATTGGAATTGGAAGGGTGTGGGGAGGGACAAAAAGAGAGGAGAAAGTAAAGGTGAAAACATGAAAGCGAGGGAGACGGAGGCTAGGAGGGAAATATGGAGATCAGGAAGGCAAGGAATGGAGGAAGCAGGGAGGGACAGAGAAAGGAGAGAAGGCTGGGAAGAGGAAGGGACCAAGGAAAGGGGGATGAGGGAAGAGGAAAGAAAGGGAAAGAGGAGGGAGGGAAAGGTTGTGAGAGAATGGAGGGAGGCCCAAGAGAGAAGAGATGGAAGTGGGAACTGTTATTGACGCTCAACAGTGGATCCTCCCATTCTAATCAAGCTACCTAACCAAGCTGCTGCTCTGAGTCTCCATCTCCTGAGATCTGGCCAGTTCTGCCCAGGAGGATTCCATTCATGATGCTTGGTCAAACAGGAAGGAAAGCAACCGTGGACATCAAGCCAGTGCTCCAAAGAATCCCTTAGCAGAGAGGGGCTGTCAGTGACCCCATCACATGTGCAGCGAGACCACACAGCACCTGCCTCTCAATGAGTGCAGCATGCCGTGTGTTCGAGCCCTTCCTCCTTGAAATGCCCAGAGCTTTTGTAGGTTTTCTAAGTGTGCAGCAAGATGGAGCGCCACAGAATATCATTCATCTCAGAACAGGACACACATTTAGAGCAATGCTGTCATCAACTCACCCTTCGCAAATATCTCCCCAATAGACTTTCAGTAAGTAGTTTTGCCTCACCTTAAAGGTTCATCAGCCCTGACACCTTTGGATCTTCAGTTAATGTCCAGGGCAGCCCATTTCAACACCATGCTCCACAGGGCATGGATACCCCAGCCCCATGCAGTCAGTTCATCTAGCACATAGCAGAGCAGCTGAGTAACTGTCATCTCTTACCTTGCTGCTATGAATATGTCCTCTGCCTCAGATCTGAGGTCCTTTGGCCATCCAGTCCTTCCAGAGCCTGGCTGTTCCCTCACCTCACACTGTTACTCCCTACAGTGGCAACTACTCAGGTAAGAGTACTCGCCTACCCGTCGCTACCTCACACCACGTGCTTTCCCACCTCAGGAACACCATGCTCACTGAAGTCCACCATGTTTTAGAGACACCTCAGCTGGTAGCCACTCTTCATAGCCTTCTCCAGGGACACCACATTCCTGTCATTCTTTGGCCTTGTGAACCAAAATGTCCGACCATAGCAGACACTGCCTGTCACCTCCAGTCCAAATTGTTGGCCAAAGACAAGTACAGCTGAAATTTTAAATCATCTGTAGATAGTCTCTTAACATAGACAATTACCACCTCAATTCATATAATTTATTTAAACTGGATTGAAAAGCATGTCCTGGGTTTCATATTCTGTTATCCCCATCATTATCTGCCTAGCATCATTTTTGAGTCACCTGGTCCTTCACTGTTCTTTAGACAAGCCATGTTCATCCCCATGGCAGAGCATGTACACTCTTCTCTCTCATTCCATATCCCTTCCAATTCTTCACAGAAGTCTCTAGTCTAATGCCCACCACCCCAGAGAAGACTTCTGGGGACTCTCTCTGAAGGGTCATGTCCCTCTCTGTCTACCATGTTACTCTGTAGCATTTTTCCTTATATGTGTGATATGCCTATCTCAGGGGTATCTACTCATCATCTGCTTTCTTATAATCATTAAAAAGCAGATTTCTGGGCTGGGAAAGTGGTAGAAAGCTTGCATATTATGTAAGAAGTGTTGATCCCCAGAAAAGAAAGAGGAAGAGGAGGAGAAAGAAGATGATAAATATGAGGGAAAGGGAGGAATAAGAGGAGGAAGACAAGGAAGAGGTGAAGGAGGAGGGGAGAGGGGAAGAGGAGGAGAGAGGGAAGAGGAGGAAAAAGAAGAGGGTGGAGGAAGAGAAGGAAGAGGAAGAAGAGAAAGAAGAGGAGGAGGAGGAGGAGGAGGAGAAACTGGTTTCTGGGAGACTCAGTACCCATTGTGTACTGTCTCTCTGCTATGTACAGCACAGCACAGAACAGTTGGGGACTAAAAACACAGTTCTATTTCGGACTTTCAAAGAATGTCTAGG
Source organism: Mastomys natalensis (assembly GCA_021653895.1). Taxonomy (NCBI): domain Eukaryota; kingdom Metazoa; phylum Chordata; class Mammalia; order Rodentia; family Muridae; genus Mastomys; species Mastomys natalensis. Next base: position 747,272 of record JAJTUV010000171.1, on the reverse strand, counting down.
ACAGAATGAGTCTTGTGTTCCAGAACTCAAGTTGGCTCCCATACTGCAAAAGCTCCCTGTGTCTAAAAGCACGTTGCCAATCATGACTCAAATTTTCACGTTGTTTTCTCTCTGTGTGTGCCCCTGCAGTCATCTTGAGGTGACACTGAGGCTGGTCTCGTTCTCTTGTCTCCTTTTTCTAACACAATTTGCATAATTCACGGACAGCTCTGCAAGACGTGCACAATCGGAGGCACTGTCAGAAAATGTCATTTCAAGAGTCTCGTGATTTGTAATCGCCACCAGCTCGTGTCATTTTTGCCGTGTCTCCTGATGAAGGCGCGGCTGGTCTAAAGCACAGTGAGGGATCAGGTGACAGGAGCTGAGTGGGACACAGGCTGGGTGTGCTATCCACCCTGGGACAGCAAATGTTTTACCACTTAGAGCCGTGACAATGACCTGTCTGCTTCTCTCTTTACTATCAGCAAGGACTGGTGGGTGTTGGTCTGGAGGTTTGCAGAACTAAAGACTGGTCCATCCTTACTGCTTGTATACTGTTTAAATCAGCTACTCAAAGACCTAAGAGCCTTTTTCTGATTCTCTTTAAAATGGCATAAATCTTTGTCTGCTGAAGCCAGCATTGTCTACACAAAATGAGTTTGAAATGCGATTATATCCAGCAAGGTACCTAAACATAATCTTAAATAACAGAAAAATAACAAAAGTGAGGTCTGGGGAACAGGGCTACTTGGAAATTATATCAATTCTCTATAACTATGATGCAGGTCCTACCCTAACAGCACATTCCACAGGCAGCGTCATTATTTATGACACCCTCCGACATTCTATGAATAAGTTAAGAAACAGATATAGAAAAGAGGTATTAAATAAATAAAAGTATAGTCAACAATAGTCAAAAGCTTCTTGGTTATAATAGGACCAGGATGCACTTCACATTAGAATAAAAGGTCAATAATTTATCTGAACATGAATAAAACATAGGAGTTTTGCAGAATTAAGAAAGCACTATTTAATTGTTCCCTCCATATAACAACAACTCAAGCCACTAATAAATAACAAATTCCTCCATTCATACCAAGATGTTCATGTAGACAAGAAAGATACATGCAGGAAGGAGAGACAGAGGGACACACATTTCTTTTTATTCAATAGTGCCAGTAAGTTCCCTGTGAGCCAGGAACCTTTTAAAATAATGTTCAATTTATTGTTATATTTTTAAGTGGCCTGAATGTGACAAAAAGAACTGATTAAATGCCACAAAGAGCCACCAGGTCATAAGATAAATAAGTCAAAGGGCAGAGAAGGTTCTAGTCTCAGTGGTTAGTGGACTTTGCATCTTTGCATTTTTTAAGAAAAAGAATACAAGGTTTAAAAACAGAGTCATTGCTCCAGTATGCTTTATATATGACTGAGACAATAAATCTCAGCCCCCTCCACAACTTAAAATGACAAATTCAACACAGAGCATACAAATCCGACAAGATCTTACCATTATTAACTAAACAAATACGTACTGCTATAGTGCTTTGGGGCGCCTGCGTTGTTTGCCACTTCATGAAACAAAATTTTGAAATATATTCCACATAGAGAATAGAAAGATACCCAGTACCTACCTTTCCTAGTGCAGCTGATACACTCTACATTAACAAACTCTCTCTCTCTCTCTCTCTCTCTCTCTCTCTCCTCTCTCTCTCTCTCTCTCTCTCTCTGCCTGTCATTTATTTATCATTTCTACGCAGCTCACATCCTCAAGGAGGTGAGTTGTCTTACATTATTAAATCATATAGGAAAATATCCAAGGTAAAAGACAGATCAAAACTAATTAAGAAGCAAGCATCTGGGTTTAATTAGTCACCACCACTGAGTGCTCCAGCAAGCTTTCTTTTAGCTCATGCCGGCTTCCAAGAAAAAGGAAGCAATCAAGTTCACTGAAAAGAGGTTAATTTCTTTTCTAGGTACTATATTCCAAGAAGACTATATTTCCATCCTGTTTGTACCTCCCATCTCCCCTTCGGCCCAACTTCTGCATGGAGCCTTCTTGTGGGGGTGGCCATGGACGGTGGTCATCCATTCCAGTCTGCAGACTTTCCAGAGAAGAGTCACAGGTTAAGGAAATATCCATCCACCCTTGCTACCTCTCTGGAAGGTGAAACTGAGGCCACGGAGGTTCCTTTCCTTTGCAAGGAGCTACGTGTGCTCATCAGCTTTATGTTGCTGTAAGAAAATACCTGAGACAATCAACTCAATAAGAGAAAGGGTTTATTTCCAGCTTGTGGTATCGGGTGCCTTAGTCCATGTGTGGATGGCTCTATCACTTTGGGGCTGCAGTGAGATGAGACATCAGAGTGACAGTGGAAAACCCTTGCATATGGAAGGCAATATATATTAAGGGTTCCACCAGTTTCCTGAAGTGCAATAGGCTTGCAGTAAAGCTTTGAAGAACCTTTCTAAGCAGTAGCACTGTGGGCTTATTCTCTGAGACCTATCAACACCTACAGAGGGGCGAGAGAACAGGAGCTAAGGCTCCCAGCTGGCTCTGGTCTCCTTTAAGAAGAAAGTCAAGCTTCCAGGCCATCTAGGGAGATTGACTAAGAAAGCTCCAAAGTGTAGATTGAGACCTGGTGTCTTCCTTGTTTTGAATCTCTCAGGGAACTTCCTGCCATCGGGTTTAGGGTACAGGCTTTTCTTGCCAAAGTTATAGAAGTATTTCATACTTTTCCTATGAACAGTCCCTAGAAAGTGACAAACTGATAAAACTTCAGAAAACAAACCTTAATTCATAACACGACTGTCTAAATCTGAAATATCCTCCATGGATTCATGTGTTTGAACATCTGATCCTTAACTGGAAGGAGTCTTATGGGGTCTGGCTGTTAGAGTCTGCTTCCCCTGGGGCCAGACCTGAGAGTGATAGTCTAAGCTCTGGAAAGTTCTGTTCTGTGATTCCTGGTCAGGTGACATCATATGACCAGGTGCAAGCTACTCCCACCCTGGACCAAGCCAGTCTGCTTGTCTCCCTGTCATAGTGAACTGTCCCTCGGAAGTCACAAGTGAAAACAGCCTTCTTCTTGTATAAGTTGTCTGGGTCAGGTTTGTGTTTATGTCACAGGCAAGAATAGGACCTAATGAGTCACCATTCTCCATATCCACAGCACCACACTACTTATTAACTCACCCTGCTTCAGGAGTTTACCACACCAAGCCAATTTAGAAATTTTATAATATATATGCTGAGTAGTTGCAGGTCTTTCTTCTAGCACCTATTCAATGCATTTAAAATAAAACACCTTGAGATGCTAGAAGATCAAATGGGCAAAATTTCCTCTGGACTGTCCCCCTTCAAAGGAAACCCAGTTAACCTTTGACAAATCCCTAGTTGGCTGTAGAGTTGTAGAGTTGATATTCCTGATGAGGGATGCAGTATTAAAATGTCAGTGTCAATTTAAAAAGAGTCTTGGAGGCTGAGAAAATATCTCAGTGCGACACAGAGTTCAATCCTCAGAACCAACCTAGCGAAAAGCTGGGCGTGGCAGCAAATGTTTGAAGTCAAAGCTCAGGGCAGGCAGAGGTTAGGTGGCTCTCTAAGGCTGTCTGGTCAGCCAACAGTTTCTAGTTAATGAATTCTAGGCCAGTGGGAGGCCTCATGCCAAACAACCAGACAAACAAACAAGCAAACAGAATAATGAATGGTTCTGAGAAAGAGCATGCAAGGCTGTCCCCTGGCTTCTCCACTTCTACATGCACCTGCATGTACAAACAGAAAGAGAGCGATGGGGGAGGGGAGGAGGGAGAGAGGGAGGAAGAAGAAGGGTTAGGAAGTCTCTGATACTTTAATGCCAGATACAGAAATGAAGTTCCTTTGGGGTCAAAGAGAAGTCTGGTTCACTACTACCTTGTGGAATACCAGCCCAGAACTATGCAGAAGGCGTCCCAGACAGCCTGGAATAAGAGCGGGTTCTCAGACTGAACACTGTCAACCGTCGGGCACAGATCATTCTTTGGTGAGCTGGGGTGGAGCATCTATTTTGTGCACCATAAGATACACAATGCTTAGCACGCAACCGGATGCCTGATCTGTTCACCTCACCCTCTTGAAAAGAAATGGCAAGTGCCCCTGAAGGTAGAAAGAGTAAACCAGCTAAGGTTTGGTGTCCATGATGGGGGAGTGAGGTCTTCCTAAGAAATACCCCAGTACTCAGGCAGATCTGGGGTTGTAACTCTCAGCTATCTGAGCCAAAAAAAAAATGAAAGAAAATATTTTGCACTGAAAACTTTTTAAGGTTGAGTCTTACTGGTTGGATGCCCCTATAATTTACAAAAGCCTAATATGACCTCAGGAGACTTTCTGATTTTTCATAACTCTAATGAGGTTACCGAGATGGAAGTTACCATAGGCAACTGTGAAGAATCACAGAAAGATACTTTTAAATGACTGGAGCCTCATACTTTACCCAGAATTTTCACCTTTGCCATCTTATTTAAATCTGAAAGAGCCGTTCATTTAGAAGTACACAATTCTTAGAAACAGAAAATGCTCATCCTTAAGAAATCTTAGCCGATTATAATAATCTCAGTTTGTGTGTCATCGATGCAGCTGCTTTCTTATGATTGTCAGGCCACAGGCTCATCAGAGTGCAATGGCCAATCCAAAAGGAGATATCAAAACCATATCTTTCATGCGGCAGTAGGTGTGTGTCCTCCTGGTTCCTAAGACAATCTAAGAAACATATGCATTATGGAATTCTTGCATCGTTGCTCAAATATATATTATACACAAGAAGTATCGTCATTCTACATTATTTGATATCATGTATATTGAATTACCTTTTTACTGATTTCTTTCTCACTTAAATTTAGGCATAAGCATTATAGATCAAACTTTGAGAAACCTGAATCACCTGGGGTATATAATGGATTTTACACACACACACACCACACTAGCACACTAGCACATTAGCACATTGCTCATTTATTTATTAGTGGATTAGCCCTTAAAATAATTCCTCTCCGTGTATTAGAGTCCAAGGGGACATAGAAATGTCTCTTGAGAAAAGCACTGATTTTGCTTTTGTTTTGGTTTTGTGCATAGGAGTTTTGTCTGCATGCATTCCTGTCCACTACATGTGTGCTTCGGTGTTTACACAGGCCAGAAGAGGATATCAGATCTCCTGTACTTGGAGTTACAGATGGTTATGAGCCACCCTGAGAATGCTGGGAATTCTCTGAACGAGCAGCCAGTGCTCTTACCCACTAAGGCCTCTCTCCAACCCTGCTGTGTTGTTTTCAATTGCTGCATCAGTGGTCCAAAAGAATACAGCAGTGTCCCATTTAATACGTACATATATGAGTGCATGCATTTGTGTGTGTGTGTGTTATACAAATGTGCACATGTTTGTCTGTACAAGAATGTGTGTGCCTATGTGTTTCTGAATCTCAAACTCATCGGTGCAGTCAGGGCTCCAGGTCCCTCCTGCTCTCCCTCCTTGACACTTGCTCCCATGTACCACTTCGTTCTGTGGGCTCTGAGGATCTGAACTCATGGCCCTCCTATCCTCATAGCAGGCACTTTACCCACTGACCCATGTGCCCAGCTCCCTAAACTAGTTTCCCATAAAATCTAACACATTTTAGGATTAAGTTATGCGCAAGGCTACAATTTACATAAATGTCCCCACAGGGTGATGAATCTGTAATTCGTGGGCAATTGAGACTCCCCCATCCCATTCTGAGAGGATGATAATGGAAGGATTAATTAATTTTCTGATGATGGCGTCCTATTCCTGAGGAAAAGTCTCTGAACACCGTGAGATAGAAAGTAAGTATCCTTCGAGTCACCATTAAGGTACAGGGGGGCTTTGAGCATGCAGTTGGCACCCAGCACTGTGAATAGTAAGAGATAGAAGCATGGAGCACACAAAGGCCATGCTGAGAAGTTCTGTGCAGTCAGTTATCTGATCATGCGTGAAATCTTGTGACTTTGCCATTACAGAGCCTATTGGGTGAGTGGCAAGACCCCCAAACCCACACTTGCTATTATTTCCACAGTAAAACTGAAACATTCCCTACAAATGCTATTACAACCTAATTTTAGAAAGGATACATTGCTTATTAGAAACACTGGACTTCATAAGTTGACATATACCTGATCACTCTCCTCACAGTGTTATCTTAATATTATGGCCAGTTCAGCCAGCACTGGCTTCCTGGCAGACCTGACCCAGCAAGTAGACAAGCCAGTCCAGCTGCTGCCTAGAAATGTATCCTCAGGGCAGGCCATTCCCAAGTGTGAGGGTGTACTGTGTCAGAATCTCCTGAGAAGCCACTAGAAGTACACACTCCAGGTCTCACCCTGAAACTCCCAGATCAAATCTGGGTAAAGATGACCCTGGAGTGTGGATTTTCATGAGCACTCACTGTCTGGTGGTAATCTTGGACTTACAACAATTTCACTGGAAAAGGGGCCAGGTGGGGGCTGGAGAGATGACTCAGCAGTTAGGAGCGATGGATACTCTTGCAACAGAGCTGGAGTTAGTTCCCAACACTCACTGCATAACTCACAACTGTCTGAAGTTCAAAGTTTGGTGGCACCAGAGATCTTCTGGCTTCTGAGGGCGCTCACACTTGGCATTCACTCACACAGACACTTGTATGACTTAAATAAATCTAAAAAAATAGAAAAGATGCTATGTGGCCCCAGGATCCCCATTCTCACCTCCTATAATACACCCCTAAGGACTAACCTCCCTCCATCAGGCCACACCTCCTAAAGGTGCCACCAGCTTCCCACAGAGCTATCACCTGTGGAGCATACCTTCAACAGTTTCACTCTAAAAGATGGTACCTGGGATGCGATGCAAGCCTCCATGCCCATTATATCTCATAGCATGTTAGTGTGTGAACACAGCTGTGGGATACAGCAGGGCAGACTTTCCAGAGATGGTTCTGTGTGGGTAAATCAAAGTTCACAGTGCAGATTGCCCTATCTTTGGAGGAGCATCTGCCACATCTAACAGAGCTGATGGCCTCCAAGGGAAGCTTGGCACCCCAGTGTGTGAAACCCGATTGTGAAAGAGTAGTCACGTGGTCAAAGTCAACAGGGAGCATCATCTACTACAGATTTGCTACATGCACTGGCATCTTTGGGTTTCCAAGTCGCACAGGATGAAGCCACTCTTGTTTCAAGCAGCATCCCTTGGAATTAGGTGACCTGTATTCACATATTTTCACTTCACCCCACCACAGCTCTACCATGCATGCTGCTGCACAATACTGCCATCACCCAGGTGAGCCCAATGTCCCATGAAAACCACTAGGAGTCCTTCTGTAGCATGACTCCAAGGAGTTCGCTGCAGGTCAAGTCAACCGGCCTCTGATTGAATCTCTAGAGTACAGACGGTCTGTGTGGAGTAGAGTAGACAAACCCAGAAAAATATCAGACAGGCCTTCCAAATTCACTTTGGATAAGCAGAAAGAGAGACAGCGAGTCCAGCATAAAGTAATGAGATCAAGAAATGGTTGTTTAGTTGAGCAAAAATGAAAGAGAATTGGTAAGGGTGGGTGAGGAAAGAGAGGAGTCAAGACGCAGAAACACTCCTTGTTGTCAACTGAGCACTTGTTACATCCGGATGGTGTTCTGGGCGCCCTGTACTCAATAAACTACTCAATCCCTTCACTAGCACTGCAAGGTAGTGATCTAAGGGACATACTGGCAAGGGAAGTTACCCAGAATCCCTGAGTTATTCACTGTGACCATTGCATCTGACAGAAACAGGTTAAGAATGGAAAAGGACAGGTTGGTTGTAGTTGTTGATGTGGTGGTGGTGGTTGCTATGTTGTTGTTGTTGTTCATGGATTCAAAGGGTTTCAGTCACCATGGTAATAGCAGTATACCAGGGAGGTTAATCACATCCTAGTGGATCAATAGGAACCAAGAGCCTGGTGTAACCTTCAAGGCCAGCCCTCAGTGACCTTGTGTAACCTTCAAGGCCAGCCCTCAGTGACGACCTACTGCCACTAGAAAAGCCTCTTTACCACCTAAAGCTTTCACAGCCTCTCAATATAGTGCCACCAGCCAGGAGACAAATGTTCACAATCTGAGGCTTTGGGTGTCAAAGTTAGACTGGTATGGCTTGAATTTGAGATATACCACACTGGCCATTGTCTCTCAGGTGTTAGCATATGAAAGTAAAGAGTTGCTACACTCACAAACCAAGGAAGCAGCTAAGCTGAGCTCTGTTGACTCCCAGCTATACTCCTGCTACTCAAGAGGCTAAGCCAGGGGATAGCCACAAGTTTGAGACTAGCATAGGCTACAAACAAGTTCTAAACCAACCTCCACTCCAAAACTAATAAGGAGGTACCCCTTTAAGTAGAATTAGAAAAATAAGGACAATGAGTATGTTTAGTATCTGTATCTACTAGATATGGGTGTGGGGGATGGCTACTCTCATGGGCAACTTCTGCCTTCCCCTAAGACAGTTTGGCTCTGTGTATTGACAACGCTGAAGCATGCATGCTCGTCAGTTCCGTGGCTGTGCTTTTAGAAACGTGTCTTAAGTGCACAGACAGCTATCTACTCACCTAAAAAGTAGTCAGTGTGGCAATGTGCATAATAACCAACATCACAGTGATCCGTTAAATGACAGACATGGGAAAAATGAAATTATATCCAGAATTTAATGAAATTACATCCAGAATGTCTAGTAAACACTTTTACTCGACCTTTTCATGGGCCAGACACTGCACTAAAGATTTATCATGGACTTTTCAATTTAGCTTTGAAAACACTTACGAAGGAGATGTTATTATTATGGCTATTTCCCATGGGATTAAATGGTAACCTGGAGAGACGAAGTTGTTTGCTCAGGCTCCCACAGTGAGTGAAAGGAAGCCCCAGAGGTGGTCACCAAGGCCTTGCTTGAGACCGGTGGCTATCTGCCTTCATTCCCAAGGTGTTGGATATAGACTCTGAAACATGCAAAAGTCCCCTAGGATCCTCACAAGTTCACTGAAGAGGCAGGTAGCAAGATGACATTTGACACAAACACATTTCTATGATGTGCATACCATGTGACACACTTGAGGTTTTTATCTTTCTGTATATACATGCATGACTGCACGTTCCCATTTGCACTAGGGCTAGAGTAATTCATATGTCAAAATGCCTCAGGGTGACTGGGTCATGGGATGTTGGAGGTATCTTTGTCCCCACCTCCCTGCTGTGTGGCCTAAAATAAGACTAAGTCACTTGAGCAGTCACGTTTTTTTCAGAAACACTTTTAAACTTGAACATGGGCTAGTCTTGGAGTTCAGACGCTGTTACATACTGCCTGATCTCATCTTCTGCTTATAGGCAAGAAGGTAAACCCAGAAAAATCAGGTAGGCATATTATAGTCACTTGGCCAATCAGCAACAGAAGGCCAATCCACCCACCATCCAGCTCCGTGCTCTAAACATTCCAAGCCAGGGTGCCAGGGAGATAAAAGGTCTGGAGAAAAGATACCCAGCCTGGCTCATTATTTGGCCTCCAGACAGCTCTGGATGCTTTTCTACAAGCCAGTGATCTGGGCAGAAGTGTGCTTCAGCTCCCACCAACACCTTCCAACTGTGCCCTGAGGAGATGCTGACTCCATTAGAGAGACTCACACCAGAGCATCTGTGACACCAACAGATCCTCCCTAGAGAAGAACAGTAGTCTGCATATGTCTGTGGGCATCAGTGTTTTACGTAGGACTTAGGTACAATTGCTTTCATCCTGTCTGCTGGTAGGAGGAACAGGCATCGCACTATCTGCCAGAAGCTTTGGAGTGACCCATGTTCATCCTCATGCCACTTCTGATCCCACAGAGATGAACAGGAAGAGGAGGTGCTGGCATGCTCCACCATGCACAGACAGGTCTGGCATCCCTCACGCAGGGCATTCAGAGCCCAAGGCTGGTCAGGAAGGCAACAAGAACAGAAGAAAGTCCGTGACCTACTGGAGATCCAGGGCCAGGAACTGGGCATTGCCTGTGAAGGACACTCTGGTCCCTAAGAAGTCTCAGGAGAGCACTGTTGTCAAGGATGCAGAAAAGTCATGAAATGTGTCTTGTTCTTATATCCCCACATAGAGGCATGAAGTGCCTCTGAAGACCTTCTCCTTGGAAACAAGAGTCTGACAGGTCCTCTTTAGCTCCGCCTCCACAAATTAAATTGGAATAAGGGGCTAGGACACCGTGGTTGGCTTTTCTTTTCTCCCTGCTTCCTCTCTTACGTGGGATGAATGGCAACGTAATATCTCCATTTTGGATAAAATAGACAAGGGAGAAGAGACACAAAGGACAGCCTAGAAGGTTCCACCAGGCATGGCTGCCAAGAGGGATGAGTTGCCACAGGCAAGCCAATGTCCCTGTCATAGAGTAAAACCCAGAAGGATGGCCCTATCCAGGAGAAAACAGAAAAGTCAGACAATGGAATGGGACGCAGTGATGGAAACAGTACATAAAAGAATTAAGATGCTCTATAAAACTGTGAACGCTATTGTGCCACGTTACCAATGGCGTCAGGAGCTGATCCTGCCAGAATGCTTTCCATTAAGTACAGGAGAACACATTGTTTTTCCTCACTGCATAATAACAGAAGAGTTTTTTAAATATCTGATTGCCTTCTTGCTTTTTTGACATTGTTTTTATTTGTCATATGTATCTATTAATAAATAAGTACATCTTTTAAATAATAGGAAACAGGTTTTTGTACACTGATATTCTTATTTTAAAGTAGGTAATTGAACACTGGGAGACTGAGAGTCATGCCACGATTGTAAAATAACCTTAGAGCCCAAACTGAAAATTAAAATAGTGTTTGGTTTAAAATTAGATCTAAGAACCCCGATGATGTCATCCATTAGTGATATACAGAGAATGACATCCAATCTATTTACCCCAGGAAGTGCCAGTTATCCCTAACTTGCAATGTGCTGGTCTTGCTCGTGAGCATACATAATTTGGAGTGTGTTTTATGTCTTTAGTGACATCATGGTTCCCAGCTCTGCCTCTGCCAGGTATAGAGGCAACAACTGAATGTAGTTCAATGGATGCAACCTGTAACCTCGATCCCTGAGTGGGTCTCAAGTACCTGTGCATTTCCAGGGCTCTGTCACCCCATACACTGTGAGACACACACCCTTCCATAAAAGCCCTTGGTCAAGTGCCATGGGCAGAGAGATCTAAGTTCTATCTTCCAACTTCTGTCTCTGACAAAAATCTCTCTGATACCCAAGGAAGTTCAAAGCCAAATATTGTCCATCCTTTCTCTGACCCAAGGCTTGCATTTCACAGCTAGAAAGTCTGTCCTGTAGATTATGGTGGGAAGAACACTAGCCACAGAGTCAGAGGCAAAGGTTGGGGTCACAGTGAAATCTTTTGCTTGAATGACATGAGATGTCTGTGACTCTTAGCTGCTCTTCTGTGGACACAGGCATCACCAGCTCTGCACCCTTGTCAGAGAGAATATGAAGCACATATGGGTTGTAATGGCTCTTCCTGGTTGTCAACTTGACTATATCTGGAATGAACTACAATCTAGACTTGGAAGGCTCACCTGTGATCCAGATCTTGAGGCTGGGAGACACAAGTTTCTGACCTGGATCTTAGCATGGAGATCTTGAGGCATAGTGGCTATGAATCCCAGGAGACTAAGGCAAGGAGATCTCTGAGTCCCAGATCCAGGCGTGGTAGTACACACCTTTAATCTGGGCCACACCTTCTGCTGGAGATCTATATAAGGACATCGGAAGAAGGAAGATTTGCTCTTCTTTTGCCTGCTTGCCTTGTGGGACTGAACTACTAGATCCTTGGTCTTCCATTCACAGCCGACCATTGTTGGGGAGTTGGACTATAGACTGTAAGTCATCATAACAAATTCCCTTAATATATAGAGACTACCCACAAGTTCTGTGGCTCTAGAGAACCCTGACTAATACATAGGCCCACATACTTGGGGCACTGTACAGAGTTCATGCACACAGGTGCTGGACAAACATGGATAGATAAAGAAATACATATCTGAGCTCTGTCCTATATCCACTCCCTCCCCCAACCCCTGAATCTCTCTTCACCTGTCTACCTTGTACAAGCAGAACCATCTACATGCTGTATAGCACAGCAGGCGGCCCGAGATCCCCAGAAATCAAGAGTACTACTTCCTGGCCACCCACCAAGAGAAGGTACAGGGGGAATAATACTGTCAAAGGCCCCATGCAGCAAGCCTGGGGTGGGTCCATATTGGCCAAATGTCATGCTCCTGTTTGTGGATTTCCATTCATTGCAACCTGTGCTTCTTACAGCACGGACTGTTGAGTCAAAAGAAGTCTCTACAGCAACAGTGTTAAACAAATATCACCAAGCCTGGTATTTTTAGATATGTGAAAATTCTCTCTAAGCACAGTATAAGGGGCTGAAAAACTCAGGCCTCTTCCTCGGGCTGTGTGAGGGCTGATAAGAGCTTTATCCAATTTACAAGGCAAGAGAAGGAAATAATCATGTGTGATGGAATTGGACAAACCATCCATCCAGCTCCAAACAATTATGAATATAATACAATTACAGCATGCTGGGTCAGGGTCAAGGCAGTGCCAGATCCTTCACTTCCTCGCATCAGTGAAAATCTGGAATTTTGATGCTCACGGCCTACCGAGTAACCACAAACTATAGGCAACTAACAATCCAAACAAAGCCATAAACACAGAAGTGGAGGGCACATGCACCCTGAATTTCACACTTCTGTCAGCTGACTTCATGGTGACCGATTGATCCCTGCACCATGAAAAAAACACTTCAGTTAATGTCCTCACTAGCCCCAGAAATCCAATTCTGTGTATGAAGGGAAAGTTCATTTTCTAATGGCAAGTCCCTAGAAAGAAGCAGCTTCCTTATGAAATCCATGCAGAGAACTGGATAAAATTTTTCAAAGACTTGACTGTTTTCAACCTGTAATCTCTCTCCTGCTTCTGCCAGCTTCCGGTCACCTACCACTGCTCAGAACAGGTTAGCCGTCTTCACCTGCAGAGTCAGCAGCCAGAATATGATTCTTCCCCTTCCGTGACACTGTGGTTATAGTGAACCCCAACCACAGAGGTTGACCATCAGGTGAACATGACAATTTAAGAATCCTCGTGACTGACTAAAAGAAACAAGGTCCAGCTGAGCTGTCTGAGAAAGGCTCATTACCACTGAGCCTCAGTCTCCAACCCATTGAGCTGCCTGCAGGCTGTGCAGTGAGCAGCAGCTTCTAAGCTTTTATGAGCTGCCACTTATGCTGGGGTCTGCTTTGATGATCTGGCTGTCTTTGAGTAATTTCTGCTCCTATAAGTAGTCCCTCAACCATATTCCTGTAAATAATCCTAATAAAACTCATTGGCTCACCAAAATAAAATAAATAAACCAACAAATCCTTGTCATTGAGCTTTGTTTCAGCCTATGATTCAGGTTAAAACATTGAAGGATTGTGATGGGGGTAGGGGAGACAGAGAACTCAGGTAAGAACAGGAAAGGAGACAGGAAGAGTTTCAAAGAAAAAAAGGCATCTTCTAAGGTAAAAGACCTACCTTAACAAAGCATATGTGTATTTGTTGACATTTTGGACAAGTATTAAGGTGTGGAAAATTGTTGTCTCAGTACAAAAGCAAACATGACAATACCTTGGATTGGCCAATGATACAACCAATTACTTCACAAGGAACTGAAATCCCCTGTGTTTAGGGGTGATGAATAGAGCAATGAGATTTGGAGGCAAACTCTTTCTAAATCCAGCAGGAGAATGGATTGTCTGTTTCCCATAGCAAGACTCAGGGAGAACAGAAGTTTAGGGCCAGAGGTGATGTATCTTTCTTCAATAATGTTTTGTAGTAGAAAATCTGTGGAAGATTTTATGAACTACAATATTTTCAATTCCAAATGCAAGAATTAGAGGTGACCTAAGATATCAAAATAGAGGGTGGGGGATTGTCGCTCCAAAGGAAATTTGACTTGATAAAAGTGACATAAGAAAGTCACGCTTTCAAGATTTGTGACAGACTCCAAGGTGGCAAACCTCAGAACTTCAGTCACAACTCTTACAACTCTAATGACAAGCAGATAAAGGCTCAGAGACTGTGGAACCTGGTACTCAAAGAATGACCCCTCACCTGAACATACTACGTGAGATACTCAATTACAGAAGTATTTAGGATCAAAAGCGTGCAGGATGTCCGATGTTTATAACTCTCCACCAGAAGCAGAAGCAACTTCTGCCCTATAAGTAATTAAAGCAAGGCCCACTTACTCAATGCATTTCAGTTTCTACAGGAGCTACATGAAACAACATTGCTCTGAGTGTCTTATTTAAAAGGATCCAAGGCACCAGTTTTCTTCTGGCCTATTATCTCCTTGATGACTCTTTGCCTGGTCAGCCATGAGAACAATCCTCCAGGCCTCAAGCCCAAGATAACATTCCAGATGTCTATTCTGTTTTCTTTCCTTTATCTGTCACTAGTAGAAAGGTCTCCAGAATGAAGGCATCAGCCATGAACCTGGGTGGTCACTCAACCATCAGACACTTTCCAGTGTTGCAACTATATGGCCTTGCTCAGGGTTGGCAGTGGCTATCATTTGGGTTTGATGGGCACATACTCGGGTAACCTGTCACCTCTCTAGACAAAATGGAATCAGCATCTGTGGCCAACGGATTTCATTCTTGTCACTTAAAGAAAACAAAAACATGTTTTCCACCAGCTGCTGTGAGAAGGAATGTTTTGTCCACTGTAAAAGAAGAGTGATGGGTGGGGAGACAGGAGGTAACAGATGTGGTGATTGGCATAAGGGCTTCCTTTGGTCTGGCCTCGTCATGGTTGGCCAAATCTACAGAAAATAGTGATGCACTCAAGTTAAGATGTCAACTAAGGCCACCATGAATGAAATACTGTGACCTCCCCTAGCTGACTATTGGGATATGTGGTGACCTTTATGAGATTTGAAAGAGAAAATGAAAAGTAAAGGAGGAAAAAAACACAAGTTGTGTTTGCTTTCCTTGTTTTGTGTTTTGGCCAACTAAGCACTATTTTTCAACTTAATAGAGGGAGACACTAGACTCCTTTCATCTGGGGACAGGACAGTTTGGAAGGACATGAGCTAATAATTCTATACAAACAAAAGCCCAGGTGGCTCAAGCTGTCAGAAGCAACTGATTTTTGAAAACCACAAGGGGTCTTTTGGTTAAATACAAGTAAAACATCATAGCCCCCCCCCCCCAGAAAAAAAAAAAAAAAACAGGGTTACAGTTCAAGTCGTAAGATCACAGCAAAGCCAAAATGCTAGCCTTCTGTGAAGGGTTTGGGTTGGAGAGATCTTGCAAGCTTTCTCCCCAAAGCCCTGCTCAAAACCACAGAGCTCAGGGAGCCCCTCAGATCTCAAGCTTACATCTGAAACCTGAACCAACAAATAAAGGTCTCTCTCTCTCTCTATCTCCTCTCTCTCTCTCTTTGTTCTTTCTTTCTCTCTCTCTCAATATACTTCCAAATCCTAGACTCTTCTCTAAGGAACCAGAGGAAACCATAGAAGTCAATCTCAAAACCCTCCTCCTACCCAGAGGAGTATGAGCTCCACTTATAGGCTCAATAAAGAGACTGGAGGTGAAGAACCATTTGTTGGAATCGCACATTAGTTGCTACATTTGAGCCTCCATTGCAGTATCTGAGTGTGATTGAGGTTTCAGAGACAGACCTACATGGATGAAATGAAGCAATTATGGGTCTATTAATATAGAATGTTGTTCTCTGTCAAGTGCTTTCTCAAAATGGGATGTGGGTAGGGGATTTTTTTTTTTTTTTAACTGTAAAGGTAAATCGTGTTATCCCCGAGTTAGGAGACAAAGAGAATGTTCTATGGTACATTCTTATAATGCTTCCACCCCCACAGAAGCTTTCTGATGCATTCAAAATAAAAGCAAAAGCCACATCACTGGCTCTCCCTTACTGTTTCAAGCTAGGAAGTCCAAGGACATTATTTTTTTTTTTAAATCCTGGGATTAGTAGAGGATGCATACCCTTCTCCCAAGATTAGTTAAAAAACAAAAAACAAAAAAAAAGTGCAGAGACAAAATCTGGAAGAGTCAAGATTTTTTGACATGAGATTTCAAGCATAGCAACCTTTTGATTGCAAGGTTGGGAAAGGAAGATGGTGGCTATAATCTCCTGATCCTTGGACTCCAGGCTACAATGCAGCAGCAGCAGCAGCAGGAGGAGTGAATTCTCCTACCCTGGGGAGGCAGAATGGCTGCAGGGAGTGGGCCACTTCCCACATCCCAGGAGAGTTCCTCCAGAGAGGATGCCTACCCTCCCCCACCCACCTCTGCTGCCCCAGATTCTGTTGTGTTTCTCTGCACACCCAGCGCCACCATTATTGGGTAATTCATTTCCCCCTGTGCAGCAGTTAGTTAAGCTTTAAGACATTTTTTTTCACAGCCTCCGGTGTGAACTGCATAGAGCTCAGTGGAGCATCACTGTTCCAAAGGACCAGAAGCTACTTGGGGTAGTCTAGGGCTGATCCCCATGCAGAGGCTGCACACCCCTGGTGTTGACTAACCTCATTCTCCTCACAGCACTCTATGCTGGCAGAAAAGACTCCTGCCAAGAAACATTTCCCTTAGAGAGAGGAGGAGTCAGTCCTATGCAGGGGTACACCAGCTTAGAACAGGGTGAAAGCATCCCCCTTTGCTTCTGCACAGCTAAGACCTCACTTACAAGACAGTTAATTCCTCAGATGCCCCAAATCACAGCAGAGCCCTGGGAAGAAGAGCAGCTGACAGAGAGGGCAAAGACAGACAGTAGATGCTGATGTAGAAGGACTGTGCAGACTCTAGCCTTGGGGATTGGGTTCTAAGCAGGGTCAGTAAGTCTACAAAATTGCAACACCCAAGTGCTGTGTCTGTAGGCAACACCAACAAAGAGCACATTCTCAGAAATTGAGTAGAGATTTGTCCCCTGTCTGGCAGCCTACTGCCCCACTTTCCTTGGGCTACATCTCTCCTAGATCAAAGCCCCAACCATGATAATCTTTCAGTCAGCCAAGAGGAAGGAGAGATGAAGCTTTGGGACCATTACACTGATGGCATACGAAACATGAGCCTGCAGATGGATTTTGGAGAAAGGTTTCTTTCTTCTCCAAAAATATCTTTTCTGAGCCACACCTCTCTCAACAGTTATGTACAGCACACTTGAAGGTATTCATATCTCCCTCCATCAGGAGTGCTGAAATTCTATGTGTACTTACTTTGTTTAAGGCACCAATAAATAAATAAACAAACAAACATGTGCACCTAAATCATGTTAGTGGACCATTCTGGAGAGAGAAGCCTCTGATCTGTTCCTAGGTGGCATGGGAGTCTTTCTTAGACTTTCTTAGACATCCCACCCAGGTAGTTGACTGAGGTAGGATATTAACAGTATGTTAAGAGGACCCATAAGGAAAGTTCTAGAACATGTGAGACTGCACAGCTAGATGCCACGAGCACAATGCACACAGAGGCATACCCTCATAGTCATGCACATCCATATTTGGCAGGCTTATTTTCACTGAAGGTCAACCATAATCAATTACCAAAAGCATAATGTATCTATTGATAGCTTTGCTGCACCCAACAAAGTCACAATGAAGAAATAAAATGCCCCAGCCACTCACCAGCTTGGTAGCCTGTAGAGAGAATATCTTGTATATTGTATGGATGCATAACCTGTCAATTAAAAAACCCTCAGCCTATAGTAAAGGGTAGAATAGAAGGTGGGACAAGTCTGTAGGCAGAAAGAATTCTGGGATAGTGCCAGGCATGGGAGGATTTGCCTGGGAAGATGTAACTAGACAGACACCTGGTACCTGAGGTAACCAACCAGCCATGTGGCAAAATGTAGATTAGACTAAATGGGTTCTTTTAAGTTATAATCTAATCAGAGAAGGGCCTAGTTATATGGCCAAGGTATTTGTAAATATATCTTGAGTCTAAATCTTATTTCTGGGAGCATGAAGCTCAGAGGAAGGACCAGACCTAACTTCTACAGTAGCCTCATCCCTCCAGCCTGACAGAGGAGTGCAAACGTGACTGTGCCAAACACATTTAAAGGTCTAGCCACACTTTCTGACACAGTGGCCTGATTTCCAGGGCTGACTGTCCCTCTTCACAGATGCATGACCCTGGGCAAAGGATCTGCCTTCCTGTCTGTCTCCTCAAGCATGAAAAGAGAAGTATCACGTCAGACAATCTCCACAGAGCGTGGTGCCTGGCACAGGGCCCAGCACCTGGTCAATAACGGTGACAGTTACTTCAGTTATTAAGTACTGGAAGTTGGCTGGCTGTCCTACTTTGAGCCTCAGAGTCCTCGTCAGTGACGTGGAGATGATCATATCGACTTCATAGGAACAAAATGGAGGAAAAGAGCTGTAAGAAAATGCTCACGAAGGTGGCAGTAGGGACAGCAGTAGTGATGAAGCTGAGGGGATGAGGAAGGGTCAGAATGCTGTGGTGCTTAAGCTACGTGGGCAATGTGCACCAGCCCTGCCCACCTGCTGTCGAAAAAGGTAGATTTTTAGCACATGCTCAACCTCATCTGTCCTCAGAGGGACAATAGTGTTCATTTCACCAGGTCTTGGGTCACAATGACAAAGACCAAATGACCAGTTGTGTGTTTGTGTGTGTGTGTGAATGTGAGAGTGTGTGTGTGTGAGTGTGTGTAAAAGTGTGTATGAGTGTGTGTATATGTATGTGAATGTGTATGTATGTGGGTGAGAATTTGTGTGAGTGTAGTGAGTGTATGTATATGTATGTGTATGTGTGTGAAAGTGTGTGTGAGTATGTGTATATGTATGTGAGTATGTGTGTATGCATGTGAGTGTGTGTGAATGTACGTGTATGTGAGAATTTATGTGAGTGTATGTGTGTGAGTATGTGTGTGTCTGTGGAATGTGTATATGTTTGTGTGAGTATGTATGTGTGTACAAGTGCATATATGTGTGTGTGAGTATGTGTATGAAAGTGTGTGTGAGAGTGTGTATATGTATGTGTGTATATATGCGTGCGTGTATATATGCATGTGTATGTGTGTATACAAATGTGATATGTTTGTGTATGTGTGTGTGTGTGTACAAATGTGTGATGTGTATGTATGTGTGTGAAAGTGTGTATGTATATATGTATGTGTGTGTATATATGCATGGGTGTGAGAATTTGTGTGAGTGTATGTGTGTGTGAGTATGCTTGTGTATGTGTATATGTGTGAATGAGTGTGAATATGTGTGTATTGTGTATGAGTGTGTGTGCGCACATGTGTGTGTATGTACATGCAGGTATATAGATGCATGTATACGTGGATGTGTGCATGTGGAAGGCAGTGATCAATGCCAAGTGTCCTCCTCTATTACTCTCCACCTTATTTTTTTTTCAGACAGTCTCTCTAGAGTCTGGCCTCTCCCATTTGCCTAGACTGACCTCCGTGAACAGGCCTGGAGGGCTTCACCCAGCTTTCTACAAGTGTGGTGCAGATCTGAAGTCAGGTCCTCATACTGACATGGAAAACACTTTACCAATTGAGCCATCTCTTCAGTCCCACGAGACACAATTTTAGATTTTATTTATGTGTGTGAGTGTTTGCTCTAATGTATTTATGTGTACCACATACATGCCTGACGCCTGTGGAGGCCAGAAGAGGGAGTTGGATTCCCTGCAACTAGAGTTAGAGATGGTTGGGAACTGACACGTGGGTGAGGGGAACGGACCTGGGAAGTGACCCAACATCAACAGCATCACTCCAAAGCCAAAGTCAAAGACTTTCGTAGTTGTGCATCCTTCCTTCCTTCCTTCCTTCCTTCCTTCCTTCCTTCCTTCCTTCCTCTCTCCCTCCCTCCTTCCCTCCCTCCTCCCTCCCTTCTTTCCTTCCTTCCTTCCTTCCTTTATCTTGTGCTAAGCTGCAGCATGAAACTCATCCTGAAGAATGTGCGCTCACCTTGAATGTTCCCGGAAGCTGTTACTAGGAAGTTACGCGAATAGTTCTTCTCATCACTCGGCACTGTACTCCCTCCTTGCTATTCTAAGATGGAATTCTGCTCAAGTTTCTATTTGAGTCTTTTCTCCTGTTCCTTATTTTTTCTTTCCCCCTTTCCAGTAACTTTAGAAGTGAATCCTCTCATATCTTTAAGAACTCTGAGGACAAACAGAGAAAATCCTATACATCGTGGGGTGGGGACAAGCTTTCAAAAGGAATTGATTCTTTTCCTCTTCCTGGCTTCTTTAATTTTCAAAATTCAAATTAAAGCGAGCTCACGCTCCTGTCAGCTTCGTTACCTTAATAATGAAAGAATACGTGTCAACGTGACACACGGATGAATAAGGTAGCCACATTCCTTGCCAGCCCTTCTGCAGAATTAGGTAATCAAGTCTAATAAAGATGAAAAGGTGCCCAGATAAAAGGAAAGAACACACAGCAAATCGAGTAAATACCACAAAATCAATTTTGAAATATGGGACTTGCTTGTTTTTGTATTTTTTTTGCACTCTCCAAAATATATTTCGTAGATGTTTCAAAGGGACTGAAAAGAAGTCTCTCTCGGTAATCATGAGGTCAACTTCTCAGGAAAGTGCTGGTGTTTGTAGTGAAAAGCAGGCGGCTTCGGGCAAGTCCACGCAATCCAGCCCACTCTGCTATCCTGTGCACATTCTCCCTTAGGCAACCTCAATTACACATGAGCCGTCATCTTACTCTTAAGGTATGCTACACTTGAAACAAGCAACAATCGGTGCAACCCACCCATTAAGCATATGGAAAGAACAGTGGGAATCAGCCACTTTCTCTTTACTTGCAACCCACCGAGAGGGACAGGGCTGAGGTGATAAGGCCAAAGCTCTAAGAGGTTAAAAAAATACTGCAGGTTCACACCTGTGGCTTTCTCTCTCATGATGTCTTAACCTTCTGACCAAATCTTCAAAGACTAAAAACCCAGGACTCCAAGAACAAAACAACAGGATCAGATCCATTGTCCCCACCCAAGTGCATCCTGTTAACCTAATTTTCTACCATTGAAAGGAAAAGGTGATGACAGTTGAGATTTTAAGTGGTGCAGGGAAACATGAATATGCTAGAGAAGAAAGCTATATTGTTCAGTCGGTGCAAGTGTTATGGGGGGATTCGTGGTTACTGTTTTCACTCTCAGTATTTCTTGTACATTTTGAGAATTCTCACAATGAAATATTTAACAGGCTTCTTCGTAGCCATAAAAGGTTGGGAACCACTAAGGCAGGTAGAAAGGTGAGCGCTTGTTATCAGAAGGGAAAGGAAAAATAAGGAAAGAAACAGTTGCAGACGCTCAGGCAAAGGTGCTTGCTGCTCTTTGGTTTAAGAAGGTCATCTCTCTTGGGATGCATGCTGGCTGATGCTGGCTGATGCTGGCTGATGCTGGCTGATGCTGGCTGATGCTGGCTGATGGTGGCTGATGGTGACTTCTTCCTGCAGTAGACTGAGCCCTGTGTCGTAGCTGACCTAATGTCACTTGCAAGTAAAACTGAGGACCGTTCATTAGAGTTAACCATAGCACAAGGCATGACATAGACAGAGGTGATACTATGGACAGACTGGGTAGAGTCAGGGAGGAAGCACAGTCCCTTATATTCTGAAAATAGTAGACTAGAAGGGATAATGGATAAAGAGAAGAGTGGGGCCCTTCTTCCTCTAGAAGATCTGGGAAGAAAGATTCCATGGGCTGGTGAGACAACCCAGTTACAAACCTGTGTGTCTTGCAAGCCTGAGGACCTGAGTTCAATCTTGACAACACATGTTAAAAAACTAACTAACTAACTAACTAACTAACTAACTAACAAACAAACAAATGGGCTGTGGTGACTCATGCTTGTAACTCAAACACAGACAAAAATACAGAGAGTCAAGCACATCCCTGGGGTTTCGTGGTGGCTTAGCCTACTTGGTAAATACCAAACCAGTGAGAGACTATGTCAAAACCAAACAACAACAAAAATGGATGAGAAATTAGCCCTAAAGGTTGTTTTCTAAACAAAATGAAACACAGAGAGAAGAGGGAGAGGGAAAGAGGGAGAAAAAGAGACAAGAGAGGGAGAGAGAGAAAAGAGAGAGAGGAAGGGAAAAGGGAAAAGGGAAAAGGGAGAAGGGAAAAGGGAAAAGGGAAAAGGGAGGGGGAGGGAAGGGAAAGAGGAGAGAGAGAGGGAGAGAGAGGGGGAAAGAGAGGAAGAGAGAGGAAGAGAGAGAGAGAGAGAGAGAAGAGGAGAGAAGGAGGAGGAGGAGGAGGAGGAGAAGAAGAAGAAGAAGAAGAAGAAGAAGAAGAAGAAGAAGAAGAAGAAGAAGAAGAAGAAGAAGAAGAAGAGAAAGAGAGAGAGAGAGAGACAGACAGACAGACAGACTATACAGGATATAAAATTCTGTTTTTGGAAGTTTCTGGACTCCCCTGACCAACAACATGAAGGTAAGTTCTTCATGTCTGCCACTGGTGTTTTTAATAATTTATGATCCTTGAAGGAAGCATTACCAACCCTTGTTGTATAACTTCAATTAAACTAAGATACATAGATAGATAGATAGATAGATAGATAGATAGATGATAGATAGATAGATAGATATAGATGTTAGATAGAGATATAGATCGTATATGTAGACTTCCATATCCCCTCACTGTAACTCCCAATAACCCCCTCACATGTTTTTGTTTGTTTGTTTGTTTGTGTTTTTTTTTTAAACTTTCCTGGCTTATGGGGTTTCTTTGGGTTATATATTCAAATCTAAAGATTCAGAACATGCTGTTTGTTTCTCTGGGTCTCGGTTACCTCACTCAATTTAATGTTTTTCTTTTTCATCCATTTATCTACACATTTCATAATTACCTTTTTCTTTACAACTAAATAAAGTTCCATTGCATATATGTACCTGTGGTAGTTTGAATATGCTTGGCCCAGGGCATGGCATTATTTGGAAGTGTGGCCTTGTTTGAGGAGGTATGTCACTGTGGGTGTGGGCTTTAAGACCCTCCTCCTGAACACTTGGGAGCCAGTCTCCTCCTAGCTGCCTTCAGAACAAGATGTAGAACTCTCAGCTCCTCCAGTGCCATGCCTGCCTGCACACTGCCACGCTTCCCACCAGAATGATAATGGACTGAACCTCTGAACCTGTAAGCCAGCTCCAATTAAATGTTGTCCTTTATAAGAGTTGCTGTGGTCGTGGTGTCTGTTCACAGCAATGTAACTCTAAAAAAGACAGTACCACATTTTCATTATCTGTTCACCAATTGAAGGACATTTAGGTTGTTTTCATTTCCACGCTACTGTGAATACAGAAGCAAGAAACACGGCTGAGCCACTTGAAGATAAGCCCTGAGTGCTGAAGACAGCGCACCCTTCAGTCACAAGACTTGGGAAGGAACTGAGCTGGAACTGACATGCAAGCCTCCTCCCTCAGGACTAGTTCTAACAATATCAGAACGTGACACAACAGTTGCCAAGCAAGGAAAGCGATCAATAGTCCGATGCAGTGATCAACACTATGAACCACAACTTATCCTAAGAGGCTATTCCCAGTGGTGCACTAGTGGTACTTTTATCTTGGGAGTAACCAACAGCTGTTTAACTGCTCAATAGGAGATAATCTGTCTGAAGATATAACCCTAGCCAACTACCCTTGGCTGGAAACGGTTACTATTGGGGGCTTTTGTATTTAATGCCACTGGGCATCTGAGATACTATCTGTGGGACTTAACACTGAGTGATCCCTCCATAACTATGGTAAGTACCACCAGCTCCAGTCAATCACTGGTTGACACTGTGTGGCCAGCTCCTCTGGAGTGGACTTGATTTTTGACTTCTTGAATGGGAGCAGCTCTGTTCACTAACAGAAGGACTTCACAAGATTGGGCCTGTTAACATTCTCTTGTGGAGGGAGGGGAAGATTCAAGAGGCCTCTGCCTTCCCTGAGAATATAGAAGTTGGAGACAATTGCTGAGAATGGAGGAAATTCTTCCCAGGATAGCATGAGTTGCTTACCTTTCTGTATGTAACACAATAAACTCATCAGCTCACCAAGTTGGCCTTGAATAGAACAGTTTGTAAAACAGATCTGTAAAATCATGTTTAATGGACACAAAGTGTCCTGCAGTAAGACCTTAATAGTTGGTGAAATTCATTTTGTGTACTGCAAGTAAGCTAATGGCCCACAGGCTATATATGACATTGTGTTTGTCTCACTAAGTAAAGTGATGGTGGTTGTTGTTTGTTGTTGTGTTGCTGCTGCTGCTGCTGTTGTTGTTGGAGTGGTGGTGATGAGTGGTTTAGACTTTAAAAAATATTTATGTGTATGTGTTTGTATATGTACTATGTGCATGCAGTGCCCATGGATGCCAGAAGAGGGCACCTGATGCCCTAGAATTGGAGTTACACTGGCAGTTGTGGGCTATCCTGTTAATGCTGAAAACTGAACCTGGGTCCTCAAGGAAGTGAGCACTCTTAACCATTGAGCCATCTTTCCAGCCCCTAAGTAAACTTTTGTGGGGTGCATAGCCACACCCAGTTGTTCTATGATTCTTGTATGCTATGCTGTCCGTGTAGTATTTGCAAGAGACCACACGCATAGCCTACAAAACTCAAAGCATTTACTTTCTAGCCCTGTATAGAGAGGACTGGGGAGGGATGGTGTACATAAGCGGAAAGATGTGTGTCAACTGGCCTGGGTTCTATACCAGCAGCAACAGAAATAGTAAAAATAAAACCATGCGTATAGAGAGAAGTCTGTAAGAGAAGTTGCTTTTCTCCTGGGCCCATCAAGCAAGATTAAGTTTAAAAGATATCCTTTTGAATTCCCTTTGGAACATCCTTCTATCTCTAATTATTCTTGACTCATGTGTCCCTCACATTCTATTACATCATTCCACAGCCCGATGCTGTAAATACCCATTTCAGATCACTACTACCACAAGAACATATCTTTATCATTTGTATGTAGTCATCTAGTGTCTAGACACTCTGACTTTATATTAAAACAAAATAGATTCACTTAGGACTATCAAGTCAGTGGTCATTGGTGTAGGCCTGGGCATGAACCAGAGTATCTCAAGGTCACAGAAGTAGCCAGTTATCACTGTCAGATCCATTTAGGACCCCTTGTACATGGATGTAATCAAGCCACACACTGCCCTGTGATGATACACAGACCATACTTAGTACACAAACACATCTGGAAGAGCAATATAAGGTAATGACTTTGATTCATATATCCTCTTGTTGGCCAGAACCTCGACTCCCAGTGACCGTTTCCTTATCCATGGTCCAGAGTGGCCATAGTATATATTTCTGTAAATTCTCTTTAAACTACTAGCCCATCCTTTCCAGTTTTAAACCTGAAAGTCTCACCACTATGGTCCCATGACCTGTTATCTTCAAAACCACCTTAGGTGCCAGTCATAAATATTTCACCTTCTCAAGAGGTAAATCACAGCTTTGGACATCATGAGCAAAGAAGGGTTTCTCATTATTCCTACCTATTATAAACACACGCATTCAGATGCCACCTTTCAGAGCTGTTAAAAGAATACACAAACGACAGAACATGTTTACTGCCTGATAACTAGAAGCAACTTACCTTCGTCAAAATAAATCTCCACAGACTTCAACACCCTTGGAAAGAGTGGGAGAGGAGAAAGGAAAAAAACAACCCTGGGTGCAATGATATTTTATTTATACCCTGCGTTCATGTCCTGCTTTACAAAAAAGGCATCTTACAGCCTGAATGCAGGGAAATCTGCATCCAAACAGTGAAAGGAAGGTGTCACCTGCTTAGTGACATCTTTTAAATACAATCCAGAAAATGCCAAGCCAAGCTACAGAGACTAAAAGCTTTGTCACCAGCCCCTCACTGGCTCTGTTTTTTCAGGATACATGTAGACAGTCAAATGATGAGGATTTGGGGGATTGTTTCTGCTTTTTAAGTTATTTTTTGTTTGCTAGTTTTAATGTTCAGATCTTAACGGATTTTATGGTGCAAGTTCTCCCCCTCCCCTTTAAGGAGAGCTAAGACTTATTTCAACACTCACAGACATAGCTGATGCCGGACCCTGTGTGTCAGACTCCTACCCTGCAAAAGACCACAGCAGACACCAAATACATTCGAGTCGTGTGTGCATCCCATAGATATCTTAAAGACACAAACATTTGTTTTGGGTTTTTTTTTTTCTATCTTTGAAGTAATTCTGTATTAAAAAAAAACACAACAGGGAACAACATGACCTGGCTTGACATATAGGTGAGAAGCCCAAGTCTGTGTGGGTAAGGTGAATATCAACTTCCTTGGGGTTCAGCTAAAGACAGCACCGCCCTCTGCATGTCAAATCGCTTTTCCAAACTGACAATGAGCACAGAAAAATGAGCAAAAACGAGCTTCCTGGGGAAGTCGATGCCTTTTGTCAGCATTAGCAGACATCTGTGTCCAGCAGTATGTGCTTCTTTTAATTAGACTCTGTATGCATCAAATAAATTTTAATTAAAATGGAAACAGCTGAATACGTTAAGGTTGACACAAACTGAAGCAACGTAGGACCCTCTGCCACTCAGCAGCTTTCTCCATACACCTGTTGCCTAACTGCCTGGGAGTCTGCCTGGTGAGTGTGTGAGGATAATCTGAGAAGGATTGCAGACATAGCCGGAGCAGGGAGCATTTCCTGTCCCAGTCGAGCACCTCCGGTAGGGCGGGCTCCCTGCCCTTGCTATTTCTTGCCAATGCTCACTGAGGACAAGGTTTGCGATCATTTGAGGACTCAGCAACAGCGCTGCCAAGATCGGGACAAAAAGTTTACAAAAAACATCACAGAACCTCAAAATGCACATACCATCACCCACCTTAGTTTAAGGCAGTAGTTCTCAACCTGTGGGTCACGACCCCTTTGCAGTCGACCCACCCTTGCCCGAGGAAAGCCTAAGACCATCCTGCATAACAATTTACATTACATACATTAAATTATGTACGAAATTAAGTTTTGGTTACAGAAGTAGTAACCAAAATAATTTTATGGGTGAGGGTCCACCACGACATGAGGGACAGTGTTAAAGGGTGCCAGTGTTAGGAAGGTTGAGAACCATTGTGCGATAAATTACAGTGTCCCACCAGACAGTTTCTCTCACTGCAGCTGTTTTTACTCTTGCTTGGGGTGGGGGGTTAAAAACAAGGATTGGACTGAAGAAATGGCTCAGCATTTAAGAACGCTGTCTGCCCCGCCAAAGGATCCAGGTTCAGTTCTCAGAACCCGCATGGCAGCTCACAACCTTCGGTAATTCCATCTTCTAGCCTCCACAGGCACTGCACACATGGTACACAAACACACATATAAGCTAGACACCCATAGACATAAAATAAAGTAAATAAATAGCAAATAAATAAAAACAAGTTTTTTTTTAAAAAAAAAAAAAAAGAAAAGAAAACAAGATCTATTCGTCCGTGAATTAGGATAAGCAGACCCCACTGTGATTCACATAGCGGCAAATAGTAGCCCCTGAGAAAATGATCCATTCAAACAATAATCTCTTAAAATGATATTTGACTATTATATACTCAACGTGGTTCATGTTGAATTTAATTTCCATCTAAATTTAAAATACGGGAGACATGGAAATCCATTATTAGATTTGGAATTGAATGAAGTAAGTCATTTGAAAGTACAGTTTAATTTTTTTTTAAGTCACAGCATTAACTTGGGGAGGTTAGTCAAATCATTTCAACTTTGGAAATACACAAGAGCTACCAGGATTCTTAAATATAAAGCGCTATATTATAAAAAAAAAAAAAAAAAAGGAACAAAATTAAGTAGTCGGATGTATTTGCTACATTAAGGCAAAATGAACATGGCTGTGATTAAGGCAGTTTGAAAAAAAAAAGCTGTGAATTCTTTTGTGTTCAAACTAATGCAACAGCCACGGTTTTAAAGAGCACACTACTGTTTGTGCAGGAAAATGGTTTTCAAAGGCAGAGCAGTGGTGTTGTGTGTGCTATGTGGCTGGTGACTTCAGAGCAGTGCTACCAAAATGCCTCTCCAGAAAGGCGGGGACTTTGTCAAGCTCCTTGGAAAGAAGAAGAGACTTGAAAAATCTAACTATGGTCCAGTCCGTTATGGATTGCAAAGGACTGTATCAGAATCTTCAAGGTTCAGAAATTTTAGCCCACAAATACTAAGGAAAGAAAATAAAGGTTTTTCTTGTACATGATTAAGACAAAGCAATCAAGGCTGAGACCCAAGTTTATCCTGTGCCCCCTTCAGATCTGGTTGAATTCTCACAGGGATGCTTGTGAAATACCGGACATTCAAGGGAGGCTTACAGGAACCCACTCTGCTGTGAAGTATGCCTTAGGCCTTCTGCTGCTCAGTACGTTATGTCCTCTGGAAACTCTGGAGGATGCTCACAGTCTAGGAGTGCAAAAGTGAGAGGCAAGGGAGGCCAGCTCCCCTTGGAAATACAAATAAGCTTTTCTACATTCTTATACAAGAGCGTCCTTACGTCTCTCACTACAGAGCCTGCCCTATGAATAACTGGGGTCGGAGGGACTCACACAGGATCCCATGATCCCACAGGGGGCTCTGTAAAGTGGCCCTGTACTTTGCCTGACAATTTAAATTTACCAAGCAATAGTTGAAAACTGAAAACCAGAGGCTCTCCTTAAAAACTTTTGACTTTCTACATTTGGATGGGACTTGTATTTTGACCATGTGCTTTGGGGGTTCCTTTAATCAGGTGGTTCAATGCAACAAGGTGAATTTGGGATTCTGTTGTCCTGAATGGGGAAAATAATGTGAGTAGGATATAGACAGTGT
This sequence comes from Mastomys natalensis, assembly GCA_021653895.1. Lineage (NCBI taxonomy): Eukaryota > Metazoa > Chordata > Mammalia > Rodentia > Muridae > Mastomys > Mastomys natalensis. The sequence continues at coordinate 718,409 of JAJTUV010000171.1, read as the reverse complement.
AAATCAGGGCCAGGAGGGACACGTCATAAAGTAGACAAGAGCTAAGGAACATTCTGCCTCACTGTCTTTTTGTATTTAGGCCATTGGACAAAGGATGACAGCTGCTCCAATTTTTAAAGTTTGTTTTTTTAAAGTTCTCATTGTCCTTTTATGGCCCTGTGGCTCTCCACAGTTAGTAGCCAAACATTTGAGTCCTTGGAATAAGGTAATCTGAATAATGAAGAGTGTTTTCTCTTTGGCAGCAAACCCGGGTTATTCAGGTAAAGGGGTCAGCAAAGAAAAAGTGTGTGTAGGCAAAGGGCCCAGATGTAGTCCTGATATTCACTGAGGTTCTAGAAGTTTCCTGTGACTGGAATGGACATCAGAATTTACTTTGCTGTTTATTGTGATGGGGAAATTATTTGAAGCCCCCTGGAATTCCCCAGCATCCTCAATTGCCTGTACGTCTCTCAGTAAACCCACCACAATATAACAACCCAACATAACGGTGCTTCTGAATGTAGGGTCCAAAGAAGACACTGAGAAGCCCTCGTCTGTATAATCGCAGTCATCATGGGTGGATTTTATACCTACATTTATGGATGTTCCTGGTTATAGTTGTACATGACTCCACATACCCTATTTCAAACCTGAGAGTCTAAAGGATAAATCATTTTATATTAAAAAAAAAAAAAGGAGTATCTATTAGGATTTGTTGTTATGAGGAAATGTCTCAGGTGCATTCATAGTGAATGCTAACAATCACTGGCACCATCAAACTGATATTTGACATTCCCAGAATAGTGGGAAGTTCACACAGTTAAAAAAAAAAAAAAAAAAAAAAAACAATTTTATTATTCCAGATGATGTGGAAAAGAAGCATCTGGATGAGACAGGCCTAAAGAGCTAAGAACATTCTCCCTCATTCTCCTTTTCTTTCTGTGTCGGCGAGAGGACAAGGGGTGCCAATTACTCCAGTTTTTTAAATTATTTTGTTAAATTCGGACCGCCCTCTCACAGCAATGTGTCTCTCTATGGTCATTAGCCAGACAACTTGGAAGTCCCTAAAAGCAGGTAGTCTGGCTTATGAAGAGAACTTATGTTTGGCAGTGAGCCCAAGAGGGGCTTGCTCAGGTAGCGATGCAGTTGAGATAAAGGGCATGTAGGGAGAGGGTCTGAAGTGATGGTGGAAATCTTTCACATACTGAGCTGTGTGGAAGCAGTGGCTATGTCACTCAGGGGGGCACCCCTGAGCATACTCAGGTTGGTGGCCAGAGGTAGGACCGTCATACATAGTTGCTCACATAAGACACCCTTTTCTAGGACAATTGAGGCATCTAAAAGGACTCACCAGCCTGGGACTTCCACAAGCTTCTGCGGAACTCAAGTTGTCATGGCTCCATTTTGAGAAAAAAGGTGTTGTGGCTGGAATTCCGTCAGAGGCTCATTTGTTGTTCCTCTGCCTCATGGTTGCTGAATGTGCCAATGCCTCTGCTTGAAACAGCCTTTGCTATTTAACCCAAAGTCCTGCCTCCTTCTTAGGGGACTGTTCTGTTCGTGCCACTGTCTCCGCGATGAGCAGCTACAAGAGAGCAGATTCTATTATTTCAAATAATGGTTGAGCAAAAAATGACATTTCCTAACTTCAAAGTTAGGCATTACTGGTTTATGACCTAAGGCCACTTAATGGTGATTAACAAATGCCCTGAAGGGAGAAAAGTATTCTTCACAAGAACTTAACCTGCTTCTATGACATAATGCCTGCATTTAAATAATTTGATTAGATACTTACAGTCAACTATAAGAAATAATCAAAGAACTATCTCTTCTCAATGACAGAACATAATTATTGTAAATTCCAGTGCTACCAAAACTGTATTACACTAATAAGACACATACATACCTATTTAGAGTTATGCTTATTTGTATGAATTGTCACTTTAAAAAGTAATGACTTCCTTGTGTCTGAAATAGATTTATTTAGAGAATATCAAATGTTTTAAAATTGAGAAAACGGTTATGCTAAATATTGATATGATGCTTAATCATACTGCTTTCTCGGTTTTCCATCATTAAAGAAAGTTGCCGTTTTAACACATCTGCTTAATCATTTTACCTTGACTACAATATAATGAACACAAGATTGCACGACACACTTTTTAAGCTTACATAATATTGAAAAGAATTTTATATTTTCTCAGTATGCCATTTAAATGTTAATATGTTTTTCAGTTCAATCCAGCCTCTGTTATTTGCACGCTCATTGAAGAAATACTAGAAAAGACAGGGGAAAAAAAAAACTAAAGAGAAAAAAAGAATTCTACATGCATCATCTATACCCCAAAATAACTCCTATTAACATTCAGGTTATTCACAAATTTGTATAAAAATATATTTTTACTAAAGTTTTATATGTTCTTTAACAACTAATGTAATATCAGTAGCCAGAAACTTCCATAAAATGAAGACATAAAGGAATGAATGAGATGAAATTTTTAAGTTTGAAAAACACAATATAAGAAATAAAAATAGTCACCGGCCAGGTCTATGAACTACTTTTCTGTTGCTGTGATGAAATAGCCAAAGACGTCTTAAAGAAAAGTTTGTTTAAGTATATGGTCCTAGAGGACTAGATATCCATAACGCTACAGAAAGCTGAGAGATCACATCATAACCTCACACAGAAGCACTACCAGTTAGATAAGGCTATAGCATCTCAGGGCCCGCCTCTAGTGACCCCTCCAGCAAGACTTCCCAGGACAGTGATAATTAATGGAGAACTAAGTTGTTTAGATACCTGAGCCCAAGGAATTCATTCTTTCCCTTTTTTATTTAAACTATAATAGATACAATATCGGGTTCAATACTATAGAAAAAAACTATGGATTCAAAATCTTATCAAATGAAGATCACAGAACATAGTAATAGCAGCACACCTGTGATTTTTATCATCAATACAAATCATACAGAGGGAAGAAAAGTGAGGGGGTCACACAAGGTCTCTTAGTCTAGCTCTAGCTGGAATTTATTGTGTACACCAGACTAGCCTTCAAACTCGTGATTTTCTTGCCTCTACCTCTCAAATGCCAGAATTATAGGCATGTAACATCATGCCTAACTTAAATAATACATATTTATAGCATAGTATAGAAACTGCAGATAACTTTCTATCATTTATATTTACCAATCTTATTTTGAAATTACATTAATAAGCCTGTTATCAAACCACATATATTAATAGTATCTATATATTGTATATCATATATAATACACATACAGCTGGCCCACTATTCATTCATCTGTCCCAGAGACTGGTTTTCTATATTAGTAAAGTTATCCAGAGCAATAGAACCCATAGCAGATATGCACATAGTTATAGTTCTATATAATATATATGTAGGATTCACTGTAAGGAATTGGCCCATTCAGTTACAGAGACTGACGAGTCCCTGTCAGTTATCTATAAGCTGGAAGCCAGGAAACCCAATGACACAGTACTAAGAATCAGAAGGTCGGGAATGTAAGACCTAATAATCAAGGACAGAAGACCCTATCTTCTGTCCACTCTGTTGGACAAGACAGTGAATTCCTACCAGCTCTGCTTTTCTGCTCTCCTTAGTCATGCCTCAGAGTGGTGGATACCCAGCATCTCAGAGAGGACCTTACTCAGCCCACCAATTCAACTGTTGACCAACCTCTGAAAGCTCGCTTATGAACACTCCCGGATATAATGTCTAATTTGGGAACTCCATGTCCCAGACAAACTGACATATAAAATAAACCAAGAACTGAAGTAGCATGCTCCCGTGCCCAGGATTTAATTCAGAAAATGTGGGAGAGACATCCAACTTGAACCCTGATATCATAACATCGTACTTCACCCTACCACAGTAAACACCATTAAATTCACAAAATACCTGTAGAAACTATTCTCAGCCATTAGCAGAGCAGCATGGATCACAAGGTTGAAGTCCATGTGCTGTGGAAGGTAAACCCCAGACGCACCCTGGCTTCCTGCCTAGAAGCACTTTCCAACATGTAGCATGTGAAAATAAAGGCAAGCCAGGGACCAGTGCTCACCGGGCAGAATAAACAACAGGGATATAAGATTACTGAATAAAGGGGAATTTTTAGGCCAAGACAAATTAAGTAATGAAGGATACTCAAAAAATCTACATAAAGTAGACCATCAGTCTTGGAACAAAAATTAAAGTCTATAAAAGAGCCACTGGAAGTGCTGTGAAGTTTCACCATGACAAGGGACAGAGTATTCACCAGGCAACACAAAGCTGTCATGTGTGCCCTGAGCTGTGCACAAGTCCTCCTAGTTACACCTTAACAGCACAGCTTCTGTGAACTTAAACGAGTCCCAAAAGTTAGCTAAAAAATACCTCCCTAAAAGAAAAAAGTCAATGACCAAAATCCAGCCTTCAGGGGTAGTGGCACCTGCCTATAATCCTACTTGGAGGACTGAGGCAGGAAGAGAGCCAAACCCTGTCTCAAAACAAAACAAAACACAAACAAATAATGCCAAAGGTCCCACCATCATTCCTATTATAAACATCTTAGGATCTATGGTATCCAGAAAATACTAGGCATAATGAAAAAGCAGCAAACTTCATACATACATAACATTAAGCAAAACTCAGACCTGGAGAGGAAGAAGAGATGGAGAAGTCTGCTTAATGATCCTGCTGTCATCTCATAAAAAAATATATATTCCATGCATTAGCAACAGTAAGACTCTGAGAACTCTGATTTTGACCACTTCCAAGAATAAAACAGAAATGCAGGTGGACAACATATTCAGCATACATGATGCTTGGTTAAGACCACCCACAAGCTAAGATGCAAGCCATACAGCCCTGGTACTGCTTTGCCATTAAAACAACAACACAATTTAACTTTCATACACTTATATTAAGCATTTTCTTCTTATCATTTAGCACTGTAGTCTAAAAGGACACAGATAATAAAATCGATCATTTGTTTCAGCATTTTTGATAAATACATTGACCTTAGCCTGATTGTACTGCTGGGTAATTTACAAAGAGCAAACATTACTTTCTCACAGTTTGGATGCGAGGATGTCCAAGTACAAGTGCTGGCAGACTGCACTGTCCTGAGAAAGATGCACCCTCCAGAGAGGTAGGAAAGGCAGGATGCTTGTGTCCTCACGTGGCTGAAGGCAAAAATGTTCCAAGAGCTGAGACCTGTGTCGGCAGTTCCCAACTTGTGTGTCATGACCTCATGGTGGGGGGGAGTCACATATCAGATACCCTGCATATCAGATATTTTCATGAAAATTCATAACAGCCAAATTACAGTTATGAAGTAGTGACAAAATAATTTTGGTTGGAGGAACTGTATTAAAGGGTCACAGTATTAGGGAGAGCCTCTGTCCTGTGTGAAGCTGTTTTCTGAGGGCTTTCATCTCATTGGTGGGGGCAGTGCTCTTCCAGCATAATTATCTCTCAAAGGCCCCAACTCAGAATTCCATCATGTGAACAATACCTGCATTCTGATTGGGGGTGGGGGGGCATTCAATGGTAACAGCATTTGATTATTTGTAGACTTGTTTGTTGTCCAACTGAAAGCTATTGGCCTTAGTTTTGAAATCCAGGTTGATGTACCATATTCACAGAGATGCTGTCAGATTGATAAAAACAGTGTCAGTATGGTAGTTAGTAACAGTGTGCTGTATCTGGGTATTTAAAGAAATCCACCCCACATCAGTTTCCTCATCAACAAACGACAAAGCACTAAGATGATCTCTAAGTCCGTTAAGTTTCTTTGAGAGTCCTTGAGTCTACAGGCATTCATTCAGTTCTACCTATCAACACACATATTGGATCTTCAGCTAAAGACTGAATATACCAACTGGATAAAACCTCTTTTCTCATGATGACAGTAGAAAGAGGGGTGTGTGCAAATAAGGGAAATATGCTGGTCAGAGGCCCCATTTTATAGATGAGCAGTATCCAAGCTCTGAACATGGCTGGAAAATGGAAAGCTGAGACTAGGATCCAATTCTTCTGACTTCTAGCTCTAATGAGCCCTGAGAGCTAATTAGAGCCAGTGACTCATGCATGCCCTTGACTTTCACTGCAATATGCCACACCTGGATGCACTTGCAGAGGTAACCAGGTTTGAAGAAGCCAATTATTGACCAGAAAGAGATCTGCACCACTTCATATGGATGGACATTTCAGCAACAGTGTTCGCTGACAAAATACACTCAACACTAAATGCACAGCGAGACAGCTGATATAGAAAAAGAAAAAGATTAATGTCGATTTTCCTGGCTTTACCTAGATTTTATGTTTGAGTCTTAACTCTTCATTAACTCAGCTGATTAAGCTGATTCCCCCATTATAACTAGTCACTGGTCAGATTGTTTAATTAGACTAATCTATCAATGTCATTCAGACACACATCTCTAGATGGTCTTCAATCCACACAGCACACACACACATACACACACACACAAACATTTTGGGTTTAGATAGCTTTGGTCCCTCATCAGAAACTTCTATGTCGGGGGGCTTGGGGAATGGAAAACTGTGGAGATTTCATTCTAACTTGGTACACATAACCTCTCAGTAAGGAATATAAAATGCCTAGCATCCCATCAACTACAAGATGACAACTCTGGTTAATTGGAACAGGTGAGGTTTCCATGGAGCCTTACCTACACTCGAGCCAGCTTTTACCTCTCAAGGAGACCACAGAAGTACTGTGACAAAATTTCAAACTGGATTTACAGAGCATCTAGGATTTTCAAATTGTGTATAAAGGCTGTGGGTTGCAATTGTTTACATAGACAGCAATGGGTTGATTCTTAACTAAAACTTTCTTATATCTAGGTCATGCTACCAACCAATAACGAGAGTTGCAATCCCAACTCTTCACTGATTGACATTCAATATCCATGACACCACTTCCTTCTTCCATGGCCACAGCAGACAGAGCTCATGACAGCTTTCCACTGGATGACATCTGGTATCAATGGCACCACTTTCTGTTTCCATACTCATGTCAGCAGAAGCTCAGCAACTACTGGCTTCTTTTGGAGCAAAGGACCATGGGACCAAAACCTAGTTGTGACTAGATTTTTTTAATGAGTTTTAATTGTAACATAACCAGACTCTTCAGGTTATCTAATGTTACTAGGACACTATAGCAAAGTGAGGCAAGATTATATAACATATGAAAGCTAAAGTATGTGTTCTGGACTATATTGCTGTACATACACACACATACACACACAACTGAATGTTCATATAAAGATTGGATCAAAATCCTTACCTCAGTGTCATTCACAACCAATATATCAGAGGTGATATTTGTTACTCAACTTTCTATCACTATGGATATATATATATTCATACACACACACACACACACACACACACACATGTATATACATATGACAAAAGATTTCTTTAAGCCCATGATTGCATCCAGTTACGAGTTTTGGGAGCTCCTGGTGATGTTGTACATCCTGGTAGGGAATATTTGGAGAGTTGACTTTAGTTTAGTAAATTACTGCAAACTATCTTGAATTTTGGTTCTCTATGGAATTTTTTTTTAGAAGTGAACACTTTGCTTTTCCAATTAAACTTCCAGATCAAAGAAAGCGATAAAAAAGGACCATGATTCCACAAGCTGTCCACTGTGCCTCAAACAGAGCTCTGGACACATTGAGTGGGAATGTTGTGTCCACGGTCATTGAGCAAAGACATTGGATTTCTCCAAGTATTGGCATTTGTACTGCCTGGTGGACAGCCCGTCAGCTGAGTGGCCTTGGAGAGTGAATTATGCTTGGAAATAGCTCTAGGTTATGTGAAGAACATCCATCCATTCATTAGGTTGTAATTAACCCTACAGGGTCCCACTGTGGTGCTACATTGAATAAAAACAGAGACAAGATAAAAAGCCCTTTCATGTTGACACAAACTTGAATAGGCCAGCTATTAACTACCAGTGTTGAACTATATTTTGTCAGGATAATTCATGCCTCAGTTTGAGGTGAATCTAATACTTGGGATGTTTTCCCCCCCTACTGCTCGGCTTGTAACCTACCTAGGGGCAACACGGTGAACTGGGGGAAGAAAAGCACAGTCATCGTTTTTCTCATTTTTAAATTCAAAATGAAACAGACAGAACTTGTGCCAATTGATTCGGATCAAAAGTGGCATCCTTTCTTACCCCATATTTCTCAACGCCTTTTTTAAACTGGAAAGAATTCTAATTATGACCATGGAGACAAGATATTTGTTCATTTTATGCCATGGAAGGACATTTTTCTTTTTAATAAAACATTGAAGTTATTGGTTATTATTTTCAATGAGTATTATTACCTATTAATCTTAAAATAGTTGGAACAATCATATTCCTTTCATGAAGGACAGTCATAGGCTCTATCTGAATGGAAGCTACTCTGAATTATGTTGACCCACAATTTTATGGATAGAGATCGATTTCATCCCCACTATTGTTAGAGCTTGGACAATCTGCAGCTTAAATGTAAAAATTGTCCCCCAAAAGGCTTAGCCCTGGCTCATGGTGCTACTAGGAGATCATGGGGGCCCCCTAAGGAGTTGGACCTAGTGGGAAGAAGTTTCTAGAAAGACTTCAAAACTATCTGGAGAAATCATTTCCATTTAATGTCATTACTGCATGATTCAAATGGTGTGTCTCCTATGTAGTTTTTCAACAGAATTAAAAGCAAAAAGAAAGATCAAAAGAGTGAGTAGGGTAGCCATAATAGCCTAATTTTATAAGAGTTAGAGACAGCTGTGTGAGAACATACCCCTATACATATGTATTCTTACAGAGAAGTTGGGAGCTCCAGATATTATAAGTTGACATATTTTAAATGTAGAAAATTTCAACTCCATGGTTTACAAAGTTAGAAATGACCTAAAGAAGTGGAGGGAGGCAGAGAGGAATGAAAGGAAGGAAGGAGGGAGGGAGGGAGGAGGAGGAGGAGGAGAGAGAGAGAGAGAGAGAGAGAGAGAGAGAGAGCACTTCATAACTTCCCTGTGAGTTGCATGATCAATGCCAAACTAGCCTGGGTTGACACACTAAGTCTGCACTGGGAAAGGATAAGTATTGGATGACAATTATGTGGAGCCAATAAAATTGCAATATCTCCCTGATAAGAAAAGACCTAAGCGGCTCCAGCAGATCTGCAGACTAGCTCTTCATTCTTCACAGTGAAACATCTAACCGCTGCTCTGGAGACAGAGGGCACAGAGTAATGGTAGTCAGATGCTGTTAGGTCTCAAACAAATGGCTGAGATGCCTATAACATATCAAAGCACACTCTGACCTCCTAGCATACCTCAGTCCCTACCTGTTACAGGCTCCTCCAGGATGGCATACCCTGCCCCATACCCTGAATTCTCCAGCCCAGGGGCTGTGCTGTCCTTCTCCCAGTTCCTCTGGCCCCTGTGTAACTCAGCTATGTGACTATGCCAGTCTCATGGCCCAGGCCACCACTCTTGGTTGGTAACTCCTTTCCTACTCTCCATCTCTCTCTCTCTTCACATGGCTCATTCTGGCCAAGATCACTCTGGACCCTTCCAGATGCCTCTGGCTATGCTCTAACCTTTATCTACAATAAACCTTCTCTTCCACCACACCTAGGAGCAGTCATGTCCTTCATTTAGATGAGAAGATAGAACCTACCTCTATAACTCTCTTTTTTTGTAGACAGAACTAAAGAATGAGCATTTTAGCACGGAAATAAAAGCCACGTTCAAATAAGAATCAAAATAAGTGCTCAGAGAATCCATGCTCAGAATAACCAACCAAGTCACAGTTCCCAGAATTCTCTCTGAAGGTCTCCTATCAGTCCCAGGCAAACCAAGATGGCCACAGTCCTCACAAGAGATGCTACAGTGACACCCATGTGTGCACACTGACTACATTTGGAACTGGAAGGACAGCCCGACTGACTTTCTAACTGCAGCTGTGGATTTCACATCTTCGTTCCAAAATAACCCAAAGTGATCGAAGTCAAAAGTGGTAGGTTATTGTTGACTCTCCACTTCAGAGTTGTCAGTCCATGGTTGCTTGGTCCCATCACCTTGGGCTTATAGGGAAACAGTTCCTCTTGGTAGAAGATCATGGCCAGGAGGACTATTCATTTTGTGGTGACCAGAAGGAAAAGAGGCAAAAATGAGCTGTGGTCCCTGTATCTTCTTTAATTGTGATACCCAATGACCTAACTTCCTCCCATTGGTCCCACCTCTAAAAACTTCCACTACATAGATGCTAGTGACCGAGTCTTTCATATACAGATCTTTGGGGAAGTCTTCCCAAATGGCTTCAATAACTTTCCCCCTGATGCTTGGTGTACCCACAAAAATCTCTCCATACTCTATTCATTGAAAACTGATCACACCTCCTACATGAAGTTGTACAACTCACAACCAGAAATGTCACATAGCAAGTCCATATCTGGGGACTGTCCCAGAGCAGTTGGCCAATTCACACAAGAAAAAAAATGCTCTGTTTGGAACCAATCTTTGCATGAATCGTCTGGGAATTTAACATGGAAGAAGTTATCTCTGCTTCTTTTTCTCCTGTTTCTTGCTTCAATGGCACCTTTGTCAAAATGCCGGTGATTATACAGTGACAAGCATAATGTAAGTCCTCATAGGCACTTTCCCCTTAATGTCTCCCAGTATCTTAGAAACTTTATTTTTAGCAAAGTGCTCTTAATAAGAGGTTTTTGAAATGAAAGTATCAAATGCACAGACGAGAACAATCCAGTTCTGTGCTTTGCAAGGCTGGCCTCTTTCCACAGTGGCTCCTTCCTGGGGCCAATCCCATCTCTATCAGAACCTGATGAAGAAATACAAGCCAATACAGATACAGTCCTAAGTCCTGCACAGCCCAGAAGAAACCCTGTCCTGAGAACAAGTCCCTGAACCAAAGTTCACTAGAAAGCGGCAGACAGTGTTTGGCTCTTCATGCAGGTTGTAGTTACCAAATATGACTAGTTACCCTATATGACTAGTTATCCAATATGACTAGTTACCCAATATGACTAATTTACCCTATATGACTAGTTATACAATATGACTAGTTATCAAATATTACCAATTCCCCTATATTACTAGTTACCAAATATGACTAATTACTCTTTATGACTAGTTACACGATATGACTAGTTTAGGTAAGAGTTCTAGCTTTACCTGTTTATCTCCCCACTGAGTGTTCAGGATGAAATCACTGGATATGCTACAGGTTGAACCCTTTGCAAAACAGGGTTTCTGAACCAGAATGCTCTCTCACCTCTCTGGAACTATTAAATTAATAGATGGTTTCATTTATATCTTTCCTGTTGACTCATAGAATCAAAACGTAGCTTAAGTATTTCACATAACAAATACTGGAGTGCCTCCTCTCAGCTCAGTAGTGTTTAGGTGGGCCTGGGCTAAGTGTTGTTACATTAGTAGACAAACCTGATCGTTATTCACAGAGTTCACAGTCTCCTGGGAGAAAGATACAGAACAAGAATACCTGAGACTTGTAACTATGATTGAGAAAGGCATGAACTAAAAGGATCACAGCCAACAACATGGAAGAGAAACAGATAAAAGACAGGGACCCTACATGTTAGACAGCTTTTCATTACTGTAACAAACCTCTACCATAATCATATATATATGATTATGTGTCATGTATATGTATATATGTACACATACATATACATTCAATTAGCTCATGGTTTTATGGTCTTGCAGAAATTGATGATGTGTATTCCTTGCCTTTGGCAAGGGAGCACATCACAGCAAGATTATATGGCAAAGCAAAACCACTCTCTCTTCATGGGTAGCAAGCAAAAGGCAAGAGGAAGAGGGTCCACAATCTCCCTAGATACCACACTTCCAACGACCTAGTGTCTAACTGGGTCCCACCTCTTAAAAACTCTACCACCTTCGTACAGCATCCCGCTGGAGAAAAAAAATCTTTGCACATAGACCTGAGTATTAGTAGACACTGAAGATCCAAATGATAGCAACCTCCATAGGATGCTTTCTACTTCTCCAGTAATATTAAAGCCACCAGCTGAATGTACATGGAAGAGGAAGACATGAGAAGGGAGAATAAGTACAGCATGTTTATCTCAGAGGGAGAGGGGAGTTTACAGAGATAAGTGGTAAAAATTCTAAGAACACATGGGAGCAAACAAGCATCAAGAGGAATCCCATTCTGCTCCACTGCGGTATCTGAAGACTCAGACAGCTCAGTTACAAGCAGAACAAGGTCAGCTGAGCTCATGGGCAGAGGTTCTCAGTGCTGTCTAGAGGCTAGAACTACCTGGGAGTCTCCTGAAAAAAATACTGATCTGCAGTAGAGTCCACTCATGGGTAATGATGGTACAGTGTTAACGTCATTTGAGTCACAAGTTTGAAGAAATGATAAGATGACACCCCCACTCCCACCCTAGACTGAGTAAGGAACCCATGGAAAAACAAATAAAAATGCATGAAGACTGGTTACCTACCAAATACTGAGAAATCAGGTGACTCAATAGGGCCAGTAAGTGATTCTAGATGTTAGTCCCTTATTAAGCTGGAAGAATCAGTGTATTTTGAAAAGGCCTGAGTGTTATGATTTCTAATCACTGGGTTTTTCAAAGATTGTTGGGGTGCAGAAAGCATGTATGATCATGTAAGTGGGTAGCTGACCAGCACGGACGGATCTGAGTAGAAAAGATGATGGAAATGAACAGGTCTAGGAACTAAGAGGCCAGGATGTGGTGTGGACCATCCACCTAAAAGGGAGGTTGTTAGAAAAAGTCCCAGTGGCTGAGACAGGGAGACCTTGCATGAGAAATGAGGTCCACAATAAATGAGAGGGTACCATGAGGATGCAGCCTGTATCCCAGAGTCAGCAGAGCTTCTAAGGATGCAGGAAATGGGGAGAGGCATGAGGCCTCTAAGAACTCAAAAGGCCAGAGCCCTTGACTAGATAGATACCAGCTTCAGATAGAAGTGCTGAGGTTCAGAGTGTAATCTAAGAAACCAAGTAGTCGTTGCTACTGTGAAAGAGCAGTCTCCATTCCATTCTCTTTGATCCAGAGGCATCACAAAACCTGTACCAGATTTTCAACAGCCAAACACTGGTCCAGATAAACACTGGTCCCCCCACTGCCCTCTCTTCCCATGACCTTTGTAGATGTTAATGATGCTTTTATCCTTCTTCCTGCTACTTTAGTCAGCTTCCAAGGGGTCACCTTGACTGTTTCTTTCCTCCCAGCCTCTACTTTCCCCATCCCTACTGTAAAAACAATAATAGCCTTTCTCCTGGTTGTAAGCCTGAGCCTTTAATATCTGAGCATCTCTCCAGCCCATCACTGCTTTGTACTGTAGTTGATTCTGATCAGATCTTCTCTCTTTGACCTTTAACTCCCTAGTCAATCTCTACCCAGCACCCAGGGTGCTACCTTTAGAAAGCTGACTCAGATCACCTCTCCATACAAAACCCTCCAGCAATATCCTGTCTCACTCAGTGTAAAATCCAGAGTGTACCGACGTCCTTCTAGGCCACAAATAATATGTCACCCTACAGCTTTGGAGTTCATCTTCAGTGATTCCCATACTGCTGATTCAGTTTTCCTCTTTCAGCCAACAATACCCTAAGCAACTGCCACCTAAGAACATCCACCCTTGCAGTTCTTTTCTAAAAACACACTTCCCCTAGGGTGCCACATGGCTTACCCTAAGTCATCCTTTCAACCTTGTAGTGAGCCCTCCTTCTCATGCCACCCAGTCAAGTGCCAACCCATGCTTCTATTCCACTTCTGTTTATCACCAACCCACTATTGGTTCTAATATTAGGTTATAGAGTATATGTAAGGAAAAGAGATATTACAATTGCTTATCCTGTTGATAGTCCATTCCTGGACGAGTACAAACCTTCAGGAGGATTTAAATTTTGAGTTTTTTCTCACTGGGATATTGCCTAAACAGTCTTAGGCACTAGAAGACACTGGACACTTATTTATTAAAGCAATGAATGCATAAACAAAGGTCTGTGAACAGTCAAACAGCAGCAGTTCATTGGTATCAAGAGTTCTCCCGAAGCACATCGGATCTGTTTGTATTATGGATCATGAGAGTCCAGTCAAAAGGCAGGGCCTAGTGAGCTTGACTTGATTCTCACACTCACCGCTTGAGGGAGTGCGGAGTGCTGAAGTGCACTTCCTGCCTTCACCTGTGAGGTTTAGTGATTGAAGATGTGGGTGGGAGGTAAAAGAAATAAGGCAGAGACTCACATAGGACTCCAGGGTAAGAAAAACACTCCTTCGCAAGCACTTTTGTGCCAAGGGCCTAGGCTGAGGGAGAGAGATGGTCCTGTGACCGTTATGCTTTGCTGGATAGAATGTGCTCTGAAAACATGAGTCAGAGTCCCCTAGAAAGTCTGGAATTTCTAATAATTAAGTTTTCTCAGTGGTAGAAAAACATGATCTCATCTTCTCCTAGAAGCAGCCATATGTTCCAGGCTAGCAACACTCAAAGTTTCTCCTAAAAGGATTTTACTGGCCAAGATAAAAGAAAACAAAGGCTCATCTACATGCTCCTGCCTAATGTCACTGGGACGGCTGGGCTCTTAGCTTTGAACAGTTTCCTCCATTTGTGATGTGTTGCCATTACTTAAGCGTTTGAAAACATCTTTAAGAGTCAAAGAGAGTCCAGAAACCAAATGCCCCAGAGTGCGTACAATTTTCATTACAACTAAGATGGGGTGGGTGATGCCAATCCACCCTTGTGATGTTATGTCCCAGTAAACAAATGTATACTGTCAATTAGCTCTTGAACCACTCTATCAGAGCCAAAGTTCAATTCAGCAAGGAGACTCTAATACAGACAACGCTCAGATGTATAAATGAAGCTGGTCCTTCTACAGAAAACAACTCAAGGGAAAAGAGAAAAGTTCTGGGTTTAGGTTTGTGCATGTATTTGATATAAAGTTAATTTTGGCTAATATGTTTAATGTAAAGTTAAACAGGGCTATTTTCTACAAGGAATCAGTGGACCTCAATTAAATAGAATTTATTCAAAAGATAAAATAATTTAAGTCAACTCTGAAATATGTGTGTATGTGTACAAAGTATACATATGTGCTATCTAAGGTTTAAGAGGCACATATGTAAAAGTTAATTACCTGCTTATAAGAGCTAAACTATCACAATGACCAACCAAAAGACAGGGTGGATAACAATAAAGCAGGTTATGATTAAAACCAAATGCTATATGACTTTCAGACATCCAGGATGCTTAGAAAAATCTAAAATAAAGAAGTTTGAAAAGAGAGAAAGGACTGGAAAGAATGTACCCATGGAAGAAGGAGACTTGGTTTATTTCAGAGAATGAGCTGATGGTAGGAGCTCTGAGACAAAGGACGTCCCCTCCCCCCAGTTCCCCATGACCAGCCTGAGATCCAGAGCCGGGTCAGATAGCTAGAGACTATGAGGTAGGTAGTGCAGAATAGAATTAATGTGAAGCGAGGCCCTTACAAAAACAGCTCCTATTTTTCAAAAGTTGGGTTTCTAGATGAACCAATGTCATGATCCTGCCATTCAGTCATCCATATTCGCAAAACTGGGTTGGAATAACCACAGAAGAACTTTACTTTCCATAACGAATCCTTCCTCCTGCCTCTGTAGAATCCTCTCCTGTTCATCAGTCACAGGAATGACATTGTCCAAAAGGACACATACATTTATGACAGGAGCATAGTTCCACTGAGGCTTGTTGTCATAAAGTACTCTCTGGGTGAAGCTCAACTTCCCTGGTGGAGATGTTTCACAAAAAAAATGGGAGGCTCAACAGAAGGAGAAGGACCAACAGATGGCCCAAAGCACAGTGTAGACACAGTAGTGGTTAAGATGACATCATGAACCTCACTCCCTCTACAGACTCAGAAAGAGTAGAGACAAGATTTCAGGATTTTCAAAAGGGTAAAAGTGACATAAAAACAGTTCAAATTACATAATCTCCTCCCTTCCCTGTGCAGATATGCTATACCAGTGGGACATAGGAGTTGTTTTCCCTTCCCTTAAATATAGCATAGCTTTGTGAGAGGTATCTGGCATCTCCCAAGCAGCTATGTCCATCTCTTGAAGGAATGTACCGAGTTTCCTTCTTTCTTCACTGAAAGATTTCTCTTCCCCTGAGCTGGTAGCTCAGAGGTTAAAGCCTTAGGACAGTGGTTCTCAACCTATGGGTCGTGATCCCTTTGTGGTTACATATCAGATACCTTAGATACCAGTATTTATATTATGATCCATAACAGTAGCAAAATTATAGTTATGGAGTACCAACAAAATAATTTTATGGTTGGAGAATCACCAAAACATGAACTGTATTATAGGATGGAAGCATTAGGAAGACTAAGAACCACTGTCATGCAGGGGAGGGAGAGAGAGGGGGGGAGTAAAGGAGAGAGGGAAGGAGGGAGGGAGGAAGGGAAGAACAGAAGTGAGGGAGGGAGTAAGCAAGGGAAGGAAGGAGGGAAAAGGAAGGTAAAGAAGGAAGGAGGAAAGGAAAGAGAGAGGGAGGGACAGACAGACAGAGGGACAGACAGACAGATGGACAGACAGAGGGAGGGTTGTCTAAATGTAGTAGTATTCTCACAATGCTCTAGAAACTACTCAGAATCAGACAAGGGCACCAAACATTCTTGAGCAGCAATAATGAAACATTTAGCTCTCTCAACAAGCACTAACAGAATCATGTGTCCAAATAGTCTGTTTAAAGGTTCATTTTGCTTTCAAAACATCTTATTTCTTTGAGTACAAATTACACCACACACATACGTTAGCTTCTTCATGTTTACTTAAATTCAAAAAGATTCACCACTAGTGGTACACAAGATCACTAACACACCAGTCACACAGCATCAGTCACATCAAAGATGACTGCCTGGGTGGCAGCCATGTCTCTCAGGCCCTTCCCTTCTAGGGACAGAAACATTGATCTTTCCCTTTGACAGTGAATTGACATTTTCTGCTTGACATCAGATGACTACTCAGAACCAGTAATAGTCTACCAGTGTCAAATGGAATATCAACAAAAGGTTTTTTTTTTCCCTAAGTTTATGACTGCTTATTGGTTGGGGGGAGTGATTTGAAAAAGCATAAAAATGTCCCAAGAAATGCCAGAAAGAATTCCTCCATGGAAACACTCGGCAAGGATAAGAAGCAACATCTGCTCTGCAAATCTGAGTTTCTAAGTGCTCAGATCAGCACTTACGTTGTACATGCCAAGAGGGGTAGTGTGGGTAGGACATGCATAGATGACATGATGGACCCTAAAGTTATAGAGCATGCATCCCAAGAAGGAAATAGTTACTAAACAGAAGCAGAGACAGAAGTACTAAGTAAATGAAGAGCAACATAACACATTACCATGGCCTCTGACAAAGGATAGAGGGAAGATAGGATCTGGGCAGATGATCTTGAAGAGAAGTTCAGAGACCTTCACATCTCTAGACTAGTGACCCTGGAGTAACCTGAAGAAGCAGAATTTGTAAGCCCAAGTGACAAGAGATGATGGTTGGAACTATTTTTCAGGAGAGCAATTCTGTCATGAAAAGCTCCAAGATGTCTGCCATGCCTTAGCAACACAGGAGGGTGAACTTCATGCTTACATGGCTGCTGTTCACAATTTACATCTTTTCCTTGAGGTCTATTCCCCTCACTTCATCAATACAATGCACACTCGCAATTAATGCCAGCTTGCCTCTGACATGCGCTCAATTCTCCGACTCCTCAACAGGAATCTGTGTGGTGAGTGTAATGAGTCTAAAAGGAAACAGCCAGTTTCTTCTTTAAGCGTCTAACAAGCACACAGCAGCTTCCTTTGAGATGTCTGGTTCACCAAGTGGGTCTCAGAGAGGCGATTCGTGCCACTGCTTGGATGCTTTCTGAGTTAATGATCCACCTGACCATAAAGATGGCCTTCTATAACCTGACCCCTAAGGACTTGGGAAGGTTTTATCATGTGAACCCTTCCTGCCATTTGCTGTGGCTTTAATTATGGCTGACTATAAAGTGTGATAAGAAAACGGCCCTGGTTAATTTAAGAAGCCCTACCGGTTTATGCTTTCTTGCTACTTACAGAAATCCACTTAAACTGCCGATAATTTCCCGCAGGTAGAGGACAGATTTAACACTGACCACAGAAGGACTTTGTGCCGTGAAAAAAAAAAAAAAGAAAAAAAAACCCTCACCATCAACCAGTTTTAATCACTCCTGTCTCTAAGCCTCGCTTGCCTCTTGTACAATATAGTCCAGGATACCCATGAATGACTGCCATGTTCAGGACTAAATCTGAGATCTCCAAGATGTAAGCTGAATCATCATGGATGCACAGGAGGAAAAGAATGAAGTAGACAAAAAGAATCAAGGTGATTATTTTTTATTTTATCATTTTATTTTAGCCAAACCTAGGAAATTGGACTAAATTAATATTTCCAACTTTTGAAAAGCTAGCTTGGTTCCATGATCCTCTCAAAGATTTGGCAGAGTTATGAAAATGCCTGTGGCTTAGACAATGAATTGATCTCTAAGATCACCGTGCAGTTCATAGCGGATCCTAACACCATCGTAGTAGGATCCAGGAAGGGAAAAAAAAAAAAGCTGGCAGCCAAGGAGCTCCCTCAAGGACTCATAGGTGATACGGGGGTCTTTGTGGTCTCAATGCCTGAAGAAATCCATCAACACAGCATCCCCAAATAGTAGCTCAGGATAATGAGTTCACTTACTTCTTTGCTTAACTCAAAACTATTATACACACTAAAAGCCCTGAATGCCTCTCTGCTTTCTCCACTGACCCTGCCTCAGAACATTAACTGTGATCGTAGACTAACCTGAGAGTGAACTTGGGGAGACTTCCCCAAAATCTTCCCTCAAGATTATTTGGAATTTAATCCCATGAATTTTAACCTCAGTGAGACATCTTGAAAAGATGTGAATTTGGTGTCATTTGATTCCTGCACCTTATAAATGCAATGTGATGAATTTTGATGTTAAAAGCTGCTGGTGGTAGGGAGACTCCATTAAGGCATACTTGACATAAATGTTTCTCTAAGAATGACTATTCCAAAACTGGGTCCAACGACGGACATACAAGCATGAGTGGTATGTGACAGAATCTTCTAAATGTCAGTGTTAGCCAGTGATGGGACAGAAGGAACATGGTACCCTTAGCTTAGTCACATCTCATTTGTTTCTTGGGACAACTTGTGGGTCATGATCCCTTTGTGGGTCAAATGACCCTTTCATGGGGGTTGCCTAAAGGTATCAGAAAACACAGATATCTATATTACAATCCACGACAGTAGCAACATTTACAGTTATGATGTAGCAACAAAAATACTTTTAAGACTGGGACTCACCACAAGATGAGGAACTGTATTAAAAGGTCACAGAATTAGAAAGGTTGAGAAGCACTGTCCTAGGCTAACACAAATTATGTGCAAATACATTACAAAGAGATATCGGGCACACTTTACAATGCCTTGGATCTCATAGAACATTCAGTGGCCTGTCTTCCCTCAACTGGTTCTTTCTCATTCCCATACTACCTATATTTGTGTTCCCAGGTTCATCCAACCCAATCCTTTAATGTTTCTCTACTCCGATTCAAAGCAAGTCATGCTACAAACATGCCCCATCCCATAGACAACTGAAGAATTTATGATGGGCCTATTTCAAATTTTAAAATGTGGAGCCTCTTGTTCAAATATAATTTCGAATTCAAGATGGTGAGCTGAGGATCTGAGTTTGAAATCCTAGCATTCATATGAAGTCAGAGGTAGCAACATACATCTGTAATCCTAACTCTCCTAGAGTAAGAGGCAAAAGACTCACCAGACGTTCATGGGCAAGAAGTCTAGCATACACAGTGAGAGCAACAAAGAGACCCTGTCTCAAACAAAATTGGAAGGCAAGGGATGACATTAAAGGTTGTCTTCTGACCTCCATAAACACACCAGTACATGAGTACAGTGGAAATTACACACATGAACACATAGAGAGACATGGTACATATACATGCACACTGTACACAAACACACACGTGGTAGGGCAGGTGGAAAGGGTACATGGACTCCTTGACCGTAGAGCCTCCCCTCTGTCCTTAAAAGTAAAAATGACTCTTTCCAGCAAGCTCTGACAGATAAAGCCATCCACATTCAATCAGAGTGGATGCATAATATTGATCTTTGTATTTGCATATTCTCTTAGCCAAAAGGAATAAAAAACAAAGTCCTTTTAACTTTTTCAAAAAATAACCATGCCTTTTAATGTTTAATCTCTCAGCAGCACCTCACATAGTGCTTCCTACAAGTTAAGTATCAATGAAATGGCTGCTGTCTAAATAAGTGGTCAGAATGATCTTAAAGCTCACCCTCCCCTTAAAGGTTTCTATGGCTGGTTGGAGCTTGGTGACACATTCATTCTTGACTCACAAGAATGTGACTTCAGTAGGCTTTTTAGAGATGTGCCAGGAAGGGCCAAACCTATGAGAGGAGAGCTTGCTGAAAAGTGTCTCTGCACCTGGGCTGGGTTTATGAGAGGAAAGTTCCTGTGGGGAAGCCAGACGTTCAACCTTCTTTGAGCTTGATCCCCCTGAAGTAGTGTCACACAGGCATGGGGTCAGTTACATTGTCAGGTTCCTCAGAGGCCAGCTGCCATGCACTGAGGGGGGTTGTTTCCACAAAGCATTTCATGTTTAAAGCCCAAGTCCATTCTTGCTGTCATGGGCTATAACTCTTCCACTGAACTCCAAGACCCCAAGACTAGGTCTCATCAGGGTGTGTGTTTGTTTGCTGATGTCAATCATCTTTCTTTTTTCTTTCATGTCCCTTCACCAGCTTACAGAATGGAGGTAGTACTCACCCCCTGCAGTGTTGATGTTGGGTATCTTTATGACAGTTCTCTGATACTTTGATAGCCATCAAAGTCTTAAGCCTACAGTGAAACAGGGGTTACCCAAGAGTCAGAGCACAGAGATGATGCAGTTGGAAGACTGTAGATGGGAGTAGACATGACTTATTTCAAAGGGGTTTGCCACTATCCAGAATGCCAGAAAAACAAAGATGCTCTTCAGAGAAGGATTACCAACTGCTTTGCAAACACTGGTTCATTCATCCTTCAATGTAAGCATGCACCTCCCTTAACTATAGGTATCGCCAAATGACCATAAGAAGAAGAATTACAGGCATATCTTGTTTTCTTTCTTTTTTTTTTTTAACATTACCTTTCTGCCATACTTGATCATGCAAAGTGTGAGCAAAAGTTAGAAGGTCTACATAGACCCCCAAAGCCTTCTAACTTAGTTTCTAGAAGAAAACTTCTCCTAGAACCTGAATATAATTCTTTGGAATATTAGTCTGGTGTATTTGTTGAGCTAGATGCACAGGAGAGCAAAGATGAAGGCCTTTCTGTAAAAGTAGGAGGGAGATGAAAACGGGCAGGTGGCTGGACATAGGGGCACAGAACACATTAGCATTTGAGGACAGCCAACTAATTGCCAGTCTCATCTCCCAGAATCAACAGACTACCACCTCCACCCACACTCCAGGCCTGCCACTCACAGATGGTGTAATTTCCACTTTCCTTTGCAAATGCTTGTTAGAACCTGGGATTCCCTCCCCTAGTGTTGCAACTCATAGACCACTTACTAGTCAACTTTCCCTTGTTGTCACAAAGTTCCTGAGATGAATAACTCAAAAGGACGAACGATCTATTTGACCAGCTGATTTCAGGGGATCTAGTCCAAGGTTGCCCAGCTCTGTTGTTTGGGAGCCTGTAGGGAGGTACTGTATCATAGTGAAGGAAAGGGATAAGCATAGGGAAAAACTCACCTCCAGGTGGCCAAGAAGCAAAGCAAGGCATGGAATTTCAATGCCCATTTTAAAGGTGTGCCCCAGTGACCTAACTTCCTTTCCTAAGGACCCATTTCCTGCAGCTTCTGGCACTCCCCCATAGTGGCACAGGCAGATGATTAAACCTTCAACACAGGAGTCTTTGAGAGGTGAGAGAAGATCAAGATTATAACAAACCACTTGTTCCTTCTTTTATTAGTCAGCTTTCCTTTCATACAACAAGGATAACTTAGAATGAGAAAACACATACATAGCTTATAATGCAGAAGGTTCTATTTAAAACGGAGCACTACACTACTCAAGTCTCCAGTGAGGGCATCGGACACAATGGCAGGGCTCCTGTTGTAACAGGCCGCCAGGAAACACACGACAAGCCTTTGAAGTGATATCCGTAAGACACAAGCACCTCTTAGGCATCACCTCTTACAGGTCCAAATCACCTCCTGAGATTACCGTGGGGGACTATTGGAGATATTACCATAATCAAACCACAGGAATCTTTTAAGATTGAACCTAAGTCCTCGATGTCACACTTCCAATTACTTGTGTGACCCACCTGTAACACTGAAGTGAACATGTGTCTTAATATGTTGTCTCCTCATAGAAACAGCACTGCCTGCAGACACAAGTCATCTAGAGGTCATCCTTATGACCGCACTGCCTCACAGATGCCAAGGGCTCAATAAACATTTGCTGAAAAAAAAAAAAAAAAAACCAACAACAACAGAATTAAGCTGAGCATGGACATACATCCTGTAATTCCAGTACTTCAGAGGATCTGAGTTCAAGGCCAGTCTGGACTACATATCAAGACTTTGCCTGAAAAGGGAAAGAGGGAAAGAAGCAGAGGAGAGGGACAAAAGTAGGGGATAACACAAGGATAGAAGGTGGAGGAGAGAGGGTTTGCCTATGGCAGGTAACTGGAGTAATTTAAAATATAAAGATCTGAGCCCTAGAGTTAGCATCCTGGAATACAGCCAGGAGACTGAACCTAAAGCACAATGGCAAGCAAAAGGGCCACAATAAATGATTTAGAAAAGTTTAAGATATTTTGTGTAACCTTTGTTCTGAAATGAGAGCACTCTGGCAACTTGTTTTTAGAATGGGTTTGACGGCAACCGCAAAGAAATTGTTTGTTTGCACACCCCTGTAGGTTACTATCTGGTAGAAGATGGGCTACTATCACTACCATTTATCCAGTGGCACGCAAAGCAACTGCTCTTTCTGATATAGGACCTCTGAACTTAACTCAAGCTTTAAGTCACCTTGGCCTAGTCACCTAGGAAGCTTGGCACCTCATCTGAGGCAGAGCACAGATACAACCCCTATTCCAATAGTAGAAGAGAGGTGACTCCCAGAAAGAAGCCCCCAATAAGGCAGGTGGCAACCTTGGGTAGACAGAAGCATCTGCTTCCAGAGTGAATTGGCACCTTGTTGTCTATGGGCGCAGTTCTGTTTACCATCTGTCCCCCTATGAGCATATATGGTATTGATAAAATATTTACTAAGTCTTACTACTTGTCCAAACAACTAAACTATTTACATTCTGTGTTCCAGAAGGCAGGCATGGTGGAGAAGGAAGAACACAGGCCCGTCCCTCCATCCTTTGCATTTCAACATGGAAGGGAACATGAAAGACTAAACGGGAACCAGACCAGCAAAGGAAAGCGCTTTATAAAATAATAAATCCAATATCTCCAGGGAAGGCTCCCAAACCTAGCACTTGCTTTCTGCATATCTTCCTTGTGATCAGAAATGTCGCACCACAAGTCTGAGGTCACATTCATTTAGCAGGGAGTCTGCTCTCAAAAGGGAGCTCCAAAACCAGGCATGGTGGCTAATGCATGTGATCTCCACACTTGGGAGGCAGGAAGGTCAAGAGTTCAAAGCCAGACAAGTCTAAACAGCAAGTTCCAGGTCAGCCAGAGCTGTGAGATCCTGAAAGAGGGAAGGTGGGGGTTAAGGAGAAAATGTGGAGTGGGGGAGTGGGGAGAAAGATGGAGGGAGGGAAGAAGGGAGGGAGGGAAGGGGAAAAAGGAAGAGAGGAAAGGAAGACAAGGAGGAAGAGGGAAGGGAAGGAAGAAGGCAAGAGACAGAGAAGAAGGCAAATACTGTACCTGATGCCCATATGTCAATTCAAGTTGAATATGGAAAGAGAAATACGCTTTTTGTTGACCATATTATTTAAACTCAGTCACCTCCAGGTCTCTACTCTGATTTCTAGGGCCCACAAGCAGGTGAGATAAACAGCATGGCCAGGAAACAACCCCACAAGGCCCTGCAGGGCTATGGCATTGGATCATCTGGCAGCTTCTTCAGAGCCCTGCCCTCCACCCCATCTTCAACAACTTTCAAGGTTAAAGCACGCCTCATTTCAAAGTCACAGCCGTGGGCAGATGCAGGGCACCTCTGCAAAGCACATTTGGGCTCAGAAAGCCTGCCCACTGCCACCTCCTTCAAAGGAAGAGCCGCTTTCATCTCCAGCTGATTGTCAGACCTAAGGAAAGGCCTGCCTGCCGGGCTGCTGCAGCAGAGCCAACCTGGCTGGCTGTTATCCATGAAAGAACAGCACCCTGACTCCCATCCTCAGCAAACAGCTGAGCTTGGGAAAAACGAAAGCAGGAGAAAGAACATCTTAAACAAGGCAGCCGCCCCACAAATGCTCTGCCTGTATGCCAAGTACCTCTTCAAAGAGGTCAGACAAAGGGCTTTGCACTTAGGTGTCAGGGGCAACTCTATTGACCAGGCAGTACTAAAACCCAGTGTGCCATTGTGATTTGGGGAAATAGTTCAGCTGGAAAACTACAAGAACCCAAATTGAACCCCAGAGCCTGCGTAAATATCCCAATGTGGTGGGATGCTTATAATCCAGACCTGGGAACAGAAACAGGTAGATCATTGGCAAACCTAACCTGCTTGGTGAGTTCTAGGCCAGAGAGACCCTGTCTTGAAAAGTTCAAAATAAATAAATAAACATAGGTGTATACATATATATGTATATATGTGTGTGTACATATGTATGCATAAACATATGTGAGATGTATATATGTATATATGTATGTACATATATATGTGTATGTATGTATATATATATATGTATGTGTGTGTGTGTGTGTATATATATATATATATATATGTACATATATCTATATGACAGCACCTGAAAAATGACACCCAAGATTGTCCATAGACAGGTATACATGGATATGCATGGACATACACATGTGTACCCACTCATACCCATGGCATACAAAGTGTGCCATTGTGACCTCTCTTCCTAACTTCTAAAAATAAGCAAGATATTTTAGTTAAGAACAGAAGCATACGACCATCAGACCTTTCCATTTAAATTCTATGACCAGAATTACAAGAAGAAAAGAGAGGACCCTCCCACAGTTCCTGCCTTCACATGCACAGTTCTTAAAACAAGAAGGAAGACGATTCCATCAAGAATGGCTCATTCTAGGCCAGATAAAGCAGGGTATAACTGCCCCTGAAACAATGGGGTGGAATTCACACATATACTTATTTTTGAGATGTTTGACAGTCTCTTTTCCTAGGAGTGGACTCTTATGCGCTATTGGGGTATTTTAAAACAATATCCCAAGTGAGGTAACATAGGCCCCAAAGACAAACACTCTCTTACACACAGATGTTAGCAATCAAGCTTTTAGTATGTGTTAGATACATAGGGACCAAGAGGGAAGGGGACAATGTCCCACAGAAGGGAAAGTAGAATATACTGTTAGGAAGAAGTAAAGGGGGAACAAGACTAAGAGGACTAAATAGGGGTGGGAAAGGAAATATGGAGAGGGACAATTAGCAATAAAGGTCATTTCAAAAAAGTAGAAATCTACTACTGTAGAAGCTTTCTAAAATATATCTAACTAGAGGCATCAAATAATAGGGAAGCAAATGTCCCAATTAAACATCTTATGCCATCAATTGAAACCTCCAGTATCAGCAATAGGTTATATCTTATTGAGTCCAAACAAAGAGATCCCATGAACTCCCCCAAACATTTCACACTATTGCAAGACTTGTTGGTTGTTCTCTACAACCTAATGGTACAGCCTATTGCTGAAGACAGCACTTACATACATCACCAAACGGAGAAGTCAGGCTGGTACCTGGTTAAATGTGTCATCTCTCCTGACTAACATTCACGTACTGAAAGATCAATATCACCTACCTGCAAACCCTGTGAGCTACAATAATGGTCCATCTGCAAGATTTTCTGGTGTAATAGCGGTGCAAGCACTGTGTGAGTAACCAACAACTTTTTAAAATTGTATTTAAGGCCTACGCCATGAGATGAAACCCATAACTAACACTGCTAAAGTGGTCAAGAACCATAGACTAAATAAATCATGGTCCTAGGAGAAGCCCACTCCATTACTACTATTCTGCTAAAAGGACATAGCTATATCTTTACATCAGTGCCTTGATCAACCCACATCAGAAACAGACTTCTTGTGGTAGATAGAAATTAACACAGAGTCATATATCTGGACAACATGCAGAGAGTGAGAGACTTTGTAGCACTCAATCATGAATATAGTGTCTTCAGCAAATCCCTCCCTTCCAGGCTCAGAGATCTATATGGAAAAAGAAGTGGAAAGACTTTAAGAGCCAGAGGTGGTGGATGATGCCAAGAAGCATTGTGTTCCAGACTCAACAGGACTGATATAACATGAACTCAGAGACTGTAGCAGCACATACAAGACCTACACAAGTTCAGGCCCAGCACTTAGAAGGGAGAGATGGACACGGGATCCCACCCATAACCAAGAAGCTATCTGTAACTGATTTCCACTTGTAAGGAAAGGTCAGTTTTCTCCAGTGGAATTGCACTGGGTATATCAACCAGGGAAAACCCTGTGCCCAGAAGTAGTTGGTCAACACAAAACAAACTCAGTGGGATTTTTTGTGAAATTTTTGTTTCATTTTTACTTTGTTTGGCCACTTTGGTTTTGTCTTGCTAGTCTTTGTTTTGATTTTTTTTTGTGGGGTTTCTTTGGGGGGGGTCCTGTTTCTTGGTTTTTGTCCCTTGTTTTATGTTTGTTCATTTTGGTTTGGTTTGTTTATAAGAGGAAGAGGAAGAAAGAGCATAGAGTTGGTTGGGTATGGATATGGGAAAGATCTGGGAGAAACGAGGAAGAGTAGAAAAAGCATGTTCAAAATATATTGTATGGAAAAAGAATCTCAATTTAAAAAAAGCCAATAAAATTGTTTTGTCAGACTTAATGAGACATTTAGAGTTTGTCAGGTACAAGTTCCCACAGTACAGATCAGCAGAGAAGTATGTCTCAGAGCACCCCTCTACCCTATGTCCTCTGCCCTGGTAGTCCAGCCAATAGCCTGGAAGCTGGACATGGCCAGTGGAAAGCATTGGCTGAACTTCGCAAGGCCAGGGCCAATGAAGCTCGGAATGTGGTTCTTCCTGTCTGGGGTCAGTACCAAGTCCCTGGCAGGGCAGCACTGCCTAAGAAGCTCTAGGCCAGTGGTTTTCAA
Organism: Mastomys natalensis; assembly: GCA_021653895.1. Lineage (NCBI taxonomy): Eukaryota > Metazoa > Chordata > Mammalia > Rodentia > Muridae > Mastomys > Mastomys natalensis. The sequence goes on along the minus strand of JAJTUV010000171.1, from coordinate 690,998 downwards.
CCTGTGGAATACAACCCCTTTGGCAACTGTATCTCCTAAAATATTTATATTATGGTTCATAACAGCAGCAAAATTATAGTTCTGAAGCAGCAACAGAAATAATTTTATGGCTGGGAGTCACCACAACATGAGGAGCTGTTTTAAAGGATTGCAGCATTTGGAAGGTTGAGGACCACTGCCCTAGGCCTAACCATGTCTCTCACAACATCCTTAGCTCCCTCTAGTCAGTTGTTCCTCAATCCATGGACCAGAAGGGCTCTTATTTTCTAGTCTCTGGAAATCCTGTCCCAGTAGTCCTATGAGTCAAAGATGCTCAAGGTTGCCTCCTGATCCATGTCATCAATTCTCCGTGAAAATTAATCATTTTCCTGGCCTAGTCCACAGGGAGTATGCTCATCCCCTTGGCTCAGCGATTACTGATACACTTTACTGCCTGAATCTTCTCCACAGCGCTTCTCTTGGATACTTCAGAAGCCCGCCTTACAAGTTTCCAGAGGCAGGGAAATTCTTGACCTCCCAAGGATTCTTGTGCAAATAGAACAGTTTGAGAATTCTTCCATATGCTTGTCATGGTGTGCATCGTGAGTACTTTTACACTCTTAGCAGAGCCCTGGAATTAGTCCAGGCATATCTTCAGCACCAGAGTCTACAGGTGTGCGTGCCCCCTGTACAAAGGCAAGGTCAGGGCCGGGTTTACGGTCTGCCTGGAAGTTGTGGTTGAAATTTCACCCTTTGTGATTTATTTCTTCTGGTTAAAATACTGACACTGCAAAGCATCTACTCTATAAAAAATACCACACTAGCAGGGGGAATGCATGAAGCTTCCCTCATTGCCTAAAAGCTTCACCGGAATGCATCCAACCTCTTTCCCTGTGACTGATCTTGGGAGCAGAGCCCTTTGGAAATAGGGCTGGTGATGAAATCAGAGCTGTATGAGCAATGGCTGGGAACAGCCAGAAGTCTTGGCCCAAAGTAGGGTGATGAGCTGCCAAAGGGGAACAAAGTCACTGGGCTGACACATACCAAGGGGAAAGGACCCACTAAGTAGAAGGTCCTTGGTGACCTTGTCCAGGCCTGGCCAGGCCCACCTCTGTCTGCCACCTCCCAGGCTCTGCCCCATCTGCACAGAGGCTGAAGCCATGCAACCCTTCTTTCTTCTATCAAGCAAAAGGACAGTACAGCCAATAAAGATAGTCTTTGTGTTTGTGCGTACAATTCCTGCAAGTTTTAACATATTTCCTTGGTGAGCACTGCAGGGGGCAAACAGTGCCAGGAGACTCTATCCAGCTGCCCTTTTCCCAGAAAGTAAACAGATAATAAAATAAATCCGGTCAGCATTCCTTTACACTTAGCTAAAATTAAATGTGGCTCATCATGGGTAAGTGGCTAATTACATGTTTAGCGTAAAGAAAATTCCGAGGACGTTCCCTTATTTACTTTCTTCCTATGTCAACACACGAGGGGACATTGGCACTCAGATACAGGTAGTAACAGCTGGCTGCTGATGCCAACTTACCTTCTATGACCTGAATTCAGAGCTAGACAAAGCAGACAGTGGAGACACTGGAATTAAATTGCCTTCAACCCCCAAATCCAGGCAATCTGCCCGTCGGTTTACAGCAACTGCAAATTCTGATGAAATTGCTTCTAAAATGGATTAATTCCTGGGGGAGGGGTCTGGGAGGGTTTTTTTTTTTTTTCAAAGAGCCAAAAAAAAATTTTTTTTCTCAACTGGTGACTATATAGTTCTTAGATTATAACCCATGAAGGTGGCAGTGTTTTTTATATTCATTTGCAGGGGTACAAAACCAAAGCTTATTGGAAATCTATTACTTTGTAAGCCAACTAAAAAAATTATAAATGTTAGAAGGCCAGCCTGTATGGCTGAATAATGGTGAAATTAGTAGCCTTGGAATATTAAACCAAAATCCCAGTGCCAGATATGGGGGGATATCTCCTTATGAATAGCTGGTTTGAAAAGCTATCAACATCCCCCGCCCCCAAAAGGGGCTCTTGCCATTCTCCTTGGCTGCCCATCAGAATAAGTTAGTGAGACCCTATTGCTGAAGACAACACATAGCTTCAGTTCAAGATACAGAGAAATCACACTGGGCCTGATCTGGAATCTTCCTCCCTGCTGGCCGGATTCCATGGTGCCAGAAGATATCAATGGCCTTATTTAATTGAGAACACCATGGACTTAAATGCCAGCCTCTGGGTAAGATATACACACTGGTACAATATTGGCAAACTGTTACGGGGCTGACCACGTGCTCTGATTAATTTTGAGGCCCACTTCACAAGAAGGAATCCATGCCTCATATTATAAATATGGCTAAGAACCCATAGCTGAGGAGGTCTTAGGTCCTAGGGGGAACTTACAAGTGCTGACTAGCTAAACTGATGTGATGCCATGCCAAGATGCTTTCTCAATACTTACCTATAACACACATAGATAGGACCTAGTCTTAGTCAGAAAAACTATTCACAATGAAAGCCTTCAAGTGCAGAGATGTGTAACTGCTCATGATACTGTGAATAAATAATATTACATCCAGTCCCTCAATAGGGCATTCATATGACCACTTGAAGGACCAGGGAACAACCAGAAGATACAGCAGGAAGAATTTCTGGACTACTCTTTGTCTTTTTTAAAAATATATTTATGTATGTATTTATATATTTATTTATTTATTCATTTATATGTATATGAATGATCTGTCTTCATACAGAGGGCATTGGATCCCATTACAGATGGTTGTGAGCCACCATGTAGTTGCTGGGAATGTGGGAATGGAACTCAGGATCTTTGGAAAAGCAGTCAGGGATCTTAACCACTGAGCCATCTCTCCAGCCCTGCTCTTAGCCTTTCTTGGAGAAACTTCTTTTTTTTGCAGTGAGAAGAAAATAATGCTGACTCCTAATGGAAGACAGGAAACTTAACATTTAGGGAGAGGGATAAGGTTTAGTGACTCTCGAGGTCCTCTTTGGAATACTGATGTGAGCTTAGGTATAAATTTTAGGTACATAATTAAACAACTGGGATCAAGGTGTGCCCACACCCATCATTATCTCAGCTCTAGTCCTGACACCATGACCCAATAAGTTGTTATCTGTCAACTTCTGGCATTGTGGAAAGGGACAATACTGGTTCCTACAAGATGACCCGCTTCCCAGTGTAGTCTCTCCATCATAGACAACTGTTCCCATATCAGAGGGGGTCTGCTGCCTAAGAGCCTTTCCTATCCATGGAATCCAAAATGATTCTATTCCGTCATAGCCATAAAGGAGAATGAGATAGGTTAGGTATCACTGGTTCCTGGTGAATACTCCTTGCATGGTAAATATACTGTCTGCTATACCATATGGCAAACTTACCATAGAGGTGAGCAAAGAAGGGAGGTGGGTACACAATAGAAGCGGAGCTTCCACCCTGCTTGTAGTAACTCTGTGGGGCCAATAAGGAGTCAAAACATCTTCTAAGTGTGCCTTAGTGTCCTTTTTTACTGTGGTATTGCCGTTACAGTAAAGAAGGCTCCTTGCATGACCCTGGACAGTTTCTCCTATTTCACACAGAATCTGAGTGTTCTGAGCCCCTCTCTGTGGTCAAAGAGTCCCTTAAGGAAAACTCAAACTACTGATCATCTCTCACCTGCTCCAATTTCCTCCTTGGCTTTGTCCCAAGAAAAAGTCTGGCTCTAAAGGCCTCTTTTGGGTGACAGACCCTCCATATGGTAGTTTGCTTCTCAATGTTTTGTTACCCCATGACGCTTTCCAGTCTGGAAGTGGTAGATTTCTGCAGCATACCACACCGGCAGAGAGAACATTCCCTGCAAAGTGTGAAGGGAATCAAGCAGACTGTACAACTCACAGGATTGTTAATGAGAGCTATGTGTTCAATTCCCCACGCTCCGAGCAGGACCTCAGGAGTATTCTTTTTTTTTTTTTTTTTTTTTTTTTTGTATTTCAGGAAACAACATGTAAGTGCAAATAATTGCATACAAACAGAGCTGTCCTGGATGAGTGATGCTCAAATGAGTGTGTGTGCTATTATTCTAGATGCTGATCATTATTAATCAAAATGCAAGGCTAGGTCAATTCCTTTTCGGTCAAAGCACACTTGGAACAAATATACCTAATATCTAAAATAGGAAATTTTGTAGTCTCTCCCTCTCTCTCTCTTTTTAATTTGTTTATGTGTATAGAGATGTGTGGGCTTACATATGCCATGGCATGTCTGGAAAGGTCAATCTCCGGTGTCAGCCTGGTCTAAGACGAGCCTTTTGCCATGGACTACCATGTAGGCAAGGTTCCTTGCCCATGGCCATCCTGGGAAGCTCTTATCTCTGCCTCTTGTTTCAGGATAGGGATACTAAAATTACAGGTGTGTTCTACCACATCTGGCATTATGTGGCATTTGGGAATTCAAAGTCAGATTCTCATACTTGTGTGGCAGGAGATTCGCCTGCTGAGCCTTCTCCCCAGACCCTAGCCTCACCACGCCCCACAACCTCCAAAATCCTTGATTTTTTTTTTTTTACATCCTAAGTCACTGACAACATTCTTCTAAGTTTTTACTTCATTTTATTTTTATCTGTAACTGTTTTTAATTCTTTTTTTTTTTTTGACATAGTGACGTGAAATCTGCTTGAATTGAAGTTCCTTGAACTTTGAACACCATCTGAGAAATGGTAACCAAGTATTGGAAATGGAAAGAAAATATTTTTCCCTCTGGCATGAGAAAGTCATCACCAAACCAACTAGCAATGAATGAGCCATCAAAGCACACTCAAGGAGTCTCCTGGGTTCAACATCAAGGTCAGAAGAAGGAAGGCTCTTACTTAAAGTGACCTAAGAGACTAAGGAGCTCATGCAGAACCTAGTAAAAACAACAACAACAATAAAAAAACAGTAAACAAATTCAGCAGCAACTCAGGTGGTGCCAAACACACCCCAGGGAGCAGACAAATCTTTTCCTTGTTGTGTTCCTGGACTCCAACTACAGATAGAAGAATAAAATGTGTCCTCAAACCACTGGAATGCAGACTGCAAGAAAAACGGTAGCTAGATGAACCTGAGAACCCCATTCTCAGGAATGACTTTTCGCATGGCGAGAAGCTGGATGTTTTGGGGTACCATCTGAGCTGAGACTGACAATTCAGAAAGTCCACAAAGATGTACATTTATGTCGTATTGTTCCTGACCACAAAGGCTGGTGTATAGCACCACAGGTTTGGTATGAATCATCCACTCTCCTGGGCTTGCTCTAGTGTTATTTGCCTCAGCCCACTTACTTCTTCCTCAAGATAAGTATCAGCATCTTCTCTTCCCTTTCTCTTTGCGTCCTGAATCTCACCTCTGAACAGGAGAAATGAGTTGACTGCTGTTTGTTAGTTCTAGAGCCTCTCATGCTTCTTTTAAAACAAGCAGTTTAGTGGTTGTTTATTATTTTAAGATAAATTTGGAAATGCAAGATTCCTTTACCAGTCTTTCCCCTCATTTAAAATATATCCCAGAATGGTCTACTATCTACTAAGAATTAACACCCCCCCTACCCCTCCCATCTATCAACTTAACAGAATCTGAAGTTACCCAGCAAACAAGCCTCTGGGCATGGTTGTAAGGGACTATCTTAATTAAGTTAATTGAGGTAGGAAGATACACCCTAAGATGAGTGGCACCATTCCCTAGGCTTGGGTCCCAGAATTCACAGAAAGGAGGAAGTAGGCTGAGCACAAGCATTTATCTCCCTCTGCTTCCTGCAGATGCAATGTGACTAACTGCCTCCTCACTGTGACCTCCTGCCCACCATGACCTCCTTTCCATGATAGATTTGACCCTGCGCCAAAATAAACCTTCCCTTCCTTAAGTTGATTTGTTGGGGTATTCTGTCCCAGCAACAGGCAGAGGAACTAATTCAACTCAACATAAGAATTATAGCTTCCAGAGAGCTAAGAACCGATGATGAGCTGACAAATCAAATTATAGTAATTTCCTCCTACAAAAGTAAGAGTCTTCATGGTAGGGAATTTTATGTAACACAAGAAACAAAATATAGCAGATATCATCAGGGCCCGAACTACATCCCTTCACCCTTTTTATTTTGACACATGTGCCTTGTATTCCTGTGACCATAGTTCTGTTTGTCTCTGAAGGTGCTCAGACCTGTCCACGTGAAAGACAGAAATATTAGGGGATTAATATTTCTCAAGGGCAGCTCCCTTGGACAGAACAATTCCTGTACACATGTCTGCGTTGGTTTTTTTGTATTTCCATAGAGACAACAGTCCAGTTGCCCAGACAATAGTTATCCATGCTGCCTTCCTTTCCACTGTTCATCTACCTCCCCTTTGTTTCACAATTGAACTATTTACTGTAGAACTCTTATCTCAGGGTCTTCTGGAAAATCCAAACATAGACATAGGGCAGTGGAGATGGTTTAGACATTAAATGCTTTTTGTTTGTTTGTTTGTTTCATAATATGGAAGGGGCAAGGGGAACAATAGCTAGTAAAATACTATCACACTTTTAAGTATCTTACGTTCTTAGTAAATAAAAAAATTAAAACACTGTTGTTTGGCACATGGCCTTAATAGAGAGCACAAACTCTGCTGAGTGGGAGGAGGTGTGTAAAGTACTATATAGCCTGTGCCTGTGAATTTTCAAGGTGATGTGGAAGGAAGGCATTCAAAATTGCAGAATGAGATGTTACACAAACTGTGGGAGATAAGCAACTGTGGCTAACCGTTCTTTAATTCTTTTTCTTGTATGTTGGCTTAAAATAAAAATACAGCTTTTATGTGAGTTTTTTTTTAACTCATTTTTATCTGCTGCCTTTCATGTGGACAGGCCTGAATCCCTTCAGAGACCCAATAGAACGATGGTCATGGGAATAGAGTTCTACCCTGTGGTGTCCAACATTAAGCAATAATCCTCAGTCAGCTGTGGATACTCTTAAAACCTACTTCAAACAGACGATAACTGTCTTACTTTCTGGTTCTGTTGCTTGTGACAAAAGCAACTTAATGGAGAAAGGTTTTACATGGTTCACAGTTCAAGGTCACAGTCCGCCACTTCAGGGACAAAAGGGGACAATGACTGGTCACATTACATCTACACCAGTTGGTGCCTAGATCGTCCTCTTCTTCATGTAGTCCATGCCATATGCTGCTCACATTCAGGCTTGGTCCTCCCACCTCAATTAACTCAATTAGTAAAATCCCTCACAGGCATGTCCTAGGCCAAACTAGCCTAGACAATTCTTTAATGAGACTCCTTTTCCAGGTGATCTTAGATCGATCATGTCAAGTTGACAATCAAAGCTGCCCATTGTAATCACTGTCATGCAGAAGATTTGAAGGGGAAGAAATTAGTATAGGAGAAAGCCAATATAAGATGATCTAATCCATTCAATGGGAGAAGAATAAATAAGAAGACAACAGGGAATCAGTTGGGTAAGTTTAGTAAGCATCTGTTACTCCTAGGGCTAGGGGAAAAAATTAAGAAGGAATAAACTGAGGCTAGGTACATATGTGAGTTGGTAAGGTGTTGATTTTGCAAGCATGAAGACCTGAGTTTGATACCCAGAACCCATGAGTATATACAAAAAAAAAAAAAAAAGCCAGGCATTGTGACATGCATACATAATCCCAGCACTGGAGAAACAACTGCAGGCAGATCCCTGAAGCTCTTTGCTCTCAGACTCCTATAGCTTACAGCCTACTTGGAGTGTTTCAGGCCATTGAGAGACCCTATCTCAAAAAAAAGGAAAAATCAGCACATGAAGAACACAGCATTATGTTGCTTTCTGGCCTCTATATATGCATGCACACACATGTACATAAATAAGCACATACACCATCATGTACAGATATACACACCAGAATGACCTGAATCCAAAAGAAGCACCACATAAATAAAACACAGGTCTGGAGTATGTAGAGGACCAACCCTCCTGGTTTCTCTGGAACACAAACCAGCAGTATGCCAGGTCACCCTGATAAGTTGGTCCTCTTATGAGGGAAATAATAGTGTTGACTGTTGGTGACATCTCAGATATGGAGGGACCTGTGAAGCTTCAATGTATTCTTTCCCATGAGGGATCCCACCAATTGCCACAGGTCTCTCTGAGCTCATAAACTGATCAGGTTCCAAGAATAAGATAGGAGGTCTCATTCCATGTGGAAGTTTCTCAGGGTAGCTTTGTTAGAAATTCCCTCCCATTCTCTCAGTCTCTTACATATGCCAGCAAGTGTTAAGAAACTAAACAAGCCATCAGGATTCATGTAAGAACTATCTTACAGCTCAATATGCTAACTCTGCATGGATGTGTAGCTGTCACACTCTCTGGCTGCTGGATCCGTATTTTCCAATATTCTAGAAATACTTCAACCACAAATGAACAAAGCTCAAAGAGTGAGAGGCATCACAGAAGTCACAACCGATACAAAATTGCCAGGCAGCACCTCTATCCATCCAAGACTCCACGCCTCATGTGCCGACCACTGATTTTCCTGAGTAGCTAATGAGAGCTACTAATCAGACAAACCCACCAATCAAACAACAAACCTGGGATCCTTGATTTGTTTCTTCAAAGCACTTTCAAAATCACAACGTGTTGCAAACCTTTCTCAGCTTTCATCTTCAAAGTCACCCCAAATTAGACTTTATTAGAAATTTAGCATTTTTTCTGGATTGTTTCATGTTCTCAGCCTCTTGCTCCTTGCATGTTCATTATTCAAAATTCCCGAGGGGCCCATGGATGTAAGCTTGGAATTACAAAATAGGTCACCCGCATTCTCAGGCTCGATGTCTTCCTTATTTTGAAGGTAAACAACCAGAAACTTTTGAGTAAGTCACATTTCAAGAAAGTTCTGTGGCCCAAAGTATCCAACATGTTACAAGTGGCTGGTCATGCTGAGACCGTGATAAGGTCCACACACAGACATTACCGACACTCTCTTCCCATATAACAGTTAGTTCCGTTAATGGCTTACTAATTGGATGGGCACACAGTGAGCAATAAAAACAAATACCTCCCTGACTTAAAAAACACAGCAAAGCAGAAAGAAGATTACACTTCTTCCAGACCATTCCTCCATCTTTCACCTAGGGATAACACTTTTCATTACCTCATGAGAGAATCCCTTCTGGCTTTGTACACCTGAATCTTTACTTATATCAGTCACCATCCCCAGCAGATTCCTAAAGTGTTTAAAGTGTAGGTCACAATATGAAGGTAAAATCCAGCAAATCTTGTTCTTCTTCATTCTATCTTCCTGGCTACTCTATACTCCAAGGGAGGCATGGCCAATCTGTAAAGGAGGACTCTCTGCCCTCCTGACCTGTGGCTGAGGTAACTTCCTTCTGCCCTTAAGATTTGTCAAGCAGTGATGGTGTGTGCCCTTAATCCCAGAACTTGGGAAGCAGAGGCAGGTGTACTTCTGAGTTGGAGTCTGACCTGGTCTACAGAGTGAGTTCCAGGACAGCCAGGGCTACACAGAGAAACCCTGTCTGAGAAGGGATGGCTGGGGAATGGCTGTCAATCATTCCTTTCCTACCCTTGAAATCCCTGATTGTACACTAACAATTTTCATTCTGTTTACCCCAGACCATCCTTTGAGAACCCAATTGGTTTACTTAAGAATGTAAATGTCTGGAGTATAGTCTTTCTGCTCATTAGTTCAGTTTTATTTTAACACAGTACAAAAAAAATAGAACTCCTGTGAAGTCAAGAATGTTGTCAGTCTGAGTGCTGTGTTCCCATTGGCTGTCTAGCACAATACCTACCGCATGGAGATTCCATACGTCCATAATTTTAAAAGGTTTATTGTCAAGGTGGAAAAAGGATGAACCTGTATCCTGTGTCCTCAGGGTGGGCCTGAGTTTAAATATCTTTTGCAAGAAGGAGGATCTGAGAAGGAATGCTTAAATGGCTATGCCCGATGGCCTTAAGGTATCTCATTAATATGGAGCTCTCTTGAGGCTCTGAGGCCTGTAGTCACACCCTCTTCCTGTACTACCTATGCTACATGGCCTAAGGCCACAAACTTTTCTTTGGGAGGGGCTGTGGATATGTGAAAGGAACCAGGGCCCAGGAGCAAGGCTGAATACCTACCATCCCATTAGGGTATTATCCGGGGTTCGAGGCCTGTGCTCGACCAGGTACCCAGCTGCCTCTCACAGCCCACCGCCCCACACCATAGTACTTGTTGAGTGATCAATACCAAATAGAAGAAGGAAAATATATTTGAAAAGATATAATACCGAGTGTGGAGCTATTGACATAGACTTCATCTAGATTAAGAGTTTATGGTTCAATTACAAAAGTACTTGCTTGCCTGTGTAAGCATGGTAACCTGGTGTCAATTCTCAGATCACACATTAAAAAATGCCAAACACAGTGACAAATAATTATAATGCCCTGTGCTGGGAAAGCAGAGAGAAGCAGATTCCTGGGCCTTTCTGGCCGGCTAGCCTAGCCTACTCAGACAGCTCCAGGTCAATTAGTTATCCTATCCCCAAAATAAAGGTGGCTAGCTTACAAAAAATGAGTAATGACACCTGAAGTTAGCTGACTTCTGGCTTTCACCTCATGCACATGTTAAATGCACACACATACACACATACAAATCCATATAAATTGAAATTCTTTTTGATAAAAAATGTCTTCAGGTTAAGCCAGGTGTGGAGCATACACATTTAGTCCCAGCACTGGACACAGGGACAGGAGGATCTCTGTGAGTTCCAGGCCATCATGGCCTACAAAGAGAGTTCCAAGATAGCCAAGACTATACAGAGAAATCCTCTCTTGAAAATACACACACAGAAAAATAGAAAGTCATCAGGTTTTAGATACACATTTAGGTCTGAGCTCTTCCATTTTTAAATTATCTCTGAAAATTACAATTTCTATCTGCTCACTATGTTATGCACATACATAAATAATCATTGTTCATATAGGTATATATTAAATCATTATGAGGTAGAGCAACAGACAATAATCCATAAAATCAAATAAGATAACTATCTCTTTTTCTTGAACACTTATCTCAAACACATGACCTAGTAAGTTTTTTCTCTCAGTAATAAGCTCTTGACAGATAGGGATCTTCTTTTGTATCTACTATCGACAAGACCTAGCACATTGCCTTACATAGAACAGTAGATAATGTTTACACAGCATAGTCTTTTCCCAAACAGCTGTTTCTTTTTAGATCCTTTTCCCCACTGTGAAAGAAGTGAATATTTTTATTTAGGTTAAATCTCACTTCCTCCAGGAAACTACCCCTCAGAAATTCCAGCTTCCTTATTCTTTATTTTTAAAATTCATTTATTCTTTCATAATTTACACACACACACACACACACACACACACAAGCATGCATGCATATATATATATATAAACATTCTTTGAGCATCACCCCCATTATCCTTTTATTCTTTACCCTCCTCTTCCCTTGTGCCCTCTAACATTGTGTGTGTGTGTGTGCGCGAGTGTGCGTGTACGTGTGCGTGTGCATTGTGTGTGTGGCTCATTACATTTAATTAAGGTTGCCTACATGAGCATAGGTAGGAGGGTATTCACTCTCCATCCCCAGCAATCGTTCAACGCCTACAGCTCCTCACAAAAGAGTCAAGACATATAAGCCTCTCCCTCATCCATGACTGAAAAAAAGCTGGGCCCAATATTATGCAGGTCTTGTGTCAGGTCCACTCCTGCTGTGAGTGCATGAATATGACAGCATTCTACTGCGTTCCTTCCCGTCCCAAGCTTTTATATCCTTTCTGCCCTCCCTTCCAGGATGTTCCCCAAGCCTCAGAGGTGGCAACACAGATAGCTCACCAAAGAGTGAGCTTAAAATCACTTATCCTCAGGGTGATGACCAGCTATGGGTCCATTTATTAACTACCTGTCACATCAGAAGCTTCTGTTTTGCACTGAACTATGGGTATAAAAACAAACACTTAGACAGCAGGCAGCTTAACACCATGCCCATGTAGCAAAAGAACAGTAGTAGATTCCCTTTTGGGGAAAGCAGGTTTACAATGCCAGGTATGGAGTCCTCCTGTGGAGTGAGCCTAAAATCCAATCATGTTGAAGCATGGCTTATACTCACCAACTAGACTTCGATGCTCTAGAGAACTAACACATGACTCTTTCAGGCTTTCACAGTATGGAGTGCCATGCTTCAAATGCAGAAGCTTCACAGTAGTAGCAACATCTGATTTTTTTTTTTAAGACTTTCTTTAAGGATTAGACCTTGTGATAGTTTGGAATGTTTATGTGGTGAAATCATTTACTAGTTATAAGGACCCTATGACTTAGCTACTGTTATGATTGTATTTTACAGAGGAGAATGTTGACACCCAGACACACAGAGATGCTAAGAAGCCAAGACTGACGTCTATGAATTCTGCCTCCAGCCAGCAACCCCCATCCCTACAAGCCCGAATAAGAACATTAAGTTGAATCATTGGTGAGATGCAAAGCTTGTGACTTATGTGCCTTGGATCATAAGTCAAAAAGTTAATGTGATTTTTTAAGGCAAACATTTTATAAGATTATTAATTATCAAGAATAGTGAGATAGCTAAAAGATAGAGGCACTTGCTACTCAAGTCTTGTGACTTAAGTCCAATCTATAGAACTCACAAAACTTGATGCAAAAAGTAAACATCTGTACTCTCAGCTATCCTGTGGTGAAAAGGGAGGGGGTTTTGGAGAATCACCTATAAGCTCACAAGAAGAGATTCTACTGCTACAAAGTGGAAAGCAGGAACCAACTATCACTAAGTTGTCTTCAAATCCCCATGTTTGTGACATCACAAACACACACACATACACACACGCATGCATGCATGTTCAGGCACACGCATATAATAAAAAAAAACATTTTTAAAATATTAAATGTTCCCACTAACATTTCCCATCTTTCTCCCATCTTGACATGGGTACACATGAATGCAGACTAAGTAATAATAAAATTTTAAAATACTGACTAGGTGTATTCTTTTCAGAGACTTAGAATTTAATCTTGTTTTTCTCTTTTTCATCAAATATACTTGGCCATCTTTAAGTAGAGCAAAACTGGAAAGAGAATACATTTGTGCTAGGCCTGAACTCTGACCTAAGCACTTACAAATGAAATACTCTTGTCTCTCAGGTCCTTGGATCATGCTAAAAAAATGCCACTTCGAAATCCTTTCAAGGATTCAGGAACACATCATGACAGCACTTGCTTATGCCTCACATGGCTCCTAGAATAATCTGTGTGAAACGATGTCTACTGTTCCCAGCTACAAGTAGAGTTCTGCAAGTGCCTCTGCAACTCTCATCCTTTCATCGATTTTTGATAGAACTCAGATACTGATGTCAAGTAATGACTTACAACAGGATAGCAGTACCTGTTTCCTGGGTTTACTTTTAGGACTGATAAAGATGATACGTGCAAGTATTGAAGTGAATTTAACATGCATGTGTTTCAACAGTAACTTGTGAGCATGTGGCCTGCCCACCTCACCTCAGCTGGGGTTGTTCTCACATATGATGCAAAATTTCTGTGTATCTTCTTCTGCAATAATAAGAGCCTACTTTTGTTACAGTCTTACATATGTGATACTGAGGAGCCAGAGAAAATTTTCTCAATATCTATGAAAGGTTAGAGGCAGTCCCTTCTGACCATACAAATCCACCTCAGTGCTTTCTCTAAAGAGTTATCCATACCTGGGCCCAAAGACTTCCAGAAAGAATTGTTTGTAGTGATGACCAGACATTTAGTGATAAGGGGTGAGATGAAGTAAATGAATTTGCCAAGTGCTGTAAATAAGGATTCCCGGTGGTCCTGTTAAAATTAAGAAAAGCTGATCTGTAGAACTCACACAAGTGCAGACTACTTCAAAAAGAATTCACAAGTGCAGGGTAGGAGTGGCTGGCCACAGAGGCAGAACTAGGACCTGTGATCTGACGGGAACTGTTTGAACTGGTTTTGCCATGTTAAAATGCCACACTTTCAATTTAAAAGATGGCTCAGTAAGTATAGCCCTTGCTAGGTAGCATGAGAATCTGAGTTTGTATCCCCAGAAAAGTTGGAGATGGCAGAAAGCATCTATAATCCCCAGATTTTATACAGAGGTGAGAGGCAGAGAAAGGAGACTCCCCACAAGTACACGGGCCAGAAAGCACGGATACAGCAGCAAACTGCAAAAGACCCTGTCTCCAATAATGTTGGAAGCATGGACTGACATTTAAGGTTAACTTCTGACCTCTATACATATGGTGTATACACACAGAGAGAGAGAGAGAGGAGAGAGAGAGAGAGAGAGAGAGAGAGAGAGAGGAGAGAGAGAGAGGAGAGAGAGAGTCAAACATACAATAAAGAAATAACCTAGACAGCCATGTCTTGCATATTTAGAATCTATCCTCATGAATTCAGCACTTAAGGTAAATGCCCATATTTTTAAATATAAGTATGTTACACAGCTTAAGTCTCTAGCTATCCCAGAATGAATTATTAAATGAAAAAGAGTAATTAGACATTTAAAATGTAACTAACAAAACAAACTATGGGTTCTACTTTTAAGGATATGATTCAGGCATTGGTTTTTATAGATTTAATGTCCTTGAGGACTATCAGATGTCCTCAAGATTTAAAATTTTATTTAAATAAAAATGTACAGAGAAACTTTTGTACTTAGACTATTCCCCCTTGACACCATATCTAAAGAGGATCAAAAGTACTCGTTATTCCACTAAGGTTAGCCATAATTTATGCTGAATAAATTATCTGCAGTTTAGCTTCTTTCAGCCAGAGGCAGAAGAAGGAGTTATGCAAGGTAAAAAGGCTGTGTACACACTAGTCGGCGTGTATTATCATGCTGGGACCAAACCATGCAAGGACTCGGAAATCTGAGCCCAAACCCATAGTACCATGAGCTTGGCTGCAAACTTAAGTCACAGGTTTGGCTATAAACAAGCTCACCTAGCCAAGTGCTAAGCCACTCAGTCATCTTGTTGAGCCTATACTTCACCTTACCCGGCCTGCACATAAGAAGCGTGGGGGTGGGGGTAAGGGGAAATGCCACAATAATAAAGTGATATGTGAACACAGTATTTACAAGTAAATACATACATATGTTACTGAGATGGGACGCAAGGTATAATTAATTCTTGGGCCAGGATACAGCTCAGTGAGTAAAAGTATACCCTGATAATCTAGCTACCGTCTTAAGAACCCACTTAAAAAGCTGAACGTTGCTGCATGCATTCACAGTCTCAGCACCCTTATAGTGAGCTAGCAGGCAGAGATAGGAAAATTGCCAGGAAGCTCCTGGGCCAGTTAGCCTGGAGTTAAAAATTAAAAAACAGCAGAAGCAAGAAGAGACTTCAAAAGTAAGGCAAAAGGAGACAAGCTGACTCCCCAAAGTGTCCTCTGAACTCTGCGTGTACCCACCATGACATATAAGCACCAGCACATAGGCACACAATAAATAATAAAATCGCATTTGATTTAGAAATAAAGATACATAATCAATTCGCTAAACGAAAGTGGATTCCAAGTCTAATGGGTGTTTAGAAATGTTGAGCCAAAACACGCACAGAAGTGTCATGCTGTTCTGGAAGGGTCAACCATGAACATCTCTTTTCTGAAGCTGGGGTCTCAAGGGAACTGAGGAGAAAGAAGGTAAATGACAGGGGGAAAGATAGCAGAGGCATGGCTCCTACTCAGTCTTTGTCATTTAAGAGAGAAACCCGCCCATGTGCCCCTTTTCCTGATTGAGTCAAATACAGGCAAGACCCCATTAGGAACACAGGACATATGTATTGGTATGCTCAGTCACCTGGCAAGTTAATGGCTAGACACTTTTGGAGCACAGAGGATCATTATTCCAGCATATCATCAGTGAACTTTCCAGAAAGACTAATTAAAGGATCCATTAACATGCTTACCAGAAAGTTAGGGCTTATCACAGAATCTCACTCGCATTTGAAGAATTTGTGAGATTTTTTTCCCTGCATGGCTGCCCCATCATGCTTTGTATTTCCTTTCGTGTGATCTCTTCAGACAGATAAAATTAATTAGAGATTCGTATTTTCCTTTTATCATAATTTAAGAATCTCATTATTTTTGCTCTTCCCTAATACTGTCTGATAGGAACCTGACATGGTAATCTAGCAGAACCAGAAGTGACAAATGCTATTTAGAGACCCCTTTATCTAAGGAGAATAGCCACAGTCAACTCTTTGCTAGAAAATTTTTGGGGGGTAAAGCCCATTTGTTTTCTTCATATCAGATGTCTTAATAGACACTGTAAGGTATTTCAATATCTCTGTCTGGTTACCTCCAAACGGGCAATGCACAACTCACAAGTATGGAATAATACTGATAACCTATGACATAGGGCAGAAAATATTAGGCTTTCTCTTCATGTTGCATCTTTTCTTTCTTTTTGGCTCATTCTGTGTGTTTTATAGTAAACAAATAAGACACAGGAAACAGAACTATCTACTATAGATTGTTTCTAAAAGAAAAAATAAATAATCCTAAGTCAGAAAGGTGGCCTTTACACGGTGATGGGAAATGGAGGGGGCAATGTCTGCCTCCACCAGAGATGGCCTGGAATACACTGACAGCCATGCTAAACCAGAGCGGGACCCGTTGTATGTTCATCGCATCTTCAAATACTGTAAGGATTAGACTGTGTCCAGAAGAGAAGAGGAATAGTGAGCCCAATAAAAATTGAGAGTCCTCTGTAAATCTAAAGCATGAGCCAGAGAAGTGACTGGAGGGCCCAGAAAGCTCTTCCCCTAAACTAGGCAAGCTACAAAGAATAGTGATACACTAATCTGCAAGTTCAATTACCTGTATAGACCAATGGCCTAGCCTGCCTCTACTCCCCAACACTAACGTTGACATTTAAACCAGCCTTCCATTATAGTTGATTAATTTAAATCTTTTTTGGATACGTAACTTTCACGGGAAATTAAAAATATATATATAATAAAAGGAAAATACAAATCTCTAAGTTTATCCATCTGAAGAGATCATAGCAAGTAAGTCACAATGTTGCTGGCTCTTCATTCAGGATGGTGGCACAGCTCATGCTGAAGTTACTGTTTCGTACCAGTCTTAATTTTCTTAATGTTGCCATTTGAATTTGAAATATCACTTGCCTTAGTTATCCCATGTTTCTCCACCCCCTCTCTCTCTGTCTCTCTCTCTGTCTCTCTCTCTCTCTCTCCTTCTCTGATGATTTGCTTGAGGATTAAGATGTGAGCTCTCAGTTGGTTCTTTGCTCTACTGTCATGAATTCTAATCCTTTGAAAACATAATTCCAATTAATTGCTTCCTTTTATAAGTTGCAAGAGACAAGCCTACCCCACTATGATGGACTGTACTCTCAAACCACGAACTTAAATAAATTCTACCTCTCATTATGTTGCTTTTTGGCAGACATTTGGTCCTAGCACTGAGAGAGATTACTAATACACTTGGATATAAAAACAAAAAACATAGAGGGCATAATACTTAGGGTTTCTACTACTGCAATGAAACACCATAACTAAGGCATCAAAGACCATTCCCAGTGACACATCTCCAACCAGGTCACACCATCTATTCCCTCTCAAACAGTCTTACCAACTGAGGATCGCGTCTTTAAACATATTAGCCTATGTAGGCCATTCACATTCAAACGGCCACAGAGGGCAAGTAAATATTGGCATAGTAAGAGCCCGCAGTACTAGGAAAAGGCACAGTGAGAAAAGACAGAGGCAGAGAGAATGAGAGGGAAAGGCGACAGACATGTGTGCCTTGCTCACCTTGGGAGGCTAAGATACAGACCAAGTGATACAAAAAATATTTCACAAAGCACACAGAAAGATCTACCATAAAGGGATTTTTCCCCTATCCAGTATAAGATTTATTTTACTTCCTTATTTCAATTCACCTCTTACATTTATTATATAATTATAGTGATCTCTGTGCATCTCAAATTACTTCCCACCATCAGTTTGGGAAACTCAGGTGAGATCGGTGCTGCAGCTTGCCCTGAGAATCGGTGACCAAAAGAAAAGGCTCCTGTGATACAATGGGAACCTTTGGGGAACCAATACAGCACCAGACCTCAAATTCTACATCAATGAATAATTCCTGGTGAGCATATTTTTATGTCAGTCATGTTACAAAAGACCCCATCGACTCATGACAATGACAGAACCTTTCTGAATACTGAAAGTAGTTCCCTGTCTCTTAATCTTCACAGTCTCTACACTATTGGCTATTAATGGAAAATTGATTTTGTTAGTTCTGATGTGTCGTCTATCTTATCTACAGAGACGCCGAAGGGGAATCCCCAGGGATGCAAATGGAGGCAACCATCCTTTAAAACATTTTTATATATGATTTTGAAAGCTGCCTAAGAAAGCAGAAAAAAATCACATGAAAAAAGAAATTTGTACCCTGCAGAGTAAAACTCACTACCTGGAAATCTCACCGCAGGCAGTTAGAATTGACAGATAGAAACTAGACCAGCTTCATAATATCCCTTCACAAACTCTCAGTGAAAAGCCATCTGAAAGTCCAGCTTTTCACCCTACAATGACCATGGAAATGACAGGACTCAAGAGGCCTTGCAAGGTCATCTCCAACTTCCTGCCTCAGAGACAAGATAAATGATTGCAAATCGTTTTGCTTTTGTTAATATGTAGAAATATTTAAGGTCCCATAATTATACACTTTCTGTCCAATCAGTCTTATACTCAAAGGAATTTTAAAACTGGACTATCTTTCTTTGTTCGATTATCTATAACAGATGCTTTCAGTGTGGGTATTGTAGTAACATCATTCTACTTACTAGAAATTACTTACTGGCCTCCAACTAGTAAAACTAAAATGTTTAATAAATCTACAAATGACTGCCATGATTATCTGATTTTTTTTTTAAGTCAACAAGTCAAAGTCCAGGTGAAAGCCAGACTCTGAATGATTTGTAGAGCCCCAAAGTCTTGTTTCTGAAATCCTTTATCAACTAGATGAACTTCAAGGATCTTCATGGATGCAAGGCTAAGCCTAATGTGGAAAACACACCAACAACCCCACAGGGGTAATATATTCAATAAGGGAAAACCAAAGCGTAAGGCTTTTGCCTCCACCCCAGAAGACCACAAGAAAGTTCATTCCTAAAATACCAGAGAGAAGAATATTTCCATGAGAATTTATAGCTACAAAATAAACTGTTTATGTGAGCTTGTACTTCTAAGTAAGTGGCATTCTGAATAGCAAGATGTTTAAAGAACTAGCTCGTCCGTACTAGCCCCCAAACATTTGATTAAAGCAAAAAGTAAGCATCACTGAAGGAACACCAAACTCCACAGAGATCCAATAAGGTTCCTAAGGATGTGGAGACGACGCACAGACCACAAAGAAGCTATCAAACACTGAAGGACTTGGGGGTGACCATTTTAAAGGAGAATCAAGTTTTTCTACTCATTACTGGAATGAGTTCACATACAGATTTCAAAATGAATGAAGTGTCTGTCATCAGAGTGTTTATCAGAGTGCAGTGTCTTTATCAAGTTTCACCCAGTACCCATTCATATACATTCCATCCTTACCACTCTATAGCTCTCCCAGTAAACAGTATGAACCTGGAATCATTTTCCTCCAAGAGATCTTAAGTTAGGGAAAGACAAGCTATATGCAAATGCTGTTGTTCTTCTTTGCCTTGGTTTGCCAAGTATCTATCTGGTTTTCATCATTCCATCATCTCTAATGCATATGTTTTAGTTTTCTTTCCTTCCTTCCTCCCTCCCTTCTCCTTCCTTCCTTTCTTCCTTCCTTCCTTCCTTCCTTCCTTCCTTCCTTTTCTTTCTGGAAATATCTAGATCTCTTACCCTTCCTTATATTCTAGTACAGCTTACCTGTATTGAAATAGTCTCTTTAATCATTTGTGCTCAATAAACCCTTTTAAATAAAAAGATGGGTGTATGACAGTTGAAGAAAATTTTCCAAACTTAGTCCATCAATATCTTTCTCTCTTCAATCTCTGTTCTTCTGAGGATTTATTTGTCATGTATTAGATTTCCAGGAATATTCTCAGTCTTAGCCGTTTTTTCTTCTTTTCTAAGCCATGAGGGTTGGTTCTGTTTTGTTTTTAATATTTGGGGATGAGAGAAAATTCTGTGAGGGTTTTTTTTGTTGTTGTTGTTTAAAGAAAATTTCTTCAATTTTTCTCTTTCAGTTATCATGGTGGAATTTCGTTTCCAACAGCATCTATCCTTGATGGCTGCTCCTTTTTTATACTATCTTGGACTTCTTTCCTGTATAGACTATTGTTACCTCTCTCTGAATTAATTAAAATCAAGGCCGACCAATATATGCATGTTCCTTCAGTTTCTTGCCTTTATCTATTTTCTCCAAGTTCCTTCTCCCTCTCTGCTGGCTTTAGTTTTTCTCATCTACCTCTATGTGAGTACTTGCTCTTGGATGATAGGAGTCCCTGTTGCCTGAGTTGGACTGGTTAAGTATAATTTTAGGGACTGGAATGACAAGATGAATTAATCCTTTCATCAGAATACCCAAGATTGGATTGTTCATTCAGAGGATAATCCACAATTTCTGTCCTGGTTAGATGCATGTGGGACTAAATGCTTCACTTCCTTAAACAGATGGTGGGTACACATTATCATGGAGGCCATTCAAGGTTCAACTTTACATGTACTGGTTCAATATGCATCTCCCTTGCCTCTGAAAGTAGGAAACAAGGAATAGAGGACAGAGACATTTACCTTGAGCCATCAAATTTTTCACCCCTCCCTGTTCTTTACTGTATCTAATTATCACTAAATCTTCGTGTGTGTGTGTGTGTGTGTGTGTGTGTGTGTGTGTGTGCGCGTGCGCGTGCGTGTGCATGTGTGTGTGTATGGCCTGTGGATGCATGGGATGGGCAGGAGACTCAAGAGGCCAAACTACCACTGCTTACACAGACTCTCAGCTGCCTTTTCTCAGTCTGGAGTCTTACCCCTCCCTGACTTCCATAGTAAGCTAATTCTCAAGTTATTGTGTTGTCCAGTTAACAGAGTGAAGTGGAAACATAAGGGTTCTTTGGAGAGTCAGTTGTGTTGGAAGATGTTTTGCTGGGGCAAACATGTGAAGGAGTGTTTTCCTGAAGTGGACACAGGTGAAAGACTAAGGCAGACTCATGAAGGGATGTTTCACTGAAGCAGACACAGGAGAGAGGAAGTTCTGCTAAAGCAAACATGTGAAAGGACACATGATGATAGATTATTTGCTAACAACATTCATGTATTGGTCTGCCTTACATTGCATAGTTGAGCTGCATTTTTCGAGACTCTGCAGACTCAGGATGATTGGCTGCATGTGCTGAGGCAAGACCTGTGCTAAGAATACATGATGTATATGTATGAGGATACATGAAAGTAGAAATAGGACTTGATGGCGTGATGGAGACAGAGCTTTGTTTGGTGATACAGCTAGCTATGTAATGCTGTGACTCTCAAGTCTTCACTGATCTTCACGTACCTAAGAGAGGCACAGCTGAGAACTTCTCCTGGTGTTCCTCCAGGTCCTTCCTACTGACTCAAGCCGAGGCTGAGGCCTGGCTGTATTTACTAGGTCATGCCACTGGTGCTGATTCCTGTTTGCTATCCCAACTCTAACAAACTAGACTGCTGGTGTATCCAAGAAGTGTTTGTGAGTGGATCAAGCTGCTACGCCCTGCTAACCTGTGAACTGAACTGCCAATTTCCAGACAACACAGACAGGAGTTGCTCCAAAGAGCCTTTCTAAACAGGTCCACATCCCGAATATCCTTTCTTCCCCACTATCTCTGGTGGGTGGTGGGCTACAAGGGAGGTTAAAATGTTTAAGAACCATCATTAAAAATAGACCTTGAAAAAATTAAAGTTACATCAGAGTTAATTATAGAGTGACATGAATTCTGACAATCTCTGCATGATGTAAAGGGCTTATCTCTGTTTTATTCATTCACTTTTATTCATACTGCAGGCTTCAAGAATTATTCTCTTATTTGCTGATGTCTTCACTCATCTTCTCTTGGTTGCTTGGATGTATCTCTTGATATGCCTTTACCACCATTTGAACTGAATATGGAGATGTAAAGCAGCTAAGATGTGGGGACAGTCTACAATATTTGATTAAGAAATGCCAAGTTAGACTTTGGATGACCTCAGTTACAGTGTGAGCTGTGATGTGAATCAGATTATTATAAGACAACTCTTAGCCATGACTTTGCTATGTAGAGACATTTCCAAAAATGAAGACACTATGACCTGTATTCTAGTCTAAGCCCTAGAGCAATAGATATTCATTAAATGAATTAAACTTTGATGGTTTCAGGCTTGATCATCTACAACAAAAATCATGCTTACCATTTATTTGTTAAGCTTTGTGCCAAGGCCTGAGCTAAGCATATTTCAGATGTTATTTGTTTCAACTGCACTTTATGGCAATGCTGGGATGTGGATATGATTAGTCACATTAGCAGATGGCAGAATAGTGGCTCAATTGGGCTCGGTAATCTCATAACAACCACCCCACTAGCTAAGGAGTAATCCAACAGCCCAATCTAATCCCAGTCAAGACACCGCCACTCTCCCATTCTGTTCCCCATTAAAGTGAAATATCAAGAGGATAGGAGTGGCAAGATGACCCAAACACAGAGATTGAATCAAGGATCTAAATCTGGGAATCATGAATGAGCCAAAATATGGGGCACACAAGGTCATCTCAGGCAAGATTAAATGTTAGTGCATGATTACCTGCATTTGGCATTTCAGAGCTGATGACAGCTCTTCATATTTCATAATTAGTGTGTGTTGTGCAGAGCCATTTCAAAAGTATATTGCCTTGTGTGAGACTCTAACCAGAATGGTGGAAAGACAGGTAGACATGAGTGAGGTGCTTTTAAAGTCCTAATGGTTTTAGAGGCATATTTTATTATGAAATTATAATGCATTTTAATCCTACTTTTAAATAACAAATCCTGCAAAAAAAAAAAAATGAAGTCAAATGCATGGTGATCAACACAGTGATATAAGTATCCCCCACTGAAGTTTGGCTCAACATTGTATTCCCCAGGAAAGCATTTGAACCTGGAAGCATCCACTGAACAACATATTTTCATTCAAAAACATACTGTAGTGTAAGCAGCTCTCACAGTACTGGCTGTTAGAATCATTGAATTTTGGCTTTGTAGGAATGACTTCTCCCATGGCTTCAATTTCTTCTGCATAGACAATTTGGTATCCAAATTGTGAAACAAAACAGAATTTTTTCTCACAGCGAAGGATGCCGAGCAATTTGATTTAACAGATTTGGAAAGTTGACTATAAATGAATGTCTGTGCTTGCATTGTAGCAGATTTAAAGCTGAGCAAGAAATGGTTCCAAACGCCATGGCATCTACACTTTAAGATATGGGAGATATTGCACTGCCTCTGAAAGACTGTGTTGGCATCTGCAATGGTAGTTAAATAAATGAGATTTCCGCAGTACATGCTGGTATTGCATGCATTTGTTCACTCTGCCCTGTTGGAATACCTTATGATATATCAGATAGGGTGACCATTCTCTAGGAGCTGCTGGGTGGTCTCCTGGTTGACCTTGACCTTGGAGGTACCTGCGGTGAGGAGGTATGAATGGAATCCATCTTCTATGATGCAGAGACAGGATTGCTATCAGTTTAGCCACTTAAAACATAAGTGAAAATTCTGAAATTCTTTTCAAATGTGAAGAGAGCCACTAACTTCAATAGGTTCTCAATGTAAATATTTTAATAAGTAAGCAGACCCTATTGAAAAACTGTAAGAACTATAAAGTATGTGACAACATAATTATCATTGCCAAAAAATTAATAGCAATTTTTATTTATTGCCTAATATCACATGATAGTAAACTGTACACTTTTCTTCAATCTCACAAAAAAATAGAGGAAATAAACATTAGCAGCATCATACAAGGCAGTCACAATACTGAATATTAATACAACATGATTCAGTATGTGTCCCTCTCCAAGTTCATGCTGAAATATGAGCTCCAAAGTTCTATGAGGAAGGGCCTTTGGGAGGTTCTTTGACCATGAGGAATTTATTTGCCCTCATAGATAAGGATTAGTAAGATTGTAAGGGAGTGAGTTGACCCCTTTTGTCCTTTTCTCTGCTATTGCTTTTGACAAAGAAATACACCACATTTATGTCCTCCAGAAGATGGTGCCATCCTGGCAAGAGGCAGCAGCCTTTCACCAGGCACTGTGAGAAATATATCAACTGCCTATCAATCAGTCTGAGACATTTCCTCACAGAAGCAGGAGTAGATTTACTCGTTCTAAGGATGCCTAGAAACAAAGAGGATAACGGGATCAAGCAGAGGAGAGGGCGCGTCAACAGGCTCTGGAAGCGTGAGAGGGTCTCAGCAGCAGAAGGGCTTTTCAGTGGAGAACTCAGGTAGGCAAGCTCTGGAACGGAGGGCATCTACATTAAACATTACCCACAGGGAGTTCCCTAAGGAAACCAGAACTCATTATTACATACTTGATGACTTAGCAGACTTTTTGCTGCTGTTGGGACAATTGTGTTTCTTAACCTCTAATTCCAGTGTGTGTGTGTGTGTGTGTGTGTGTGTGTGTGTTGTTGTTGTTGTTGTTGTTGTTTCCTGGTGGGTGAAACTGGAAATCATTATGTCACATAAAAGAAGTCAATCTTATTGCAGCCAAGTATTGCATATTTCCTCTCATGTGGGGTCTATGGGACATAGAAAGGTCATGAAGGGAAAGTGAGGACTACTAAAGATACAAACGGGGGTGGGGGGGAGCAGAGATAAGAAAGGGAGACAGAAGGGTGACTATTCCAAACTGCATTATATGCATGGACAGGCATGTCATAATAAAGTTCTCTGTAAAATTAAGATATTTTTACAATTTTAAAATTATTCTTTAGCATTTTTGCATGTATAGGATGTATTTTAAATACACTCACCACCCCTGTGACTTCTCTTATTTCTCTCTCTTTCTTATTTCTTATTTCTTCTCTCTCTCTCTCTCTCTCTCTCTCTCTCTCTCAACTCCTTCTTCCCCACAAGTCACCTACCTAATTCATGTCATTTATATTTTTTATAGCCTAATGAGTTCAACTAAGGTTGTTTGCATGGGCATGGAAGTTAAGGCTTCATAGTCACACATATTTACTGGAATGTGGGCAACTGACCAGTGGCTACGACACTGAAAATAAATGAATTGCACCTCCCCAAACAGCCATCAACTACCAGTTGCTCCTCAGCTGGGGCTGAGTCTTCATGAGCCTCCCTCATCCATGATAGCATGTTGACAGGCTCGATTTTACATAGGTCTTGTGCAGTTAATCACAGCAGCTCAGAGTTTATGAGTGCAATGGCCATATCATGTCCAGAAGACAGCATTTCTTTACACTCCTTCCCATCCTTCAGCTAA
Organism: Mastomys natalensis; assembly: GCA_021653895.1. Taxonomy (NCBI): domain Eukaryota; kingdom Metazoa; phylum Chordata; class Mammalia; order Rodentia; family Muridae; genus Mastomys; species Mastomys natalensis. The sequence continues at coordinate 665,515 of JAJTUV010000171.1, read as the reverse complement.
GTCTCGTGCCCTCCCCAGCTTTTGACTAGATTTACGATACCAGGCATGTGTCCCCTTCCTGTTGAAGTAGGACTTAAATCCAATCAGAAAGTGTGTGACAATAAACCATGCCAGGAAGCTTGGTGGGTAGAACAGATCTAAGACCCCGAGAAACTTGGTGGGTACACACCTGAGACAGTAGGTGCCTCCATGCTCCCTGCCAAATTCCTGGCCTGGAAAACATGTCACACTTCCCACTTAAGGAAATGTGACCTGTGGTCACATAGGCCCAGAACAGAGTTCTCCATGCTAATGAGATACCCAGAGGCCGCGAGGGTTTAGCCAATAAGTTTCCCTTCCAGACATTCCTCCCTGTAAAAGGTATTTACTCTCAGGTCCACCCTGAGAAGTTGGTACTGTACACATCCTTTTTCCACGATGAACAACCAATAAACAGTTTGGAACCAAAGACTGTCTCTTTCATCTACTACCGCCATGGGGAACATAGAGCCAGCCTTCACCTACAGAGCTGTTAGCTAAATCTCACATAGAGGCCCATCTCTGTTCCCAACCATAACCGCTGCCAAGCTAAGGACAATCACCATCACCACCACCGAGCTAAGATGGCACTCCCCATTTCCCCCAGCCCCGGCTAGTTGCTGTCCTCAGCCCAGGGCCCCCAGAATCTGCTCTCATCTCCTCAAGACTCAGCAGTGCCTGAATATCCACGAGTTCAGAAGTGCCTGGTCCTGGCCTTGTCGTGGGCCAGTGGACCCCCAACACTTCATTCCTGACTTCTCTGTGTGGTTCTCCAGCAGAGCCAGGGAATACCAGCTTCGGCTTTCTTACATCTCAGACTTCACTTTCCCACCCCGGAGCAGTGTCTGAGTGCTTCTCTGAAGCCCAGCACTTGCCCACGGGCAGAAGAATTGGAATAATGGCTGTTAAGTTCCCCATGGTTCAACTTCATAATGCGGACCCACAGAAAGCAATGGGTTTTACACCCATAACAAGCAAGCCACTATTATATCAGTGGGCACATCTTGTCTGGTAGGTTGGTAGTAGAACATTCGGAGCATACACCTGATCAAAACAATTGATAACTTTTCTCTCCTAGCAGCCTATATAGTACTTTCCAGCAGTATTAGCCTTCCTCTTCTCATGGTTTCTTCCATGTTCTTCTCATGATTTATTGTTGAATTCGTGATCCACCCCAGTCTAAAACTATCATATTTTGAAATCCTTTTCTCTAAATGTGTCATATTTCAAGACAGTCTGTTGTGCAGGACGAGCATTTGAGAACGGGAACAACTCAAATCCTCTACAAGACACCTATTCCCATGAATATATAATTTAAAATACAAATTTTCCTTGAACTTATATTTGATTGAATTGAATAAAAAAAAATGCCTAAGACAAATTCTTAAAGATGCTTTGATTCGCACTTTTTCTTCTGAAATTAAATTTTGACTTCCAGACAGATTTTTGAGAATTCAGATAAGTCCAAGGACTCACATACTAATGGTGATCTGCCCAATTAAATCTTCCACATACATGAGAATAACCAGCCTCTGAGTATTACCAGACACATACATTGCCCCAGAAATTTAGCATGAGTTCTATGGCCCCATACAACCCTACAAGGAGAAAGCATATTGGAAAAGTACTCTGCAGACTGCTGAGCAAGTGACATGTTTCAAAGGCACTACAAAAGTTGGAGAACAGGGAGCGGGGGAGACAGTGTGGTCAGTTAAGGGCTTAGCATGTAAGCATATGGTCCTGAGTTAAGATCTCTACTACTCAGGTTAGAAAATGGAGTGGACAGCCAGAGAGCTTGCCTAGGATGGACCGAGACCCTCTGGGTATTTATATACAGATGTGCAGCTTGATCTTCATGTGAGATCCCTAACAGCAGGAGCAGGGGCTGTCTCTGACTCTGTTGCCTGCCTCTGGATCATTTCTCCATAACTGGGCTGCCTTGTCCAGCCTCAATAGGAGAAGATGCATCTGCTTTTATTGCAACTTGATACACCAAGGTGGGCTGATATTCAGGGGAGGGCAGTGGGGCAAAGGAGGTGAGAGAGGAGGGACTAGGAGGAGAGGAGGGAGGGGAAGCTGCAGTCAGGATGTTAATTAATCAATGAAAAGATGTGGTTAGATGAGTATATCTTTGAACCTGGTACTGGAGGAAGGGAGTGAAGACAGTCAGAACTTCAGACACTCTCTGGCCAGGCCGCCTACTCAAATCAATGTGGGAAGGCATGGCAAGGCCTTACTCTTGGCAAACACTCATCCTTGGCTCTCCTATCTACGATTCTTCTTTCTGCTTACCTTCCATGCTTCACTTGCTGTATTTTCAGTTCTCAGAACTTCAGACAAGGCCTCACAGCAACCCACCTTAGTAACCCTTCCTCCTGATCTTTAGATTTAGCCAACATCCTCCTAGATAGATGTTTTTAGAACCCCTGGTAATGGCAAGGCTTTGTGAGAACAACGGGTATAACCTAGTTAGACCCCACAGCTGCAGCTAGCTTCCTCTAGCAAAGCCCTTTCCACCTGCAAAGCCCTCTTTCCTTTCCTACCCCTCCCCACATCCTGTTTTCAGAGTATATAACCTATGTGAACAATAAAATCTTTGCCAGCTTGATCAGACTTCTTGACTTGCTGTGCCTCCTTATTTTCTCATGCATCTCAGTCCTCTCCACAGGGTCTAAGGGTCTCACTTGATTGTCCAGCTGGACTGGACAAATCAACAAGCGTCAGGTTCAGGAAAAGACCTCAAAAAAATATGAAGACTAATAGAGGCCAACATCCAACCTCAACCTCTTGCCTCACATGTGTATACATATGCATGCACACCTGTGTGTACCTACATACACATGTGCACCTGCACACAAAAACACTGCACAAAAATACAGTCTAAACTAATTCCAAATTTTCTTTATGCACAAAAAGCATATTGAATCTGAGCCTCAAGAATGGATTTTGCAGGGCATATTTCATAATTGCCTTAATTGTAGAAAACACATTTTATTGGATTAGAGGTGCAATCTGATGCTCTTTGGGTAGTGCAGAAAGAACTCTGTAATTGTGTGAAATGATGGACAGGCTTTCAGGCTCCTGCGCTTGTTTTTTGATTTTGTGATTTAAGTGTGAAATTGATCTGAAGCCCGTATGGGTCTCCTATCGAGTTCCGCTCAAATGTAAGCAATACCGTTTCATTTGCACTAATCCAGTACAAAATATCCTTCTGGTGTGCAAAACCCCAACGCATCTCCTAGCACGGAGGGTCCCATTTATGTCATGCCATAATCACAGCAGTCCCAAACTAATTTAACACCCTGAAGAAGTTAATTAACATCATTATAAAGTGCATCCAGTCAAGTATAACATGTGATCCAAATAAATTATTGAATGAACTTTCTTACCCCAGAAGTGACATGCTCCAAGGCTGTCCTCTTTCATCAAAACCTGGTCAACAATTGTTGGCAATGCCTGACACCAACCACATTAGATGATTCCCTCGAAGGTGTAAACCTACATGGCAGGCTAATAAACAACTTAAGTTTCATGGCTGACATTGATTTACACATCTTCTAAAGAGATGGTGCGTGAAATGATCAGAATAGTCAATAACGTAAGCAAAATGTATGGGCTTGAGATAAGAGAGCCGAAAACAAAGTCAATGCCTTCCAGCTATTAACAGCAGGCAGCGAGTTCATAATAGATAGCATTAAACTTGAACAGGTTGCATCACTCAAATACCTCAAAGAAACTGTCACTCCAGCAGGAATAGCAAGAATGGCATCCACATACAAGAGTATGAACCGCTGTGGTATGGCCACTAGAGTCGTTTCACCAAGCAAGAGTTACTGAGGTGAACCGCTTAGGGTGCATTCTTTATGGTGCATTCTTATTGAAAAAAAAATTTTTTAAAGGTCACTAAGCATACTAATAAGGATCATTAGGTGCATAAGACTCAGACAATGAAGAAAATCAATACGCGGATATAAACCTCCACACACAAAACAGATGCCAAAAGGGCAAAGCAATCAGATGCACATGAATGGGGTCCCCCCACCCCCAACTTTAAAGGAATGAAAATGAACGGCATTAAATATCACTATCCTGTAATCAACATAGTCATGTTTTTAAATTCGATGAGTCAGATCGCTCTCTGCTCCAGAAATAAGAGCAGACTCCCAGAGAAGTGTCTGGTGTGGCTGGACGGACGCTTTAGCACGCCGGCTTAGGGTTTTCCATCCAACTGCTTGTGTCTCACCTTTACCTCTTATTAGCTGATCATTTAACCTGGCCGAGCCTTTGTTCACTTATCTATAAAATGAGATTAATTACAAATGCCTTGCAGTTGTTGATGTGTAATATAATAGCACAAGAGAGGCTTGGGTGCATAGTAGTCCCCAAATAAATCATCTTGGTGCTCAAGATTTGCTTAAATTTGTTTGTCCCTGTACCAAATTGCTTAGGTATTAGCACATTAACATGAGAATTTCCTTAGTGTCAACACTGAACCTCTATTTATTGTGAAAATCATAATGCTTGAATCTATAGTCATTAAACAAGTATTCCCTAGTAGTGTTGTGTGTGTGTGTGTTATATGGTGCATGTATATGTGTGTATGAATGTGAATGTGGTCTGTGTGAGTATATAAGTTTGTGTGGTATGCAGTCTATGTGTGTGAATGTGTATGTGGTGTGAGTATGTATGTGTGTGTGGTATATGGTGCGTGTGTATATGTGTGTGTATGTGAGTATGTGTGTGGTGTGTATATGTGGTGTCTGTGTGTCTGAGTGTGCATGTGATACATGTGGGTATGTATATGTGTGGTGTGTGTTTGTGGTGTGCATGTGTTTGTATGTGGGGGGGGGTATGAGTGTGTGTGTTTGAGGTATGTATGTGGTGTATGTGTGAGAGAGAGTGTGTGTGTGGTGTATGTGTGTGTATGTGTGATATGTGTGTGTGGTGTATGTATGAGAGTATATACATGCACATGTGGGCACACATGCATGCAGTTGTAGGCCACAGGCTACATCAGGCTGTCTCCCTCAATCACAATTCCACCTGAATTTTTGAGACAGGGTCTCTCAGTGACCATGTACTTCACCATCTGAGGTAAACTAGTTGACCAGTAAAGCTCTACAATCTGTTTACCTCTACCCTCAACCCCAGCACTCGAGTTACAGGTACTGCTGACAGACTTAGCTTTTGTGGGGGTAACGGGGATCAAAACTTGGGTCCTTAAACTTGTGTGACAAACACTTTCCCCAGTGAACCACCTCCCCAGCCCCTCCCCAGCCCCTCCCCAGCCCCTCCCCAGCAGTTTAGATCCACTTTGGAGAACAATGTGCTAACAGTGGTACGTGTATATTTCTCCACCTTAACCTATTATGCAGACAAAGGAATGTTCTGATGACCCTACTTCCAATATTCCACTCAATCTTAACCTGCTTTCCAGGGTGGTCAGACATCCCCCCATCTCCCTCTAGCCTAACACCTTGGTTACCTGCATCCATTTCCACAAGAAATAATAAAACTTCAAATATGACTGCCATTTTGAATTCCTGCTATTCACTATCTACTTTTGTGTAGACAACAGACATCAGAGAGCCAAATGACACCTCTCTAATTAATTAATTGTTAGTTTTCAATCACAAAATCGCATAAATTATCACCCTTCCTTCATTTGTAAGTGTACCAAACGACTGTTGAACCATGTAAACACACTTGTTAAGATGCCATATAGGAGAAGGCATAGCATTAGGAGCAAAGGGTATTCTGAATGAAGCACAGATTGCGAGAGGAATGTACCCATGCCCTGGCCCAGTGCCCTTATCCAATAACAGAAACAGAAACACAGCTTTTCCATTAGCCAGGAAGAGGATGCTACAGCGATCAGAGGCTTAAATGAGCAGCTGCCACTGGGCCCCAGAGTTCCCAGTACAGGAAATTTCCAGTTGAGTAAAATGCCTAACCGCTGAGCACTGCAGAGGACCACCGGCAGCTCCTTTTCATCCAGTCTTCCGCTTAGGCAGAGTGCAGTCCAAGAAGCCATGGAAGGACCAGTCCCTGGGAATAAATTACTGCCTGCTATCCCACCAGCCAAGGGATGCCAACTGCATTTTCCCATTTGCTAAGCACCCATGGGTGGTAATGACAAACCTGCCTCAGAACAGTTTGCGTTGGAGACCTAATAGTCAAGTTGGGAAATTATCAGTCACTTCGATGCCTCCTGAAAAATACCTCTAAAAATAAACAAATAAAATTAATAGACTTTTGATCACTTGCATTGGATGTTTAAATGGGTGGTTTCAAATGAGGTAGGCATGGTGTTAATAGTCCTGGATCCCTCTTAAGCAAAATCATGTATAAAAACAGAAGCAAGCAGTGAGTGCTATCGGTGTTGGCGGAGGGGACGGTTACCTGTCTCCCCTCTCTACCTTGACCCCTGTGGAATTCCATTGCTCTTATCCCCTAAGTGTTTACAGTCCTATTGGGAGAACTACACTCATACCTAGTCCATAGAAGAACAGCGTGACAGAAAAGCAACTTTTAACCCATTAAAATGAACAACACACTGTAGATACTGTGGTAGCTCATCAGACAGTGCTAAGACAAAACATCTAAGCCCTAGCTAACCATGCAACCTCACTGTCAGACACTGGCCAGACCATCCTGCTCATCCAAGTACCCAGTGCCTTTCCCCAACTACAAGTGATCTGTTCCCCAAATGGGTACCGTGCTTCTTCCTAGAGCTGTCCTCCAGAGTGCTGCCACCCAAAGATGCCAAGGACTCACACTGCCTCTGGGGCTACCTCTCTGGGGCTGTTCCAACCTAAAAGGGATTGGCAGAGTAGCACTGGCAGGAAGAGTGAAGCAGTGACTAGCTCGCAGTGCTTATTGGGGCAAACATTTCTCCTCCCCTTTCTGCTTTCTGAAAGGCAAGGCCTTTCAGCCAAAAATAAAGCCTTCTCATAGTTTTAATGTAAAACATTATCACAGATAAGTGATTAAAGCATTATTTACAAAGTAAACATTTTTAAATCTTCTACTTGTCCAATAGTAGAAAATGTAATTAATGGGATACATTGTAGCCAATCAAATGTCATGTTATAAATGAATACTTATGAACATAGAAATATATTAAGGGAAGGGAAGTCAAGGTATTATGCAATAGACATGATATAATCATATAATTTTACATGTAACAAAATCCTAACAAATATATTAATTCACTGTATATCATTCATGTACAAAGATATAGAGACATACATTTTTATTTAGTATTTAATTTTATATATTTTATACACATTAAAATTATCTACCTCTGGGTAAGATGCATCCAAGCTTCTGCTTATTATTTTGGGAATTTTTCTGACTTGTTTTTATGCAGAAAACAACCCAAAGATGTTTACAGCGATGATTCCAGCAGAACTAACATTTTCTTCTATACCATGAATATTTTACATCAATAACTAAGTTTACAGAGCATAGGATAGTTCTGTGTCCTATTTTCGTTGCAGTTACTGTTATAAAAAACACTGACCAAAAGCAACTTATGGAAGGAAATGGTTTACTTTATCTTATACTGCCAGGTCGCAGTCCATCACTGAGGGCAGCTGGGTCAGGAACCCTAAGCAGGAAGCTGAAGGTGGGACTCCTTCCTATTATTCCATGCAGCTTCCAGCTAGAGGACCCACAGCCAAGGAAAACCAGCAAAAGGCATAGAAGAACAGTGTTTACTGGCTTGCTCAATGGGTTCTGCTCTGCTCACTTTTTACACAGCCCAGGACACCCTGTATTCCAGGGACTGTGAGCTGGCCCCGCCTACATTTAATTAATAATCAAGGCAATCCCCCACAGATATACCCCTGGTCCAATGCAATCTGGGCAATCCCTCAGTCAATACACTCTGCTCAGGTAGCTTGGGGTTGCGTCAAGTTGGCAATTAAACCTAACTCAGAAAGTAGTTTTATACAGTACAGTAAAGAAGTACCTATAACCAAGATTTTATAGGAATCCCACCCCTCCTTTCAATTCAGGGGTATGCAAGATGAAGGAAAGTAGGTCAGAATACTGAAATGCTACAGTGTTTACTGTCCTGTAATGAGAGGTTTATTTCTGACCCTCTAAAAATCAGTTTTTAACTGCCAAGACTATCTCTAAAAACATCCTTCCGCCCAGTCGCCGCACCAATAATAGTAGCATACAATGCAGCACAAAGAACCATGATTTTTTCCCTTTTCAGGGAGCCGCTATCATCTGCTGAGGCATGCCAGCTGTGGCCCACTGCTCACCTCCTGATTTACTTAAATCTTTCTGCTTCTATCAACCATAGGGAATGGGGACACTTATAGGTAACAACTGACAATTTGAACGGAAAATATAGAGAAAAGCTGTGGAAAGCAAGTGGCTCAGATTATAGCTGTTGACTTCTAATGTTATTTGATAGACGAGGCTGCTACAATTATCTACTGCTCATGGGTTCCATTACTGGAACAAGAAGCGCACAAAATAAGGGCAATTTCCCAAACAATGTATAGGACCACTTAACTTTGTCAAGAGCCATTTCTGCAAGCGAAGTCCTCGTGGTTAAAGATACCAAGATAATGTGCTGGCAACTTCACACAAGCTCTTAGCTCAGATCATATTAACTGCCTTTTGTTATTTCTGCCATGCTCTAGTTAAGGCCAAATTGGATATTATTTTTAACTAAATGTTTGTTTTAAAATGTACTCTTAGAATCTACCATTCTACCCTAAAATAAAGTAAATGGATTTTTTTTTTTTAAAATAGCTTTAAAGAAAAGTGCCATCTTCTAAGAAAGTAAAACTGTGGACAACTTTTTAACCTTAATGGTTCAAGAATCATCCTTCCTACTGGCCACTCAATGATTATTAGAACATTTTCAATATTCAAAAAAATCGATGCCATGCTTAACTCTTACATTGCAGTTAAAATATAAAAAACAATCCCTGAAAAGAAAAAAAAAAAATCAAGCAATCCATTTCAGAAAGGAGAAAAACAAAAAGCTGTCTACACAGTGAATTGGATTGTGATATCTAAGCTGACTGTTGATTCATCCATTCAGCATTTGGATTTGGGATTGAACCGCTGGTCAGAAGAAAGGAATTGGGTTGATGGAACTGCGCTGAAGTTCTACTTGCCACCCCGCCCCTCCCCCCCACACACACACAACTTCTTTACCCACCATCAGGAGTAGAAAGAGAAGATAATGGGAGAGAGATTTAAAAAAACTTAGAAAGTACTCCAATTAGAAACACATGGGAGCTGTACAATTAAGTCCCTGGGCCTAATGAGGTGGAGTTGAATAAATGTTTATTATCCACACTCTAGAACCAGGCAAGGTTGGCCTCCAATACACTCACTCAAAGGCTCTTGACTCGATACTTGGCAGAGTCTATGTGTAAACCTACATGTCACCTGATTTTCGAAGCTGAAATCCCCTTGATGTTTCCTTATTGCGTTTGATGCATGGTAAGTGTCAGCATGGGCATATCTAAATGGCTCTGAGGACACCACATTCTTGCCTTAAACATTCATCTCCACTGTCCTGTTGACATGTGGCTAACAGGCCTAATATTCAGAGGTCTATGTCTCCTCTTGACTGGAGGCTGGAAATTCTTCCAAGTATTTATCTAAGAAATGTCCATTGCTCCTAAAATCTAGGTCACTGTGAGCATCATACATGGAACTAGTCGAAAAACTTACTTCTCTTCAATAATACTCAAGAGAGATGGTTAAGTCTACACAGTTTAATTATAACATTCGGGGCTCTTTATTATTCTTGCTCAGCTCCTGGAATCTTTCAAGTCTCTTTTAAAGGACCTCTGCACAAAAGGTAACTTTATCCTGAAGAGAAAGAAACCCAGGCTCGGCCATACCACCTCTACTCGGCCATTGATTAGATGTCGTCTTTTTTTTTTTTTTTTAACAAATTCAAAAAGAAAGGGGACACGATTTTAAAACTAAAATAGAACCAGGCACATTGTACAAAGGATTATTTCAAGTAATTCTCCTTGAAACTCTAACAAAGGAATGTTTCCTGGGGATTAAATGGACTGTCAGGTAATCAGAAAAGTTCTTTTAGGCTTGTCCTCAGGAAGAAAAAGAGCACTTTGGGTGGATTTTGTTCCTGGCATTTCGTGACACTTTACAGCTTATTCCCCGGTGTCACAGCGATTTATTTTATTATTCATGAGCTCTGTGAAGGAAGGAACGATCTTAGAGGTCCACAGCTGGACCACACTAATAGATCCTTTCCCATCTTCCATCTACTGTTACTTTAATATGGATAAGATTGTTTTATTAATGAGAGCAAATGGGTTTCCTGAACACCAGCTTTGCCTTTGGTCACTCGGGAACCTGATACACTTGATGAATTCATGCACCGCATTCTGAGCACCCATACTATTTTTGATACTGTACTTTAAAAAAAAAAAAATTAATTCAGACATAAATGAACAAAAGCTGAACCTGCAGGAAGTTACATTCTAATGAAACAAGGCTGACCTCCATGACAAATTGATGAGGGCACAGTCAACTCTCAATTATTCATGGGAGGATTATCCGTGACACACTCTGAGATCACCCATCGAGACTTCTAAAATCCCAGGCTCCTTGGCTCCTCCACTACTGACTGGGGTTTGGGGAAGTGCAGTCTGAAATGCAGCCCTGAATTAAAGCTTTAGTGACAGAGTGAAGCAAGCCAGCTAGCCCACCCACCTGTGGATAGCCACCTTCCTTCAGTAAGCAGAAGGGCACTTGGGGTGAGGTTCTCTCCTGGACACGATAAAAACAAATGAGCTAAATGTAGACAGAGTATGCGGGGTACATACAGAAACCAGTGGCTAATTCTGATAGGCGAAAGAGATGGAAAAGTTTGCAATGGGAAGATGACCACTGACCATTGATATAAATATTCAGAGTTGGGTGGGAGTCAAGCAGCAGTCAAGGTGAGGAGGCGTGCCAAGGAGTGAAAAAACAAAGCTGTGGAATTATGGAATAGTACGATACACTGTGGACTCTACAGACCTCATGTTCATGCAGGACGAACATGAGTTAGCAGCTATAAGGAAGGTCACGCAGTTGCTAACAAGAGGAAACAGTAAAAGGTAAGCAGGGAAGTTGACGCAACAGGATCTCCTTCCTTTGACTGGAAGAGAAATAAATGATCATTGTCAACTCTAATATATGGCTTAAGTCAGCAGTAGTTAGTATCATTGGTAATATGAGAAACAGTGGGGCAATGTTTTCAGAGAGAGAAACACAGAGAGACAGAGAGAGAGAGAGAGAGAGAGAGAGAGAGGAGAGAGAGAGAGAGAGAGAGAACAAGCTCAGTTCAGTTTGGGACATTCCTTGCTAAAGTGTCAGAGTTATGAATAGGCTATAGTACTTACACTAACACCTGTGTCACACAGTTGGCAGCACTTGAGCTAAGAACCAGCTAAAGTCAACACAGTATTCTCTCACGCACCTCTAGACAGGTCTTCCATAATGCCTGCAGCTGCCTCAGGCCAAATGCAGGAAGATATACCAACAGGCTAGAAAACCAAATACTGGCAATTTGGATTGCCTGATCTCCTTATTTTCCAAGGTAGTGTTCCTCTGCTTCTCTGTGGCAGATCTTGGCATTATGTAAGATGTGTGTTATGAGTTGCTTTCTCAAGTCTGAAGAGAAAAGCTCCACAGTTAATCATAAGGTAATGTCACAATATCTAAATGTCACTAAGAAGGTAATAAATCCAGGCACAATGGATCCTGATCTCCTTGTTTTCCAAGGTAGTGTTCCTCTGCTTCTCTTCGGCAGATCTGGGCATCATGTAAGATGTATGTTATGAATCACTTTCTCAAGTCTGAAGAGAAAAGCTCCACAGTTAATCATCAGGAAATGCCACAATGTCAAATGTCATTAAGAAGGTAATAAATCCATTCATTGATTTGTTCATTTATTAACATACACATTATATATATGTACAAACATATAATATATATATATATATATATATATATATATATATATATAATTGATTGGTTCATTTATTACATATACACATTATATATAATATATGTATATATATGTGTGTTTATATATGTATATAATATATATACTGTATGTATTTATATGGGGCTCACTATAAACCCTGCCAGAAGGTATGGTGAAAAATAAGGAATTTGCATACTACTGAGTAAACAGATACCAGAGAACTGGTGACTGGTGCAGATTATGAAGAAAATGTAATAGGTGTGATGAGGAAGCATGTGGTAGTTCTGGAGAGGCTACTCAAGGAAGAGCCATAGAAGAGATGTCATCAGACCTAGACCAGGAAGATGTTAAGAAGCATATAGACAGAATTGGGACTAGAACATTCCTGAAGGAAGGGCAGTAGAGAAACTAGGACCCAAAGGAGAAACTACCATTGTGCATTGAGCAGAATCAGTAAAAGGGAGGGAGAAATGAGCTAGGGGTGGGAATCAAGCAAGGAAGCCGTGGAGAAATGTGTGTGAGGAAAGAGAAGGGCTTCGGGGACGTGGGAGCCAATGTGAAAGTCAGCCTGCACTGAGAGTTCTCACTGTGTGCCTTTACTTCTCAGCGTCTTTACCCAAAGCCTGATTTATTGCTCTCATTGACTAAGGACAGTAAATGAAGAGAACTCTGAAACACAGGCACACAGAAAATGCCCACACACATTAGTTCCCGCCCACTGCTCTCCCTCTTAGTGGCAATCAAAAAAGCCAGTGTGCCTTGCGCAGGCAAAAAGCATTGAGCCTCTTTCAAGTTGGAACATGCAGGGTCCTCTCTCATGCAACTGACCTTTAAAATCCTCCACTTGCAGGAACCCTGGGGGATCCAAGGCCAATCTACTTCGACAAGTGGGGTCATGTGACGATGGAAAATGACCCCCACCCCATGACCTAGGAGACCTTCACATTAATTTTCTGTGTAGCCCTGCCATTCGTGAACTGAGGTCTTACAAGATATATATATATATATCTGCAACGCAAATGCCTTTTAAACCCACAATTGTTAAGAGGTTTCCAGAGAAGAGCACTTTAAAATACAATTGTCTGCCTGGCTGTCTCCTGTCCCTTAACTCCTGGGGCTTAGGGACAGCAATGGCAGAGAATCCGGAAATAGTCCTGGCAGGCTGACCTTCTTCTGTGTGGATTAAGTAAGCCACTGGCAATCTTGGGTGAAGGACCTCTTCCCTGGTCACCTCCCCCTCATTCTTCCATCTTTTCTCTCCCCTCAAAAGCCCCATGGAGGCCTGGCTCTGGTTCAGGCCTCTTCCTATCTTCCTCTGCTAAATTCTACTCAGAGATGGGGGCTACAATGTTCTCCATGACAAATTCTTAACACCATGCCCTCTCTCTCACACAGGAAACCCATCCGAGGCCAACACTGAGCTATGTATCTCCAGACTCTCTGGCTATCTGCAGGTTGTTGTCTTTCTGGTTCTTCAACTAATATGTGCCCCTTCAGGTGTGTGCCCAACTCACCAAGTGGGCTTCTTTAAACACTAACTAAACACAGGAGGATGCTTTGTGTGGACAATCAATCCTTGATCTTTATCCCCAAGAATATCATGAGTTATCTTTATCCCTTGTCTGTTGCTGTGACTGAACACCACAGCCGAATTCCTTGAATATGAATATAGATTTTATACAGCTCAGGGTTACAAAGACTGGCAAGTCTAACAGAGTTCTAGCATCTGATGAGGGATTCTTGGTAGCGAAAAGTTCCCAGAGTCTCCAGGTATTATAGGGTATCACATGGAGGTTGCAGGATACACAGAGATCACAACACCTAGTTCAGGTCTCTCCTCTTCTAACAAAGCCACAGGCCCCTGGATGAGGATCAACATATGATGGTCTCATTTAAACTAATTGATCTCCTGAAGATATCACTCCCTCAGATAAAACTGTCAAGTATTTATACTAGCACAATAAGGACGTCTCGATTTCAGTGTGAGTTTTGGTGGAGACTATCAAACCATTGCACGGTGAGATAGAGGAAGTCATTTTGCATAAAGACTCATCAAAAATTCTTTGTAATGGGAGCATGAAAGATAGCTCAGCAGTCAAGAGTACTTCCCGCTCTTCCAGAGGACCCTAGTTTAGCTGCCAGCTCCCATATCGGGTGGCTCAGATGGCCTGTCCAGAACCCAGGGGAACCTGACACTTCCTTCTGGCCTCTATGGGAAGTACACTCAGGTGTACAAACCTATACATTGATACATATAATTGAAAACAAAATGAAAATAAAATCTTGAAAAAACTATTATTATGAGTTGGATGGTGCCTCCCACATTAAAGAAAGATGTATCCACACCCTAATTGCTAAGATCTGTGGCTGGGGCCTCATTAAGTCATGGTCTATGCAAATGGGCTTAAGTAAAGATCAGATGAGACTATCTTTTTTTTTTTTTTTTATTGAAAAATTTTTTATTTTTTACATTTCAGATGTTCTCTCCTTACCCCATTTCTCCCCCTCCCTCCCAGGAACTCACTATCCCTTCCCCCCCTCTTCCCGCCTCCACGTTGGTGTACCCCCTTCCACCCTCCCCTGTACCTCACCTCCCCACCCTTGAGTATCCCCCCCCCACGACGTCCAGCCTTCATGGGTCCAAGGATCTCTTCTCCCACTTATATATAGCTCCCTTGCCTATATAGCTGGAGCCTTGAGTCCCTCCCTAAGCACTCCCAGGCTGGTGGTTTAGACCCTGGGGGCTCTGGTTGGTTGGGATTGTTGCTTTCCTCATGGTGTCGCGAATCCTCTCAACTCCTTCAGCCTTCACTCTATCTTCTCCATTGGGAACTCCATGCTCAGTTTAATGGTTAGCTGTGAGCATCTGCCTCTGAGTATGTCAGACTCTTGCAGACCTCTAAGGAGACAGCTATATCAGGCTCCTGTCAGCGTGTACATCCTGCCATCCACATCAACCTTTGGTGACTGCACATAGGATGGCAGATGAGAGTATCTTATATTGCCTCGGTGGGTCCTAAATTTAGTGACAGGCTCCTTAGTAAAGCAGAGAACTCATACAGAGAAAGAAGACAAAGATGCCATGTGACCCTGGAAGAAAGGATGAGAGAGATGTGATATGCAGAAAAAAATGTCTGCAGCCTTCAGAAGCTAAAGGAGACAAAGGATCCGCCACCAGAACCTCCAACGCATGTGGTTTTGCCAACACATTGATGCAGACTTCCAGCCTCCAGGACTATGAGTGGAAAGAGAAAATTTCTGCTGCGTAAAGCCACCTGGTTTGTGGTCATTTGTTACAGCAGCCACAGGGAGCTAATCTATCCTGTTCAGAAGAAGTATCTAAAGTTTCTTACAAATAAAGACAGAATATGATGGATTCCCCTGTTGGGGGTGCATCTTAGTTCAGTCCTCAAAACCACAGGCCCCTCACCAAAACCCAACCAGTCATGTTCTTATGGAGGAAAACCAACATCAAAGACATAAGGAAGATATCCTTGTGACACCCTGGCTCTCAGTATCAGCCACTGCACTGAAAAATCCACCATTCAGATCTGAGGATTAACTCACTAAGTGCTAAAGTATTTTATTTTAATATCATTCAGACAGATCTCTCTAAAATGAGCCTTAAATGTTCTTGCCAATTAGAGATTACATAGAATATAATTAAACTTCTCTTATTGAAAAAAATGAACACATGTAAAATAATTTTTTATTATTGATGTAGCTGTGGGTACAGAAAAACAGGTTTGTATATAGTAACATCTTCTTGCCCTCCCCCTTCTCTCTTTGCCCTCCCCCTCCTATCTTTGTCCTCCCCACTCCTCTCCTTACCCTCCCTCATCCTTCCTTGCCCTAGGTTTCTAGATACTGGTCCCAATCCCCATGAAGTCTTTGACCACATTGCCTCCCTTTCTCCCTATTCTTCATTCTCTCCCACCCTAATGTACACTCACAAACTTCTTTTCTTCCTGTGAGCCATTGTAGAAATAAATCCTAGAAAACCTCTCAGAAGGGAGAACAGAGTATGACACAGTTATTCTGGTTGGCGAAGAGTTTTAGATTAAGGCAAGGGCAGAAACACAAAGCGCCTAGCAGTACATGCTGCTTATATATTCAAGGCTGCTGTAATGTGACTAAAAAATAGGTTCAAAGTATAGGGAGGCTCTGCTCATCAGCTAGCTCTCTGTTCATCAGCTGAGACCACGGCACCACCCCCACAGGAATGTCCTTAATTTTTAATTAGAGAAATTACATATGTCACATGAAGGTAGGAGAGGAGATGCTGCATCTTGACCCATCAAGTGTTCTCCTTGACATTACCCAAGGAGACCTCTGGCCATCCAGCTTCTCCATAACTCAACCTAGACCCTTCCCTCTCTCTTCACAATGCCCTTCTTATCCCATAATACTTCGTGCCTGTTCCCTTCACAAATCACTTCTTCCATCATCCTGGTCCCATCAGCAGCATCTCCCATCCCTCCTGATCAAGGATCTCAGAAGACCCCACATGCCCCTTGTTCTTCCTTTGTTCACACCTCCCCATGGGTTCTTATAGCATGGGGTAGGAGAGGAAAATGCCATCACTCAGAGTAGCCTGTTTTCCCTTTACTACTGAATGCCAGCACCTCCTCACAGATCTGAGATAACAGTTCTGTGGTCTTCACCAGGATGCTATTCCCCACGTACCTGAAATCACTCATGTTTCTAGATGAGTGCCACATCCCACTTGGAGGCCTTATTTAGCTCTACAGATCCTAGGTACTGAATGTGTCCCTAAAGTCCACGTGTTATAAACTTAATCCCCAATGGGAAGCTCTGTTAATAGGTGACTACACCACAAGGGATGTATAATCGGTGTCATTACCACAGGCCTGGGTCAGTTATCGAAAGACAGCTCTTGGTATTAAAGTGAATCCGACACACACTACCTCTTGCTTTTTCTTACACAGGTATATACTTTATCCTTCTGTTTTCCCTCATGACACAGCCTGAAGAACCTCACCAGAAGCCAATTTCTCAATCTAGGACATCCCAAGTTTTGAAAAAGAAATTTCTTTTATCATGAAATTGTCGGGCCATGGAAGGGCCCATGGGCCTGGAACCCTGAGTCTGCAGGTGTTTGGCCACGCCCCAGAACCCAGGGGCCTCACCACAGTCTCATCTCCATTTAACCTCTACCTTTAGTCAAGTAAGACACAGGTAGAGGGGCGTGACTAACAGTCCTCTGCCTTGAGATTTACATATTAATAAGGCCTAGGGGCCTAGATAATTAAGTTTTCCCCTCCCTAGCCCCTCCTCTTTCCACTCCCCAATATAAGGGAGCCCTTCCTGGCATTTGGCAGGGAGGGGGACGCACATCATCCAGATCCAATTACCACCGCGGATAATAAACTTTTCTCTTGAATTCCACGTGGACTTTTTCGTGCATGTGGGAACTGGCAGGGGTAAAGCCCCAGGACCCCGGCCCTGGACCCTGGTTCCGCCACCGGCCCACGGGACTCCACCTCTCTCGCCACGAAGGCCTGCCCTCGGTCCTGCCAGCCCGCCGGCTGCTGCCACAAGGGCCCGGGACCCCCCAGCCACCCCAAGCCTGTTCAAACCCATATGAAATAGCCAATGTTCTTGGGTGTTCCACTACAGAAGACTGACAATCTAACTAGATTCTTCCCCAGTTTGTCTAAGAATACCTTGTTGGGGCATGGTATTGGAACAGAGACAGTCAGGAGGATCAATGGAATAGAATAGAAGACCCAGAAATGAACCCCCATACCTATGGTCACTTGATCTTCGACAAAGGAGCTCAAACTATCCAGTGGAAAAAAGACAGCATTTTCAACAAATGGTGCTGGTCCAACTGGAGGTCAACTTGTAGAAGAATGCAAATTGATCCATACTTGTCTCCTTGCACAAAGCTCAATTCCAAGTGGATCAAGGACCTCCACATAAAACCAGCTACACTGAAACTAATAGAAGAGAAAATAGGGAAAAGCCTTGATCACATGGGCACAGGGGAAAAGTATGCTCTAAGATCAAGAATTGACAAATGGGATCTCATAAAACTGCAAAGCTTCTGTAAAGCAAAGGATACGGTCAACAGGACAAAGCGGGAACCAACAGACTGGGAAAAGATCTTCACCAACCTTACATCTGACAGAGGGCTAATATCCAAGGTATACAAAGAACTGAAGAAACTAGATTCCAGACCATCAAATAACCCTATTAAAAATGGGGTAGAGAGTTGAACAAAGAACTCTCAACTCAGGAAACTCGAATGATTGAGAAACATCTAAAGAAGAGAAAAACTCATAGCTCTAAATGCCTACAAAAAGAAATTGGAGAGAGTACACATTAACAACTTGACAGCACACCTGAAAGCTCTAGAACAAAAAGAAGCAAATATACCCAAGAGGAGTAGGCGTCAGGAAATAATCAAACTCAGGGCTGAAATCAACCAAGTAGAAACAGAAAGAACTACACAAAATATCAACAAAACCAAGAGTTGGTTTTTTGAGAAAATCAACAAGATCGATAAACCCTTAGCCAGATTAACCAGAGGGCACAGAGACAGTACCCAAATTAATAAAATCAGATCTGAAAAGGGAGACATAACAACAGAAACTGAGGAAATTCAAAAAATTATCAGATCCTACTACAAAGGCCTATACTCAACAAAACTGGAAAATCTGGATGAAATGGACAATTTTCTAGACAGATACCAAGTACCAAAGCTAAATGAGGAGCAAATAAACCATCTAAACAGTCCCATAACCCCTAAAGAAATAGCAGCAGTCATTAAAAGTCTCCCCATCAAAAAAAGCCCAGGACCAGATGGTTTTAGTGGAGAATTCTATCAGACCTTCAAGGAAGACCTAATACCAATTCTCTTCAAACTATTCCACAAAATAGAAACTGAAGGAACACTACCCAATTCGTTCTATGAAGCTACAATCACACTCATACTTAAACCTCACAAAGACCCAACAAAGAAAGAGAACTTCAGACCAATCTCTCTTATGAATATTGATGCAAAAATACTCAATAAAATTCTAGCAAACCGAATCCAAGAACACATCAAAACAATCATTCATCATGATCAAGTGGGCTTTATCCCAGGAATGCAGGGATGGTTCAATATTCGGAAATCCATCAATGTAATCCACTATATAAACAATCTCAAAGAAAAAAAACCACATGATCATCTCATTAGATGCTGAGAAAGCATTTGACAAAATCCAACATCCCTTCATGGTAAAAGTCTTGGAAAGATCAGGAATTCAAAGCCCATACCTAAACATACTAAAAGCAATATACAGCAAACCAATAGCCAACATCAAACTAAATGGAGAGAAACTTGAAGCATTCCCACTAAGATCAGGGACTAGACAAGGCTGCCCACTCTCTCCCTACCTATTCAATATAGTACTGGAAGTCCTAGCCAGAGCAATTAGACAACAAAAAGAAATCAAAGGAATACAAATAGGAAAGGAAGAAGTCAAAATATCACTATTTGCAGATGATATGATAGTATACTTAAGTGACCCCAAAAACTCCACCAGAGAACTCCTAAACCTGATAAACGACTTCAGCAAGGTGGCAGGTTATAAAATCAACTCGAACAAATCAGTAGCCTTCCTCTACATGAAAGATAAACAGGCTGAAAAAGAAATTAGGGAAATGACACCCTTCACAATAGTCACAAATAATATAAAATACCTCGGGGTGAATCTAACCAAGCAAGTGAAAGATCTGTATGACAAGAACTTCAAGTCTCTGAAGAAAGAAATTGAAGAAGATCTCAGAAAATGGAAAGATCTCCCATGCTCATGGATTGGCAGGATTAATATAGTAAAAATGGCCATCTTGCCAACAGCAATCTACAGATTCAATGCAACCCCCATTAAAATACCAACTCAATTCTTTACAGAACTTGAAAGAGAAATTCTGAAATTTATTTGGAACAACAAAAAACCCAGGATAGCGAAAACCATCCTCAACAATAAAAGAACTTCTGGAGGAATCGCCATCCCTGACCTCAAGCTGTACTACAAAGCAATAGTGATAAAAACGGCCTGGTATTGGTACAGAGACAGGCAGGAAGATCAGTGGAATAGAGTTGAAGACCCAGAAATGAACCCACAGAACTATGGTCATTTAATCTTTGACAAAGGAGCTAAAACTATCCAGTGGAACAAGGACAGCATTTTCAACAAATTGTGCTGGTTCAACTGGAGGACAACATGCAGAAGAATGCAAATCGATCCTTTCCTATCTCCTCGTACAAAGCTCAAGTCCAAGTGGATAAAGGACCTTCACATAAAACCAGACACACTGAAACTAATAGAAGAGAAAGTGGGGAAGACCCTCGAATACCTAGGCACAGGGGAAAAGTTCCTGAATAGAACACCAATGGCCTATGCTCTAAGATCAAGAATTGACAAATGGGACTTCATAAAATTGCAAAGTTTCTGTAAGGCAAAGGACACTGTCAATAGGACAAAACGGCAACCAACAGATTGGGAAAAGATCTTTACCAATCCCACATCCGATAGAGGACTAATATCCAATATATACAAAGAACTCAAGAAATTAGACTCTAGACAACCAAATAACCCTATTAAAAAATGGAGTAAGGAGCTAAACAAAGAATTCTCAATTGAGGAAATCTGAATGGCCGAGAAGCACCTAAAGAAATGTTCAGCATCCTTGGTCATCAGGGAAATGCAAATCAAAACAACCCTGAGATTCCACTTCACACCAGTCAGAATGGCTAAAATAAAAAACTCAGGTGATAGCAGATGCTGGCGAGGATGTGGAGAAAGAGGAACACTCCTCCATTGTTGGTGGGATTGCAAGCTGGTGCAACCACTATGGAAAACAGTCTGGCGGTTCCTCAGAAAATTGGACATATCACTACCTGAGGACCCAGCTATACCACTCCTGGGTATATATCCAGAAGATGCTCTAACACATAACAAGGAAATATGCTCCACTATGTTTATAGCAGCTTTATTTATAATAGCCAGAAACTGGAAAGAACCCAGATGCCCTTCAACAGAGGAATGGATACAAAAAATGTGGTACATTTATACAATGGAATATTACTCAGCTATTAAAAACAATGAATTTGATAAATTCATATATAAATGGATGGAACTAGAAAATATCATCCTGAGTGAAGTAACCCAATCACAAAAGAACATACATGGTATTCACTCACTGATTATTGGATTTTAGCCCAGAAGCCTGAAATACCCAAGATTCAACTCACAGACCACATAAAGCTCATGAAGAATGATGACCAAATAGGGGAGCCTTCAGTCCTTCTTAGAAGGAGTAACAAAATACTCAAGGGTGCAAATATGGAGACACAGTGCAGGACAGAAACTGAAGGAGGGACCGTCTACAGACTATTCCACCTAGATATCCATCCTATGTGCAGTCACCAAAGGTAGAGGTTGATGTGGATGGCAGGATGTACACGCTGACAGGAGCCTGATATAGCTGTCTCCTTAGAGGTCTGCAAGAGTCTGACATACTCAGAGGCAGATGCTCACAGCTAACCATTAAACTGAGCATGGAGTTCCCAATGGAGAAGATAGAGTGAAGGCTGAAGGAGTTGAGAGGATTCGCGACGCCATGAGGAAAGCAACAATCCCAACCAACCAGAGCCCCCAGGGTCTAAGCCACCAGCCTGGGAGTGCTTAGGGAGGGACTCAAGGCTCTAGCTATATAGGCAAGGGAGCTATATATAAGTGGGAGAAGAGATCCTTGGACCCATGAAGGCTGGACGTCGTGGGGGGGGGGGATACTCGAGGGTGGGGAGGTGAGGTACAGGGGAGGGTGGGTGGGGGTACACCAACGTGGAGGCAGGAAGA
This sequence comes from Mastomys natalensis, assembly GCA_021653895.1. NCBI lineage: Eukaryota > Metazoa > Chordata > Mammalia > Rodentia > Muridae > Mastomys > Mastomys natalensis. The sequence continues at coordinate 643,636 of JAJTUV010000171.1, read as the reverse complement.
GGGGGGAAGGGATAGTGAGTTCCTGGGAGGGAGGGGGGAAATGGGGTAAGGAGAGAACATCTGAAATGTAAAAAATAAAAAATTTTTCAATAAAAAAAAAAAAAGAAGTGCTCAGCATCCCTAGTCATCAGGGAAATGCAAATGAAAACAACACTGAGATTCCACCTCACACCAGTCAGATTGGCTAAGATCCAAAACACAGGTGACAGCAGATGTTGGCGAGGATGTGGAGAAAGAGGAACACTCCTCCATTGTTGGTGGGAATGCAAGCTGGTACAACCACTATGGAAAGCAGTCTGGCGATACCTCAGAAAATTGAACATAGTGTTACCTGAGGACCCAGCTATACCCCTCCTGGGTATATACCCAGAATATATTTCAACAAGCAACAGGGCCACATGCTCCACTATGTTTATAGCAGCCTTATTTATAATAGCCAGAAGCTGGAAAGAACCCAGATGTCCTTCAACAGAAGAATGGATACAGAAAATGTGGTACATTTACACAATGGAGTACTACTCAGCTATTAAAAATAATGAGCTCATGAAATTCTTAGACAAATGGATGGAGCTAGAAAATATCATCCTGAGTGAGATGACCCAATCACAAAAGAACACACATGGTATGCACTCACTGATAAGCGGATATTAGCCCCAAAACACACAATACCTAAGATGCAACGCATAAACCTCATGAAACTCAAGAAGAAGGAGGAAGACCAAAGTGAGGGTGCTTTTGTCCTTTTTAGAACGAGTATCAAAAGATTCAACCAGAGCTCCCAGGATCTAAACCTCCAGCCTGAGAACAGACAGGGGCAAGCTGTCCTCTGAGAGGCTCTAACCAGCAGCTGACTCAGACAGATACAGACATCCAGAGCCAAACAGTGGATGGAGCTTGAGGACTCTTATAGAAGAATAGGGGGAAGGATTGTAGGCCCTAAGGAGATAGGAACTGCACAGGAAGATCAACAGAGTAAACCAACCTGAACCCTTGGAGCTCTCAGAGACTGAATCACCAACCGTGGAGCATACCTAGTCTACACAGATCTACCTCCATGGGCTGGACCTAGGCCTCCCTGCACATATGTTGTAAATGTGCAGCTTGGTTTTCATGCAGGTCTCAAACATCTGGAGTGGGGGCTATCCCAAAACATGCAGCCTGTATATGGAGTATGGTCTTCTAGCTGGGTGCCTCATCTGGCCTCAATGGGAGAGGAAGCACCTAGCCTCTCAGAGACTTAAAGTGGCAGGGTGGGGGATACAGGAGGAGGGGGTACTCAGAAAAGAAGAGATGGGGAAGGATTGTGGGAGGGGGTGACTGGGACGGGTTATAAAGTGAATAAGCAAAAAAATAAAAAATAAATAAAAAAGGAAAAAAACAAAAACCAAAAACAAAAACAAAAAAAAAAAAAAAAAGAAAATAAACATGCTTCTAAGGGATATTAATAAAATATGATAAGATAAACAAAAATTATCAGTTTAGGACAAAACTAACAGAAGTAAAGAAGTCCAAGAAAAGACACGAGAAACAGAGACCCATTCATTTGCACACTCAGGAACCCCATAAAAACACTAAACTTGAAGTCATAATATATCCACAAAAGACCTACAGGGCAAAAGAGAGAAGCAAATGTAAATAAAATAAAATAAAATAAAATAAAATAAGATAAAATAAAAAAAAAAAAAAGAATACCTTGTTGGTTTTCATACCACGTGTCATGATTTTTGTTAGGAATTTGATTCTTAGAAACCTTTTCCACTCACTAGACCAGTGGTTCCCAACCTTCCTAACGCTGTGACTCTTTAACACAGTTCCTCATGCTGTAGTGACCCCCAATCATACCAATCATGACATTATTTTCATTTTTACTTCATAATTGTTATTTTGGTACTGTTTTGAATTGTAATGTAAACATCTGATATGCAGAATATCTGATATGTTACCCCCATAGGGTCGCAACCCATAGGTTGAAAACCACCATTCTAGACTATGAGTTTTCCTATAATTAACCCATCTGGTAGCACAGTGCCTAACTCATAAAAACAATAATACTACCCATAGAGTATTTCCTATGTACCAAACTGCAGAGAGGTGCCCTGTATGTTAACTTGTGTGCTTAGAATCCTCACAAAAACCCAATGGCAAAGTGTTGGTTTGGGTCCCATCTTCAAAGTGATCAAACTGAAATCAGTACTGTGTCGGAGATATTCCCTGTTAGCAAATGTTTGAGGTGTGATCTAAAGCCACGCAGCTCGGTTTCAGGTCTCTCATTCCTCGGGATACACTGCAGAGCTTCCTGTGGTACTTATTGGTAAGCTCTGTGCAGTGCATTCAGCCACAGTAAGGGAACACTGCCATGTACCATATCCCACATATGCATACCATCCTATGTATGGTTTTGACTTCCACTATTTTTTCTAGCCCTGCACCAGCATAAAGGTTTTAATGGTGGTGCTTCATCCCATCAGCTGAATCTATTAATCACTCTTTGATTTCATTTTAGCATTTATATCTTTCAATTTATTGCTATTTTATATGGTGCTATACAGCCTTACACATAAATACTGTGCAATGCCATCTGATAAATTCTGCGAGGAATTCAACTACATGAATTTCAAGGATTTGGACATGCATTGACAAACCATCTCCCTAAAAGAATGTTGGCACGAGTTCATTTTCCTGCTGCCATGCCAATGGGACTGCTCACCTTAACAGAACTAGGGGTGTGCGTGAACCCCAAACTGCCTGTAGATATGATCTGTGGTGTTTGGAGGATATCTCCAAGTTCCAACCAAGAAAATATGTAAATTGGCTTGTTTTCCCATGATTAACTGGTTGGAGGAAATAACAGCATATGGCTTGAATCTGAACCGTCTCCCACGGGTCCCTGTCTTAAAGTCTAGATTTCCTACCAGTGATGCTCTTTTGGGAGGTCCTAGAACCTTCAGAAGGAGGAACTGATACCTGGTCCATGACCCCTTCCTACCTCTGTCAGCCCGCCCACTCCTGGCTTCTAGTCTACCAGAAGTGAATTGCTCTCCTCCCCTTCCCATTCCCACCGCCATGATATTTTTGCTTAAGCACCCATGGCCAAGCAACCATAGACTAAATCTTCTGAAAGCAAGTGTCAAGATAAATCTTCTCCCCCTTTGGCCTTTCTCTATAGAGTACTTCATTACAGCTACAAAAAAAAAAAAAAAAAAAAAGTAACTATTGCAACATCAACTTTAAATAGATCCCAAGAACTGACCATACCCCAGTCATTGAAGGATATTAATATCATTTAAAATGATAACTACTAACATTAGGGAGGCTGTTCGTTTAATTTTAAATAAAATTTTATAAGTCAAAACCAGATTCGCTATTTTAAAACTTAAACAAAATATACATATTTATCACTTGCTTCTGGTCCAATTCTATTTCTAAATTTATGCAGTATAAAAATAGAGACTCAAATAGCAAACAAATTCTGTATGTAGGCTAGCCCACAGCAATAACACTAACAGGAAGGTGTGATTATAATATGTGGAGAATCTACTTGTTTACCTCCTGTATTTCCATTTTTCTTCAAACAACATGTGGAATGTTGCTTGATTACAGTTTAAAAACTGCTTGTTTTTATTACATTATATTCCCAGTGGACTGCAGTGAAATTTTGGTGCTGACATGACAGATAGCTCATCTCAGCATCAGATTATGATACTATACTGAGTTTTCAGAAGGAGAACTAAATCTGATATTTCCCACAATAAGGGACATCATATACCCACAAACAGATCAAAGTAGAATATATATTCAATTACAAGGAAAAGGAAAAAGAATTAACCCCCAAAAAAAGTTAAGAACTGGATAACTTAAAGTAAACCCAAAACAACAAAGGGGAAGCCCACGAAAATGACGTAACTGCTAAAAACATGTTGTTCTGGTAGTAAGCCAGCTATAGACACAAAGCTTTACCTTTCAGAATTATTGGCAAGGTCTGAACTATAATCATCAATCCATTTGTGTGAATAAGCATATTGAATGTGGTGCATATGAATGTCTACAAGGGAAAGAATGTTTCATCGGCGAAGTCTCGAGGTAAGGTAGTGTCTAGGGAAGTACTTTATTTGGACGTGTGCAGGAGGAAGGGAAAGCCTGGCTCCTCTTGGTTAACATGGTGACACCTCACTCCACTACTATTCCCAGATGCCAACAACCTGTGATGGGTTCTGCAAATAGCAACTGGGCTAGAAGAAAGAACTTCTCTCATAGTATGAAAGAGCACTAGAAGTAAAGACAACCGTGTCCTTCCTGGTTTCAAACATCTGTCTATTAAGCAGCTATTAGAAGACAACAAGAAATGCCTTAAATGCTTCAGAAGTTAGATGTCCTTCATTAGGTGCTACAATGCTAAGAAGCACTGGTGGACAGAAGTAAATCCCATATCCATAACTGAGTCTTATAGGCAAGTTCTTCAAGAGGAAGGTAGAGACAGAGGGAGGGCTCTCTCTCTCTTTCTCTCTCTCTCTCTCTCTCTCTCTCTCTCTCTCTCTCTCTCTCTCTCCCTCTCCCTCTCTCTCTCTCTCTGCTGGAATTTTCCAGTCTATGTCTTTGCTCCTATATTATTAAAGGACAGAATGTGAAGAGCCTGAGGAAGAGTTACTAGAGAAAGAAGACTGTGACTGAGGTAAGTGGGTGACCTGTAACTCTGTGTCAGGGGGAAAGGCCAACACGTGACTCAAGAATAGAGCCTTGAGCCATCAGGTAAAAGTGCCAGCCCAGCAGCCTGAAGTCTATGCCTAGAACCCGTGGTAAAAGGAAAGAACCAGCTCCACAAAATCATCTTCTCACCACCACATGGAAAAAGAATTAATCCAAAAAAGTTAAGAACTGGATGATTTAAAGAAACCAAGTCTCAGCCAGGCAGTGGTGGCGCACACCTTTAATCCTAGCACTTGGGAGGTAGAAGCAAGAGGATTTCTGAGTTCGAGGCCAGCCTGCTCTACAGAGTGAGTGCTAGGACAGCCAGGGCTACACAGAGAAACCCTGTCTCCAAAAACAAAAACAAAAGAACCCAAGTCTCCTAACACCTTAGCCTGCCCTGTCACTCAAACTTAGACTTACACGTATGTTCTTTATAAATTACTCAGACTTTGATATCCCACTATAACAGTACAAAAATATCACTTCCAAATTACTATTTAAGAGTAATAACAACATAAAAATTTTTTAAAGAATGTGAAAACTAGGGGTGTGTTTTGTTTTTAAAAGAGTGATTTTTAAAAAAAAAGGCACCTCATTTTAAATGAGGAGAGGGTCAATACAAAAAAAAATATGAAAATGGAGAATCTGGGGCTAGAGAGATGGCTCAGTGGTTAAGAGTGCTTCAGTTCCCAGCATCCATGCTAGGCATCTCATAACCACCTCTAACTCCAGCTCCAGGGACTCGCATAGCCTCTTCTGACTCTGCAGGCTCCGACATGACACACGACAGCCACTCACGAAAATATGCACATACTCATCTATAAGACAAAAGTTAAAATAATTTTATTTTAAAAGAAAATGTAGAATTTGATATAGGACTTTATTTAAAAGGTTAACTCAATTCAGTGGTGACTGACTGAGTTAGTTCCTATAAAAATAAGAGCTAATAACTCTACATAAGTTAAGACAAGTGTTATTTGAAGAAGGTAACACTTAATAACTTCAGGCTTTGTTTTTTATTAAAGTATGATTAGGAAAGAATCTTATAAAGATTTACTTTGTGTGTGCACTCGAGCATGTATGCATGCATGATGTGTGTGTGTGTTGTACAATGCATGTGTGTATATGTGTGTGTCTGTATGTGTGTATGTGTATGTGTGTGTGTGTACATGGGTGTGTGATGCATGTGTCTGTCTGTCTCTGTATGTGTGTGATGTGTGTGCAGGCACCCTCATAGTCTAGAAGAAGCAACAGATCCCCTGCAGTTACAGATGCCTGTGACCTGCTCAATAGGACTTCTGGGAACCAAATTCTGGTCCCCTGTGTGAGCAGTATGTGTTCTTCTGACCTCTGAGAAGTATGACTTCTGAGCCATCTCTCCAGCCCCTAAATATGAATCTTTAAGATTAATTATTAACACTAGAAATTGACTTGGAAGCTTCTGTATCATCTGAAGAAAAGAAAATACAAGAAAGAGAAACAAACAGAGCATATCACCTCAATACAATTGAGGAAAAGGAAAAGGGGCTACAAGGAAGGATAACTGAGCAAGACACACAAAAAGTGGGAGAGATACTTCTCAATACATAAGCCATCACTGGTGGTGAATGAGTCAAAAGCCATCCTCCTACTGGGGTTTTGTTTTTAAAATGTTTATATACTTTTATTTATCTGCATATGCAGCGTGTGTGTGTGTGTGTGTGTGTGTGTTGTGTGTGTGTGTGGTGTGGCGCGTGCTTGGGCATGTACAAGTGTGGGGGACGCCCAAGGCCAGAAGAGGACATTAGGTTTTCTGGAGCTGGAGTTACAGGTGGTTGTGAATCGCATTATACAGGTGCTGGGAACTAAGCTGGGGTCTAGAAACACAGCCAGTGCTCATAACTCCTGGACTACCTCTCTGACCTATCCTGTTCATTCTTAATCTAGCGACATAGTGCTAACAAAAGACACACCTAGAGCAATATCACACGGATGGATACCAATCAAGGACAAGATCCATGCATGCTTCTCAAATACTGCACAAAACAAAGCTGGTATTGCAACTAATAACAGACAAAAAAATTTCAAAGTTCACAAAACATTAATACAAATAGATAAGGACAGTTCAGTGCATGATGAAAGTAGCATTCATGGCATAACTTTATAATATGTAAAGCAGAAATAGAGAAATTTTCACAGGCAAATTGATAATTATAGAGGGTAATTAGTACTAGTTAGAATGTAGATGTTTGGCACAGCAAAATTGACCAGCTTGATCTAATAGAAACAAAGAGAATCACATATCACAACACGGTAAATCCTTTATGTGAACATGTGGAATGTCTACAAATATTGGCACAAGATCAGGATTTCAAAGATCTTAAATCACACTCATCATCTCCTGACAGTGATATCAGCTAAATAGAAATCAATGAAGTCAGAACAAAATGCGTGTTTGGATACATTAAAATGAACAGTTAAGTAAAATCCAAATTAGTAAGAAATTATTGCTTATTAAAATGTATGGGTGGGTGAGCTAAGCTATAATTTAAAGATAAACTTATGACATTAAAATCAGTTACTAGGAACCAGAAAGATTTGAGTGAATATTCAATTTAAAAACCTGGAAAAAGGGTAAATCTAAAGAAGGGAAAAATACACACGAAATAAGATTATAATTAAAGAATAGCCATAAAAAAATAGAGAATGTAGTTAAGTATTATGCTGCTTTATTAAAATTGTAGTTAGAGGTTCTTCTCTAAGGACTCTGACTTTACTAGCCCTGGATAATTGCGTAGGTTTTCAGTACCCGGATGGTCTTCCTCTTACTGACCAGGTCTTAAGTCCAATGAGAGAGTTATCTGTAGGCATAAATTTTTTGAAGCCTACTTTTAATAAGGGTTCAACCTCTCCTGTAGTCCACCACCCAGCAGAAGTAGTGGAAGAGAAAAGTTATTAGGAGATGGAGAAATAGACCTATTCAGCGATAGTTCTTTGTGGGTGAGCTTGATCTTCTCTCTCAGCAGTTCAGTCCTGTAACAAACACCAAGTACTACTGAGCAGCTGCAGACCAGTCCTCTAGGCAAGCAAATACCAGGCAGCTGCAGTTCAATCCTAAAGAAACCACAAGACTTGTCAACTGGCCTGAGGCAAGGCTGTGGAAGTAGCAAGCTGCCACAAGAACCTCACAAGCAATTCTTGGGCGAGTTTCTCTCAATGGCAGTGATACCACAAGTTAAGCTCAGCAATGCTATGTAAGGCTAACCAATACATGCATGTTGTTAGCAAAGCATAGCAAGGGGAACAAACCAAACCAATACTCAGTGTTCATCTCCCACTGTCTATAGGGTCATATTTATACTCCTTCATCAAGCGTCCTTTCATATGTCTGCTATAGCAAAACATCCTTTCACGTGTGTCTGCTTCAGGAAAACATTCTTTCATGTATCTGCTTTAGCAAGACATCTTTTTCAACTGTGTGCCCCAGCAAAACATTATTTGACGTAACCAACTTTCCAAAGAACTAGAAGTTTCCACTTCAGCTATCAGTCACCACCCAAGGTATGCATGGCACTGCAGAATCCTTACAGTTATCATGCCATTCTGGTTATCTATGTGGTTCGTAGGCATCATAGGCTGTCTGTTGCTTCCCTCTTTTGGAAGCTCACATGGTACTGTTTGGTACCATAACAGCTAGTCCTAAGGGAGAAGGCTTTCGTGTCAGTTTCAGCTTAGGAGCTTGTGGACCTTGAAACAGAAGTGCATGTCTTCAGCAATAGAGACTTATCTTCCACCTCTGGGGAGCCATCCATGGCATACACTGTGTGATTTAGTAGTCTCCTGAACAACTCTGACCAACTCACAAGAGGGCTTCTCACCCCTGGGGTTGACGATTTTTATTAGATAGTCTTTGGGTCTTAGAGGGAATATTGTCAGCCCAGATGAGAAAAAGTGATTTGAACTACATATGTGTATTTAAACACAGACTTGCATGTATTAACGGGTTGAGATTTTTAAGGTAGATGGTTAATAGTATGATTGATTCCTTGTGACTTTCTCAGACATCCTTACAGTTATGTTACCCTCCTTCATCTGTCCTGACTACATTCTAAATATTTGTCTTTATACTTACAAACAAGTGGACTTCCTTGCCCCTCCTCAAGGACAGTTCTCTTTGTGGTTGAGATTATTACAGAAAACCACGACCAATCACAACGGAGGGTTGTGGATACTAGTCTCAATGGAAACGTCTACAAGGCGACTCCCGCACCTAAGGCTCAGGGAACATTACAGAACCATTGTAAGGGCCAGAGGATCAAGAGGTTTTCTGTGAGATAGTCTCTCTTAGAAACAGCAGGAGCCACACCCATTAAGTCTCACCAACATGACAGCCTAAGCATGAGCTGAACATGGACCACAGACATACTAACATGCCAACATGGATGAGGGGAAGACCATGAAGCTTCAAAACTACACATTAACCACAACAACTAAGAGAGCCTAGGAGTGGAAGAACTGGTCTTCCTCAGGGAAGAACACACCAAATAGGTTATCTAATACTTGATGATCACCCCTGAAAACATACATACAAATACCACTATATAGACTAAGCAGGTTACATTTAAGAATATATACGTGTGTGTGTGTGTGTGTGTGTGTGTGTGTTGTGTGTGACAACAATTAATGAAAAGACAGGCCATGTGTTTGAAAGAAAGCAAGGAGGTGGATTTGGGAGGGTTTGGAAGGAAGAAAGGGATGGGAGAAATGATGCAATTATAATCATAAAAAGAAAAGAAATAAAAAAAAAGAAATAACAGATAAAATCCAAAACTGGTTTGTGTATGCATTTCTAAGTATTAAATACAGGACTAGCCATGAGATGGCTCAGCAGGTAAAAGTTTTGCCACCCAGCCTGATGACCTGGGAGCCTTATGGTAGAAGAAAGAATTGACTCCTGCTACTTGTCCTCTGATTTCCTATTTGCTCTACAGTATGATATGTCCTTAACTGTCCCCAGAGGTGGAAGCCCTACTGCTGAAGACATCATGCTCTTCAGTCTCAGGTCCAGAGTCCCCGAATTTGGAACTGACAGGAAAGCCTCCTCCCTTAGGTGTAGCTTTCATGATATTAAACAGCACCATTCACATGTGCACATGTGTGTGTGCACACACACAGTATTAAATATGGAATTTTGTAAAAGCATATTCATATGATATCTAAGAAAAATACACTAGTTTCTGGAAGGAAATAAATTTCTAGTAATGACCCAAGAATAAACAGAGAATGATTAAATAAACAAGTAAAGAAATTGAATTGGTGATGCAAAGTCAAGCCGAATGACTCTACAGCCAGACTATATTACAAATAAATCCACCCCAATCTTCTAAGAGTGACAACAACGGGAAAATCCCCAAGCTGTTTCTGATTCTGAAAAAGAGAGAAGACACGTGACTTATCCCCACTATTAAAACCAGAGCACCAAAAGTGGATGCTCTGCTGTAGGAACAGAAAGCTAGACAGTCAAGGTTTATCAAGATATAAATGCATGAAATAGTAATAAAAATAATTGTAAATAATATCCTAAAGATGGTGCTCAAATACATTTCACTACAAAAATATCAAAGAAGGCTCCATATCAAACAATTCGCTAGTGGGTTCATCGTCATACAAACTATTATACATTCTGTAGTAAAAATGCTTTTTTAAAAATACATCATGTAACAGATGAAGACAAAACCCAATATGATTCAAGGCTAATTGTTGAGAAACATGTTCAGTACAAAGAAGTGAAAGGTCTCTGGAAAACATGCTTACTGAAAGCTGTATATATATCGTACCTAGTCATATGAGCTTATAAGCATTTAATAAAAATCAGAAGTGATTCAAAAGTAATGATCAATTCTTCTATTTGTTATACCACAGGACTCAGGAATTCAATAGAATAATGAAGTATGTAAAGTTCAGTCACAAATGATGTTAAGGTCTTTATAGATACTCTAAAGGATCTACAGATGAATTATTAAAATAAAGTAAATGTTTAAAAATAGCACTGGATTAAAAGAATCAACATAAGTGATTAAAATCTCACTGAATGAATATTCTTTAGATTCCAAGGAATAATCTTACCAAAAGGTGTGAGATCTTTATGTAGAAAATTACAAGCATTTGTCAAAGGATTAAGAAATACCTCAAGGATTTTAAGATTAATTATACTACTTTGATTATCTCAAATAATGTTACAAATTAAAATTGAAGACCAAATAAGGTTTATCAGAGAACTCTATGCATCAGCTGACACTTGCTTCTATGCCAAAAAGCTAAGAGCCAGGAAGAGAGGCTTGAAGAACGAAGTAGGAGAAATCCTTACAATATAAGAATTATTATAAAGCGAAAGCTAGAGGCGAAGGCACATGTGGGGGATGGACACATGATCCCTAGACACAGTCACATGCTTTGCGGAAATACATATGTGATAGGCAGGGTAACACAGAACAACAGGAAAGGAAGGTCATTAAAAAGCAGTGGGAAGTTGATCATAACAGAGGGATTGCAGGTTGGTCCCCTTCTCACACCATATGTTACATTCAATTCAAGATACTTGCAGGCCTGAATGTGAAGAAGCAAACCTAACCATTTGAGAGAAAACAGAGGATTAGGCACATCTGGAATGGGCAGAAAGAACTCTTAGACAATGTAAAATCAAATCAAAAATGAAACATTGACAAATAAATTGTACTACAAAAAAAAAAAGGTTTGGCAAAAATGTAATTAAGGTTAAAAGGGAAGTTACTATGTAAGAAAATACTAAAGAGTATAAAGAACACCTATCAGTCAAACAGTGAAGCAAAGAAGGAAGACAGCCTGGTAAGCACGTCAGGCGAGATAACGGAGCATAGGTCTTGAATGGGCTAGTGCTAAAATGGGCACACCAAAAAGGCCAGTAAATGTCAGACTCACTAGAGATGTTAAGGGAGCAATGAGGTAGCAGTCCATACATCCAGATTAGGAAATTTTAGAGTCCAACAAACAGAATTCTAATGAGAATATGAGAAAATACCATTTTCCCATCCTAGCATTAAATACGTCTACCAGCCTCCAGAGCTCCTTGAACACCCCCTAGCAGACTCATTCCTGCAGTTTCTCCCTACTACAATAGCTACCAAAATGTTCTGGTTTTGAATCTTTCCACATCCTTAATAATTAAAAATCTCAAGGAGCTTTGATGTGGGTTGCACCTACCAGTACTCAGTGTAAGAGAACGTAGGAAAGAGAAATTGTAAAGTATTTACAATTAATATTAATACCCCAACAAGTTATTTCTCACATGTTGAAATGACAATTTCAGTTAACAGATTTTTCAAAGCAAAGGCCATCTCTACAGCCCAAAGGAAAATGTTGATGATGTTTTGGTCAAAGTATTTGAAATAATTTAGCCTAACATATGGAATAGATGTTTTGTCCTTACATAATTTTGCAATATCACAGATTTGTCACCAGGAAAAAAAATACTAAGTTATGAAATTACTTTTTCAATGGCTCTTTCAAATGTGAGCACAATTGTTTTACAATATAAAATGTTCTGCTAACATTACTATTTGGCCCAACATAAAACATTTTTCAATTATTCAGTAATTCTAGCGTGACTGATTTTACTAAATTGTTAATTTTTTTTTTTTTTTTGAAGGCTTGAGTTTTGTGACTGGTCACATCCACCGCCAATTCTCACTGAGGTGAAAGTTCATCTAATTTATTTTTTAAGACACACACCCCAGAATTCACATAACAGAACTCAATAGGCCAGGTGACATTTAAGGAGGTGGAGCCTATGAAATATGCACAGCCAAGTCTGGACCGCATAGATCTCCTGGACCAGGTTAGGGATTCAGAGGATGCTCAGACATTTATTCTTTCTCTGAGTGAAGATGATACATTCAAGGAACCATCTGGAATGCAAAGACAAGAGCCCAACCAGACACTAAACCTGCCAGCAACCATTTTACATTTTCAACCTCCAAAACTGAGAACAAATAAATTATCTATTATTTATAGTCATCCGGACTAAGAAACTTTGTTATAGACACACACTATGAGGCAGCCCACCTATGAGTGTTGTGCTACCATAGTGTGTTTCATCTGTCCATTGTCCTTCATATTAAACATGAAGATCTGGGAAAAGGGCTGGCCCAGTAACTTGAACTACTATGATACATGAACGAATTTCTTCTGGCCACTATGTCACAGGGAGTTCTAAGAAGCATTTAAGGCTAAATGACTCCTTGTGTTTATTACTTCGAGGATACTCAGCCAGTACAAGGTGGTGAAGATTCAAAACCCACCAGCATCGTTGCTGCAGCGGTTGTGATTCACACTAGACTCCACAGTGACCAGTCATTGCCTTTCACCGTGGGTGCAAACACAGGCACAGAGAAGAAGGTAGATCATATCTCAATCTTATTATGAAAATGGTTTCAACCTTGAAGACCCTCTAAAAGAAAACAGCGTGGACCCCTGGGGATTGATGGGCTACGCGTGGAGAATCATACTCTAGGGAAAGACATGCGTCTGTAAAGAAAGGCATAATGGGCCCAGCATTATTTATATTACAAAAAAAAAAAAAAAAATGCAAACAACTCCAATGTCCCTGGGTAGGAGAATGGGTAAATAAAACCATGCATGTCCATTCAACAGAACCCCGGATAGCCAATACACTAAAGGTATATTCAGCCCCATGAATAATTCTCATGAATAATGTTGAACCAACAATAGTCGGCAGAGGAATATGGTAATATGCCACTAACAAAAACGCTTACCTTTTTAAAACTGATACTATATATTATTATATATTTTATAATTACAGTATGTTAAAAGTTCAAAAATATGCCTGGGAATGATAAATGCTGAGTTCATAAAAACAGTTTGGAATAGGTTCCTGGGGGCATTTGGTTTCATTATAATGCTTTAGGTCTCCAAAACACTATTGGAAATACATGAGGTATTGCATTGCATCAAGACATCATAATATGTGTAGTAGAATATATATTATTTAAACTACCTCCTATTCTCACATGGGCATTTGAATTCCTTCATGATTTAAAATAGGCAATTTTTAAATTTTTTATTCTATGATAATTTTGAAATTATATCATTTGTCCCTTTCCTTCCCTCAGCCCTCCTTGCTCCTTTTCAATTTTATAGACTTTTCCCACTGTTGTTACATGCATATATGTGTATGTGCATGTGTGTGATGTATATGATGTATATGGTGTATATGGTGTATATAATATATATGTGTATTATATGATTTGAATTATTTATATGATGTATATTATGTATATGGTATATATCTATATGTATATGATTTGTATGATGTATATGATGATCTGATGTATATGATGATCTTATATATATGATATATATGTATGTGTATAATTTGTATGATTTATATGATATATATGGTATATACAATGGTATATATGATGTATATGTATATCATTTATATGATGTGTATGGTATATATGATGATATGATATATATGATGAATATGTGTATATGTATATACATATATACATATATTCCTAAATATAAGCTGCTTAGTCTGTATAATGTTACTACTACATATGTTCTCAGGACTGGCCATTTGGTATTAGATAACCAGTTGATGCACTTTCCCCTGAAGAAAACTATTTCTCCACTCTCAGCATTCCTTCAGTGTCTGTATTTCCTTATCTAGGGTTGAAGCCCTTAGGGTTTTACCTTCCCAGGCACATTAGTATGTCTATGGGGGGTCGCCTTTGCTTTGCTCAGGTCATGGTGGTGAGACTCTAAGTGTAGCTTCCGACATTCTTAAGAGATACACTCTTACAGCCAACTCTCTGTTCCTCTTATCTTCACACATGTGCAGTGGCACACATGTCCACACATGGATGTATGTACACACATACATATAATTTAAATGAATTAAGAACTAATTTCCTTTTGTTGTGATTTAAGTTTACTGAGCTGAGTATTAAGTGTAGAATCTTAAACTCCCCTAATTGAGAAATATTTGCCGTTCATGTCACACATAATTTCTATATATAATTTCTACATAATTTTGTTATAAAGAGACTCCATTGTGGTCTTCAAATGTTTTCAGTGACTCCTTAATTTATCAAGGGAAGAATAAGCCATATTTTTGATTCTTCTCTTTATCCTTTTTTCTATCTTCCATTTTATTTTTATAGGAATGTTCCCAGAAAGTGAGAAGAAAAAAAAGAAAAAATTAAGCATAATTACTGGAATTTTACTGAGTTTGACAGAAAGAGAAATTAAAACTATTAAGTATTTTAATTTTATGGTAATATACTAATTTTGTGTATTCTCTATTTTTCCCTACCTCAGCAATCATTATACAGTTGGATTTTGCATTAAGTAGCCCTCATATCTACAAGCATCCTGTATATTATTTATTTCCCACAAACTCTAGTCTAGCATGTGCCCTGGTAGCCTATAGCTTTGCTATCCATATCACCATTGACAGTGAGTCCAAGCTTTTCTCCTGTTGGCTAACCTTGTCCAAGCTGGATATACATTACCTACAACAGACAATTACCCTCCCATTCAACACAAGAGGATCAGGGGCTAGGAAGATGGTTCCGTCAATAAAGTTCTTGTCCAGGGGCTGAAGAGATGCAGAGGATTCAGATTTGTTTCCTAACACCCACATCAGAAAACTCACAACTACCTGTAACTTCAGTTCCAGGGGACCCAACACCCTCTCTTGGCATCCACAAACACCTACATATTTGTGGCACACAGATAGAAAAGCAAGCAAAACACACACACACACACACACACACACATACAAATCAATTTTTTAATTAAAGTGTTTGTCACCAAGCATGAAGACTTAAGTGCCCTGGAACATATGTATAAAACCCAGGCACAGCAATAGGGAGACAGTGGCCTTGCTAGATAGCCAATCTAATTGACTAGGCAAGTTTCAGGTTCAGCAATGGATCCTGTTTCACAAAAATAAGGTGGAGAGTAATTGAGGGAGACACCCAATGTTACATGTGTGCCCTTTCAGCCTCACACTCATGCACATGGACACACAAATATGTACACACACGCACACATGCTGCAGCACACAAAGACTAACCAATCAGAGGGTCGGGCTAAAGCTAAATGAGGCAACAGTAGGGAAAGGTTGAAGGGAAGGGAAGCTGCAACTTGGTCATAGGCACCATGGGCAGGGGTATGGCTCAACTGGTAGGATGCTTGCCTAGAAGACTCAGAACCTGGGGCTTTGTCCCCAGCATCACAAAGACCAAACTGGGAGAGGAGGCAGCTAGATTAATGTTTGCCTATCTGGAAACAATGTAATATATACACATACATGATTAACTGATTCCTAGACAGGAAGTCCTTATAAACTAAACTGTAGATGACCAGTCCCCAGGATTGGGTGTCATTGTCATTCAATCATTTATTCTTTCTTTCTTTCTCTCTCTCTCTCTCTCTCTCTCTCTCTCTCTCTCTCTCTCTCCCTCCCTCCCTCCCTCCCTCCCTCCCTTCCCCCCCACCCTCTCTCTCTCCCTCCCTCCCTCCCTTCCCCCTCCTCCCTCCCTCCCTCCTCTCTCTCTCTCTCTCTCTCTCTCTTCTCTCTCTCTCTCTCTCTCTTTTTCTCTCTCTGAGATATGAAGAGTTTCTGTTGTGGAAGTGGATTTTTTTTTCTTTTTGTGACCATGTCTTCCTATGCAGTTCAGGCTGGCCTCAAACTTAAGACACCGCTTACTGTTACGACAGCCTTCTGGGTACAGAGGTCGTAGACATGAACCATGTTGTAGCATTGAAGGAAATTCTCTGGAAGAAAATGTGCAGTTTTTGCACACATGATTGCTATATAAAACCCATCTGGCAAGGAGAACTCATTTGAGAAATCTTCTAATTTAGTTGATATTTATTCTCATATATCTCTTTGAAATATCACCAAATTATGAAATTTAACCAAACACAACACACACACCAATAACCTCCGAAGATACAAGATACAAATAACACACTCTGGTTAAGAGTATATAATTAATATAACCTCAAACCAGCCTTCAAAACTCTATTGTATCAATCGCAAAAATGTTATCACAGTTCCTTGCATGCATAGTAGGTGGTCAGTATATCTTGGTTGGGAATGATGGTGACAGAATGAAGCCTTTGTGTTTGAGGAGATTTGGGGAGTTTGCCTCAGTAAATGACTTCTGTTACGCTTGTCTCTATGTGTGTTTCCATGAATCCCATTTGTCCCAGGGCCACATCAATCACTGTCACGACCAACCTCAGGACAAAAATCAGAGTCACCGGCTACTTTTTTCTGCACTTTGTTAAAAATGAAACTGTACCACGAATTTGAGTACATCTAATGCATAAATATGTATTTTGGGATGGTTCAGTACCAGCATATCAAATTCAAACACCACCACATTACAAAACCAACCAGCGGCCATTATTCACTTACTCTTCCAATATCTCTGAGCTATTTCACATCTTTTTCTATTTTCCCTAAACAGTAAACACTGAAACCGACCACTGATAGTATTTCCTTCCACACAGCCGAAAATAGCAAATAGCCAGTGCTGAGCCTATGGTCCAAGAGTGAAAAGGTTGCCTTTATTCTGTGTTCCTGTTGCCTATTTGGGGGACCTAGCTTTGGCAGCTTGGAGTCAGTAGCCTGGGGGTGCTTCTCAAACCACTCCGAGCAACACATGCTGGAGAGCAGAAGTGTGTCTTTGTAACATGACCCACTGCCAATTTTGGCATGATGAAGTTTGATACTCTGTAGACGTGATATGTATGGGCCCAATGTAGAAAAGGCTGGAAGAGGAAACCTATAATAATATAAATTCAAACTGGTATGCAGGTTTGTCTGCAAGACTGAAAGTCAGATAGACAGACAAACAGATGATAAACAAGAAAGACAGAGATACACAGAGAGAAATAAAACCATTTTAAATATAATTAGCAAATGGGTTACAACATTCAAAACTGAGAAAGATCAATAATTTATAAGCTAAATCAAACATATGGACTCAGTTCTTAGGCTATCAGAACATGCTAGGTAATATTAATAGGTAATATTAATAACATGCCTGTTCAGTTGGGTCAACTCTTCTATTCTGCTCAACTGGGTTAAGATTCATCTACTCTCCATTTGGATTAGATCTCAAACATTACAGCTATTGCTACTTCTCATGTATGCTCTCCAGAACTTGATAGTAAGACTTTATCGGTAAAAAAAGCACAGAGACTTGACTCATAGAATGTTAAAAAAAAATTCTAGATGGTAACGACTTAAAAATTCATCCCTACTGGCTAACTTTCAACGTTGGAAGATTCTATGCACGTTACTATGCAAAACAAGTAACCCACTTACCTAGTTGTGATGCCTGTGAACAGCAATAATGACTAGCCTAGCAAAGTATGCCCACTGGTTCAATTCCAGCATGAATGTTATAGGAATAACCAACCACATTCTGGTTGGATTTAAGGCCCACTCCACAAGATGGAACTTATGTCTGGTATCACTAACTGGATCAAAATAAATGTAGCTTCATGCATTATAGGCTGTAAGGGAGAGCCTAATATTATTAATCTGTTAAGTGGACATAGTGTCAAATTTTGCTCTAATTTCTCAGTTTTCTACTCATCAATAAACCTCTATGCCTTCATCTCCCAACCTTTATCAGAGAAGCATCTTTTTGTCATCGATGGCAATTAATACGGAAAGCCATAATTGGTCAGGGTAAAGGGAATAAGACTATAGAATACTTGCCCACAAATGAGACATTTGCATCCTATCTCCTCTCTCCACAGCTCAAGCATAATCATGAAAGAGAAGACAGAAAGATCGTAAGAGCCAGAGGTAGTTGACATGTACTGTGAAACAGTTCTTTACTAGTCATAGCAGGACTGTTGCATATATGAACTCAAAGAGGCTAAGACTGCATGTACAAGGCCTATACCACATCAGGCTAACCAGCATGGGTTACAGAGGGGCTCAACAAGTCCCACCCACTGCTGGAGAGTAGCTAGGAGAAGTAAAAGCTAGTTTACTTCAGGAAAAGAGCCCCTGAGGGACCGCCCATTCTCTAGTAGATGGTCCTATACCAGTGCATCTACAAGCAGCATTAAGTGAACTCAATGGTTAAAGAACACACGAAGTTGTCAGGGGAAAGTGATGAAGAAGAGGGGATGTACTGGAGGGGATGGGATGAGGGTAGGGAGCTGATGAAAACATATCATATGCATATATGAAATTCTTAAACAATGAAAATAAATAAATGTCAATGGCAGTGTCCTGTGCTTCGGCCTATTGTACATAAAATACTCTGTATCACCTGACCTGGTCAAGACTCATTAAGCCATGAAGAAGAATGAGGAGGAGAGAGAAGGGTATTTGTTCCTGGATGCTGGGCAAGACCTTTCTCTTCTTCTTTCCTTTCTCATTCTTTCCCTTTCCCTATGTCTCCTTCCCTTTTCCTTTCTTGTTATTCCATTCCCTTGCTTTCTCAAAGGGTGGTAGCCAGCAGTAAAGAATAGGAAGTTGAGCAGTAAATTAGAAAAGACCAAAGACCGTAGGACTGGTTTGTCTAGAAACTCTTGGTTAGGCAAAACATCAAATTGACCAATGGGATGGGACACATGTCAGGGTTCATTAAACACATGAGCCAGGCCATCTCTGCCTGCAAATATGTAAAAAGTTGGCATCATCATCTACACACATCAAAGCTAAAGCTGCAAGGGCTGAAGAGATGGCTCAGTGGTTAAGGGCACCTCCTGCTCTTCCAGAGGTCCTGAGTTCAATTCCCAGCAACCACACAGTGGCTCACAACCATCGGTAATGGAATCTGATGCCCTCTTCTGGTGTGTCTGAAGACAGCTACAGTGTTCTCATATACATAAAATAATTCTTTAAAAACAATAAAATAAAATCTCCACTTCAAGACTAAAGCAGATGAAACACGGAGGGGCCAAGTGGAGGCTGCTCTACATGGAGTCATGCGGAGGAACCCAGCCAAAGATGGACATTGGTTCCAAGATTCCATAGCCTCAGACATCCTACCAGTCACGTTCTGAGGTTGCTTTTGTGGGATGCATCTTCTCTGCTGCAGCTTATTGGGAAAACCTACAAATTGACAGTCCTAGTGAAGTTCACTCTTTTCTAGGTAGCATACTACAGAACGAAAAAGGGAATTTGTGCCCAGGAATGCAGGAAGCATGGTTTTGCTTCAGATTGCAGGAGGTTATATTTATGTTCCATTGAAACATTATTTATGTTTAAATACTTTAAATACAGACACAATTACAAAGTCGAGATTATTTTTTGTCAGCTATGTGCTATTTGCTAGGACTTGGTATATCTACTCACTGACGAATAAGTCTCTTGATTTCCTCCTTCTCTTGAGGTGTAGAAAATGCTGTTGTCACTCCCCCCAACCCCCCCCCAAACACTTGGAAGCAAGTGTTTCCAAATAGAAGACTTTCACACTCGACAAAGGAACTGTGTCAACAGTTATCAGGATGGTAGGTTTTTATTAAAACGCTTCATGATCTTCCAATTTTTCAAAACTCCACAAAGTGATACTTATGTAATAATCCTAAAAACTTGCACAAAACCATAGTTGCTACCATAAAATTATTTAAAAAGCATAACCTATCATTTACCTCGTTATTAGCACAGAGCGGGATAATTAAGAGATTCATTCCACATGTTTTTTTTTTTTTTTTAAGACTGATACACAAAATTATGTGCGTATAAAAATGAATAGCACCTGATTCGAGTGTCTCATAGTTTGATTCAATAGTATAATTATGTAGTTTTCAAACAGGGAGAAGGAGAAACACTGGCTCTCAGGGACCTTCCACCAGGGGTTCTGATTTAGCTTGACTGAAGTAGAGACAGCATTGAGAAGGAGAACCCAGGTTTATGACCAGCCAGAAGCAACAGCAACGTAAGAGCCAAAGAGAGTTGACTGCACCCGGTCAGCCAGAGATACACTACCATTGGCACTCTGAGCTTTTCTCTGAGATGCTCTCCCTCCAGCAAACTAAGCCTATGTCTGAGATACCACCAGTCTCTCCTCTAAGGAGACTCATGTCATATCCGGGCCTAAACATAGCAATGATCCTGGAAAGAAGCCTTATCTGACTCAAGTTGGATAAATTTTAAGTCCAGTTGATTTCTGCTCAATCTGTTTTATACTCTCCCTCGGGAACACCAAGAACAACCCCTGAACAAGGCCTTGTACCTTCCTATTCTGGAAGAGTAGAAATAATGATCTACGTATCATCTTTCTTCTTTCTGTCTATGTAACCGCTTGCTCTTACGATCTCCTTCAAAGTTCTGCTTCCCAGAGTAATCCTTTCTACCGCTCCTCTCTATCCGGAGCATTACAGATCTTAAAATACCTGGCACACTGGGACTGTAAAAATGGCCCAGCAGTTAAGAGAACTTCCTGCAGAGGTCCTGGATTTGGTTCTCAGCATCCATTTGGCAGCTCCCTACCATCTGAAATTCCAATTCCAGGTGCCTTCTTCTGCCTCTATGGCCACTGCATACATGTGGTACACAAACATATACATACAAGCAAATTAAAGAGATACACATGTATGTATGTGTGTATGTACATATGTATATATGTATGTGTATGCATGTGTATGTATGTGTATATATATATGTATGTAGCTATGTATGTACATATATATGTATGTATGTGTGTATGTATGTATGTATATTTGTATGTATGTATAGTGGGTTCCTACTCACATTTCTTCTTTTTCTCTTCTTACTCAGTCCAAAACCACAGTCCACAGGATGGACCATTTTCCCTCCAGAATCTATTCTGGAATGTCCTCAGGCATACCCTAACATACACCTTATTAATGGCCTAGGTATTTTTTACTCAGTCAAATTGATAATCAAAAATAATCATCATAAGCCTGTTATAGATTCTGCTTCAAAACATTGGTTTTGAGTGTAGAAATGCCATTATATCGCCATTTGATGCTTTTCTTAACTTAATGAGCTTAGCTTACATAGAAGCACACACGCATGCGCACACATACATACACACATACACACACACACACACATTATATAATATATATATTACATACAGGCAAATTACCCATATATATTACATATACAATAATTTATATTATATATTACATATACTATATGTAATTACATATATTGTATACTATATGTATTACATATAGTATATGTAATATATAATATATACTACATACAGGCAAATTGCCCATATATATTACATATATAATATGTAATTTATAGTATATATTACATATATTGTACATATGTAATATATACTACATGCAGGCAAATCACCCATATATATTACACATACAATGGATAATGTATAGGATATTACATATATTAAATAGTATATAATATATCATATATAGTATATATATAGTATATAGTATATAGCATATAGTATATAGTATATATACTGCATACAGGCAAATCACCCACATATATCTTTAAAAGAGAAGATGACTAGCACACGAAGCTGGCATTTACTCACACAGCAATCCTATAGTGTCTACAAAGTGTATTCCTTTCTCAAAGCACTTTCCTTCTAGTGCATGAAAATGGGTACCACATTTTCTATTAGCCCTTATTTCCTCCAGAATGTGGTCCTAAGTCAACATACAGGTAGAGTTATCTCCAGATTCTCCCTGTTTGTCACCTCTTCTGCTAATTGGCAGAAAAGCTTGAGGACATTTGTGCTATATGTTTAACCCTTCCACTCTAGGTCCAAACACTGATAGTTCCTAGTGCCAGGGAAGGGAAGGTGAGTTAGCTCTTTTGATGATGATTATGATTTACACCTTTAGGAAGAATTCTATTTTCTCCTAACTCACTGCCTTGTGGGTGGAGTGTTTTGAGGAAGTTGAATTACTGGGAAATTAGCCTTTTTATATGCATCCTACTTGTGAGGGGGGAAGAAAAGAATAGTGGCAGTTCAAATTCCCATCGTTTAACTAGAGAAAAATCGCAGGGTGGGTAAAATCTGCATACTCACAATGGGAAAGAAATAGTTTGTCAAGAAGTAAACAGGGCTGAGGAATAGCATCTACAGAGGTGCGTTAATCTACAAAATGAAGTGGAGAATTAGTGCAATCAAGCTTGCTTTATCTACTCCCCCACCCTTTCCCCTCTCTCCTCATTTCAAAGAAAAGTACTGTATGAATAATTGAAGCAGAGGGGAAATTTTTTTTCCTTGAATAATTCACGAAATTGCCTCAATTTTCCTATTTGTTCTTTACTGCATTTACTCGGGTAGACTTAGGCCACATCTACATAATGAGGCCTCTCTTCCCATATGCGATCAACAAGGTATCTCTTTTCTTTGGTCTTAATTTTTCAATTGATTGTGTGATGCTTGACTGTATCAACCATATATTGATCTGATTTCTTAAGAGGAAAAAAAAAAAAAAGCTAGACTAAACCCTCCTGATTTTATCTGATCCTTCGCCTTCCTCTCTGGTTCTTGCCACTCATGTCAGGTGACTCAGGTTTACAAAATTCTTTCCAACTATACAATTACAAGGTTGGCCTATTCATTCATACACTAGCAGGATGTTCATTTAATTCTGGTGAAAATGGATAGAAAATGGTAGGAGCGTACTAACAAGCATCTTTTAAAATGCCATAGTGCTGGGCATGGTGGTACATCATGCTTGTTAGCTAAACATGCTGGAAGATAGAGGGAGAAGATTTCAAATTCAAGGTTAGCCTGAACTGATAAGAAGATAGTGTCTCAAAAAAAGAAATCAAGTCAACAAGCCTAGACCCTCACCAACCAAAAAGCAAGCACAGGCTGGACCTAGGCCTCCGGAACATATATAGCAGATGAGCAACTTGGTCTTCATGTGGGTCCCCAACAACTAGAGCAGGGGTTGTCTCTGAGCCTGTTGCCTACCTGCCTGTCTGTGGATCCTGTACCCCTATGAACAGCCTTGTCTGGCCTCAGTGGGAGAGGATGTGCCTAGTACTGCAGCAACTTCAGGGGGAATGTGAATAAGGGGATGGGGTATGGGAGGAGCATAGGGGGTTTACACCCAGAGGGGGGCGTCCCCTTCTAAGGGGAATGGGCAGAGGACTTGCATGAGGGGGTACTGGGAGGAAAAGAAGGGCTAGTATTGCATTGTAATATAATAAATAAGTTTAATAAAAAAGATTAAAAATCAGTAGAAGATAGATTAGCATAACCTTATATTCTGTCTCATTGCTAAAGCCAAATACCTGACAAGAAGCAACTTAAGGGAGCAAAGAGTCTCATTGCTCTCAGTTTAAAGGTTCAGTTCATTATGGGGAAGAAGGCAGGTCCTTGGGAATGGCTTGTGACCATGGTAACAGGAACATGAGTTGCTTGCTCACATCTCAGCAAGCCAAGAACCAGAAAAGGGGTGAGGGTGACATTCTGCGAGCTTCTTTCTTTTTCTCTTCTTACTCAGTCCAAAACCACAGCCCATAGGATGGACCAGTTCCCTCCAGAATCTACTCTGGAATGTCATAATCCTAACATATACCTTAAGAATGCCGTAGGTGGTTTTTTTTTAAGCAATCAAGTTAATGATCAAAAGCAATCATCACAAATCTGTTATAGATTCTGTTTCAGAACTTTGGTTTTGAGTGTAGAAATTTCTTTACTTACAATGTTTTTCTTAATCTAGTGAGTTTAGCTTGCATAGACGTACCAATAACTTTTTATAAAGCCAAGTCTCACAAACATAGTTTCCTGTTTAGGTTGCATGAGATCATTTCTTGTTAACTCAAAATACTTCAAATTCCTGATGTGTTTACACTTCCACCTATCTTTGGACTCTAACTACGTGGAAGGTAGTCATGGGAAGGTTTCTGTCTCACAGTTGATGAGCAAGTCTTCCTCTGGCATTAAACATTCACAATCAGTCGCTACATTGTTGCTTGGACCAGCACTTCCTCTGAACAGCACAGTTGTAGCTCCTGACTGAGCGGAAACATTTCCTGCCCTACACTAAGAGTGTCCCTTCCCTTGCTGTTAAGTACTGGATCCCTGGATAGAAACTGCAATCATGGCTGGCCCAGCAGGAGATGCTCTATAAAAATGGAAATCGTTCGCACAATGTGGGGGTTCACTCTGAGACAGTCCATTCACCACCACAGTTCACATCTGTGGGGTCCTCCTCACTATTATTGGCTGTTAATTTCTAAATTGAATATCTTTTCCGTTTCCTCCTGTCTCATTCTCTTTCTTCCCCTCCCCCTTTCAGTTCTTATATCTTTATCACTATCCTTGCTCTACTATTTCCCTTTAATTTTCTTCTTGTGAAAATACTTCCTAGGGGGCTGCGGGGGAGGGCTGGCAAGATGGCTCAGAGCTTAAGTGTATGTATTATTCTTGGAGAGGACCTGAATTCAGTTCCCAACACCTATGGTGGGCGACTCACAACAGCCTGTAACTCCAGATCCAGGGGATCCAACACCCTCATATGGTCTTCACAAACTACACATAGACCTACACATATACATATAACTTAAAAAATAAATGAACCTTTAAAAAAAATAAAATATCCTTCTCTCTGACTCAATATGAGCCTCTTGTTCCACCCTCAATTCCAAAAGCTTCAGATCTACCCAGGAATGTCCCTCCTTTAAACCATGCATATCTAGATGGATTAGGGAAGAGCAGTCCCAATTCCTGCCCCTCCCCCTACAACTCCACTCCTCCACCCCCATTCAGTTCTCTGAGGAACTGGTCTCTATCTAGCTGTCAGGACTCCAGAGTCAGCTGACTGGCTTAGGAACCTCACCTGGGAGACTGTCAGTTACCAGTTAGCTTTTTTCATCACTGTAACAAGACACCTGAGGAGACACAACCTAAGAGGCCTAAGGTTGCTTGGCCCTGCGCACTTGAACAGAGCATAATGGTACTGGGAACATGCAGTAGAGAACAGCTGCTCCATCACAGCAGGCAGGAGGCAAAGAGCAGGATGCCAGTAACTGGTCGGCTTCTCTTGTTCTTCCCTGCTTGGTAAATCCGCTCTGAAAACTCCATCCCAGACACACCCAAAGGTGTCCCTCACCAGTCCTCTACGGGACGTTAGGTCCAGGTAACTGCTAACTATCACAGCCAGCTGGCAAGCTGCCTCAACTCCCAGGCCCAGTTTCTGTCCCTGTTAAGTTGGGGTGATAGGAATGCCCCCACTTGGAAAGATGAGGTCAAGCAGTAAGCTAGAAGCCCTGCTGTGTGGTCCTGAGGAATGTGTAACCACTCTTAACCACTCGAGTTTGGGGACCAACCTTTACAAGCCCATCAGTGAACCAGACAGAGCATTCCAGTGACATCATCCTACAGCAAACCTGGGGATGTGCCTCTGATGTGAGAACCATGAAACTCTTGGTGCGTGGGGTAGGGGGACAAATAAATGTATAAACATCTCCATATAAACATATGTAAGCCTAGGTATAGAGGCCAGAGATCAAGATGAATGTTCACCTTCCTCAATTGCTTTCCTTATTGTTTTGAGACAGAGTCTCTCAAAAAGCCCAGAGCTTACCAATTCTGCAAGATGAATGGCCAGAAAGCCCTAGGGACCTTCTACTCTCTTCTACATCAAGACTATAAGGCCCCTTCACTAGCCCCAGCTTATTATATGAGTATTAGAGATATGAAATCTGTATTCTGGGTCTCATCCTTGCACAATAAGCGTTATCCTGAGTGAGCCATCTCACCAGATCCTCCATTGAAAATCTCAATGGTGAACGTAACCACAATCATTGGTGGAGAGTCTGGTAAGCCTTTTGGCTTCAATTTCTGCATCCCAGGGGCTATCCCAACTCCTAAGCAGTTTCCTCTACCTGTTTCAGATATGTAGAAACTAGATTTGAGATGCGATGAGGATGGAATTAGCAGTCTTTGTCTTTACCAGCAGAAATATCACTCATATTAGGAATACCAGGAAGACATCCAAAGTCTCTGGGTCTACAGAGCAAAGAGAATACGCATGTAATAAGTGTACAGCCAGACAATGCTGCTAGCCTCTGCTTCCCTATTGCAATACCCAAATTCTGATTTATGGCCCCTGACACTGGATCCCCAAAGACTCATCAGGACACAGGTTACAGACTCTGGCTACAGGCTAATGCAGACATTTTCAACATCACTCACAGTTGAATGTCTTTGAAAGTTTAACCTCTGGTCTACAATGGCCTGGTGTAAATGGGTAATCAGACGTGCAGGTATTAATTAAACTCATGGTTCTATTTATTGTAGGACTCTGGGGATTGAGCAGACAGCAAATAGCAATAAGTACTTCTGAATGTTCTCTTTGGTTTAATTACTGTTCCATAGTTAGTCCATCAAATTGATATACAATCAACAAGGCTGTACTTACTCCATAGCACTCATTTAGAGTGAGAATGCTTCAGGTCTGCCAACAGCTCTCTCTTATATTAGAGACTCAGGACAGGACAGAACTGTGGAGGTCTTGTCCAGCCCACACACAGCAGTTTGTCAGAAGTGTCTGTACCCCCCAGGATCTATTTAGACACAACCTTGATTGACAGTAGATAGTTCTCCTCACTAACCATGCCATCAGATTCAGCCTCTGGAGGCAGGACCAAAAGGAAAGCAGAATTGTCAAGCGTACCTGGCTTATAGGGCTTCATAGATGACCACTACCGATAACTAAAAGTACAGATTCCTGAAATCTAAAGGGACTTGGGAGGTTATCTAATTTAATGGCCTCATTTTACACAAGATGAAATTGAGACCAGAGAAGCATAGTGTTTGGACTAGGGTCACACAATGTCTGAGTAAGAGAGTTTGGGCAGACTCGAGAGCTTTTCAAGTTAGCTTAATTAAAGGATGATTTATTAGGAGAGTAGACTCTCTAGGGATCTAGCCAGGGTATTTCATAAAGTTGAAAGTTATCAGAATCCCATCTCTGCTGCTGCTCCTACATATCTGTTTCCCTCTTATATCTGGAAATGATTTAAATGTTATGCCTCTTGACTTCAGCTGTCATATGGCTCTCTAGTTGCCATCATACCAAAAGCTGATCACATCTTCAATGCCCAACAACTTCCATGTGCCTTCCAATTTTAAAATTATGGGCTTCAATGGCTCATCTCAAAGCTAGATTTCAAGCATGAAGACACAAACAGCTAGGAGCATAGACTGACCACCTATTCCCACCTTCTGCATGCCCTAGTATCGTGGGGTTACAGCAGTAATATCAAGATTTTCCCTTCCCATCTGCTATCTTCTACCATCTCTCAGTGGTAGTCCAAGGATCACTATTCAGTTGGCAGAGGTCAGAATTCAGGGCTGGAATTACTTAAGTGGTAGAATATAATGTGGTCATAGAACAAGCACATTAAAAAACAGGATAAAAAACATAGTAATAAATTCCTTGGTGTCTCATCCACATTCATACATACTAAGAGGAAGGGAGGGAGAGAGAAAAGAAAGGGAAAGAGAGGGGGACAGAGAGAGAAGAAGGGAGGGAGAGAGAGATGGGGAGGGAAGGAGGGGAGGGGAGGGGAGGGAAGGGGGAGGAAAGGAAGGAGAGAGAATTCAAGATGAACAAGAGTAAGTGGAGCTCAGTGCCACATTTCCTCGTGTGCACTCCCACGGAAGCAGTGTGCCTCTGTCGTATGGAGGTCCCTCGCTAGGTAGAGCCATCCAAGTCATGAGCAGAATGCCCTAAGATTGCCTGCTTCCAGGCGATCCAGTAATAATATGCATACTTCACCCTCTAGTAACTGAACTGCATCAGCCAGAGATGAGTGTTGAGGAAAGAGCTGACCACGCGCACCATCTGAGGCACAGAGGTCACGTCCCTCTGCCTCATCCCCCATGCCCTTATACATAGTGACTGAGGCACGAGTTCATTCATATTGCTCTCCCCTTGCTGCCTCTTTTCATTCTCCCTACTTGAGCTGAAACAGAACCTGAGCAGATAGTAATGAGAAAACACATAATATAAACATCAAGAATTCAAAATCTTGAGTTTGTGCTCATTATGTCTGTGGGAAATGGGCTCAGCTGGGGGTTAAAGGAAGCAAGCTCCAATCCTCTGTGGGGGACAACCCATGGGACAAAGTGGAGTGTCACTTCTGCCACAAGTGTACAGGATGCAATAGGTGCTGTCTTGATCTCTTTACATGGATACCCAATCATGCTTTCAGGGGACTAAGTCATTCGAGAAGTTTCCATTTATCTCCAGAGCCAGGCCACAGGGGATGACTGCTGTGTGAGTAAGTGGGGCTACATCAGCAAACTGATTCTGGGCTCGTCCCTCTGGGTCAGTTGGCTTGTATGGGCCATTCATTTTGTATGAACTCGATCCTCAATAGAATACAGGGAATTGGGACCACAGAGGTGAGCCTTGACTTTCTCCAGTCTTAGGGCTCCTTTGAAGAGGCCAGTGTGCTCTAGGGGCACTTTTCCAAGAGAAGTGCACTGTCAAGTTAACTTTTTGTGAGGAGACATGAGAGTCAATGTTGACTATGTCTAGTCACCCCAGACAGAGCTCCAAGGTCACACCAAAGTCCAACAAAGTCCAAGTGGGTAAGCCAGTGAGTTTACATGACTTCATCACAGAAGCCAGATGAGAGGTCATATACAGCAATACAGATGACATCACAGCAGCTGAATTGCTTAAAAGTCTCAGGCTGGTATGAGTGACCACCTCCCAAAGCTACATAAGCACCTCTGCCTGTCAGTTCATCTCCTATCCTCTCTACACTCTAGTCAAGCACCTCCCAAGATGAGGGTGGAAGTAGGGTACCAAGGGGCCTGAGGGAGAGAAGGCATGTCATCCCAGGTCAAGGTCTAACAGCTTCCTCCACCCCTTTTTCTATGACAGAGTGTGGGTATGACTGATCAGATGAGCCAAGTCACATGTGGGTCAAGCCAAGTTGCTGCCGTCCTCATAAAGATAATGGTGGCCATGCTAATGCTAGGAAGACAGCAGTCCACAAGTACAGAAGTCAGGTACATCATTAAGAGACTTAGTTCATCACTTAAAGTCTACCCTTGAACCTGATCCTGGTTCATAAGCCCCAAGTGATTCTGGAACTAAAATAGCTAAGGCATTTCAAGTGTGGAATGTAATAAGGCAGGGGTGATAGAAATACCAATTATCTCCAAATCCACCTACCGTAGGAGAGAATTCTAGTCATTTGGTGTACATGAAAGAGCAACTCCATCTTTCCAATTACAGGTGAAGAGATGATGACCAGAGAGATTGATGCAGCTGTCCATGGGCAGAGAGTCTAGGACTGGGATTACAACCTATGTCCTCCGGCTTCAACCAGGAGTCAGTTGGTGCCCAAACTGAACTTCACACTGTGATACTAACTCCTTCTTCAGGAGCCCTCTCCTCCCCAGATGTTTACTACTGAAATCTCCTGACTTAGGAGGTGATGAGACTTAGTGCTGAGGAGCCCTGCAATACTGTAAGAGAGAGTAGACTCCTCCTCATGATACATTGGGTGCTGTACCGGCAAGCACCAGTAGTCAGTAAGCAATGGCTGAAGCTAGCATGCAGCAGAAAAGAAACACTGTTCAGGACCAGGTGTGGCTTCATCTCAAAAGTCCCACAACTCTTTCTTGTGGGACTCTCGTAATGGTGTCAGCAGAATGCCAGCAATGCCAGCCAGTGCAGGCACAGGGAAATGCACAACCTCTCATTCGGGAGCTCTCTAGCTTTCAAAACTAGCAGAACCCATTGATGGCCTGCCTCCCCTGAAGCCTGAGGCTTTTTGATGAGAATACTACAGAGATATGTAACTTCACACCGTGAAGAACCATACCATAGAAGAATGCTTGGAGCATTTTTCTCAAATTTGTATAAAATCCAGATTTTTTTCATCTCTTTTCATCAGGCTGGTTGAGTGGCAAGTGTCTGGGTGGGTGACACGTAGATCATACAGTAGAGCTGCAGATGAAAAGGGTTTAAATCTGCCAGAATCCTGAACTCAGAACAGCCCTGGCAAGGAGTGGGAGGAAGGAGAGCCCCGCTAACCTCTATCTGTGCAGAACATTCATCTGAGGCAAAGCCCCAGGGAGGCGTCTCCATGGTTCCCTTCTTTGCACTTCCTACAGCCAAGAGGCAGACCTGAACAGTGCCAAAGGCCTGTGGCCTCCTGAGCTCCCCATTTGTCCCCTACAATGTCCTTAGCCTTTCTCAGCCTCCCCAGACTGTGACAACCTCTCCGTTGTCTCTTCTACCTGCCACACTAGAAGGAGAAGGACATATGGCCAGAAATTCAGAGTCTGCAAACATGGGAACCACAGGCACGATGGAAAATTTGAGAACAAAACACATACATACACACATATATGCAAACATACATGTACACAGGTACACATATAGACAAATACATACAGACACACATGCATTCATACATATACAAAGATGCACATATACACATATAGACACACATACACACAAATACACACACATGCACACACAAATGTATACACACAAACACCTAGACACAAACAAAAAACAGACACACAGGCCGGGCAGTGGTGGCACACACCTTTAATCCCAGCACTTGGGAGGCAGAGGCAGGTGGATTTCTGAGTTCGAGACCAGTCTGGTCTACAGAGTGAGTTCCAGGACAGCCAGGGCTATACAGAGAAACCCTGTCTCGAAAAATCAAAAAAAAAACAAAAACAAAAACAAAAAAACAGACACACAGAGACAGACACATAGATACAACACACATACACACACAAACACACCTACATATACAGAGACACACACACAGACATAAACATACACAAACAGATACATACAAGCACACACAGACATGCAAACACAGACACAAAACCACACATAAACTCATGCACACACACAGTCATACAAACTCATACACACATAAAACACACAAACACACAGATACACACACACACAGAGCCATACAAACACAGACTTACAAATGCATACACAGACAGACGTAACAAGCACATATACACACACATAAAAACACACAAATCATAACACACACACACAGCCATACAAACACAGACTTACAAATGCACACACAGACATAACAAGCACATATAACACACACAAACACACAGATATACAAACACACACACACACACACACACACTCAATCTGGGCTTTGAAGTAGATATTCATGATGCAGCTTTCAAGCCTTCTGAAAAGTCCAAGCTCAGCCTGACCTACTTAGGAAGCATTCTTGCCCGCGTCTCTGGCAGAGGCGCTGTATATTTAGCACAAGGGAATGACGTACCCCAATACCCACTCTGTGTTTAGAGAGCACAGCAGTTTTTGCCTTTTCTCATCCACCCTCCCCAACTGTCTCCATGAGAGTGGATATGTAAGTTAAACGTTTCTAAAAACCCATGAGTTCCAGGAATTCTGCAGCAATGCATCCCCACGCTCACTGAACGCGTGGGCTAAAATGGCTTAAAAGGAAAGGACCAGACACCACGGCTGATCCATGTTTGCTCTCTCCTCTCAGCTGGCAAACCAGCCGCCTGGCTCGGCTGTTGTTAATGCACAGCGGAGATTTACCGAGGCTCCAACATGCAAACGACATAAATTTAAACCAGGAAAGGCTGGGTGTGCAAAGGGAAGGGCAGAGCCGATGCTATTATCTCGCTGACTCAAGCCAAAATAGACATTAGTTTCAATTACCTGCGTTTTCAGGAGGAAGCCTTTTTAACCTTCATTATCAGGATAATTACCTCAACTCTCACCTTTTGTCCATGCAGTCAAAAGCTGAAAAGTTTTACTCCTTTGTAACAGTCACCTCAAACTTTTTCAGACATGGTGGTCATGGAGATAAGACACACTACATGCTGGTAAAGAGAGAGCGAGCTGCAATATGTGGCCTGCCTCACAGGCATCCCCCACAGAAAAGTGTGCAGACTGTCTAAGATTCAAATCCTTGGATTGTGTTGAAAACAGTAAGAGCCAACTTCAGGGGCCCAGGACCACTGCTTCCATGTGACTGTGCCAGCTTTACCCAAGGTCTACTGTGTAAGTCTGCTGAGCAAGTGTTTTGTTTGATGAGTTTTTAACCTTAACTATTTTCACTGACTAGAGAGAAGACGTTAAAGGATGGGATAATAGTGACATCAGGTCTTCAGTGTTAAACATGAAGTCTGCATGTGTTAGACATGGAGCTTGTGTGTGTTAGACGTGAGGTCTGTGTGTGTTAGACATGGGTCTGCATGTGTTAGGCATGGGATCTTTGTGTTAGCATAGATTGCATGTGTTAGTATAGGTCTGTATGTACAAAAGGTCTGCATGTTTAGATGTAGGACTGAATGTGTAGTCATGTGTCTGCATGTTTAGACATGGGGTCTCATATAGTATGGGTCCATGTATGATGTGGGTCTGCATGTGTCATGTACTCTGCATTGTTCGTCATGTAGTCTGCATGTATTAGATGTGGGGTCTGAATGTGTTGGTCATATGGTCTTTATGTGTTAGTCATGTAGTCTGCATGTGTTAGTCACAGAGTGTGTATGTGTTAGATATGGAGTCTACATGTGTTAGTCATGGGGTCTGCACATGTTAGTCACAAGCCTGTGTGTGTTATGTCCTTTTCTCTCTCAGAGCTTGTGGCACGTGTGTATTTAAGTGAGCATTGTGATTCCATCACCCCTGCCCTCAGCTTTCTGCTAATCAAGATGAGGGAAGGTCCCATGTTCCCTAGAGCTTGCTCTGCCCTGACCGTAAGCCATCCTCACTCATCTCAGGAAAAGCAAAGGCCCCTTTCTAGGGAGTACTGGTGACCCCGAGCTGAGTGGATAGCCCCTATCCATCTTGCACAGCCCAGCACTGACAGGTAAAACACCCATGTGATGGTGTGGAGACAGCTTAGCCAGTATAAGTTTGCTACATAAGCATAATATGTCCTGGGTTCGATCCCCAGAACCCTCATAAAAGAACACCAAATATGGTGATGCACAGATATGTAGTTCTGGTGCTAGAGGGACAGATTCAGGAGGGCCACCATGGCTCGCTTACCAGTTAGCCAAGCCTACTTGGTGAGCATCAGGTCAACGAGAGGCCCTGTATACAAATGAAAAATTACTGCCGGGCAGTGGTGGCGCATGCCTTTAATCCCAGCACTTGGGAGGCAGAGGCAGGCGGATTTCTGAGTTCGAGGCCAGCCTGGTCTACAGAGTGAGTTCCAGGACAGCCTGGGCTACACAGAGAAACCCTGTCTCGAAAAACCAAAAAAAAAAAAAAAAAGAAAAATTACACAGAACCTGAGGAACAACTAAGGTTGCAATTCAGCTTCCACATGTACATGTGTACTGACATGCACATACATGTACACACACATATACATATACACTCATGTAAAAAATAAATAGACTCTTTCTCCGGCTGCCACTTGGCACCCTGATCTTGGATTTCCCATCCACAAGACTGAAAGAAATCCATTTCTGTATGGAAGCTACCCAGCTTGTGGCATCTCTTATGGTGGCCCTGGAGGTTACAGAAAATCTCCACTCTTGCCCACCTGCCCCTTCTGAACCCCCACACGCCTTCTCCATGTTAGTAACAGCCCCCACACTAAACCCCATATCTGGGCTCATTTCCTTCCTGAAGTCTTCAGACTTGCAGTGACAGAGCAGGGAGCTAATATGTGCTTGCTGTGCGGAGCCGATTCTTGTTAAGACCCAGAGCCCTACAGTTAAACAACCACCATGGGCGGCCTTTGCAGGTGCCTGGAATCCTCCTGCTAATTCGATGGCACTGGGGTTGGAGAGGGGAGTAAATGAAATACAACTCTGTCGGCTTCTGCTCCATTGAGCAGAAGAAAGGGAAGAAAAATCAATGTTTGTCAAATGTAGAAGGATAAAATCAATAATGAAAGAAATTTTATTTTCAACCTTCTGAGGGAGTATTACAAAGAAGAAAGAGTGAAAATTATTATTATTTATTGATGTATATAGCACCTTCTGAAAGCCTCAAAGTGTTTTATAGGATTACAAACTGCCTTCATCCTTCCCTGGTACAGATGGCTTGGTCCTGCTCTTCCACCGCCCTTGCTGGAAGCAGCAAATGCACATATACTTTCCAGAGCAACAGGATGTGACTTCCGGAGGATGGATATTTAAAGCCAGAGTTTGCTTGTTTGTTTGTTGTTTGTTTGTAACAGAAAGGAGTCACTGATACTGGACAAGGACAGCATACCCGCATCTTGTGGAAAGTTCCCAAGGAGGGTGGCCTCAAAATCCATGTTATTTGGCTAAATGAAAAGCACCGTGTATCTCTCCATTCCTCTCCAGGTGCCTTGGTTAGAACAAGCAGTGCAGCTGAGGAGGAGCAGCCACCTGCTGCCAACATCTTAATGCAGTTCCTGGCACAGAGTTTTGATAGATGACTTCAAAGCCAGGGGTATAAGCGGCTGAACAAAACTTTCCAGGGGACGAATGTCGGAGGTGTGTGAGGCAGGCAGCAGCTTGAGCCGAGGAGAGCTGCGGCTGTCTGAGAATCAGTATGGGAAATTGTCAAAAATGAGATCCTGTGAGGGCGGAGTGAGACAAAGCTTTCTGCTTCCACTCATCTGTTTCTTTCTCATTTGAACTTTATAATAATCTTCAAGAGGAAGAGTATGAGAAATGCTCACCCAATGTACACAGGCTCGTTAAATGCACATGACCAGCCCCAAACCACCTAGCTTTATTTCTTCGAGAAGGGCTAAGGATAAATCCTAGCCTGTTAGAGTCAGAGGGAAGAGAGGGGATAAAGTTTGGGCCTTTCTGTCCCTAGCCCCCCCCCCAAAAAAAATGCCTTTACACATCCCTGAGAGGGAGGTGGAGTCATTACTTTGATACTGCTGGAATGAAATTTGACAAATGACACGGCTTTATCTTGGCTCCTGGTTTCAGGGAGTTTTAACTCATCATAGAGGGAAAAGGTCTGGCGATCCTCTCAGCCCATGATGACAGCAGAATGTGGCAGAGGCTGCTCACATCATGGCAGGCCAACAAGCAGAAAATACAGCAAGAACCAGAGAGGGGCATAACCCTTCAAACCTCCCCAAGTGAACTGCCCCGCCCCCGCCGCCCCCGCCCCCCCGCCCCCGCCCCCCGCCCCGCGCCCCGCCCCACCGTCCGCCACCAGTAGGGGAAGGAATTATTCAAAACATGAGCCTGTAAGGGACATTTAGGAGGCAAACCACAGCAAAGGACAAATCTAAAGATGAATTTATTGCTTCACAGAAATTGTATCTACTCGTTCCATTATTATTCCATCTCTTAATTATTAAATATGAAAATCTACCTCCGTATTAACATCCACCACCTTCTCCTTCTTGTCATGCAGAACCATGGATCTGTTTCATCGCCATGAGAGGATGTAGGATGGGAAGTCCATCAGGCATCCACCACTGGCTACTCTTCAAACAGCCATCTCCAGTTCCCTCAAGAACTGGCTCTGTGTCATGGGCTAGTGAGATGCATCAGTTGATAAAGTGCTTGCCCCATGTCGCAAAGACATGAGTTCTATCCCAAGAACTCATGCATTAAAAAACAAAACAAAAAAACAAAAACAAAAACAAAAACAGAACATAGTAGTAATCACAGAAAAAAAAAAATTGGTAGCACTAAGTGGGTGGAGTCCCACAGTTCACTGGCCAGCCAGTCTAGCCTACTTAGCAAACTTCAGGTCAATAAGAGACCCTGCCTGATAAACACAAGGTAGATGACTCTTGAAGAACACCAAGTTTGTCCCTGGCTTCTACATGCAGAGAGAGAGAAGAGAGAGAAGAGAGAAGAGAGAGAGAGAGAGAGAGAGGAAAGAAGAGAGGAGGAGGAGGAGGAGGAGGAGGAGGAGAGGAGGAGGAGGAGGAGGAGGAGGAGGAGGAGGAGGAGGAGAGGGAGAGGAAGAGGGAGGAGGAGGAGGAAGGGGAGAGGGGTGAGAGGGAGAATTGGTATTGTATTGTGGTTTCCAGATATTAAATAGTTCCAATTTGTCTCTATTTCATATTAAAATACCATGCTAAGACTCATTAAAATTTTCAAATATCACCTGGCATCATGGTAGTAAGATCATTCCCTCCAGCTTTCCAGACATCTCTAGACTTGCTAGTCACACATGAGGTCTTTTTCCACCACTGATCCCCTTTCTGTACCCTGCTGTCAGCTATAAACACCAGGGCCAAGATTTAAAATCCTCTCTTCTCATTCATGACCTATTTTGCTTGAGATTTTGTGAGTCCTGATCCTGTCTCTCGTGTCATCTGCACATTTCTTTTTTATCCTGCGTCAGATTTGTGGGCCACACCTTCTTCATCTTTATTCAATCCATGAATGAACCGACTCGGTCAAACAGAGCCTGGAGCAGAGCCCCAATAGGTACTGATGGCTCCCTGGGGTGCTTGGCATTTGTGTGTGAGTCTACGCTGATTCTGAATTTACCAGCTGTTGTTTGTTCTCTTCCCTTCAGCCAGCACAGTTCTAGCATCCACTACAGGTAATAGCTACTTGAAAGAACTCAAGTAAATGATCCCCAAACCTAAGAGTTTGCTGCCTTTTCTGATTGTTGTACATGACTCTGCAGACTGGGTCTCGCTATGTCTCTGCTACAAAAGATACAGGTGTTAAAGGTTTGTACCCCAAAGCGTAG
The DNA here is from genome assembly GCA_021653895.1 of Mastomys natalensis. Taxonomy (NCBI): domain Eukaryota; kingdom Metazoa; phylum Chordata; class Mammalia; order Rodentia; family Muridae; genus Mastomys; species Mastomys natalensis. Next base: position 606,286 of record JAJTUV010000171.1, on the reverse strand, counting down.
CTAAAGTAGAACCTTTAAGACATTAGGGCTCTAGTGAGCTCTTTACGTCACTGGAGGACACCTTCACCTTCACTCTCTCATTTCCCAGCCATCGGGTGAGGATTCACAGTACTATGCTCTTACTATGATGAACTGACCTGTGGCAAGCCCAGATCAACAGGACACATCAATCGTAGGCTGAAACTTCCAAAACCGTGAGCCATCTTTTTCAATTGATCATCTCTGGTATTTTGTTACAATGGTGGAACTCTGACTAACCCAGGGCCCCTGGATCTGCTACTTCAGCTTCCCCTAAAGCCTTACACTTTTTCCTCAGAGTGTGGAGCATGCTGTCTGTCCATCCCAGTGATACAATTTACCCTGTGTATGCTTCGACTTCAATTTGGAAATCCTCCTCAAAGCCAAGTGGCTTTGGTGTCCCTAGTCCATAAGACAATGACATCATCTCCTACTGCTTCCTTCTGTCTACACTAATCATAAGAGGGTTTGGGCATAGCTTAGTGGTTAAGAGTTTACCATGCAAGAATGAGGACTGGTATTCAGATCCCCAGAAGTCACATAAATGCCAGGTCAGCTTAGAAGTCACCTGTAATTCTAGCCTTCAGAGGTTGAGATCCAGGACCCTCAGAATAAGCTGCCTGTGGAGACCCTCAATATCAGTGAGTTCTAGGTTCAACTGGCCTCATGTGTCAGGTGGACAACTCCTCGATACCAACCACACCTGTATACTTACACACTTACATTCACACACATGTGCCCATGGGCATATGAACATAAGAGAAAATGGAGGGAAAGGTATAAGAAATTTTGTTAGATTAGATCCAGATATAGAACAGCATTCTTTTGCCTATTGTCAACCTTATTACTAATATAGTCACTTCTCTGTGGGTTGCTAGATTATAGTAGGATGTAGGTCCTGCCCTGCCCAGCTTTGCAGCTGCCTTGTCACGGGATGCCCATGCACTGCCAACAAGGTGCTCAGGAGAGGCAGAACACAGTCTGCAATGGTGGTCCACAGTCTGTGTTTTCTCAGTGGGCAACAGCAGAGTCTGGGATGGAGATGCTATGTTTTCCAGTTTCCTATGTACCTAGATGCAGCTGGGGTACAGCTGGGAATTGGGAATGGGGGTCTGCAGTCCACAGCTTTCCCTCAGGGCACCTACGCACCAGTAGGAAGGGGAAGACTGAGCCCAGACTAAGGCAGAACCCAGTTTGGTTCCGAATGCGTGCTGAGAATACAGAGGGGCCGGAAGAGAGAAGGCCTTCATCCAGGGATTTAGGTGAGGATCTTTACCACGAAGGCCTTCCCCCACACCCCTGTGGTAATGCTTGATGAAGGGTCAGTCCTTGCTTGCCCAAAGCTTGCTCTTTTATTTGATGGCAGCTATGAGTGCATACAACTCAACATCTTGGAGTGAACCAGGGATTAAATACCTTTTGCAGGAATGAATGCCCAGAAAGGGAAACTCATTGGCTGAATACTCAAGCCGATCTAGATACCTCCTTAGCTGGAGGATTCCAGGTTTTTATGCTACATGACTGATTGGCATGGTCCTCTCAGTGGGGTGTCATGGTTATGTAGTTTGCGTGGGGAGCTGGCTCTGTCCTGCCATTCTCAATTCTGAGATTCCCCCAAGTCTGAGCCTGCTCAATCTTTCCAGTTCTTTATCCAGTGACACAGTCCATTTGCCCCACACTGCCTCTTATGCACTAGGCTGCACTGTTTTCAAATAGGAATTGTGTGATTCCCACATCTGACCTCAACTGATCGGTCCTGGTGGCCGACTTCTCTGACAGAAGCCAATCACATTTCCTCTGCAGAAACTAACGCTGGAGCAGAGACCTGAAGAGGCTAACTGCTCCTCACTGGCCAGACCTAAGGTAGAGTTCTTGATCCAGTAAGAAGCAGCCTACTGGGGAATGGAGAAAGTCTAAAGGAAGGACTGGACTATCCAGAGAACATTAAAGCAAGCAGATCCTAGGAATTCGGGAGAGCCTGTCTCTGCTGCCCTGAGATGAGCCGTGTTCTTCCTGGGTCCCAGGAGTCACCAAAAGTCTTTATGAACCGGTAGCCACTTTCACTTGAGCTAGTTTGAGTTGGTTTTCAGACGTTTGCTACCCAATCCTAAATGAAGTAGTGCAAGCATGAGCTCCAGCCCAGAGCCAGCAAGCTCCAGCCTCTCAGGACTTTACCAGAGCAAATGCTCAAACACACTGAATCCTACCCAGGGCTATGGGACCCCAAGACAGGGAAAGATGAAGAAGTGAGTGTAGGGCCATACCAACAGCTAGCCCAAACTGATGACATTAATCCCCTTATCATCACCATTTTGGCTGTTTTATTTTGTTTTGTTTTGTTTGTTTGCTTGTCTGTTATAAAGCAAGTTCTCACTTTGGAATACAGGCTGACCTGGAATGCATTCTGAATTGCCTCACAACCATCCTCCTAACATCAGCCTCCCGAATGCTGGAATCGCCAACATGAGTCACCTGGCCTAACTCCTCTTCTTGTTCTGCTCTTCATTTCAGAATCTATTGTATTCAGAGTCACTCATTGCTTACTGGCCTTCTAGTCACAACAAAGCCCCTGCCAGGCCACAGTCCAACGCTTGGAATCTTCCAGGTAACACAGAGGGAGAGGCTGCTGCGTGTATTGCTGATGCTGTTTGCTAGGCTGAAGAGGTAAGGGGATTTCCAGTCAAACAGCCATGCTAAGCAGAACACAAGCCTGCCTGACCCCTGTTCTCAGCACAAGCAGGGTCCCATGATACTCGCCTGAGCTGGTCCCCTGTTCATTACACTTCTCACTTAAATCGAAACGGCTTCTGAAAAGGAGGGGGAATGAATGGACTCTCCACAGTCCTAAATCAGCCTGATCACAAACACAGACACGGCAGCTAAATATAGACTGACTCCATCCACTCGGGTCAGCACATCGCATCAGGTCTGCTCTTGGAAACTCCATGTTACATGAGAGTCGCTCTCCTCTAGTTCAAGAGGAGAAGATCCTCCCTCCAGGTGAACTTGGCATTGCTAGGTCAGCCCTCTAGGGGCTACAGCAGTTCCTCTGACATTTTCTAGAAGGTATGCCTGACGAGAGAGCTGCAGGGTACTCGTCACGAGAACAAATGTATATTGTAAATTTCTCAGGAGCCTGATCCTTGTTTGGTTTTTTATTTTCCTCTCTAGTCTCTTTAAAGTCCACATCTGCTATGTAATTCTCAGAGATTCCCCAGTACAGAAATGTAAGGCTCCTGCTTAAAAATCATTAAGACTCTCAAGACAATGTCAAGAACGAGCACTACGTCAAGAACTGGACGCCTGTATGATCTGACAAGGTTGCACATCCACACAGATAGCCATGGTTTGAACAGAATAAATGCTTATCAATATTAAATCAGTGATTTAAAACAACCAAGACAAAATAAGAAGCAAACACAAGGAATGAGATTTCCCCAGCTTCAATGCAATCCATTTTTGCCTCATTTGGGATTCTTCTTGGGACCCTTTAAGCAAGTCTCCAGAGGCTGAGGAGATGAGCCCTTGTAACACAAGCATAAGGGTTTCAGTTTCATCCCCAGAACCCATATATAAAAGCCCAGTACAATGTGCTTCTGATCCCAGCACTAGAGGCAAACAGGAGGAACCCTGGAGCAGCCAGCCCAACAGAATCAGGGAACCCCAGGCCAGTGAGAGATGCTATCTCAAAAACAGAGATGAGAGTGACTGAGGAAGACAATTGAGGTTGACCTGTGCCCTACACACACAGGCATACATTGACATAAAGGCATACACACACACTCACACAACACATACAAATAGGCACATATACATAGACAAAAGTATGCAAACACACATGCATACACATAGGCAGGCACACAATCTCTCTCTCTCTCTCTCTCTCTTCTCTTCTCTCTCTCTCTCTCACTCCTCTCCTACACACCACACACACGTTTTCACTGTTGAATTAAGTTTGAGAAATGTGTGTGGCTTTACCAGAGTGCTTTTGCAGACTCCAGAGCTCCGCAGTGCTCACATCTATATGTTCTTAGCAAATCAATTCAGGTATGGATCGAATAGACCCGGCCATCAAGACGGAGCATCCCTGGAAAACCATAATCCGCATGTGGAATTCAAATCTCCTTCCGAGCACGCTGTTCACTGTAAGTAATCTATGAGGTCATAGGTTGCTCTGCCCTTCCTCCATGCTAACCTCCTCTTCCTAGCTTCTCCTCAAGCCATTTCCCCAATTTGTTCCTTCAGATTTTCATTCTTCCCACGTGGCCCCACTCCCTATTATTAGCGTTTCAGATCAAAGTCACTGTCTGAGAGTCCAATCCTTAAAGAAACGGTCAAACACTTGGCTGCTCGCAGTAACCTTGGTCTGCTCTTTAAGAGTAGAGGATGGAAATGCTTAGTAAGCAGGTTTGTTTTTTTTTTTTTTTCCTGAGAAATGAGTGTAAATTGCAGGAAACTGTGTGTAAATTAAAGGAACTGCCTAACCTAATTAGCCACACAGGAAATGTAATGGGTCTGGAAAACAAAAGTGTAATTTATGAGGAAATATCAATTGGAATAATGTAAATAATAGGGTTTTTTTTTTCCTCTGCAGTTTCTAGTTCCTTATGAAGCTGAGGTAATCATTAGGAAAGGAAGTGCTTGTCCACATCTAGGAGGGCCTAAGAATTCTGCTTTAAAGTGTCACACACGCCTTCAGGAAGGAGCCCTAATGAACTGCTAGATTTCTGTAAGACACATATGGGGTTAGCTAAGATGCTCACCCTCCATCCATTGTACCAGTGCCTATAAAATATGGCCGTACTCCTGGCCAGCTCTCTATACTGAACTGTCTGTCAGAGGCTGAATTTCTCATTCACTTTGGCCCATGCTTCCATTTCCCTCTGAAATGGCCAGCTGTTGGCAGCACAGGCTTTAATACCATTTATCTGAGTAGAGATTGCTATTGGTGTTCTATATGCCCTTCCAGGAGCCCATGGAGCCAATGTCCCTGCCGGCTTTACCTTCCATGTCTCTTGAAGCAGTCCGCTTTCTTGACATGAAAAAAATATATGTATATATATTTATTAAGCCCAGTGGTTCATTACCCAAATGGAAACACAGCACAAACTGCTAAGTAATGATTAACTACGAAGCCTTCAACTGAAGCTCAAGCTGATACAGACCTTTCCATTAGTTATTAATATCCTTAAGTGCATATCATTGAGGAACAGTGTGTTCAACACATGTCTACAATCTACAATCCAATCATAGGACTTGGTATTTCCCAGTCTTACAACATTTTGGGAGGCAGTGAGGGATGCTGACTAACAAGTACCAGACCAGTTTTTAATTTAAAACAACCTCAACTTGTAGTTTGTATTTTACTCCAAACATCTTAACTCTTAACTCCAGTCTAAACCAACAGTGGAGTGATGTGGAAACACCTTCAACGTTGGACTTCCTAACTTTCCTGGTCCTGGTATTTAAGCATGAGGGCAAGTTTCACAGACTCAGTGGAGCAGAAAACAGTAAGAATACCACAAGCTATTGTCCGCTTCCTGTTCTCTGCTGTCCATGAGGACAGCAACACTGCTTGCCCCCCTCTCTGAATCTTGCCTCTATCTGGGTGGTCGACAGACATAGATTCTCTCTCTCTCTCTCTCTCTCTTCTCTCTCTCTCTCTCTCTCTTTCTCTCTCTCACTCCTGGGTCTCTCTCACCCTAGTCCTCTGTCCTCCTCTAGGAAAGGAAAAAGGAATGTCACATGCACCCTCTTCCTACTGAACACAGAGCGTCTTCCTACCTTGTCCCTATCCCCACAGAACAGCCCATAGCATCAGGAAAACAACCCTGCCTTCAGATGCTCCCAACTCTATAAACATCTACACAGAGAATTTACACAGAACAGCTGGATTTAAAAAAAAAAAAATGTGCAAAACTAGGTTGTGAGAAAATTTGTTCTTCATTCAACACAAGGTCAAAGGTTGGAGACCCGTTCATCCAGTCCCTCTCATCCTATCTTTGACGTGCATCTTTGACGGTGATGCAGGGCAAAGATTTCTTGGAATTGGTTGTGTTTTAAGGGTATGACATCTATTTCTACCTGAAGAAAGAAACATAATAGCTATTTCCTTATTCTTATTTCTGACCATCATAGATATCCTTCCTTATAATTACGTGGGCTATTGCTATTATGGCTCATTTTCACTATTTACTATTATGGGTATTTAGAGGCTCATAAAAATGTGAGCTTCTTCAATGCTTAAGCAGCACAAGAGATAAATCAGAGGACTGGCTGTGTAGAGCAAACCTAACTGAGAACAGCTGGAGTGCTCTCTTGACTAAATATTTACAAAAGGCATGATTATATCACTGAGTGACATTGTGCGAAGATAACAATTTATCAATCATCTTGCTTAACACCAATCCCCACAGGATGGGCCGCATTCCCACTTACCAATAAGGATCTATTGTATGCTAATTAATTTACTTATTTCACTTTGGTTATTTTAGACACGTTTGCCCTTGTGTTTTATAACAGCTTATATCACACAGAGACCAAACAAATGTTTTATAGGCAGAGAAGGGTGGAGGAGGCACAGCCAAGTATCACTCTTGGCTCACATTTGGTCCTCGGGGCCCAGGGTGAGAAGAACGGATGTTTGAGGCACATCCTGCCTATCTGGTTTGCAGAGACTGCTGCTAATTTCGAAGATATTCTAGGGAAAATAAAAAGACAAAGGCCAACAGCCTTCTGAATTTAAATATAAACGTTTTATATTTAAACTTAAATTTAAAAAAAAAAACATTTTTGCAAAAATTTCTCCCTGGTGGATGAAGCAACCATTTCCCTCCACTCTCTCTAAAGTCCCAGTGACAAATCGAAGTTCAAGTCCACTGAAGTTCCTCACAGAGAACCAATGAGTTCAGTAGCTTCTCTACAGAACATGGGTGAGGGATCACTAACAGGACTGTGGTCCCCCAAAGCAGCCACACTGCAAAGTCTCCACCCACCACAATGTATGGTGGCTTCCTGATAATAGCACAGATGAAGCCCCTTCTCCTCAGCCTTCCCAGCCTATATACTCTACCCCTCCATCAGACTCCAAGGCCTCCTGGAGTTAAGGCAGACTGCAAACAACTGGTTGGGAGAGGTAGTTGGATACTTAAGAGTACACTAACCCTCTCTGGTCCTCCTTCTATGAGGGAGCATCGGCTGTCAACAAGCCCAGCTGTGATAGCTTTGTGCATGCAGGCACAGCTGAACTCCTGCAAATGGCAGTTGTTGGCTCAGAGGATAATACTGAGACAGTTAGAGACAGCTGTGATTTCCCACACCCGAAGTAGCTATGAGGCAAGCCTCACCCAAGCATAGTTCCTGTCCACCATGGCCCTCAGCCTCCTGGGAAACTCCAGAGAACCCAGCTGACCACATAGACTTGACACAGACATAAGACTCTGCAGAGCCAACTGGAAGAGGAATTCTGGGACATTGGCTGTGGCGTTTACACATACAGACCTTCCAGAACCTTGACTTAATACAGAATATGTAGACTGTAAAAGCATGATATGAGAGCAAGATTTGTCACAAATCTGGGTGACAGGGTTTCTCTACAGATCCCCAAATAAAAGCAGTGTGTCACAACTCTGTTGTCCAAACCTGTGTGCTGCTGTCACTTGACAAGGACTAATAGAAGTGCTAGCCTGAGGGCAGAAAGCCGGCATACAAACCAGCAGGAGTTCACTAGCCAGTACTGAGCTGGCTCAGAAGAACTGGGGGTAAAAAAGGGGTTCCCCCTCTATGGCGAGCATAGATAAAAGTCCTGTGATGAGATCCCAAGGGCTAATACCATCTAGCTCCCTTAACTTTCTAACTTGTCCTCTTGCCCCTAAAGTTGAGAAAATTGGAGTCCACATGAAAATTAGTAATAAGACATATGCAAGCCAAATCCCTCACAAAGTGACAACTTACGAAAAAAACCTCCCAGAATTATGTCCCTAGTGAAAGAATGCCAGAACTGTAATGAGCTCTTTCAAACAAGTTGAGAGATATTAAGAAAAATAATATACAAGACATACAGGAATAGCAAAAGTCAGATTTGGAAAAATCTAGAAATAAAGAAACAAACATTTTTTTTTAATTACATGTAAAACTTAATCGCTTTACAAATCAAATTACAAGAAACACATGAATAAACACAATTAAGAAATGCCTTCTGAACATCAAAATATTCTTAATAAGAAAGTATGAAAAAATTTTAAGGAGTCTACAGAAGATGAGAAAGAATGCAGACAACCAGAATAATCTAATATATAAATCTTAGCAGTCCCTGTAAGGAAAACCAAGGCAAAGGAGAAGAAAACAAACTATAACTCAATGGTTCGGCAGTTAAAAATGCTTGATGCTTCCAGAAGACCTGGATTTGATTCCCAGCACCCATAGGACAGTTCACAACTGCCTGGAACTCCAGTCCTAGGGAATCAGATGTCACCTTCTGACTTCTGTAGGTTCCAGACGAGTAAATAAGCATTCAGGCACTCCCTGCACATAAATTTAAAATAAATCATTTTTTTGTAACTCAAAATAATGTTCCTTAAGGAAAACATGTGCAATCACACACTGAGAGAATTCCATGATTCTCAGAGAATATCGAACCAGAGTGATCAGCACCAAGTCATTTGTGGATAAAGACGATGTGCTTTAAAGAAAAGAGTGTTTTTGATAGTAGAAAAAAATATATATATAAAAATGAAATTAAAGTTACACCAAAGTACTAAATATTAACTCTTATACCAAAGAGAGATAAACTTATTTAGAATATTTAACAAAGAAAATAGAAAAACAATGATTTTCATACCCAGTAAGTCTACCTCTCAGGTTAAAATGCATAAACTACTGTTCACGAGAAAACCAAAAAATGGCTTGTTTCAGAGTCTGGCCCGAAGGATCACGGGTAGAACAGTTTTAGCAAAATAAATGACGAGAAATCAATTAAGAATTTAATGTTTATTAACTATGTTGATATTATAGTAGAAAATGAGGGTTTGCTGTGTTGGTTTGTGGTAATGATGAGTGTAGGGTGTGTGTATGTGTTTGTTGTTCAAATGTTTGTCAGGAATCCTTGAGCTCTGAAGATAATAAAGGTTATGTTTGCTATTGTCTCTGGGCGCAAGCACCGGAATTAAAGTAATTCCTTGCTGAAAGGTTGGGACATATGTACTTCAGGACATTGACCTCAAGATTTGTTGGATTTGACTGAAAGAATCCTTAGGGTAGACTTCTGGTACAGAAGGTACTATGCAAACTCTTCAAGAGAGGGGCAATCATAGCCTACCAGCAGTGATGCTCTGAGCACGCACAGCCAGCAGGCAGATTATACTGTTTAGTGGCCCTTGTTTGTGCAACAACGGCTGGATATTTTTTGGGGAAGGTCACAAATAGGGCAAGGTCCGATTGCGATAGTACTTAAACGAGTAGAAGTTTCTTATTTTATGAGGAGAACCTCCTACTGGTACTTTACTGACGAATATAAAGGCAGTACCAATGCATTTGATATCTATATCTATAGGTGAGCATTTAGTGCCTAACCTCATCAAGGATCTTTCATGGGAGTCCTCACATAAAATTGGATATAGAGATCACGAATAGGTGCATTGGCCCACAGAGAAGCCTACAAACAAAAATCCTGCAAACTAAAGTAGCTAACCAATAAGTCATAGAAGACCACAAATAAAATCAAGCTAGCTTGATAAAGCCATGGGACCAAAGTTTGCTTTAACAATGCAGGAAGCTATGCCAACAGAGACTAGCTATCGCAACAATATATGAAAAAAGGCTACCAAAACAAGACCTCACATAAGGACAACACTAACAGACAAGCTAATGTGAAATGAAAAGTTTCAAGGGGCCCCACCCCAGACAAAGAACTACAGGCAACTTAAGTACTGCTGAGAGAGAATTAGTCTTCCTCAGGAGTGAGCTAGTTAGTTGTCCAAGTGGTCAGCCCTGAAGTCATGTCCATATGAGCAGTGTTAAATGGAGTCAGCAGATTGCATTTCTCTCTCTCTCTGTGTGTGGTTTGTGTGTGTGTGTGTGTGTGTGTGTATAAAATAATAAATAAGGAGAGGATATACATTTTAGAGGGAGTAAGGGGAGTTATGAGATAGTTGGAAGGGGAGAACATGAGAAGGGTCAGAGGAGGAAATGGGGGATATGGTATAATTATATTTTGAAAAATTATTAAGAAAAAGAGAAATTATTAAAATGGATACTTTAGAAACAGGAAGCCATTAAAATATTTTAAATGATAAAGAACATTAACAGTTATGTGCAAGCTTAACACCTTAGATGTACGATGCTGTCATTGGTAATCAAATAAAAGTAACTGTTAAGTAATTATGAATGATAACTTTCAGTCAACAAATTCTAATGATGTATTGTAGAGAAAAATTTATTCATGTTTTGAATAATCAAATTTAACATTAAGTTTATGTTAGTATGTACAAAGCAGAATAAAAAAAATCACAGAAGAGATGAAGCACGTATACAATAGCTAATATGTCTGCCAGTATATAGTGCAGACACAGCTTTAGGTCAACGATGAAGAAAGGATTACATGTAATAGGAGGAATTTACAAGCCTTTGGGCTCAAAGACCTGCTCCAACAAATGCAATCACTTTGGGAAGGCTATAGTCATTGTTATAGGAACATCATGTCTAGTTTTCAGTTTTTCATCAACATTTCATTTAACTATTTCTAGTAATTTGACTAAACTGCCTTCAGTAATCATGACCATTAGTGGCTCTTTGTTGCTAGTCCTAGTTTGTGCCTAATTCACAGATTCACACACACACACACACACACAGAGTCACACATACCACACTCACACACACAAAGCAGATGAGCAGTAGGCTAGTCCAGATTTGTCATCCCCTGTGTCCTTCTTGACATGGAAGAAGAAATAGGCAGATGAAATACAAAAGATTTAGATAAAAGTCTGTAGTCCTTAATTTAAACTGGAGGTATCATATGAAACATGGGCCATGTCTTAGGGTTTTACTGCTGCAAACAGACACCATGACCAAGGCAACTCTTATAAGGACAGCACACGCATATACATATACACACCACACACACCATACCACATATACATGCACACACCATATATACACATAGACACACACAACACCCACACATGCACACTGACACACACATACCACACATACACAGACACACAGACACACACAAATATATACACTACACACACACACACAGACACACACATACCACATATACACACCACACTCATTGCACACAAAGATACACACATTACACACAGAGAGATACTAACATGCTCACACATATACACACATATCATACACACAGACACACATTACATACAGAGAGACACACACATACACACAGATACATACACAGATTCACAGGTGCACGTGCGCGCACATACACACACACACACACACACACACACACACACATACACACATGCACTCTTCTCACAGAAAAGGGAGGGGGAGAATTTGAAAAAGTAGATTTGTTTTCTCTAACAGTAAAGGGCTGGAGAGATGGGTCAGAAGTTAAAGGGGCTTGTTGCTGTTTTAGAGGACCAGAGTTCAGTGCCCAGAACCTACATCAAATGGCTCATGACTTGTAACTCCAGCTCCAGAGATTCGACACCTTCTGCCCTCCACAGACATAAACACACATATGGTATTCTCTCACACAGACAAACATAAATACAAATGAAATAAGTATTTTTAAAAGCAGAACTAGAAATGTGAAGAAAAGAGACTAGCTACTGCTACTTGGCATGGCAGCCACTATGCCCAGTGATCCTCAGAAGACACGCATGGCCCTGGCTGAAACTCAACACTCATGTCAAGATCTGTAGCTTCTTATAGTGATCACCTCAGAGAATGACAGAGAGAGAAAGGGAGGTGGTGAGGGGGAGGGAGAGGAAGAGGGAGAGGTAGAGAGAAAAGAGGGGGGTGAAATAAGATGAGACAGGAGAAAAGAAGAGAAAAGAGAAAGAGAAAAGAAGAAAAGAAAAGAGAAGAGTCCTTTGGCTGGGAAGGTAACTCAGTCAACAGAGTAATTGGCATGTAAACATAAGGACCTGTGTGTGGTCTCCAGAACCTACCTTAAAAATCAACTCTATGCATGGTCCAAAACCAAGGAGACCAAGACAGGCAGACGGTGGGCTCACTGGCCAGCCTAGCCTAATTGGAGGATTCTAAAGGTGATGAATGCAAGCAACCTACAGATGGTCCAGCTCACCCCCTCCCCCTGAGTGCAGTGCTGGACCACCATGCACTTACATGTACTCTCACACCTACATGGCACACCCATCCCTGGCTGCAATAGCTTTTGCTACAAAGCCACTTTTAAACTATGCTTCGTTCCACTCCTCTGAGGCATCTGTCTCACATTCAGCTATCTAAGAACTTTCAACCCTCCTGCATTTTTTAATTAATACCTAATTTTTATCAACTTCATATACAACATGATCACATTCACCCCATGACTGCCACCCCTTCACATCCACTCGCACAGACCCCCCCAATTCTTTCCAACTAGTACCCTCCTAACCATGGGTCCTTCCTTTTTGTACATGTGTGTGTGTTTGTGTGTATGTGTGTGTTGTATATGTGTGGTATGTATATGTGGGGTGTGTGTGTATGTGTATGGTATGTGTGTGGGGTGGAGGGTATGTGTGTGCGTGGTATGTGTGGTGTGATATATATATATATATATATATATATATATATATATATATATATATATATAGGTGTGTTTGTGTCTATGTTGTGTGTGTGGTATGAGTGTATGCAGTGTGGTTTGTGTGTGTGGTGTGTATGTATGTATTTATGTGGTGTGTGGGATGTGTGTGTGGTGTATATATGTGGTGTGTTTGTATATGTGGTGTGTGTTATATGTGGTATGTTGTCTGTGTGTGGTGTGTTTGTGTGGTGTGTGTATGGTGTATCTGTGGTATGTGTGTATGATATGTTTTGATATGTTTGTGTGTGTGGTATATTTGTGTGGGGGGTATGTGTGTGTGTGTGTGTGTGTGTGTGTATGTGTGGTATATCTGTGGTATGTGTGTGGTATGTTTTATGTGGGGTATGTGTGTGTGTGTGTGGTGTGTATCTGCGGGTTTGGGGGTGTTATTTGTGTGTAGTGTGTGTATCTGTGTGTGATGTGTTGGTTTGTGTGTTTGCTCTTTGTGCAGACTCCATGTTTGTGGTCACAGCAGCTGTATGTTGATGTATGTTGATTAGCCATGTCATACCCAGGAGACAGTGGCCTACGTCCCCCCCACCACCACTACCCTTCAGCTCCCACAGTCTTTCTGCTGCCTCTTTCACAATGTTGCTAGGCCTAAAGGTGGGTGACAGGTGACACAGCTGTCCTTTTTGAGGCCAAGGACTTAGTGTTCACTTTTGCTCTTCCGGTATCACCATAAAACCAGCAATACTCTCACACCAAAACCAAATTAAGACACAACAAGAAAAGAAAACCAGAGACCAACATTCCCCCACAGCATTTGAAAATCTGGTCCCAAATCTCAGAATGTGTCCTGGAAACAGCATCCCTCCCCGGATAAGAGCAGCCAAGAGAAGGCTCAGGATGTCACACACATAAACGCAGTCTGGAGGCTGTCCCTTTGAACAAGAAAACTGGTTAATTCAAAAAGAGTCTCCTGCCTGTTCCCTGCTCCCCTGCTCCTGAGGAAGGCAAAAGAAAACGGCAATGGCCCTAAAATGTGTCCCTGAGCTCCCTTCCCTTCTAACCCAGGAGAAAAGAGTTAGGAGAGCAGAGCCAGCTTGGTCCTTTGTGTGCACAGCCGGAGAGGAGGAGCAGGTTGAGCTCAGAAGCACACATCCCACCCAGCCCGGGTGCCCAGCTGGCTCACATCCCTGGTGACTGGCTGATAGTACCTGCCTCTCCAGGACCTGAGTCCTCAGATGTCAGCAGCATTCTGGGGGAAGACAAAGAAAGCTAAATGCTGTCTAAGGCGTCTGCATTTCCAAAAGCCTTTGCAGGTGCTTATTAACTTCAAAGGAAAATTCAAACTTATCCTTCTTTCCTTTTCCTTCCTTCCTTCCTTCTTCTCTCCCTCCCTCCCTTCCTTCCTTCCTTCATTCCTTCCTGCTGTACTCAGAGAAAACCCAGGCTGGAGCTATGTGTATCAGCTAGAAGCCCTGGGAAGACTGCCAAGGCCTGGACCCCACCCCTGGGTGCTAAGTTACACAAACTCATTGTAGACAAAGAAAGGGGTCTTTTATCCCAACTTTCATAAAGACTACAGGCTGATTTTTTTTTCTATTTTTTTAATTTAAATTTACTTTTTAATTGTATTTATGTGTGTTGTGTTATCATTTCCCCTTTCCCCTCCTTCCCCCAGGGTCTTCTATATTTCCTCCACTCCCTCTCAAGTTCATGGCCTCTTTTTCTTTAATTATTATTGTTACATAACATATATGCACATATGTCTGTATATACACACGTGTATGTGTGCGTGCACACACACATACACACACACTACACACACACACACCCTGTTGGATCTATTTAGTGTTGCTCACGTGCATACGTTTCTAGGGCTGACCACTTACTTGGTATTGGATAATGAATTAGGGGCTTAAACCTGGGGAAGACTGATACCTCCTCTCTTGACAGTCTTTAACTGCCCGCAGCTCTTCTATCTTGGGGCTGAAGATGTGATTTCCCCCATCCACGTTGTCATGTCCCCAGAACCCACACAGGTGCACATACATAATCCCAGCACTAGAAAGGTAGAGACAAGGGGGTCCCTGAGGCTTAGTGGACAGCCAGCCTACCCAGACTGGTGAGTTCCAGGCCAATGAGAGCCCTGGCAAAGAAAAGGAAGGGAGAGAGGGAAGGAGGAAGGGAGGGAGGGAGGACAGATGGATGGACCTCATCTGAGGTAATGACACCCAAGACCGTTCTCTGGCCTCTACATGCACACATATACATGTGTATCTACACACACATGAACATAAACATACATACATTTGTGTATATATACATATATATATATACACAAATTAAATGAATAAAGACAATATTTACATAGTAACACATAATTCCCACATAGATTTAACTGAAAAAAAGAATTTTTCTCAGCTCTTATGTAATTCCCCCAGCTATTTATTTGTGTATATTAACCTAAATGAGGTTACTTTTAAATCAAGTGTTTTCTCTCTAGATATTTGCTTAGAGACCATTTGCCAGAAATATAATATTACTACTTTGCCCACCTAGGTTTCATTCCTACACAGTGGCCCCTGGAAGAGTCTGAACATGAACTCTCCTGTCTCCACTACCTCCCTCTGTGTCTCTTTGTAATTTTCAGCCCTTTTCCAAACATTCTACATCGTTTCCTGGGTGTAACTATTTCTCACAAATGTCACCTGAAAACAGTCCTGACTGTGCTGCTGTGACTCCGCTATCTCTGACCCCTGGATTGGGTGCCCCACCCACAGCAGATGGTCAGTGTGTGTGACCAGACTCATCACTGGCCTTGCAGAAAGCAGAAAGATCTGCATCTTGGGCCTTGTGGGCCAGTCTTGAAAATGTTCAATTTCGGTAGGGTCTGGTCAGGCCACACACCATAAAGAATTCCCTCTAGGAACTGACAGACAGATGAATCCCAGAGAAATACCTCCATGGCCAGTCTTCATTAGCCCTCCTCTCAGCTAGCCCTGAGAGAGATGAGCCCTCTGACCCTGCTTCATTTCTACAGAGGAGCAACTTGTCACAGGGTCTAAAAAGGAATCCATTGTCACCTTCTATGATCTAACCAATTGTGCATGGATAAGTATACTTGGCCCTACTGCATCCTTCCTCACAGTGGATCATTAATGGGTGTAGCTCCTGCTCTCTTTTCTTCTAGTGAACCCCAGATCCTTGGCTCTGTGTGTGTGTGTGTGTGTATGTGTGTGTGTGTGTGTGTGTGTGTGTGTGTGTATGTGTGTAGTGTGTGGTGTGTGTGTGGTGTGTATGTGTGTGTGGTGTGTGTGTTGTGGTATGTGTGTGGTGTGTATGTGGTGTGGTGTATGTGTGTGTATGTGTGTGTGTGTGTGGTATGTGTGTGTGTGTGTGTGGTATGTGTGTGTGGTATGTGCGTGTGTGTGTTGTATGTATGTAGTGTGTGTGTGTGGTGTGTATGATATGTGTGTGTGTATATGTGTGTGTGTGTGTGGTATGTGTGTGTGGCGTGTGTGTGTATATGTGTGTGTAGTGTGTATAGTGTGTGTATGGTGTGTATGTGTGTATGTGTGTGTGTTATATGTGTGTGTGGTATGTGTGTGTGGCGTGTGTGTGTATATGTGTGTGTGTAGTATGTATAGTGTGTGTATGGTGTGTATGTGTGTGTGTATGTGTGTGTGTGTGTGTGTGTGTGTGTGGTATGTGTGCGTGGCATGTGTGTGTTTATGGTGCCTCCAGCCTGGAAAAGCTCTCCTGTTACCCTGCCTCCACTGCAGGCATTGGCATTTTCCAGTTAGATCCTAGGAAACGCCCATTCAGAACTGTCTTGACTACATATCAACTTCTGGAATCCAGAACCAAGCATCCTAAAGAGCTCAGACTCTCTCAAGGTTTGCTGTTAGATGTCCCCAGCAGCTCTGGCTCTGCCAGTGATTAACACTACGAATGTTGCTTGCAAATGGTCTTTGAAACTAGCCAACGAGAGGCTGAATTACGTGTAATTCTCCCTGCTCCCTGACATGTCTATACTATATATTAATGAGGTGTGTCCAATTGAAAATTCAAAACCAAATATATTCATTAGCGATCTAAAAATAGCCGCTTCCCTGTGTGATTTTTAAAAGCCTGTAGGCTCTCTTCTTCCCATGTTGATGCTCTCGGTTTGCCATAATAAAAGCAAGAAAAAATAATCTTTTAAGGTTAATAGCTTTGAACAATTAGTATAAATAATCACCCACTTTGATGTTTTCTGCAATATTAATTTCAGAGCTGAGTGTATTATTTTGCTGAGGCAGAGTGCTGAGCTGACTGGGAGTTCATTTTTACTCTCATTCTACCCAAGGAAGCGAACCTGTGACATTCACTGTGCCATTCTACCATCTTAGAACCATGATCCTACAGCCGTCCCATCTGATGACACTGACTTCTAAAGGCCATGTCTACTGGATGCTAAGTGTCCAGCCAGGCCGACCACCTCACCAAGGAACAGCCCTCCCTTTCGTAAGACTAGCAGAAATCAGAGCATTTTGTATCAGAGATATCTGCACACCCATGTTTATCACAGCAATATTCACAATAGTCAAGATGTGGAATTAGCCAAGGTTTCCATCAACAGATGGGTGATGTTTTAGGATTTCTATTGCGAGGATTAAACAACACAATCGAAAGCAACTTGGGGAGGAAATGGTGGAGTTAAGCTTCTAACCCTCGGGCCACACTCTATCACCGAAGGAAGGAAACTGGGGAGAAAAATTGAAGCAGAAACCATGAAGGAACACTGTTATTGGCTTACTTGGCCTAGTATCCTATACAACTTAGGACTCCCTGCCCACGAGTCCCCCTCCATCGAATGGGCTGGGCCTACCCACAACAATCATTGATCAAGTTCCCTTTAGATTTGCTCTGGTGATTTGGATAAGACTGGCTCCCATAGGCTCAAATATTTCAATGCTTAGTCCCCACAAACAACACCTGCCCCTTGTTCATGAAACTATTTGGGAAGAGTTAGGAGGTGTGGCCTTGTTGGAGGAGGTATAACACTGAATTAGAGGTTTCAAAAGCCTGCACCATTCCTAGTTAGCATTCTCTGCCTCCTGTATGTCTCAAATATAATCTCAGCTACGGCTCTAGTGCTACATAGGCCTGCCTTCTGGCTGCCACACTTCCTGTCGTGATGGTCATGAATTAACTCTCAGAAAGTTTAAATCCCAGTAGACTATTTCTTCTCCCATTTGCTTTGGTTATGTGTCTCTTCACAACAGTAGAAAAGTACTTAAGATACTTTCCTACATATCAGTCTACTAGATGCATTTGCTCAACTGAGGTGCCTCTCTTCAAATAACTCTAGCTTGTGTCAAGTTGACAGAAAACTAACTAGCACAGATAGAGAAAGAAAATGTGGTTACAGACAAACAGATAGATGATTGATAGATAGATAGATAGATGATAGATAGATAGATAGATAGATAGATAGATAGATAGATCAGACAGACAGACAGCATGCATGCATGGATCTAGAGAACATTATATTAAGTGATAAACCAGGCACAGAAAGACAAATGACACATGTTCTTATTCATATATTCATATGTGCTAAAGATCTCATAGAAGCTAAATTCAGAATAGTGACCCCTGAAGACTGGGGAAGGGTGACATAGAGGGGCTAAATAACAGTACCAAATACGGTAAGATCAGAGGAATTTGTTCTAGAGCTCTACAGCATTGAAGGGTGACTGTCATTTATAGAAATATATTATATTTCATATTTCAAAATAATTAGAAGAGCCACTTGTACCTAGAAATGACAAGTACTTGGGGAAATGAAAATTATGGCTCCTAGCAGGAGAGGTGGCTCATCTGTTAAGAGTGCTTGCAGCCTAGCCATGAGAAATTGCATTCAAATCCAAGTTCCCACCTACAAAAAGCTAGGTATGACCGCTTGCATCTCTAACTCCCAGCACTATGGGGGACAGAAACAAAACTGCTGAGGCTTACCAGCTGACAGCCTACCTCCAGGTTTTCTAAACAAATGACACTCCACAGGTGCTGGCTTGAAAAACAACATTTCAGATGCTTTAGGCAAGGGTCACCCTGAGGATTTGAGCCACAAAGCTAAGTACAGAGCTGGCCTGTGGTTAGGATCCACTGCTGGGCTGTAAATGCTGGACTAGACACAGGAACACAGGAACAAGGGCACACACTCGTTCAATCACTCCCTCTGCTTAAAGCAGAACAGGGGCACAGACACACATGTGCAGTTTCCTCTAGCGTCCAGATGAAGCAATCAGATTTTAGTCGGGAAACTGCTTTCAAAAGTCTCCCCAAAACCTGTCAGGTGAGTGGGGCCCTTGACCAGGCTAAGAGGGCAGAGCTGAGGAGCCACCAATGCTTGGCATAAGACATGGGCATGTAGATTCCTTGTTGCTTGTGGGGAAGCACAGAGAAAGAAAACATCTATTCTCATACGTCAAAGCCCCCATTACTGACAGAAAGACTTCGAGAAGTTTTGATGCACTTGGCAACTGCTTCTTTATCTCTTGATGGAGGGCTATAGAGATCACCCATTCTTTCTCAAAAGTCAGCCCCAGGAAGTTATTTCCAAGATGCCTTTTCCTATAAGTAAACTGAGTCTTCATTTCGTTCGTCATTACTACTGAAGTCACCATGATGAGACTTCATCCTGATGACCAAGTAGATCAAGGGAAGCAATTTCCAAAAGTGAAACAGATAAACCTCTATAATCCTTTTTATTTGAAGAGATATAAGTACCATGTTTAATATTGTTAAATATAACATGTTTATATTCTGACACAATGAAAATATATTCAATATTGTTAAATATATCATTTTACACATCTGACACACTGGAAACATGTTCATGTTTAATAACCCATGCACTATAACTTAATTATTATTAAGTAGACACTTTAATTTATTCTGTGTCTACCTTGTAGATGACCCATATGTTACCCCTATTTTCTATAGGGTAATGTAAATAATAAAAGAACAAAATCCTAATAGGCTATTTATTTTTAATTTGGTATAACCATTTTTCCTAACTGGATTTGGATTCTAACCCTAATACTCAGAAATACTGGAATCATTTAAGGTCCGAATCATACTAAAAAGAACAGAACAGAAGGGTATCTCTTTATTAAGAAGTGTTGTTTAGAAAGCACTTTTGCACTGAATAAAAGATTATACTTTTAAATATTCAAACAAAAAATTATTTCTGAAGTTAATTTTATCATTGAACTCAGAAAATGTATCATTTCAAATAACTTCCCTTTTGCAGGGAGCGGGGACTAGGGGGTTAGAAGCAGGGTTTCTCTGTGTAACAGAGCCCTGACTGTTGTGGACTCTCGTCACAGACCAGGCCTGCAGTGAACACAGAGAGATCCACCTGTCTTTGCTTCCTGAGTGCTGGGATTCAAGGTGTGTACCACCACACCTGACTCTCCTCCTCCTCCTCCTCCTCCTCCTCCTCCTCCTCTCCTCCTCCTCCTCTTCCTCCTCTTCCTCCTCTTCCTCCTCCTCCTCCTCCTTCTTCAAAATTAGAATTTAAACCCAAGAACTTTCTCATGCTGAACAAGTAATCTACCACTGAACTGAATCTCCAAGCCCAAATAATTGGATCTTTGAAGAAGTTGTTTAGTTTACTGCAAATAATTACAGACATAGTCATCTTTCCTGTCCTCTTCCTCTTCAGAAGATGAGGGGATTCTGTAAGCTTCAGATCAAATAAAATCCCAAATAGAAATGTCCCAAAATGCAAAAAGACATTTACATACAGAAAAGCTATTACTAAAATACATCACATTAAAATCAAAAAAGTTGGGAGCCCCCCAGGAACCCTAGGTTATTAGTGATGGTTTATTACAACAAAGAAATGAGAAGCTGGATTACTCAAACACTTGAGGTAAAGGATTAGTCATGTTTCCAGACTTAGGTTTGTGCTGTAGTTTAACTGTGCACCAACATCAAGTTCAAGTATGTACAAGACTGCCATGTTTTAAAAAGAAAAATACAGAAAGAGAAGAAGAGAGAAGGAAAGGGAAAAGAGAGTTGGAGAGAGGAGAAGGTCACAGGTTTGGTTAAATCTGATACAGTTCTATAAGCATAGAAGCAGCCAAAGGAAACGACATTAGATGGACAGACAGATCTGACCACATCAGAATATCTATGTATGTGCAGTATATTTTAAGTGAAAAGGAAACTGTCAACCACCAAACTTTGGAAAAAAATATATTTTCCACAAGTCTGACAGACAAATAC
The DNA here is from genome assembly GCA_021653895.1 of Mastomys natalensis. NCBI lineage: Eukaryota > Metazoa > Chordata > Mammalia > Rodentia > Muridae > Mastomys > Mastomys natalensis. Next base: position 585,258 of record JAJTUV010000171.1, on the reverse strand, counting down.
GACAGACCTCTTATAAATTATGAATCTAGCACCCCTACTTCTAAATTTTTAAAGGAACTGAATAATAATTCATAGAGCAAAAAAACTCAGTTCTCCAGCAACTGCGGTCATTTGTCATGAATGACTATGCACAGCTTTTCAAATTGTGTGCCACTAGCGCTAGGAAGTTGGTAAAAAAAATCGATTAATTTTCAAATAAGGCAACAACTCCGAACACTGACAAGCGTGCATGCCATCATACAGATACTTTAGTGTACCACTGGAGACAATATGGTAGATAAAACGTTACCGATAGCAACCTGGAAATGCCCATGAGAAGCTCCTCACCTTGCTAACAATACATTCACAAACTCATATTACGAAAGTAACGCAAACCATAGACCAAGATTAATGTACAAGAATGTTAATTGTACATGATTTATAGTGGCAAAAATAAGAGTCACTCTCTGAGGGGAAAAGGCTACATTTATTGAGGTTGATATTAATGGTGCCATGTAAAAGAAAGGATGCAGTACAAGAGCAAAATATCATGCTTCATAGCACCGAATAGGAGGCTCAACATCCATTACACCATGTCTGTCACAACATGTATACAAAGACCAAGCAGACAGACACACAGACTAGAGAGAAATGCGCCAAAGATTAACACACCAAAGGTCAATCCGTAGCCATTCCTGAGTAGTTGGATCACAGGTGACTTCAATTTTGTTTTCTTAATAGATTTCTGTATTTTCTAAATTTTCCTAAACTAAGTATTCAGTAATTGCCCTTTATCTGTGGTTTGGGTTTTCTGTTATTTTCATGATCTGCAGTCAAAAACAGTCTGGAATATTAAATGGAAATATCCAGAAAAAAAGCAATTTATAAGTTTTAAGCAGTGTTTCATTCTGAATAGCATGATTAAAATTGTGCACTGTCTCACTTGTGGTGTGATTCGTCTCTTTGTTCATCATATCCATGCTAAATGTGCCACCTGTCCATTAATTAATTATTTAGCATCTGTCTGGGTTATCAGACATTATGTACTCTTTGCATTCAAGAGTCATAGAAATTTAGATAGGCCACAGAAAAGTCATAAAGTGCTTTTTTAGGGAAAGGGAGTACGGTAGTTTGAATATGGTTGGCCCAGGGAGTGGCACTATTAGGTGTGGTTTTGTTGAAGGAAGTGTGTCACCATGGGCATGGGCTCTAAGACCCTCAGTCTAGCTGCCTGAAAGTCAGTATTCTGCTAGCAGCTTCCAGATGAAGATGTAGAACTCTCAGCTCCTCCTGCACCATGCCTGCCTGGATGCTGCTATGTTCCTGCCTTGATGATAATGAACTGAACCTCTGAACCTGTAAGGCAGCCCCAGTTAAATGTTGTCCTTATAAGAGTTGCCTTGGTCACGATGTCTGTTCACAGCAGTAAAACCCTAACTAAGACAGGGGGAAAGAATCATACTCTAAGGCATTACAGTTAAAACAAATATTCCATTAGTGAAACTGTGGAGAAGAAAAAGAAATCCATGCTAGTTTTTGCTGTCATATCTCAAACTTAACAACCATGGGGTACTAGAAGTACTTAGTTAAAAAGGAAAAAAAAAATAGAAATAAAGAACATTCAACTGCAGGGTGAGGACGCAGGACTGACTATGCAAGGTGTGAGGCAGCCTCTGTGAGTCTTAGAACATGCTCAAGTTTAACCATCAGTTAGCAAGCAATTGGCAATTCTCAAATATTCTGCTTAAAATAACTTTGCTCTCTTAAAAATTGTTGATATAAACACACCCTCGTAAGAGCTTTTGTTTGTGTAGACTATCTCTGTTGACAGGCTTGTTGATATTTACTATATTTGGAGTATTTAAAAATGGGCTGGTAAGCTATCTCAGGGGGCAAAGGTGCCTGCTGCCAAGCTGGATGATAGACTGAGACATCCTGGGACCTATGTGATAGAAAAGCCCCATGCAAATGGTTCTCTGACTTCCATTAGGGTGCCATGGCACAGGTGGCACACACACATACCAAATAAATAAAGAGAAATATATTAAAATGTACTTTTAAGTGACATTTGATCTTTTAAAAAGAAATATTTGACACTGAGGCACATTTAATTTATCTTTTAAAAACCACAATGAAAAGTACATACAAAAAGAAAAACTGTGATAATCTCATTACATGTTGCCGTAAAAAAAAAATATATACATTTTTGTGAAATAATTCCATTTCTTCAAAACAAAAAAGTGTAATCTGAGAAGTAGAGTATTTTACCTTTTTGCAAATTCTTTAGTGTCCGATTATCAGAGTCATCATATCTACTTTTACACTTAGTTCATCAACATATTATATCCTATGTAGACACTGGGAAACTTTTCCGTGGATTCATGACAGACCACAGAGAGAGCATAGCCCACCCCCTCACCAGCATTGTTGTGAAATGCTTAGATTCTATGATCTCAGCCAACTCTGGATTCAGCACTCCTAGACCCGCTGAGATCAATGGTCTGCATTACTTGGCAGTGTTCACTGTACAATAAACTCTTCGTGACTCAGATCCTCAACGGCCCAGCAGAACAGTGCATGACGGTAAGGGGAGAGATCATACGCCCCAACAAGTTCTTATCCTGGGACAAGACATCTCCCACCATGACAGCCACCACAGCTTAAACTACAACCAGGACTATGACTCAGAATATAGTTCTGAGCTCTGTTACCCTCAGAAAAACACAGCAGATCATAAGAGACAGGGGCAAGAGACTGCTGGATATGACCAGCGGTCGGCTTCAAAGAGCTAACTCTTCTGTAGATAACTAGAAGGTATCCATTTCAAGTCCCAGAGTTAATTGTACCAATCCTTATCACATTCATTCAACTATCGTTTACTGAGTCAACCACCAATCAGAAGGCATTGTGATGGATGTTGGTGCTACAGAAGAGAAAGGGGGATCTCTTCCTCATCTCTCAATTCTTAGAAGTAACTTAGTACCTTCCATATAAAAGGTACCCCATAAGTGATGGATGGATGGATGGATGGATGGAGGGATGGATGGATGGATGGATGGATGCATGGATGGATGGATGGATGAATGGATGGATGGATGGATGCATGGATGGATGGATGGATGAATGGGAAACTAATCTAGAAGATTCCCTCAAGTATCTCACAATCCAGTGAAGAATATATGCATATAAACAAAAACTCTCTGTGCCTGGTAAGCCAGTGTTTGATATGAGGTAGGCAAACAGGTATTTGACAAAAAGTGATATTTTTCATTTTTGGCAATTACCCTTGAATAGCATCACCTAGAAGACTAAGAGGAGACCAATGGGGAAGTGAAGGTAAAGGTCCTTTGCAGGGGGAGGAGGAGAGATTACAGTTACCAGGCCTATGAGTGGATCCAGGGTCCTGCCTCAAAGTATGGCCACACAGAGAAGAGTCATAGCAAGGGTCCAGTTCTTAGCACTGAGCCTGCCATCTTGGCTTTGTGGTACAACTCAGAACTATGTTGGACTGGAGAACAACTAGTGGGAACTCTAATTTGGTCTGCTGCTGGGTCATCTGAATGTCTCTACCAGGCTCCTAACAGCCACTAGGCATGGGTTTTAGTTAGCTTGAGTCACTGTTACAAAACACCATAGACTGTCCATAGACTAGACAAATATTTATCTCTTGCTCATCTAAGTGCTTCAAGTAAAATCAGAGCTCAGTCTGGTGAGTACTGTCTTCCTGGCTTATAAATGGGTACCTTCTTGTTGTATCTTCAAGAAGAAGCGACCCCCGTGTCCCCATGTTTCTTCTTTATAGGTCACTATCCCAGCTTTGTACTCAAATACCCACCCAAAACTTCTCATTCAAATGCCACCAACATTGAGGTAAAGGTTCCTGAAGACTAATATGAGGGGACACAAATATATAATCTGTCACATCGTAGTTTCCAAGGTCAAAGATAAGCTCAGCCTCTCAGTGTGAGCCAAGTGTCCAAAACAGAAAGGGACAAGGATAGTGACCAGACTGAGGTTGAAATGTTCTTGTCTTCACCCAGGCTCCATCAACTGCCTGCTTCTAGGCAGTGCTCAGGTAGTTAGCTGCTCTTAGCACTTCGCCATTGCTATGACAGCTAATCTTCATTGTCAACTTGACTGCATTTATAACCATCTAGATGAGTGAAGCACACCACTGGGTGGATCTGAGAACATATTTCTGCAGACAATCAGAGCGTGAAGGCTCAGTGCTAATCAGTGAACTCGTCCCTTGATAAGACTTATAAGACGATGACATCATTTCGAGGTGAGGAAAGGTTGCAGGTGGGACCTGGTTGGAGGAGGAAGGTCACTGGAGATGTGTCCTTAGATGGGATATCCTTACAGGAAGCATGTCCTTGACTGAGCTACCTTGTTCCAACCCCGACCTGTAATCCCCTTCTTTCTCTGCTTCACAGCTATGGTGTGAATGTTCTGCTGTGTTCTCCCCTTCATAGACTGATAGATCTGAAACGGTGAGCCACAATAAATAGTCCTTGCATTGTTCATAGTTCAATGACATTTAGTCACTGAAATTGCTATTAAGTAATATTTTAATGCTAATTTAATAACTTGATAAGTAATATTGAGTAATAGTTTTTTTTTTTTTAAATGAAGTGACAGTCAAATGCGGTTCAGAATCTGGCACGTGCTATAGGGAATCATCCATCCCTATAGCACTGTAGACATATGCTGAAGATGTGAGCATCAAACTCCAGTGCCATGAAGTCTGTAAATGTTCTTTGACTTTGAAGTATAAATAGGATGGGAACATGCTTTGGTGCTATGTGGGAAGAAGCATATTATTTTTATACCCAAAACAGTTGGATCTCTCCTGGCACTGTTGTTTTGTTTTGCTTAATAAAAAGCATAATGAGCCCTCTTGCATTTCTAGGTGCAGGGAATGATTTGCAAGTTGTAAACATGGCCCAATGAGTACCAAAAAACTCACCAGCATAACACTTTCTCATCAAACCTGCCAAGACACCTCAGACAGAAACAGAGCTGTGTAAGGGTTTAAGGATATGGCCTGTCACATAAACATATCTCAAGCTGTAACCCAAAGCAGGAACTCCACAGTCTGCTGTGGCAAAAGAAAAAACCAGAATCCAGAGTGCACTTTGCCCCCATATAGAAGAGTTGATAGTGATGCATTCCGAAAGACTCATGGGGCCTGGATCATCGGGAGAAGCACCCAAGGATCTGCAGTAACATATTCACCCTAATGATGCTACCTGTGTTTCCAACCCTTCAAAAGAAGGAAAATCAATCAACATCTACAAATAAATACATACAAGGGAACTGAAGGGGGAGGAAAGTGGCCCAACTCATCATTCACCCATTTGGAAGCTTTACTGCCTGAGATGCCCACCAAACACAGAAGACATTCTATTAAAATTCCATGGAAATAAAGACCCACCTGAATAGTACCAACTCTGCAGAAAGCAAAGCATGCTTCCAAGTGACGTGGTCACAGGCATGCGTGTTGGACCCCACACACTAGCTCTACACCTTTAATCAAATCAACCCAGAACTATGGTTTAACCAATCAGAAGGTTGTCCACTCGCCATGATGCCCTTCAGGTACCATCACAGGCCCCAAATCTAAGCCTCTTCAGAGCTTAAGAGAGAGAAGGGCTTTGGGTCACCAATGAGAAGGGAGAGAAGACAGGAAAGATGGAATTCATTCTTATACAAACTGTAAGTCAATAAGATTTTTCCCCGTGGCCTTTGTCGGTTCTCCTTTCCAAGGTAAATTCCATCTCTGCTAATCTCATAGACTAATATTAAAATTAAATACAGAATACAGCTTCATCTAACACTTCTCTCTATGTGGTGATCCTCAAGACTGTTTACTCGGGGAACCCCCATTGGACCTCTAATTTGGTGTAGATCCCAAAGACCAGGGAACAGGATTACTGCTGTTTATCTATGGCTTTACTGAACTTGTCTATGGGCTGTCCGGTACGCAGGGCTCACTCTCAGCAGATGGGTGGGAGATGAATCTTCCATCCCAGCATCCAGCTAGCTCAGGCTGTAAGTCAGGAAGACCCTGGGAACCTCTGGAGTGAATGCGTCTTCCAAGGGTCCCATTTATGGAATTGGGACCTACTAAAGCTCTGGAACCTGGAGCTCAGAATAATCAAAGAAGAAAAGTGGGCACTTCTAGCATGTGTGTGCTTCAGATCCACTTCCCATCTCTAATGTTATTTATTATTAGGTCTAATGAAATTGTGAGCACAAAGCTGAAGGAAATTTTCCTAAAAAATATGGAAAAATACATCAAAGAAAAAAAAACTTAGTATTTTCCTTTGCGTTATTATATAACTTATACACTTAGTATTATTATATACTTAGTATTTTCCTTTGGTTACTATATAAAAAAAAAAAAAATGGAAGAATGAGACCACTACTGGAGCCCTGAATTTTGAAGCAAAAGAGAAATAAGCTATTTTGGCCTCTGTAGTAAACAAGAACTATCTTTTTCCCTTTTAGGAAAGGAGAAAGTGTACTCAGGAGGAGGGAAAAGGCTCAACTCCAGAGAGCTCAGTGAAGCCTTCTGGCCTTTGGTCAAATCTGAGGAGTTGGTAGTGGGGGCACTTCAATTTGTAACCAGTCATTCAGAAGCCTAGGTGACAGCCTAGATTGGTAGCCACCTCCAGAGAGAGTGTCAGAACTGGATTTGTTAGTAGGACACCCAACGAGATAGAGAACTGCCTAGTGTCCACACTTGGGTACCTGACTTTGGGTTCCACCAGCATTCACGACAAAAGTCAGGCATGCGCTGGGGAGATCAATCCCGTATACATCCAGTCAGAAGAGAAGCCCAGAGTAGAGAGACATAGAGGACATTTCCTATACCAGAGCCACTGCAAACCTAGCCACCTCAGTGTCTAGAGATGTCACCATATATTTATTCTTTTATATTTAGTTTGAGGGTGGGTGTGTGCGTTTGCATGTGTAGAGGTGTGCATGTACCATGGTGCATGTGTGGGGGTATGCATGTGCTGCGGTACATGTGTTGGAGTATGCATGTGACGTGGTGCATGTGTGGGGTTGTGCATGTACCATGGTGCATGTGTGGAGGTATGCATGTGCCATGGTGCATGTGTGGGGTGTGCATGTGCCATGGTGCATGTGTGGGGTGTGCATGTGCCATGGTCCATGTATGAAGAGGAGAGGACAACTTTGAAAGAGTCAATTCTTGAGCTCGGCTCTCCAGTCTTGGAAGCTAGCACCTTTACTCCACTGAGCCATCTCACCAGCCCTCACTACCTGTTTTTGTGAATAAAGTTGTCCTTGAGCACATTGGTACCCACTCATTTGCAAGTGGCACCTGACTGCTTTTGATGCCTCCTCTACAACCATCAAAGCACATTAGCCCAAAAGGCCCAGATGCTGTACTCCCTGGGCCCAACCACAAAGGTTATTCTGCCCATCCTTGATCTAGACTTTTTAAAGCAATGAATATACCCAATAAAAGTGTTCAGTTATTACTTGTTAATTAAAAAGGTTTTAGGAGACTGGGGAGATGGGTTGGTCTGTGAAATGCCTGCTGTGTACACATGAGGACCTGAGTGTGGGTCTTGCCAGCACTCATGTAAAAATCAGGCATGGGCTGGAGAGATCATTCAGTGGATAAGGCATTTGCCATTCAAACCTAAGGAGCAGAGTTAAGATCCCCAGAACCCAAGTAAAAGCCAGGCAGGTGTGGCAGCCACCTTTAATGCCAGATCTAGGAAGACAGAGACAGCGCCTCCCTGAGGCAAGCTTGTTAGCTAGATTAGTGGAACTGGCAAGCTCTGGATTCAGTAAGAGACCCTGACCCAATAAATAAAGTAGTGCAAACTAGGAAGACACTCAGCTGCAACTTCAGAGCTCTACATGGATGGGCACACACGTGTTCGCAGACACTCGAGTGAACACACAAGCATTTAAGGACAGGAGAAAGATCGCTATCCTGATTTGAGAATTACACATGTGTGGAAGTATTAAAGCATGGCATTGTACCTTATGAACCCACCTAGCTAAAATCACAAATAAGGCAAAAGGGAAATGGTGCAGAAATGCAGGATAAACTACAAAGTCTGTTTTGTCTGTGACCTGTACTGTGCCAATCATCAAAGCTGCCACCACTCAGGAGCAAAGATGGTGACATCTAATGAAGCTCTGTAACCCAGCTTTGATGTGCCACGGTCCGATGACTCGTTGATGCCAATGAAGATGTCTACCAACATCTGGATCAAAACTATTCCCAGAGAGTCAGTAGTTACATGACACATGGCGGATGCATCACCAAAGCCAGTCCCCCAGCAGCCAGACTGGTGAATGGGGTGCCTTCTCAGAGGAGTTCGGCTTTATTTAGGAGGAGCCTCACATAGTCTTCGCAAGTACTGTGGACCATATTTATAACCTGCCGTGGGTGCCATGCCCCTGAACGTTGTGACGGTGGTTCCATTGTCATAAAATCCACCCTACAGGTAAAGAAAGAGACACAGTCATTCAAATGTCTCACACCATGCTGATACCAGGATTCAAACCTAAACTCACTGAAATCTGAGTAAACTCAGTTGGCAGTTATAATGGCTACCACCATTTTTTTTTTTTTAAAAAGTATGCTACAGTCTTTAAAAAGAAAACTATGAAATTGATTGTACTTTTTACAAATTTATATTTTATTAATTGAAATATCAGTAGACAACTGAGAAATTTGTGTTTGAAAGAAGCATTTATTCACTCTGCAGGCAATGTTTGGCACAAATACCCACTATGATAATTCAGCATCTATGTCAACCCCCTGCCCCCGACTGAAGGTAGGACAACCCTAGGGCAATCCTTACAAATTCATTTGGAGAGTTCGTGGAACCTTTAGAACATAGGGTTGAACTGACAGACATAGGGTCACTAGGGAAGGTCTTAGAGGTCATAACTCAGCCTGAGCCCTTTTCTGACTGCCAATGAGAGGTACCCAATCACCTCACACTCACATGGCCATCACTGCAAGCCACCCCCACTGCAGTGACTCCTCCCTATGATCCCATGAGCCAGGTTAAAGCCTTCTGCCTTTATGCTGCCTTTGCCAATACTCTGCTACAGCGATAGGAAGGAAAAGTAGCTAGCTTACCATGCCTTGTAGAAGCTCAGCTCAGCCGTGGACCCAACTGTTTTCCTCATGATGGGCTATTTCCTATCCTTGCCTGACCCTCCCCTTCCAGCTCCCTCCAGCTTGCACTCACTTCCATGCCTCTATCAGGTGTCAAAAGGAGGAAGGACCTATTGTTCACAGACCATCTGTAGTATGTATTTCAGAATCCCTTACACAGGTCACCAAGAGTGCTGTGCCTTTTGCTTTCCTTATGAGATTCTTAAATGTCCAATATGAGGCAAGTATAGCATACATCTATAATACATGGATAGATGGGTAAATGGAAGGATGGATCACCTGATAGGCAGAGAATATGCCTCAGCTAAACTAAAAGCCTAATTATTTACAGCACCAAAGGAGTTTCTCTTTGCAACGTTATCAGATATTCTTCTCCCACTGTGGTACGTTATGCACAACATGAAACCACCTTATCAGCCATTTTGGAGCATGTATACTTTCATAGTGTAAGCACAGTCCCACCACCCACCTCCATCTTTATCCTTCCTCATCCTACGCTAGAACTATGTCCTATGAAGTATAAACCCACAGTTCCCTTCTCCAGACCCTGGAAAACTTCGGCCTGTGACTCCAGGTCCCTATTGGAATGGACTTGTACATTGTTCTACCTCTGACATGGGTTTATGTCACTTGGCATGATATGTCCAAAGCTGTCTTCAAACTCACAATCCTCCAGTCTCGGCCTTCCTCACAGGTCTGCACCATGATGCCAGTCTAAGTTTATTTATTTCTAAGTATTTGATGGTGACTGCTGATCACGAGGAAGAAAGTTGAGACTGCTCAGAAGACACCAATGTGCAACAAAGCATGCTCCAGTGCTGCCTGCTCTGGGATGGAACTCATACCTAGCCTCTCACAGGCACATCTGTTTCAGAATACAGAGAACATAGGTAAAGCATGGAAGCAGGGAATAACTACATTTCAGAATTGGTACAAAACTCTTTCTTGTCTCACCAAATTGCCATAACAATTCAAGGGTTGGAACCTAAGTGATTCCCACTTTAAAGATAAGAACATGAAGCTTACTGAGGCCAGGTCTTGCGCCTCGAGTCATGGCCAGCATGTTCTGGGTAAGAGATTTAAACACATTGGGAATCACTAGATTCTAAAATGCTATATCACTCGATGCCTACCACAGAGGGTAAAAATAAGTCAATCAATCGTCCCCTCATCCCCCAAGATGGACTGAGCAAACTGCTCATCATAATTGCGGAAGACTGCTAAGGAAGAGTCTGTGGAGCCACTCAGGTGCATTTCATATGCTTAGATTATTAAAGCTTCTTTAAAGATGAAAAAAAACAGACAGGCTTCCGTAGGAGTGGGAAGAATTTCATGATTGGATGGTTTGTTACCAGGCTGTGAGTGTTGTCATGTCCTTGGAGACTAGAGGAACAGGACAGCCCCAAGGGGGCTCCAGTGTGCCTCCATACAGTCTGCCCAGAGTGAGTATCCAATCCATGAACTCAGGGACTCCCCACCCTCAGCATGCAGAGTCCCTGAGGTAACATCTGCAAAGCCTTTGAGTTCTTGCAAGAGAGGCTCCAGAAACACGAGGTGAGTGTCATAAATATGCATGTATATCTTTATCCCCTGTTAGCATTAGTGTCCTACTGGGTGGAGTACATGTCTGACATGCTCAAAATTTAAGGGGCAATGTCCCCTTTGATTGCAGGGCATTCTGCAGAGAACAACTTTCAAACCAAGTCCTGTGTGCACGCAGGCAACGTCTTTTCAACTCAGGCCAAGCAGAAAGTTTGCCTTGAAGTAAGGGTTGCACCGAGCAGGATGCCAGCATTTTATTTCCATGTCTTTCTAGCTGGTTCTCTGTGTCTTGCTTCAAAGGCTGAGTTTGTCTCGATATGTAAACTGCAAAGCCCATGTGCTTTCTGGGGTAGATGAAGTGTGGCAAAGGGTGACATCCAAGCCATCGCCTTTCAGAATTTCTCTAAAGGGAAATATAACATTGAAAGCACAGCCACTCCAGGTGACAGGAAGCATCTAAACATTGCAGATGTTCTCAGCAGTGATTCTGTGCTCTGTGCTGAGAGTCTTCTATAGCACACATATCACCTTTGTCTTCTGCTCACTCCATCAAATCTATACTCCCTTGCTGTTGTGGTCCACTCCTACATTCCCCATGCTTTAAAGAGACTCTAAGTAGGGTTCATAGCCTTCTGCCAGGCACCCTGTCTGCTAAAGGCTTGTTACTACCACCACAGTCCTTACCTGACCTCCAGGCTCTCAGATACGCATCTGCCACGGTGCTTCAAAGTTGGCTTGAATTGCCTTGGAGAGCTTCTGAGCTTCTATTATCTGAAGCTGCTATTTCATAGGTGGCAATTATCAAAATATCTGGATGGCTTCAGACTGGTATCTGCTAATCTTGATGCAAAATGGAGTTGGCGATAAAGTACGGAGGTGTGCAGGGGAGATGGAAACTGAAGGGTTTACTGCTGTGAATATCAAGGCGAGGAAGCTCTCTCTGTCTTCTAAAATACAGCCATTCCCAGTTCCCCAGATAAAGGTCCTCCTTGTATTTCCAGAATAGTAATATCTGTGATGGGCTCTTTCCTATGGCCTGGCATCTCTTTAAGTCTGCATTCAGTATATCAATGGGGACATAAAAGGCTTTTGAGCTACAGGCATTTTTTTGTATGTGTGAAGAGGAATAAACATAGATACCCAAAGCCACCCAAACCAACCTTGGTTTAGTCACACCTCTGATTTCAGCTGCCTTGGCAAACCAGATGGTACAGGATTGAGCCAGTTTTAATTGTATGACCTGCTTAGCTTTAACTATCAACTTGACCAGTCTAGAGTCACCTGAGAAGAGAGGCATAGTTGAGAAATTGTCTGGCTCATATTGGCTTGTGGGTATGACTTGGGGGTAGGGGAGTTGTCCTGGTTGCTAATTGATGTGAGAGGCCCTGCCCAATTAGGGTGGCACCAATCCCTGGGAAGGTGATCCTGCACTGTATGTGAAAGCCAATCCATAATGAGCCTGCAATCGCATCAGCAAATAGCATTCTTCCATGGTTTCTTCTTCATGTTCTTGTCCTGACTTCCCTCACTGATGGACCATAAGTAACCTTTAGCTTAAATAAACCTATTCCTCCCCTTGCTTGTCTTTGGTCAAAGTGTTTTTATCACAGCGACAGAGATGAGATTAGAACAAAGTGACAATAGGCACTTGTCATAAAGACAGACAAAGCTCAGCCCTAAGCTGTGACTCCACCTCTTCTGCTCCCAAATATGACCTCAATCTGTTTATAGTCCTACAACTATAAACCCATTAGTGGACAGAATATGGATAGAGAGGATGAAACTTATGTTCCAGATGTCTACCTTGAATCCATCCAAAGAGAGAATAAAGTCCCCAGCTATTCACTCAGTCAACTCTGCTTGTGGATGCTGAAGTTCTGATGTTGACTCTCTCCACTCTAGTACTGCACGATAGGTGTACAGTAACCATCACTATATGACAGATAGTGATGGGGACAAAAGACATAGAAGTTTGGAGTCTGTATTTAATATAGACTATAAATTTAATAGCCATAGCTCAACAAGACAGCAAAGGCTTCTGAATTCAAGAAAAACCCACGGGAAGGTAGATAAGATGGTAACACAGATGATTAAGCACCTAAAGGAAGACAACTTCAGTTGAGTTGACCTTGACAACCGTGACAAGATACAAGGAAACCCTTCAGTCTTGACTGAGGAGAAGGGCTTTCTAGTCCAGCATGTAACAGCCAGTCAGGGCAGAGTGTCTTCTCTGAAGAAAGCAACAACATTGCTTCTGAAAATCTGAGGTCAGCAAGCATTCAGGCTCTCTTCCCAGGGCCCCTGGTCAGAAGTGCACGCCCACACATAAATCTCTCATTATAATGCAACCTCCCTGCTGACATGGGCATTTCAGAATTGTAACTTAGCACTCAGCATACATGTCAGTGTTAGTCCATCCCCATAAGACTGAGCCAGTGAGAATGGCCTTCCTTCATTGGTCATCTTCTCCTTATGCACAGTAAACATACCCTGTTTACAAAGCCAGCGATGCCCACCTTTCATCCAACAGAGGCAGAAGTAGGACGAGTTCAAGGCTAGCCTACTCCACATAGCAAGTTACATGCATCTGTAGATATACAGGGAGACCATAAAAAAAAAAAAAGAAACCATGTACTAATACATGTTCAACCATGAAGCACGATACATGGTGATGACACAAGACAACAATAGGATCACAAGAGGCTGCAGCGACAGCTTGGTCAGTGAAGTGTTTGCCTTCTAAGTACAAGGACCTGAGTTCAATCCTCAGATTGAACTTTTTAAAAATAAAAACAGAGTGTTGTGAGCACTCATAATCCCAGCACTGGGAGACAGAAGCAGGAAGGTCCCTTGGTCTTGGTAGCCAGCCAGCTCCATCTACTTGGTAAGTTCCAGACCAATGAGAGACCCTATCTCCAAAGATAAGGTGGATGGGGCCTGTATTAGTCAGGGTAAGGATGGCCATTATAGTGCCTTAGGAACTATAGTCTGGGTTGTTCTCTGACTTCGGTATGCATATGCACATGTACACATTGTGTATCCACACATATAGACTCACTTGCACAAACACATGCACACACATATACACAGGAAGTCACACACACACACATACACGAAGACAACAAAATTCTTCCATTTGGGAGAAAAAAATGTTAAATTATTGTTTTGATTGAGCCCAAGTCCCTGCCTTTAAACTATGTAAGTCCTCATTGATGACTGACCTATTTCTGGGTCTCTGAGCATGCAAATATTCATTTATTTATCATGTATATAGAAATGAAATCAAAGGGAACTCTCTGACACAGAACAAGGCTAAATGCCAAAGGTCAAAGCCTCAATAGACCCAAGAGGAATGAACTAATTCCTCATATAGAATACAGGCCATGCTGTCCCCAGAGAACAGATACCAGCTTCCTTGTGAGATTCCTTCAACCATGTTATCTTTGATGCCCCACACACAGTGGGAGGAAGAGGGGGAACCATTTGGCCATCCTCGTCTGCCTCTGAGATCATCACTGCCACAGGACAACTCACGTCTAGACATTATTGCAGCCACAGCAACAGTGACGGGCACTGTCAGCGATCTCTCCCTGCTCACTGGGTGAGAAAAGATTTTTCATTTCATACATCATTTACAACTTGCTGCTGTGATTCTAAAAAACAGTGGGCTTTATCGAGTTAATGAGCAAGAAATACATATTTGGTGAGCATGTTAATTTTGTAGAAGTTCGGCAGAGCCCAGGACATTAGGCAATGTGCACGGGGCATCTGGGCACTCCAGGGAGTCCACTCCCCCAGATGCACCCCATCCAGCTATGTGGACACCTGGCTATTTATTAATAAGTCAGAAATGCCTCTAAATTGATGCTGAGTAGCAAATGTATCCCTTGCACTTTGCGTTCTCTGTATTGTCTCTATGCAGGGACATCTGGGACTTGTGCCAAAGTCACCATGGGCCCAGTTGAGTTTCCTATCCACATACCAGTTTTTAAAGCAAGAAGAAGAAGGTTGTAGATGCAGCTTCAGGGAAAATCAAGTCACAGGGAGAAGAAAGTCTGCTGAATTCTAGCATTGAAGTCTACCAAAATTACCTAAGACAATCTCTCAAGAAAATGATGCCATAATAAAGGTGACAGACTAGACATGCGGGTGAAACGGCCTGTCACAGGACCAAAATAAGACACTAGAGTAAGACTTCACTTATTAAAGAGTCCTTTTATTCTTATTTTTGCCTATCAAACTCTCTGACATTTCAAGCTGGTTGAATACATCTCAGAATTAATCCCCTCTCCCAGCCATCAAGCAGGACCAGCCACAATAGATCTTTCAAGTTCCATCTTGAGTTTCAGCCTAAATTAGATATGAGAGATTGGATCCCAGCAGCTGCTGGATACTGACAGAGCTCACATCCACAACTGGTAAGTGTGTCTGCATGGAGTGGGTGGAGGGTCCCCATCTCTCCTCCACACACGGGAGGAATGTGCAATGGTGTCTTATTAAAGATGGGGAGATGTTTGCTGCACTGTTAAATTATAAGTATGTGAGCTGAATTGAATTTTAAATTGAAATACAAAATGATAGCCACTACTCCAGAATACCCCTCGCTCCACACACAACTGAGAATGGAAAAGGGTAGCATTTTAAATATGCTATAAAATTCACTTCAGGTCCATTTCTGGCCTCCTACCTATCACAGATAAAGTATTTGTAAACACACACACGCACACACACATATACACACACACCAGAACACCAACAGAGAGCTGAAACAGAGGATGATTTCGATTAGGTAAAACACAGACAGTAGACAGAACACTTAAACTAAGCACTATTTTGCTCAGCGGGTTGTTTTGTGTGTAAGACAAAATGCAAAATAGTCTATTTCAGAAAAGATGCAAAATAAGTACCACTATTTTGGGAGGAACATAATCATGATTTGTTGGTGAATATAAATCCAGGGAATAGGTTTGTAAGCTGACATAAATGGTGTTCTGTGCTCCATCTTGCTAGGGTATTGATAAGGCTCCCCTTCACAAAGAGACATATTTTCAGTACTGAGCCAAGCTCATTCCACACGTCTCATATGCAGTTAGACTACATGTGAGAAATGTCTTCGTTTGCAAATGATTTTTGGAGAAATGGAGACAGGAAAGTTGAATAGTGTAGCAGACAGCGAGGAGGCTGGAGACAATGCACAGACTCTCCGGGACGCTTTAAAAGCTGCCCTGGATACATTTCTTTAGGAAGGACCATGCTGTATCTCTGCATTCTTATTATACCTGTTTTCCTCCTGAGGCCACCCCAGGCCAGGAAAGAGGCCAAGAACATGCCCTATATTCAAACCAAAGAGAAAAACACACATCCCAACATGACCTTCAGGCACTCAGTCACTCCCTACTTAAAACAGAGGATGGGCTAGTTATAGCATCACACACCTTTAATCTCCATACTCAGGGATTAGATACATACACACACACACACAAACCTATGCATACATACACACACAGACATGCACACACATACATATACACACATACACAAGCATACACACAGACACACATTCATATACACATACACCATATATATACACAAAAACACAGACACATATAGACATATATACACATATCCACCTTGATACATAGACATACAGAGACACACACACATATACACATACTCATGTACACATATATATACACACACAAATATATATAAACACATACATATATATATACATATATAACATACATACAAACATACACACAGCAACAAACTCGGGCTTGTTTTCTCATCATGAAATCACAAATTCTGTAACAGGTCATACCACTTACTAAGGAAATCTCAACTTTCCCAGAAGATCCTAAGTACAGTAGAGAAGAAATACCTAACGAAAGAAAAATGGGAAGTCAGGTAACAAAAAAGCTTCCTGAGAATGAGGGACATGGAGAAGAATGTTCCAGAAAGTTTGTGAATCTCTTCCCTCTTCACCACCAGTGAAAACAGGCAACTGGTCTAACAACTATGAAGCAACTCAAAGCCTATCCCATCCAGCTGCCTGCTGGCCCTCTGTGGTAAACATGCCCTAGGGTAACCCACAGTGACCCTGCCTGGTCTGATTCCTTTCCCTGAATCCAGATGAAAATGGTGGCCTGCTTCTAGTCTGACAGAAGAATGGCCGACGCTGATGGCTGGCCTGTTCTATAGTCATCTCTTTCCATAGGACTCCATTTTAGCAGATGGGAATGACAGCTTGTGTTGCTGGCTCTGGAACATTCAATGGTGTTTCCTCGCTCAGAAAGATATCCACATACTCATTCCAGAACACTGCAGTGTTATGTCACATGACAAAAAAAAAAAAAAAGACTATGCTGTTTCACCCATTAACTTATAGCAGCTGTGGTTAACTCTACAAGATCTGTACAAGATCTAGCCTGTTGACAGTCCACTCCTAGCTAAGAAGCTATTAACAGTTGATGGCCACTAGGAGAGGAGAGTCCATTTCCTTTATGGTGTGGTCATTGATAGATTGGCCATGCTACAGTGGATGACCCCACCCCCATGCTTGTATAGACAGTACTAATTAGATTCAGTGGATTATAAAATAGAGAGGGAGAGCAGACATTAGCTACCACAACCTCCATGAAGGAACCCCAACCATACTGACACCTGTAGAACCAGGAGCAGGGAAACCAGCCGAGACATACTGTGCACACACTTCTGACACAGAACCAATGTGAAAGAATGCTTTTGTATGTATGTTGTATTCTACTAACTCTGTAACCATTTGTTACATTGGAAGTAAGAAGCTAATTCACTGACTTCAAAGTAGACTGCTGTGTTGGGAAGGCAAGAAGCTAAGCAAAGTAGCCCACAGTCATGAGCTACCCAATCCTACCTGCCAACCACCATCAGCTAGAAAGAGGAACTCTCTAGGGAAGCAGAATCAATAGAATGGATATATACATAAGAGTAGGTTTATTCAATTGGCTTACATGCCATGGTTAGAGTAGTCCAAAATGGCTGCTGAGAACCCAGTGGTTGTTCAATCCATGAGGCTGAGTATGTCTCCACATTCCCATATGACATGGAGGCCTGGAGGACCCCTAGAGGGAACTGAGCTTCAGTCCACATTGGAAGCCCAGAGAAGTTTCTCTAATATCAGTAAAGGAAAGCAGCAGCAGCAAGAGTGGATAAACTTGCCAGGGAGGATGAAGACTGAACAATCAAAAGACCAAAAAGTTTTCCTCCTTAAGCGTCCTTGTACATGGATCTTCCAATGTCAATTAGGGCAGTCAAGACAACCCCCCACAGATGTGCACTGGCCAACCTGAGGTAACAATCTCCCACTGAGGCCCTTTTGTTTGTCCCAGGTGATTTTAGGTCCCGTGGGGCTGACAATTAATGCTAAACATCCCAGGACCTGAACAGCAGGCAGCAATACAGCTTGTCCAATACCTTCACTGTCACATGATAATCCTGATTTGGGAGGTTGGGGGACATGTAAGATGTTAGGTGCTGTGTTAAATGTTTTAAAGGTTGTTTGAAGTCACCAAGGTTATAGCTTCTTGTAAAGAGCTATCTGTGATTAATGCATACCTTGTCGTAACTGCCATTCATGCTACCCCCTTGGCCATATCATCCCAACACTTACACTGATATGTACTGAGTCAGGATTGGGAAAGCAGAGGCTGCTGGGTAACACGCAAGAGTCTATGATAGGAACTAGTAGAGTTTGACTGTTGGATGCAAAAACAAAAAACAAAAACCTCAATGTCCTGTCGCATTGGTATTTGAGATTGTGTCGCTTGAGTCCGGAGCTTGGTTTGATCCTCCTGGCATTGCTGTCCCGTTCTGTAGGGAGTCATGTTCTCCAGTGAGGATGAGACACAGTCATGGACCCCCTTGTAAGGACATGTGTCATGAGAGCATGAACACAGGTCATACAGAATAGCCTTCATTACTGGGTCACACACAGACAATACCACACAGAATCCTTTTGTGTACAAGAGACAGACATTCCAACTCTGACAGGCTTAACAAAGCAATCAAACGAATAAACAGATGAGAAAGGATGGACCAGTTCATGGCAGGTGGGGCTGGCAGCTCTGGCCACTTGCTGCCCTTGCCTATGCCCTCCTCTGTTGGCTTCATTTGCCTGTTGGCTCTCTTCTCTGGTGCAAGATGGCAGCCAGCATCCAAGTTTCTGCTCTGCTTTCCCCTTAAAGGCAAAAACAAGTCCTCAGACTGTCATCAGCTTATTTGGATTATTATAATGCCATTGTGGAACAAGCAGGACATAGGAAAAGAAAGTCTCCCGATGGTCTTGGCTGGGGCAGACACCTATAGCTAAGCACGGAGTACAACAGGCTGAAGCAACCTGTATGGACTGGGGCCCTGGGAAGAAGCTTTCTTTAAAGTCTGGAGTGTCTGAAGAGGAGAAACCAGGAAATCAGCCCTCTTTTCTGTTTGTTTTGTTTTTTTAATTAATTTTTTACATCCCAATAGCTGCTCCACACTCCCAGTCTCCCCACACAGGGTCCCTCCTCAAGACCCCTCTTTTTCTCCTCTGAGACTGTGTCCCCATTCCCCCACCCTGATGTATCAGTCTCAGTTGTGTTAGGCACATCCTCTACCACTGAGCCCAGACAAGGCAACTGTGTTTGGAAATGGATTCCACAGACAGGCGACAGCTTTACGGACAGTCCCCACTTCAGTTATTGGGGACCCCCACCCTCATTTCTAAAGGCCAGTTTACCAGTTTGACTCCACATACTACCAGCAATGTTAGAAGTGATGAATTTTCCAAAGAAAGCAAGCAGAATCTGTATCTGAACCGAGCATGGCCTGGATGGGCTCCATCTGTGAAGTCCAAGCCTGTGGCTGGAGCCAGACTGCAGCATGTGCATTCGCTCTGGGCAGCAGCTTCTTTGAAATTATTTTTGAAAGGAGGACTGTTCCCCTGACTACTCGCTCTTCCTAGCGGCACCTTAAAGGTCATCTCCTCGCACGCTTGCTCCGTGTATCAATGGTCACCTGTCCCTCTGCCCATTGCTTCAGACACTGAGCATTAAATCCTGCAAATCCCCTAAAGGAGAGGAGGCCAGAGGTACCAGCGCCAGGCAGTGCTGCGTGGACGTTCTCGTTCCCCCCCACCCCAAACTTTGCTTTTCAAAAGAAAATTCTTCAAACAGAGCAGTCACAAGTCCTGAGTCGGTTGAAGTTTAAAGACAAAGATACCTTTGAATTTTCTAAACACATTCTAAAAGAAAGGATTTTTTTTTTTTTTTGCTTTAAAAAAATAAAAAATAAAAACAGACAAATTCTTTTGGTGTTCAAAACAGAATTTCACTAAAAATTTTCCCCTGAGTGCTATTTGACAATAGAGACCAGGCACTGGATATAATATTTTTTTCATCTGAAAAGATTTTTTTTAATTCGAAAAAAAAAAAAAGTGGTTAAAGAAAAGTCCCCTTAGAGCCTAGTACTTAGACATTCTCAAATTAACTGTTCTCACCATCTCATCAGACATGGATTCAGATGATAATTTTAGTGGAAATCACTCAGACTTCCATGAGGTAGAACAGCCACTAAATCTTCAGTCCATTTCAGAGATATATTGACCTATTCTCCTATTTTTAGTCACCTGCGCCTCTTCCAGGGGGAAGGATGTGTTTAATCTCTCTGCCGGCACTGCATATGTGTTATTTTCTAGTACCTGAGTATAATTATCAGTGTTATTTTAATAATCAATTTCAGTATAATGGCAGGATTTGCTTCAGTTGCATTTAAATTATAATAACACTCAATAAAGAGGAAATGGAAAAGAAAGGGAAATATCACTGGGGGGATTAACACAACACTCCCACAAAAGGGACCTTTTTAATTTTCATGAGGCGATGAAGTGATAGCCTTTTGAATAGACAATTAGGCTCATAAACCTGACGCACAGAGAGCTTAATTCACAAATACACATCATCGCTAATACATTTGCAGGGCAACTATATGCTTAACAGGATTAGAATCCGGCAAACCATTCATTATTAATGGGACTGTGCATTGCCTTGGTCTTCATCCCTAGACAGAGCAGTATTTAAATCACGTGATTTAGCACAATTTGGGGAGTTTAGTTCTGTACATAAATGGCTCAGCGTTTCTCAGAATAGAATGAGGAGTTTTGAATACCGGACACCATCGTCAGCTCACTTCAGCTTCAGGGAAGACAAGGAATTTGGAAATTCTGAACCTTGCTCTATCCGGTGATAAATTGAGAAGGAGCTAGCTCACCAGGTAAGGATGTTGCTTCCGCGTCAACAAGAGGCTGTAAGTTCTAACATGTTCGAGACTCATTGTTTGCACTGGACACCGTCATGTGGTTTGTGAGACAGGTAATCTTAGATGGTTTTTTTATTTTTCCATTAGGAGAATGACAAACCACCCAAGTTTGGCTGGGACCACGGGACTTCCCAGGACACAGACTTAGATCCTAACAGCATGCAACCAAATGAATTGGCAAGCCACTTGCTTGCCAGAATCTCATGATTCACTCAACCTGAGAGAAAGGTACCCATTTTTAGATATCCAAGTTGAGCCTCCAAAGAGGCAAACACCGCTCGACTTCACAGCTTGCGTGCAGAGCCTGGCATGATCTCTGATCCTCCCGACACCTCTGTCCCTGCCACTTATTCTTCTGGGACACCTGAACACAAGGCCACCTCCAGCAGCTGCTCCAGACATAGCCGCAGTGATGAAGCCGGTGCATACTCTCTGCTCACCTGGGAAGTCACAGCAGGCCAGCTTGGAAGTAACCAGACCTGTGAGCATGGCCAGACTAATGGTGACAGCCTAGCCAGTCCTTCCCAGTTCCCCACCTATGAGAATGGTGAGACTCTTACCTATGACACAAAGGTCATACAGAGGTCACAGCTTGCCTTCCAACCTCAGGTCAGGACATGTGCCAACACACTCTAAGGATGCTGTGGCCTCAGACAGTACTGAGTCCCAGCATTCCATGCTTTCCCATCTTAGCTAAGTGCTTCTCGCACAGAGACATTAACCTTTGCAGGGTAAGGAGTGTAAAACCAGCACTTATGTCCCTTTCCCTCCTTGCAGTCTCAGACAGGATTACTTTTATTGAAGATCTCCGGACCTCAGCATACAGTTTTTCTCTTTCCGGAATAAGTGGTGAACTCTCCCGTTTGTCATTAAAGGAATCGATGTCCAGAGTCTCTGATATTTTCAAATAGCTGCCATCATTAAATTAGCATTGGTGTCATTATTCAAAGGATCAAGGATTGTTTGGGCAGCCAGCCCTGGTGGAACAGGTCTCAGGTGAAACTGAGAGGGACTGAGTAAGATGTCACCAAACTCAGAACAACACAGGGATTTTGTTTTTATATTTTGCAGTTCTGGGAGGTTGAATACACACAAAGACACAGACAGACATACACACATATACACAGAGACACACACACACATACACAGAGACACACACAGACATACACACAGACACACATACACAGAAACACGCAGACACACACAGAGAGACACGCAGACACACATACACACAGACACACACACACCAGCTCAGGAATTCTTTATTTCAGGTAATTTCCACCTTACATTTTCTCCAAAGAAACTGCTGGGTACCCTGAAACCATGAACGTGAAAGAGGGGGACAAATGGACAGTCAAAAGTGAAAAATGGGGTGGATACTAAAATTCCTAGTGGGTACTTTCCGAAATAAAAATATCCCACCCACAGCAAGAGATAGTTACTGAATGGGCTCTGCATGTTCCTGGTATTTTCAGATAAAGATCTCCAAGTCCCCAAAAAGCTCACAAAGCCTGGACACTCGTCTCATTCTCCTGCCCCAGGCTAAACCCTGGCTCTATTCCATAGTCTAGTTAGCCACTGTGCCTCGTAAATGCGACTAGTAAACCAGGCAGGCTTCCTACAACAGACAGGCAGACCACACTGAAGGCAAAGTTTAGAGAGGGGAATAAAATTCTTAGCTCTGCCATGTCACTTGGGTGACCCCACACTTCCATGTCCTGATTCTTCCTTAGTGTGAGGCTCACACTGAGGCTTGACTTGGAATAGGAGCTGAACACAGGGCTGATAGTTAGCTCCGGAAGCCTTTTTCCTTGGTGTCACACACGATCATAGCCAAAATCCTGCAACCGTTGATACAATTCCACTTTAAAGGTGTTTCCAGGGCTGGGATGGTGACTGAATGAGCAAACTCCTTGGCTTGAAAATATGAAGGCCAGAGCTCAGTATCTCGAAGATACATAGAAGACCACCCGCTATGGTGGCACACACTTGTAATCCCAGAGCTGGGGAGGTGGAGTCAGATACCAAGAAGCTGCCATCATGGTTGCCCTGACCTGTCCATGTCCAGTCCCCTGTGCATTTTGATTCTCAGCTTTAAGCTATGATTGTCTTTCATTATCTTCCAAAGTCAAGCAGTGCCAGTGGCACCACCAATGAATGAGATCGTCTACCCAGCAGATAACCTAGAAAGCGTTGGCTCTTCTCATTAGAAATGCAGCATTCGCTATACAGCAGGAGTAAAATCTTTAAAGTACTAAGAACCTGAGTTCACCTTCCTCGTCAACTGTGAGTAGACACTGACACAGATCCATCCTCTGAAGTCCACAATGTTTACGTCTCAGCACCTTAAAGTTTCTGTCGCTGTGCTGAACCAAAAGCCATGACCAAAAGCAATTTGGGGAGGTTTATTTGTCTTACTTCTCTACATCACTGTTCATCACTGAAGGAAGTCAGGACAGGAACTCAAACAGGGCTGGAATCTGCAGGCAAGAGCTGATGCAGAGGCCATGGAGGGGTGCTGCTTACTGGCTTGCTCCTCATGGCTTGTTCAGCCTGCTTTCTTATAGAACCCAAGTGATGGTGCCACCCACAATGGGTTGGGCCTTCCCATGTCAATCAATCATTAAGAAAACGCCCTACAGCTTGCCTACGGCCTGAAGCATTTTCTGAATTAAGGTTCCCTCCTCTCAGGTGACTGTAGCTTCTGTCAATTTTACATAAAACTATCTAAACGTACTCTGTGTGAGTCAGACTAGAAACTTTAGTTTGCAGAAAGCAGGTTTTGAGTCACGTTCCCTTTCTGTTTCCTGTGCAAGTTTCGTGGCCCCTGTGGGACCTGGAGACTGAGGCTGGCTGCTCCTCTTGCCTCCCTAGGGACTGGCTCTGCTTCCCTTCCATAGCTACACTGGCCCTCCTTTATGAACTCAGAGCTAGCCTTGAGCTGAAGGTGGACATGGACTTCCAAATGTGGCGTGAGTTGACCTGAGTCTACTGGAGCCCTGTCCCACAGAACCTCAGAAGGATATTATTTGGAAACAAAGTCAGTGCAGATAAGATTGGTTAATATAGAGTCACGACGTGGGGAGAGAGTGTCCTCACACGATCTCTCTGAGAAGCCAACCTGGTAAAGACTCAGAGCCAGAGAACACTGAAAGAAGACTGGTCTTTAATCCCAGCACTCAGGAGGCAGACACAGACAGATCTTTTTGTATGAGTTCAAGTCCAGCCTGGTCTACAGAGCAGAATCCAGGACAGCCAAGGCTACACAGTGAAATCCTGTCTCAGGAAAAATACAAAAAGATTTCTAAAGAAGAGGTCACGCAGCCACATCTGGCCCTTAAATCTGTAGTTTCTAGAATGGTCTGTGTCACCTGGTTGGTAGGCCTGAGAAAGACAGTGCCTAACCCTGGCCTCTAGTGTCTTGTCAGCCATTGGGACCTCTGAGCTTACTGAGTGTGGAAGCAGTATAGGTAATACCTTCCCTAGTTGTTTATCCTCCTGGCCAGACCCTCCCAATCCTGTCCCTCCCGTCATCACGTAGGCCCTATATATCCTTCACCACTCTGGTCTAAACATACCAGAATGACCCCTTTCCCCTTGGAACTCTGCCACTGCCCAGCTTTTTGGACCTCTGGGGCTTCCGTCACATGACTGAGGAAATCCAAATCTGTGAGAGGCCTATGGCATCGCCCGTGCTGTCCTTGCTGCTTCCTCTCAGGCCACTCTAACCTGCAGTTCTAATTTAACAGGGTCTTTCTCTTCTCAGAGGCCTCTAACTCCCATTACAGTTAAGCTTCATCCCAAGAGCCCCTTCCTCAGAGATTCACTCACTGTTTTCCCGCCCTCCCTGTTTGTCCCTCATGGCTTTTGCCACAGCTCTGAGTTGCATATTTATTAGCGTGGGGTTATCTGCTGTTGCTCTTTTATTTCCTTTCTCTCGCTCGCTATAGGCCCCATCTGAGCAGGAACAATATCTGTTTGTCCTGGTGCAAGCAGAGAACAATGTGCGGCTCCTAGGAGGTGCTCTGTAAATATTAGCGGACCAATCCAACCTCAATGCCTCTCTTTGTGGCATGATGAAGTATAGGGATATGTTGGCTCTAAAATAAACACTATTCGCCTGGGCTGGGCTCTCTGTTGGTTCATACCAGGAGGGACGAGCAAGCTCGGCACTGACTGCCACCTACAGAGTCCATGCTACCTATTCTGATTTTTCTATAGCTTACAGGCAGATGCTGGCCATGAATTCCTGGTCTAGGACAGTACCTAATAGGCCCTGAAGCTTTGAAATGCCTTTGCTGCTTCAGAAAGGCTTTACTAAACTCAACATCAAAGTGAGAGAAGCCACAAAGACATCAGCATACTCGGTTCACCAACAGGGACCTGAGTGGCAAGTTCCCTTGACTGACCACTGGGCCCCCTGGAGGCAGAAGTCCTCACAACACCACAGAAAACAGCACTGAATTCAAAACCTGATTAAGGGATGAAGCCATGTTCCTCTAGCAGGGACTTGATCTTGTCATTCACCTGGGATTACCACCTGGATTCTCTCCCAACTCAGTCACATGACTGTTTTTGAATGTAGCAACAGAAGTAAGCGGCAACCCTACAACAATTCTTGGAACCAAAGAACACCAGTCCGGTGCCATGAAGGCAATTTCAATTATCCTTTGGAAGTTAAACCAATCCTTTGATATTTTCACCAACTCTCTTCACATCTGAGTATTACACGGTAGCCAAGCAGGACTGGAGTCTGTCTCTGGTGGCGACAAGTGCAACGTGTCTCTCATGGCTTTCCTAGGCAGGAGAACCAGAGGAAAACCAACTGGAAGCAGGAAAGAAAGGGTTCATTTGCCATAAACACTTTTGTCTCATACCCTGAAAGGACCACCAGGATCTAAGTTGTACGCAACACCCACTCAGTCAGTGCAGACAGGTCCACTCAGCATCGTGGGCCACTGCTATATCATCTAAAGTCAGCTACCACTCTATACTTCCCTGTCAATAAAAGATGTTGACACCCTTGAGGTTTCCCTGGCACAAAACCCTGACTTCACCAGCTGTCTCCACAGTCCCTTTCAACCTAGTCCCTCCATTCCTTTTGTTGCCTCAAATACTTCATGTCTCTTATGGACAGTCACAGGTTCTAAGTCCCCATCTCTCAGCAAGTCAGAGATTTTTTAAATCCTACCATGTGGTCCCAAGTGCATTGTGACTGTGGCCAGCCAGGAGCTCATGGGGCTACATAGGAGAAGCTGTTGAAGGAAAAACACCTGCCCAGCACTGTTCAAACTCCAAGCTCTGACCAAGAACATGCTTTCAACAATGTCCTATTGTCTGTAAAATAGGGTTCCCAGATTGGGTGTACTTCTTACATACCAAAAAAGCTAAGCACAGGAACCCAAATAAATGCTTGTACAACAATGTTCTTGATGGTGTGACTCTCCGTAACTATGTAATAGAAACCGCCCAGTCTCCCTCAGTAACGGCTGGATGGATACACAGGCTGTGGTAAGTCCATATAAACAGACTACTTTTAAGCCTTAAGAAGTAATGAAGAATTAGCTCATGCTGCAACCTGGCCTAATGCTGACATTACTCTAAGTAGAAAGCAGAGAGAGAGAGAGACAGAGAGAGAGACAGAGAGACAGAGAGAGAGAGACAGAGAGAGAGACAGAGAGACAAAGAGACAGAGAGATCATTCTTGCATGAGGTAGTGAGAACATCAAAATTTTAGAATCAAAAAGAAAAAAAGAAATGGTAATTTCCCAGGGAAATCAAGCTTGGGAAACAGGAGTCTCTATTTAAAGTGTAAAACGTCGATCTGAAACTCTACTAAAGTTCCAGTGGCGGATGGTGGTGATGCTTACACAGGAGGCAAAGCAATCCTAATACCACTAACTGTGCATCTAAAGCAGTGGTAGGCTTCCGTCTGTGTCCTGATAACTTGTAAAACTCAGATGAGAGAGGAAATGTGAGAGGCTGTTTAGTATCCATAGTGATGGTGACTATTTAAGAATGCAATGAAGGGCCTATGAGAGGGCTCCACAGGTAAAGGAGCTTGCCGCCAAGCCTGATGGCATGAGTTCAGTCCCCAGGAATAACATGATAGAAAATCCATTTCCACAAATTGTTTTCTGCCCTCCACATGTGTGCCATGGCACATGCACATTCATATATAACATATTGGTGAAAAATAACTAGATCTAAGCATTTTAAGTAAAGAAAAAAATTTTAAAAGAATGCAATGGAAATATTGTTCATTTGATTTACATATACAAGTTTTCAAAAGGCCAATAAATGTTTACAATATAAGTACTTATTAGTCAGTTTAAACATAACTACTTAATCCACTAATTTTCATAGCATTCTTTGAGCCTACGGCCACCTTGCAAGCGTCCTGGCCCCAGAGTGCTGTGAACCAGCACACAAGAGGCTGACTTCCCAAAAAGTCAAGCTGGAACCCCATCCACTCTGAAATCCACAGAAGCCAAAAGATAAAAATGCTAAAACATCAGCAAATCTAAGATGTGGATGTGACATAGGATCAGGAAAGCCTGGTCCCCAGGTGACCACAGAGAAAGGAGGGAGGGAGGGAGGGAGGGAGGGAGGGTGGGGAGGGGAGGGGGGAGGGCAGGGAGGGAGGGAGGAGGAGGGAGGAGAGGGAGGGAGGGAGGAGGAGGGGGAGGAGGGAGGAGGAGGGAGGAGGAGGGAGGAGAGAAAGAGGGGGAGGGGAGAAAGGGTAAGTTAAGAGCTGTATTAGATCTGTAGTCCAAGGACCTGTTCAACCCTGAGTCAACCCAACCTCCACCAAGTCAGAGGACATCAGGAGAACAGTAGAACCATGGATTCTGTCTTTAGTTAGGCTGTTTCTGTGACATGGGGTAACACTGCAGGCTTTCTCTGAAACACACATTAAATGTGTATAGGGAAAATGTCACCAGAGACCTGCTTCAGATTACAGATGGTTACACCGAGGATAACCCGGCTGTCTGACATGAAGGCGTACCTGGGAAAGCCAAGGTCTTCTTCACTCTAAATAGTTGATAATTTGCAATGAGACACTCAATAGTTGACCGTCAGGCAGGCTTATGTTGGATGGTTTCCAGAATACAGGCTGACGCAGTGTCCTGAGTACCTTCTGTGTGGTCTAGGCTCACCTGCCATGTTCACCGAGTTCGCTGTATTACAGGTACTTGGAGGCATATTTTTGTGAAAGAAAAAAAAAAATAAATTAAATATTCCTTTCCCATCCCTGGCTCCTGAATGAATGACTTGGAGACCAATTACTTATCATTAAATGCCTAGGCCATAAGCTTTGGCTCATTCCCTGTCTAGCTCGTAACTTATTCAATTCAAACTATTCTATGTCTACCACTTGGTGAGTACCTCTCCTCAGTCCTGCCTGCTTCTTCCTTCATGTCTCATCAGTGTCTCTCCCAGCATCTCTCCTTTTATCCTGTCACTCTTTCCCAAATCCTCTCTTCCTCCCAGTGTCCCACCTCTTATTTCCTGCCTTAGCTCATTGGTCATTGGCTTTTTTATTGACAGGTGTTGCTTATTAGAGATTCCCTCTATATTTTCAGTTCACATTGGTATCTTAGTTGAGGTTCCTATTGCAGTGATAAATACCTTGGCCAGAAGAAACTTGGGGAGGAAGGATTTGTTTTCATCTGATAGCTCTTAGGTCACAGTCCTTCACTGACAGAGGTCAAGGCAGGGACTCCAGGCAGGAACCTTAAAGCAGGAACTGAAGATGAGCCATGGAGGACTTCTGCTGACTGGCTTGCTCTCCATGGCTTTGTTAGCTTGCTTTCCTATACAATTCAGGACCACCTGGCCAAGGGTGGCACCATCCCCATCCCGCACTCCCAGGCTGGGCCTATCAACATCATCATTGATCAAGATACTGTCCCACTGACTCGCCTATAGACCAATTCCTCAATTAAGATCCCTCTATGCAGATATGTCTAGGTTCCTGTCAGGTTGACAAAGACCAAGCAACACAGACCATCTCTGGGGTCATGACCCCGTTGCAAAGAGAGACTAGTAGAAGCTAAGTAGGAGAAAGAAGTGGCGATTGGAGAAGTGAAAACAAACTTGGTCATGTGCTGCTCAGTATGACAGCTGGGCCAGGGTATATGGCGGCTTAAACAGTCCCTCACTCTGGTGACCACAGCTCTCCTCCCCTCAAAGTCCTTGCATGGTTTCCTGTGCTCTAGAATGAAGGTCAAATGGAGGCATGAGTTGCTTCTTGCCTGAGTTGCACCACACTCTCCACTCATCCCTACAGCACGCCCTCACATCTCTCTCCCTTGCAGGGTGCCTTCCCAACACCCTCCCCATTCACCTGAAACTGCTCTTCTGCATGCACGGGGCCACACACTGTAGGTTCCTAGTAAACATCTGTCAAACTAAGAAGTGAATGGCACGGGAGCCACAGAGATGCTCAGCGTTAATAGTGCAGAGGACTCATATTCGGTCACAAGCACCTGTCACTCAAACTCCAGGGAATCTGAGCCTTCTTCTGGCTTCTGTGGGTGTACACATATAGCACATACACACAGACATACATACAAACATACACACAAAAAAAAGAAATCTTTTAAAAGATGAAGAAAAAATGGTTGACCAAAAGCTGAAATATCATTATTGTCATTATTATTAACCATTCTCCCTGCTAACAGCTTCCTGTCTACACAGATTACCAAGGATTTATCCTCCTGCCTGGGAGACAGGCTCCAAACAGTTGTGAAAAGGTCCAGTCTGAGGACTCAGTCAGGAGAGAGCATGTCACCAAGCACGACCATGTGATTTCAGTGCTAGTACACAGAAAGTCTGTGTCACTCTACATATCCCCCAGCACAGGGACGGACAGATGGGGATGCTCTGGCCGGCTGCCCAGCATTCTCTAAAGTCTTAAGCATCCTCCATCCACAGATCTGCCTCCAAATGAAATGAAGAGAGAATGATGGGGGAGCCTGATGGATCCTGTATAATGTGCTAACCACTCACACACACAACTCACTCCACACAACACACACAATACACAACTATGCACATACACACACTCTCACATCACACACTCACAACTCACACATCACACACACTCACACACATACACACACACTCACACACATACACACACACACTCACACCACATACACACACACTCACACATACACACAAACACTCACACATATCACACATACACACACACTCACACATACACACACACTCACACCATATACACACATACACACACACTCACACACATACCACACACTCACACACATACACCTCACACATACACACACACCTCACACACATACACACACACTACACATAACACACACATACACACACTTACACACACATATACACACAGTCTTACACAGTCTCACACATACATACACACACACTCACACACAGAGAGATACACATACACACACCACACACACTCACACATATACACACATACATTCTCACATCACACACATTCTCACAAACACAACTGTCACACACATACAACACACACTCTCACACATACTTACATACTCCCTTCTCACACATACATACACATACACACACATATACACACACATACACACAGTCTTACACAGTCTCACACACACTCTCACACATTCACACACTCACACACACACACAGAGACAAACATACACTAATACATACACGCACACTTACACATATACACATCACACATTCTCACAACACACTCTCCACACATACATACTCTCCCTCACACACACACTCACACACTCTTACACATACTTACATTCTCTCTGTCTCACACACAAACACACACAAACACACACACTCTCACATACATCAAAAGGTACCATGTTTGAACTACCCCCTGGGCCCAAGTTGTTGACACACTGAATTGAACCATCACTGCTGATCTCAGAAAAGCCCAAACCTAAACAAACAGTGTGTGGTTACTCTGGACTGTCAACGTGACGGACGACTGTGAGCATGTCTCCAGGGAGGTCTGAGAAGGGAGGGACGGCCTCCTCGCTTGATGGTGGCAGCTGACTGAGCAAGGGTCCTAGACCGAATCAGGAGAAAGCCAGCCTTCACCCCTCTCCGCTTCCCTACTATAGATGCCTGTCACGTGACCAGCTGCCTCATGCCCCCAAAGTCATGCCGTCTCCATGAGGGTCCCCACTGTCATGCCCACTCCATGACTATGGATTATGCTTCAAACCAGGAGCCAAAATAAACCCTTCCTTCCTTAATGTGGTTTCTGTCCGGTGTTTTATCATAGGGATAGCAACAAAAATACGTTAATTCGACAGGTCACAGAGTGAGAGGAGCCTGGTCCGGTCCTGGGAATCCTGACGCAAAGAAATTTAGTTCTCAAATGCCAGGCACTTCCTAGCCCTGTGCATCCCTCCCAGCGCCTCTGTCTTCTGACCTGTTGCTGGTAACCTTTCCCAAGACTGACATATCCTGGCTCCGCCCTGTTCCTCTTGCTTACCAACAACTTTGATGTCTCCTGTCGTCTTTTTACTTGGTTTGAACACCGCCTTGCCAAGCCCACCTGAAACACCAATTCAGAGGAAGGCCCGGAGTTTAGTGTGTGGCTTCTCCCTGTAGCCCTCTCGGAGGAAAAATAAAATCTCCCCAAAGAAGCAGCCATCTTGTGGTTAAACCATTCATCCAAAACTAGGTGACAGGCCCCTTCCACGATCCAAGGTTCATCTGGGACTTGTTAGCTGAATCACTGACATTTCTTGGCAGGCAGGTGCATATCTACCCAAACAGAGGGAAATATCCAATAGCTAGACAGGGGATTCTGAGCAGAGGTCTGCAGGTGAGAAAAGACAGATCTGAGTTCAAGTCCATCCGCACCAGTGTCTTAGAAGCAGAGCCACACATCAAAGTTAGCTGGGCCCCATCCAGATCAATACTTGTCTTACACTATCTTTAGGAGTTAGGGACGAGCCTTTGGAGGTCTCTTTGAGCACCCCAGAGGATTCTGATACCATCCATGATCCTGAAACTCAGTAGCCTTAGCATCCCCAAACTGCTCTGCCCCAGAGAGCTAGATGTGGGGACAGGAAGTTACATCCAGCAATAACTCCCAGGGGATGTGATTCTCCTCACTAAAATCTGCTGCACCTGAACATCACCAAGTCACCAGCTCTGGAACCGCCCCTCCTCCCAGGACTATAAAACATGCCTCAGAACATACAGCGTCCCCAAGAAGCTGCTGAAGAACTTGGAAGCATGTGGGACACCCTCTCTCTCTCACACACAACACCCACCTGGAGGAGACCTCATTTCTTAAGCCACCATGGCTGTAGCTGTGTACAGTCCCATGTAAGTCCCTGTGCTGGTCAGCGATCCCACTTGTAGTATTTCTTTGAATTTTTAAAATGTCAAAGGACCTAAAACCCATGTATTCCTGTTTCCTGGGCAAATTCCAACCCTCTAGACTTTTTTTTTTTTTTTTTTTTTTTTAATAGAATGGTGCTTATCAGAAAGAAAACATCTGCTCCAGTTTCTTCAATCTCTAATTTATCTAATCTCCCTTTGTAAAATAGGTATATTGCTAATGACTGAATTCCTGCCAAGGGAATGAAATGCTTGTTTCAATCACTTATTCTTCTCATCAGCTTTACCCTCTGAGGGACAATATCACACAACATAAATATAATGGATGGGCCACACAGTTCTTCTTTTGCTTTTTTTTTTTTTTCTTGGTATCTTCATCATTGGCCACTAACGGAGAGAGAGCCTTCCAGAATGGATGCGTCGTTTTCCATGCCTTCACCTGAAGCACCACGCTGTGTGCTAGTGATTGTAAATCTCCTTTTGAGAACTGTCCTTCACCAAGACCCCAAGTGCCAATCCCAGGAGAAGCCTCAGCAGAGCGTGACCATGCCGGGCTGTGGCCACCAGAGGGCGCCGCAGAGCAGCGTGCCCGCCCCCTCCAAAGACTCCCAGCGCGCCCTCCCAGCTTGCCTGTTTATTGTCAAGAAGGGTGTTTTTTTCAAAACCTGCACACGCGGAGGTGGTTTTCCTTCCACGTTTTTTCCCTCTTAATGGTGGATTTTTCTTTTCTTTTTTAGCATTTAAGTAATAACCAAATAGGATCTGCTCCTGTTGTTTACAAAAGTAAACAAAGATGGCACTTAGAATTAGGTTAAAAAACAAGTGGAACCTGGGTGTTTAAGTGCTTGTGGGATGAGGGAGGGGGTTAGAGGCTGAGTGGGAGGAACTCTACACACCGTGTTAACAGGAAAAGAGTTCGAGGCCCAGCCAAGGGTAGGCCTCTGAATCCTACTTGATCCCTACCCAGTACCTGCCAAGCCAGAAGACACTAGCTAACCAGCTCCAGCATACATACCACTTCAGCTCCCACTGTCCTCTGGTCTCTCTCCCTATGAAAAATAGCAAAAAGGTTTAGAATCCCATATTATAACCTATTTATAACCGTATCTTTTGGAGGTTCATCTTATAATATGCATAACATAACATGCACCATTTTAACCCCAGCGTGTTAAGTACATGCAACCGTTAACCACCACCCATCTCCAGAACGTCACTTTCATCTCACGCTGAACCAGAAAGCCAGAAAATGCTCCTGGTGACCTCTGTCTCCCCCTGTCCCAGCATGTCCACCCTAGCACCTCCCAGAAGTGGAATAGCACCATACCAGTCCCTTAGTGGATGACATGGTCATTTAGTAAGCTGTTTTTCAAGGTGCAGCCACGCTGGAGCAAGGTGTCAGAACTTCATTCCTTTCATGGGTGAGTACTATTCTAGCACATTCCTTCTTGCAGTTGGTAGCCAGAAGAATGCAGGAAGCAAACCGGAGAGGCCGCCCTGGCCTTTGCCTTTCAGTTGAAGACTCTGGGCTTTCCCACACAATGCAGGGCAAGGAGTCACAGTCAGATCTTCCGTTCACATCCACAGTCCCCTCCCCTGCCTTGTGTGGGTCCCTCTGCGCAGTGGCATGGACAGGTGTACCTTTCTTGGGCGAAACATCTAATCCACGCCCCTCTCCAAGCACCTTGTGATCCCCAAACCTGAGACTCAAACTAGGGCATGTACCAAACTGAAGAGCCAGCTAGAGTGTGTGACACTTGTATAATTATACAGACCTTTTCCAAGGTTCTTACGTAGGCCAGACAAGCCAACATCCTTTGGTCTTTATATCTCACTTTGCCCACAGGTTCCAATTGGACCACAGGGCTCAGACTTGGGTACTCAAGGAAGGACACAGTGGCCGTATGTCCTTCAAAGTTCTCTGCAATGGATATTCACAGAAGACCATGCTTCCTAACAAAGGTAACTTGGAGAGAACTTGGGGATAGCTATATAAGGAAACTATTCCCGCATCTCCGGAATTTTACTAACAAAACCCCCTCTTGGTTCTATCCTGTTCTCGTTACTGAGACAGTGATGGCGCTCTCTGCCAGCTTCTTAGACATTATATCCTTCCGTTTTCCACCTGTTCCCTGAGGGAATCACAGCTGGGACGACCTTTGCTCCGCTCAGCAAACACTTTCTTTGTGCTCCCCACCCCCCAGATAGGTATTTTGAGAAATGCCAAGAGGACATGGCCTCCTGGAGCTCACATCCAAAATATAACTGAGGGGCTAGGGATGGGGTTGGTAAAGTTACAAACATGAAGACCCAAGTTCGAGCCCCAGCATCTACATTAAAAAGCCAGGCAGAGTGGTACACCCTTGTAACCATAGCACTGGGTGGGGGGTGGCTGAGACAGCCACCTGGGGTTCCCTGGAGCTCACTGGCTAACCTGCCTAGCTTAATTAATCATTGAGCTCTAGGCCTGTGAAAGAACCTGTCTTAAAAAAATCAAGGTGAAGAGCCCCTGAGAAACCACACTGTGGTTGACCTCTGATCTCCAAATGTATGCAAACCTACACACACACACAAACACATGCGCGCACACACACACATTAAAACATATTAGTGGTGGTGGTAATCAAGTTGTATCTAGGACTTGCTGGCTTTAGATTTTGGAATAAGCTCAGATTTGGACTATAGTTGTTTTCTAGTATGTTCTGGAAGAACTATTTATGAGATATCATTTGGGGGTAAATACAATACCTGCTTTCTTAGTGCCATGTTAAGACCAAACATCTCCACACTTGCCTTATTGTTGCTGAGACATCTGACCTTCCATGTGATCTTGTCCTCCTGTTCCAGTAACTTTAGCTGTGCATTGAGGATATTATCTGGGGAAGGAAGGGAGTGGTCAAGACTCCAGCCATAATGTGTTTTACAATCACACAGTGTTTGTGGAAACTATATTTAGGGAACACAACAGGAAACCTGGGTCCATCTTGTCTCATATTCTGAATACTGAACGCCCTTTTACGATAATAATTTATAGAAAATAAAGCATACTCGAAGAAGGCTGGCTGCCTCTAAAAGGATTAAAGCCTATCTCACTGGTCCGTGAGCTTTTTGCAATTACAGCTGCTCACCATCCTGGACTGTATTTGCCAGTTTCAGATGGGAAAATGCTAGAGCCGTCTGTGTTGGGCCTCGATCTGGGTGACCAATAGACTCTTGGGGTGGAAGAAGACGAGAAGTGAGCAGGAATTGATTTTCACACACCAATTCCCTGGGTTCCCTCCGTAGTGTGTTACTGAGGAGAAGAAAGTATGGTCTCCAGTTTGTACTGAACATTTGTACCGATAAATGAAAACCTGGAAGAAAAAGAGCATGTTCCCTCTTAACCTGAGAGGACTTGGGAAGAGGCGATCCCGTGAACAGTGTTGGGTTTTAATAACTCGGTATCCTAAGAGTTAGGAAATGAACTCTCAGAGCTTATGCCCACTGGTTACTCTCAGGAGAGCTCTTAGATCACATTCGGAAGGAAGCTGAGGGCATAAGGGGATGCTCTTTTACACAGTATAGTCATGTAGAACTCAACTAAACCTGATATGACATCACCCACATGGGTGTGGCCAAGGAATCTCAAACTGAGCATGCTCAGACTGCGCCCACCCGGACGGAGACAGTTCACTATTTCACCTTTGAAATCTTGAACCTCTTTTCTCCACCTCCTCTTTTACCTCTTAGATAGGAATCACCCTCTGCCTGGAGGCTTACAGGAGCCTCTGAGCTCAGTACTGACCCTTCGACCCATATCAGTGCATTTCCGCACTCCCCAGGCATGTCTCATACCACCAACACCACAGGGGCTTGAAACGTCTGCTCTGCTTGAGACCTCTTTCTCCTGGCCCTAATCCGACTCTTCACTGCCCCTTTCTATATACCCACGCTCCCAGAGACCTGCTCTCACCTCACTAAGGTTTGGCCTTGGACCCGTGAGACAGCACCCAGCCTCATCGGGGGCTCTTTTGCCTCCGACATGAGAAAGGCATGATCCAGATTTGAAGGATGCCTTCAGCTAAGCCTCACAGTAAAGCCCTAAGGCCCGTGGCTGCCGATGACCCAGAAGGAAGCTGGGTCGTGAGATCCTTGGAAGCCCCTGAGATTCTTTTTTTCCCTCGTGTGTGTTACACAGCATTGCCTCGTATGAGTACTAACTATCTCACAGGGCTGCTTGTTATTTGTAGAGAAAAATCCAAATTCCATACGCTGATACCCAGGCCTGCCTTCAGTTCCTTAAAATAGCCTTGTTTCATCACAACAGAATCCTTTCAACTCTTCAACCACCCGCTTCTGTTATGTCAGTGACCCCATTAGACTTCAGCCTAAGAGCATCACTGTTAAGCAAAGAGCCCCTGACCCTTAGCCAAACTGCTACCAGACTTTCCCCTGCAGAGTACATTGGGTTTGTAGTGTGTAATTTGCTTGGTTATTTGAATGCCATCCCTGCCGTCCCTACAATGGTTGTCATACTGTTTTTGTTGTTTTGGTTTGGTTTTTGGCTTGGGGAGTTTAGGGGGGGTGTTTTGTTTTGGTTTTGGGTTTGGTTTTGATTTTGGTTTGGTTTAGTTTGTTTGCTTATTTAATGCCTATTCTCTGGCTGTCAATCCCTCTCAAAGACTCAAAGAATACTTGGCAATCCTTGGGTCCAAGAGCTAGCATATGTACTGACTCATAGTAGGTCTTCAGTACACTTTGTGAGCCAATGAAAAAAGACTAAACACCTCAAACGAGGGGTATGAAAACAGAGCAACTGTTAATTATTCAACTGGTGATGTGCCAGGCACCCTGATAAAATGCTTGCATTTAATCGAAGACAGTAACCAGGTTATAGTTGTATAGACAGCTCTCTTCTCTTACATCAGCCCACCTCTGCCTCTGGAGAGAGGTTAAACCATTCCATATTCCTGTGATAGGTGGTCTGGTCTCAGAGGGCAAGGGACACTTGGGAATATCTGGAGGCTTGCTGGGATCACCGATCATCAGAATGACTGGTTTACTATACAAAGTAGACTTCTGCCGCGTTCCAAAGGGTTCTCCACCTGGAAGAGCCTTGACCTCCTAATTTGCAAAGCATTTTCCCTTGAAGGGGCAAGAAATGAAGAGAATAAATAATAGTGTTTTATATCGTCTACCAAGTAAAACCCTGAAAGAATCAGAGACCATCTGTCTCCCCACATTCTATAGCTGTGCCCCCCAACCAGCTGCTACCTCTCACTGGGAATGTCCATCTTGACTTTGCCACCTCTTCCATCCTAGACACCACAGCCCAGTGTTTCCTTTTTAGATGCCACATGTCAGCTTTGTTCAGTAGATCTGGGAGCATGGAGAAGAAATGGGGGGGGCCTCATTTCCATTTGGGTCAAGATTAAGTTTGTCTGCCCTGCAGGATGAGATCCAAGCATGACACAAGTTTGTAGGGAGAAGGGGGCTTCTCACAGAAACACTGAACTCAGGCAAGCTTGTCCTGGGAGAGGCTCTTGGTACCCTTAAGACTTGATCCCAACAGCCCCCTCCAGGCCCACATTCTTAACCCCATCCCCTTTCAAGACACAAATGACACCATGGCTGTATTGGTGTGAAGGACAGATGGTCTACTTAGGTCTAGGCCTTCAACTGAAGGGATTACAACTTGAACTGGAATTTCCTCACCACCAGGACCATCTTTTTTTTTCAGGCTACAATGACAGCTCAGTCACATGCTTTACTACAAGCAGCAAGACCTGAGTTCAGTGCCCCCAAGAACTCATAAAAAAAGCTAGGCATGGTGGTAGTGTGTAATCTTAACCTCAGCCCTGGGGAGGCAGAGAGAAGAGGAGCCCTGGGACTTATTGGCCAGCCAGGCTAGCCCACTCACTGAGTTCCAGACCAATGAGAGATTTCGTCTCAGAAACAAACGCAGTGGATGGCACCTGGGATCCTGGCTGATGGGTGCTCGGTCTCAGCAAGTGTCCTCCTGTAGGCTTTCTAATCCAAATCACTTCCCTGTGTTTTGTCCCTGGCACTCTATAAAACAGGCATGGCAGTGTGCCCTGATAATCTCAGCCCTCAAGGAGGCAGGAGGATAGGAAGATCTTTCCTCAGCTGCAAAGTGAGTTCATGGCCAGCCTGGAACATTAAAAAAAAAAAAAAAATACAGGAAACCCTGTTTTTAAAAAACAAGAAGAGGAAGAGGAGGAGGAGGAGGAGGAAGAGGAAGAGGAGGAGGAGAAAGAAGAGGAGAAAGAGGAAGAAGAGGATGATAAAGGAGGAAGAGGAAAAGGAGGAAGGAAGAGGAAGAAGAAGAGGAGGAAGAGGAGGAGGAAGAGGAGGACGAGGAGAAAGAAAATCATTTTGTTTTCACAGTTATTCTCACAGTGTTTGCTGCAAAATTACATTTCTTTTTAGTTTTTAAGCTCCATAGTCTCTTAGATAAATAAGCCAACACTTAAGCAATATAAATAGGGAAGAACCAACAACTAAAAATAAGCTGTCTCCTTTTAGCTCAGCTCTAGAGCCCTGTGGATCCTCTTGCAAGGTTGGCCTCAGCTGCCACCTGCTTCTGTCCCCAGGGTGCTGGGCTCACAGGCTAGGTGTCATGTATCCCCGCCCTGAGGCTGAGCTAGCTCTCCTGGCACCCATGGCCTGTCTCCCTGATCCTGGAGAGCTCCAACTCACGGAGCACGGGGATGGCAGCGACACACTAGGGTCCTGCCTTTCCACAAGAACTGTGCACAGCAAGTTACAAGACATACCCCACTCTAATCAGAAGCAAACTGCTAACACAGAATAAAAGCCATCAGGGTGGGTGCCTTCCAGAACTCCGTGCCACTCTGTGAGGCTGCATAAACTGCAGGTGACCAGGAGACTCCGTGAAGGAAGTGTCTTAAGAAAAAGCCTGCGTGCCCAGCACTGAGTCATTCTGCAAGAATGCTGGGCTGTCCTAGAGATGCTTCCACTCTGCCTGTTCTCTTTGCCCTGCTCTCTGCTCTCCTACACACACACACACACACACACACACACACACCTCCATCCTCCTTACCCACCACCATGCTCTCCTCGCCCCACCCTCCTTCCGCTGTGGGTATTTATGCATAATCAGAGAAATCTCTTTCCTTAAACCCAAACCACACTGCCCTGAGTCTGACAACCACTGTCTAGCACCTTCCATCCCGACAGCACACCCTATCTCACCTCAACACCTCTTGCTCCTCGTGCATCTCTGGACATTCAGCACACAGAACAGGGTTTCCAGACTCCCCAAGAAGGGACCAGGATAGCATGGCTGGATTTCATCCTCATTCAAAGCCATCTCAGCCCCTTAAATGTATATTTCTCACTTAATCCCAGTTCTTCACACTTGTTTTAGGATATGATTTAACATGAAATGTGAAATACTTGCTTGGCGACACTCAGGTTTGGTCCCCGCACTGATTCCATGGTGCTATTCCCCGCAGAGAGCTGTAATTTAAGATTGGAGCAAAGGAGAAGTGCCTTGCTCCCTGGGGAGCTCAGCCCAGGCTGCATACAACCTACTCAGTGGGAGAAAGCGGGTACACAGCAGGCAAGCAGACAGGGTCAACTGTCCCCCAAGGGAACCCTGTGCTCCTGACTCTTGTAGTTCCACATAAAGCACTGAGGAACTGAAGCAGGAAACCAAGCTTTCCCACTGTCCTCTGCAGGGGACAGAGAGTCATGTACTCTTTCCCATCCATCTCTTGGGTTTGTGGGTTTGGGGTTTTTGTTTTTTCCTATCAGGCAGCTGTGGTTTGGCTGGGAAGATGGCTCAACAGATAAGGCGCTTCGTGTGCAAACATGGGGACTTAAGTTCAAATCCCCAGAATCCATGAAAAGCCTGGTGCAGAAATGCTTGTGTGTTATCCCAGTGTTACCACCATGAGACAGAAGGAAGAGGTGGGAGGAATCCAGTAACAACAGAGAGGAAGATGAGGGCCACACCTGAGATTATCCAAACTGTCCTCTGATACACACACATGCTATAGCATGTGCCTGTGCAATGAGCATGCACATGTGTTCGAGCGTGCGCGCACACACACACACACACACACACACACACACACACGGTTAAGGCCTAGTAATGATGCATCTAACTAGCATTTGCCAAGTCTTGGATCTGATATGTAGCACTGAAAAATACATGCCTTTGAGTCGTACTGATACCTGCCTTAGTATAGTCTCCTGAACACCTACCGTTTTCTGTAGTACCTTGTACAATTCATTTTGAACCCTCCCCTCCCCCCTCTCTCTGTATGTGTGTGTGTATGTGTGTGTGTGTGTGTAGTGTATGTGATATGCAGATATACATGTTAGTGTGTACAGGTTCATGTGTGTGGGTATGGATGAATATGCTTAGAGGCCAAAGGACAACACCAAGAATCTTTTTTTTTTTTTATTGGAAATTTTTTTTTTACATTTCAGATGTTCTCTCCTTACCCCATTTAACACCAAGAATCTTCATTCACCCAGTCACTCCCCATCTTCCTTATTATTGTGAGGCGGGGTCTCTCACTGCACCTGGAGCTCACCAGCTCAGCCAGACTCTTTGATGAGCAAGCGCCGGAGGAATCCCTTTGTCTCTGCCTTCCCACCATGGAGTCACAGACACCACTGGCTATTTTCACGTGGGCAAATCCAAACTCATGCTGTGTGGCAAGTCCTCTTCTAGCTATGCCCTCTCCACCATCCCCATTCTAAACCTTCAGCAAGTTTCACTTCCTCCTGAAGCAGGACAACAGTGGCCCTTACCCTGTAGGGTTTGATAGGAATTGATTAGGGGACCATCCCAAGAGAAATGATGGCAGAAAGGCAGTGTCTAACCAACAGAAGTTTCCAGAACATCTTTATCATTATTTCCATAGAAAGTTCTCATAACAATGAAATGAGCTAATGAGTGGTGCCATGGCCATTGTAAAACTTGAAAAGTCAACTGATGTGATATCCATGGCACAGGTAGAGATACGAAGATCATGAAAGGTTCATTCGCATGGGCATAAACAAATCGATGTAGAAAATGAAGTCCCAAACTGGCCATTCCTCATGTCTTAGGCCCAGCTGTGACCTGTTATTGATGTCTTTGAGGAACATCCAGAAACTAATAGATAATGATAACAGCAAAGTCATGGATGAGTCTACTTCCCAGTTCTGCTGGCTTAATCCTGCTGGGGACATGGAGGCTCAAGTACGCTGACCCAATAGAGAACATCAAGGTTCATGCATCCTGAGCCGATATAGGTCTCCTCACCTTTGGGTTAATTTGTACCCAAATTCATTGGTGTTGCAAAACCAAGCCAAGACAGGCCTGATACAATGTTACTTTTGGGACCAGGCTTATCTGTTCAGACCTCCATCTACACCTTGCCAGGGAACCCCACGCCTATGCTAGTCCTGAGATTCTTAACTGTTTATTCGAGGAGCTAAAGCCATCAGGGAATCATGAGTTACTAGTCATGGAAGAAGAAATGGAAAAGGGCATTTGTGAACAGGAAGAGTTAATGCCCCTTCTTCGGTTGCTTATGATATTCAGTAGTAATGCAGCTTACATCTCTCTACCTACAACGTAGCTATAGCATAGTATAGTATAGTATAGTATAGTATAGTATAGTATAGTATACTTAGTAGTATAGTATACGTACTTCCAGGATAAGTTTTTGTTTGTTTTTATTGTTTTTATTGTTTGCTTCTTTTACTTTTGGTGGGACAGTTGCAAGGGCAGAGGGTGGATCTGAAGGGAGATGAGTGGAACTGGGATGCATAATGTGAAATTCATTAACAATTAATTGAAAAGTTAAAAGAAATAACAAGACAAATCAATCAATGAAGAAACAAGAATGGGGGAAACAAAGGAATCAAGATGTTAAGATCATGTAACACGGGTATGGAAGTAACTATGATTAATACAGTCAAAGAAATTAATGAGAATATAGACAATTTCAGCTGAGAACATGAAACTGCAAAAGGAATAAAGAATTCTTCACAGAAAAGTAATTAAAATTCAAGATCTGGCAGACGGGTTTAAAGGCCAGATTCAAGAGGTTAAAGAGAGATTTAGCAAAAGGGAAAATAGTTGATAAGAAAATCTCCAGAAAACAAAAAACAAAGACCAGAGATCTAAAAGCATAAAGGGATTAAAAGTTTGAGATAAAGCACAAAGGACAGTGCCCATCAAGAAAAGGTCTGGGGTTTGTCACTGGAGGAGGAGACTGAGATACTCAGGTGAGTCTGCAGCATGCAGACTGAGCCAGGCTGGAACCACATTCATTAATTTTAGCCCACGTCTAGATTCAGACTGTTGTGTGTTGTGAGAGACATTTGGTGCCAGATTCGCAGGGCAGAAGTAGCTGTTGTACTGTTTATTATCCTCTCTACACTCAGAAGATCAGTGTCACAGGATATTCTTGACTCTCAAATAATTTATCATCCACCCACCAGGTGGTTTGCCATAAAGCATCAGCATACTCCTGTTGGTTTTCCTTTTCTAGCATCTTCATCCCTTAGGTGAGGTGGACTTTTAACTCCATGCTGGCAGATGTGAGCTTCTGCTCTAAGACACTGCCACCAAAAACAAAGCTTTGGAGCCAATAAAGAGAGGTCAAGGGTTGCCAGTGTCCTGGCTTGATTTCTGCCGCTGTGATAGAACATTCTGAGCAAAAGAAACTTGGAAAGAAAGGGGTTTGTTTAGCTGATATTTTCGTTGTCCATCATTGAGGGAACTAGGGCAGAAACTCAAGGCAGGACCCAGGAGTCA
The DNA here is from genome assembly GCA_021653895.1 of Mastomys natalensis. Classification (NCBI taxonomy): domain Eukaryota; kingdom Metazoa; phylum Chordata; class Mammalia; order Rodentia; family Muridae; genus Mastomys; species Mastomys natalensis. The sequence continues at coordinate 542,083 of JAJTUV010000171.1, read as the reverse complement.
GGAAGTGATGCAGAAGAACAGAGCCACAGTGGAGTGATGCTCACCGCCTTGCTCCTGTGGCGTGCTCAGCTTGCTTTCTTAGCTAGCCCAGGACTGCCTGCTGAAGTGTGAGATTGCCCACTGCGAGCTGGACCCTTCCATATCAATTACTAATCAAGAAAATGCACCACATACTTGCCAGCAGGCAAACTGATGGAAGCATTTCTCAGTTGAAGGTTCCCCCTTCCAGAGGATGCTAGATTGTATCAACTCGACAAGAAAACTAGCCAGTACTTGACCCACCCAGGCTGGTGTCGGTTTTCTCTTCTCTTCTGACTGTCTTGTTGATTCAACCTCCCCTGGAGCACTGAACCAGCCCAGGGGTAACACCCGGAACGAATCTGTGAACCTGTCCGTGTGCACGGATGTGTCAGTGCAGCTTCTGATCGTTCTGTTTCTGTGCTGGACTCTCTCTCCTGACTGACAGAGGCCGTTTCTAAGGAGATGGTGGAAGATGCTATTCCTAAGCTTACGCTCAGCAAAACATACACCTAAAGATTATAGATTTAATCCCCAAGTAGAAGATTATGAAGAAGACTAAATCTTAGAAAAACTCCCCAATCCCCGCCCCCAAAATAGTATACGTGAAAATTCAAACAATCTCACAAAATGCTAGAGAAGAAACAGGCCACAGATCCCTTGTTCATTGCTAGGGAGAATGCAACACAGACAATAATTGGCAACGTAGATAAATGATAAGATATGACCCTGTCATTTATAAGAAACCTCTTTAGATATAGAGACAAAGATGGATAATAAGAATTTTTTTAAAGGCATACTATGTGAGCACTGGCCAAGAGAAACAGTATTGGTACATCAGTCTTAGACTGATCAATGATATTAGTGATAAAAGGAGCATTGTATAATGGTATTGGAGTCCATCCTCTAAGAAGGCCACACAACTCTAAACATGTATGCAACCTGCAGAAAAACTTCAAATTACATAAAGCAAAAGCAAGCCAAATCAAGAGAAATCTGTAACTCTACGATTCTTACTGGAGACTTCAATTTTCTTCTTTTGACAACCAACAAACAGTCAAACAGAAAGCTGATAAGACCATATAGATAGATAGATAGATAGAGATATATATCTCAATTGATATTAACAAAATATTCTGCCCAAAAAACAGAATTATGTAACTTGTAGATATACATAGAACATCCACTGAAATAGGCCTCATTTGGATAAAAAACAAACAACAACAAAAAAAAACCTCACCAACTTAAATTTAGAAGAAAATGAATCTACAAAGCATATATACTCAAAATAAAGCAGAATTAAACTAGAGATCAATAACAAATATTTCTGGAGAGCACCCAAGTATTTGTAAATAAGTAATATACTTCTAAATAATCTGTGATTCAGATACGGAGTCTTGAGAAAATTAGAAAATCTTTTAAATTGAGCGAGCGTGAAAACATCCCATATCAGAACGCAATCAGTGTGTTATAAAAAATTTTTATAGCATTAAATGCTTATGTTAAAAAAAAAAAAAGAATGCTCTCAAATCAGAAACTGAGTAAATACCTTACAAAACTTGACAAGAAATTAAATTAATCCCAATAGAAACAAGCAGAAAGAAATAATAAGCAGGACCTGTAGAATGGCAAACAGGACAAGAGAGGGTTTCCTGAAGACGTTCTCCAACCAACAAGACCTGTAAAACTCACCATCACCAGATGCGTGCTTCAGAGGCTTACTAAAACCAGCCAGGAGAAAAAGCCAGGATGTATCAGTTCCCTGCTGCTGCTACAATAGACTAACACAGCTTCTGGCTTCAAACAGCAGGTGCTTGTTATTATTGACTGTTGCTTCCCACCGTCCTATAGGCCTAAGATCAAGATGTCTGAATGTCTGCACTGCCTTCAGGAGGCTCTAAGGGGGTAGGGCCCACCCATCCAGCTGGAGTCTCTCCCTAGATCAGGCCCGCTCCATCTTTAACTTCAGCTGTGCTGGGTGGAGTCTTTCTCAAGCTGACCTTTCTTGACTTCTCCTCTACCTCTCCAATGAGTTCCCTGGGCCCAGCCCAGAATTCCTTCTAGAATCTTAATTCCCTTCTGTCATGTCACCCAAAACATTCATGATGTCCAAAGGTTACAATGTAGCTATCTTGAGTTTCTGGGGACAACCATAAAACTGATCTCACATAAACAAAATAATAATTACTATTGATTAATAATAATAAAATAAGAAGAAAGAAAATGGGTATTATACAAGTAAATATAAAAATTACTTTAAAATAACAATGATATTTCTTTCATTTTTTAATAGAAATTAAACTACATTGTTGTTTGGTTGGTTGGTTTTGGTTTTTAGGGTTTTGGTTTGTTTTGTTCTGTAGCCAAACCTTTAATCCCAAGGGTTCTCACAAACATTACAAACATTGGCATAAAAAAAAAAAAGATTGCACAGTAACTGAAAAGTTCAGCTCTACGATGTACCCTTAAACTGATAAGACACTGGTATCTTAGTTTTACATTTCCAAATAAAGATGTTACAACAGCTCTGCATCCACATATAGCAACCAGGAAGGAACCGCTTTGAAAACCTTCCGAGTGCCGTTCCTACCCTTTCCCTGTTGGCTTGTGTTCACAGCAGCTTCTAAAGACTGCTTATCAATTCACCCACAGTTCCACACTGTGTCTCAGCTACTGAAGGAACAACAGCTTTATTCAAGCCCTGCCAGTTGTCTCTAGATCATTAGGACATTGCACTTCAACTGGGCAGGATCGAGGTTTATGTCAGTCTGTGAAAAACTAAAGTGCAAAGCAAACTCAATCTTGCTTAAGAGAATATTGTAAAGTAACAATTCTTGATATCACACGCCTCATATGATCTATTTGAAACCATAGAGAATTACATGTTCTGTGTGTCACTGTTCTGAGACACAAAACAAATTTGAACGGCTAAAACATCTTTAAAATGCACCAAGCTTATGAAGTCTCACACAACACTTTAATTTCCTGTACACACTCCTTGTCAAATGAAGTTATTTCCTGAACACTGCTTCTTTTGCAAACTGGTCTCTTTCCTTTCATTTGACCTCGATTGGCCACAGACCTAGAGAAGGATCTAGACAGCTTGAGATTGCTCTCACGAGATAAAGACCTTTCTATTCTCCTGAGATGCTCCGGCTTCGGGAGAAGCTTCTGCTTCTTGGAGATCTGTGCTGAGTTGGGGGTGAGGGGGAGGGCTCCTCTTGCAGTAATCATCTTGAGGACTACATCCCCTAGAGGGAGGCAGGCTACGATTTCGACTTCTTAGTCGCCATTGGACAGTTCCATTTCCAGGGCAGTTACATGGTGGTGTTCTGTCTAGCTGGCAGACAGCATCCGCAGCATCTCGGGGATCCTCAAATTCAACGCAAGCAAAGCCACACTTCGGAGTGAGACCATACAGCCAAAAGCCCGTTCTAAGTCAGTCTTGTTTCCATTGTTTCCAAGATTACCTACATAAACCTTACAGATCAACGGATAGGAATTGCGATGCATTTCAAGATCCTGGGTTCAAAAGGCTGAAACTCGAATCCTAATGCTCCGACCCACAGGCCCAGCCGCTTCCATCTGGCTGTGCTCCTACAGATGATCTCTGTCCAGCGGCGTCCACAAAATGGTAGCTGTTTTGAATTTTTTGTTTGGGGTTTTTTAGTTTTGTTTAGTTCCAATCCAGGGTTTCACTATGTATTTTTAGCTATCCCGTAATTCAGTATGTAGATCAGGCTGTCCTTGAACTCACAGAAATAAATTCACCTGCCTCTATTTCCCAAGTGCTGAGATTAGAAGGGTGTGTGTGTGTGTGTGTGTGTGTGTGTGTGTGTGTGTGTGTGTGTGTACTATGCCCGGTTCAGAGATAACTTCTTATGGTTCAAGCACCATCCAGAAAGAAATGTACTATGGTGCTACATTAAATGCTGCCACAACCCCTAAGCCCTAGTGGCCAGTAAAGGGATTCATAATTTAAGAGCTGATGGAGGGAATACCTGGTGATAATTTTCAAAATCAAAACAATGGGCAGGAAAGGAGATAAAAAGAAACATGAAACAGGTGCAGCAAATAGAAAACAAATTGTTAGCTGACCAATCTGAAGATGGCTGTTTGAGGAATCTATAGCTCAGTGTAAACACATTACCCACAGATTCACGGAGCTAAGAGTCGTCCTGAATCCCAGCCTCTCACTTCAGCCCCAGACACCTCTAGAGTGCTCTCTCTTTCCCCTGCAATAAGGTGGCTTCTTTTTGGGTTGTGAACCACCCCCAGCTCCACATCACCCCTTCCTGGGGCAGTCTGCACTTGTTTCTACAGTTCTGCGTTGTGATCATGTACGGAATAGCCAATGAGATTTGCTTCAGCTTTAAAGGAGCATAAATAAACGCTCTGACCTGATCCAGTCTGGGTTTGCAGAATGAGGATGTTTGGAGGATAGCAACAGCACCCGGAAACACATTTCAAAGAAGAACAAAGTACACACCTGAAGAGAAGAGACTGTTCCCGGGCACAGGCAGAATCCATAGAAACATCCCACGCACAACCACAAAATACTTGTGCTAGAGCCAATTGATCTGTGGTGGTTCAAACTCAAGAGGACCTGAATTTGTCCTCAGGGTGGAAATGGGGATGGGAGGAAGACAGGAAGGGAGAAAGGCAGAGAGGGAAGAAGGAGGGGACGGGAGAGGAGAAGAGGGGAGGAAGAATATTGCTTTGCCTGCTAAATGGAGAAATCTCTACAGGAGAGCCCAGTGGCTAATGTCTTCAGGAATGAGTCACACACACACACACACACACACACACACACACACACACTTTCTTAATGTGGCTGTTCCATGTCTAGCATCAAAATCATAACAAACAGGGGATGTGGGGGGGGGGGAGTTAAAATCAAGATGGCTGGCAGAAAGAAGCAAGAGTGCTGGACTAGTTAGTACCTTCAGTACCTTCAGTACCTTCAGGGCTCGTTGTACTCCATCCAAAGAGGAAATTAGACAGCATCTAAGAACCACAGGACCTGACTCCCAACTCCCAAATATAGTAGGTATGATGTCACCCACAAATCTCTCCTGTCTGTGTGCTAGATACTTTTGTCATTACTGCAACCATAAGTATCGTAAGAGAGAAGGTCTCTGTGGCTGATGTTTTGAGAGGTGAGGTCCCTCATGGCCAGGAAAGCACAGCAGAGGGATGCTTGGTGTGTCGGGGCTCCTCACACTCCAACACGTCAGGAAGCAAAGAGTGTGGAGCTGGTGCTCAGCTGGCTTTTTTCTTCCTGGGATGGATCTTCTCAGCTAGTGCTCTCAGGAAGGAACCTCGAAGATAGGCTCACAGTCAAAGTTAGCCAGTGTATACTTTTTTCTCACCATGGTATGTTTAGCTTTTATGATTTTCAATGTTTTTCTTACTTGTGAATGGGTATGTCTGTATGTGTATGAGTGTGTGTATTTGTGTCTATGTGCATATGTGTGTGTACATGTGTTTCTGTGTGTCTGTGTGTATCTATGTGTGTGTATGTATCAATATGTGTGTATGTATGTGTGTCTGCATTGGTGTGTGTGTGTGTGTGTGTGTGCACTCTCACACACCATGAAGCAATATGGATGTCAGAAAACAACTCCTGGAGGCCATCTTCTCTTTGTCCCTTTTAGGTGGGTCCCAGAGAGTAAACTCAGGTCATCAGGCTTGCCCGACAAGCATTTGTACCTGCTGAACCATCTCACCAACCTTCCAACCCTCCATTAATAGCCTTCCAACAACCATTATTTTATTATTTGCCACAATTACTATGTTATTGGGTAATATGCATTACCATTGCTACCTTTGCCATAGAAAACAAGAAGCAAAGGAACTATCTAGTGGTACCTCATCCATTACGGATGCTTGCTGCTGAGTCCACCCACTCTCATCCACAAGTGATGCCTGCTGTTGGGTCCACCCATCCTCATCCACTAGTGATGCTTTCTGTGAGTCCACCCACCCTCATCCACTAGTGATGCCTGCTGTTGAGTCTACCCACCCTCATCCACTAGCAATGCCTACTCTTGGGTCCACCCACCCTCATCCACTAGTGATGCCTGCTGTTGAGACCATCAATGCATGTGGAGAGCCACTGTGGACTAGATGCTTCTGGGAGCTGAGACAACAAAGATTAAGAAGACCTAGCCTTGCATCTTCCAGCAGCCCTTAGTGACAACATTTTCAGCACACAGTGGTGACAAATGTCATTCCAAGGCTGTGTGAGAGTGCACTGACAATCAGCTGTAGCTACCAACCACAAGAGTAACTAAGTCCATTATCCCTATAACAAATGCCTTGTCCCTTTCTTCTTAATTCTGTTGGAAACCATTTCAAATGCCTATAGAACTCTGCCACACTGCTAGAGAGGAGGCAACTAGTGGTCCAGCCAGCTTTAAAAATTGCTTTACACTTCATAAGTGACATGCACACTTGCTGTGCCACACAGCTATTCCACTGCCAGGTTTTTATCAATAGTAACAAAAACATATGACCACACAAAACCTATACACAAATGCATGCAGCAGCTCTGTTCATTGTCACTAACATGGTAAAGAATTCAGAGACCTGGCAGACACTGGTCAGATAAATTGTGGCAATTCAAATAGCAGAGTATTACCTATGAATAAAAGGAACAACTCCTGGTAATCACGCATAACAGAAAGAAGCCCCACAGACAGTTTTAAGTGAGGTAAAAAGGGTTATTAAAGCTTACAAAGCAGTTCAAGTTTGAAATCTTTGGGGACTCAAACATTCATATCATATTTTAATGTTTGTTACTCTTCCCTTTTTATAACCAGAATTGGAGATGGATAAGGACCAACAATTCAACTGGATGTTGAATCAATCAATGCCTGCCTTATGATTGATGCTGTCAGTGTTTTCCTATTATTACAGGCTCACACTGATAAGGGGACAGACCAACGCCTATCAAATCATACTGATAAAAAAAATAATAATTCACTCGGAAATATTATTATGGTAGCAATCATGTCTCTCAAATAGCTGGAATTTGGGTTGACTTCCAAGTAATTCTGGCCAAATAACATCAATAACAGCAGAGGATCAATGTATCAGGAGGCCAAGACCAAACCTTTCATTCCTTCCCTCTATAGATGATACAGTTGCCAAAATTGCCACATACTAAAATATAGATGGCGCAGTGGTGGGGTGTATGGTACAAGAGGTTGAATGTCGGACCTCAAACTTGCTAGGCAAGCATCCTACTACCGTGTAGCTAGGATTCTGAGTCTGTACCACTGAGTCTGACTCAGCTATTCAGACGCCTATATACTCCTGCATCTTCCTGCTAGCATAGACATACTAGACTTGGGAGATGGATACAAAGGGGTTGTCATGGACTTTGGCCTGGCTCTGGTTGGAAGAGATACGGTTCTGTTTCTCCTAGAAGAAGAGAGGTGTTTAGGTACATCCTATCTTTGGAGATGTAGGTAAGCAAGGAAGCTCTGCTCTGCTAACTCACAAACCCCAAGCAGCTGCATTCTCTAGTAGTTATCTTGAAGAAGAGAGCATTTGCATGGGCCATTCTGCCCTGTGCTAAGGCCTGGGTATCTCTGGGAAAGGGATTCCTGGATGTTGTACAGGGGGTCAGAATGATGACTGTTTACTTCACTTGTCCCCCCCAAAGGAGTTGTGACACAGGAACAGCAGAGGATCTTGGAAATTTTCAGAGATCTCAATAGTATGAAATAATTGCATTAAAAAAAAAAAAAAAGAGCAAAAGATTGACCCCTGATAATAGGAGTTTTAGGTATATGAGTATCATTTTTAAGTGCTACCATAAACTGAGAACTGAGAACCAAGCTGGCAGGGATGCAGTTGCTACTGCCTTCCACCAAGTGGTTTTCCAGATAGGAGACTCTGTACCCCGTACTCCCATAGCTGGGGAACCTGGAGCATTTATCAGTTCCCAGGAAGGTCGTGTGAACAATAGCTTCCTGGGATGCCCCCCCCATTTACTAGACAGGCGGGGACTTCAAGCATCCATTAGAAAGGGCCCCAGCATCTACAGAGAGAACATGCAGTCTCCTCAGATGAGCCAATGCAGATCCCACAGGTCTGAAACACATAGGAATGACAGTCATCCCAGCCCTCCAAAGCAGCGTTGTTACAAACAATGGACTTTAAAGAAAAGAGTCTTGTTTTTGAATTATAAACGTATAATTTTGAAAAAGTTCCCTGTGAAAAGATTTGTCCAAAAATATTCTAATTAAATTTTCATCCTTTTACATTTAACCAGCTAGAAAACTTCAAAAAGGCATTACTGTGTCTGAGAAGTCCAATTAACAACTGAAAGATTCATTTGTAAACAGAAAATCTGCATTTGGGCCACCAAGATGGCTCAGCACAAGAAGATCCCTGCTGCTTGAGTCTGACAGAGAAGTTCTTGAGTTGGGTCCCCAAGCCCCATATGGTGGCAAAAGAGAACAGATTCCTGCAATTGTCCTCTGACCTCTATACTTGTATCATGCCATGTGCTCACATGTGTGACACACATAGACACACACACCCACACCAAATAGAATGAAATTCTTAAAAAATGAAATTTATGTTCAACTTTAGGCGTGAAAAGCAACACAATTTGTGAAGTTGTTTTCCTGAATAATAGTGTGCTTTTACACTATTTAACACAGAATGGAGCCAGGCATGGTAGCTCATTCCTGCAACCCCAGTGATCAGAGGCTAAAGGCAAGAGTAATGCCACACGTTCAAGGCCAGCCTGGCCTACAGAGTGAGTCTCTATCAAAAGAAATAATAAAGCAAGACCACTGTGAGAATGTGTGTCATATGTAGCAGATGTGCATCTCAGTCTTCATGTGGGTTCCTCCAACAACCGGAGTAGGAGCTGTCCCTAAATCTGTTGCCTGCCTGTGAATCCCATTCTCCTAACTGGGCTACCTTGTCTGGCCTCTGTGGGAAAGGATTTGCCTAGACCTGCAAAGACTTGGTGTGTCAGGGTGGGGAGATACCCAGGGTGGAGCCTCTACCCTCTCAGGGGAGAAGTAGAGAAGGACTCTGTTGAAGGGGGACTGGGAGGAGGAAAGGCAGTGATAAGAATGTAAATTAATTAATTAAAAGTATGTGTGTAGAAGGAACGCTGTATCATTTTCAATGCCAAATATCACCACTCAAGGCTCGTCCCAGGCTGGGGAAAACCTGAACTTCCACAATAGAAAGTTTATCCCATCTGTTTATCAACTGTACCCATGGTTCTGGTTGGTTCCTACAAGTCCAAGAGGGAAGCTGGGGTATTGGGAAGTGACTTCTGAGACCCCCACGGCACAGCTGCACAGACATTGGTCATTGGTTAATGGTCTTTATCATGGTCCCCCTTCCACTGCGCCAGGATGAGGCAGTGCTCTTCCTCAGTGCCCAAGTGGAAACATGACTGAAGTTGCCCTAGGTTTTACCTGTCACTTACAGTGTTAGTTCAATGCGGATGTGCTGTACTGCACAGTGTGCTGAGCAAGATGCTGCCAGGTTCCCTGAAAACAACAATGGGGAAAATATGAAAGGCATTGAAGACCCATTTTGTCCACCCCCCGTGTCCTAGAATTTTGTCAGTTGACCATGGTAAAGTTGCCCACCATAGTTTCATAGGAAAACAAACAGGTGCTAAGTTGTACTATATCTCCTGAGTATAACACCCAGCAGTCAAAACCTATTACAATTGTGTGTTATAACATCGATGAATCTAGAAATATAATAAATGATTAAAAGAAAATAAACGTGAGATGGTGAAATCAAAGCTAGCCCTGATGACCCCGTGAGAAAGGAAAGACCGGAGAAAAATCACACAAGTAGATATAAGTTAGCCTGTTCCATGTCATAAGTTCACCATCAATCCAATCCTGTGCCCTGGGGGCCAGTCTGGGGATAAAAGACCCACTATAACAAATTCTACCATGGAAACTATGGCCTACAGGCTCCTGGGCCCTCAAGAATCCACCTCGCCCCAAGGATTCTATGAAGACAGATAAGAGGCACTACAGAAAGGATAAGCCATGGAGGAGAAGGAAGAGGAGGAGGAAGAAGGAAAAGAAAGAAGAAAAGAAGGAGGAGGAAGAAGAGGAGGAGAAGAAGAAGGAAAGAAAGAAGGAAAGGAAGAAAGGAAGAAGAAATCCTAGAACCAAAATAATAATAATATTAATAATAATAAAATAAAACATTATCCTATTGAGTACACTAATTTATGTTATCTACTTTTGACAGGAAGTTTGGGATATCCCGAGGGATGCCTTAGTTCTCAAACTGAAAGAGTAAATACAAGAAATTTTACAGAACTTGTTTCTAAAGGAACAAGAGAACTCTATTAGCAGATTGACAGTATTCACAGGTTAATTAGGAAATCTGTTAGGCTATGGTGAGACTTGGAATATTTTAATTTAGATTGGCATTCCTCAAGATATAGGTATCAATGGTGTTCATTCAGTAATTGTGAGATTTCTTGGAGCCTCTGAAAGATAGGTGTCTAACAAGAGCGTACAGTCGAGTAGTAAAATATATTTACAAACCAGAGCTATATCTTTGGGAAAGTACTCAGGAATACTTGAGCTAGAAAGAAATATTAAAACGAGAAGGCTATTAGAACAATCTGAAACTAGCTTGAAGGAAATTCTCTAACCTGGTTCAAACTGTGGCTAACACTGAGCTGGAGGGAAGGATTAGAAAAGTCTCTCAATTATTTATTATGCTAGCTATTGGACGGACATCTAAAGAGTCAGATTAAAAAAAAAAAAATAGGCTCGGCAGAAACACCTAAATGTCTCTACAAGGTCTCTCAAAGATTATTTCAGAAATAGTTGCATCTCTCCTCAGAGTCTTCATATCTTCCACCTCACTTTGCTTTTTAGCAACTATACACTGAAGGCTCTCCTCATCAGAATGTCAGATGAGAGCTACCAAGACTAACGAACCAGACAAAGTCATAAAGCTAAGGAACAACCCGTCTTAGACCCCAGGGACTATGGTCTCCTTGGCCTGGAAGCCACCATCCATAATCAGCCTACCATGGTGTAGGGGTGAGGGCAGTCTCAGAGGTCTGTCTTTGCCTGGACTGGTGGGAAGACTGGCCATGGAGATGTTCAATATGGATGCTCACTGGATTCCTGTTTTCTCTGAGGCTCCTCCATTAGTGGAGGCTGGTGTCCCCTTATCCAAGATCATTCTTTAGTGTCTTCAGACCAAAGAATGTGACTTTGTGATCTACAGTAAAGGAATATTTACCATGGAAGAAGGGGAGGACCTAAGGTCCAAAAGGTTCTAATTATTTCATTGGAAAGACTTTGAGTAGTCCTGCTTGGCCATACCTGACCATCTAAGGGGTAAAAAGTCCTTCTATTCCAGTTTCTGGGGCCTCCTCGGATCTGTTATTCATATACCCTGTGTCTATGCTTCTTCTTTGGGTAGCTTACCTTTAGATTTAGCTTGTCTGAAAAATTTGTGATCACATTCATTTACTGTGGAACGTCTACACTGCGGTAGTTTTCTTGAGCCTGCTCTACCATTCTCTGTATCCTTGTAAGTCTATGGTTATCTCCATCTTACACAATGGATGGAAGAAACAGCTATAAATATGCTTGTTCAATCCACTATACTTGATGCTTTTTGAAACAAAAATGTATTTATGGGCAAGAAAAATATATGACTATGCTTTGGTGTGAGCTAAGTCTTTTTACAATGCCTGCTTTCAATGTGCTAACCATGAGGGCCCCCGGGCTTTCACTTTAAGCAGAAGAGCTGCAGACTGGCTACAAACACTTCTGTAGATGTGTTCATCTATAAGCTCCCTCTGCAAACTTGGAAAAAGAGAAATGAGAAAGATGAGCCCCAGCCATCCTCAATCGCCTGGGTCTCTGGGAAGCAAGAGCATCATTCGCAGCACGAGTTAAGTCATTTTCACAAAGCTTCGCCACTGTTATTTTTAGGGCTAGATTACAAAATGGTGCAGCCTACTAAATTATACCATCTCCAGGGCTCTGCATACTTTGTAACTTTGAAATTTTTGGAGCTGTACAATAGGGGAGTAATATTTCACTTGAAAAGAGAATGGGCATAATTTCTTGCCATCCTCCATTGACACGAAAGTCCCGTTAACCAATCCAGTTTTCTGGTTGCCTTTGTCTAGCCCAAGAGACAGAATCTGGCTGATTTCTGACATCAACTGCACGTATGATTGCAGCACCTGACCTTGCACTCTGTCGTGAGCAGAGAGAATGGGCAGGAAGACGTGAGCAGACAATAACCACTCAGCCGATTCCCTAAGCCCATGGAATAGTTGTAGCAATGGGGGTCCTGAGTTGCTCCCTCCTCTGCTCTCCTCTGTGACAGGAGACCATGGAGAATCTTCTGAGCACATCCAGGAACCTTCTTCCTCACTCATCATGCATGGACATTCCTTCCTCCACTTAGAATTAGATAAGCACTGCAATATTCCAGTTCCAGAAAAAAAAAAATTAACTACTATGTAATCAAGAGTATATGTGAAAGGTGAAGAGATTCTGTGGAGTTTAAACATCGTGCTTTCTGACGTGTGTTCACTGCCTAGTGACATTTTTACTGGAGAATAGAGAAATTCCACATCTCTGAGCCCCACGGGAAGAAAGGAAAGTGTCCAGTAGACTCCACCACTGCCAGTTCATCTCAGGAAAGAGAAGTGAGGAAAGATACTCGTGTCTTACATCACTGCAAATTAAAATTATAACAGAATGCCAACATACACCCATTAGAATGCCAAAATCCCAAACAGTGACCCAACAGGTCCTGGCCAGGATGTGGAGTCACAGAGATGCTCACTTGTAGATGGTTGAAGTGCAACAACGAAGTCACTTTGCAGGACAATCTGTTAGCTCCTTACCAACCAAACATACTCAGATCACAGGATCCAGACCTTGGCCTTGGCCTTGCCCTTGGCCTTGCCCTTGGCCTTGCCCTTGGCCTTGCCAAAAGTGTTGGGAATTTGTCTCCACACAAAAAAAAGCCTTCAACAGGCATTTGTACAAACTTTTTTTATGAAGAATTTCCCTAACTTGGAAGTCACAAAAGTATTCTTCAGTTAGTGTATAGATAAACTGTGATAAATCTAGATAATTGAATATTATTCACTGTGAATAGAAGTTATCAAGCCATGAAAGGATGCAGAAGGATGTCAAATGCATATTACAAAGTGGAGAAGCCAATCTGAAATGTCTGCATACTTTGATTTTGTTCTATAACATCTTTTGGAAAAATCTAAATCAAGATGCCAGAGGCTGTGGGAGAGAAAAGAAAGAACTGACAGAGTACAGAACATTTTCAGAGCAGTGAAACTTCTCTTTACAATATTTCAAAGGTGGACATACACCATCAGATGTTTATAGAGACACTTAGTAGTAGGTGTGCCACCAAGGACAAATCTAATGTATTCGGTATGCATAAGGTATATGGACATTTTGGTAAACATAAGGTCATGGATTCTAACAGATGTATCACTCTGGTTCAGAAATACTGTCATATGCAGAGGCACGGGGACACAAGAGCTCTGTAATATCTCTTCAGCATTGTTGCAAACATGAAACTGTAAGAAAATAGCAGAGAGAGAGGGAAGGAAGGAAGGAGGGAGTGAAGAAGATATGAAGAGAGGGAGGAAGGAAAGGAATGAGGGAGGGAGGAAGAGAGGGACAAACAGAGGGAGAGAGGGACAAACAGGGAGAGAGGTAAGAAGGAAGGGAAGGAGGGAGGGAAGGAGAAAGAGAAGGAGGAACAAAGAATGGAAGGAAGGATGAAGAAAGGAAGGGAACAAGGGAGGGAGAACAAGGAAAGGGAGAAGGGAGGGAGGGACAGGGAGAGAATTCCTTGTCACAGCTAAGTAGTGATAAGGTTCTAGTGACAGAATGTGACCAACCTTTATCCCTTCTCCCTCTCCAGAGAGGTCACCATTGTTCACACTTTTTTTGAAAAGAGATGAATGGTGGAAGGAATGGAAAGAGATGAATGAGTGGAAGGATGGAGAGAGAAAGGAGAAGCAAAGGAAGGGATAAAGGAAAGGAAGTAGGTATGTCAGTTACTTGTATACTGCAAGGACAAAATGCCTAACAAAAATGCCTGCTGTACATAGCTTAAAAAGGAGGAAAGGTCTGTTTGGCTCACAGTTTCAAAGGACCCAGTCCATGAGAGCCTGACTCATTTGCTATGGTAAAGCCAAGGACTATGATGAAGAAGATGTAGCACAGGGCATGAATGGAAGCAGAGAGATGGACAGAGAGAAACCAGGACCAAGCATACACTCTCAGTGATACATAATTAGACCCATCTCCAACCATCTTCTACCACCAAATAATGTTTTCAAATGATGACTTCATCAATGACTTAACATACTGATAGATCAGAGACCTCATTAACCAGTTCACTTCCCAAAAGCCAACCCCTTAACGACAAGAACCTTTCCATTTCATTTCCAACTAACAGTAGGAAGGAACAAGGCAGCTCATTAACAGAGGTAGCCAAGACAGGTGATAACTGACTGCTACTATGCTTGTTCTCTGCTGGTGCCTCAGAAATAACCACACACACAGTAGACTCAAAGACAACACACTAGAGCCTGGGGACGTAGCTCAGTCGTAAGTACCTACTTTGAAAGTAGGAGGACCTGAGTTCAACCCCAGAGCCCAGGTGTAAAAACCTGGTGTGGCAGCACACATTTAAAATCCCAGCAGTGGGTAAGCAGAGACAGATAGACCCTTGAGGCTCGATGCCCAGCCAGGCCACTCTACACAGCAAGCCCCAGGATGATAAAAGACCCTTCCTCAAAAAATAATGTGGATAGTGCCAGAGGAAAGACAGCCAAAGTTATCCATTCATATATATGTGCATGTACACCTGCACACACACAAACACACACAGAGAGAATGCAAATGTGCACACACATATACACATACACCCTCCAAAAAACACGTCTTGATTTTTCTCACAGTTTCTATGTGATGAGCATCTCAGTCCTCCTTCTGTGGACTCTCACCTGATTACCTCAGACATACCCAGGGAAAACCTTTGTATTCACTCGAGAGAAAGTCAACTACTTAGTGCTAAACCCATAGTTCTTTATCATGTAACATAGCATGATCATAGGAGTAACAGCCAGATTGTATTGAGTCAGAAAAAAAAATCACAGTTCTGCAAACACTCAAGGAGAAGGCATTACACAAAGCTGTGATTCACGGAGGGCCACCGTATGCTATGTCCAGGTTTTCTTAACTGGAAAATAAAATGGAGTTCTTGGTAAGGATCTTTAGCTGTGTCTGTTCTTTGCCTTACTGAATCCTTCCTTACTGAGCTATAAAAAGAACAGCGTAATTAGTTTTACCCTGGGTCTGCCTGAGAGAAAAGTTTCTCCTCATCTTAGAGTTTCCCTCACATGCATACATTAGGGGAAGTAGAGGTAAGAGCTGGTAAATGCTTTGGCTGAGTTTTGGCTGCCACTGATACAACATGCACACACAAACACACAAGACACACACACACATACACACAACAGGAGCCTGTTGTTAGAATTGAACTGGGATGAGGTTTAGAAGCCAACCCATGTGTTTTGGTTTCTCCTTTTAGGGAAGTACAGGGGTACATTGTGTGCATGACAATCAATCTTGATTGTCAACTTCATAGGGTTGGGAATGACTACAGAAGCAGACCTTTGTGTCTGCCTTTGAGGGGTTTTCTACATTGTGTTAGTTGGCGTGAGAAGCCCTAAGTGTGGATGACATCAATCCATGGGCTGGGGGTATGGACTGAGTAGAAAGAACATGAGCTGAGCACCAGAGTCTGTCTCTCTGTCTCTGTTTCTGTTTCTGTCTCTGTCTCCCTCCCTCCTTCCCTCCCTCCCTCTCTCCCTCTCCCCACCTCTCCTCTCCTGCTTTTCTCTCTCTCTCCTCTCCCTCCTTTCTCTCCATCTCCCTCTCCTCTTCCCTCTCTCTCTCCCTCTTTCTTTTTCCCCCTTCTCCCTCCCCCTTCCCCTCCCCCTCCCCCTCTCCCTGTCCCTCCCCTTTTCCCTCCCTCTCCTCCTCTCCCTCATCCTCTCCCTCTCTATTCCTGACTGTGGATACACTGTGATCAGCTGAAGCTGTTTGCCTCCTAGGGTACACTCAGCAGCCTCATAGACAGAGCACCAGGACAGGAGAGGCTGCTGGAACACTGACCACAAGGAAAAGATGCATCTACTTATATCTAGAAAGGGAGTACAGGAGACGTGATTATACATTTTGCATCAGTGTGCGTTGATGTGTGTAAGCCCCTAAGAGGAGTCCCACATCGTATACATAGGTCAAACCTGGGGAAGGGGGCTGGAGCTGGGCCAGGATATCACAGCAAGGAGACCAAATGTAGCTTTCTGAATAATGAGCATGCTCAGAACTTAAGCCAGCTAAGGTAGTGCACACCTATGATCCCAACTACTTAGGAAGCCGAGGTAGGAGGATTTCTAGTTTGAGACCAGCCTTGGAAATTTAACCAGACTTCATCTCAAAATGTAAAATTCTTTAGAAAACAAAGACAGGATATAGCTCTGAGGTAGACTGCAAGGGCTTTGAATTCATTCCCCAGAACAAAACCAACAACAAAAATCATTTGAGAAATTGAATTTGAAAATGCACCCTCTCCACTCCCACGTGGACCTCAGGACCAGGACTCTGCCTCATTAGAAGGAAGCTCAAGAGACCTCAAAGCACCAACACCGTCTGCAGAGCTGCATTTGGGAACAGCTGCAACAGATGCTGTCTGTCTTGTCACCAATCAACTAAACCTTGTCAACAACAGCCATAACCTCAAGCCCTATCTGAAGGGTGTCTGTTCTGCAAAGCACAAAAGCACTGACATCCCCTGGTATTATTAGGCCATTATCCTCAGCCAGAACGTGAACTCAGTCAGGGATTCTGTGTGTTCTGCTGTTGAATGAATGAATGAATGAATGAATGAATGGCCTACAAACCTGCTCACAGCCCTAACAACACATGGAATCACCAAACAGAGCAGGCCATCTGTCATGTCATCAACACCTTAACAGGTTTATTTCCCTCCCTTTCTTCTCGGCTCCATTACCATGTCTCATGGTGAGAAGTCAAATTGTTCTGGCCTCCAAAGTAGCTAGCTGGGCCAGAGAGCAGTTTCCCTCCCGCTTCAGCACTGCCTGGCCCTCTGCCACAGCACCACGAGAGCATAACCAACCTGAAAATCCTTGCAAAAGCCACACTTACACCGATGACTCTGAAAGATTCCCCCACCGGAAGCCCTCACACTGATACTGAAGGAACAAAACGTCCCCCGGCCCCCAATCCCATTTCCCTATTGCTCCTCCAGGAACCTTGACACTGAGCCTTGCTCTCCATTTTCTCCCAGCATCCCAGTCTGGCCTCCTGCCCCTTCACCAACCCTCCAGCCTTCCGACCTTTTCTTCACTCCCAGACAGTAATTTTCATTCTTTAATCACATTAAATTTATAGCGGTCATGGCATGAAATCAGAGTCACCCAGTACTCTCTTTTCTTTTCTCATCTGACCTGGGTACACTCTGGGCACTGTAAGAAAATAAGAGAGATGTGCATAGGAACCTGGCAGGTGAAAGTCCTGGCACTGTAGTCCTTGAGAAGATGGACTCCTTATCACGGGCTGGCTCCTTCTGGAAAGAGGATTCTCTTTTTGTTTCCCTTTCTTACCTTGCATGTGCTATTGTCTGTGCACACCATGGTGTGTTTCTTCTTCAAGTAAATGATAGAGCCTTGAGAAAAGGAACTCTGTCTTTTTATGCCTTTGGGGTTCCTTCCCCAGCAAACCACCATGTTTGCAAATTAGATGTAGATAAATCACTGGTCCCTTCCAAAAGAGTGTCAGGTCACTCTTCCATAGTTTTTCCCTAGAAAGACTATATCAAGGTAAGAAAGAGGCAACCTTTGAATGCAGTCTCTGAACACAAAGGACAACCATGTATGGAAACATGTGTTAGGATGCTAGAACTCATTGTCCAAAGACAAAATTGATCCTGGAGGACTCATAAAATAAACTGAAGGCAAACTGCATAGACACCATGGGTTACTAGCTGCCTACTGCTGACACTGTACAAGGAATGGCTTTTGAAAGCTCAGTTTGACAGAGGACAAGGCTAGGTCATTGTCCACACCTACCCACCCCTAATGTGAGAAGGGCGTCAGGCTATTGGGCCAGACATTGTAGCCATTCGGACCAGACTTGCCCTGCTAATGATGGATAGACTCCAGCTAGAGGGGATTATGCCAACAGAGGCCAGATTCAAGAAGACTGCCTTTTCTTTCCAGCCACAAAAATGCCTTATAAAGATACGTAGAATAAAAAGGAAGAGGAAGAAGAGAAGAAGGAGGGAAATGAAGAAAAGAAGGAGGAGGAGGGAGAGAAAGCAGAGGAAGAGAAGGAAGAGAAGGTAGAGAGGAGAAGGAAGAGAAACAGTCACATTCAAGAAATATGTCAGTGAGAGCTGATGCAATTTTCTCCCAAATCCTACCTGCACCCTGACACAAAGCCACTCCCCTAAGAAAGCTAGTTATGCTGTTTAAGACACAAGCGTCCCAGCATCTGGAGGACCATCGAGAGCAGAGAGCTAGCTGCAAGAACCCTCGGCCCTCTGAGCCCTGTCAAGTGCAGTTCACACAGCAAAATTAGTGTTGTAAAGGAGAGACAAAGTTCACTCGTGAGCGACTCTCTAATGGGCAATTACCTCTTCTTTGCTTCCATTTCTTTCCCGTTCTCCCTCGTGCTAAGGACTAGCAGACAATCGAGGATATAGGGAGACTGAAGTTTTATTTAGTCTGCCTAAGAAGTCACCCTTTATGCAATTCTGAGGTGTATATAATTACAGGTGCAGTTAATGTGCTTAAGAGCTTAGGGGAAGCAATTGCATATGAAAGATAACTTCCTAACAGGCAGCTTTATTACAGTTGGGCTGGCGGCTCCAGGCTCCAGAATGGTGCACACCTTTGCCTGCCTGCATCCTTCCATCTAGCACTCAGCTCGGGAATGATGCTGTCGACTGTAGAAATATTGGGCTGGGGGGGGGGGGTCAGCTAGCCCCTACCTCCCAAGGGTCACATGTAACAGAACAAGTCTCTCAGAGTTACCCAGGTGCAAAAGCCCAGCAAAGGCCCCCAAAAAGCCAGGAAAGAAGGTTCAAAAATCAATCCAAAAGCTTACAGTGAAAGACAAAGCAATTTTAACAGGAAGAGACTGTGTTCAGCACGTGGATGACTTGTAGAACTGGGGCCAATCACAGCCCTACTGAAGTTCTCCTTTGTGGGGACTCAAGAACAGGCATTTCTTGCCAAAGCAAGAATTTCATGGGAAGTTAGAGTACAGAAAAAAAAGGGATGGAATTCTAAAAGATAATAGATATATATAGTGTAGGTAGTAGTAGGTAGTAGATAGATAGATAGATAGATAGATAGATAGATAGAGGCATATAGGTAGATAGATGATGAGAGATAGATACATAGATACATAGATTGATGATAGATAGATAGATAGATAGATAGATAGATAGATAGATAGATAGATAATAGATAGATAGATAGGGATATAGGATAGATAGATGATGAGAGATACATAATATAGATAAATACATAGATAGATGTGACAGAGAGAGAGAGAGAGAGAGAGAGAGAGAGATCATTTAATAGAATCCAACATGGAAGGATGCAGCCCATTGGAAGAGAAAATGAGAAGGAAATGAAGGGTGAGAGAAATGTGTAAAAAAATCAACTAGCAAGCACTCAAATTTCTCTCTCTCTCCCTCTCTCCCTCCCTTCCTCCCTCCCCATCCCACTCCCCTCTCTGTGTCTCTGTGTCTCAACAGCACTTTTCTAACTCTCTATTTCTGTGTCTTTGTGTCTCTCCATCTCTATGCACAACACACACATACACACATACACACATACACACACACACACAACACACACACTCTGCTGCCACAACTACATAGCAAGAAGAAGAAAAAAACTTAGTGAGAGCAACGTCTTCCAAACAGACATACACAGACAGGCAGGTACACAGAGGAAGTTTCGACCCTAATGGTCTTTGGCCCTTTAAAGACTGAGATGTGCTGGGTTTGGCTTTGGGTTTGGCTTGAGGTTAGAGCAGGCACATTTTTGTGAATGTAAGCACAATTAGTGATATCATCTCTTGGTACTTACTACATGCTCTTGCTAAAATAGGACCAAGAACACCCTGTCCTTGTCCGAACAGGTTGTTGTTAATGGTCTGGAAAAAGCAACAGGCCAAAACCTGGGCTGGATGGGTTAGTTTATAGCCTGTATTTTCCAATGCTTTCTTAGAATCATCCTCTGGCTTTTGGGAGAAGCACAAGGAGAGTCTTCTCTGTAACTTTATTGTCTTTTATTTAACTTGCTCTTCTCCTATCTAAGGTCATTGTCATGCATTCTAAGTGGACCTCAATAATCCTACCTTTTGATACCAGCTGCACTGTTGCTTAGCTTCTAAAATTATTATTGTTAGTTAAACATTATGGGTGGGAGGGGACTTGAATGACATCATCCATCATGTTTAACTTACTACTACAGAAAAACCAATAAAAAATGGCTTCCAGAGCTTCAATGTACCTTACAGCTTTCACTACAGTGTCACCTCCTAAGCCAAAATGACTACTGGACCATCACCTGTCTCATCCACTTGGAAAGTCTAAAAGGGTGGCCTTGTTGCAGAGTTGGCTATCCATAAGCAGCCTTCCTGAAGGGCCTCCACAATGCTTGTGCCTATATAAGTCAGTCAAAACATAGTCATGGTGGACTGGGAACTAGCTTGTGCATGAGCAACCTGGGTTCCATCCCCAACAATACATAGACCAAGTGGTAACACACACTCATAGTTGAGCACCAGGAGGCAGGTACAGAAGGAGTTGAAGGCCATCCTTCCTAGGTAGTGAGTGAGATGTTTGAGTCAGGCCCCCCCCCAAAAAAAATGTAATGAGTATGTTGTCGTTCCAAGTAAAATTGTATGTTGGAGGGGAAAAGAAGCTTAAGTGAAATATTTGCATCTATTCAACAAGTGTTTATTGAATGTCACTAATGTAACAACCTTCTGCAATACCTATGCTTGACCTTCACGGAGCCCTCCCTCCTGACCCTGACAATGCCATCCCCAGCAGCTCCATCTGATCACTTGCACCATCAAGCGACATCTTTCTGCTTAGCCTTTTCTCAGCAGATGTTAGTTTCCATGACCCCAAACTCTCAGGGGCACATGCAAAGCACGTGACTTCCCAGAAGTAATTGCAACATGACCTGAGTCCATTCTATGTCAAATGGAGACATGAGGAGGAAGGAATGTAGAATTCCACTACTATCTTTAAGAATGTCCGCATGTGTTAAGGTTTGGTCTTGGCTATGTATTGTAATGCTAAATACTGGCCCCCAAGATCCTCAGGGACCAGGAGATCTTCACATACACCAAGTGATGCTATGTAACCTTGCTCCTTAAAATGATTGGTTCAATGTAGATGCCTACAGCCATAGTTGGGCAGAGGAGAGGTAATCAGAGCTTCGGGGACTAGGAGTCTAAGGGAGAGAGAGAGAGGGAGACAGACAGAGAGAGAGAGAGAGAGAGAGAGAGAGAGAGAGAGAGAGAGAAGATGCCATGGGGTAGGTGAATTGTGGGAACATGGCCATGAGGGCTGGCCAGTTGGAGTAAGAGCAGCCCAAGAGATATCATGGAATTATTACAAGGAAGTAGGCAAAATAGCTTAGAGGGTTGATATCTGCCCAGCTCTAATGCTTTAAGGCTTGTTATAAGTATAAATGTTTTGTGTCCTTTATTTGGGAACAGAATGATCAAAGGTGGGGTAGAAACCCCTAAGTAAGTTTTACTACAAGACTTGTGGTCAGCATTGGGCCTCTGTGGTGGCTTTGAGCAACATCCCTCAGCTTTTCCTCCTCTCTATGGCTCTAGGCTTAGGATAGCTAGACACCTTTGGCCTAAGATTTAGCACATATTAGTGAAAAGTAGCCATAGTTTTGATGCTGGCTGCTCACTGACCTGCTGTCCTGCCTTGTTGTTGCAGGAAAACACCCACATATTCAGTCTTTCCAGTTCCTGTCAGATCTGCTGAGTGCCTCATATCCTAGGCTGAGAGCCCCTCCATGGCCCTCTCATGTGGAGCAGCTGCGTGGGAATGAACACCAGTGTTCCCGCCGGCCACCCACAGTGAGGAGTTGGAGCCAGTGGGAGTCGAGACAAGCTAAAAGTTTATTCTTAAGGTTCCCACCATCCTTGTAGATCACAGGTTATTTTTCTCTTTTTCTTTCCCACAACCAGTCTAGATGCTCCTTAGTAGACTCGGGCCCTACAACGGATGCTGCCAAACAGCCTGCACGACTGTCTCCACTGCACCCATAGCAGCAACATCCAAACCTGCAGTAGGACCCCTTACATTACGTCTCTGAACGAAGCCTTCCCAGAGCATTAACACTGGCTTTCCCACTCCTTTTACAGAGCATAGAACAGGAGCAACATGTTAACACCAGCAAACCCTAAATTTTCTCAAAACTCTTTGTAAGTCCTAGCTATGTGATCTAGCACCTCTCTTGAAAATGTCACTGTACATGACAGCTAATATTTGTCTCAGCATTTTTATCAGCTACAGAAATCAGAGAAAGAAAGAATTATGTTAACATGATGCCATATAGGATAGTAAATAGGCTAACAGTTACAGAGAGGATAATATGTAGCAATAGCTAGGTATGTAGATAGGTGACAGATATAGATAGATAGATAGATAGATAGATAGATAGATAGATAGATAGATAGATAGATAGATAGATAATTAGATGATATGTGGGTAGATGATGCATACATATATATGTAGATAGATACATAGATATTAGATGATAAAGAGATGAATAACCAATGATAGAGATGTTAAATTGGTAAAGGGTAGAAGATAGATGATAAATAGATACATAATAGATTGATTTATAAATAAATAGATGATAGATATGACTGTATATATGTAGACTAATAGCTTATTGAAATATATTAATAGACAATAAATGGTAGATTGATTAGTTTATATATGCATACTTTCAAAAATAATTATAAAACATCCCCATCTTACTTCCTGATAGCTAAAGCAATCAGACAGTCTACAGAGTTGTAGGCAATGGCGGGACCCCCGTGACTCTGAACCTCTACAGCCCAGACCTTATTAACACAGTTCAAGATGAACCCAGTTTCTACTAATCTTCCTACTTTCCCGAATGATATCGTCACAAATGTTTTGACTAAAGCTCTTATTATTTTTAATTTTATAAATAGATACTGAGAAACAGGTGAAATGTTTTCTTACTGTTATTTAGGTGTATTCCTAGTCAGGGTTTTATCACTGTGACCAAATACCTGCCATGAACAACCTAAAAGGGGGAGGGGTAAACCAGTATGAGAAGTTTCAAGTCTGCGGTCATCTGGATGCAGAACAATCACAGTGGGAGCACACTGCAGTGCACATCACAGTGAGAGCACACTGCAGCGCACATCACAGTGGGAGCACACTGCGCGCATATCACAGTGGGAGCACACTGCGGTGCACATCACAGTGGGAGCACACTATAGTATATATCACAGTGGGAGCACACTGCAGTGCACATCACAGTGGGAGCACACTGCAGCACACATTACAGTGGGGAGCACATAACAGTGCACATCACAGTGGGAACACACTGCAGCACACATTACAGTGGGGAGCACATGGCAGTACACATCACAGTGGGGAGCACATGTTAGCACACATTACAGTGGGAGCACATTGCAGCGCACATCACAGTGGGAGCACACTGCAGTGCACATCACAGTGGGAGTACATGTTAGCACATATCATAGTGGGAGTACATGGCAGTACACATCACAGTGGGAGTACATGGCAGTACACATCACAGTGGTGAGCACATGGCAGTGCACATCACAGTGCCCAGGAAGCACACAGATAGAAAGAGAAAGACTGTACAAAGTTATATCCCCATAACCTACTTCCATCAACCATGCCTACCTCCTCCTCATTATCTCTCAATAATGCTATTAAACTGTGACTCTATCAGTTGGTTAATCCATTAACGATGTCAGGGCCCTCATGTTCCCATTACCTTTCAATGCTGGATCTACTACTAGATGGGTATTTCCTAGTCAAACCCTTATAGGTATCTTAATTTCAAAAATCATGCTTAACATGGGTATGCAGTGAGGGCAAAGGATTATGAATGCAAAGCTACCCTGAGACATCTAACAAGTTTGAGACCAGCCTTAGCTACACAGCAAGACTCCATCTCAAAAAAAATGTAAATAAAAAGGAACATGCTTAACAAACTTAAGTAAAATATATAAAAATATGACTGTATTTGGGGTGATCCTTTTGAATATTACATATTGATAAAAGAATATTTTTAAATAAATTAGATTATTATGGGATGAGTACATGGACTAGTGTCTGTTTGGGAAATTAAGTGGAATGTTAAGGATTATGTTGGCAAAAGCATATGTTCAGTATAAGGACATTTTTCATGTTGTACTTTATAGAACAGAATACCAATGTACTCATTTTGTCTAACAGACTTGATTCACACAAGCCTAAATATTATTCACATAGATTGCTCTACCTCATAAATCCTCAGTGATTTTTGCAGACAGGCTCATAAGTTACCAGAAGAGGTAAGGCCTGGTTGGCCTTCTGATGATGCAATAAACACAATGACCATCATAACTTGGGTTTATTTTAGCTTACACTTCCAAGTTACATGATCCATCAAAAAGGAAAGTCATGGTAAGAACTGAAGAAGAAACCGTGGAAGAATAGTGCTTACCAGTTTTCTCATTGGCTCATGCTCAATTATCTCAGATAACCCAGACCCACCTGCCTAAGAATGGTACCACCGATGATGGGTTGGGTCCTCCCATATCAATCAACAATCAAGACAAAATCTCTCACAGGAAAGGAGAAGAGGAAAGGAACTTAAGAAATAGCACTGTCTCTATTTGATGATGACGGAATCTTCCTTTCTCACCACAAAATGACACACACATAACTACTAGAGTTCATAAGTGAACTGGTAAATTTGCAAGTTAGAATTTTAAAAAATAGTACCTTTTATGGCAGCAACAACAAATGTAGGTTTAAAGCTCATCAAGGAGATGAAAGATCTTCAGACTGAAAACGTACAACTAAGAATTTGGTGAAAATGTGCATGAGCAGAAAGACAGCCCATGTTCATGGACTGGAAGAGCTAACATTATAAAAAATGCTTATACTACACAAAGCAACTACAGATCCAGTGCAATTCTCTCAAAATCAAAATTCATTTAACCCCAAAATAGAAAAAGTACTTAAATGTGAATCTGACAATAAAATACCCCGTCAAAGCAAACAAGGAAAAAAGGACAAAACTGAAGTACCACACTCCTGCTTACAGAGATATTAGAGCCAAATATCATGGTACACACATAAAACAGACAACAAAGCCAATGAAACAGAGTAGAGAACCCAGAAAGGAACTCCTTGCTTTATAGTCATTGATCTCAGCAAAGTCAATAATTAAGACAATAGAAAAGTCCAATTTCTTCCATAAAAAGTTGTGGAGGAAATGAATATTCACATGCAGGTGAATGCAGTAACCCTTGTGTCACAAAATCTGCACAAATTAGTCCAAAGCATAGTGAAAATTAAACATAAAATCAGAAACTCTAAAAGTACTAAAGGAAAAAACAGGATAAAGTATCCATGCCATTGATCTAGGCAATAATTTTTTTCTATAACCTCAAAAGGAAGAGAAACAAAATCAAAATTAGACAGACAGGATCATGTTGGATAGAGAAACTTCTATAGAGTAAAGAAAAGATTAAAACAAAGAGACTCTGCTACAGAAAGGGAGAAAATGTTCGTCACATGTATCTGACAAGGAGTAAATATTCATTATACATTAGGAATGCAAACACCCAATAACAAGAAAACAAATATCCTGATCTTAAAGATGGGCAAAGGGTACTGGAGAGATGGCTCAGTAGCTAAGAACACATGTTGCTCTTGCAGAGGACCCAGGTCGGATTGCCAGCACCCACATGGTGGCTCACAACCTTCTATAACTCCAGTTCCAGGGGATCAACCACCCTCTTCTGATCTCTGCACACACCAACTTTGCATTCGTTACAGATACATAAATGCAGGCAAAATACATACACATAAAAGCTGAAATGAATAAAGCTAATTTAAAACTGTTAAATGGACAAAGAAGATGACTAGATACTTCTCAAAGTAAGACACATGATGGACAACAGGGCATGCAAAAATGCTTGGTAGCTGTAATCAATCACTAGAAAAATTCATACTGAAGCCACAGGAAAATAATATTTCATGTGTTTTCAAATGGCTTCTATTAAAAGAAAAGATCCAACCATTCGTGAGCATACAGAGCAAAGGCAATTGCTGGTAAGTATGCAAATTAGCACAGCCAACATGCAAATGGAGAATCTAGAGGAAAATATCTTAGGGGAGGGACTATAAACATGGAAGACAAGCTAGACACAATCACACTGTATGGAATCCAGAGAAGCTGAACTCACAGCAGCAGACAGTGGAATGATGGCAGCCAGGAGCTGGAAAGTGAGAAGGGAGGAATAGAGCTTCTTGACTCAAGGGTGGAGGGTCATGAGATCTATGACAAAGTAAGGTGACCACAGTTAATAACAACATGGCATAAATTTCAAAATAACAAAAGGAAACATTAACCATCTTAACACACACACACAAAGATAAGGCAATAGGTATTAACTTCATTTAATACATCCCCACTGTCACACTGTATACATATATACTGTCTTAGGGTTTTACTGCTGTGAACAGACATCATGACCAAGGCAACTCTTATAAAGGACAACATTTAATTGGGGCTGACTTACAGTTTCAGAGGTCCAGTCCATTATCATCATGGTGGGAAGCAAGGCAGAAGACAGGCAGACATGATGCTGGAGGAGCCAACAGTTCTACATCTTGATCCAAAGGCAGCCAGAAGGGCAGCCTCTGAACTGGTGGGGCCTGAGCATAGTGGGAGACCATCCCCACAGTGTCACATTACCTCCAACAAGGCACCTCTAACAGTACCATTCCCTATGGGCCAAGCATATTCAAACCACCACATTCCACTCCCTGGCCCCCAAAGGCTTGTTCAAACACATTCATCTATGGGGGCCATACCTAGCCACCATAGCATAATGCAAAATACAATTTAGTCAACTTCAAAAATCCCTGGAGTCTATTACATTCTCATTAATGTTTAAAAGTCGAAAGTTCAAAGCCACTTCTGAGATCCATGCAGTCTCTTAATTGTAATCTCCTATAAAGTCAAAATCAAAAAGCAGATCACATACTTCCAAAATATCATGGCACAGGACATACATTAAAGTTCCAAAATGTCATAGTGAGGAAATACTGGACAAAAGCAAGACCAAAAACCAGCTGAACAAACCCTAAACTCTGAGTCTCTGTGGATTGATGTCAAAGCGCTCTTCAGATCTCCAACTCCTTTCATCTTTGTTGACTGCTGTTGGCAGCTCTGGCATTCAGCAGCAACAAACTTCTTTCCCTTGGGCTATTTCCACTCCCTGTGAGCAGTTTGCCTCAGTAGGTATCCCATGGTTCTGACATCTCTAACATTTTGTGGTATCTAAGGCAATTTCAACTTT
Organism: Mastomys natalensis; assembly: GCA_021653895.1. NCBI lineage: Eukaryota > Metazoa > Chordata > Mammalia > Rodentia > Muridae > Mastomys > Mastomys natalensis. Next base: position 514,298 of record JAJTUV010000171.1, on the reverse strand, counting down.
ACAATTTTTTGTTCCAGTATCTGGGATTCACACACGATCTTCTGGGCTCCTCCATAGGGCTTGGGTCACTTCTCCAGCTCTGCCCTCTGTAGCACTCTAGGTTCTGGTTGACTCACTCTACTGCTGTCCTTGGTGGTCAGGTCTTCCACTGCAACTAGGCTTCACCAGTAGCCTTTCACAGCCTCTCTTCATGGTACCAAGCCTCAGCTGCTCTTCATGACCCCTTCATGCCTTCAAAACTAGTACCACCTGGGTGATTCTTGTGACTCTTTCACATTACCAAGTCCAGTTACAGTATGAGGTACAACCTTGGTTATCTCTAGAACACAAGTGTGAGTGTGTGTGTGTGTGTGTGTGTGTGTGTGTGTGTTCTCAGAAAGCACTCTCCCAGAAGACTTTACCTCAGTGATGCTAGTCTCTTCTCAATCACCACTAATTTCTTAGTTCAGCTAAGCAGCATCAACTGTCCCAGTAGGACCTTCTATACTTGACTCTAAAGCCAAAGCCAGATGGCTGAACCTGCCAAGTTCTGCTGCTTGCTGGGGCTGGAACATGACCCCTAGTTCTAGTACATCCTTCACTTCCTAGGCTTGGCTGTCCTGGAACTTGCTCTGTAGGCTGACTTTGAACTCAGAGATCTGCATGCCTATCTTCTGAGTTCTGGGATTAAAGGTATGGTGTACCACGCCTGGACCCAAACTTTTCTCTGCTTGAAACTTGCTCTGGTGATTAGAAATCAAAAAATTAAGGATGCCTATGTTGAAGTAATTATTATTTCAACCATGCCAAGAGGACTATTTTTAACTTCTTACAGGCACGAACAAGGAGACCTTAGACACCAGTTAAGAATTTAAGTTAGAGCTGAGACCCCTAATAAGGCTGTAGCTCTCAGTCGCTAAAAGACTCTGTTTCTATGTTAACATCAGCAAAGCATAGACACCGTCACTAGACATGACAAGCTGGGGGACAATAGACTTTCCAGTGGCACCAACAGAAACAGAAAACAATGGGAAACAATTTCAATTGTCAAGAAGGAGCTAAAAAGTCATCTTATGCACACACACACATGCATGCACTCACACACACACACACACACATATGCACTTCCAAACAATTAAACTGAAAAGGGGAGACTTTGAGAAAAATACAACTGAAGTTTTATTTCAGAAATAATGAGAAACAATGAGCACTGAAAAAAATTACTGGTAGTATCTTTAAAACACTACCAGTATTTTAAAAAAATACTTTGTTTGTTTGTTGTTTATTATATCTAAACATAACATAATATAACATAAATAGTATGTGTAAAAATTTAAAAGCAGCAGAGAGGTATTTGTGTTTTAACTCTTGTCATGGGGAAGGGAACATGAATGTGGAGGTCAGAGGTAACGTGTAAGGACTGTTCTCTCCTCCCACCTTCATGTGGGTCCTCCGGTTCACACTCAAGCTATTGGGATTGCAAAGCTAGCACCTTTAGCAGCTGGATCTTCCCTCTGACGCTGTCATTTTATTGGAGTCTGGAGAGATGGCTCCATAGTTAAGAGCATTTGCTGTTCTTGCAGAGGACCTGAGTTCAGGTCCTGGCTCCCATGTGGTGGCTCACAACTGTCTACAACTCCAGTTCCAGGATCTCTGATTCCCTGTTCTGGCTCCATGGACACTACACACAGGTGATTGCACATACATACATACTTACAGAAAGAAATGCACACATAAAATAGAAATACATTTTTAAAAACATAAAAGAAGCACTTAGATCATAAAACGGCTGACAGAAAACTAAACTCAAAAAGAAAGAAGGAAATATTGAGATGTAAGAAAGTTGATCAAAGATGTTGCTAAATACATGAATTTTTATGATGAAGGCTGGCTCTGTAAAGTGGTCATAATCACACACAGGGGCAAAAGCAATTCAATCTGAGCGATTGGACATGGAAGCCGGGAGGATGACTTGGGAGTTAGGAAAAGTGAGTGCCAAGCACGAGGACTGCAGCATAGATGCCAAGCATATGCATAAAGGCTGTGTGGGTGTGGCTGTCCATCTGTAGTTCCGCCCTTAGAAGGAGGAGCCAGAGAACTGACAGGGCAAGGCTTCTGTCAACAAGAGCCACGGCTAGCTCTGGGTTTGAGAGAACTGCCTCAATGATTAGAAAGAAAAGCCATGGGGGAAGATGCCTGACATTTAAGCTTGAGCCTCTACATATGTGCATACTCAATCATACATATGTCCCCATGTGTACATACAAACAAGAGAACATGCATATCACACACACACATCAAAAAAGTGAACATAAATGTCCTAAAACATCAGAGAAATGGTTGAGGTTAAAGCGCCCCAAGTCACTAGTCAGAGATCATCCCTAGTTAGGAAGTATGTATGGTTGAGCTTAATGGTAATATGAGATAGTACACACATGTTGGCAACATCGGGGATGGGTACACAGCTGCCAATGAGACTGAGTTACAGGGAAGAAGAAACTGAACTAAGTTAGCCAGCAACAGAGAAAATGGGAAGGCTCAAGTGAAGACAGGACATCCGAAGAAGGAGGGAAAGTACAACAGTAATCATAGTAGATATATATTTTCCAGGTTAAAAACAGAATCAGATTTGCTTTTTTGATGTACGTATGTATATATGACAGGAATTACAAGTACATATGCCTGTATGTGTACCATTATGCATACTCGTGTGCACACACTCCCATGTTCACACCCCTCCATGTGCACACACAGTTATGTGCACACACGTAATGTGCATATATGCAGAGGTCAGAGGAGGACACTGGGAGTCTTCTGTCACTCTCCTGTCACCTTATTTTTTGAGACATGATCTCTCGCTAAGCCAGAAGCTCGCTGCTTCAGTGAGTGTTGTCGGCAAGCTCCTGGGATCTGCATCTCCTAGATCTGTGGTTACAGACATGAATGTCCACACCCAGTTTCTATGTGGGTGCTGGAAATTTGGATTCGTGTCCTCTTGCTCTCTCAGAGAAGTTCTCCCACCTCTAAACTATCCCTTCAGCTCCTCAAATTGCTATTTAAAAATCAAACACTGGTGTATAATGCTTTTGTAATAAATACATTTAAAATACATAAATACTATAAAGGAATCAAGAAGAGAGAAACCTCCAAAATGAAAACCAAATAAAGGTCTCCCTGGGTACATGTTAGGAGACAAAGCAAATGTTCAAGAAACAATCTTGAAGCAGGGGAAACATTCAGTGCTTGGTAACAAAAGGAAGGGCCATCTGGAAGACATTACCCTTGAAAACGTACATTTATTTAATAAAGTAGCCTCAAAATATATAAAAATTGTTGGAATTACAAGGACAAATGGACTAATTCAAAAATGTTATGCAAGATTCTAGCACACAACTATGAGCATTTGGAGAATTAAGTAGAATTTTGAAAAATAGAAAAGACGTCAAAGATTCTTATAGAAGAATGCAGAATAGCAACCCATTAGATGTGTGCTGATATATCCTGAATTCTCTAATTAAGAAATGCAAACAGTTTCAAATACGCAGAAACCACCTTTTTTTAAGCATTCAGAGAAGTAGGCAACATGACCAGGACATGGTGCATAAGGATTTGAAAGCTCTCCACTGACTCTCGACAGCATCTGTGGTACTTTTATTAGCAGCATCATGTTCTGTTCAAGACCAAGATGCCTAATCAGAGACAAGGCAGGAGAGCACTGAAGAGGCTCGGCAGAGAGAAAAGGGTACTTGAAAGCCAATACAGGCACTCCTGCAATCTAAGCCCGTGCCCACAGGCTCCTATAGGGTATGTTGTTGTTCTTTTAATGGGCTAAGATGAGAATTTGTCTACACTTTAGGTCAAGACCATACACTATGGGACGAGTGGCCTCAAGGGCATCCTTCACTAAAGTAGGCATCAGAGATGGGGACAGGAATTTGCAGAAGGCACACAGCATCCAAGAAACTGTAGATCACTCGAGTCAAAATGTCCTTGGGAGCAAAGCCATTCTCTATACCTCTGGGGTCCATGCAGGCTCTCATCCATTTCCCTGGCACACCTGTCCCATTCTCTTCTGGCACCCACACCTCCAGATCCCCATTCCACGTGGTCCAAACAATGGCAGCTAGCTCTAACTGTCATCATTTTGAATTACTGGAAAAGAGCAACCCATGTAAAACCCACATCGCCAAATGACTTCCAGCTATGATTCCAGAACTCACCATCTAAGCCCACGAGAAGTGTCAGAATCCGGTCGTTTCATAGCCATTTCAGTGAAAATGAAGCAGACAAGGGAACCATGGGAAACTTCCCCCATATGCTGGGCAACACGGTCACTACACTCAGTTTCCAAAAGGAAAGTAGGAATGGAATTTGCAAGGACAAGACAGGAAGATGGGCCAGCCAGAAGTATTTAGTGGAGGAATCATTATCAGTCTGATATTCAGTCAACAAGCACTAAATAAATAGATGTCATGTGTTAGGAAGAAACCCAGGGAAGGAGTCAGAATAGCAAGCTGGAGTGCACCCTAGAGGGAAAGCTGTGCTTCTTCTAAAGAAAACGTGAAGAGCCATGCTGCTGGGAGCTCTGAACAAATCCAAGGGAGATATATTTGCAGCATCCTTGAAGGACCCCACCCCTGACTTGCAAGATGCCAGGTGTTTTGGTCTGGGAGCAGCCATTTTTCTCTATGAAAATGATTTGCAGGGGGAAAAAAGGCTAGAAATCTATATTCCATTGAGCTTATTTTTAACAAGTTTACAAACCACCCAATCAGTTTGAACCTGTGTGATATAGAAACTAGGGCTTAACCAATCCACACAGTCAGAAAGTAGGCAAAGTCAGAGTGCCAGCTGTATGCCATACTTTTACTGCCAGAACTGTCTGTTCTGCACACACACCTCTGCTGCTGGACTTGAACTTGCTCTGCCTACCTAAGAACACCATGGACATCTTCTTCCTGAATTACTACATTTCTACAAAGAATAAAATCCTACATCCTGATGAGAAAGCAAAAGGACAGTAAGATAGTCTAGTTCGCTGCACAGACTTGGTGAAGAAGGGATCTTGCATTCCTTCCAACTCCCAGTCTCCTGTGAGGAACAGAAAACCACAGCCCAGCCAGTGAAACTCCCCAGGCATAATCCCAGTTCACCTGCTTTTAATTAGCCCTGTCCATAGCCATGAGTTATTTTTTAAGGTCAAAGTCAGAAAAACAAAACCAGCAGAAAATTCAAGTCAAATATCTTTTCTTAAAAGGACGGCAGGGTGCTCTGGGCCCATCCTGTGGTAGGGACTCAAGATGACAGCTTTAGTTCCCCTGATCCCTTCTCCACTGAGAAGTGAGTTTGTTTTGGAGTATCTCTTAACACACAAAGCTGGCCAAATCTAGCGTTCTGGGCCATGGATTGTTGGACCAAGATAGAGTCCATGTGGCTTGTTTGTAAACTAGGCGTCTTTGATTGGGTGGGAGAGGTTAAGAATTCCCTTGGGAAGGAGTACGGGAGGCTCTGTGCAAATCCACTGGGACTATGAGGACTCAGCCAGCCATAGCAGGAAATCTGATCTCACTCAGTCCTCTGAAATCCTTCCAGAAGGTTCCTTAGAAAAATCAGCAGAAGAGCTGCTTTCTGACATAGCTGCCTCATAACTAATCCTGCCTAGAGACCCTGAAGCCAGCCATGGAAAACCTCAGAGGTAGAACTTTCTTACCTTTGGAGGAGGATGTCTCTGCAGAGTGGGTGGCTTTGAGTATGACATCTTTCTATTGTTCTGTTCCCTGGAGTTTGTCATCCTATAGTCTCTTTTCTCGTGATGCAAATGGATCAAACTCAATACAGCATTCATCAAATCAAGGTTCATTGATCTTAGTAATTTATTTTCTTCTAGAAATGTTAACGTGTGTCTTGTCCATCACCTTTCACTCACAGGGATCAGTAACAAGTTCCCCAAGACTTGGTCCTACTGAGGCTTCACTCAGTACACTGATTAGGCGTGGAGCCTGATTCCCTGTTCATACTGTAAGGACTTTTAACACCACACATCTCCTGATTCTAAAGATTAAATGAGAAAATGTAACTATTTGGCATACTGCAATTGCAATTATTTCAGGCAAGGAAGTGTGGACATGTGGTTAAAGAGTAGGGACAGTAGATGAGGATCTTCAATGGCCTCTGAGGATCCCCCAGAAGATGTCTCTCAGTTATAAAGTGGATCACAGTTACCTTACAGAGAAGAAAACCGCAGGACGCTTCTCCAGTCAAGGAATCAGCATTAATCCAAGAGACTCCATTATCTGGTTTCCCTTTTCCAGCTTCAGGAACTCAGTCCACCATATCTGAAACATTAGATGGAAAAACTCCAGAAATAAGCAATTCACAAGGTTTAAAAATAGCTTTTATTATAATGTTGCCGTAATTGATCCTTTTATTGTTAGCTATTTTGTTTGTCTTTTACTGTGCCTGACTTATAAAGGCCACTTTGACAGAGGTATGCATTCTGCTGTGGTTCGAATGTGAAACGCTCCTATAGGCTTGTGTGTTTGAACACTCACTCCCCACTTGGTGCTACTCTCTAGGGAGGTTATGGAACCTTTAACTAAAGGAAGTTGGTCCCTGGGTTGGGTCCTCTGGGTTACAGCCTCACCCAGTTCCTGCCTGACCAATCAATCCATTTTCTGATCCACCAAGATGTAAGCAGCCAGCTGTTGTTTTTAAAACAAAATCCCAAACGCTTGATTTTCCAAATGAAGACTCAGGATCCAGGTGCTGGGGTGAGAGCCTGCTAGCTCCGAAAGGCAGAGAAAGCACCTAGCTGATCTTCCTACTCCACTGACATCCCAGAAGGAAAAGCCCCTTCTCCTTCTCCATGCTGTCTTAAATACCCTTCAACTCAAAGACCCTCCTTTCTCTTTCCTGGGTTTTCCTATGTTCACTCCCTGTCAACTTGATGCTTGCTCTGCCTCTTGACCTATTGTTGACTTTATTTATCTCTTGTTTACAGAAAGCTCTTGGGTTAAAGGTGTGCACTAGGGCTGAGCCACACCACAACAAGAAACGGGTTTTTCCAATTCACAATCTTGAGGTTCACAATGTGATAAAATATCCTGCAACGGGCAACCTCACACTCCCACTGCCTGAGCCATAAGACTCCAAAATAAAACCATAAATAAACTGCATAATAAAACCATGCAGACAGTGCAGTCTTATTTCAAGCACCTGAGGGTGGCTAGAAGCAGACACTGTGACATCAGCAGTAATGGAAAGATGTGTCATGCCTCTGAGAGACAGTTCTGAGAAGAGAACACTTCTGAGGAGAGCACCCCTGCTAAAATCTTATGACCAGAATTTGCAAAATAGAGACAAGAGACAAGGTAGTTTGAAAATATTATACAAAATAGTTGACTCATATACCTTAAAAATATCGAAGTATGGGCTGGAGAAATGGCTCAGCAGATCTGAGAAGTGCTGCCTTTCCAGGGGACTTGGTTTCAATTCCAGCACCCACATGGTGCCTTTAATAAGTCATGCACGTAGTAACACAAACACAAATGAAACAGCCATACACATTAAATAAGTACATAAAAATAAATGTCTGTAGATGTCAAAGTAATAATAAGAGATAATACAATCCCTTCTCCCCATACCTAGAACTGGTGACCAGGTTACAGAACATGACAGAAGGGCAGTTGGAGAAATTATCTGGATAAACACATCTAATGACCCAAAGCCTTAAGGGGGAAGCCAGCTTGGCATGCTGTGCTCAGGAAGATGGATGAAAGGGTGTCTGAGAGATGTGTGGATATGAGAAGGACTTGATCATCCATGGTTTTGATGTAGAAGAAAGTCCATGTATTCAGAGTGCCATTGGCACCAGGAGGCAGTCTTCCTCGGTGCCTGCAGAAGGAACTCAGCTTGCCTTCACCTTGCGTTCAGCCCAGTGAGACCATGGAGACTTCTGACATCAGAGACCCTATATATTGTGTAGAAAACTAATACAGCCAGGAAAGAAAGACAAAGAGAGAACAATGAGAAACCTTTACAGATTAGAGGAAATTCACAAGGCATGAGGTCTAAGCAAGAGGCAAGATTCTGCAGCAAAAAATGGAATTTAGTGGAGTGGCTGGGAAACTGTGCAAGATGTGTAGTTGTAGCAAGGTGCTGGAGATCACACCTATAATCAATACCAAGGCACTGCAGATCATGCCTCTAATCTTAGTACTTAGGAGATCCACCCTGGAGGACCAGGAGCTCAAGGTCTTCTGTGGCTACATACCAGACTGAAATACATAAAACACTGTCTTAAAAAAAAACAAAATGGGTTAGAGCACTTAGCACATGATGCTCTTGCAGAAGACCTATGCTTGATTCCTAGAATCCATTCAGGAGGCTCACAATCACCTGTAACTGCAGCTTCATGGGATCCAGACTCCAATAAACCCTGAGGGCATCTGAACTCATATGCAAAGATACACACACACACACACACACACACACACATGTGTACACACATGCAGTGCATGTACACATATACACAAATGCACACATACACACACGTGCACATTGCACTCATGCAAATGCATGCACACACACATATATACACACTTAAAAATAATAAAAAATAGGTTAGGGAAGATTGCACTGTAGTTAAGAGCACTAGCCCTCTTGTTGAAGACCAATAATACCACATGGCAGTTTACAATCAACTGTAACTCCAGTTCTGGAGAACTGACATCCTCTTCTGGACTCTGGGGGCACTGTAAACAGGTGGTTACACTGTCTTAGTCACTGTTCGTTGCTATGAAGAGACACCATAACCCAGGCCATTCTTATCAAGGAAAGCATATAGTCATGAGCTTGCTTACATTTTTAGAACTTAGTCCATTATCATAATGACGCAGGCCACGGTGGCACACAGGTAGGCATGGCCCTGAAGAAATAGTTGAGTATTTTATATCCCAATCCATAGGCAGGATCCTGAGCGTCTAGGCTTGGCATGGGATTTTGATACCACAAAGCTAATCCCCTGTGCCATTCTTCCTCCATCCAACAAGGCCACGCCTCTTAATCCTTCTAATCCTTTCAAATAGCGCCACTCCCTGGTAACAAAGCATTCAAATATGTAAATCTATGGGGGCTGTTCTTATTGAAATCACCATATGCACATATACACATGCAGACAAAACATTCATACACATAAACTAAAAGTAAATATTTTTAAAATAACCATAACACATGATTTATAAAATTTTAAAACATAAAACAAGAATATGTGTACTTCTAAGATAGTTCAGAAAATGTAAATACACACCAGACACATACATTATTGTATGAATTTGGTTGTAACACTTGTCCACACCAGTCTTCAATTTTGCACTGTGTGAACAAGAGCTGATACTCAGCCATGAGTGTGAAGATTCAATGATCTGATGTATGTAAATTCCATACTAGAACAAGGTTGAGCATCTACTAAGTCTTTCTGAGGCTGGGCTGCTTGGGTGAGTTCTAGGGGCCTGTGAGAAACAGTACTGTCTAAACTGTCACCTACAGATCCCAGTTTCCTGCAGTGGACTCCATCTTTAGAGATCCATCACCTCCTGGTTAGATTTCATTTCCTGCCTAAACTCACTGGCTTTTACCTGACATTCAGAGTCTGATCTCCAAATAGGCCCATCAGACCTCTTCTAAGACCACATGCCTATGACAAGAGAAAGAAATCGACATAAAGAAATAGATTCTAAAGACTATGTATTGCTCCAAGGATAACAACACTGAAAAGGTGGACACCAGCATAAACAGTGCTGTAATCACTAGGAACAGACTCTAGTCTCTTGAGACATTACATAAAGAGAAGGTTACCAATAGAGGAATAATTATTTGACAGGAGATGTCTCAGCAGCGACATGAATTTAGAATGCTGATGGAGTGCTTTTAATATAGAAAGAAGAGAGCTTTGAACCTATGTTATACATAGCTGGACTGCCATTTAAGTGTAAAAGAAGAATAAAAGCATTCTTAGGAGAGACACCTCAAAGTCTGCTGCAGAATGCCCCACACTGAAAACAACTTTGAAGGGGAAAAGAACAAACATAAAAATAAAGCCAAGAAAAGCCTCAAAAAGTATGGAGAACAAGGAATCAAATTTTATGACTGTCTTATCTTTTTGAGAAAAAAAAATAGGTTAAGGTAAGGAGGTACATTAAACAACAAAAAATTTGAATATTATTTCATGGAACGTCTCTTAGAACAAGAATATAGAACTTGATTGGCTTTAGTTCAGTAAGGATGAATGGATAAGAGAAAAAGCAAAAACCATGAACAAAAGTAGTACACAGAAGGAATCTCAATCCGCTCCTCAAAAACGGGAAATAAGAACACAGGAAGTAATGGGACATCCAGCAGACATAGATCTTACTGTGATCACAGTGACCCTAAGTTAAGCTTTTGAGGAAGTCCTGCTGAATATCAAATCCCAAGGCGTAATAAATACCCCTCTGGTTACATATGCATATTATGACTTTTAAAATTCTTTTAGGTGATGTTTTACAGATTTCAGTGTACAGATCTATTTCCTAAGTATCCCATAATAAATAAAATTAACTTAGACTCTTTGTTTTTAAGATGTCTCTTACGTGTTAATTATATGTATTGTGGGTATCCATGTGCATGTGCATGTAAGTCATAGTGCCCTTGGATTCCAGAAGAGGGCATTGGACACCCTGGAGCCAGATTCCAGGTGATAATGAGCTAAGGGATGTGGGTGCCAGGAACTGAACTCAGTAACAAGCACTCTTAACCACTGAGCCACCCCTCCAGCCCCCTATTTTCTTTCTTTTATAGTTCCTGTTTGTTGCCCTGGTTTTCACTTCCAAGGGAGTTTTCTTGCCTGAATGACTTCTTCGTCTCTTTAAAGGACTGATTCTTAAGCTTTGGATGCAATATCTCTGAATATTTGAATAATGTATTTCCAGAAGTTTCTTCTCACAGTACTTTCCCACCATGAGCAATGCCAACTCCTCCTGTTTATTTTGGTCTCCAACCTCTACGATAGAAAGTTTCCTTTTCAGTCATCCTAGCTGCCTGGGTCAGGCTCATCAACCTGGAGCTTCTATCTGGAGTGATTAGCATGGATCTGAAGCTTGGGGAGCAGAGTCTCTCTTCTTCCTTGAACAGCTTGGGCCCTTCTTGCCTGTGGAGTCTGGCTGCAGGCTTTGTGAGCCCTTTGAGGAATCTTCAGAGTCTTGCTGCCTCTCAGCAATCCCACTATTTCAGACTCTGATATTTCACCAAATGGCAAATAAACAGGAGCTTCTGGCCTTCTCTCCTGAAGTCAACACCTAAGTGTACTACCTAGAAACTAGAGGAACCAAACAAAAACAAGATGTCAGAATTACAAAATAAGACATAGAAAGAGGCTGCTTGTGGAGTGGGGAGCTCATGGGCTGGGATAGGGTATAACTGAGAACCTCACTCATGAGACAGAATGAATGACTTTTCTCCCATGGCTCCAAGTCAGTCATTAGCTGAAAAATAGTCTTGGTAGTTGGCATGGCATTAGTAGGGAACATCCTGAACTCCACCAGAATAGAAGATTTGATGACACCTATTGAACAGACCTCAGTCACTTACCCTTAAACCTTGCTTCCTCCATGTCCTCGGAACCAGAACATTACAACCCAGTTTTTCCAATCTCAGTGCAGGTTAGCATCAGTAAGGTGATCCATTCCAGGCCTCCCCAGACCAGTTAGCAACCAGAATCAATGGATAGTGGAGTGACTCTTTCCTATAGTTAACACTTGGAAGAGTGGCTCTGTGAGAGATATCTGGTGTTCACTAGGGGAAAGTGCTAATCCCAAGGAGTCCCCAGAGGGGGTCATGTGCTTGGTTCTCTGTGGAGCACTCACCTGTGGCTTCATCCATCTAGACTGTGGCTTGGTTTTGGCCTCTCCACACCTCCCTGAACTTCCCAGTCATTACTGCCATGTATTTCCAAGGTATAAGGACCCAAGAGTGGGAAAGCCATGTCAGGATAATAGGAAGCCTGAAAAATAAACTGCCTCAGACAAACAAATTAAGAACACCCCAAACCATCAAACCATACTGGGCTATACATAATGTGCTGAAGTAGGATGTGTGTGTGTGTGTGTGTGTGTGTGTGTGTGTGTGTGTGTATCAAAAGTTTAAAATAAAGAATATTTATAGAAGACGTGGGGGGGAGGGAGAAGAGGAGAGAGAAAAATGCCACTGAACAAATATAAAGGAGTGAAATAGAAGATAGAGCCCAGAAATAAGCCCTTAATATAAAGCCAACTGATTTTTAAAGGCATGAAAACTATCCAATGGGAAAAGTGGATTTTTTTTCCATATATGGTGCTGGGGAAACTGGATATCCACATGCAGCAGAATAAACTGGACCCTCATCTAGCACAATAGATAAGTCTATCCAAATGGATCAAAGACCTAAACCTAAGAACACTGTGAACTCTTAGAAGAAAACACAGGGGAACATCTTTTCAGTGTAGATATGGACACAGCCATGATTTATTGGATATGACATTTTTAAAAAGCAAATCAAGAAAACATTAATAATAAGAAATGTATACTTTTGTGCACCGACATCGCAAGGAAGGGAGAGGTGATTTGTAAGCAATGCATCTGCTTAGGGATCAGCACCCCTCAGGGGAAGAGGATTTCCATTCTATTCCATTGCTCCAGATGATACGTAAAATCTGTTGTCAGTCAACAAACAAAAGTGGAATCAACCCAATAGTGGACAAAGGACCAGAGTAGAAATTTCTCCAAAGAAGATAAATGAATGGCCACAAAGCACATGAAACAGGCTCAGTCAACAGAGCAACACAAACCATAGCCACGAGCTGTAGCTTCCTATACATTAGAAGAGTCAGTAAGAAGCTTTAGTAAGGAGATGGAGGAAAGATAACTCTTCAACTTTGACGGTGAGAATATAAAATAATTCCACTGCTATGTGTCCTTAAAACAGTCATGGCATTACCTCATAAACTGGAGATTCGATTCTTGGTGTCTACCCTAATGAACTGGTATCAGGATTCAAATAGATACTTACATGCTGCTGTCCATTATATCTTTGTCCATAATAGCCAACAGATGGGAGAGGCCCACAAGTCCACCAACAAAAGAGTAGTTATCCAAAATGCGGTATGTGTACATCCAATGGAATATTATACAGCCCTAAAAAGAGTGACAGTGGGTGAGATGGCTCAGCAAGTAAAGGCCCTTGAATCTGATGACTTGAGTTAGAACCCCAGGAACCACGTGATAGAAGGAGAAAACAGACTACACGCAATGGCACATGCATGAACATTTATGTACACACACACCCACTAAATCAATTAATTATTAATTAATATTGGAATGTTTTTAATACATGGTACAATGTGAACCTTGAAAACATGATGGGATGCAAAGTAAAGCAGGCTCAGAAGGACACTGTACCTTGTCCCCATTGTCCACTATGATGCACCCCATGAGCATGTTCACACAGAGAAGGAGCAGCCAGAGTCTAGCCAGAGCTGCAGGGAGTCGTGGTCTCCTGGATGTAAAGAGTTTCTATCTGGGACGCTGGATGGTTCTGGAAACAGACAGCGGCAAGAACTGGACCACACTGAGTTTATACCTTTAAAAAGGATTAAAATGGTGAGTTCCATGTTGTATGTATTTTGTCACGATAAAAAAAAAAAAAAGTCAGTTGATAAGATGACAAATGTCGAAATGAAAAGTTAATAGAAAGCTGACAGATAAGAATAAAGAAATCTCCAAAGAAACAAAGCAAAACAATAGAGAAAGGAAAAGAGAAAGAAAAAGGTTTTAAGATGAGAATTGACAAAGGTTACTATATGTCTTAATCATTGCCTTCCAGAAAGCTTGAGTCAAAGGTTCATACATTTTTAATTATATATATAATTATGTATGCAGTTAATATAGTTATAATTTATATATGAGGGGAGGTTTAGTACGAGAAGTTGTTCTTGAGACGACAAGCCACAAGATGCCACCTGCAGGCTGGAGACCCAGGAAGGCCACTGTATGATTGAGGCTGAATCCAGGGTCCTGAAAACCTACATGCTAGTCACCTGCCTTTCAGTCCAATGGGAAAAGATGGGTGTTCCATCTCAAGAAGTAAGAAATAATAGACCTTCCTCCACCTCGTTGTTCTAGCCTGGCCCTAGACAGTTCGAGTGAGGCACAACGACTCTTCACGTGAGCCCAAATACCAAACTCTTCTCAAGACATTCACACTGACAAGGAATGCAGACGTCTTACCAGCTATCTGGATATCACTTAGGCTGCTCAACTTGACATATAAAATTAACCTGTGCAATATAAAAATAAGAAGAATTTCAGGGGGTGCCATGGGGTTGGGTTCCTGATCAAACCAACCATTCATTAAGTGGAAGGATATAATCTTCCTTCAGAAATACCTAACAAATATCCAGTGTCTCACCTGTAAATGGACTCACACCAAGGCCACTGGTGACATCCAGAAACCATAATGCAAGAGTACCCTGGCCTGAGAGACCAGAGACAGCCTATGAACAAAATGACCAGGAACCCTAAGATGATGAATGTTGGGGAATCGCGGGTGAGGGGGGCACACCACGGACTCCACAGCTGATGTACAATGAGTCACACAGTCCATAGACGATCAGTACTGAAACTAACAAAGACCAGAGCTGTCTCAGAGCTTCTAGGACGCACAAAAAGGCAAGGTCACAAATGTTGGGAGGACAGGACATCTCCGCAAATTGTTCAGCTAATGTTCAAAATAGATCTTGGGCAATGAATAGAATTTCAACAAGCCAAACTGGAAAGCAATGTGAATAGAGAGGTCTTCCGGGCAAAAACCAGAAGCAAGTCTGGGGCCCTAATAAATTAAAAAAACAAAAAACAAACAAACAAACAAACAAACAAACCTGCCTTAGAGAGAAATAGGGAAACAGAACTAAGGAGAGAGTTGGGGTGATGGATAAAAGTGAACCCTACTGTTCTAGCTGGCTGGTGTGCAGGAAGGAAACAGTAAGCCAGCTATCAGACTCATGGGGATTTTCAGTATCCTGCCTTGACTTGTCCTGCACATGCGTGTGTGGTTGAGCCCCCAGAAGTCAGGGCAGCTCAGTACGTAGGGATTGCTGAGCCAAACACAATGTGTGATTTCTTGGAAGCAGCAAGCAATCTCTATCCTGACAGTACTCAGAAGCTGTTGAGGAAGAGAGGCACTCTTCACTGACTAAATAATCCAGAGCTGTGAGCATGGTGGCCAGCCAACCCGGAAGCAATCCATCTTACAACTGGGTATGAGAAACAGCACTGAATTGCTGGTGCTTGCAGTGCTAGGTAGGGGACTGGCTGGTTCTCAGAGAAGAAATCAGTCATCCTGCAGAAAGATCGCTTACCAGCCCCTTGCCATCTATGAAGATCTGCTGTCTATTATTACCGGATTCTTATTTTAGATATTGCATAAGTTGGGGGAGGGGTGGGTATCTCCTCACACCTTCCAGGCAGGGACCCACACATCTTCCTTCTTGACAGTATTCAGCACACTGAAATATCCAGGGTGCAAAGACCCTGAGAATGTCTTAGAATCTGGGCAGACAGTTGAAAAACCTCAGTGTGACTAGGTCATGGTCACTATAGACCCGGCAGCCTCTTCATAAGCTTAATTGTCATCTGCCAGTTCAGTTCTCATCCCACTGCAGTTCAAAATGAAAAGATTGTAGATAACTAATGAGTCATGCTGCCCCATTGAGCCAGATTCTGCATTTTTAAGCATCTGTCTTCACAAGCAGAAGATGGGCAGATTCTCACTGGTGGCGTTGTTCCTGACATTGGGGTAATTAATGGGAAATCTTCAAATTGTCCTGAATCTCTACTCAAATGATTTATATAATGGACCTTCAGAGTAGCTGTTATAATCTATCACACCCATGATGAAGGAATTTGGGAATTTAGGATTTAGGAATTATTGCCAACTTATAGAGAAAATGGCAGACTGGTATAGATAAAAAGATTTTTGTCTCTTGGTTCCTTCCTGGTTCTAACTGTCTGTTCAGAGAAACAGGACAGAACTTCTCCTATGAGGGAAGAGTGGGTTGTGTTGTTTTGTTTTGTTTTCCCTTGGGTGTAGGCTGGCTGCTCATGATTTATGGTAGTGTTTCATTACAGACTGCTGTAAGGAAAACCATTGCTTACCCAGGAGGTAGGGTGCACGGACTCGTAAATGTTCAGGAATGAGATGATGTGTGTACGGGCATGATACAATGCTGTTTGGTTTTTTTCCCCTCCCCAGTTTCCCTAAAACAAAAGGATGCTTCAACAATTGAGGCTTAGGAGAATAGCTTGAAAAAAAAGGAGAGTCATCCACCCTAGTCCATGTGCGTCTTAGTTATGTGCTAAGTAAAGACACAAAGGAGGGTGGGGAACAGGATTCGTCCCACCTCTGCATGAATGCAGTAGCATCTGTCAGAGCAGAGTTATTGGGGAAGCAGATTGTTCCTGTGGACATTCAGTTTCCTATGCCTGAAGTCTATTGGGTACACGGTCTAGCAAATGCAAGCTGCTCGGTTAACACAGATTTTAACCCATCTATCTAAGATGCTAAGTCATACATGGTTGAAAATAATACTGGTGTTTGATAAATTTTTATTTGAAGAATACATGAAAAAGAGAAGTCTTTGCAACTAGAAAACTGTTGTCGTGTGCTTTCCAGTCCCAAGAACATGAATATTTTGTATTTCAGTATACTACCTATCTTTTATACTTCTCAAATATTGTAAATGGGCAACATTTTGTCCAATGTATTTTGAAAGACTTAGAGGAATAGCATTTTAAACAGAGAGTGCTGTGACTAACAAAGAATTTCTCAATTTACACAAGTTTCACTTATGAAAGTGTGGATTTTCTAGATCTATGGGAGACCTTTATGCCAATGCTTTTACTTTTGTGCACTTGGCTTCTTAGTGATTTAAAATATATGTTGTTTTGTTACGTTAGAAGCCAATATTTGGTTGTGTTGTATAGAGATCACTAAGATCTATGAGATGCTCTGCTATGGTACCAATGTGTCTCCTGAAGCTTACTTGCTGGCTGTAAATACAGCAGCATCAGTAGAACGGGACCTTAAAGAAGTGATCAGGGAGTGAGGTGTCTAGCCATATTAACAGATGAATGTCAATGTCCTATCGCAAGAGTGCCTTTGTCATACAAAAGTCTGGGCCCTCTGTATACTGCCTGTCTTTCAAGTGCTCACTCACTTGGGCACACACTCTCTCTCTCTCTCCTGACCTGCTCCCCACCCCCTTCACCACCATATCTAATCCCTCCTGTCATGTGGTGCCTTTCAGAATACAACATGTTAAGAAGCTGCCCCCTCCACTGATGTAACCTCTCCATCTTGGATTTCCCTGCTTCTAGAAACATGAATTTTTTTTTCCTGTATAATTGGTGTCTGGGATTCTGTTATAGCAACAGGAAACAAACTAAGACATTCTCAAAACATGTAGTAGTAGTAGTAACTGTTGTTGTTGTTGCTGCTGCTGCTGCTGCTGCTGCTGCTTTGGTTGTAATAAAGTGTTGAATTTCAATCCCAGCACTCGGAAGGCAGAGGCAGCTCGATCTCTGTGAGTTTGGGGACAGCCTGGTCTACAGAGTACGTTCCAGGACAGCCAAGGCTACAGTCTTGTTCTTTTATTGTTGAGCAATTCTAGATCCCATAGATCTAGAAAAATCCATACTTTCATATGATGAAATTTGTTTGAATTTGGGAAATTCTTTGTCAGTCACAGCACTGTCTGTTTAAAAAGTTATTCCTTTAAGTTCTTTCAAAATACGCCGGACAAAATGTTGCATATTTATAATATTTAAGAGGTAAATCCATGTATTTCCTCCTTGTTTACCAGCTGATGGGTATTCTGGCAACTGTGATTAAAGATACCATGAACTGATTTTGTAAGTGTTCTTGTGGACTGAATTATCTTTTAGGATAAATGCCTATGGACTGGCTGTATCATATATGAAAAGAATATTATGTACTCATCTCATTACTGGGATAACACCTTAGAGAAACAAATTAAAAAGCAGTATTCATCTCTGGTGACAGTTTCATGGCAGAGACAGCATGGCATTGCTTCAGGAGGCCAAGTGACTCCTGTTCTTGGCTGTGAAACCATGGGGCAGCTCCCTTACAATTTGGTAGCTTACCCAGAAGCAGAGACATCTGGCTAGAAATGGTTAGCTCTACCTCTAGCCCAGCAACCTTATGTCAGCCAGCTGAGCCCCATGCCCCAGAGGTTCCACAACCTCCAAAAGCAGTACCACCAACTAGAGACAGAGAATTCAAATGCATGAGTCCATGGAGGACATTCCAAACTGTGGTAGTAGGCACATGCTTAACTTTTTAAGAAACTAGTGAACATATTTCTAAAAAGACTACTATCTTTATGCCTTATAAAAGTTCAGAAGCAAACTTGCCAATTTTTGATGTTTTGGCAAAGGTTGTTGGTTTTAGACAAGGTCTTGCTATGTAGTCCACCCTCCTATGACACCTTCATCAGTGAAAAATTACATTTGTGCACCACGTGTGTGGCAAATCTTCATCATTTTAAAATAATAGATAAATAATAGTTTCTTTTTGCAACTGTCCTTTTGGTTCCCTGATGGCCAATCGTATCAGTCACCCTTATTTACCTGTTGTTCTTTCAAGTGTTCAGACAGTTTGTCTATTTGACATTAGGTTGTTTGTCTTTTCTTGCTGGGTTATAGGTGCTCTATGCAACTCTTTTATGAAAGTCCTTTGTCAAATACATGCATAGCAAATATTCCCTTATACCCTGTAGCATTATGTTTATTTGATATTTTTAGAGGATATTTTCAATTCTGATAAAATTCAATATAACATTTTTTATTATATGGCTCAAGTTTTTTTTATGTCAGAGAAGTGAATGTATTCCTAAAAGTCACAGAAACTTGCTCCTATGATCTCCTCTATTTGTACAGTTTAAGCTTTGCTATTAGTTACGTAACCCATAATACATGGCGTGATTTTGTAGACTCCTCTTTTTTGTGCTGTACTTTGTGCTAGTTGCCTTAATTGTCAACTTGAAACCATCTGGAGGAATCTAAGAAGAGATTTCCCAGATCAGACATCCTGTGGATGCCTACGGAGCACTGAGTTACTTGCTAATTGATGCAGATGGCAGGAGGGGAGGGGCATCATTCTGTGGGCAGGTGGTCCTGGGCTGTATAGGGAGGTTAACTAAGAATGGCCTTGCACATTAGCCAACAACCAGCATTCTCCCATGGTGTCTGCTTCAAGTTCCTGCCTGCATTCCTGCCCTGACTCCCCTCAGTTATCGACCTGGGACTGTGAGTCAAATAAATCCTTTCCAACCAGTGTTGCTTTTAGTGACAATATTTGTCAAGCAACAGAAAGGAAGCTATAACACTCACCTACTCTGGAAGATGGCTACACCTCGGGTAGAAGTGCTGCATTGTACCGTTTCCCCTCGGCTCCTCTGATGCTTGACTCCATCATCACCTGGCATCCAGTGTTGCTGGTGACAATCAGCTGTCCATACAACGCTGTTTGTCCTGTTAGTAACCCATGCTGCTCTCTGATACCTTACTTCTTTATTCTTATTATTTATCCAGCAGTTTAACTGAAATAGACACAAGGCGTGGCTGTGGTTTTGTTCTGCTTGACAAAATGGCTGCCAAGACAAATTCATGTTAAATTTAATTCTAGGAAAGTCCCAGCCACCATTTCTTTCAAACATGCCTATCTCTCCTCCTCCTCTTTGCTTTCAGAATTATTAATTATATTAACGTATAACTTTTCAACTTACCTTCCCTGTCCCTCCCTGTGGTTTGAATATGAAATGTTGTTTCAGTGTAATCTTGGTCTCAGTGGTATGAGAGTACTAGAATGAAGGAGGCTTGTGAAGGCGGCCAGTGAAGAGCGGGCAGCTGAAGAGTAGGCTGGAGACTTCTTTATTATACTGTCTTCCTTCTACTTTCTATGTCATCATGAAGAGGTACTCTGTCATGTGTCTCACCATATGAAGCTTGGTGGTAGTGTGAATGAATATATTCTAGCTAGCCATTGAAATACACGCTATCATGTATGTATTTAAAAGCTGTAGCTAGATGGGCAGTTTTAGCTATTCTGACTTACATCCAGCATATGTTCCTTGTACTTGCTGTTTGAGTATCACTGCTTGAGTTGGCTTATCTCAGAGTCCATTCTCTTGCCATGTGCTCTGGTCGACTCCTCTCCTGGCAGCTGGTCTCTCCTGAGAGCCTCACTCGATCCTTAGTTCCCACTTTTCTCTCTATACTGCTCAATGACAGGGTCTAGCCTTTATTAACAATTTACTTTAAATTGGGACAAGGTTTACATAACAAAAGTTGGGATAGATGGCAATTAGCCTTGTCTTAGGGCAACCAGATCTTGGGGTACAGAATTTGCATTTGAATACAGGCAGCCCAGACCAACCCCACCTGGTGTTCATGCACCCAGTCAATGAACCCAAGGATTTAGTCTTTCTTTTTTTTTTTTTTTTTTTCTTTTTTTGGTTTTTCGGACAGGGTTTCTTGTGAGCCTTGGCTGTCTGGAATCACTCTGTAGAACCAGCTGGCCTCGACTCAGAAATCCGCCTGCCTGCCTCCCAAGTGCTGGGATTAAGGCGTGCGCCACACCCCCAGCCGATTATAGTCTTTCTTAAACTATGTACAAAAACAAACCCTGGCTCTTTCTAGTTTTCTATGTCAAATATTTTGTCATGGTAACAATAAATCAGACTAAATTTCTCTTTATGTTTCACCTTTTTCCTTCTCCTTGGGCATTACAGGTGACAGGTAAAGCTTTGGCATCCATTTCAACTTTTTCAATGACGTGCATTTCAGTGTCTCATTTTAAGGTTTACTTTTTGCTTTGAAGACTAAAACTTCCATTACCAAGATATCTGATGGCTTTTTACCTACAACCACTATTACTGGTGTGGTTACCTATTAAATTTGTGTTTTTAAGTTGTCACTGTATCATATTTAAAGTAGTAAGATATTTATTTTAAAATAAATTTTAGATTCATACATTACTTATAGCTCCCAGGCATAAATTCTTTGCTTTTTATGTGCGAGTTCACGATGCCTGGGCATTACCTATCTGAAGTCACTCCAATACTTCTTCATGAACAGAGCCCAGTTGTTCTAGAGTAGCGCTTGTCCTGCCAATAGATGATGACCGGTCTAAGGCAGTTCTGACTGTTTGTTCCCCTTCACCACAGTTTCAATTTCCCACCTCCCTGAGCCAAGGAGAATGGGGAGAACAGGACCCGGCCAACGCTACAAGTTGTAACGGAGATTTTATTTGGCAGCTTCTCGGGAAGCAGGGCTTGGGATACCTGAAGCTACAGTAGCCAACCAACAGCAGACTCCACAGAAGAGAGGACAAGAGAGAGATCCTTGTTGGTATCACTGAGCTGCTAAACCAAGGCTCCTGTGCTCTTGTTCTTAGGATGGATTCGAAGTGAATGTGTAGCCAATGCCACAATTTCTCACTGCTAAATCTTCCTAACTGGAAAAAGGGATTCTTCCACTCCTTGGCTTAGAAATATGGCCTCACCTTTGAAGGTCTTTCTTGTTCGCGACTCACTTAGTCTACATGCCAGTCATTCAGCCATGACTGTTTCTTCTCTCTGCCATGTTAACAACAGTTCCTCTCTCCACTACATGGGACCTCTGCATCCACACTTTGCCATGGGGCACCCACTATTTCTCTCTCTCCCAGCGAGAACAACATGTGAGCTGCTGAAACCCCTGTTGTCTACTAGAGTCTTCTCAACTTCTGTCAGTGCTAGAAGCCCATGCCCGTCCCTGGCTTAAGAAGAGGAGCACAGGGTGTGGCTCATGGCTGTTCTTGACTCCACTCTCAGCATGCAATGCAGTGTCACCACCTCACACCCCCAGAACTCTAGGCTCAGCCCACACTCTGTCAAGGGACTCCCCCAACTCTGGACGTAGAATTACCTCTTTTCTTTAGCATGGCTGCTCAGTGCTAGCTCCTGTCTCTAGAGTTGTTCCTAATTCCCATGTGGAACAAAAGGGAAACTTCTCTAGCTGCCTGCTTTGACTTCTTTTCCATCCCAATGCAATTTTAATTGTGGCATTTGAGCTTATTACAAATAGGCTTACTCTTCGAAAAGCTGGAAACCACAAAAGAATATAAAAGCAACAGAAACTTGATTTCACCATGGCTGTTCATGTTTGGAGCAGTACTCCCAGACTTCTGAAATTCTGGTTTGTGATGCTGTGGCACTAATGTAATAGACGTGATTATGTCTTGCCTTATTATTAAACATTCTCTATTGATTCTAGATGGTTCTACAGAGGTGCATAACTGATATAAATAAATCCTATGCATCTACCATAACTTTCCTAATTCCCCAATTATGGAGTTGTAAATCTGTATCTCCTCTACATTATGTTGCATGATAAATATTTTAAGATTTCCTTAGGAAAAACTCCTAGAAGTAGAATTACTTAGACAATGGATATAAACATTTTAAATACATATACAAACACATATCTATTGCCAAGGCTTTCTCTCAACAAATGTTCATCCTCACAAACCCTGAGCATAGTAATGTTTTAAGCTTGCCAGTTTGATAGACAAAAAAACCTCAGCGCTCATTTAATTTACATTTCTTTGATACTCATAAGTTTGAGCATTTTTCATATGGTAATTAGCCATTTGTCTTTCCTCCCAGTGCATTTTAAATAAGATTGTATTTACTTAGAACTTTGTAGAGACAGTCATTTCACAAATCAAATTAAGATTCCTTTTTTATGCCCAGCAAGTATATAAAGCCTCTGAACGGTTTGTGTTGATATCTGTTTCATCACGGGCACCTCCTTTGCAAGTTGAGATGGCATCCACAAGTTGTGCCAGGTCCAAGCGCTAATTAGACTCTCTTTAGGTAATTTACATCCACAGATGCAGAGTATAGAGCTATGTATATAAACATAAGTGACCAAGTTATATATGTACGAATCTGCATGTATTCTTGTGTTGTTGTGTATATATGTATATACATACATATGCACAAATAATACATACACACACTTAGCCACAGATATAAGTTATTTTTATCTGGAAACTTCAACATAATTAGATATTACCATAATTCCTGATCATATACAAACCCACCTTGAAACTGATTTAAACACCATTAATGATACACTGATTTGGAAATTTTTCATTATGTGTTGTAAACCTTGGAGCAGGTCTTAGCTATAATTTGGAATCGACTAAAGAGAATTACCATGAGGTTGAATAAATAGTCGCAGCTTCGGGGACCAGGGCAATGGCTCAGTTGGTAAAATGCTGGCTGAGCAACAAAGCATGAGGAGCCAGTTCACACCCCTCTGTACCTACATAAAAATCAGCCGTGGTAGCACATTTCAGTAATCTCAGTGGCATACAGGACTGAGCCCAAGGAAGGCTGATCCCTAGTACTTACTGGTCAGCCAGATTGGTGCAGGAGACCCTACGTCAAAACCTAAGATGAAAAATGACCAACGAAGACATCCCAAATCAAACTCTGATCTCCACACACATGAGAACATACTTTCATGCATACTCATACATATACATGCATACTCAAATATATACTTTACATGTATATGTAAATATACATATATACTAATATATTACATATATACATAAATATCATGCACACAAATGAGACACAGGTTTATACTTCAATGCTGGAGTATTGAAATATGTTTGCAGAAGCTGAAATTTTCCGGAGAATAAATAGTAGGAAATGGACCTAACAGTTGGTAGATTTCAAACTGAGTTGTGAAGAGATAGGCCCTCCTCTATAGAGAAGCAAGAAAGACCTTGTCTAAGACTACAGAGGAAATCAGAGTGTATAGAACCAGAAGAGACTGGGATGCAATCCTGGCTGAATGGATCCTTGCACATGACCCTACGTATGTCTGCAGATGGTGTGGCTGAAAACAGTTCTGTGACTAAGGAGACGGTTCAGTCAGTGCCAGCTGGGCAAGCACGGAGACCTAATTTGATCCATAGTACCTACATAAAAGTCGGGTGTGGTGGTATATGACTATAACTCTAGTATTGGGACAGAGGGCAAAGACAAGAGGATCCTTGGAACTCACTGGCCAACCAGCCAGGCCAAATAGATAAGCTATAGATTCAGTGAAAGATGCTGACTTAAAAAACAAGGAAGAAAATGATATAGGGGTACATCCAGATTTAACCTCTGACCTCTATACGCATGCACATACATGAACAAATGTATGCACATACACACACAAAGTCAGTGTGCTAACTAGCATATGAGGAGTGCTCAGTCGCTCAGTAATAAGATAACTATTACTACCAATGGTGACATGAGACAACCAGAAGACTGGACACAGGACACAATGACTGTCATAGGAAACATAGTAGGGATGGTATGGGGTGAGATGGCAATATTTAAGGCAGCTTGGTGCCTTCCATGGCATGTTGGAGACACATGAGAGACTCTCCCACTCCATGATCAATACATCATTCAGGAAGCCATTAACTCAGAATTAGGCTTGTTGATTTATTTGGGATTCGTGCGTGCGAGCTTGTGTGTGTGTGTGTGTGTGTGTGTGTGTGTGTATACATGTACATGTGAAGGCAAGTGACCAACCTCAGTGTTCTTCAGAATAGCCAGCCACCTTTCCTTTGTGAAACAACAAAGTCTTTCATTGACTACACTCAATAGCGGATCTGTTTATCTCTGCCTCCCCAGTTCTGGGATTACAAGTGTGCACCTCGGCACCCAGATTTTTCAGATGAATTCTAGAGATCAAACTCATGTCCAAGAGCAAGTGTTCCATTGATATTTATTTATCTTCCAGCCTCTGTCTAATTTTGTATTTTGTTATTCCCTCCTTCAAATGGCACATACCAACTAGGTAAGCAAGCATAAAGTCAGGCCAAATTCTGTGTTTTTTTAATTTTGAGACAGGTCTGACTGTGTAGCTCCTGACTAGCCTGGAACTCTCTATTTAGATCAGGCTGGCTTTGAACTCACAGAGCTCTGCCCACTCCAGCCTCCTGAGGGATGGGGTTAAAGGTGACCACCACACACCCAGCTTGGGCCAAGTTTTATACCCTCAGTGAAGATATGGGGAAATCATACTAAAAACAGAGATGAATGTTTGACCTGGTATTGAGATGGCTATTTAAATACATTGCTCTGTTATTACAAAAGCATCAGTGAAGAAAGCAAGAACTTATTCTTTTTTTTTCTCATGAAAAAAAAAAAAAAAAACTAAATAAATATTCCTGAACACGTTTCTCATGTTTCATAGCAAATTACAAATGTTCTCTCTGGGTATTCTCTTATGACTAGGCCAGGCTAAATGGAAGCCTGAGGTGTCTGGCTCTTTCAAGCCAACCTCAATCACCTGCAGTCCTGACTTTTGTGAATAAAACACCGTTTGGATGCTTCTTAAATAGGAAGTAGTCACGTGAGAGTCTTGAGAAGAACTATGTATATAGTATATATAGTTCAATCTTGTGCCCTAAGCTGTGTCATCTCTGCAAGGCATGCTGACATCAATGACAACTGTTTCATGTCATCTGACAGGATAATTATGAAGGTATACATGATCAAGTCACACATCCCCGATATATAGTTATGTGTAATTATACTTATGTATAGTTACAGGCAAATAACTCATATGGTTTTAATATGCATGCCATTGAGCTAT
This sequence comes from Mastomys natalensis, assembly GCA_021653895.1. Classification (NCBI taxonomy): domain Eukaryota; kingdom Metazoa; phylum Chordata; class Mammalia; order Rodentia; family Muridae; genus Mastomys; species Mastomys natalensis. The sequence goes on along the minus strand of JAJTUV010000171.1, from coordinate 488,516 downwards.
ATGTGGAGAGGAAGACTCACAGCTTAGTAGACAGTGTGTACCTATTATCTCCCTCGCAGGGTCTTTTTTTTTTTTTCCTTTGTGAGTTTGATACTCTTATTTGAAATAAGAACAAGGTGTCTTTCATCAGAGGACCTTGAAATTTTATGAGCTGTGTGTTCACTACTGAACTCTAGTATCTACTGCAGACCTCATCTCCGAAGTTTGAACCTCTCATCTTGTAAGGACTCAGGATTGCAGCCAGCAGTACTTAATGCGTCTTTCTTTTCTTCCTTCCTTTCTTTCTTTCTTTCTTTTTTTTTTTTTTTTTGTGATTAGCCAACATCTGTCATATCATAGCAGCTTTAAGTGGACCTGCTTTCTATGCAAATGCAAAGCCAATGTATGCAAAATAAGCCCTAGCAGCCAGTCTGGATTTTATCCCACCCACCTCCACATCCTAGCTAGCAGAGCTAGCTCTCTCCCACTGCAGGGTTCATGTCCTCTGGCCTTCCAAGCACATTCCCAGTGGCACACAGGTAGTTCTATGGCCTTCTTGCGTTGATGGCTTGTATTGTATCCATCGTTCTAGCTTAGCCTCCAATCTCCCCATTTCTGGTGATCCTGGATTTGCTTTCTTCCCTTGTCCTGTAGCCACAGATAATCCCAGATGCTCAGACAGTTTGGGGCATTGCTAGGTATGGTCCAATCACAGAAAAGTTCTATGGACATTAAGGTAAGAGCATCCTGGATAGGCTGGAACAGGTGAGATCTGACCTGGTCATCTGCAAGATGGGCACAGTGCTAGGACTGAAAACCAGGCCTCTGTGTGGTTCAGTGAAGAGGCTGCATGCAGAGCCAGGAGCCCAAGGATGAGTCAAATGTGTGTATGTATGTGTCTCAACAGAGGTCCATGTTAGTCAGAGAAGCCCACCCAAGGTTGTTTGTGAGCACACATAGAGGTGATTAGGTGACACAGCCCAGAAGGAGGCCCAAGAATCTGAGTCATGCAGGTATTGAGAACAGGGCAAGAAGCTGGGCCTTGGGATACAGACTTGGAAGGCTGTTCAAGGGTACAATCTTAGCAACAAAAACAGATCAGACCTTGTCTCCTCAGAAGTCCCTACAAATGGAACAAAGGACTGAAGGGCTGGGTCAGAGCTGAAGGAAGACATCCAGGACAGGTGGGTTGAATGCACTAGCATGTCCATTGAGAATGTGTCCCAGGACTAGGTCACACTGGTATCTGAAGGTCCCATGATCCCCACTGAGAACCTCTGTATAACCAGAGCCCAACCATCCTAGACCTCAACAGATAATCAAGAATGGACTCAAACCTAGAAGCATTTGGATTTCCCTATAGATCTTTGCTCTGCCAGGAAAGGCATCTTAACCAAATGTGAGGACATGAGAAGCTGGTGAGAATCAAGAAAATTTTATCAGCGCACCAGCTATCTGCACAAAGGACAAGCAGAGCTGTTACAGGCCCAGGATTTCAGGGGTGGCTGATACCCTAGATTTCACAAGTGTTACCTCGGAGGTCTAGACCAGCAAGAAAAATGTTGGCAACTTGGTAGGATATCAAAATGTAATTAGAAGTGCAGGGGTGGAGGATGGCCACCAAGGACCACAGGCTGGATGGTAGAGTTGGCTCTAGCACTTGGGGACTTGTAGTCAAACCTGAACTTGTCACCTGGTGAGAGCACTGTGGAGAATGTGTCTGCTCAGAGGATCCCATGTGTCCACTGCATCTTCTTCACCCTGGGGAGAGGACAGAGGGACTCCTGTTCAAGGCATTTGGCCACTTATCCCTATCTGCTTTTGACTCCATGATCATTTGCAGTTAATTTTTTTAACCAGAGGGTGATGGCCACTATCCGTTGTTAGTCCACCTCCCAGGCGTTGACTATACAAAATTTACATCCAGCCTTTTAACTGAACTTCAACCCAACCTCAGTTGGGTTACCTCTTTAGAGTTTGACAGGTTGGCTTCCCATAATTCATATCTATCTCTGCAATTGCTTATTTCTCCATGGGCAGCCAACTGTACAGTCACAAGGGATGCTGGCTGTCACCATTGCTGTGACCCTCAGTGTGCTGACACCATCCAAGTCTGCCCAGGAAGAACGAAGAAAACTCATATCCTAAGAAGCTGCCACCGCCTCGAGGGTGGCACTCGGCTGCCCAGGACTGTTGGGCTCCTAGTGTCTGAGACATTTCATAGTAAGAGGAAACATGGTGCAGACCCACAGTCTCAGCTAAAGCACTTTGACCCCAAATTCCCCAGCACAATTCCTTTAAAAACTGAAAAGAAGAGGAGGAGGAGGAGGAGGAGAAGAGGAAGAAGGAAGAGGAGGAGGAGGAGGAGGAGGAGGAGGAGAAGAAGAGGAAGAAGGAAAGAGGAGGAGGAGGAGGAGAGGAGGAGGAGGAGGAGAAGAAGGAGAAGGAGAAGAGAAGAAGGAGAAGGAGAAGGAGAAGAAGAAGAAGAGGAGTGGGGAAAGCAGTACTCCTTATACTTTCCTTAAGATGGGAGTCCAGGTTAAAGCAAAGCAGCTGACTCGGTTGACCTTCGCTCCAGGCATCTAGGACGTGGGGAAAGGGAATTGTATTTGAGTCTTGTGTGGGTCCTAATAGCTGAGCTTTGCCTGGCACTTCCTATATTTTCTTTCAAACTTGCCACTTTCCTGCTGCAGCTGGGCCTGTCAGTTTTCAGTACTAATGGGTTGTGATGGGGTTTCAGGGGAAGCGAGCAATCAATGCCTGGGAAAAATGGCGGGGGTGCAGGGGGCCCATCACGACTGACATGGCTGGGAATGGTGGTACAGTGCTTTCTTTTACAGAAAAACAGTCAAGAAATTCTATGCGGGGGTTTTTTCTGGTTATTTTTTTCTTTTCTTTTTTGAAATTAGTATAGATTTTTTTTGTCCTTTGAGGATTGAGCTGTCTGCCCTTCCCCTAATTTAAGTTTGGCCATCGAGAGCATAGACTCTGGTTTTTAAATAACCAATTTACGGTACAGTTAGATGGTAATTCATGTTGTGGGTAGTAGCTATTTCTTGCAGGCAGATGGAATGAGGTAGAGGACTGTCTGTTGGAACATAGACATGGAAAAAAATGGTGCGAAGTGGTGGGGGTTACCACGTGAAGCAGACACTTGTAGAAAAAATAATAACTCATTTAGACCCCAGAGACTCATGGCATGAGATGCCATTCCAGTGACACTCGGAGTAGAGATGCTAATGTAAGAAATATCAATACCTGGCTACAGTCTACATCCAGGACAAGAAAACTTATTGAAAATGTTGCTGCTAATAATTCAGAGACACACTATTATGATTCTGGTGTCAGACTGTAAGAATGATGGTTGATACATAGCTTCCTTTATTCAGGTTATCTATCAGGGAGAAGATATGAAGACAGAAGACCTCACCAGTCACAAGCAGTGTTACCTGTGTTGGGGAAACATTCTCTAAATGAAGGTTTACTGTTCTTACTTGTGTGGATTATATTTCGGCCAGCTGTCCCAACACTGTTGAGCAAAATGATCCTGAGCTGACTTTATTCAACATGTGAGTCCCCGAGTGTTAGGGTAACTCAGGGATAGCATCCTGACCTGTTTGCTTTGTAAACCAAATCTGCATGGATCAAGGTTAGCTTAAAGCAGCAGTTCTCAATCTGTGGGTCTCAACCTCATTGAGGGTAAAATATCAGATGTTTATGTTATGTCTCAGAAACAGTAGTGAAATTAAGAGTTATGAAGTAGCAATAAAAATCATTGTATGGTTAGGGGGTTCCCCACACCATGAGGAACTGTGTTAAAGGGTCTCAGCATCAGGAAGGTTGAGAAACTGTCTTAAAGCAAGAATCATCTCTATTCATCTTTCCACTTAAAATCTAAAAACGTAGTTACAGAGAAAAAATGTGGGCAGAAATTATTTAAAATCGAGGTGAGTTGCAAAGCTCTGCCAGCCCCAAGCCCCTCCCACTGGACTTTAGCCCCGCCTATACTGCCAGGCTTAGTCGGCCAATTAATACCCATAATGCCATCCTTTTTGTTTCATCAGAGTTGTAATAAGCACAGAGCATTTTCATGAGTGTAAAATAATACATTTAATCTTTTCTCATAAATCGGTACCAGGAAGTACCAAGAGTACCAAGAGTACATGTGCTTTTCCCGTTCCTCCCACTAAAGCCACAGACACGACACGGGGTGTGAAATACACTTGTGCGTTTGTATAAATCGAACACAATGAAGAAAAGGTAATGGAGAGAGTGAGGCAGAGCTGAAGTGTGAGCTGGAGTCTCTGAACTGACAGAGTTGGGGGCGGAGGAGAGAATCTGTGAAGTCTATTTCTACCTTTACCTCCTGCCTCCAAAATCTAGAACTGAGGAAGCTGATAACCTCCCAGGACCAATGGGTACAAGCAAGGTAATAATCATAATAACAATAACAACAACAACCCCAAAGAAGCTCACCCTGTAACTAAAAGACAAGAAAGCAGTTGAGCACCACAGAAGACATCTGTACAATAACCACTCACTCCACTGACACGCTATACAAAAGCTGGTTCCACCATGCTACAGAAGCCTAGACCTCCACTCTGTGAGGTGCTGATGTACCTCTATATCCCCATAGGGTAAAATCACAGAAGACCAAGTTAGAAGCCAGAGACATTGAACCCCCACCCATTTATAAAACTGCTTGAAACAAGTGAAGAGGCAGAAAGCCCCAAAACAGTGAGGGATGGACAACAATTCTATACCCACAAACTTGACAACTTAGACAAAATGCATCACTTCTTAATAGACATAAACCATCTCAGATAACCCAGTACTAAGATGTAACTTAAACTGTCCTATTGCTATCCCAAAACACTGGAATCTTTTTTCCCCTAACAAGAAGATGTCTCTTGAGCCTAGATGGTCTCACTGCAAAATTGCACTAAATGTTGAAAGAAAAATTAATTCCAATTTGACATAATCTCCTCCAAAAAGTAGGAGATGAGGGAACACTTCCCAAGTTGTTTGGGGGGAACCCGCACCAAACCCAGAAAATAGCAACATAGGGAAAGATAGGAGGAGGAGGAGGAGGAGGAGGAGGAAGAGGAGGAGGAAAGGGAGGAAGAGTGGGCGAAGGATAGAAGGGAGGGAGGAAGAGGGAGGTAAAGAGATGGAGGGAGTTAGGGATTAAGAAAAGGAAGAAGAGGGAGGGAGGAAGAGGGAGGTAAGAAGGAAGGGAAGGAGGGAGGGGAGGGAGGAAGGGAGGGAATGAGGAAGGACATCAGACCAATATCACTTATATACATAGATGCTAAAGTCTTTAACAGAATTCTAACAAGTAGAACTTAGAAATATATTTAAAGTTCCATAGACAAGACCAAATACAGTTTATCCTAAGGGTACATGCCTAGTTCAATATTCAAGAATTGTTTAATTCTCTATTAACAAGATAAGGGGGGCAGTGCAAGAGCCTATCAGTTGGAACAGAAAAAGGATTTGGGGGTGGAGGGAGGGAGGATTCCATATTCATTCATTCTAAAGAAGAGACTCAAGAACAAAATTATTCCACTCAGTCCTGTCTTCTGTGACTAATCCCCATCTTCTCTCCTTCGCTATCTCTGTAGTGTTGGGTAAATTCATCTCCCTGAACTTCAGTTCCCTCACCTGAAGCAAGGGAAGCTATGTCAACACCCAACTCACTAAGCCACTGTTTCAATCTTGGGTTGAAATATTTGATGAAAACTTTTATATCTGTACTGAACTTGCACACCTTTTTTTGTGAATAGTCCCTAAACAACAACCATAACAACTATTTGTGCAGAATTTATATCATACTAAATACTTGTTACAGGTAATCTACAGATGAGTTGATATGTACAGGAGAATATGTATAGGTCAGATGCAAATACTACATCATGTTATAAAAGGGATTTGATCATCCTTAGACCTCAAGATATACGGGTTCCCAGAAGCAGTCTCTAAGAATATCAAAGATGCCTCTTCTCTTCACCTCAGGATTGGTTCCCTCCCTCCCTGATGTGATGCTATAGGTCTGCCCTGTTCCCTCCATATTCTGACCTCTGCATGCCTGTCTCTGCATCCTGCACCTTGTTTCTCCGCACACAGCCCAGAGAAGGAGAAACCATGTGGCTCTGGCAAGGAAAGACTTTCAGTTTGGGATCCTAGTTCAAACTAGATGGTGCTGCTCCTATTGCCCAGCAAGGCCTATGTTTTGTCATTTGGGGCATCGTGATGAAAGACCTTTGCTAGTATAAGGTCTCAGAAGATTCATACTTTTGACTTTTAGATTTATCACCATCTAGACCATAAAGCTGAAAACTACTGACTAGATAAATATCTATTGGCACCCCAGGTCAAGCAGACCCGAAAGGCATGAGCCCAGAAATGTGCACACACTCCAGACAACTGAAATTCTAGGTAAACTTTTTAATGAACACTCAAAAACAGAAAGAAAGGGAAAGAGATGAGCAAGAGTGGGAACAAGCAGGTGACAAGAGGGATGTAAGCAAATCCAAGACTTGGGTCACAAGTGCAGAAAAGAAGCTGAAGACTCCAGCCCCAGCTAAGCAGGAACCTAAGGCTACACTCCTGTAGAAAACCAGGAGCCTCAAAGCTTTGCTCAGATGCAACAATAAACTCAGAGGTTCAGCACAACGGTTGGGCAAAGAAGCCTGGTATCACCTTAGGGCAGTGGCAGCTCATGGGAAGCTGGAGATCTGTGCCTACTATATACATGAGGCAGTGTTCACATCCTTATTGACTTCATAACAAGAGAATCACTGTGGGTAAGTTAATTTTAAAAATACACATGGTAACCTCACTCTGGGTGTACTGCCAAAAATAGTGAAAACAGGGTCTCAAAAACGACCTGTGCACCTCTGTTGATAGTGGCATGACTCACGCCAACTGAGAGGCAAAACACAACTCAAGCATCCATCAGAGGGTGAGCAGGGAAAAGCAAGGCAGGATTTACGCTGAGGAATAGCATTCAGCCTTCAGTGGAAGGGAATTCCATCACAGGCCATGATGAGGATTAATCTGAAGGACATTAAAGGAAGTGAGAAGAAGCCACTCATGAGAAGACACTATAGGATTCACTTCTATGAAGCGCCTGGATTTCAGCTCACCAAAATCAAAATCAGAATGGCGCTTTCTAGGGCCTGAGTAGAAGAAGGAAATGGAGTCTTTGTTAAATAGACGTAAAGTTTCAGCTCAGTAAGAGGAAAACATTCTGAAAATTAGCTGCATGCAACCAGTCAATACTACTGAACTACATGCTTAAGAGATGTCAACATGGCAATGTATGTCAGATGTATCTGAATGCAATTTCTATAGCTTTTAAACTTTTTACATGTATGTGTTTGTGTGCATCTGCTTATTTGCATGTGTGTGCCTGCAAAAGCCAGGAGAGAACATTACACCCCGTGAAACTACAGTTACAGATGATTGTGAGACACCCTGGGGATGCTGGGAGCCCAACCTGGGTCCCAAGAACTGCTCATAAACACTGAACCATCTCTATAGCTCCTAAACATAATTTTTTTATTAAAAACTTTTTTCATTAGAAACATGTAAACCCATAGGGCCCCAAAAGGGTAAATGAGAAACAAGACAATCTAGACAAGAAGTCAGTCAGAAATCTGTCACCCCAGAAAACAACACCGAACTCCCAAAGATAAGACCACACGAAAGATGAGCTTACACGAGAAGACGGCCAACACTACGGAGAATTGAGGTATCAAGAATAAAAATCATCAGAGACAGAAAGAAGGAGAAAAAAAATCATCCTCCAAGAATATTGATAATAATCAGAGATAACGTAAAGCAAATGTCCGTACCTATGATAGAAAAGACAATCCACAGGTATTTATAACCCTATGAGGCAACAGAAGAGTGAGCAGGTTAGAAAGGGGGAAACAAAGAAGCAGCATTTAAAGAGAAAGAGGAAACAGGATGAAAATTCTATGCACAAGATACACTATCATTTCCATTTTTAAAAACACCACTGATAGAAGAAGCACTGCTAATCCATGGGACTAAGCAGGAGACGATACATTTTACTGCTGGCCAGAGCTATTCCCCAGCCAACTGCATGGGTTATGAAGCATGACACAAGACCCACTCTACTGCAAAACACAGAATAGCACCAAAGCCTCCTTCTGCTCACTTTCAGACTTTGAGTCAGGCTCTCTGTATCTATCCCAAAGACACAGTTAAGAACAAGACAGCCAAGGTCCTCTTCTGGTTCTTTGCATTATAGTACTGTGTTTCCTAGAAGCTGATAGACAAAAATAAATCCAACTATTGATATGTCTCATGAAGAAAGCAGAGACAGCTGAGAGTAACGCTTGCTTGGTGTTCAGGGAGGCCTCTGGAAAGCAGCAGTTGAGCTGAGCATGTGGGGAGGTGAGGCAGCAGTGTTTGAACTACACAAGAAGAACGGAGGACAGCCATTCAGAGAAGAAAGGAGCACGAGTCATTGGATTGTCACTCAAGGAAGGCTAATGTGCACCCCTCAACCACGGCATGTTAGATGCCATTCCAGAAGATCATGTGACACAATATAAACCCCACCTTCTTCCCAGTTTCCTGGTACAGTGCCCTGAAAGCCTTGAGCCCTCCAACAAGATGCTTTCCTTTCTTCTATGTTTCTGGTGGCCCGAAGCCTCGTGGAGCTTCAGAACGATCACTGGTCACAGGAAAGATCAAAGCATGATAAGGTTGGGAATCTTCAGCACTCCTGGCTTCTCAGGGGAGGAGTCCAAAAGCTAAGTTGACAGCCACTAGTCCCTGACTTAATCATTACATAACTAAGCTTCCAGAAAACTGCATGAAAGGACTGGAGTCGAAGAATTTCCAGGTCCCTGAACATGGAAAGGTTTCTAAAAGATAGCATACTTCAAAGGACATGGAAGTCCCTCTCCATCCACATGTTCTGTGTCTCTTAGCCTTGGCTGTTTGTCTATATCAATTGTTCTCAACCTTCCTAATGCTGTGACCTTCTAATACATGTTGTGGTTACCACCAACCATAAAATTACTTTTGTTGCTCCCTCATAACTGTAATTTTCCTGTTATGAATCATAATGTCACTATCTGATTTGCAATCCCCAGAGGGGTAGAGACCCATCGGTTGAGAACTGTCCCTATAACAAACCAGTACAGGTGTTCCCACGAGCTCAGGGAGCTTTCCTGGCAAGTCAAAGAGAATCACAGAATGGGTCATGGGGACCTCAGTTCACAGCTGATTGGTCAGAAATAGTGACAATGTATTCCTTGAGGTTGGCATCTGAAGTAAGGACAATCCTCAGTCTGTAAGATATGGCAATAATTCAAGGGTGACAGTAATCAGAACTGATTTAATATAGAAATCATGGGGCATGGTGGTGCATGTCTGGAATCCTACCTAGCCCTTAGGACACAAAGGCAGGAAGGTCACAAGTTCAAGGCCAGCCTCAAGTACAAAGTGACACACTATCTCAATAAATAAACAACGGAGTTGGACAGCTGATTGCTTGCTTAGTGTGAGGGAAGAAACTGGATTCCTCTGCTGTCAGGGTTACTGTGCTATGCTGTGAGGACCTAGAGCAGTCTGTTCTTTCTACTCATTGTTAATATCCATAAAATTCAAGTTGTAACTGGGCCTTTAGATACAGCCTGTGCAAGCCCCTGTCACTGTCTGTTGAGTCCTGTTTATACTCCCTCCAAACATCATGTGTCCTTCCATGGGTTGGGCCTCACCATCTGAGTCTATCTTAGCAAAACTCCCCGTGAGTCTGTATCAGCTGACATCACTCTGCCAATCAGCCTGAGTTACAAAAACTGCACGAAGCCATCAGAACATCACCAGAAGTTTTTTGATAGAGTCTCTATGGAGTCACGGCAAACAATGACCAATAAACAATGGTAAAGTTTACCAATACCATCCTCCATCTTCTGCCTACTGTTTGGTCCTTCTTAACACCATGTATCCTTTCATGTGTCTACCTTAGTGAAACATCCCTTCGCCGGTGTCTACTTTAGGAAAACATTCCTTCCTGTGTCTGCTCCAACAAAACACCACCCAACACAGTGAGTTTCCAAAGAAACTAGAAGTTTCCACTTCAAGTCTGCTCAAGGGAATCAAAACTTCAGGCCCTGAGCCCCAGCAATGAGCAGAAACAAGTAGCAAGCCATGAGAAACTTACGTTTCAAACCACTTGCCTCTGTATGAGTAAAAAGTGAAGCCCCAAGCTCCCATCCAGTTTTAAAGAAAGACTAGTAACTATTCCTGAAGAGGGTAACAGCAGCTCTCACCTACCAGCAATATGGCCACCCTCCATTATCATTGGAGGACATACATCTAGTCCCCCACCTTGGATAGCAAGCAACCTAATAAATCCATTTTTCCTGTACACACACTAAGGTTTCATCTGTGAAGTACAGAGAGTAAGAAATTAACAATCATAAAATAGAATTATGATACACTTGATAAAAGATAGATTTATAGATACAGACATAGATGACTGTCCTGGTTAGCTTCAGCTGTTACCTGAGAGAATCTCAGTTGTAGGATTGCCCTGATCAGATTGGCCTGAAGGCATCATATCTTTGAGGAATTGTCTTGATTGGTGATTAATGATGATGTGGGTGGGCTCAGCCCACTGTGGGCATCACCGTTCTTAGGCAAGTGGGCCTAGATTGCATAAGAAAGCTAGCTGAAGGACTAGAGAGCTGGTCCAGTGATTAGGGGCACATACTGTTCTTAAAGAGGACCTAAGTTCAATCTATTCCCTGCACATACTTCCGACAGATTACCACTACCTGTAACTCCATCTCCAATATGTCTGATACCTCTGACCTTACTGGGCATGGGCAATCAAGTGCACACACCTACACACCAACACAGACATGCATGAATATACATAAGTTTAAAATAAAACTAAAAAGGAAGGAAGGAAGGAAGAAGGAAGGAAGGAAGGAAGGAAGGAAGGAAGGAAGGAAGGAAGGAACAAAGGGAGGGAGGGAAGGAGGAAGGAAGGAAGGAAGAAGGAAGGAAGGAAGGAAGGAAGGAAGGAAGAAAAAAGTTAACTAGTTGAGTGATCCAGAAAGCAAGCTAATATCAGCATTCCTCCTGACTACCCTCAATGATAGATTATGACCTTGAAATGTAGGTCCTGTGTTTATCACAGTAACAAGAAGCAAACTAGAACAGTGGTCTCGGTCTTACTGTGTCCTATTCACCACTGTTCTTGGGATGATGTGAGGTAATTGATTGACTACATGATAAAATAAAGCAAGGTGGACGATAGGCATTGTGATACAATGTTAGTCCCTTACAGACCTCGTGGCAGAAGGTATGTTCCAGGTGAGCCTGGACCCTTCAGCCATGGCAGTGGTGATAGCTGGTATCAGAGGCAGGTAATGTCAGTGCCTGGGTATATTCTGTAGGTGATGTTATTTCTCAAAACCCTTCAGATGCACGGAGGTTGAGGTCCTTTGGTGATCACATGCATAACGTCACTGAATCCCACCTGAGCATCATCCTCCAGAAAATTTGTTTATCCTTGCTTATGCAACTCAAAGCACTGTGGTAAATTCTGGTGACGTCCACATTGTTGGACTGCTTCCATTTGTCTTCATCCTCCCTTTCCCCTTTGGATGATTCAACTGATTCTCCCATGATGACCTTGGTTGTGTTCAACCACTTCTTAGTCAAGCATGTTGTCAGCTCCCCCTCTACCCACTTGTCTTGATGCACGAATGACTTCCCTGAATTCTCCATTAATCCCTAGGAATTCTTTAAAATATGGTGCGTCTTCACATAGTAAACTCCATCCCATGGTGCTGCTCTTCCAGCAGGCATCCACTGCTTCTGTTCCACTTCATCTCCTGCAGCTCTGAGAACTCATGAGTAGCCTCCAACACTGCATCACAGCTAGGCTAAGGCCTACAGTCCATTACTGATGAAATGCGATCAAACACCAAGTGAGTATTTATGGCCTTGACACACTGAGCCTGGGTCAAGGGGCCAAGGCATGAAGGTTGTGTTTGGAGGTAAAAATATAACTTCTACACTTTCATAACCAACCCATTTGAGATATCAGGCACACTGTGTAGGATTAATAAGACTTTAAGCCCCATCTCCCTTTACTTTTACATTTTATTTCACTTCTGAAATCCATCACAGGCAATGGAATGATCCATAACAAGATGTCTGCCACTATACTTTCTGAGCACGTTACCAGAACAAGGGTAGATATTTTGAGCGTTGTGTTTTTGTTTCTGAGATCACATAAGGTTTTTTTTTTCCCCTGTACTATCTACTTGGATGTCTCCCATATCCTGCTGTACTGAAAGAGTTCATCTGCCTTCCGTGTTTTCTGCTTTGGTACCTCCCTGGCACTTCCATGCACTGATGTTCCGTTGAGTATCTTCTGCCAGGGGAGATGAGTTTCATGTCAACTGAAAGCCTTGCTGTGGGTGGTTGCCAGGCAACAGCTGCACCAACAACTGCTTCATCAGCCAATGAACATCTCTAATCAGTCCTGAATTTTTCAACCCAAGACTACCCCTTGAGTTCATATGACCACCCCTTGCTTTCAGCAAGAGGCTCCATACCACTCATTTCTGGGGAATCCTTGCTGAGGTCTTCACACAATCTCAAGGCTATCAGAATTGAAAAATGGGGCACATTTTCTGTTTGGTTTTTTTTTGTTTTGTTTTGTTTTGTTTTTGTTTTTGTTTTTCAAGACAGGGTTTCTCTGTATAGCCCTAGCTGTCCTGGAACTCACTCTGTAGACCAGGCTGGCCTCGAACTCAGAAATCCACCTGCCTTTGCCTCCCAAGTGCTGGGATTAAAGGTGTGTGCCACCACCACCCGGCTGGGGCACATTTTCTGTTCCTGTCTTCTACCCATAGCCTTCCCCAGTTTAATGAAACAGAAATGCTATGTTAGTGACTTTTGAAGTTTGAGATACAACAGCAAAGGCAGTGTACATTTCTTTCTTCTTCACACTTCTACATGTAGAGGAACGTTTCTTTACATGGATCCCTTTTTGTCATTTATAGGAAGCTCTTGGGGTTTCTCTCTAGCGTGGCTGAGCTGCCAGCATTACAAGTTTTGTGTTTAGGAGCCATCATTAAGTAAAATGGAAATTACTTGTACCCAGACACTTTGATTCGAACTTAACAATGGCTCTGAAATCCAAATGGAAGTCCAAAGGTGGCACAGATACCTGAGAAGCATCCCTCTCCAAATATTCATGTCTGTATTTATAACATATTGTTGAATAACGTGAAACTTCTAGACTTCAGGATCACGAATATATGGTATCTCAGTCAGCTGAGCTGGATCAGAAACTTGACTGTAGCTTTCTTTCCTGGGTGATTCCTGCTCAGGGTCTCAAGTGAAGCTGCCGCTGGCAACACTGACTGTGGCATTGAGAAGCCACCTCCCTCAGCAGGCTGTAGGCCACACCTACTCCAACAAGGCCACACCTACTCCAACAAGGCCACATCTCCTAATAGTGCCATTCCCTGGCCCAAGCATATTCAAACCATCACAGATAGAAACTGGCTCATATGATTTACAGGCTGAAAAGTCTCATGATCTGTTCTCTCAAGGACAGTGTAATTCAATTCATATCCTAATATCTGAAAACCAGGAGCACTGAGTTACAGATCCCATCTGAAGCAGGAGAAGACCAAGTTCCCAGTCCCAGCAGACAGGCAGGGGTGAGAGACTCCCCATCTCCCTTCTGTTCAGGTCTTTGAGACACGGATGAAGATGGAAATCCACTTACTCAGTGCACAAATCCAAATGGTAATGCTATTCAAAAATAGCCACATCCACCTACAATAACGTCTTACCAGATTTCTAGGCAACCATGCCCCAACCAAGCTGACCCATAAAATTAGCCATCATAACCCCTGAAATAAGACAATAGAATGTGCTGTTTAAGGTATTATTATTCCATATTTATATCTTGCTGCATTTCTAGTTCATCCAACTTTCCTGGTGTGCATGTTAAAGCCCTCATTTACTGGCTCATTTACATATTGAACATGTAAACCATGCATACACATTCATTGTGTGCTCACGGTATTCTTCCTAATGGAGGAGCCGAATCAAAAGAAGTGTGGGTACAACTGGTGAGACAGAAGGCAGTGGTTGCTCACTTGCTTCTGTTTTCCACAGTCATCCATCAGGGCACCCATCTGGAGGTCAAGAGTGGTACCAAATACAGACACCAGCCTGGCGGGCTTTGGGAAGTGGCAGCTAATGCTGGGGGCTTTGATGGGGAGCAAATGTAAAAATCACATCAGAAAAGAGGCGGTAGTGTGGCAGGCATTTTGGCTGCTCTTCAAGATAAACAGAATGTTTAGAATCAAGGACATGTTTAACTTTAAAGAGCTAGGAAACTCGTGGCCCCTTTTAAGAATCGAAAGCGACAAATCTCTAAGGGAAAAAAAAAAAAAGGAAGAGATCAGGAGGGAATTTTTTTTAACACTTTCTTGTACAATAAAAATGTCCTATTTTTAGAAGGTGAAGGATGTAGGTATTTAGTGGGAAGAGGAAGAGAGAGAGAGAGAGAAGAGGAGGGAGAGGAGAAGGAGGAAGAAAAGAGGGAAATTATCAACGTCTGTCACCATTAACTGTCAACTGTTTGCCTGAAATACTGCACCGCCTCTCCTTTTCACTATACTTTCTCACCAAAACTTTCCCTTACATTGTCCAAGGTCACCAGATCAATCCTCCTAAAATCCTTTGCCACGTGATCATATCCTGTGGTAGCTCAACCAAATGTCCAGTCCAACCTCAGACATTCTAAGAATTCTACTCTGAGCTATTGCAGAAGGTCACAATTAAATCACCCCTTCAGGAATGACCCTCCCGCAAGCCTTCACGTTTACACACAGCTACTAGTGCACGTATTTAGAACGTACATTTCACAGTCGGTATCAGCTATAGGTGTTCACACCAAATTATTTGCATTCTTGAAAGGTATCCGTCAGATCATCATTTCTGGGAACCATAGTCTAGGTTGTTGGTGTGATTCAAATGTCCCTCTAACTCTGTACCTTAGAAACTTAGTGCCTCGGTTTTTAATGTTAGTGGTATTTGGAGGTAGAGTAATTACAGGAGGTAATCGACATTAAAAGAAGTCATGAAAGTGGGGACTCCATACTTGATAAGAAAAGGAAAACCATCAAGGGAGATGGCTCAGGCCATAAAGTACTCACTATGCAAAGGATGGAGCGGGACTCAATCTTTAGCACCCATCTAACATCTGGGCATGGCTGAACGCATTGGCTGGGGAGTGAGGACAGGATCCCTGGGGCATGTTGACCAGCCAGGTGAGCCAATCAGTGATCTCCGGGTTCACTGGGAGATCCTGGCTCCAAAAATCAGGGGCAAAGTGATTGCGGAAGGAAACTGACTTCAATCTCTTGCCTCCAACACACACACACACACACACACACACACACACTCACACACATGTAAGAGCATACCTCTACACACAACATATACACAAAGAAGACATGTTTTTGCCATGTGAAGTTCTTGGCCATGGTTTGCCATAGCAACAAATCCCTCAACAGACACTGGTAGCTTTATTTAGGTTTCCCAGCCTCCAATAACACCAGAAATGGTCTTTATAAGTTAGTGTATGGCATTCTGTTGTGGCAACAGAAAACTGACTAACAGCTATAAACAATTGCTACCATGTCCTGAGGCCTTGCTTATAGCTAGACACTCTGTAAATTGATTCTCATCCTCCCAAGGGGCTTTTAACGTACGTTTGGCTGCTATTCACGTTTTCTGGAAGAGAAAATCAAGGCTGAACTTATTTGCCACAAGCCAAACAGGCAGCAGAAGCTTGATTTCAGAGACCATGACTGACATTTTGAATTTTATTCTAGTAGCTCTAAGACTACATGTCTATAAGAATCATGGGAAATCATGGTAACAGAATAACTCTGTGCTTTAACTTCAAATCTTGACTGAGTAAACCTGAGCATATCCCAGCTGATGCTAACTTGGGTAGTTAGTAGTTTTCTGAGACACACGTTATATTGTTATATCTTTGACAGGCACCGTGCGTGGCCCACATCCTAATTCTAGCATTCAAGAGGCAGAGGCAAGACAGGCTCCTCAAGTTTGAGGGCATCCTGATCTACATGGTGAGTTCCAATTCAAGACTACATAGCGAGACTCTAAGCACTTAACACACACACACACACACACACACACCAAGAACAATTTCTCTTATATTGTAATGTCGGTTGCCTACTTAAATAAAGCAACTGGACTCTGACATATAGATTATGAATTAAAGGAAAAGTGTGTGCGTGCCATGATCAAACCACAAACTAACCTCAGAGAATTTTCACTTGTTTTACAAATTATTTTTCCATTTACAAAAAAAGGATCTTCAGTGAGTTGTCTTGTGATGCCACGCAACATTGCCTATAAATTAAAGCATTTTTGGCTGCTAAGACCAATGATGCTGAATGACAGCAGAATTCCCAGCACACAGGACAGAGGATGTTGCTCTGTTGGTAAAATGCTTACCTACCAAATATGCCCTTGTCAGATCCTAAGCCTTAATACTGACACCCACCTATCCCCACATCCAGGAGGTGGAAATGAGAGCTTCAGAGGGATCCTGTCATCCTGGGATGCATAGTAATTTTGAAACCCAGCCTGGGCTACATGAGACTGAAGGAAAGAAAAGAAAGAAGTGCTTAAACTTAGTGAATATAAATTTAACCATTTTAATTTTGTCCTTTCGTGCCTTTTTCTTAGACATCTGGTGGAGGTTCCAGTTAATTGCTCTTGAAGGAAAGTTGATGACCAAGAAAATAAAAACACACTAAGCAATTATTGAATGAAACAGAACCTACCGGGTCACATTTGACACCAGATAGTTTTTTTAAGGTTCCTTTTGCTTTGTGGTTTTACACATCACAAATGTGGCAGAGTAGTACATTCTGCTGATGAAATTGTCCCCAGCTGACATGGAATGACAGAATGTCTCTTTCTTCTATGTTTGCATTAAAAAGAACATCAAGATTTCCAGGTACACTGCCATCTGAACAAGTATGTGAACAGCTGGCCTGGCTCCCTTCAAATGTGATTTTATTTATACCACTTCAATGATACGCTTTTCAGGAACACATTTATTATGTAAGTTTGCATATGCCCTTTTATTGTTAAGTTGAAATCTTTGTTCTTATAGTTATTTGCCTGCTACAAAGCAATAGTGACACAGCTCAGGAATGCCACATCCCTGAGAGACATGGGCCAGGAGTGATCCAGAAGTCATGCCCTTGGCTCCTGTATGTCATCGCTTCTGCCCTGTAGAAGGCCAAGGGACATCTCTCAGCAAAGAAAGAGGAAATTACTTAGAGGACCCAGGGGGCATGCTGGAAACACAAACCTGGGTGTGAGCTGTTGGCAGAGAGAATGGAATGTAAAGAGGCTCTAGGGATGACTAAATCTCCTTTCTAGCTAGTTGTTAAGACAGAGCTTTGCTTCTAGAAATAGTCAGTCCATGCACCAATCATGTATCAAGCTAAAGAGGCCATTCAAGGAAACGGCTAAGGAGCAAGAAATGGACCTTGAGTGAAAGATATCTAAGATTACAGGGATAGGGCAAGCTAAACAGTGTTCTATGGAGCCCAGAGATCAGCCAAGTTCCCTACTAGAGGAAGTACCTCTTCTTCCAAAGCCCTTCCACCAGCTCATCCTAAAGACCACCCACATTCATCCACTGGACCACCAACATTTATCCTCAGGTCTACCAACTTTCATCCTTAGGACCACCAACCTTCATTGTCAGGACCACCAATCTCTTCATCCTCAGAACCACCAACTCCTTCATCATCAGGACCACCAACCCCTTCATCCTCAGGACCATAAGCCTTCATCCTCTGAATCACTTACACACGTGGACAGAAACAGTTTGTCCCCTGAAACCCCAGTGCTCAGCCATCACTCTATCTCCTCCCTCATTGAACCATCTGTGCACTTCAGACTTTGTTCTCCCCTTTCAGGTGGGTTAATTGTAAATCTGTGGTCTTTATCTTCCAGTGTCAATATGACCAAAAGGATGCTGAGAAGTCTAGGTGGACTTTCAGATGGCTTGACAGGTCCACAGTTGTAGTAATACCTAATTATTAATCATACTCAATTCAATCCTGGAGGCATCATGTATTCCTTGCTACCCACCCCAGTGTTCTGGGTTCCCAAGTAAAATACACACACATGCAGCCCTTATATTTTTATATGCCTTAAACAGCTTAATGGCTGGGCCACTTGCTAACCTCCACCTGACTGGTCCACCCCCGCCCTGATATTCCTGAGTTATTACTTACTAATCCTGTATTCCATCTTCAGTGCCCTAGACACAGTCAGGGGCCCTCTTGGGGCATGATCCTCCACCTCCTACATGGCGACTATGCTCTCTGCCCTGTACCACTCAGGCATGGTGTCTCTCTTCTCCCAGCATAGCACATCTCCCCTCCTTCCTCCTTCCTCCTTCCTCCTTCCTCCTTCCTCCTTCCTCCTTCCTCCTTCCTCCTTCCTCCTTCCTCCTTCCTCCTTCCTGTTTCCTCCTTCCTTGGTCCATTGCCTGGGAATCCAAAAGTCCCACCTTTTTCTCCCTGCCCAACCATTGGCCGATGACAACTTTATTTAACAATCAAAACAACTTGGGGCAGGATCCCCTCAGAGACATGTGGATTCTCATGCAACTTTGGGGGCCCAAATTAAAACAATGTGAACAATATTAACCAAACCCACAACACACAGTCCCAGAGCCTACCTAAAAGTATTCTGCCTGCCAACAGAAACTGCACCCTGAGCATGTGGGAACAAGGGACTATGTAAATACAGAAGTGATCAAGTACATTTTGGGTAAAGAGAGGAAGGAAGTTTTCATAAGGAACACCAGGCCAAACTGCCAGAACCCAGTGGAAATAAACGCATTTCCAAAAGGTTCCAGATGGAAGAAGTCAAGAGGAGCTGCCTCCTCCTGTGCTTCTATAGACTGTCACCAGTGCCTAGTCAGCCAGGAGCAAGGAAATGATAACAAACTGTTACAGAAAACATTTCTAGAAATACTTACAGAGTTCTATACTCACGTGCCCATGTCATTATTACATCATCGTCATGGTGACTATATGCTTCCTCTCTTAACAGGCACAGCCATAGGCACTTGAAGTGCCGGCAATTCAGGAGGCTGGGGTAATAGTGTTGTACGAGTCCAGCAGTGGCTTGCCAGCCTGGGCAGCACAGTGAGAAGTCATCTCAAAAGAAGACAGGATTCCCCATAGCTAAAGAGCACAGACGAGGATGCACCGAGCTAAGCGCTTCGTGCCTTGTACCTTGCAGTTCAGCCCAGCAAAGTAGATACTGCTGTTTCTCATTCATGGACACAAAAAATTTAGGCTGGGAAAAGTACACTGGCTCACACTGACTCAAGATACCAATGCCCCGGTGCATTACCAGTGCATTGCCAAAAAAAGTCATAGAAGGTCCCCAGTGTTACAACATGGTGTAACTGTCTAGAAATTCTGGGAGGGAGGTAGTGCAGTAGTAGAGTGCTTGTCTAGCAAGTACAGGGCCCTTGATTCAACCCCCCTATTTTTTAACCAGACCAGAAAGATGGCTCTGTGGGTAAAAGCACTTTCCAGGAAAGCCTGAAGCACTGAATTCAATTCCCAGAACCCATGTAAAGGTGAAAGGAAAGAACCATTCCACAAAGTTGGCCTCTTGCTTGTGCATATGCACACACACACACACACACACACACATACACATACAAAAACACAAATACTGAGTCTTCAAGTCACTGAGATAAAATTACATCAGGTTTGGGGAAGACCTTCAGGCATTAAAAACTACTTTAAGAAGATTATTATCAGAGATGGAGAGGTGGCTCAGCAGTTAGAAGCTGGCTGCTCCTCTAGAGCAGTTCCAGTTCCAAGTACTCACATGGCAGCTCACAACCGTCTGAACTCCACTTTCAGAGATCCATGCCTTCCTCTGACTTCTGTAGGTACTGTACACACACGGTGCACAGACATACATGAAGGCAAAACGCGCACACACACACACAGATAAAATCAATTTTTTAAGATTGATATTTGGTATTTAATCAATGACAAAACAAAAATTTCAAACTAAATTTCAGTCCTGCGCAAATTAGCATTCTGCTGGCCAAAACCGCAGCTTTGTGACTGATGGTCCTGGGTGGGTAAAGTCACCAGACAGGTAACCAAGAGACAGATGGAAGACCGAGGTATTAGTCAAGCTACAGTGGCTGGCCAGGTTAATGCAAAGGAGGAGAACTGGAGAGCCGTTTGAGACTTCATCTACCCATGAAAGAGCTTCAGAGAGAGCTGAGCCACCAGAGCGGGCTCCCATCTGAACAACCTCACCAATTGTTCAAGAGTGTAGTAATGGACAGATTGGAGTATGTGTCTAGATGATCTATTTATATGTTGCGGTAACATTTGACTCTTCCCTAATTTTGAAACTTCTGACTCTGGGCCCCACTGTATACAGATGCAACCAGCACCAGAAATATACCCACGCTTCAGCCTCGAGGATGGTACAAGGCAACAGGAAAGGGAAACCGATTCTCTTTGTCTGCTGTATTTATGCTGTGCGTCAGAAAACCAATAAGTGTGTGACCTTGTTCTAGACACACATACATTCTTTTAATGGGCTTCCCCTTTCAGACCGGAACTGAACATTGGTAGGGAAGCCAGAGTGAATTTTCCTTTTTGGAAACATGTAATAGTCTCCTTTCCCAGCTTTGTTTGGTTGGTTGGTTGATTTGGTTTGGTTTCTTCCTTTTTCAAAATACACATGTGAAGACAAACCTCTTTCTTCATGTGGTGATGTTAGCAAACCCACACACACGGGTCTAGATGGTTCATCTAGCCATAGACAACCTGCCACTGAGTTTCAGGCCAATTCTGATTCTTATCAGCACCGTTAGAGGTAGCATATTTCTAGCTGTGTTCCTTTCTGACCCCTTGACTATCCTAGACACATGGATATGTGGATAGACAGAAAGACAAATAATGAGATCACACAAGTCAATAGCTTCTCTCAGTCCAGCGCTATAATTAAGGAAGCCCCACTTTGATTTTCCCTGCCCCGACATAACTCTTGTTTGGGGCTGAACAATGTTGAAACTGATTTATATCACAGCACACCATGAAAAAGGCTTTCGACACCCAGAAGCATAGCCACAACGCGTTTCATTTATATATGTGTGAATAAGCTCCAAGAGTCACACGAAAGCATCTACACGCAGACAGTACAGAGCCCATACATGCCTTATGCCGGACTCTGCTCTCATCAGATCCCTGCTGGGTACCCAGCACTGTTCTGGGGCTGCACTTTCAGGACAGAGAAAAAAAAATGGTAAACCTGCTGGAACACCGTGCTGTGATTTCAGACTGAAAAACCATCCATTCCCCTCCACCCATGAATCAGTCAAGAACAAAAAGAAACTAGTCTGAATTTTTTTTTCCCCCTTTATTTCCAAGTAGCTTGGGAAGAACCAGGCAGAGAGCCAAAAAGAAGAGAGGTTTTACTGAGGAAAACCACCGCTCTGCTTGGCTTTGATGAGGAAAATAAAGAGCAAAGCGCACGGCGTCCAGAGGCTGGAAGGCTGTGCGTAGGAAAGGGGTGTTTTTACGGACGACTGCCACAGGCAAAACAGCAGATCTCATCAAAAGCAGTACACACATGGACGTGCCCAGCCTCTGGGAGAAGGGAACTCGCACAGACTGGTTTTTCTTCTGCAGTTCGGCAGAGAATGTAGACAGCCTTACTTTGCATAAAATATTTCTCACAGCCTCCCATCCTTCACAAGAAAAAAGAAAAGAAAAGAAAAAAAAAAAAAAAGAAAGGCCTGATCCCTAAGACAAACCATTCAACCCAAACTATGCTCAGACTTAACATTTGTTGCTCATGTGCCACCAGGCTGAGGTAGGGTAGGGATTCCTGTGTTCGTCCACGATTATATGCAGCCAGGAGTCAGCCCTGACTTGGCAACTGGTCATCCTCTATCCCTTTCTCCACTAGTTTCACTGCCTGTGAGGTTGGGGGATGTGGCCGTTGTTGTCCTCTTGGCCACCATGCCTCCCAAGCTCACTGGTCCCACAGGAGTTGCCTGTCCAGGTTCCTGCTGTCATTCCCCCACCACCGTCACCCACCTCCCACGGGCTCTAGATGTCATATTTTTGGAAGTCTGAACACAGAGCATGTCTGAGCAGGCAGGAGTGGGTAAAGAATCTGGGAGAGGAAGCAGGGCTGGGCTTCTAGAAGCCTGGGAGGAGGAAAGGGCTCTCCTAGGGAAAGCTTCAACACCACAGACTTGGTAGCGAAAGAACAGAATTAACTAAGGAAGCTGAGAGGTACAAATCCTATCACAGTATCTACACAGAAAACTCTGGGTATTGGGGAAAAGATATCAGCTCTGTTGGCAACCTTTCAAAGACCCCTGATGGAAGCATCTTAAACCTGCTCCATGCCAGCTGTTGTCCAAGTCTCTGTCTACCTCTCTGCCTACAGGTAATCTCCAGGCCCTTGGTCCTGTACTTATGTGGGTTATTCCATTTACTTCTCCCAGTACCCCCTTTGTCATCTGCAGCATTACTACGCCACTGCTGGAGACTGGGGAAGGAGCTTGCCCACCTTAGCCCAGCCAACGCAGATCAGAGCTTTCGGTGGGCAGACACGTGATCCAACTCAGGCATATTTACCTTAGACCATGAGAACCAGGTTTTCAGAACCAACCAGGAAAATCGAGCACATTTCTACACTCAAATACGAAAGCCAACTACCTAGACCTCTATCAACCCTGGCAAGATAGGAGAATGAAGGTATACCCAAGGTCTAGTCAGCCTTATTTAGCAGATGTCAAAGTGAAAAGAATACAGAAATAAGGTTGATAAGTGAGTGAAATCCATTATTAGAAAATAAAACTTGTGAGGGAAGGCTATGGAATTAATCTCTTTTAATTGCACTAAGACTGAGCATCTAGGATGGGCCAGTTCAGCCCATGACAGAAGAAGAACACTCACAAGGGTAGGAGCCTCCTGCTCACAGGAGGGTGTTCTCAAGTTTCTCTGCGAAGTTGTTGGTTCTCTCCTTGTAGACGCCAACTTACCCCTCTGGTCTGAATCCAGATTCCCCACCCTGCCTTGGATGTGTTTCCTCTCTGTTTTGCTAAGATAGACACAGTTTATGAGGGTTTTTTTTTTCTTTCCTGCTTCTTTCCTGTTCACATTCGCCCACTTCTTTCCGTTCCTCTCTTCCTCTCATATATGATAAAGAGCTGTCATTCTTTCCTTTTCTGAACCCAGCCCTCCTGCCTTCTCATCCGAGGCTACCTCTGCCTGGAAACCTGTGCTACCCTCTCCTCTTAATGAACACAATAAATAAATAAATCTAAAACCGTGGCAGAAGAGTAAGGTGGAGAGAGAAGAATTAATATTGGCATAGGAAAGAAGCCAGTTGGCAGAAACACTGGAAACCTCAGCCGCCAAGGCCAACCTATAACAGAGCATGCGCCAAGGTTGACCTGTAACGGAGCATGCGCCAAGGCAGACCTGTAACAGCATACACAGAAAAGCGCATACTTGGAAAACGACCCAAAAACATGTGATACTGCAATAGAAAAATCCCAATCCTTTATATAGTCTTTGTTATTGAGAGTCTAGCCTTTCCCAGCTGTCTAGCCCACCTCCTTGCCTCCAAAGGCTTTATGAATTAACTGTCTCTGTTTCTACTGCTATCCACATGTTGTTGGTCCAATTCCTTATTGTAGGACATAGAACCTGGAAGCGCCAACGAGAACCTTCCAGACCCCAATATCTTCCTAGCATACAGCCTTCCTTCTGCCCATACCATTCCCTGTTGTAAAGTTTACAAAACTCCCTGACTCTCAGGAGTTGCCCCGGGTGTCACTCACCTAGATAGACTGCCAGGCACTTTCCCCTGGATGTTGACTCCAGGTGTATGGCACTGAAATTGATCCCACCCAGCGCTTTGAAGACTACCACCCCAGTACTTCCTAATCCATACCCTGAGGACCCAAGCCATTAGCTACAAGCTCAGCCTGTGCCCACCACCCACACTTTCTTGAACATTGCCTGCATCTGCCCCAGAAAATAACACCAGCACTAAGGTAAACTTACTGTCTGAGGAGTCCCTAACCTAAATGGTTCTGGTTTTAGGGCTGCTCAGGAAAAAACTGGCAGGCCATTTGTAAGGCAGGAGTGACGACTCGGGCTAACCTTCTCAGGGACAGTCCCAGCTCATTCTTTTTGTTGCTAATCTGCAGGCTAAGGGTGCTAGCCTGCCAACTTCCTGCTGCTCTGGTCCCTGTGCCCAGTATTGTGAAGCAGCACTACAAAGGCCACCAGCCACTTCTGCAGGTTGCTCATGTCACCAAGGTTAAAGTCAGTGAGAGACAAGAGTGATGGCTTGTCCTTGATGTGCCCTAAATTTTCTCAGCTCTGTGTCTAGCTTTCTCTCCAACTTCTAGCGCTTCTAACTTAAAACCAATATAGAGGAACGAGACTTCCACAGACTTTATGCCAGTTTCCTCATTGCCCCCTGGTCTAGTTGCTGCCTGAAATCTTATTTACATGCCCCTGCCACTGGCCTGGCTTCTCTGATCCAACCAGCCTGGTTCCATTACTGGTAAGGGCAGTGGACTCTAGGGGACTTTAAAATTGGCACTAGTTCATCTAGAATTGGATATGGTGGCCGGGCGGTGGTGGCACATGCCTTTAATCCCAGCACTTGGGAGGCAGAGGCAGGTGGATTTCTGAGTTCGAGGCCAGCCTGGTCTACAGAGTGAGTTCCAGGATAGCCAGGACTACACAGAGAAACCCTGTCTCGAAAAAACCAAAAAAAAAAAAAAAAAAAAAAAAGAATGTTTTAGAATTGGATATGGTTAGGTTTAGAGGCACCAATGTCCTGTCACTGACTGTAAAGAGAGGACATTAGTAACCTGTGGTATACAATGGCAAAATAGTCACTAAACTGTCACTTATAATCAAGAGTCTAAAAGACAAGGCTTTGGGTGTCCGTGTAGTGGTTGCCACAATACATTTAGTCAAAATAAAAAGTGTGT
Source organism: Mastomys natalensis (assembly GCA_021653895.1). Taxonomy (NCBI): domain Eukaryota; kingdom Metazoa; phylum Chordata; class Mammalia; order Rodentia; family Muridae; genus Mastomys; species Mastomys natalensis. Next base: position 463,363 of record JAJTUV010000171.1, on the reverse strand, counting down.
AATACAGGTAGTTGCTTTAAAGAATACCAAAGGATTTAGCAAAAGAAAAAGATGCATTTAGGGCTTTTAATTCACAGCTTACTAGCTAAGAGACCAGAAAGCTTCTCAGACTGTCCCAGAGGAAGACTTATCTCTTTGGTAACACTGGAACTGAAATGGGCACACTAAGTCTTCCAGGGAGCCTAACCTGGTCTCTCAGCCAAGTCCTAGACTTGACCCAGTTCACAGACCCAAAGTTTCTTATATGAGGGCAGCTGGTTCTTCTGGAAGATCCCAGCTATACACTAGTAAATAGCTAACCAACACATCTCCCAGAAATCCATAATAGCCCCTGCTCAGCACAGCACTGGTGGCCCTGGCCCTCTGAAGTTACCAATCCTCCCATCCCAAGCCTAGAAGCTCTGATCTCTGTCATTCCTCTGGGCTCCTTTTCTTCCTTTGCCCTGAATGTGAAGCTCTTCTCTGCGTTTCTGCCCTGGTCCCTTTTCTCATTTGCCAAAATATCCTCAACATTTCAAAATAACTCAGTCTCTTCCAGATAGACTTTCCCACCTCCCTTTCCAACTCCTACTTCTCGTTCCCTAAGTCCCATTACCAGGGAATTCTGGGTTCCTTTTTAAGTTCTTGGACATGTTAATTAAAGAATTGAACAATTGGTTCAGAAGGGATCTCAAGGACGATTTTATCACAACAGGCAGCTGCAAGCTTCGGCAACTTCCAGGAGGAAAGAAGGAGAGAAAAGGCCATGACCTTTTTGAGGCAGCATTCATGAAAGCCAGCATCGTCAGCAATGGAGGGCACCAGAGGTGTGACAGAGAGGGGCAGGGAACTTTAGAAAATGACTGAAACATCTCAGGGTGTCAAGGAAAGCAAGTTCAGACTTTTCTGTTTAAAAAATAATCAAAACACAACAACAGAAAGGGAAAAGTGTTCTTTTTGAATTAAAGACACATACACACACACACACACACACACACACAACACACACACAAATGTAACATGTTGCAAGGCCAAAGCTCCACAGGCAGCTGTACTGGGGGAGGGGTTTCTCAGAAGTGAAAGTGTGCAATGTTATTCACCCTGATGGTCCCCAATAAAGCCTTGAGGGAGAAGCCGGTAGTTGGGTGTTTACCTGTCTAGTGTTACGAGGGAAATGGAAGTACCGTCTAAAGCTAACCTCAAAGGAGGAGTCCATCAGCAATGGCCTCTTGGGCCTGTAGTCTAAGGCTCAATTCCTGCTGCAGTGTTACTCCTGCCTCTCCATTAGCTCGGCAGTCCCCAACCTGCTTATCCCTGCCACCCTTTAATATAGTTCCTCATGCTGTACTGACCTCTGACCTTAAAGTTATTTTCCTTGCTACTTCCTAACTGTAACTGTGCTTCTGTTACCAATAGTAATTGTATTGGCTAATGTTTAGCTAATGAGTAGCTAAACAGAAGACATCTCCACTATCACAAATATCCTTCCACTTAGCACTCCCGTCTCCCTAGCACTGACTGATCTCACCCTCTCCCACACCAATCAGACATGAGCAAGGCTTGGGGGCATGTTGAAGAGGAGGAGGGAGAAAGAACATTGTACAAGGCAGAGGCGGGGAAGAAGCCTGTGAAATCCCATCTTCTGGAAACGTCATGATTATTGCAATCATGAACTGAAGAGGCTGCTGCTGCCTGCACAAGATCAAGCCAGCTGACATCCCAGAATGAAGGGAAGGGCAACCATGAGGGCCCACCACTCCCTGGGAAGCTAGGCAGTTAATGGTTACAGAGAGTGGGGCAAGGTCATATTCCTCAGTGGATAGCCACTGGTAAGTCTTCCTTGCTCAAAAGAATAACCCTTAACTTGCACTCAGGCAAGTAATTCTGGTTATATGTAGTGTGCAACCAAACAAAAGACAGCAAAGTAGAAGGGATTGAAGTGGGAGAGTGGAGAGAAAGATAGAAAGATAGAAAGATAGAAAGATAGATAGATAGAAGATAGATAGATAGATAGATAGATAGATAGGATACATATACATATATAAAGAATGAACAAAAAAACACATAAGACATAGAACATTGGCCATCTTTGACCACATCTCTCTTCTCATCTAATACCTTGTTCATCCCTTAAGATGCTTAGAATCAAGCCTGTTGGAAATGCATGTGCTCAAGGTTTGGTCCAGGATACAGGCATCTCTATGGAACTTTCTACCAGCAGTGATAACCTCTAAGCACTGAATTCTTTCCCTTGCTCCTGGGACTAGCCTTTACCCTTCAGCTTCCTAAAGTGTGCCTAGCACACCCTGCCCCGGACTGTGCTATAGTCAAATCTGTCACTTCCTTCAGCTGCCAATCACATGTCATTTCTTCCCTCTGCTTGAAAATCCTCCAGCAGCTCCTCTGCTTCATCCAGGACCTATATGAAACTGGGTGGGCATTTATGTGGAGTGTGGGTAGTGTTCATGTATTGTACATCCTTCACTGGGATTTATATCTTCTATGAACTGGATCCTAAAGCTATCCTTTAGAATCAGTGATCTATATGGGGGGGAGGGGAGTTATTAGTTTTTGTATTGTATGTCTTCTACTAGAGTATATACCCTCTCTATAAAGGATGCTGGATCCTAAAGCTGTCTTTAGAATCAGTGACTGTTCCCTGTCACATCTCTTAACTTCACCAAGACTGCACTACTATAAGATTGGAGTTTACACGTTCCTTGTAACTTCAATTTACAAGACCAAATTCTTAGTCGGAGCCTTCTTCCTCCTCCGGTAATTGTTTCCACCAGAGGAAAGAGAAAAGGAAATATGTTATCCTCTCTGATCCAGCTCAGTGATTTGGGGCTTTGCCTTTTTCTTTTTACTGGTTATATCTAAAACAGCCGCTGCCGTCTCCTCAAGTTTAGCACACTAAAGATCAATGTCTCTGAGAAAACCTCCTATACCAGACACACCCTTCTTCTCCATGACTTCATGTCCTCAAGGACTATGAAGCCACAGAATATTGGTGGCCTGATGTGTTAGTGTACTAACCAGCAGCCACAGGTGTCACTCAGGGCAGCTACTTTGCAAGATGCTACCACACACTTCTATGGAGCATCATGGAGCATCAAGTGATCCAGGGGGAGAGAAGCAAAGAACGGGGCACTTGGCTCCACCTCCACTGCTCAGAGACCCATCACCTCCACAGAAGAGGACTCACCTGGTCTCCGAGTTCTCAAGAGGCCTCACTCCCTGATTTGCCACACCGCTGAAGTCAGGTTTGGTATTGTTTTGAGTTTGTGTCACTCTGTCTGGGGCTTTGGTTCTCCTCAGGGCAGGGACAACTCATCCTTGTGTGATGTGCCTGAGAACAGTACACTGAGAGCAAAGGCGGTTTTATGCAGCCTGTCTCCTGGCTTGATAGTGAGCACTAAATTGAAAGTGCTAACCTCGGGATCTCCATGGTAACAGCATGGTACCTACCAAGCCACACTTCCAATGAAGGGGAGAAGCCTCCACATCCTGACCATCTAAGGACACCCAGAGTGAAGCCTAAAGACATCAGGATCAGACACAAAGGCTCCCCAGGGCGCTTCTACACTGGACCATTCGGTGAATGACCAGCAGTGCTCATTCTTTTAAACCTGTCCTCATTGCCCATCAAAATTCTGTGCTAAGAGTTAGCGACTGTGATATAGTGAGTCCAATGGTACAGACTCCAGTAGCCTACATCACCAGTCTTACTATGAGCCAGACACACACACCACACCACACACATACTACATACATACCACATACACACACACCCCAAACCACACACATACCATATACATACCACATACACACCACACACAACATACACCAACACACACACACATCACACACACACACACACCACACACACACAGACACTATACCCCACCACACACCACACACCCACACCACACCACAGGCAACACTACATACACACACACACACACACACACACACACACACCTCTAATGTTTGGTTTGTATCCATGACTTTCTCCTCTGGCCCAGATTAATTTTATTCACTACAGAATCAGGCCAACTGAAAATCATCTATCCAAAGAAACTCTTCGGACCCTCTGTACTTCCAGAGCTAATGTCAGCTGTCCCTTGTAGCCATGCCAGTTGTTTCCTCTGGTAGGCTAGTTGATGCATTCTAACCTTGGGTGTGGATTAGAAGCAACTGGGGAACTTGTAAATGGACTCTGGTGCCAGGGCCCCTCCTCCCCAGACCAATTAAGTTAAGATCCTGGAGCAGAGGACTGTAAGCCAAAGCCTTAGTATTTTTTCAAAAGTCTCCAGGGGTTGCTAATTGAGGTCAACACAGGGGAGCCATCATAGTGGATGGTCCTCAGAGCTTCAGTCCCTCACTGCTAACCCCTTCCATGCTCTAAGGCCCCTCCAGATCCTGAGACAGCCAAGGCTGTTGACTGAATGTTGACGAGCATCTCTAATGATGGCTTCCCTTAAGCAGAAAGAAAACCACTGAGGCGTGCTTTACTCACCTCCTGATATTTTATTTTCCAACAAAATAAACTCAGACCCAATGAAAACAGCCTCCCCAGAGACTTGATATTGCTCTTCCCCCCACCCCCACCCCCGCAGAATACTCAGAACCTGGATCCCGCAGACTTTCCCTACTCCTCCAGCCAGCCACTCAACACCCCAGACAGACTCACTGACCAACTACAGAAAGAGCCTGATTGTGACTTGTGGCCTCACACCCTCCCTACCACCGCAGAGCCCCCTTAGCCCCCTCTCCACGACACTCACTCCTGGACCTCCCTCTCCTCACTTATAGCCCCATACTGTCCATGGTGGAGCTAGGCACTTGTGGAGACAAACAAGAACTGAGAGGAGAAAGGCTGAGCAAGCTGAGCAGGCTGACGGAAGCGAGCTGAGTGAGCCCCATGTGAGGCTACAATGATAATAAAAAGGGCGTCAGGCTTATCCCCCTGTAGCAGTTTGAACCTGTGCCTTGTAAGTCTGTTGTATACTTGTATGCACATAGAGGTATATGTGATGCTATAGACTGTTATGATTTCAAGTGTTAGTCATTTCCCCACCAAAGGCTATGCATTCTGTGGAAGGAACATGACTTGTATTTTTCTGAACCTACTATGCACACAGCACAGTGTAGGTGCTGAGCTAAAGGGCTGGAGGACCTTTAAAATGGGCACATAAGAGTCAGAAGTAAGGCTGGAAGGAAGCTTTATCTGCAATGCAATACATTCCTCCACCATGCACATAGCCGGAAGGTATTCCATGCTCCGTTTTATATCAGATGGGCTTAACTTCATTTTCAAATAGAGACATTGAAACTCATCTCACCCAAAGTGTCCCTGTCAGGGGAAGGAAGTCTGTAGCCTTGTAAGTCTGGGATATCCCTAGTGGGCAGTTGGCAGAAGTTCCTCCAAAGTTTACAGGGCACCTGAGTGAGCCATCACTACCACTTGTAGCCAGCTGGGCCACCCCTCACCTACTCAACTGCTGGCCCCAGTGGGTAGGTCACACCAGTGTCACCAGCACAACATACTCCTGAGTCCCCTGGGCTCTCAGCACCACAGGCCCCTGCCAGCTCCCTGCAAATTCAGAAAAATTAGCCAAGTAGTTTATGGAACAAAATATTGTCTTGGTGCGCTGGGTTTTGTGCTGCCAGCCTGTCTGCATGTCGGCTTCTCTTTCAGAGAAGATGGTTAAAATAGCTCTAAGTGAGTGGTGAGCTCACACCACACTGAGACTCTGCAGCTGCCTCCCAGGCCTTTGTTAGCCTGTGCCCTCAGCAGGAAGCACGGGGGTGCACCTCCTTTAGGGCCCATTAACAGTACAACGTAAACACAAACCAATGTTACATGCAAAACTGGTAGTCTCTAAGATGCAATTTCATCTTGAAGGATACTCTAACTTAAAAATCATGTAATATTAAGACTGGCACCAAGCATGCTTGACTGTTAGCTCCTAGCTTAGAGAAAAAAGCATAATCACTCATATGTCTTCAAAATATAAAATATCAGAATATTGACAGCGCTTTTCCAAAACTAAAGGAAGTCTTATTATTGTTTAAAAAAAAAGACAAAAACAGCTGTACTTTCAACTCTGACAACCAAAGAAGAAAGCGAAGCCAGACAGCATAACAGTTTTTGGACTGAGCCTGCAGCTTGGAACCAGGCACCATGTTTTTTAATTCAGATAATAGGGGCAGTTGGCAGGGATACCTCAGGCGAGCACGCATGTTGTAACTGCCATCAGGAGTTAGATGCCACAGCCCAATTCCCAAGATTACTGAGACCTTAAGGTCTGGCCTCCACACCTTCCCTCCCAGAGTGGAAAGAAGATAAATGGAAACTTAGTACCACACCAGTAGCTTTAAAAAGGAAACAAGGTTTCTCTGTCTGCCTGCCTGCCAGAAGTTTACAAAAGACCCTCAAATAATAGCCAGACAGGGAAATAGGCAGCAGCCCGTCGTTTCATCCTCCATGGGAAGAAATCATAATATTGTCAAGCGGTGAGGAAAAATCAAGAATTGAAATGCTGCTGGAAAGAGTGTTGCCATGAACACAGGCCGTATTACTCTCTGCTGTCCTCTGGAGCCAAAGATAATGTGCCTGACTGTGCTTGTTTCCTGACCCTCCCAGTGTAGGTTAAGCACCCAAGGAGGGAAAGCTCAAATCTTCTCCTCCATCGGTAAATGGTCCCGTGTTTTGATGTCATGGATGTGTTGCTCTCCCTGAAGCCTTTGTTCCACAGGTTGGGAGATCCGCTTTCCTGCGCACCGTGGGACTTGGTACAAGTGGATGTTACAAAGAGTAGAGTAGGAACCCATTCCTGTACTGGGTTGATCAAAGCTCACATAACCCCAATAATCCAGGGAACAGCAAGAGTACCAGGCCCCGTATGAACTTTACAGTGATACGGGCATTGAGTGAAATGCACAGGCAAACCTCAAGACCGATAGCACTGCCCATTCGGGAGGTCCCCACTACAACTTCCGTTTAGCCATCCCTTACGCCAGGAGCAATGAATGTGTTGTGGATTTAAGCCTTACAACCATGAAGCCGCATAGGAACTGGAATCCTTACTTACCCGGGAGGAAATGAAGCATGGAAGAATTAAGTTAATTGGGCTGAGGAGACGGTTCATGAGGTAGAGTGCTTACCATGCAAGTGGGAACACCCGAGAGCAGACCCCCAGAACACAGAGAAAACTGGGCACAGCACAGGGCTGGAATCCCAGCACCCCTACAGCCAGACCGGAAGCAGGGACAGGAATCCTTGGAAGCTCATGGGCCAATTAGATGGGCTTATATAGTGGCGAACAAGAGACCCTGTCTCAAACAAAGGGGAAGGCAAGAACTAATTCCTGAAGATGTCCTCTGACCTCCACTCAAGCACTATGGCACAAGAGGGCTTGTGTGAAAGCACGTACGTGTGCGCGTGCACACGCGCGCGCGCGCGCGCGCACACACACACACACACACCCTAAACAAATAAATAAAATGTAATAAAATTTTAATATAAAAATTTTAAATGAACAGTTTCTGACTTGTTAAATGTCAAAGGATAGAATTTAAGTTTCTGGTCCAACAGGTTAAAAAGCTTAAGGATATTAGACATTATTAGATATATAGATATATAATCACCCTAACAACTTCAAACTCAACAGCTTTTGTCAGATCTTTGAAAGCTAAGGTCTCATATGGGAAAGACAGGCAGCTCTCTCAGAATCAGAACATCCCAAAGCATTCACTCGAGAATGAAATGGTGGAGGAAAGCAGCCCCAGATTAAAAACAAACAAACAAACAAAAACCCCAGCCTGCACTGGAACCGACAGCCTGGAGGTTTGGTAAGCTCAGCTTGCATCTGGGAACTGAACGTCCCAGTGTGAGGCGTCTGCAGGAGTACTGATCATTGGGATTGGTTTTACCTCCAGTAGCTGGCCAAGTCCACACGGGGACCATCAAAGGAAAATCCCGTTGGGCTGCAGGCAGAAGGAAGAAAGCGGACTGCTGAGGAGGTCTGCCCACAGGAGGAAGTGTTTTACAAAATAACCTAACCTATGTGGGTTTGGGAGCCTCACAGACCTGAGGGAAGGGTCTATCCTAATCCTGCTCCCTCTGGTTTCCACGGAAGGAAACCAGACAAATGCCAGAAGTTGGGTGGAGTCCACAGATGAGGTCAGAAGGTCGGAAGCAGGTGGGGCTTAGCTACGGGAGTATAAGACGCTGCTCCTCCCTATACACCTGGGCTCGGGATGAAATGCTTGCTCCTCATTTAAGTGGCTGAGAGGGAAGAAAAACACCAATCTACAGTTCTATATGGAGTCACCCTTGAAAGGGGAAGAAATAACAAAGTTTTCCCACAAAGACTGAAGGAATTTTTTTTTATCAGTATATATGTCTTCATGAAAGTTTAAAAGAATTTCTCTAAACAGAATAAAAATTATATGGGCAAAAAACTTACATCTGCATCATGAAAGGAAGATTTAGAGGGAAAAATAGGTGAAGGTGAAATAAAACCTGGCTTCCTTAATTTCCAATTGTGTGTATCTACCTGTAATGTATCTATATATTTATATATAGATATATAGATATAAAGGCACACACTGAAAGTAAAGGAATGGGAAAGAGATAGCACCCAGACCAAAAGAAAGTGAGGCAAGCTACACTGGTTTCATACAGAGCCAATTTCAAATCGAGAGCAGTTGGCAGGATCAAGAGGGGCATCATAAATGATGTGCTCAAAGCCTCATGAAGTCCTAAGCAACTGTATCATATATGCTTCTTACAACAAACAGAACAGAAAAATGCACAAGACATAACTCAACCAGGTATAGAAGGAGTATATGGAATTACTATTATATCTGAAGATCTCGGCACCCCTATGTCAGCAGTAGATGCATTCAGTGCATATGAGCTCTGTAAAGACTCGGTTTGGAAAGATGGCTCCAAGTTAAGGGCACTGGCTGCTCTGCTCTTCCAGAGGACCCACTGCCCACATCGGTCACTTCAGTTCCGGGAGATCTGAAACCCTCTTCTGGCATCCAAGGGCACCAGACATGCATGTGGTACAGAGACATACATGCAGGCAAAAGAGCTATACACATAAAATAAATAAAGCTTTTTAAAAATCAAAACCAGAAGTGTGCAGATGGGGAGGGAGAGATAAAACAGATAGCACAATCCGTGTAAGAACTCCAAACCATTAAAAACCACTCTAATACAAAGTCATTGTACCAAGGTCTCAGGATAAATGATTAGTGTGCAACAGACAATCTTCTTACATCCCAACAATGAACTGGGATTAGAAGTACATTGTTACCTGGGCATGGCCCACATTTTAATCCCAGTATTCTGGAACCAGAGGCGGGCAGATCTCTGAGTTTGAGGCCAGCCTGGTCTACAGAGAGAGTTCAAAAACACCCAGGGCTACAAAGAGCAAATCTTTCTCAAAAAATTAAAAAAGCAACCACTCCCCCCAAAAAAGTATATTGGCAGTTAAATTAACACACACACCAATGAAGTTACCTAGGTATAAATCTAACAAAATATGTGTAAAGTCCACATGAAGACATTTCCAAGCTCAGAGGAAACAGATCACAGAACCTGATAAATGGAGAGAAATCCTATCTTCATGCACCGAAGGATTTAACAATGGTAAGATGCTAGCTCTTTCCAACTTGACCTATTGTTGTCACATCCCAACAGAAATCCCTGCACTTTGTTTTGTGGGCTGTCAACATGTAGCTCTAAAATCAATGAAGAAATGAAAGATCCAGAAGACCCACTTAATGTGGAAGAGTAAAAAAAACAAATAAAGTTGATATTGTTGTTTTGTTTCAGTGTCAGAGCTGGAATTTGATGAAGGTCGTGAAGGCTAATCACGGTTGTCAACATGACCGGATCCGGAATTCACTAAAGCACAGCACAAGCTGCCAAGCACTCTCAGGAGAGATTTTCTTCATCAGATGATCTGAAAAAGGAAGACCCACCTTAAATCTGGGCAGAGCCAGATAAAAGGACATAACAAAGGAAACTTTACCTTTGGCCTGCTTGCCCTCACTCTTACTGGCAAGTTGTGTGTTGTAGGGTATGGATGTGTGAGTGTGTGTGAGTGTGTGTGTGTAAATGTGTGTAGGTGTGTGAGTGTGCATGTGTGTATGTGTGCATGTGTATGTGAGTGTGTATGTGTGTGTGAGAGTGTGTGTGTAAATGTGTGTAGGTGTGTGAGTGTGCACGTGTGTATGTGTGCATGTGTGTGTAAGTGTGTATGTGTGTGTGTGTAAATGTGTGTATGTGTGTGAGTGTGCTCGTGTGTATGTGTGCATGTGTATGTGAGTGTGTGTGTGTGTGTGTGGCATACACATCTTTCTTTTCATCCTATCAGTCCCATTCCTTTACAGAACTCTGAGTAATACACTGGTACTTTCAACTCTAAAAGCTCTGACTTAATCTGGAACCATCAACAGGCCTGTGAGAATAAAAAAGCAAGTCCTAATCAAACTGATTGACCCTTGCAACATTATTTCTTCAACCTACTTTTGTTAGGGACTCTCAGCTTTAACTGCCAGCAGCTAAGGGGACAGTAATGACAGCTGAAACTTCTATCTCAGTAACTCTTACTAAAGAAGGAAAAACCACTAAGGCAACCCTCTACCCTCATCAACCACTACTGAATTCCAGCTGGCTGGTTATCTGTTCTGTACAATATAACCCGGTGGCTTCAAACAACCACAACCGTATTCCTCCTGCTTCTGTGGCCTGGGAGCTTCACTGTCACTAGTGTAGTGGCTCACAGGGCATATTCAGAGGGTGAATCCCCTGAGGTTGTACTTTTCTGCAGCATAGTGAACAAAAGTACAGGCTCTGGGACACTGGGACCACACCTCAGAAACTGTGGGAGGCTGCTTCTGCTATATTTTGGTAATCAGAGCAAGTCCAAGAAGCCAAGACTGAGAAACTAGACTGTGCCTCTTATAAAGAGGAGAAAACCGGCAGGGCAGTGGTGGCGCACGCCTTTAATCCCAGCACTTGGGAGGCAGAGGCAAGCGGATTTCTGAGTTCGAGGCCAGCCTGGTCTACAGAGTGAGCTTCAGGACAGCCCAGGCTATACGGAGAAACCCTGTCTCGGAAAAAAAAAAAAAAGAAAGAGTAGAAAACCACGCTGCCAAAAACATGAGCAAAACAAACAAACAAAATGAGTGACTTGTTGGGGACCACTAGTGTATAGACTACTGTGTGCATTCCTCTCTGCAGCCCAGTGATTCGCAGCTCATTCACAGGTAAAGTCTCAGAGCTTCTTACAAGCTCAGTATCAGGCTCAAGAGTAAAGACATCTGGCATCCAAAGGGAAAATGCAGATATAGTATCTGAAATAAATATTCCCATTCAAAAGCTGAGGAAACAACCAGGCACGTGATGCATAACTGTAATGGTAGCACTTAACAAGCTGAGGCAGGAGGATGACAAGTGAAAGGGTAGCTGCAGGAGAGATGGCTCAGCAGTTAGAAGCACTTGCTGCTTTTCCAGAGGACCCAGGTTTGGTTTCCAGCACCCATATGGCAGCTTGTGATTATTATAACTTCAAATCAAGAAGATCTGACATCCTCTTCTGGCCTCTCAGGTACTGCACACATGTGGTGTACATATATACATGAAGGCAGACACACATACACATAAAAAATAAATCTGAAAAATAAAAAGTCAAAGACTAGCTCTGTAGTTTGCTACAGAGCAGAGGGGAGAAAAGGGCAGAGTTGGGGGGAGGTCCAGCGGTGAAAGTATCCTTCTAGAAACAGATATCCCTCTGTCAGGGACACCTGCTCCTTTAGTTGGTTCCCTTGGTTATTATTCCAGCTCTTGGCTCTGGTCCACACTTGTAGCTTGACCTTCTGAGGCACATTTCATTAATGACTAGAAATGGCCCCATGTTTGCATCTGCATTGCTTTCTGGGGCTCTGGAGATTGCCCACAGAAGGTTGGGATCCTGGGGGTTGGGAGAGATCCTTACTTTATTTTGCTGTCGTACGTTCAACGGACATGGGTTTCATAAGGGCAGTTCCATTCAACTGTATCATTTGCTTAGACCAGATCCACCACCTCAAGCCCTTTCCTCAGCCTTCCCCTCCTCTTCCTCTCCTCTTTCTCCCCAACTAGTCTCCTTTCCTCCCTCAGTCTCCCCTCCTCCACTGTATGTATCTATATACAATCTAGAATACACAAGTATAGGAAAACATGTGATATTTGTCTTTCTGGGTGTTGAGGCCTCTTTAATTTTGCGCTCTCTCTCTCTCTCTCTCTCTCTCTCTCTCTCTCTCTCTCTCTCTCTCTCTCTGCTTTCAGTTCAAATTGAGAGGTTCCTATGCATTCTGTAGTCTTTCTGCACACCCCAGAAAACACATCTATAAGTCTGTAAGTCTTCCCAGTACAGAGCTGTGCTATGGTCATGGCGAGCAACTATGAAACAATACTCTTAAGATTCTTAGAAAGCTTTTGTCTGCCTGACAGGGACTATTAGACTCCTCCTTAAATTTCTCTGAAACCTTAGTGGTCACAGTCCAGATTCAATGTTTACCTTAAGGCCATTTCTTCAGCTGACTGGAGAGACTAGGATTTTTAAAGTTTTATTTTCTCACTCACAATGTCTTGTCTCTCCTGTAGTCCATGTAAAATCTAATTTTAAGCAACTGTCTTACTCTTTGGATCATTTCTCGGAAGGCCAATAGGCACTTTGACTGAAATCTTCCTGCCCAAGGCCACAAGGTCATTCGATTCATTTTTTTTTTCCTCTCTCTCTCCAAAGTTACCACACAGTTGTGAGCTTGCTCCACAACACAACATAAGCATTTTCCTCTCTGTCTGAGAGCCTCTGCTAGCAACACGCCTGATGTCTTGCAGTCTACCTGCTATGCTGTCCCCAACCCATCCTCACACACTTTAGAAATAGGATCTTCACACACACACCCTCCAGACATCATTTTTTCTATCAGTTACTTAACACCACACAAATGGATACACTAAACCTCTGTGGCTTAGAAAGACCATAGCTGATTATTTCTCAGGATGTTATGGGTTGCTCAGGAATTCACTGGCAGATTTGACTTGGATCCCATGATGGCTGATCTTGGTTGCCTGCTTGCCTGGAACTGGAATCAACTAAAACACAAGTGGCTAAGGGACTCCTGGGAGGGATGCCGTGATCAGATTATATGAAGCAGGAAGATCCTCTCTCAACATAGGTGGCACCTTCTGGTGGCATCCCAGACATAAGGACATAGGAAGAGGGCATGTCTACTTTGTACCTTATCGCCCCTATGCTCTCTGGCGTCCCTTCAGTGAAATTAGAACCAGTGTCTCAAGCTTCCAACAAGGACTGAAGACCAGTGGCTCTCCAGGACCCTCCAGTCTTCAGGGCCAAGTTGGAGCATCTGAGATACACAGCCTCAAGGATGGAACAACTACTAGATTCTCAACCTCTTCAGTATGAGACAGCCATTGGACTATCTGAATCATATCATGTTAGCCAATCTAATAAATCCCATGAGTATCCATTTGATTGGTTCTGTTCCTCAGGAGAACTCTCATGGGTGGTAGATCGGTGTTTGGACTCACCTGGCCTCTCTCAGAGAGTTTCATCTGTGCCTGTGTGAGTCCAATCTCCAATAACACAGATATCACTAGGTTCATATCCGACAGGTCAAGTCACAGAACCAGTCCTTACTCAAAGGATGGCCAACTGTTGGTTGATAGAATGGCAAAGAGACATGAGTGCAGACAGGTCTGATCACTGGGACTACTGTTCTAACAATCTACCTGCATTTTACGTAATATTTTTATGTATAGAAATATGTGGATATGTGCACAGCACAGACTTTCTTCTACCTGCTTTTAGACTCATGATGCTCACATTATTAGCTTATTTAGATAAGTGTAGTTGAGTCATAATGCTCTGTGGTCATCAGCTACTGAATGGTCTGTAGTACATTTACTTGGCAAAAGTGATGAATTCTTAGTGACTTGCGATTTGCCTAGAGCTCTTGGCTATAAATTTTTCCTAGGAAGTAAGATGACATTATTGAGGAATTTTGTGTGTGTGGAAATGATGGGGTTTGTGTATTAACAAAGTGAGAGGTAATGAGGATCCGCTGTCTTTTCATCAGGCAGAGACCTGGGATTCCTATCAAGAGACTGATTCTAGGACAAAGGCAAAGATGACATCATATTGCAAGAAGAAAGCTATAAAAGCCTATGCTTCTCCATCACAGACCTCATCTGATCAGACTATATAATTTATATTAATTACATTTTCACATGGATAACTTGGCCTCAAAGTTATTTATAGTCTAAGTCTATTATCTTACTTGGTGTGTGTGTGTGTGTGTGTGTGTGTATTGTAATATATATATTTGTAATATATATATATATGCATATATGTATATATATATATTTCAAGGACTCAAGACAAAATATAGTTTCCTGTCTTTATTTCTCAGAGTTACTTTTACTGTTTAAGTAAAATATTTATACACTGGAATATAAATGTTGTTTTTTCAGATGTCCATGACTGAAACAAAATGTTATTTTTACCATTTCCAAAGATGTATAAAATTCATTATTATGAGAAAATGCCACAATATTTACCAGCTTTGTTCATATTTTAAGGAACCTACTATCACAGCTGCATTAAGTAATACTGAATAAGATCAGCTCCACTGGAGAACACTGTGTTTTATACACAGCAGAAAGAACCAACCAAGTCAGAGGAGGGAGAGTATCATGAGTCGTCTACAATTCCTTGATTAATAGTCTTCATCAGGCCAAAAGTTCTGACCCTCATTGAAGATGACTTGAGAAAAACAGCTTTAAGATAAAACACACATTGGGAGGAAAAATTAAAAATATGTTAAACGTTTGCAGGCATTAAAATTTTCCAGTAACTCATGCTGTGAGATTTTTCTCTAAAGCCATTTCAAGTCTGATAGCCATTCTGCCAAAATGTAAAATTAAGGCCTGGTAAGATGGCTCAGCAGGGTAAGGGCTCATGCCACTGAAACCTAATGACCTGAGTTCAATCCCCAAAACCCACATGGTAGGAAAGAACTGTCTCCTTCCAACTGTCCTCTGACTTCCACATGGGTCTGCATATATATATATATATATATATATATATATATATATATATATATACACACACACACACACAATACACACACAAATACAATTTTAAAAGTTAATGTTAAATTTCTAATTACTAAAATTAATGGGCTGTGACAATCATATTTAGAATGGGAACTTAGAATAGAATAGTAATTTCCAAGGAATGGTTGGAACGAAAGTAGGGAATTATTGAAAATGAATGGCTGATGTTGGTTACAAAACAATAAATGTACTTGATATACTAAACTGTGTTCTTGAATTTCTTCATGTCGCGTTAGTGCATGTGCAGGTATGCATGTGGACACAGATGCACATGCATGGCGTGTGCACTTATGTGTATACTGTACACATGGAGGTCAGAGGACAACTCTGTGGAGTCTGTTTTCTCCTTCCACCTTTACACGGGTTCTGGGGATCACACTCAGGTTGCCAGGCTTGCGTCAGATGCACCTCTCTACCTTCTGAACCATCTTGCTGGCCCTAAACTATACCCTTTTTTAAAAATCTTTTTTTGATTCTTTGTGAATTTCATATCATGCACCTCAATATAGCTCATCTTCCAATCCCTCTGTATCTGCCTTCCACCCTACAAACCCCCCCAAAAAAAATCTCATTGTGGAAGCTGTAGTGTGCCCCACAGTATATCCTTTGGTCCACACACCGTCACTTGTAAAAGCTCATTCCAATGAGTCATTGGTCTGGTTCGAGGCCTCTGGCTTCTGCTACACCATCAATATTGGCTCCTCACCTAGACTCCTCTCCGATATCCTGTTGTTGCCCTGTGCCGTGGGGATCCTGCCGCTTTGGATCTGCAGGACCAGCCCTTTTGCACACTCCAGCAGTTCACAGATGGGGTAGATGTTGAGTTGGGCCAATTCAAAGCCCTATATCTGGGCCTGGGGGGTAACTGAGTTGGTCAGCATGCCAGCTCTCCTATACCCACACCAGGGTGAGCTCTCCAGCACTGTCCCAGCTAGCTCACCCAGCCAGAAGGGGGTAAAGCCAGCTCTCCCTCTCTCATGACCTCAGGGTCAGTTCTCCAGTCTGCCAAGGAGGTGAGGGATGAGGTTGGGGGTTGGGGGAGCTCTCTGTCACCCACAACACCACCAGGCAGGGTAGTGGCAGACAAGTGGCAGAGCAAGCTCTCCTGTGCTCATCTCCTCAGGACAGATCAGCTGTGCCCATGTCACCAGGGCCAGCTCTTCTATCCAGCCCAGGCAAGGTGCAGGGCTAGCTCTCCCAATCTCATGGCTTCTGGGCCAGCTCTCCCACACTGCCCAGGCTAGGGGTGCGGCCAGCTCTCCAGACTGTTTCAGGCGTGGTAGGGAGCAGAAAGGCATCGCTCTACAGACCCCACACCACAGCACAGACAGCAAGATGTGGGACCAGCTCACCAACTTCCCCTGACCCTCAACCAGGGCCAGCTCTACAGTACTTCTAAGGCAAGGTGTGAAGGCCCTGCTTTCCTGAGGGCTGCAGCCAGAGAGGGGTAGGGCCAGTTCTGCACAGCAGTCAGACATCAGTCAGGCAGCAGCCCAGACTGGGGATGTTCTCATGGACTTTGGTGGTAACAGTCCCAACAGCTGCAGGGCTACAGACTCAGATGTGATCCTCAGAGGCAGCAGGCTCTCTGAGTGATTTTTCAAATCCTATTTTGAATGACAGTTCTTAAATACTTTCACCTCCCTTGTAGCCCACCACCCACCAGAGGTAGTAGAAAAGAAAGGATTTGGGAAAGTGGACCTGTTTAGAAAGGTTCTTTGGAGCAACTCCCATCTGTGTTGTCTGGAAATCGGCAGTTCAGTTCACAGGTCAGCAGGGGCAGCTCCATCCACTCCCATACACTTCACAGATACACCAGCAGTCCAGTTTGGTAGTTGGGTTAGCAACAACTGTGATACAACCTAGCAGAGACAGCCAGGCCTCAGCCTTGGCTCGAGTCGCAGGAAGGGCGAACAGGAACACCAGAACTTCTCAGCTGTGCTACTCTCAGGGAAGTGAAGATCAGCCAAGACATGAGGCCCATAAGCATTGCACAGCTAGCTGTACCAGCAAGCCAAGCCCTGTCTCCATCACTGTCCATCGAGTCCTATTTATACCCTCCAAATGTCATGTGTCCTCTACAGATCTTACCTCAGCACGTGTGTCTGTCTGTCTCAACAGACATCACTGCCAATCAGCCCAAGCCTGAGGAAGCAGTAAGAAACGGCAGCACACCACCAGAAATTTTTTTGGTGCATTTCTCTCTGTGGAGTCCCAACAAATGCAACTCAGCTACACAATGTAAAGTGGACCGATACATGTGTGTTGTTATGAAGAATCTTTCATCATGTGTCCTTTCACATGCTTGCTTTAGCAGATCCTCCTTTCAGCTGTATCTGCTTCAGCAAAACATTCCTTCATGAGTCTGCCTTACTCTTTCACCTGTCCATTTCAGCTAAACAATCTTTCACATGTTTGCCCCAGCAAAACACCATCCCACTGACTTTCCAAAGAACCCTTAAGTTTCCACTTCATCTGAGTGTCTGGGATCATTTTAGGAATGGTATACCCCAACTGCACCTTGTGGCACTGGGTGAGGCCAGGGTTGTCTGTGGGGTGCTCTACCTACCTGGGGGCAAGTGGCAACAGGGAGACCCTAAACTATACCCTTAAACATGATTTTTTAAAAATGGTAAAACTATACCTTGTGTACATTGTACCACAATAAAAATAATAAATGTAATTAAAGTAATGCAATTACAAAACGAACACAAACATCTCAGACAGCAAGAGCACGGGACAGATACAGCAGGATGTAACAACCTTAAAGGGATTAGCATAAAAAGTTACTTTCCCCAAATCCACTACCACTATCAAAGCTGAAACTCTGGGAGGACCTGTCAGACTTGGGAGCTACTGCTGAGCTGTACAAGCCAAATGTGAGGCACGATTAGTCCCCAAAGTAGCTCATTGCTTAAGAGGAGACAGAGCTTTCCAATCAAATACTAAAAGACCAGTACTAGCTTAAGCATCTCTGAGGCTTCATGGAACCAGGGTAACAACTCCAACACCTGTAGTCCCACTGCCCTTGTCATTGCTGTTTCTGAAGCCCCGGCCTCCTCCTTGACTGGGTCTCACCCATTTCTCTAGATCACGATTCAGACAGTCTGTGGATATGTCCCACTTTTTCCTTCCCTGGTGGCTCCTTCATAGTGTCCAAAACAGTCCCGAAGTTCCAGCCGGTGCTCATTAGATTCCTTGAGGTTGTTTCCAACAAAGCTCGTCTGGAAGCTGCCCTTGTGCCTGGCTTAACAACCTCTCTCTGCCTCAGAGTACACATAGTGTTTCCAAGAGCAGATAGCTAGCACTGCTGGTGGATTTAGTTTGGGATGGATGAATCAAGCTTTATAGAAAGGGTCCAACAGCAAGAGTCAGAATCAACCACAAAGACCAACCTGGAGACTTAATCGTCCTATATTAGTCTCTGCAGACATGATTCAAACCAAGTTGGTCCCAGCAGCAAGGGACAGAGAAGCAACTTCAGTCAGCCCTCCCAAGGAGGCAGTGCACTTCCTCACTAGCAATTTCCAGAAAGCAGCTTCCACTCTGGAAGGCTGTATGGCAATTCCAGTATGAAGGGCCTATGAAAAGACATGAAAATTGGCTGGAGTACTTGCTTATTAATACACATTTCACACTGAGCATATTCTATGCCTGAAGACTCAAAGATACCAATCAAGTTCTGTAAAGGACTTGTGTTTTATCTTTACAAAAGTTTTACTCGAAGAATGAACACACACAAACACCACACACACACACCACAGCATAGATCTAAATATATTCCCCAGAATCTCTTCATCTCTTGTAAGAAATAAATCCAAGTGTTTCCTCCCAGTCACTTAGTTCCCAACAATAACAACTCTGAGACTATTTTATTAGTAAATGCCAAGGCCATAAGCATCGGCTCTTTCTCTGACTTTCTCTTAACTTATTGTCCCTTTTATTCTATCCTGGGTTCAGCTTTGTGGCTGATTTCCTCTCCTTGTCTTTTCAAGTCGCCTCCTCAGAGTTCCTGGGGCGAATCCCCCCTTTATTCTATCCTGAGTTCAGCTACCTGCTGGTTAGTTACCTCTCCTTCACTCCTGGGCTGCTTCTTCCTCAGTGTCTGGCTGTCAAAACTCCGACTTCTGAGTATCTCCCAGAATCCTCTCTGTCCCTGCTGGATGTCCCACCTCCTATTTCCTGCCTCAGCTCATTGGCCATAGACTTTTTTTATTGACAGGTGATGCTTATAAGAGATTCTCTCTACAATCTTTAATTTAACTAAGTAAGTGGCCTGGCCTTATCCTGCAATCCAGTAAGCCACACACCCACATCCTTCCATATTCTACGTAATCACCGCTCTCTTTCCCATGTTCAGGTCTACCTCACTGAGATCTATAGACTGTCTACTTTTATGGTGTGTATGGATTCTTTGTTGTTTTTTTAAGGTTTATCTATTTATTTTATGCATATGAGTACACTGAGGGCATCAGATCCTATTATAGATGGTTGTGAGCATCATGTGGTTGCTGGGAATTGAACTCAGGACCTCTGGATGCTCTTCACCACTGAGCCAACTCTCCAACCCTATGGTGTGTATGTTTGATACCTATGTGGGCTGGGGATATGTTGACCTGTAAGACGGTCAGAAAAGGATACCAGGTATCCTATTGCATCTTTGAAGCCAGGTCTCTCACTGAACCTGTTGGCAAGTCCGAGGGGTCCTCCTGTCTTTGTCCCCATAGCAGTCAAGCACAAGCATGACCACACCCAGGTCTTTGCTGGGATGCTGGGGTCTGAACTCAGATTCTCACGCATGAACAGCAAGCATTCTTATCCACTAAGCCATCTCACCAGCCCCTGATGTTTTATCTTTAATAGCCTCTAAGTTTATAGTTTGTCTTTCAAATCTTTTAAAGCTGTTTCACTTTCGTTGTTTATGGAGTTCAGTAGTTGGATACCAACTTTCCCTGCTGCTGACATAATTGTATATAGAATTTGAAAAAAAAAAAAAAAAACTTTTTGTAACCTCTGAACTCTAGAAAAGTGTTTCAAGCACAGCCTGAGGTCCACTACTGCCTAAAGGTCGCTGCTGACTCTCCACCAGCCACCCAGGGGACGGTGACTATATGAATCACAAATGAGAGACAGTTGGGTCCTCCATACCAGCAAGCCATGTGTGAATTTACCAACAACAAACAGGGAAAAGAGCTGTGCTGGCGCTTTCCTCCCGTGGGCATGCGCAGTCGCCTGTGCGCAGCCGCCTGCAGTGCTTTGTCCGCGTGTATGAAGTCACAAGCATGTAGGTTTTGGTTTGTAGTGGGGTCTTAGAACCAATGCCCCACAGACTCTGAGGGTTTCCTGTATATTCCAAGTGACCATAGGGTGTGTAAATACTAGAATGAAGGGGGTGCTAGGGCATCTCGTTTCGGTGGCTCGGAAAATAGTAAAATTTTGTCCACCTTGGTTTTTATATTTTGAACCTTCTCTGAACAAAAGATCTGCATCAAAAGCCCGAAAGGAAAAATTCCTTAAGAGAAGCCATCCCAGGGTCAAGGAGATAAGAGAAAGCCACCTCAGGGTGGGGGAGGCGGCTCTGCGACCGAAACACCTATGAGACACTTGGCTCATCTGCTTCATAGCACCCTACATCATCCCTGTTGCTACAGTTCCCGGAAGCCCCCAGCCCTTCACAGTCGTTTTCTACTTTCCTGATTCCTGTGGTAACTTCATGTTACAGACTCACTAGCCAGGATCCACAAGTAAGAGAGTTTTGGCATTTGTCTTTTTAGATCTGGGTCTGGGTTACCTCAAAACTGGCAGAGGAGACTAAGCTGGAGGAAGAGCACTTACGTTGCTTCCTGCTGCTGTGATAAAACACAGACCAAAGATAACTTGGGAGAGGAAAGGGTTTGTCTTGTTTACCGAGGGAAGTCAATGCAGGAGGTCAAGACAGCAACCTGGAAACTGACTACTTTGTTCCTCATGACTTGCTCAACTACTTTTCTTATAATAGCCCAGGTCGTCTACTTGCCTAGGGGATGGCACCCCCCACAGTGGGCTGGGTCCCCTCCATCAATTAGTAATCTAGAAATGTTCACAGACATGCCTACAGATCAATCCAATGGGGGAAATTCATCAATAGAGGGTCCCTCTACCCAGATTTGTCAAGTTGACAACCAAGATTAGCCATCACAGGAAGGGCTGACAATATTGGAGAGGGGAGGAAGAAGGGGAGAGAAATAAATAGCACTAAAGATATTTGATAAAGTCATACAGGAACATTTTATAAGCTTACTTATAAAATTCATATAGAGTAGTCATGTTAGTTAGTTAGTTGGCTTTTTGAGACAGGATTTCTCTGTATAACCCTGGGGATGTCCTGGAACTCACTCTGTAGACCAGGCTGGCCTCAAGACTCAGTGATCTGCCCTCCTCTGCCTCTTGAGTGCTGAGATTAAAGACCTGCGCCACAACATCCAGCTTAGATCATATTTTCTTACTGGAGTCAAGTCATGGGAGATGATAATGCTTCACCGGAGAACCACAGACTTTCTAACAAAAACCCAGGGCCAGGAATGGGAAATCTCCCTTCAAATTCTTGATCAGGGGAGCCAGAGGGACCCCCAAACAATACAGGTTTTTACCATTTACCTTGGTTGCTCTCAAAACTTGAAGCTAACCTCCTCTAAGTGAAGATACCACACCTTTCCAACTCAGGACTAGGAGGACTTGAGCAGGGGCTGCCCTGGAAGCCTCCTCCCTGAGGGCTCCCTCTCACGGTACTCAGAAGTGCTGTGTAAGCTGCCAAAGGTCAGAAGCAATCAATAGTCCTATCTAGCGTAAAGCCTGTGGATCACAACAATCCAGCCTGGCAAGCCATCCCAAACAGTGAACAGTGGCACCTTTATCTTGTGGGTAGGTGACAGAGAAGGGGGTGGGACAAGGAGGACACACACACACAGGCACTGATAATTAAAGAATAGGTCATGAATTTAAGAGGCAGTAGCGAAGGGTCATGAATTTGAGAGGGAGTAAGGGGAGACGAAAATATAGCACTTGTGTCTAAAGTTCCCAACAGAAAAAAATAGCCTCCCTTTCTACATAAATAAATAAATAATAAATAAATAAATAAATAAATCTCTCCCAATTTAGGCTCCAAACCCCTGAGAAAAGAGCATGAGAAATTCTGTGTGTAGCCTGTTGTGACTTAAACAGCCTCAGGGATCAAAGCTAGCAGCTTCCTGTAGGTGAAGAGTAGCAGGGGCAGGAAGAATGAGCTCAAGAAAAATCTACCAAGCAGCTAGGTTATTCCATCTATATTTATTAAACAAATGGGTTTGGTACTTATTATAAAATAAAAATGTCTTAAAAGCTAGTTGTCTCTGTCATTTTCTATTGCTACAACTAAACACCTAAGACCAAGAAATTTACAAGACAAGAAATCTATTTAGCTGCCAGTACTGGAGGCCAGAAATCCAAGACGTAGCAACTACATCTGCTCAGTTTCAGATGTGAGCTCTCTTGCTAGATCGTAATGTGGTAGAGAGCATCCCACAGTAGCACAGAGCAAGTGTGTTTTACAGCACAGCCACACCCTCAGTAACTCATGAAGCTACAAAGCAGCTCCTTAGTTAGATTTCACCCCTTCAAGAACCATTAGCACAAGATCTTGGTTATTAAGTTTCCAACACACAAAATTTGGAGTGCACATTTGGTCTACAGCCTATCTTATGCTTTATTTATTTTTTATTTTTATCGACTCTTCACTGTGCTATGGGCGAGCTCAACTGGGTAGTTCTGGTTTGAGATCAGACAGCAACTGATTAAACAGGATGGAAAAACCAGATGGGCAACTGTCAAGGCTGAAGGTTGATGTTATCTGCTGACTGCTGGAACACTGCTGGAAGCAGTGTGCAAGATAGCCACCAGCCCACCTACAAATGATCTCACCTAGACACAATTCCTCAATCTTGAAGATTACAGCCAGGTCCTGTGAGGAAATGTCTCAAGAGCCAGGATTCCAAGAAATTCAGGAGGTAGGCAACAAGATGCTTACTGCGTAGAATGTCACATCCAGTTCATATTCAAAGAGAGACTTCATAAAAATGTGACTAAGGCACATGGGGGGAGGGGGTTGTACTGAAGAGGTGAGCCCACCATCAAGTGTACTTGTTGTTCTGCAGAGAATCAGGCTCAAGTCCCAGCACCCATATGTCTGCTCACTAACATCTGTAACTCTAGTTCCAGGCCATATGATAACCTCCATAACTACCATAGGTACCAGACACACATATATATAAACATAGATTCAGACAAAACACCCATAACATAAAATAAACAAATAAATCTAAATAAATATACACATACACTTAGATGATAGATAGATAGATAGATAGATAGATAGATAGATAGTTTTTTTTAAGAGTATGATTAAGGAAGGCATGGCTCTGGGGATGGAGAAATCTTTGAAATAAAAACAAAACGATAGATGATAGATGCATGCATATTATATATCATATATAGCATAAATATTTATATATTATATATAAACATTATACAAAGTACTTTACATACATTGCTTCATCACATAAATGAGTCTGGGAGGTAAGTATAGTTTTTCCATTTTACCAAAGAGGTATCTGAACTTTAAAGAATTTAAGTCAGAAATCTGAGATTACCAAACCATACTTTCCGTCTCTGAAATCAATCACTTATCCTCTGCCCTTATTAACTCAAAGCTGTCCATCAGCTAGCTTTACTTTCAACATGAAAAATTCTGTTCTAAGCAGCACTGGTGGAATTAGGGATGAGAATAGTGATGTAGACTCTGCTTTCAAAGCTCTTAAGCAGGTACAAAGCATTCTCTGTGTAAGCGGGAAATGACCTGAGTTCCCAGTTAAGATCCCTGGAATATAAAAGCCAGGTCCTTTAGCACAAGACTGTAATACCACCAGTCCTACATGGAGATGGGAAACAGAAGAATCTCCCAGAAATCTTGTGGACCATTTAGCCTGGAGTTGGCAGCATCAAGCCAAAGAGAGATGCCTTAATAAGGTGGAAGGCAAGAACTGATGCCGAAAGTTGCCCTCTGACCTCTGCTCAGATGCCCTGGTGTATGAGCATTATTACACATAAATGCACTCACCATGCCATTACACATAAATGCACTCACCATGCGCATACACATAGTGCAAAAACACAAAAACAAAAAGAAATGCTAAAAGAACTGCTAAGAAAACTTTTTAAAAAGGATATTATTAAGTAAATCTGCCATGGTGGTATGCACCTGAAATCAATCCTAGTGCTTGAAAGCTAGAAAGAGATCACAGGAATCGGCCAACCTTGGCTACATAGTGAGTTACGGATCAGCCTGAGCTACACAAGACCCTGCTTCAAAAGACAACAAAAAGATCATAGGGTGTAAACCGTGGCTGAAGTGGAAACTTTAAGGGTTCTTTAGAGAGTCAGTTGGATGGTGTTTTGCTGGGGCAAACGTGTGAAAGAACGTTTAGTTAAAGTGGACACAGGTGTGAAAGGCTAAGGCAGACTCGTAAAGGAACGTCTTACTGAAGCAGACACAGGAGGGAGGGTGTTCTGTTAAAGCAAGCATTCGAAGGACACATGATGAAGGTTTCTTTGCTAACAACACACATGTATTGCTCCACTTTACATTGAGTAGCTGAGCTGCATTTGTTGGAACTCCATAGAGAGAAATGCACCCAAAAAAGTTCTGGTGGTGTGCTGCAGCTTCTTGCTGCTCCCATGAACTTGATCAGCTTGGATGCATGTGCTGAGGCAAGACACATGCTGAAGCAAGGCTCGTGGAGGACGCATGACATTTGAAGCAAGTATAAAAAGGACTTGACGGACAGTAACAGAGACAGAGCTTGACTTGCGGGTACAACTAACTGTGCAACACTTGTGGGGCTCGTGTCTTCTCTGATCTTTGCTTCCCTGAAAGAGGCACAGCTAGAACTTCTCCTAGTGTTCCTCCTGGTCCCTTCTACTGACTCCTGTTGAGGCTGAGACCTGGCTGTCTCTGCTAGGTCCTGACACTACTGAACTAGACTGCTGGTGTATTCCTGTATCTAGTGTTTGTGAGTGGATCAAGCTGCCACTGCCTGCTGACCTGTGAACTGAACTGCTGATTTCCAGACAACACAGACAGGAGTTGCTCCAAAGAACCTTTATAAACAGGTCCACTTCACCCCTATCCTTTCTTTTCAACTACCTCTGGTTGGTAGTGGGCTAAAGGGAGGTTAAAGCATTTAATGACCATAATTAGAAATAAGGTTTAAAAAATTAAAGTTAAGTGTGACAAACAATGTTTCACTTTTGATGGGCCCTCCATCCATCAAATTAAAGGCAGTCAACACTTTGGCTCCTGTATCCATAGCTTCTATGATGGAGTCAACCTATCCATGAACAATTTCTTTTTTTTTTCTCTTTTCCTCTTCCTCTTCTTTTCTTTCCTTTTTAGACATGATCTTTTTATATAACTCAGGCTCACCTCAGATTTGCAAGCCCCTCCTTAACCTTACCTCACCTTATGCAACACACCCTGCTATACAGACTAAACAGTGCAGCATAGTATGACATTTCGGATGTGTTAGGTATACAAACTGGAGACGATTTAAAGCAGAGGTATCCAACCTTTTGACATTTTCACATGACATTGTCATCTACAAACGTGTTGTGCTACATTCTCAGTTATCAAAGGCCACACATGAAATAGTTCTGAAAAGCACAGTCACAGGCAAAGACTATACGAAAATATTTACCACACTGCGTAAGAGACCAAAACATAAGGATTTTAGTATAGGGGGATGCTGACTAGAGAAACAACTTTATTGGGAATATCCAAAGGAAATTACACTGAAAATGCTTCTTGATCCCTTTGTATATTCTTTAGAGATAGAAAGAAAAAAATCAGAGTAAGGAAGATGTGGATGAAGACGGAGGACGGACATCCAGGAGCCCAGTTAAGGAGCTGCTGAAACTCTTCTGAAGGAGAAGCTCCAGCACATTGTTGTTGGGATGTTCTCTCCATGAGGAAAGGGTTGTCTTTGTTGAACATGTAAAAATTTAAATACTATTGATTCTCTTCCAACAGACCAGGCAGACAGGAGTGAGAAGAGTCTGTGTGTGGGTGGGTGTGAGCATGGCTTTAGAAAGCTGCTTTTCCTCTTCCTCTATAGTAGGTGGAGTGCCATAAAAACCTTCAACTGTGTTTTATACATTGTTGATCGCTTGCCCTACCTGCAGGGCAGTCATTTTCCACTCTGTACGGCAATCAATATGCTATCTACTACCGTTCACTCCCCCCTTCCCTTCTCCTTACCCTCACAGTCTTAAGATATTTTTTAAATTACAACTTCTTCAAAGTTTCCATTTTAAGCCTTTGGTTTTGTTCAAAGCTGTTAGTTTTCTACTTAGGGGAAATTTTTTTGTTTGTTTATTCTGCTCTCAACTGTTATAAGCCCCATAGTTTAGTTTTAAGGACTGGAGTCACAGTATACTTTATTTGTCCCCTTGTGTCTGCTACTGCAGCCCTGGGTGTTTTGTATAATGCATGAGTGAGCCCCGCTTAGAAATAGAAATGCATTTTCAATAAGTATTTATTATGTTGTTCTGAGCATACAGCTTTAAATTTGCCCGCTGTAGCTTGAAGCATTACACAAACTGTTGGTCTGCCGACTGCCTCTCTGGCAGCAGCACACACAGAAAATAGATTGCTAAGGGTTTTTTCCCCCTCCTCCTCCCCCTCTTCTCTCTTCCCTCTCTCTCTCTCCCTCCCTTGTTTTTCTTTTTTCTCGTTTTCTCTAAACCAGTCTTGAACATTTTTTTAAAAAATCTTGTGGCATTTTTAATCAACACGTATTTCCTTCCAAGACCTATGCTCCTCTATTGATTCCCATTAAAATGCTTTTCTTTTCTTTGACCCCCTCTGCTGATCGAATTTCAGATCAGCCACAGGATATGCAACTAACCTTCCGGCACTACTGAACCCAGCCGAGCGAGGGTGATCAAAAGACTTGATGCATTCATTAAACATTCCCCTCGCCCGGGCAGAAGCTCTAATGGAAGCTATCTTTTTGCACGGCAATTTTCCCCCCTTTTTTTGTCTTTCCCTCCACCCTCCAAAAGAAAAAAAAAATTTTTTTTTTGCCTTTGATCGCAAGGGAGGGGAGGGGGGAGAACATGAGAACAAAAGAGACCTATCTTTTCCCCCCGGGCTGACGTCAGTTTGATTTTACTGACAACTATTCGAGCGTGCGGAGCAGTTGGAAGCGGCCCCAGCCGCCCCCGCCCCCCACACCTTCCACTTTGGGGAGAAAACAAGACTTTTAGCGGCTCCGGAGACGCGCCCTGAAAATGGCCCGCTCGGCAAAGGGCATCCGAGGCTTATTTGTGTGGCACGATCTTTACTGGGGCGGAAAACACGCGGCGGGGGAGGAGCGGGAACCGGCGCAACGGGCGGGGAGAGCCAGGAATGTTCCTTCCCGGCTGCGAGCCCGAGGACGCGGGCCGAGGAAACAGGCCCCGCCCTGCCGTCGCGGGTCCGGGCGCGGGCGGCTCCGGGCGGCTCCGGGCGGGGCGGCGGCGCGAGGGTTCCGGCCTGACGGAGCCCGGGGAGCAAGGAGCCCGCGACCCCTCCGGCGCGCGTGCGCGGTGCGGCCTTCTCGCACACACACCACCGCCGCCGCCACCACCCCCGGCCGCGAAGGCCTCCGCGACGCCTGTCTCGGCTCCGGGAGCGCGGCGGGCGGCAAAACCCGGTCCGGATGGGGGGTGCGGATCATACGGCGTGGCATCGAGGCCCCGCTCTGGCGTCCTCCACCCGGCTAGAGAAGCTGCCGAGTTCCCATTCGGGCCCTGAAGGCAAAGGCTCGGCCGAGAGCAAAGCCGTGTCTGCGGTTGCCAGGACCTGAAGATGTATGAGGGACCTGAACCGTTTCTGGAAAAGTCATTTTTTCCAGGCTTTCGTGAAGTAGTCACCGCTCCTGTTCTAAATCTGGAGGCGGCTGTGGATCTATTTCAGGGAGAGAGAGGAAGATTTAAAAACTAGACCGGACTCCGGGAAACGTGGGCAGCGGGGTTGGACCACGCCTGAGGTCCACTCAGTCCCCGTGACTCCTCAGACCTGGGTGTCATCAGAAGCTTAGGGTGTGTTAGGGGGCTCTGCAGAGAGGGGATTAGCATGACCCAAAGGCTGGGG
Source organism: Mastomys natalensis (assembly GCA_021653895.1). Taxonomy (NCBI): domain Eukaryota; kingdom Metazoa; phylum Chordata; class Mammalia; order Rodentia; family Muridae; genus Mastomys; species Mastomys natalensis. Next base: position 434,972 of record JAJTUV010000171.1, on the reverse strand, counting down.
GCGTGGCTGGGGTAGAAGTTTAGGGTTCACCCCAGCAGCTGGGCAGAATCCCACTCACTTTTCTTTCAGTGTCTTGATTTTTCCAAGTGGAAACATGCATAAAATAAAATGTCAGTTTTTCATTTGACACATTGTGTGCGATACTGTCTTTTTTTGTTTTATTTTATTTTTGAGATGGTGGGAATGGAACCCAGAGCCCCCTGCCTGCTAAGCAACTGCAACTCTCTGCCGACTGAACTATATCCCAGACTACTGCTCTGAAGTAATTTAAGTATGTGCATGTGTTCCTAACCATCTCCAAATGGCTCCAAAAGGATCCCAAAGTATGAGTACCAAGGTTTATTATTTTGGTATCTGCCCTAGGCCCTCCAGTGCTCACCAAAAGCACTGAGTACATTTTTCTGGATGAGTATATGTTAGCAAGAATGAAGTCTTGGGAAGCTAGCATAAAGATCAGTTAACTTTAACTGAGTCAGGGAAACAGTCTGGGCTTTGTGAAAGGCTGGTCCGTTGAGCAGCACCTTGGAGACCAGCCACAGAAGACAGGAAAGGCCATTCCACGTTGAGGTCACAGTGTGAGCAGAAGAGTGAATCTGTGATAGGAACATAGTAGAAGTAAGTAGTGAGGTAAGTGTGTAATACAATAGAGTATATGAACAGAAAACATGGGGAAAAGCAACGAGGGCTGTAGGCAGTTTATGGGAATTTCAGAACATTTACACAAAATGAAAGATGCCAAGAAAAATCTCTTGAGTTGGGAGTTGGGGAGACTATGAGGTTCTCTCTGAGAAAGGAGGAGAAAGGCAAGTGTGGAACCGATGTTTTCATTAAACATCTTTGGCCATTAGGATCTTTCTCATTGGTGAAGACATGAGTTGATTTAGAAACAGAAAAGTATTAGTCATCTCCGTGAAGAGATGAAACTCGCTGGAGACAAGATAAATGTCTACCTTCAGGAATTTTAAATAAATGGTGGCAGGGTCACAAAATGGAGAGCAAGGGGATGTGTAGTCAAGTCATTAAAAATATTATTCAGGACTGGAGGGATGGCTCAGCATTTAAGAGCACCCGTTGCTTTTGCAGAGGACTCACCTAGGTTCCCAGCACCCGAAAGTCACCTCACAATTGTCTGTAACTCCAGCTTCCGGGACTCAGCACCAGGCACACACATGCTGCACCTATGATTATGAAGGCAAAACTCATATACATAAAATATAAATAAATAATCTTAAGCTACACTGCAGAGCCTGAGAGGAGACTATTAGCAAAATTCTTATTCTGCAAATACAAGCAACTGAGTTCAGTTCCCAGAACCCACATAAAAATATTAGGTGTGGTAGTGTGTGTTTCTAATTCCAGCACAGAGGAGACGGAGACATGGATCCCTGGGGGCCCCTGACCAGCTAACCTAGCCTACTTGGCAAGCTCCAGGGTAACGGGAAGCCTTGTCTCAAAAACCAGAGTGGATGCCTCTGAGGAATAAGACCTGCCAGGACCTGAACAGCTTTGGACTTCACTTTACTGGATCAAAGGGGAATGAAGAAATCACGGACACACAGACACCTATACAGAAAAGCAGACAAGGGTAGATGGCAACTTGGATGGACACACACCAGCAGCCCTGGGTGCTGATTAGGGAATTTCAGTTGGGGGCTCTGTAGGGGAGCAGCCCCAGGCTGGAGTCATCTTAGAAGAGACAACCATGCTTCATACTTTTTTTTTTTTGCCTCACACTGTCAACATCCTTATTCAGACAAGGAAAAGTTCTTGCAACCCTCATGGTTCTCAACCTGTGGGTCTCCATCCTCTAGGGGTTGAATATCAAGATATCCTCTATATCAGATATTTACATTACAATTCATAACTAGCAAAATTACAGTTATAAAGTAACACTAATTCTATGGTTGGGGTTCACCAAAACACGAGGAACTGTACTAAATGGTCGCAGTGCTAGGAAGGCTAAAAATCACTAGTCTAAGGCATCATGGTCCCTGACATGGCTGTGCTCGTGTCAACAATACACATTCACTCAGGTATAGAGAGAATCTCTAATAAGCATCAACTGTCTATAAAAAAGCCAACGGCTAATGAGCTGAGGCAGGAAATAAGAGGTGGGACACTGGCAAGAAGAGAGAGGATTCTGGGAAACGGTATAGGAGAAAGAGACTCAAGAGAGCACGGAGGAGCCTGTCGTCAGCCAGCAAGTAGCTGAACTCAGGATAGAATAAAGAGAGATACCAGACAGATTCAATCAAGTAGCGGGGCCAGATGCTGGGAAGATGCAAAGGAAGAAGCGGGCTGGGACTGAGGAGAGGTAACTAACCAAGTGGTAGACACAGAATAGTTTGAATGGTTAAATAAGTGTGAGCTAGTCAGGGAATGAGCCAAAGCTTATGGCCTAGGCATTTAATGATAAATAAGTAGTCTCAGTCATTATTGATGAGAACTAAGGGGCCCGAAGGGAAAACAAAATATTTGTTTTTACACTGAGGACCTCATCCCCTCCCCACAAACACCCAAGGTTGACCTCTGGCCCATACACAGGCACTTGGATGTGCACCTGCAGGCACACAGCGTCGGTACCCACGTGAACACGTATATTAAAAACCACAGCTCTTTATTGGAAAAGAGCACAGGATACCTTGTTATTTGAAGAAGCAGGTTACAAGTTAGCAGGTATGCAAGGGCATGCCTAGAATATTAGGGGTGCTCTCTAGTTGGTGCCATTCTAAGTAATTTTCCCTTTCTCTCTTATCCCTGTAGAATTGGCTCAAGCAAGTCTCCATATTTTGAAGCTCAGGACCCTTGTGTTGCAACAGGAGTGCTGTCAGTCATATTGGGCATCCTCCTCCAGAGAACCGAAGAACACAGTCTCCGGAGTCAAGCTGACCTGAGTCAGTTTTCATTCCCTGTACCATCTGGCTCCAGCAACTACAAGACCTTTCTGGGCCTCAATAGCTGCATCTGTGCAGTGAAGGTAATAACAGTATCTACCTAACAGGATGTTGTGAGGATCGGAAATAATATCTGTGAAATGTTCAGCGCTTGCCACTCACAAGCTTAGCCTGGAGAGGGAAGCTTCCACAGGAGGCAAAGGGCAGAAGCTTCAGGAAACACTTTTGCTTAGCACGTTCTTCCTCTGTCATTACGGAGGTCCTTTGTGCCCTCAAACAATCTCAGTCCTCTCAGACAATAAGACTGTATGTACTTTTTTCACTCTATGTAAGAGGGGGGTAGCCATGTAATAAATTTTGGTCATGAGTGTAGACAAAGGTAACACGTGACCAGTGCACTGCTGGCCAGGTTCTGTTGTGTCTTCCAACACCTGATACTGGGGAACTTGCATTGCCGGCGGTAGCCCTCGAGAGAGGCAGAGTATGAGGGATGAGCAAGTCTGGTTTTTCAGGCCACAGAGATATTGGGAGAAACAAGGCTGCTGATACTTGTTTAACTAGTCCTGGGAGGAGATGAGGCACTTTCTAGGACTGAAACCTTGAGAAAGGTATTTACCTGCTCAGTCAGCCATCCCTTGCCCTATAAAATGCAGGTGTATCACTCTCAATCCCGGGGTTGGAAAAGAAAGTTGGTTGCGTGTTTGTCGTGTCTCAGGGACATGCAAAGTCTGTTCTCATTATGTCATTTCGGCTTCTTTCTTCACTAGCTGAATGAAACCAGCTATCAGCGATGAGGGTATCTGCTGGTGCCAGCCCCTTGTCTTTGTGTATCTGAATATTTGTATGCACAAGTACATGTGATTGTGCGGGCATGCCTGCATGTATGTGTGGGTGGGTATGGGGGTCAGAGGACCCACCTCAGGCAACATTCCTCAAGTAACTTCGTCCTTTTTTTCTTTTGTGTCTTTTCTGTTTTCTTGGGTCTCTGGCTGGCCTGGTACTTGGCAAGTTATAGTAAAGCTAGCTGGTCAGTGAGCCTCACAGTACTATCTCCTGAGTTCTAGGATAACAGGTTACATGCTCCACTGGCTGGTTTGTTTGTTTGTTTGTTTTTCACTGAGTTTTGAAAGTTAAACTCAGGTTCCCATGCTTTTAAGACAAGCCCTTGACCAGCTGAGCCATCTCTCTAGCCCACCCTTTGTGTCCTGACCCTTGCATTTACTTCTACTGCAGCTGCAGAAACTAGAGATTTACACAAATAAGAGACAGAAGGGTCAATGTGGGTACGAGTTCCCATGTACGTAGTGATAGCCTCCTTCTATCCTTGGCAGAAGTACCACATGGTCACATCCACATGGCAGTAGGCTCTGCCTCCATCACCACGGCCAAGAGCAACCTCTGAGGGGCTAGGAGCACCCAAAGGACCCAGGACCACGGACTGTGACTGTGACTGTGCCTGAGACAGACCACTAGAAGATAATAACCACATTTCTTCTCATGTAAAACCAGGGTTCTGCTAGAGCCATACTTGTAGGGCCCACACTTAGGAGGCCAAGGCAAGAGGATCCCAAGTGTGAAGTGGGGCCTGGATACATTGTTAAACCTTATCTGAAAATTAACAAACTAATATTAAAGAGCATTTTTTCAAGAAAGAACCACTATAGTAGAACCCGTGCTTTGCTCTCTTGGTCTCAAAAACATAAAATGTCTCTCATGCAGGAGAGGGGGTCGCTTGTGTGTCTGGCTTGCCCTGGTACTCTCTGTACTGCCCTGCTTAGAAGAAGCACATGGCCACATGACCTAGGAATGCTTTGTCTGTGTTTCCTCTGTAAGCAGTGCAGCTCATGATTCGGACAAAGATTAAGCAGCCTACTGAGGGAGTTTGGACACAAAGCCAAACACATCTGAGAATCAGGAGCATGAAGTGGCTCTCCTCTGCAGGGCTCAGCAGGATATACTGTAGCACCTTCCCAATTTGGAAAGAGACAGAAAGGACAGTGAATTCCCAGGCAGTACCAAAAGCACCCTGTTGCATGGATTCCCTCAAGGCTGATGGTGAACACAAGGTTCTTAAAGACCATCCTCACCACACCTCAGGGAAAGTCACGCCCGTGAGTATAGTGAGCGATGAACATCTGTATTTTCTCACATCACTGAGGGTTTCCACACAGTTACTCTGTCCAGCCTTACAGTGGACAGACAGTCAAGTAGCATCAGTGCTCCCTTGCTGAACCTCTCTAGGAGACTCCATCCTTCTCAGCTTTAGGACCAAGACAGCAGTGCCCAGAGAAAGACAAGGAGTGAATGCTGAGCCTGGCTGTCATGCCTGTGACGTGAGGGTCAGGGAGCAGAGAGCGCATATTCACCTGTTACAGTCACTTCAGTTTCCCCACAGCCAGTAGACACGACCGCTTCTCCATCTCCACACTGCGCCAGGCATTAATGACCTGCTTCCCACCTCTCCTGACCCCCAGCCTCATCCTCGTAAGCAGCACCTCCATGATGGTGCTTTCTCAAGGAAAAAAAAAAAAAAAAAACAAACAAACTAATGCAGAATACAGTCTATAAACACAGCCCTCTGAGGCCATGAGCAATATGGCCGTTGCTACCCTGCCTGCTCCTAAGTGAGGCAAGAGTCCACTCGCAAACTACTTCCTTCCTAGCTGGGAGTCCTCTTCCTTCTCCTTGCCAAAACTTAGAATTTTACACATATCGCCAGAAGCAGCAGTGCATGACTGTGAACCCAGCACTCGAGAGGCTGAGGCAGGAAGATTGCTACAACTTCAAGCCAGCCTGAAGCTGCAGGGTGAGCTCAAGGCCAGAGTGGGCTGTGGGGAGACATCCTGCCTCATTAAATTACAAAATAAATAAAAGAAAAAGAATTAAATCCTAACATAAGCAGGTAGCCTTCCCTCCGTGAAGACATCAGTGGATTATAGCAGTCACTCCGCAGTGCACACAGACCTCTGGAAACTAGCTTTACAAATTCCTCAGTGGCTAAAACATGGTCCACAGACAAGGGTATCTTGAAGGTCTTTAAATTCAGTGTCTGTTTTGGATTCAACATCTGCCTATCACAGGGCTCTTTCTAAAACAACCTTCACTAAAGAAGGTCATTTCTCCCTTTCACTCAGTCTTGCTATAATTCATAACTCTCAAGTTTTTTTTTTTTTAAAAGAAAATCCCACCTGAGCTGGGTATGGTGGCTCATAATTCCATACCTCAGAGGCTAAGGCACAAAGAGTTCCTTGAGTTCAAGGTTAGCCTGGGCTACATAGTAAGTTCTAAGTCAGCCTGGGCTACAATGTAAGGCTGGTTTTGTTTTGGTTCCTTCCCCCCTGTTTTGTTGTTGATGATGATGTTTCAAAATTTTCAGTAATAAAGTAAATAAAATAACTCATCTAGACATCAAATCATGGAAACTATGGTGTTCATGGCTAGGAAAGGATAGCTCTAAGACCTATGTGATAGTTAGCAAGGGCTGGTGAAACAAGTTACCATAGACTAGAGGGTATGATAATAGATACTTACTATCTCCCAATGCCTGGAATTCCAAATCTGAATTATTAACTGTCTAGTTCTTCTGGAAGCTGAGACTTGTCCCAGACTTCTCTGCTTAGCTCATAGAAGGCCCACTCCTTGTATCTCTTTACATCCTCTTCCTTCCGTGTCTGGCTCTGCCCAGCTTTCTACTAAGGACCATCTGTTACCTCACCATAGCTAAATAGGTCTATAAAGATCTCATTTCCAGCCGGGCGGTGGTGGCGCACGCCTTTAATCCCAGCACTTGGGAGGCAGAGGCAGGCGGATTTCTGAGTTCGAGGCCAGCCTGGTCTACAGAGTGAGTTCCAGGACAGCCTAGGCTACACAGAGAAACCCTGTCTCGAAAAACCAAAAAAAAAAAAAAGATCTCATTTCCAATAAGGTCACATTCTGAGGTGCTGGGGTAAGGAGTTCAATACATGAGCTTTGAGAAACACACAGTTTTCCACCCATAATGGATTGCGGCAGCAAGCGTTTTTCAAATCAAGTGTTGTAACTGCATTGTCATCTTGGTAGGATCTTGAATCACCATAGGACAGGTCTCTGGGCATGTCTGCCACCAGTTTTCTAGATTAGGTTAACTGGGTAGGAAGACTCACCTTAACTGTCTGACCAAAGGAAAGAGGGGAAACAAGCTGGGTTTCAGAGTTCGTCCCGCTCAGCTTCCTGATCACAAGTGTAGGGTGACCCACCACCTCAGGCTCCTGCTGCCAGGACCTCCTCTCCAGAAGGGACTATACCCTAGAACTGTGAGCCCTGAGTTGATTTGTCAAATATTGTGTCCCAACAATGCAAAATGCAAACTAATACTGGATGCTTTGCAATGACTTAATTTCAACAAAATTAAAAGACAGTTAAAAGAAGGTGTCATTATGACCAATCTTTTTTTTTTTTTACTTTAAAAAAAAAAACTTTATTAAGAATTTTTTTCCTTCACAAAGCAAATAATATTGAAATAGTGAAATCAAGTGTAAACCCAACAAAAATATATAAATTATAGTCCAGTATCCCTCATGAGTATACATACAAAAATTCTCAATGAAGTAGTTGCAATCTGAATACAAGAGATATAAAAAAATAATATTCCATGAATAACTGAATAACTGTTTTTTTTTTTTTTTTAGAAGACCATACTCCATATACAGGCTGCATGTTTTGGGATAGCCCCCACTCCAGATGTTTGAGACCTACATGAAAACCAAGCTGCACATTTACAACATATGTGCAGGGAGGCCTAGCCTAGGTCCAGCCCATGGAGGTAGATCTGTGTAGACTAGGTATGCTCCACGGATGGTGATTCAGTCTCTGAGAGCTCCAAGGGTTCAGGTTCGTTTACTCTGTTGATCTTCCTGTGCAGTTCCTATCTCCTTAGGGCCCACAATCCTTCCCCCTATTCTTCTATAAGAGTCCTCAAGCTCCATCCACTGTTTGGCTCTGGATGTCTGTATCTGTCTGAGTCAGCTGCTGGTTAGAGCCTCTCAGGGGACAGCTTGATGTCTGTTCTCAGGCTGGAGGTTTAGATCCTGGGAGCTCTGGTTGAATCTTTTGATACTCATTCTAAAAAGGACAAAAGCACCCTCACTTTGGTCTTCCTCCTTCTTCTTGAGTTTCATGAGGTTTATGCGTTGCATCTTAGGTATTGTGTGTTTTGGGGTTAATATCCGCTTATCAGTGAGTGCATACCATGTGTGTTCTTTTGTGATTGGGTCATCTCACTCAGGATGATATTTTCTAGCTCCATCCATTTGTCTAAGAATTTCATGAGCTCATTATTTTTAATAGCTGAGTAGTACTCCATTGTGTAAATGTACCACATTTTCTGTATCCATTCTTCTGTTGAAGGACATCTGGGTTCTTTCCAGCTTCAGGCTATTATAAATAAAGCCGCTATAAACATAGTGGAGCATGTGGCCCTGTTGCATGTTGAAATATCTTCTGGGTATATACCCAGGAGGGTATAGCTGGGTCCTCAGGCAACACCATACATTTGATACTAGATCAGCATGTGGTCTGGGGGCAAATAATTTAGAATGAGTTCCAAAAATCAAAGGGTATTTTTCTAATGATACTCTCCATACTCCATCTCCTCCTCTGGAAGCACAAGAGTCTCTTAAATCTAAAATAAAATTAGAACTAATGCTGCCTACTTTGCAATCAGCAATCTGGCAGTAAATAATATTTATCCACAATCACATAACATATGAGAAAAGTACAGTGTCATTCCTCTTATAAGAAAAAAAATAATACAGGACTGGAGAGATAGCTCAGTGATTAAGAGCATTGACTGTCTTCCAGAGGACCAGGTTCAGTTCCCAGCACCCACATGGTGACTCATGACTGTGACTCCAGTTCCAGAAGATCCAACACACTCATGCAGACATAGATGCAGGCAAGCCACCAATGCTCATGAAATAAAAATAAATAAAAGTTTTTTAAAAATACAGATTTCCCATACACCACACTTTATCAAACTTGTCTATGCATTTTATGTTGCTTTGGTCATTCACAGCTATTACTCATTGTGAAGATAACTCAATCCTGAAAACACTTAAAGCCTTAAGTCATGGGGATTTTAAAATGTATAAAGTTTCCATCCTTATACACATGCTTGATGGAGAAAAGTACAACACGATATTCAGAAAGAACTTTATATCATAATTATGTTACATTAGCATAAGATTCTGAAGTAGCAGGGAAATAAAATGTCTGAGAGAAAACAGAATACATTGTTTCTTGGCTAAGGAGAGCCTGTGTGATATTCCTTCAATGGCCGATGAAGGAAGCAAACTGGGATGAGATTCCAAGGTCACTTTGAAACATTTAAAAGAGTGATGTCACCATTTTAAGATATCAGTATTTACAGTATGCGAGCTTTTTCATTGGTAACACACACAGAACAAGGCTCTCTGTCCATTTGTTCTGTATTTATTTGTGTGGAGGGGCGTATATGTGGGGGTCAAAGGATGACTTGTAGATATTGAGTCTATCCTTCCATGATGTGGATTCCAAAAGGTCCTCTGGCTTGATGCCAAACGTCTTTTTCTGCTGAGCTATCTCATAGGCCCAAGAGCATAGTTCTTTAAACCATTTTAGGGTCCTCAAAACAAAACCAAAAAAACTTAAATCAAAAGTCTAATTCATATGGCAGTAATTTGTATTTTGTTCTTTCTTTTTAAAATAATTATTATTTTGTGTGTGTGTGTGTGTATTTGTGTGTGTGTGTGTGTGTGTGTGTGTGTGCTATGTCTTCAGACACACCAGAAGAGGGAATCAGATCCTGTTACAGACGGTTGTGAGCCACCATGTGGCTTCTGTGAACTGAACTCAGGACCTCTTGAAGAGCATTTAGTGTTCTTCAGTACTAAGCCATCTCTCCAACCCCATTGTTTTTCTTCACATGATCCTCAGTAGCTTCCCAGGAATCCATGGACACTGACTAAGTTTGTATCGAGACTCGCCATGCTCACCCATCAGTGGAATAGTGGGTTTGGATGTGCACTTGGGATCTTTTTTCCTTTCAGAGAATAACAGGATGGGATGGAAGTGCACAGTCAAGCACATGGACCACACCCTCTTTCCCAAAGGCTCAGGGATCATTATGGCAGAGGGAGCAGAAAGAGGGTGAGAGCCAAGGGCGGTGAATGACAACCAGGAAACAACGTCCTCTGGATGCAGCCAGGCAGCTGCACACGTGAACTCACAGTGGTCATAAGTGCATGCATGAGACCTGTACAAGCCCAAGCCAGGCCAAATCCTAGAATAGAGAGTTATGTATGAAGCTCCACCCCTAGCAATGGAGCTACTGATGATTCCTGGCTGCTGGGAGAAGAGGGGTCACTTTTCTCCAAGAGTGTAGACCCAGGTAAGTCGACTACCTTTCAGTGAGGGCCACCCATCGATGAATATTTAGGCCATACACATTGGCCTCGATACGGGAATTCACAAAGTTAGAAAGAGGAAGGGGGCAGATCTGGGAAGAGTTCAGGGAAAGAGGGTGGAATATGATCAAAACAAGTGCAAAATTCTCAAGGAAATAATAAAAATTTATTTTAAAACAATGTGATGAGTCACTACTTCACTTCTATTTCTATGCTTGTTATCAAAGGAAAAGAACCAGGGAGGAAGAAAAGAGGAAAGAGGAGAAAAACAACCAAGAGGGACAGACACATGGGAGTCACTTTTTCCATGGGTGCAGTGTCGTGGATGTTACACGATGATTCCTAAAAAAAAAAAAAATTAATGAAATATCATAAAATTAAAAAATTTCATCTCTGGGTATGTGCCCTCCCCCCAAAAAGAGGGATCTTGATGAGGTGTTGTTATAGCAGCCTTATTCACAAAAGCCAAAAACAGATGCAATCCATCTATTAGATAGATTCCTAAGCAAATTATAACTTTATAATAGAATATTATTACTTTTCAAAGAGGAAAGGGACTCAGAAACATGGTGTGACATAAATGAGCCTTGAGAAAAATCCACACTAAACTAAGCAGTCTTATTAGGACAACACTGTGTGACTACACTGGGATGAGGTACCTAGGTGCTTTGTGCCTATTTCTTCCAAACTAAAACATTAGCTCCTAGAGGAAAAGAGGCTCATAAGACTCAGGAAGCTGAGGAACTTTAGGAAGTCAGGAAACTCACGAAACTTACAAGACTCAGGCAAGACTCTCCAGACTTAAGGCCCCGCCCCCCGAGGACTACATGAGCAGTAAGCAATCAGGGGTAGAGAAAATTCTCTTCTGGGGAACTGCCCGCAAGCTGGGCAGGGATGCTGCTTCCTGGAGCTGTCAGTCATCCGTGCTGAGCTGGGTTATTCAGGGATGCAGCTAAGCCACCCATGTTCTTGTAAGTAACCACTCCCCCATGCTTCTATAAGGAACCCCTAAAAACTTTGGTGAAAACATTTCTCCTGTCTGCCGTTGATGTATCTAACATCAACATGTATTTGTTTGAATTTCCCCCAGGAATTGTCATACAACACAGCAGACTAGTGAAACACAAGACTGGGAAGAGGGGCTCATGGGATGATGAGTAGCACATTTTTAAGATTTAAAAAAAAAAAAAAAAAAACTCTGAAGATAGATGTTATAAATGGTAGTACATCAATTCAAAAATCTATGATCTTCAAATTCAATGAGACCTGGGTTCAAATCCAGAATGTCCTTGGTTTAGGATCTTGAATGAGTTTGCTTAAAATCCCTGGGCCTATGTTTCTTGCCATCCATAGGAAACAAAGATCCTACCCTCAGAGAGCTGTTTTGAAAATGGATAATAAACAGACCTATAGTTAATGTCCCACTGCTCCAGAACCCCTATTAAATTTATTTCCCTAACTGCTGGAGATGTCAGCTAGAGATGACCTACAGCCTATGTTAGTAAGCCCTCTTGAAAGACAATGAGTTGCCAACACCAGTTTCAAGGACCAATTCTCTTGCCTCGTTTTAGGAGAGGGTTATCTGAACCCCATATTCTCCAGCCAAAGCAGATGAGGTTTCTGGGAGCTTCCGGTTGTCTCCAGTGAAAATTGTTTTTCCTATGGGAAATGCCTCTGCATGGCTCATTCCCTTGCCTTTCTTTCCGGTTCTCCATACACACTCATTCCAGCCACCATGAGGATTCCAAGTTCCATCTTGTCCCTGTGCCTCAATACATACTGTTTGTTCTGCCTGGAGCATGCCGCCTTGGAGTAGTTTGCTTTATCCCTCAAAGTCACATCTCTGCCTCTAACTCCTCCTTACCTATACCTCATGGTCTCTTGCTTTGTTGTTGTTCTTCATAGCTACGACCTTTGCGTTGATCATATATTTTCATTTGTTTATATGCACTGGACCATTTTCCAAAAGCAAGAAGTTTCCCTGCCCTGTGCCCTGTGGTACACCCAGCAACTGGAAACACCTGACACATAACAGACGCTGGAGAAATATTTATGGAAAGAATTAAGGAATCCAAGATAACGTGCACTGAGGACATCGCTCAGCAAATAGCAAACGTCAGGGACTCCACACATGGTACACATTATCGTTATTTTATTGTTTCTTGTCTGTCCAACTCAGACAGTGAATGTCAGACTGTCCTTCTTTTGTTTGTCTTTCTAGGCACAAAGCCACCCCACAAGTAATCTTTAACCACGCTTGATGGTTAAAGCCAATAGTAGAAGGGAACTGAGATGATCTTTGTCCGCTGGCTCCTTGGTTCTATTCCACTGGAATGGCTGGATCCATCGCAGGTGTCAGAGCACCAGGCATTGCTCCATAAAGAGATGTTGGTGGTCTCCTGCCAAAGTCATTCTGGATCCTTACGGACACCAAAGTTTGGGCAGAGCCCTCCTATGATATATCATTAGTCATCTAACATCTTTTAGAAACTCCAGAAAGTTTGATGTGATGAGTGCACTCTCAAATCACTTTGACAAGTACAAACTTGTCAATGCAGAGACAGGAGAGAATGTCCTGCATGTGCCCTGTCCTGGAGGCCATTCTCTCATCCTCATCGGCAATGTCTTCTTTCTCTGCACTGCCTCGATCTCCTCAAGGCCTGGTCAGTGTGCCCTGTGTTCTGTGAGATGTTATTGCCATTTGACATCCCTTTCTGCAAAATGACAGCACCTCTGTGGTCTTATGACCAGTGTATCTCCTGCTTTGCCAAATTCAGGAATGGCAAAACAAGCTCATTAAGTATTGTACTGCAGTTGTGGTAAGTCTTGGTCCTTTTTCCTATTTTGTAGATGAAAGAAAGCCTCAGAAGGAGGAGCTGTGTCCTTTTCACTAGAAATGCTTTCAGAAGAACCAGGAGGAGGGCTGAGGTGTGGCTAAACAATGGAGCACTCCCTAGAGGAAGATGGTTATGAGTCAGTCATAAAGTGTTTGCCTAAGGGAGGAGGGCTGGGATGCAGCTCATGGGTAGAGTGCTTGCCTAAGGGAAAGGGCTGGGATAGCAGCTCATGGGTAGAGTGCTTGCCTAAGGGAGGAGGGCTGGGAAGCAGCTCATGGGTAGAGTGCTTGCCTAAGGGAGGAGGGCTGGGAAGCAGCTCATGGGTAGAGTGCTTGCCTAAGGGAGGAGGGCTGGGATGCAGCTCATGGGTAGAGTGCTTGCCTAGCCTTTTTGTGAGACTCTGCATTCAATCCACAGAAAAAATGGAGGAGAAAGCAGGTGGTGGGCAGTAGCTAGACATCAGACCTGATGCTAGAGGAGTTTCACACCTGGGAACGGAATCCACACCTGAGCACTTGGAGGCAGCTGACGCCATCCTCAGCTTAAAGACAGGCAAAGAGGTTGAAGGTCGGAGGACTGCACCTTGGCTCCTCAGATGGGAAGCACAAACCGGAATGTGGACTATGTATTCTGGTCTTGGCTCTCATTCTATCCCATGTCTCTCCAACAGTGTGCCATGTGCCCTTAGCTGGGGACCAGCTCCAAAGCTTGGTTGTCTCCTTCATAGCTGTCTCTCTTACTACTTTCTTCCATTCTTAATCTGATTTAATTTATCATTAGTAGCACTAGGGAGCATATGTGGACACAGAGCTTGTATGGAGATCCGTGGACAGCATTCAGGACTCAGTCCTTTCCTTCCATGAGTGTGTCCCGGGTATAGAAGTCAGACATCTGGCTTCCATGGCAAGTGCTCTTACCTACTGAGCTCACTTGCTTGCCCTGGGTTCTACTTCTGAAAAAACAGCAACTATAGCCAGTTGCCCAACTAGATTAAAAATATCATCAGCTGGGGATGGATAGGTGCTGTCGAGGTCAGTGCACCCACTGCTCCCACAGAGGACGCAGTTTGATTGCCAGCACCCAGACGGTGGCTCATAGCCATCTAAAATTCCAGTTCCAGAAGACCTGATGCCTTTCCTGACCTGGTCTTCTACTGCACACATCTGGTGACGCCTACATGCTTTTAGGTATCTACACGTACACACAAAATAAAATAAGTATTTAAAAAATAAATTGTCGATCTACAATCATTCAACCAGGATGATGAGTTATGAAATAGAGTTCAGAAATAGCATAAGAAGATGATGAAAAGGAGATTTCCATTCAGTAGAAGAAAACCAGATTGTTCTACAGCATGGGACAAATCCTGATGAGTGAAACTATTCATAGGTTCTAAGTGAAGACGCTTGTTATTTCAATAGAATACATCCCCAGGTTCCACCATGGCTGTTAAAACTGTTAAGATTCAGGGTAAATTTAAGAGTCCTGGGATCTGTTTCTTCCCATACTGTCTGTTTTACAGCATCTCAACTGTAAGACATTACACAATCTCTTGCAATCCTTCCAGACTCACCTAATGCCTTAACTACCCCCCAGAGAGCAGGGCAAATGTTTGCTCTCACTGTCTGTGCAGTGCAGAGGTTAAGTTCCCAGCTACAATGGCCCTACGAAATGGAGACAAAGGCCTCCTAACCCCTTGGGCCACTTGGGTAATGGTCATACTACTCAGCTCTAGATTTAATGTCTCCCGACCCCTCCCCATGTTCACACCATACAACGTAGCAATGGAAAACAGGCAGCCTACCTGCATTGATCTTACCCCACTGACTATTCTCAAGCTATGGACTCTCAGTTTCCCCGGGACACATACTTTACATAATTACACATCATAGCTTTATTACGATTTCAGACTCTGTTTTTCCACTTTCTGTGCCTTGAGTCAGCAAATGGCTCCTGGTTTTGTAGGAATAACTGAACCCTGTTTTTCCTGTCTCCCACATACCCCTCTTCTATAAAGCCACCCCATGTAAAGCTCCATCCTTAATCCATTGCTCACAAGTGAACCCCCTTCACCTGACTACGTGTGTTCAGTTACTTGTCTCTCTTCCCACAGGAAGAAGTCCTGTTGCTTTTCCCTGGCCTTGGATCACCACAGGGTATGTTTCCTCTGCCTTTGGGACTTCCCTCTTGGCCAGCAGCTGTTCCATGGCCTCTGCCCCAGGAGCCTGTAGCAGAAGGAGGTGCCTGTTGCCTTCTCTGAGGTCTGGCCTCTCATTCCTGTTCAGGACTCACTCCTCAGTAAACCTGTGGCTTCCTGACTTAGCTACAGGATAGTCATTGCGCAAACCATGTATCATCCCCAAGGTGTCCTTCAGGGCCAAGGAGAAACTGCCCCTGAAAGCCACTGTTATTTTACAGTGTGACTCACAGACAGCAGGTTAGGCAGGCAATACTAAGTCACTGTTTTCAATCACCGAAATCAAACGGATTTTCCCCTTTGCCCACTTCAGTCTCTTCCCTTACAACACAGATGAATTGAAAAGAAAATGAGCAATGCTATAATAAATGAAGAAAGAAATGTAAGTAGGAATATTTAAGGAGTGTTAGGAATGTTAAGAGTGTTAGAGAAAGAAGGGAGAGGAGAAAGAAGAGCAAATGATGGGTTATGGAGATGAGCAGGCATGGCTGCACATACCTCTATGTTGCAGTTGGCCTGGTGCTGCTGTGTATTCAAATGCTAAATTCTGTACCCCAAGATCTGGTTGCCCCAAGATGAGCAGCTTTTATTATACAAATCTTGTACCTTAAATGAATTGGTCAATAAAAGGCTAAACCCTGTGATTGGGTAGTAGAGAGAGAACAGTGGACTGAAGATCAAGTGAGGAATCTCAGGAGAGAACAGAGAGAAGAAGGGAAGAAGAGGCTGCCGTGAGAAGAGATGGACCATGAGCACATGGCCAGGAGAAACAGCAAGTAACAAGGGACATATGGCTGGAATATAAGGTAGAACAGCTCAAGAGCCTGCTCAAACTAGGCTTACAGCTTGTAAATAAAATACCAAGATTGTGTGTCTTTTATACAGGCTAGCTACAATATAAAAATCTTACTATACCCATAATCCCAGAATCAGCACTTGGGGGGATCTCAAGTTCATGATAAGCCAGACTGAAATGAATAAAAAAAAAAATCGGATAAGATTTGGTGTTTTTAAAGGAATTTGGAATGTGCCTGGTGGTAGGATGCTTGCCTGGCATGCATCATGCAAACCCTGAACCCAGTCACTTTCCACCAAAGTCCATCTAACCAAAACCCCAACACCAGTCATGAGAAGAACCCGTCTTTTGGTCAAGGTTGTCCAAGAGACTACCAAACATTATATGATTTTGCTATTGCCCATGGTTGCCTCCCAGAAGTGGGAGGTTAAGTCCCTGCTGCTGAAAACACCATGCACTTCAGACATAGGACCCAGAGGCCCCTGAGCTGGAACTGACTGGAACGCCTCCTCCCTGAGGATCACCTCTCATGGGACAGAAGATGTCATGCAAACTTCCAAATGAGGGAAGTAACCAACATGGTACCCAGCTGTGATGTTATGACTCCCACAACGACTGCACTGCACAACAGCCCTTAGGATGCAGCGGTGGCTCACATACCTTGGTGGTAACCAGAAGCTTTCTAATTGGACTTAAGGCCGCTCAACAAGAGGGGAATGATACCCAGTACTGGAAACCTAGCCAACTACTTGGGGCTCATGAAGTTATGGACCTTGGAGGAGAATCTACAACTACCACTTTACTAAACTAGCATAATCCCTAACTGCATTTTAAATATTTGTCCTTATAGCCACAGATATGAGAAGTCCTTGCCCCTTATCAAGGCACCCACTTAATGCAACACATATAGACCATCGCAGAAAACTACAACCAATTAAAATGCAGAGATGCAAAGCCCACTCCCAGTGGATAGGTACACAAAACAACCCTGCACCTAAAGTGCAGGGAACATTTCAGAACAGGGGATAGAAAGATTTAAGAGTCAAAGGAGGATTAGAGAGTTTTCTGTGAGAACATGTCTCCCAGGAATGACAGGAGCTGCACCCATAAAGTCTCACCAATGTGACTTCCAAACATGAGCGGGACAAGGCCAACAGTAGACATGCCGGAGTGAAGGGGAGGGGTAAGGAGGCAGAGACCAGGCTGTCTCAACTCTACATACACAAAGGACTAAGGAAGGGAGGAGAACACCGATTGGTTAGGGTTTTACTGCTGTGAACAGACACCAGGACCAAGGCAACTCTTATAAGGACAACATTTAATTGGGGCTGGGTTACAGGTTCAGAGGTTCAGTCCATTACCATCAAGGTGGGAGCAGGGCAGCATCAGCAGGCACAGTGCAGGAGGAGCTAGAGTTCTACATCTTTATCTGAAGGCTGCTAGTGGGGGAAACTGACTTCCAGGCAGCTAGGATGAGAGTCTTATAGACCACACCCTCAGTACCAGCCTATTCCAACAAGGCCACACCTTCTAATAGTGCCACTCCTTGGGCCAAGCATATACAAAGCATCACAGTTATCCAAAGCCAAATGAAAATATACATGTAAGAAACATTATACAGACTAAGCAGGATATACCTGTGTATTTAGGAACATATTTGTATGTATATATACACTTTGCATGTAAAACAATTAAGAGGTGTTTATGGGAGGGTTTGGAGAGAAGAGAGGGGAGGGAAAGTTATGTAATTATACTGTCAAAAACTTTAAAAATCTTTAATTTTTTTGAAAAATTAAGAAGAGAAACAACAGTTGAAAACAAACTGTGATGTGAACGACAGATACCACCAGTTGTCTTTATTTTCTCCATTGTTGTGATCAATTTTCTGTATATCATTTGACTTTATTGTCACATTAGAGAAGTACCTTTGAGAATTGATTCCATGAAATCTACCCAAACCCTTGAGGTCAAGCCAGTCTCCAAAGCCAGGGTACTCACTTCCATCCCATACAGGGAAGCCAACCAAAAGGTAAAATTTTCAGTACCAGGTCAAAAAAAAAAAAAAAACAGGAACAAAACCCCCAAATCACATGCAATCATTTAATAGGACATTTATCTGTTAAGGTGCTGGGTGCTTATTACTTCCCTGCATATTGGTCTTTGTGTGTGCACAGATCTGCAGACCCAGGTACAAGCTCTTCACCAAAGTGTTTGCAAGAAATAATAGGTGAGGTGAGGCCCTTTCTAGATGCTAATCACTATAGAATTGGAGACTTCAGGAATCTAGGAAATTCTAAAAGGGACCCTTCAGGGAAACTTTGATTCTGGATAAAGCTAAAGACATGGCATTTTGTAGCTCAAAGGAGACAACGGCGGTGGGGGAGCCAGTTTCCTTCTGTCCATCTCTTGGCCTTCTCATTTCAGCCTGTAGATGCTAGACAGTGAATTTTCTTCAAAGCAATATGGTTAAGTCAAAATAATAAGTCAAAGAAACATATACACAGATCAACTCAAGAAAAACAGCATTAACAAGATGACTCAACTTCCTGCTCAGCATCCATGCTGCTTTTTGTGCATACTTGCTTAATAAAAAATTATGCTTTCTCAGATATGACGAAATTTGCACCAACAACCTAAGAGAATTGAAAAATAGTACAATAATTTTCTCATCCTAAAGGGATCTGTCCTCAGAACAGACTGCAGTTGCTATTTCCGTTTTACTTACTTCTGTCTTTATCCAGAAACTTTCTCAATGGGAGAAAGAAGAGGAAAAGAAACCTAAAAGCTTTGTGATTTAGTTCCTCCGTATCTACAGCTACCTTCTTGAACTTGTTTGTCTGTCTGTCTGTATGTATGTATGTATGATTGTGGTGGTTTGAATATGCTTGGCCCAGGGAGTGGCACTATTAGGAGGTGTAACCTTGTTGGAGTAGGTGTGGCCTTGTTGGAAGAAGTGTGTCATTGTGGGATAAGGCTTTGAGACCCTCCTCCTAGTTGCCCATGAGACAGTCTTCTCCTGTTTGCCTTCAGAACAAGATGTAGAACCCAGCTCCTCCTGCACCATGCCTGCCTGGACACTGCCTTGCTTCCCACCTTGATGATAATGGACTGAACCTCTGAACCTGTAAGCCAGCCCCAATTAAATGTTGTTCCTTATAAGAGTTGCCTTGGTCATGGTGTCTCTTCACAGCAATGGAAATATTAACTAAAACAATGATGTATGCATTGGAAGCCTCCAGGGTCCTCCTATTCTTGGCTCAAGTGCTGGGTTATAGACATGTATAGCCACATCTGGCTTTTAACATGTGTGCTATAAACTCAGACCCTCATGCTTTCACAGAAAGCATTTTACCTACCAAGCACACATTTCATCTCCCCAGCCCCTCTTAGGGTCTTATAGAGCATAGCTAGTCTCCAACTCTCTACAGAGTAAGGATGGCCTTGAACTTCTGATCTTCCTACTTCTACTTTCATAGTGCTAGGCACTGAGCTACATCCCTGACCTCATCACTAAGGGTAAAAACAGAAGGTGCTCACCGTACTTGACCTCTGCCCTCTGTTTCTGGTTTCCTCTCTTTCAAATGTTTATGTCACTGGGACAATAGGGTGTTATCATAGTTTGTTATTGAGAAATGGGAGAGAGCTGGAGACTGTGAATCAAAGCTGCTGCTCCACCCTGATAACCCCTGACTCCTATGCGCTTGCTGATGGCTATGCACGTGTTGTATTTCAAGCTCAACAGTGGATCACCTGCTCTGATAATGGCTATTTATTGTGCAACTTTGATAAGATTTGTTCTTTGCTTTTGAAACATGGTCCCATTTAGCCCAGGGTGGTCTTAATAGCTTAGTCACTAAAGTGCTTGCTATATCATCACCAGGACCCTAATTTAACACCCAGAGCCTGTATACACCATTCCATGTGCTTGCAGTCTTAGCAGCTAAGCAGAGACAGTTGCATCCCTGGGGCACACCAGCCAGTCCAATCAGGCAAGCCCCAAGCCAGTGAGGGACCCCGTCTTAAAAACCAAGGTGGGGCCAGGCAGTGGTGGCACACGCCTTTAATCCCAGAGTTTGGGAGGCAGAGGCAGGTGGATTTCTGAGTTCGAGGCCAGCCTGGTCTACAGAGTGAGTTCCAGGATAGCCTGGGCTACACAGAGAAACCCTGTCTCAAAAAACCCAAGGTGGACAGTGCCTAAAGGGAGCACCCAAAGTTGTCATCACCCCTCCACACACATGTACATGCACAGGCACTCACACACATGTACAAGAACGCACAGGAACATCAATAAGGTACCTGTGGTGTCTGTGCCACTCTATAGGCACCATTATACTGCCATGCTTTGTACGTTTGTAGCCTTGAACCTCCCTGTGTACTGTGACTGGTTTGCCACTTTTGAGTTGGACAGGGTCAAACATGGTGGCTCCCTTCCACCACCCCACGCCCCAGATGTTCACTGACAAATTCTATCTCTGCCATCAGGACTTAACTTGGACACATATCTGTTACCAATGATCACAGCATCAGGAAGTTGGTGCCTTGTTTTGACAGTCCTGGGACTAGAACCTAGGGCCTCATGCATTCTGTACAAGTACCAGTTTAGTATTCTGGAAAAAAAAAAAAAAAAAAAAAAAACCACCATTCCATCTAGGCATATGACAAAGGACCCAGACCAATCTGCAGGTCCAGGGAAGAGATCTGTGAAGAAGCAACAATGGAGACCTGAAGAACCAGCAGAATTAATTGAGGAAGAAAGGATCGAAAGGAAGATAGCATCTCAAGGACCTGAGAAGGAAGGCCAGGTGGCATGTTCAAAAAGCAATATGCACAGGGTATAAGGAAGATCAGAAGGAGAGAGATTAAGTTAGCAAGTTCAGCAGGAAGACACCACCACCTAGAACTCTCACATGGCCTTGGTTTTGTCCTAAACAACAGAAGTGAAGCTAGGGAGAGGATTCAGTAGATAAAGTGCTGTCTGTGCAAACTCAAGGACCTGGGAGCCAGAACCCATGTGTAGCCAGGAAAGGCAGCACATCTTTATTCCAGGGCTTCAACAGTGAGATTGGAGGTAAAGAATTCCGGGATGTTTACAGGCCAGCGAGGCTGGGGAATGCTATGCTGAACTAGGACTATCTCAGAACAAGGTAGAAGATGAGGACCAACCCTCCCCGTGTGCTCTGTGGTACATATGTGCCCATGCTCACACACATAAATCCAAGCACACATATGAATACACACATACACACAAATGAATATACACACTCACACAAATAACTACATACACATTCATACACACACATGAATAAACACATATGAATATACACATACTCACACACATGAACATACACACCCTTACACATGAAGACATACACATTCACACACACATAAATACACACATTCACACATGTGAATATACACACACTCACACACATGAATACATACACATTTACATACTCCCAACATGAATACACACATTCACACATATGACTATACACACACATAAATATACACATACACATGAATATACACACATGTGAACACACACATAAACACACATGAATATTCACACACACATGAATATATACACACTCACACACATGAATACATACACATTCACAGTCACACACATGAATACACACACAATCACACTGTGAATATAAACACACTCACACATGAACAAACACACACGTGGGTATGCACATTCACACACACATGAATACTACATACTCACACTTAAGAATATACACACGTGAATACATACATTCACACACATGAATACACATACACACATGGATATGCATACATGTAAATAAGTATACACACACGTGAGTACATACACACACATGACTGTAAACACAAATAAAATAAAATTATTTACATAAAAAGTGAAGCAACAGGGAGTCCTGAAAGGAATGCTTAATTATGCTCTGGTTACCAGATACTCTGCCTTCTTTCCTTTCCGAATGCATCCCCTCCACGCAGAACTCAAGACTGTTTTCAACTTGCTCTGGGCAGAGGCTTTGAGAGGTAGCACTCAGCTAGCCGTTTCCAGTTTTTCTCTCCACCATAATTATTTTTCTATGTTCCACGAGGAGGCCATTCCACCACTTAAATTCCATAATGAGGCTTCTGTAGGTCAGAGCCATGGATGTCCCATGAATGGGCAATAAACCATTGTTGACAGAAGCTAATGGGATGTCCTGGGGCACTCACTGCTGAGGTATCCCAAGTTACACTGACCGAGACAAGGGGTTTTATAAAGCTTGAGGAAACATGACCCCTTGGCCCATTCTGGGTGTCAAAGTAAAACTATCATGGATTAAATGACAGAAATACAACGTTTCCAGTTCTAGAGGCTGGGAAGAGTGAGGTCAAAGGGCCAGGATATCTGGCATCTCTGGAGGACCTACTTCCTGGCTTGCAGATGTTTCTTTTCTCATGGTGCTGTCACATAATGGCAAAGCAGGGAGGGAAGGAAGGAGAGACAGAGAGACAGAGAGAGACAGAGAGGAAGTCTCTAAGTTTCTTCTTAGAAATGTTCTTATCCCTGGAAGACTGAAGTCTCCTGGGGAGCTATTGGTTGTTTCCCTGCTGCAGGAGGAGGAGTCAACTCCTCCAGGGATGTGGCCACAAAGTTGTTCCTGCTCACCAAAGCAGCTCTGAGAAACTCAGTGGATCACAAAGACAGAGGCCTGAGAGCAGGAGGGGACCAGAGAAGGAGTTCAGGGCAGTGGGCAGTGATGAAAGATGTCGAGAGGATGAAAATGAGCAAAATACACTCTGTAGACCTCAGGTGCTATTGGGTGGTAATCTTAACTTATGCGTTGGTTAAAGCTATGGTTTGTTGTATTAAGTATTTAATCTCAATTTAGGGTTTCTACCCCAGCTTTGATTATTCAGTTCCCAGATAAAAAGACACACAATTTTTATATTTATAACAAGCCTTTAATGCACTAGAGCTGGGCAGATCTCTACCCTGTAAGCTATTACAATCTACTTCCCTATTGCTATTATGTGTACTTCACTATCAATAACCCTGAGTTATAACTTGCCGTGTTCCATCTGGGCAGCTCTTAACTCTGATTGGCCAGCTCTCATGGCCATGTTTTCAAAATGTACCTATCCTATGGTGTCTTGTCCTCTCTCTGTGGGACTGCGTAAGGGTATCCTGGTTCTTGGCTGGGCATGGGCCTAGAACCCCAAAACTTTAAGGGAGAAACGGCAGGAGTTCGGCCACATCCCCAGAACTCAGGGTCCTAACAAGCAGTTCAATCTCCATAGACCTACATTGTTCAGTCCCGTAGGCCATTACAGTACCTCCCAAAGTGCACAGGTAGAGGGTGTGACTGCAGGCCTCAGGCCCTAGAGATTTACATAATGAAGGCCAGAGGGCGGAGCCAATTAAACCTTCTTCCCCAGAACCTCCCCCTTTCTCCCTCCCTACTTAACTCAGGTCTGCCCCGAGTTTGGGGGGATACATCCAGATCCATCCACCATCCCACCATCTGCCATGACAATAAACCCTTTTGGAACCAAGGACTTCCTCGTGTCATTGGGGCCTGCCGGGCCTTCCAGCCTTTGGAACCCCAGAAGTTCTCCTGTATGTGGGACCCGCAGCGTGGAAGTCTCCAGGCAGCCTCCCCCGGCTGCGGCCCCTGTTTACCCACATCTCTCTACCTCTCTCTGTTCAGACCCCAAGACCAGGAACCCAACCTCCACCTATTTCTCTGCCCAGCTATAGGCTGTAGGCATCTTTATTTACAAATCAGGGATAATGTTGAGGGTGAGTAAGATTACATAGTGTGTAACATTATGTATGTGCAGATTCTCTCCTCCCAGGAGGCCACCAGGCCTTGGGACCCAATAAACATTACAATACATAGCAGACCAAACCTCAACAGTGGTTGACTAAATTATTACATCCCAAAAACTTTCATCTGATGATAGGGCCATCACAGAGGTGCTACAACAGCCTAAGACAGATTGTAATTGGGCAACACTCCAAGCTCTCTACAACCATTAACATTCTAATCAGTTAATCACCTTGTAGAAGGTTCAGAGTAAAGCATCTTCTTTCTAGGAACTGTC
Organism: Mastomys natalensis; assembly: GCA_021653895.1. Lineage (NCBI taxonomy): Eukaryota > Metazoa > Chordata > Mammalia > Rodentia > Muridae > Mastomys > Mastomys natalensis. Next base: position 410,739 of record JAJTUV010000171.1, on the reverse strand, counting down.
CTAAATGGGAGAACACATGTAATCTAAGTTTCTGTTACTGTAACAAAAAAACAAAACAAAAAAACCCACAAGTTAATCAGTTTTAAAAGAGAAAAGTCTTATTTGAGCAGTTTCATAGATTTCAGAAGGTTGGTGCCATTGCTTTTGGACCTGTAACAAGGTAGACTGTTGTGGAAAGGCGCCAAGGGTGGAACAGAGCCTGAAGGGCATCCAGGCACCTCAGTGTCCTCTCTCAGCACAGGCCCCTTCCTCACCTCCTTCCACAAACGCCACCTTCTAAAGGCTCCTCCATTTCCCAGTAGTGCCATGGGCTAAATAGAGCCAAGCCTTCAACATATGGACCTTTAGAGGACTTTTTTGACTTCAAAGAAAACTAACAAGACGAGGGGAGGGTGCTTGGCTTGGTGCTTAAAGCACCTGCTATGAAACCACAGAAACCAGACTTAGATCCCTAGAACCCACGGAAATGCCGGCCAATGTGGCGGTCTGCTTGTAATCCAGTGCTGAGGCGAGCATCAGAGGTGCCCGGTGCAAGCCGGCTTGCTTAAATGCTTTGGTGAGCTCTGACTTCCATGGAGAGACTCTGACTCAATGACTAAGATGGAGAGCAACCAAGGACAACTCTGGATGTCAACCTCAGGCTTAGACATGTGTGCAAACATGCTCACACATAAGAACATGCATGCATATACTATACACATATGCATATGAGGGGGAGAAAAAGATAAGTAATGGCTACTCAGAAAGAAGAGCAAGAGGGAAACAAAAGTAGATTCTGGAAAACAAGTTAGGTCATTATTCTTTCAGTGCAAACAAGTAACAATGGTCAATCTGACCATGGACTTCTTAAACTTCTACTTGTGACCCCTTATGGCCTGAGACGTTTTACATAACCCTAAGTATATAGATATATAAATAGGTCTTCAAAGCAAACCTATTAGTAATAGATCATACCCATCGCTACAAACCACAGACCAAAATAAGCTAAGTTAACAAGTAGGGTCCAAGGGAAGATGCTTGAATCTCACTGAGAAGGGAAAAAAAAAATTTTTTTTTGGTTTTTTCGAGACAGGGTTTCTCTGTGTAGCCCGGGCTGGCCTGGAACTCACTCTGTAGACCAGGCTGACCTCGAACTCAGAAATCCACCTGCCTCTGCCTCCCAAGTGCTGAGATTAAAGGCGTGCGCCACCACCGCCCGGCGAGAAGGGAAAATTTAAAAAAGAAGACGAAGAAAAAGAAGAGGAGGAGGAGGAAAGAAACTTATTTTAAAACAATTCTTTTGTGTACATATAATTTTACCACTTATTAACAATAAAAGCAAACTTATATACTGATGAGACAGATGTACTTGTTTGAATTAAATCTTGGATGAATATTTGATGCTGAGAAAGAGAGTATCTTTTGTGTTTTTCAGATTTGGTTGGCATTTTGATTTCATAAATACATAATACAAAATGGCAGACATACATTTAAGACATCTTCAGAAGCTGTTAGCAATTTTGTCTTAATCCCAGAGCTAAATTTATTATTTTTTTTTAATGAAACTCAAGCCAGCAACTCAAACAGAAATTTTTAAAATGAAACATCCTAATAGATCTAAAGATACAGGATTTTCATACTTACCTGCTAAGGGATGACAGCTGGAAACAGCAAGACTGGGTTCTGTAATTAAACCTTCAGAGAGTCAGCGCAGTGCAAGTGCCGCAGTGTGTGACGGGAGCAATCTCAGGTCTTTGCAGAGGCATCATGCAGGCAGTACTTGGTGGATCTTCGCAGTGGCGATCGTGCCATGCCACGAGAGGTGCAGCGTGCAGAGTCTGGGTTGAGGGCAAAGTCATAGGGAAGTCCTGAGCAACACAGGCAAGTGCTGACAGAAGCCCCTTGGATCCACTAAGAATTCTGTCTTGGATCCTTACTTGAAAACTGTTTACTGTTTTTCACAAGCTCCACATTCAATCCAGTGACACGACCCCATATGGGACCTGTACTAGTTAGGGTTTCTCTTACTGTGATAAAACATCACGACCAAAGGAAGTTGGGGTGTGGAAGAGTTGTATGACTTACAGTTCTACAGCACCATTCATCATCAGAAGAAGTCAGGACCGGAACTCAAGCAGCACAGGGACCTGAAGGCAGGAGCTGATGCAGAGGCCATGAAGGGGTGCTGGTTACGGGCTTGCTCCCCATGGCTTGCTCAGCCTGCTTTCTTATAGACCTTAGAACCACCTGCCCAGGGATGGCTCCACCCACAATGAGCCATGCTGTCTCCCATCAGTCACTAATAAAGAAAATGCCTTACAGCCCAATCTTACAGAGGCATCTTCTCAGCTGTGGTTCCTTCCTCTCAGATGACTCTAGCCTGTGTCGAGTTGACATAAAACATAGTCAGTACAGGTTCACAACCCACAGCTTAAACATTTGAGGAACAATCACAAGCACAGTCAGAGGGATGCAGATACTCGTGAGGTTGAAAACTCATTACTTTTCATCCCTATTATAAAATGTCTGGGAAAAAAACCTCACAACTTAAAAGGGGATATTTACTTGTTCACTGTTTTCAGAGGGGTTAAGTTTGTCATAGTGAGGAAAGTGCCCTCCATATGTAAGTGGTGACATCTCAGCTTCTCTCACAGTATCCAGAAATCAGAGGCAGAGATGGGAATATGTGTTCTTTGCTGTATCCCGTACTTGTTATTCATTTGGGCCTCTAAGCCACTCAATGGCGCTGCCCGCAGCTCTCAGTTAAGCCTTTAAAGAAATGTCCCTTAGGCCTTTTCCGTACATGTGTCTTGTGGAGTATCTGTGTGTGTAGACGTGTAGATACAACTGTATGCATATATATGGGTATACATGGGTATACATGGAGGTCAGAGGTTCATGTTAAATGTCTTCCTTGATCACTCTTTACTTAATTTTTTTACAATTTATTTTTAGCCGATGATAGCGGGGGTGGGGGTGGAGGGAGAATTTATGTGCATCATGTGCATGCAGGAGTCCTTGGAAGTCAGAGGGTCACTTGATCCATGTGGGATCTGGAAATTTAACCCAAGTCCTCTGAAAAAACAGTAAGTGTTCTTAACCACTGAGGTGGTTTGAATAAGAATGGCCCCACCGGTCATATATTTGAATAACTGGTCCCAGTTGGTGGAACAGTTTGGAAAGGATAGGAGGCGTGGCCTTATTGGAGGAAGTGTGTCACTGAGGGTAGGATTTAAGGTTTTAAAAGACACTACAATTTCCAGTAAGCCCTCTATCTTCTGCTTGGGGGTTAAAATGTGACCTCTTAGCTGCTGTGCCAGCCGCCTGCCTCTGTGCCTTCTCTCTCACCCGCTGGGACTGGAAACCCAATTAAACTCTTTATTTTATAAGTTACCATGCTCACGATGTCTTATCACAGCAATAGAAAAGTATCTAATGCCATCACTGAGCCATCTCTCAACCCCTCTAGCTGATTTTTTTTGAGACAGGCTTTACCTTGAGCTCACCAATGTTGCTACCACCAGTGGCCAGTGAGCTGCAGGAATTCTCTCCAGGTATCTCTTCAGAGCACAAGCTGAAGGCCAGCCTGGGCTACATACTGAGAGCTAGAGCTGGAGGCCAGCCTGGGGTAAATAGTGAGACCCTGACTAATGACTGGTGATTTTGCTTTGATTGCTTTTCATAATCAAGCTCTCCTCTGTAGTGAATGACATTCTGTGGATGAGACTTAGTTTACAGAAAGCACCTAGGACTGCGTCTGTGTATACGAAGGTCAGTCATCCCTGGCTGCCATTGTGTCTACCAGAGACTAAATCATTTGCCCAGGGCACACAGCAGAAAGTAAAAGAGCCTGAATTCAAACTCTGGCTTCAGGGTATCTCCCACCTTCTGCTTTGCTTACGGCAGAAAAGCTTTATTGGTACTGGCGCCATCTTGCCAAACCTCAGCTGTTCCAGTCCACCAGGTTTCTGCCATTGAAATGTATCAAAACCTGAAAAGCCTGCCTGGTTTTGTTGGTACCTGACGGCTTCTTACTTCTCTTACTGTTTTCTCCAGCTAATGTCTTTGTACATGCCGCAAGGCAGTCAAGAATGGACACCGAAAACTAAGGGGTTTGGAGATAATGGCTCAGTAGTATAGGAAAACAAAACAAAAAAGCTTCCTTTGCAAGAATGAGGATCATGAGTTCAAGACAAGCCCCAAAAGTTTTTAAATGCTAAGACTGGGAGAGGCATGGCAGCTTGTGTCTATAAACCCATGACGGCTTGTGTCTATAAATCTAGCACTGGGAAAGCACAATCAAGATGATCCCTGAGAGTCACTGCCCAGCCAAGCCAACAAAACTAGTGAGCTCCAAATTCAGTGGGAGACCTTGTCTCACAAACTAAGGTGGACAGTTAGTAAGGAAAGCAGCTGACATTGACCTCTCACCTGCAAATAGACACGCATACACAGCTACATATACACACATACCTGCATATGCACACACACTTGCAACTTGCATGCACACACATACCTACACACACATTCTGTCTCACACACACCTGTATACACACATGCCTGCATACACACATACCTGCATACATATACACACTCTCAAACATACACCTGCACACACATACACCTATACACACACACAAAGAGAGAGAGAGACAGACAGAGACAGAGACAGAGACAGAGACAGAGAATAAACATTAGTCGGGTGCTGATAAATGCTTAGCAACTATCTCTCAAGGAGAAAATGGAACTGATTGTTGGTGTACATTGACTTGAAAGTTACAAATACTCTTAACCATGGCCAGTTTCAATATATCAGGGTGAAATCAACCAACTCAAAATTCCTGAAATGCTAACAGCCAGCTCCGGCAAGTTGGAGCAAGCCCACTACAGCATGCCTCTGGGACTAGGGTTTACAGTTTGTGCTTAACTCTCTCTTTGCTCGTGTGTGTGGTAGGCACATCGGTGTGTGACAGTGTACATGCAGAGGTCAGAGGACAAGCTCAAGGGTCAGTGCTCAGCTTCTACCTTGTTTATGACAGGGGTTCTCTATTGTACACCAGGCTAGCCAGGCTAGCTCGCCATTATTCAGAGTTTTGGAGGACTCTCCTGTCTCCACTTCCCATCTCACAATGTAAACCCTGGGATCCCAGATGTGTGTGACCCCACATCCATTGTGCCTGAATCTCTTGCATCTTTCTTTTTTTTTTTTTTTTTTTTTTTTGTTTTTCGAGACAGGGTTTCTCTGTGTAGCCCTGGCTGTCCTGGAACTCACTCTGTAGACCAAGCTGACCTCGAACTCAGAAATCCACCTGCCTCTGCCTCCCAAACTCTTGCATCTTTCATCGCTTTGTAACAATGAGCTAACAGGATACATTGCCACTGACAGAAGCTTCTGGTTCAAGGTAACAAGCTTCAGCTGAGCATTCGAAAAGTCCCAAATCCCCTCAGAATAATGAGACACAAACACCAATGGTTCCATAAACATGTATAAACATGAAAGGAGCCAACAGCCAATTAGAAAATTTGAAAAATGTATGAAGTACAAGAAAGCAGATAGAATCCTTCTGACAAAGAAGCCAGGGGACCCACAAGTGAGGGGTGAGCGGCGAGGCTTCAATGAAGACAGCAGCTCTTCTACTCAGGGTTGTATACACAAGGAGGTCTTACCTGGACAGTGAAGCAAGACACCAAGGGACTGATTAGAGCATCAGTTCTCAACCTGTGGGTCGTGACCCCCACGAGGATTGCACACCAGATACCCTGCATATCAGATATTTACATTACAATTCATAACAGTAGCAAAATTACACTTATGAAGAAATAAGAACCTAATTTTATGGTTGGAGGGTGGGGGGTCACCACAACATAGGAACTGTATAAAAGGGTCACAGCGTTAGTAGGGTTGAGAATCACTGGATTGGAGGCTGAGAAAAACCGAGCCACTGTGCCTCCTGTCTCTGTTCTACATGTTTTAAGTCTTATGTCCCCAGCTAAGCATCTCAGAGTTACTCTGGAAACCATAAGCCGTAGTTCTCTGGGAGACCTTTAAGGCCGAGGATCAGAAAGGACGCTGCTGTTTCCTTAGAGTGTGTGCTAAACATGAGTGAGACCAGGGTAATCCTCCAGACAGAAATTTTAAAATAATTTTAAAAATTAAAAACAAAGATTTTTTTTCAGGATAAACATTAAATGCCCAGAATTATAGTGTATAATATCCAAATAAAAGAGGGGGAAAAAAAAGAAGAAAATCAAAGAATAAAGAACATAGATGAGGTCTAGAGAGATGACTCAGCTGTTAAAAGAGTTTCAGCTGCTCTCATAGAATATCTGAGTTTGGTTCCCAGCATGCACACTGGGCACCTCACAACAGCCTGTAATTCCAGCCGCATGGATCCAACACACCAATACACACATATGCACGCACACACATGAACACACATGTACACACCTGCACATGCACACACAAATACATACACACACATTCACACACAGACATGCATACATGCATATACATACATATACACACAGACACACAGACATACATGATACAGACACATAAACACATACATACGGGATACATACATACATAGATACACATACACACACAATTTTAAAAACTAAAATGAAACAATGTAAAAGGTATGGGCTAGGTGTTTTAGCTCATGGCAGTGCTTGCCTAGCACATATGAGCTCTACAATAGCATGCACCCCCCACAATAGCATGAACAAATAAACAGCTTGAAATATTGACAGTCAGAGCCCTGGGTAATGGAAAAAATAAAAAAGTATAAATAAATTCTAAGTAAATTTAAATCGGTGAGTGTACATGGGGGGTGTGATTTTTTTTTTTTTTTCAAATCATGAATAAATTATTGTTAGAGGGCAAACAAGTGAAGAAAATGTAAAGACATGTACAGGAATGGTGGTCAGTGCTTTAGAAAGACTGGATTGAAATTAGCACAAAAGGGCCACCAAGAGTCCTTTTGCGGGTTTTTAATTTATGATATGAGACAAAAAGAACAGAAAGGAAGTTGAATGATGAGCCATCAATCCAAGGGTAGTACACTCTCTAGCTATACAAGATGACTGTATCCACACACACTACAAAGGCAATTAAAGTGCGGATGGGGAACACACCGCACAGTTAAGAACATTGGTTGATCTGGTAGAGGACGTGGGTTCGGTTCCCTGCACTCACTTGGAGGCTTATAAACATCTGTAACTTCAGTTTCAGGGAACTGACACCCTCTTCTGGCCTCTGAGGGCACCAGGCACACACATGGTGCACATACGTACAGACAGGCAAACACTCACATACATAAAATCAAAATAAACAACCTTATTTTAAAAGCACAAATCCGGATGTAGTAAGATCTGTGAAGGATGGCTTGAAAACAGGTTTGTCTTTAGCTGCTACAAAAAGAGTGAAGGTATCATCCCCACGCCCACAGGTACTTCCAGTCCCAAGTGGAAGCGGCTCCTCTGCTCAACAACGTTGGCCAAACTCTGAAGACAAGATGGAGACGAACTAGGGAAAGATGGAGAACTGTGTGTAAACCACTCACTGGCTTTTTCTATTGTCTCCTGTCTTAGGAGTTTACTGTGAAGAGACACTATGATCAAGGCAACTCTTATAAAGGAAAACATTTCATGGAGGCTGGCTCACAGTTCAGGGGTTTAGTTCATTATCATCATGGTGGAAAGCATGTTGGCATGCAGGCAGACATGGTGCTGGGGAAGGAGCTGAGAGTCTGACATCCAGAACGGCAGGCAGCAGAAAGTGAACTAAGTTTGAGCTTCTGAGACTTCAAAGCCTACTCCCACAGTGACATGCTTCCTCTAACAAAGCCACACCTCCTAGTAGTGCCACTCCTTATGGACCAAGTACTTAAGCAGTGAGTCTATGGGGCCATACGTATTTAAACCACCACATCTCCTATTCCATCTCATTCAGGACAAGAGTTAGACCTCAAAGAAGAGTGGAGCACAACTTGAATGTTATAGTTTTGTGCATCTTTTCTCCCCATGATTTTTCAGACCATGGCTGTTGGTGTTTCCTTTTCTATCAGTGTGACCAAAACCGCAGAGAGACAGCTCAAAGGAAGGTTTCCTTTTCTTGATGCTTCTGAGAGGTCTGTCCAAAATGGCAGACAGGGAAAGCACCCTGGAACAGACCAGTTCCTACACAGCCAGGAATATGGACAGGGGGATAGGAGAATGCACTTTGTGGCTCTCTCTCCTCCATTCATTCTATCTAGGCCTCCAGCCCACACAATGGTGCTCCCCACATTGGGGGTAGGTCATCCCCTGTTCCTGCTTGGTTAGCCTTCCCTGTAAACGGCCTCCCAGACACATCTTGCTGCTGTCAATTTCTCAGTCGATTCTGAATCCAATCAAGTCGACGGTGAGGTAAGACTCCACTGTTGAACCCTACCCTAGCGACATGGACAGAAAATAGAATACAACTCAGGGGGGCCACGAAGACTGGGTCAGAGAGAGATTTTGCTCCTAGATTTTATTGTTAGGTTTATGGCAACAGAAATATGATCCTGTTCTTTGGTCTTTTCTCGAAGTGATAGCAAAAATTATCACCTATCTGCAAGCCCTGGTAGGTTGACCAAAAACTCCAGGGCCGTGCCAGTCCCAAAAGTAGTTGGCAACACAAACAGGACTCCATGGGTTTTACAAATGAAAGGAGGAGGAGGAGGGGAGGAGGGGGAGGAAGAGGAGGAAGAGGAGGAAGACTTGAAGTTGAGTGAGTTGGGAGGTAAGGGTAGTGAAGGTGGATCTTAGGAGCTACGAGTGTCATCAAAATACACTGTACAAAACTCTCAAAGAATCAATAAAAATATTGATTATCAGATATGACACCTTAGACCACCAATCTGAAGGAAGCTTTTACTGACTCCAGGGTCTTCCTCACATCTGTTACCTCTCCGAATGTGTTTTCATTGAGAGTCCATTTACATTTTGTAAAATGTGCACACTTCTCTGATCCTGTCAAGATGGGGAGACTAAACACTCATCTCAATGAGGACACCAGAAACAGTCATTTTAAAGAAAACTTCCCTCAGCAATGGAACACAAGGACTTGAGTCTCTAAATCCTATTTGAAATCTTCCAAACACACTCAGATCAGAGACTGCACACTGAGGCACCGGGCTATAAACGGAACGTTTTACCCCATTTATAAGAATAGTTCTAAGACTAGACCTGGTGGCACATGCCTTTAATCTCAGCACTGAGGAGGCAGAAGTAAGTGGACCTCCATGAGTTCGAGGCCATTCTGGTCTATACAGAATGTTTGGGCATAGTAAAACTCTGTCTTGAAAACAAACAAACAAACAAACAAAGAAAATCCTACTTTCTATAGTGGCACAGGTAAGCAGCAGAAACTGCTTTAAATCACCATAAAGTGACTTGAACTTTTGAGTTTAAATCTTTAACACGGATATGCTGAGGGAGAGAAAAAGGTGATTTATCATATTTTACCCTCTTTTCAAGTTTTCTCACACTGCAGCATGAACAAGCCAGTGCAGTCCATCTTGTGTGCTATCTGAAAAAAAATCTAGATTAACAGCCCAGATTAACAGCCCAGGCTGAATTCCACACCTGCAACTGAAAGTACACAGCTACAGACAGATCTCTTTGAGTCACAGGAAAATAACAACACATTCCAGACACCTCCCAACTCTGACGTTCGTTTATGTTGGTTTCAACGTCTTGTAATGGGCTTTTTCCAGGCCTTGGGTGGGTTTTTAAAAGATACTCTTATTGATTTTCTGTGCTCAGGATGGGTGGAAATATAGTAAGTCACAGCACTGATGACCAAAGTCTGTCCAGTGTCTACAGGACCAGAAGAAGATCCGCGGAAGCACATGGAGGGCGCCTATGACTGGGCTCATAATTTAAATGTCAACACCTGGAAACAGGACAAGTAGACAACAGCACATGGAATTCCACTCATCTCTCTCTTCTCTAAATATAGCCTGCTGCTGCCTCTGTTACCTGTCTCAGACGGTCTTCTGAGCCCTGACGTATTCCACAGCTCAGCACAAAGCCACATGCTTCGCTCTCCACCCTTGGAATCCACATTTCCACATGATCACTTTTGAGGAGGGCATTCCTGCTTTCCGCTTCATTCTCCACGGGCCATATGTTAGGGAGACAGAGTCACTGCGTCATCAGGATGCAGTGAGACTCTGCCGTACCACTTTCCAGCTTGAAGAGAAAGGCCCGCAAGACAAACAAACCGTTTTTAAAAATGAAGACCGGAAGTGAGCAGGAGTTTTTCGTAAGGGTGGAGAAGAATAGTTTCATAAGTTCAAGCTCATAAACAATCAGGCACATGCAAGTCATTTCAAACCTCACCCGATTAGTAGTAACTCTTGTCTTCTAGCAATACACAGTGTGGATGAGGATATAAAACCATAGGGATTCTCACACAGATCGGGGCTGGGTGGGAAAGGAAAGCCTGTTACAAAACAACTTGCATTACCTAGTAAAGCAGTGTGCACACTGAAATCCAAGGTGTCTGATTTTAGGAAATGTACACACACACACACACACACACACACACACACACACACAACGTTGTATGTTAGGTGATCTTAAATTACTGTTAAGTGTGATAATTCTGAAGTATTTAAAACTGAAATGTCACAATGTTCACAAGTTTAAATTGAGCTGATAAGAGCCAGAGGGGCCGGGGCTGGGGGAGAGAGAGAGAAAAAGAGAGAGAGAGAAAGAGAGAGAGAGAGAAAGAGAGAGAGAGAGAGAGAGAGAGAGAGAGAGCAAGAGAGAGAGAGAGAGAGAGAGAAGAGAGAGAGAGAGAGAGAGAGAGAGAGAGAATGATTTTAAAGGAAGTGAGCAGACTCTGAGAAAAGTCTACTCCGTTGAATCGTGGATCTGTCAGTCACTGACTGCGACCTGAGGGATTTATTTCAGCCCTCCCTCCCTCTGTCTAACCATCTCTACAGTGGAAGCAACAGTGATCAACACTCGAGAAAGGAGGTCATTAAATAAGAAACTCAAGTGAAGTAGTTGAATCCTTTGTTATGGGCTTGCGATGAACTGCTTAGCTCTGTCGGCTCCAGTGTGCTGAGGAGTAAACAGATGCCAGAGGGGATGAAACTTGTTGGAGCCTATAGTCAGCAGATGATGGTGACAGCTGAAAGAACGGGGCTATGTACAACAAGAAGTTTGCAACACCCAGTCACCCAAGACAGGAAAACGATGCAGCTACCGTACGCATTGGCAGGAAGACCATTAAACGTTCCATTAAGGGAGCTGAGTGTGGGGAGGGAAGAAAGCCCTAAATGTGTAAGGCTCTGAATGCTGTGACATGAGCGCAGTGATGACAGACGCATGGAGCAATGGCAAACCCTCCCCTACCCCAAAGAAACCTCCTTGCTCAGCTATACACATTAATCCTGTCTCTCTGTCGAACTCTCTATAATAAACATGCTGAGCTTCCGGGATCCTACAGTTTCTCTGTCCAAGATCCCAGACCACCCAACCCCAGCTTTTCTGTGCCTCCAAGTGTAGCCATGAACTTTTCTACCCAGGCACTTTGTTCCTGAATAACGACTCTGAGACTTAATTATTTATGAATAAGTGAGCTTTGACTCATTTACTGACTAGCTCATAACTTACATATTCCATTAATATACTGTCTTCCACATAGGTATTTACCTCTCCTCAGTTTGTCTGTCTCTTCCCAGCCCAGGGTGAAATCCTCTGCTCTCACTCTTTCCCAGAATTCCTATCTCTCTTGACTGGATGTCCTGCCTTCTATTCCCTGCCTCATCTAATAAGCCATCAGCTTTTGATTGGCAAGTGATGCTTTCACACAGTACATAAGAGATGCTCTCCACATCCATATGTCTGCATGTGTTTGTCTTTTCTTCCTTCCCTTTACCATCCCAGACAGATCAAGCCCCTGAAGGCCAAGCAAGGACTTGTAGCTGGGGACACATCTCATTCTATAGACTGCTTGCTCAGTAAACATGTAGATCCAAGTTCAAGCACTAAATCTACATAAAGGGCAGTAATGTGCTTGTAATCTCAATATTGGGGAGGCAGGGATAAGTGGGCCAGCCATCCTAACCTACTTGGCAAATTCTAAGCCAATGAGGAACCCTGTCTCAAAGAAACAAGAAGGATGACATCTGAGGAATGTCAGCTGACATTGCTCCACATGCACTGCTACACACGTATGTGCCCCAGCACACACATGCACCTGTAGGTATATGTGTACCCACACACAAAATAATGTAAAAGTTTTTATTGTATCTTGAAGGATATTAGCTGTTCCCAAAACAAAAGAACTGATTCAGCCACTAAAGTTACCATGAAGGTAATCAAAAAGTACTTTTATTTAGAACCAAATTGTCCTTCTTCAGAGCATTTCTGGTGAGAGTGGGGGAAATCACTGTCTACATGTTTAACAAGTTGAATAAACCAAAGAAATGGCTTGGCTATGACTGATCATCTATACAGTGTTTTAAAACAAATATTTAGTGATATGGTAAAATGTGCACAATATAATGTTAAATTTAAAACTGAGGGTCTGGAGCTGGTGAGACGACTCAGCAGGTGAAACCACATGCCTTCAGGTCACATGCAGTTTTACTTTGCCCAAAACCCATGATTTCCAAAAGAGAAAACTTAATTTCTATAAAATAGAAATGATTTCCAGTGCAAATATTTTATTATAATCATTTACAGTGGAAGGAAAATTAGGGCATGTTCTCCCCTCCTCCAAAATACATTATCTTTAAATCGGAGAGATAAAGGAAGACATTTACTCTGTAAAAGGCAGTAGTGACCAGTTTATTCCGACACCAGATCCCAAGTGCTGAGAGAAGTCAGCGCTTCCATGGAGCCTTGGTATGGCAGATTGGCTCAGGCAGTTACACATTTTCACATGGTTAACTGGTTTCGTCAGTGAAATGGATTGAAACTTGCTTAAAAGTAGGAAAGGAAAACATTTGGTGCATTCCACACTTGCCCTTAAGTATACTGTACCTTCAAATCATGCTGCCTCTTGCATTCCACAGAGCTTCGAAACACCCTTTAAACTGTCTACATAAATCACTCCATCCTCTGTGTAACAGGGTTTTCTCTTCCTGGACAAAAAAAAAAAAAAAAAAAAAAAAGAGGCCATCTGTCCCCAAAGGGCTACACTCCAGGATGAGAATCCCTGCCCAGACAGGACCTCGTGCAGGTGTTACAAGGTCTCCATTCTGTCCCAAAGCCTGGATCGTTAACTTGCCACCCACCTGCCACAATCTTTGAATTAAAAGCTGTATCTTTAAAATCTGGGACTTTCTACCTCCTCACCGCAGCTAGCAATGGTTCCCGTGTTTGGGAATACGGGATTGCATGGAGCTAAAAAGATCGCCAAGAAGGCGAACACAGTAACCAAGACTGACATTAATAAGGACCTGAAAGCAAGCACGCGCCTCCTGGTAAACAGCCTTCTCCAGGAAAGTCCTCCGTGGGCTTCCTGCAACTCACACATTCCCCTTAGCTGTTCCAGAACTGGTGACTTGTTGACAGGCACACACCCTAGGGAAGACCCATGCCACGTTCTGGAGTTTTGAATGTTTCCTTTGCAGAGAAACCGCCAGGCCGGCGAGGGGCGGGCTCTGGCAGAAAAGGCCTTGCAGCAACTCACCTCTCCCCGCCTAGCCTGCTGCTCCTGCTGGAGGAGGTGCAGGGGACAAGCGAAACTAGTTCATGTGTCAGCTCCCCCAGGGATTTGGCAGCAGAGCGTGCACACACAGGCACGGAAACAGGGGCATCTGCACTGCACTTCCTTCCTCCTTACATGGTCACTGCAGATCTACATACAAAGGTGATTTTCTCTCTGTCCCTGTCTCTGTCTGTCTCTCTGTCTCTCTATCTCTGTCTCTGTCTCTCTCTGTGTGTCTGTCTCTCTCTGTCTCTGTCTCTGTCTCTCTCCCCTCCCCCATGAAAAGTCCTTACTAGCTGCCTAGCTGCTGCGTCTTGCCTGAGTGCACAAGCCAGGCCATCACTCTGGAGAAGGAAAAGCAGCTCTGCCTCTGGAAACGTCTGGAAGCCTCCATCGCTGGGCTGGCTGAGGCAGACAGCTCCTTCCTAAGGGCTTGCTTTTCCCTGTCATTGAAAGAGCAGCATCTAACAGCGAAGATCACTCAACTGCTTTCCAGTTTATCACAGGAATCTCAGGTCCAGACCTACAAGCCAAGCGAGGCACTTCACCCCAGTGGAGCTTCCCCGTGCTCAACAGCCAAATAAGGGGGTGCTTAGCCAACCTCCATAAAGAGATAAAAGAAAGGGCTTTGTGAGAGCCACACTGTTCTGCTCACACATGTCAGCCCACAAGTTGCCGGGTTTGCTGTTCAGACCCCCAGATTCCAGAGTGAGCCTGTAAGAGTTGACGTCACCCTTGACCCCTTGATTTTCTCTCCTACTAGGTCTCAAGAGCTATTTTACATTTCCATTTTATCTCCCAGGTATTTCTTGAAAAGGGTTGTTTCTAGATTTGGAAAGAACAGAGGAGGGTTAAAGGCCAAGAAGCAAGGGAATCCTCCATTGGAGAAAGACAAGAGCAGAGCCGGGGACTTCCGTGCTTGGCCTGCCCCCGCCTAAGTTAATAAGCTACAGAGCTAGTTGCTTCCAGTCTGGACATGCTTTCTAGTTCTGCAACTACAGAGCCTCTCTTTCTTCCTTCCTTCTTTTCTTTCTTTTTCTTTCTTTCTTTCTTTCTTTCTTTCTTTCTTCTTTTCTTTTTCTTTCTACCTACCTTTCTTTCTTCCTTCCTTCCTTCCTTTTCTTTTTTTTCTTGTCACTTTAACTCCAGAGATCTTTGATACCCCTGAAGGCAAGTAGCATATCTCACTCATAAAGCTTTCAGATGCTTTTGAGTTCAAAGTTTTATTTATTTACTTTTAAAAGGCCTCAATAAATTAGGGCAAAGGTAGCTGGAACTCAGCCTCCTGCCCTGCCGATCCTCTGAGCTTAAGGTTGGCCAAAAGATCTGCTCTTGAGAAACCAGGTGGAATGAGACCTGGGCGGAGGATTCTGGGAGTTTTTTGTAGAATGTTCTCCTGTACTGCTCCAGCCTGGGCCACTCTCCCTTGAGCAATCCTGCAAGTTTGATACAAGATGAGATCCGGTCATCCGTCTGGGGTTTTGTTTTTTCTTGTTTGTTTGTTTTCATTTTGTTTTTGCAAGTCTCCAAGTGATAGGCATCCTGGCTTCAGTATCCCGAGAGAGAGAGAGAGAGAGAGAGAGAGAGAGAGAGAGAGAGAGAGAGAGAGAAAGAGAGGTGGACCAGTGCAAACTCCAAACAGCAGGTCTGAAGTGCCTGTCCTGAAGCCCGGGCACGCTGCCTGCACCTCCGTCATTGTAGAAGGCTGCTGGCTGAAGCTCTGTGGCACCTTCACTGTAAAAGCCATGCAACGCAGTCAGTCTGAACAATTTAGATTGATTTAGGTTGATCCTAAAGAAAGCAATTAATTCTCACTGACGTCTCCCTTCTGTTTAGTAAGAACCACATTGTGTGCTGAAACTGTCGTGTGTTCACGTTCCCAGTAACATACATATTTCCAAAATTCATATGAAGATGTGTGTCATTTGGGGTCAGGATCTCTCAGTGGTCAACGGTACTTAACTGCAGAGGAACTGGGTTCGATCCCCAGCATCAGGATCAAGTGTACACATATACATATGCATAAGTAAAAAGGAATTTTAAAAATATTAAGTGCAGCACCAGAAATTTGCATTCTCATAAAACCTATCTACCTCACACACATGTCCTGTGTTATGGTAGTACTACCAAATTTTTGAATCCTGAACAGGTGCTATTTAGTGAAGGGAGGGGAGACTCAGATGTTTTCCCAAGGGGAACTCTAGGGAAAGACCTTAGGGTGTTCAGGGGAGGAGCAGGCGGGAATGTATAAGGACAAAGAGGAAGATATCTTAAGGTGACAGTATTCCAAACCCCTGGAATGTCCACAGCCACAATCATATTCTACTCTAGGAGACCTTCCCCTGAAATCAGCATCTCAAGGTCAAAGGGGAAAAGCAGAGACTTTGAGAAGAAAACAAAGAGAGAACACAAACTGCTTCCAGACATAAAGGAGCTCTTTGCCTTTGGTTCTGTAAGTGATAACCCTGCTGAGATAGGGAGGGGCACAACCCAAAGGCTCTCACTGAAAGAGAGATGGCTCCACTCCTGGCTGTGCCAACAGACACTTCTTCCTTGAACTTCTGGGACACTTGCAACAATACAGTTGTTTCCTAGAGGGCGTCCCAGGGAGGGCGGGGCCACTTCTGCACCCAGGGGTGGTTCTCACAGGACGCTCTTCCCCTGTGCCACCGTTTAGTTTTTGTTTTACCTTACTGAAAAGGAAATCTGTTTTAACCAGCAGGCTAAGGGATCATTCATAGACTTGTAGTTGGATGAATTGAACCAAAGGAGAAATATGAAGGATTAACCCAAGTTCCTGATTGTTCCTTTGCTCAACAAAATCTTTTTTGGCAAAGATTAAACGATGCCAAATAGCTATCAGTTTGATGCTGACAAGACTACCAAGCTTGTTTGATAAACACTTCCCCCTTCTCTTTCAACTGTCTAAACAGGATTTTCCCACTTAGCAGCCTATCAATCCAACTGTGATTGAGCCACATTATGAGAGCCTGTGTATCAAATACTAATATTTGTATAGTTATTAGAGCATTTGATGATTCCACTCTGCAAACTTAAATGTGGCATGCCATTTATGGGTATTTGGAAAGAGCATAAATAAGGAATTATTCATCTGGCCTTTGGATTTTGCTGGAATGGCTCGTAAGATGGCATATTTTAAGTGGTAAGGCTAACAAGGAAGGAAGAATGGAAGGGCACTTTCGAAGCACACAGCATGGAAGCAAAACCTTTTGCATTGCTCAGTGGTTTTCATACCGCATTTATCCAAGGACACTTCCCCCCTAAACAAAAAGTTGAATAGCCGCCAAACAGACAAGACTAGAGATGTGGGGGAGGGGAGCCCTGAGCTCTTTCACCTCAACCCAATAGCAACTCATGTTTCTTCAGGGCACCAGTGCTCTGGAAAACTAAGAAGGAAGAATATAAGGTTTGTTTAATATATATATACACACACAAGGAACTGGAGAGGCAACACTGTTGTTAAAGTGTTTGCCACAAAAGCTTGAAGACCCAGTTCACACACCCAGAACCCTATACAAACAACCAGATGTGTTTAATCTCATTGCCAGGAAGGTTTAAGCAGATCCCTGGAACTCACTGGCCAGCAAATCAAGGCCAATGAAAACCCTTACCGGCGGACGGTGCCTGAGGGACAACACCCAAGGTCATCCGATAACCTCTGCACATGACAAGGTGGTCCACATGTACATATAGCCTGGCTTTTACCATTTACTTACAGCATTCTGTATCAGTGATATACGCAAAGCACACAATAATTGTTCGTCCACAATACACAGATAGCTAAGTAGATTCTTTCAAAACTTAAATTATTTTATTGGTGGTGGGTTTTTGGGGGGCGGAGAGGGCGACATCTGTTTGTTGTTGCTTTATTCTAACAATGCTGAAAAGCGGTCAGTGAGCATGCCAGCCAAAAAGATCATATGACCTGGATGAAATATTCAGATAAATATTCCACCAGACAGCATGATTTTACTAAATGATTGCTAAATTGGGACTAGGGGTTTAAAACAGCAGTTTTCAACCTGTGGGTCTTGACCCCTTTGGGGAGTCAAATGACCCTTTCACTGGGGCCACATATCAAAATATTTCATTATGATTTTATAGCAGCCGAAAAATTACAGTTATGAAGTAACAACAAAAATAATTTTATGGTTGGGGGTCACAGAACATAAGAAATGTATTAAGGGGGTTGCAGCATTAGGAAGGTTGAGAATCACTGTTCTAGAAAATACTTTATCTTAAACTCTTCCTTTTTATGTGAGGACGCCAAGAACTTAAGTGTTGAAGGCTACCACAAAATCCTGTTGAGAGTTCCAGATCAGAACACAGGTACCTTGCTTGAGAGACATAGACTTGTCCCTACCCTACTATTTCATGTATATCATAGACATTAATATAATCTTTACAGCTTGAAAACTGGCCACTCACTCTGTTGGCTGGAAGATGATTAGGGGACCCTAAATACCACCTGCCAAAGGAGTTTAGGATTCAGTGTACCACGAGGTCACAGTTCCAAGACACACAAAACATTTGGTAGCTTTGTAAAACCAAGTCAGCATAGCTATATGCACAGACAAACGTAACAAACATGTAGTTGAGGTGGCTAATCCAAGCAGCAATCCTGATAGACTCACCTTTCCACCTTCTGGAGCAACTTTGCCGCCTGAGACCAGGAGCAAAGATCAGAATGAGATGATTCCAGAAGCATTAAATCTTGCTAAATCCAAAGGGCTGTGATTTGAGCCTGTCATGCATATGTATAATTAAAATAAAAAAAAAAGTGTGGTTTGTATTTAGCATAGTGTTTATTTATATACCACATACATTCTCAAATGACATAATTGGACACTTTACAAGTCACGTGTTTTTAAACATTGGAATGTTCTGCCTTAACTAAATTGGAATTGTTCAAGGCCTTTTTTGGGCTTTCCAGGGAAATAATAAAGAGGAATTTGCTTAGGAGCAAAATTATTACACTAATTTCCATTCTGATTTTTGCCAGTTTTGTTTCTGCCAGAAAATATTTCGTTCCTGTAATGACAGTTGTTGTGCTCTTCATTGATATGTAATTATATTGTGTGCATATCAATATTTGTAAATGCAAATAGTTCCGGAGAAGCTACCAAAAACTCAAATGGGAGAGGCAGAGATTCAGAGGGTCTGTGAGTAGTGACACCAAGCTCATGCCATGGACAATATCCTATACGAGTCTTGAAACGGGGACTTACATGTCCTTTAGTGCTTTGTAGAAAATCTGGAGACCTTGTGTCAGGGACAATGTTTTCTATTCAGTTCAGATTATGTCATCCAGGAGGGCCTTGATCTTTAAAGTATATAATATAGATCTAGGGATAGAGTGACTGGCTGGTAGAAGCAAGACCCTAGGTGGATTCTAAGTACCACAAAAAGTTATGTATTTAAGGTTTCTTTAGAGCGCAGCTGAAAGGAAAAAAAAGAAAAGTATTTATCTTTATATATTACATAGTACTTGTTCAACCTACTTGACATCACTGGTGTTAGGGAAGAAATAAATTTGAAAATTGTAAAGTATGCTACCAACCACGAACTGTTGACATCTATGGACAGATGCAATTCCTGCATTGCAATCGCACGTTAGTCCTGACGCAAACATGCATACCAACCCTACGAAGACCCCGAAGACCCCGGGTGCTGACTTTCTGTTCTTTTATCAGCACTGTTGAAACATTACCTTCAGGGCATAGAATGCACACATTGCATAAGTAAAATTGTAAAACTGTGACCTGGGGGAATTTACAGATATGCAGCCATCACCATAGTCTAGCATCTAGAACATTCCCATGATTCTAAAAAGTCCCCTTACATGGAGTGAATCCCTGATCTTACCCTAACCTCAAGTAGTCGTTTTTTGTATTTTTGTTTGGTTTGTTTGTTTGTCAGAGTTAGGTTAGAGTTTGTCTCTATAGATGTGCTTTCCTGGACGTTGCAGATGAATGGAGTCAGTCAAGCAGCCTTTTTATTTAGCATATTGCCCTTGTGTCCCTTTCTGTTGCCATAAATGTTGACCAAAAATAACCTAGGGAAGGACAGGGCATAATTTGTTTTACATCTCTGTCATGGAGGAAAGCTGAGGCAGGAACTCGGAGGCAGGAACTGAAGGAGAGACTCATGAAAGAACACTGCTGACTGGCTTGCTCCTCCCGGACTTCCTCGGCTGTTTCTTACACAGCCCCAACACAGCTACCTAGGGATGGCACCACCCACAGTGGGCTGGGCACTCACACAATTAATTAACAATAAAAAATTTCCCCACAGGCAACATATCCTCAGTTGAGATTTCCTCTGTCTAGATTTGTGTTGACTACAACAAACAAACATCCAAAAATGTTCTTTGAGAGCCCAGCGGTGTTGGTCTGTGTTTCTTTTCTATAAGTCATCTAATCATATGAGAGAGCACATGTCTTCATTTCTCTCAGGTAGAGTCGGATAGCGAAATGTTGGGTTTTGCTGGTGAGTCTGTGTAGCCTTTTCAACAAGTGCCAAGCTATAACCCAAGGTGGCAATCTCATTTTGCCTCCTTTTCTGACACACCTGCCTGTGTGTCCTCTGCTTCCCTTGCCCTGTGTGCCCCCCTGTCCTTCTGGTTACTGCCACCCTGGTGATTGTGTGGTGCTGTCTCACTGGGTTTGATTTGTGCCCCCTCCCCAGTGCCCACCCATGGCTAAGGAGGCCGAGCCTCTCCTCCTATGATTTGCCTTTGTCTTTCTTTACAAAAACATGTGTTCTAATCTGTTACCAGTCATTAAAACTGTGCTAATTGCTGTATTGCTGAGTTGAATACGATTTGGATTTTTTTAATCATTAATTGCCACTTTCACCTAGTCATGATTTGTGACCTTGTTCTTTGGTCTCCGTTGTTTTTAAATTTCTGAACCATCAGTTAGTTAACAGTGCACATATACTTCACACACACAACACACACACACACACACACACACACACACACACACCTAACCTCAGAGCTGCCAAGATGACTCAGCAGGTAAAGGTGCTTGATTGACCTGCCGTCTCCATTTGTAGAAGGAGAGAACCCACTCCCTCAAGTTGTCTGACTTCCACACACATGGCATAGCGCATGCGCACCCATGAATGCACAAAGAATAAAAATATAAATGTAGTTTAAAAACTAAAAATATCTAACTCCTAAAGAAGATCACTTTTGCCTTATGTTTTACAAAGCAAATACTACGAAAGCAACAGGTTTTTAATAAAGTTGATGGGTGGGGTTTTGTTATTGTTGTTGGTATAGCTGGGCATAATGGCTCACACCTTTAATTCCAGCACTTAGGAAGCAGTGGCTTGCAGATCTCTGTGAGTTCGAGACCAGCCTGGTCTACATAGTGAGTTCCAGGACAGCCAGAGCTACAATAGTGAGTGAGACTCTGTCTTGAAAACAGAACGAGAAAGAAAAATGTTGCATACATAATAAAAAGCTTCTTTTTACAAGAATAATTCCAAAGTGCCTGGATGGCTAACCCATTAAGTGGTGTTGATTTTGTTTCTTTAATCCTTATTTTGTGCATCAGAAGCTCTGCTTTAAAAAGCGTTTTGAGAGGAAAGCATGCTTCCTCTCAAAGTATAAACTCTGACAAAGAACTGATCACCACAGAAAAGTTGAAAGACATTTTTAAAAGACATTACAATCTACAGTAATTAATATTTTTAAATAAAATAGATTTGAATTTAAGGTACTTTGTCCTTCTACAAATGTGTTTGGGTACCTTAACAAAAGAAAAGTATGTATTAAAAAAAAAACATAATTGGTCATCACAAATAGGTAGTTCTCAAGTGTACCTGAGAGTAAGCAGAAAACAAATTGTGTGCTTAGTCATAAAGAATACTTTGGAACACAAAGAAAAGATTTAAATAGAAACATATAAGCCTGAATGTAAATCAATAGCAATGTCCCCTAGCACTAGTAAATAGCGTGGGGCGGGGTAACTTTTTAGCCTTACCTGGAAGGATGCCAGCAATATACACTTGAGAATGTTTTAAGGTAATTAGCATTTTTGTCTCTCTGTCAGTTAAAGTAGGCTTTTGCCTGCTACTAATTTTCTTTGGGTTACTGAAACCATTGTATAAATGAAGAGCTTTTAAAGGCCATTTATACTGTGCAAACAGAGGTGCAAATTAGAGAGAGCATGTTCATAAGAAAAGAGGGCTCCTGAGAGCTTAGGAACCCAGAACTTGTTTCTATTTTAGATGGATAGAAAACTACATCAATCTTGCTTTTAGAATATTCTCAATTAAAACGAACAGCACACAGCACACCGAGAGCCAGCAAAAGCTAGGCCCGTAAGGGTTTTGAATAATTCTGCCACGCCGTCTTCACATCGAAACTGATATACGTATAATAGGGCCGAAATATAATCCGGAATCCCAGAGGATCAAGATTCCCAAGCTGCTGAAGAAGTTGTAAAAGGCAAGAAATACAAAACTAGACCATCTGTTTCACTTTTCAACATTCAACCTTTAGCACGGAGGACTCGGAAGAGGGTGCAGTTTAAAACCTGAATCGGGACGTGGTGCAATGCGGCGGGTAGACTCACAACGTATCATTAACTCCTACGCTCCTCAATATTCAATAGCGTCTGCAAGCCTAGCTCCTCATGTTCAAAACAAAGCCCACATCAGCTGCAGGAACTGAGCTCCCTTCTTCCCCCCACCTCCCAGAGACAATGGCGAGTGGATTTCTCTCGGCCTCAGGAAGAGCCCCTGTCTAATTGGAGAATGTAAAGGGAGGCAGCCATTCTGCATTGCAACTGCTGGAAGAATCTAATTACGTTTGCAGAGACAGCTATTCACATCAGTTTAATTTACTCCTGTTCTGGCCACTATTTCTGTTGTGTGTTTGTGTGAATGTGTGTGTACATAAATATGTGTTAACACAATTCTGGCATCTGTACACATGTATCCACATGTGTGTTCATGCATGTGGAGAACAGAAGTCAACGTTAGTGTTGTTCCTAAGGACCATCTACTCTGTTCTTGTTTATAAGTTCTTGTTCTGGTCTGGTCTGGTCTGGTCTGGTTTGCTTGTGTTTTAGTTAGTCATTATTCATTTTAATTTTTTTTAACATTTTTTAAAGATTATTATTTGTTTATTTATTTGATGTGCATTGATGTTTTGCTTGTATGTATGTCTATATGAGGATGCTAAATCTCCTAGAGCTGGAGTTACAGACATTGTGAGCTGCCATGTGGGTGCTGAGATTGAACTCATGACCTCTGGAAGAAGAGTCTGTGCCCGTAACTGCTGAGCCATCTCTCCAGTCACTTTCTACAGGGTCTTTCCCTGGGTCTAGAGCTTGTTAATTGGGCTAGGCTGATTGAGTAGCAAGCCACAGAGATTTTCCTGTCTCTGATTCACCAGTACTGAACCACAAGCACGTTCACTACTACTCCTGATGTTCTTCAATAGTTCTGAAGATCAAGGTCTTCATGCTTTCATGGCAAATTCTCTGCTAGCCAAGCCACCTCTTCAGCCTCTGATGAGATTTTTAATAGTCACTTATAGTTACCTGTAGTAGACGAAATTATTGAAACCCCAAATTTGCTGGAGTAAGATCTCCTACCCGAAAGGAGACCAGTAAAGGAAGACACAACTCAATAATGATGGGTATAAATTGCACGCCTAGATTGGGCAGATTTACCACTACACTACTCTAATCCCCGGCTATGAGATCCCTTTAACTTGCAGTCATCCAGGCCACTGCTTGTCCTCCATCGTCGGCTTCTCTACCGCAGGCTTCCTTCTGCTTCTACCTCCTGCTCCTGCTTCTCCCTCTTCTTCTGTCTCTTCCCTTTGCTTCTACTTCTGCCTCCTTTTATAGTCAATTCCTCTCACTCTCTCCTCCTTAAGCCTTTTTCTCCGCCTTCCCTTCTATGCCCAATCTCTGGCTCTAGCCTTTATTTTACAGGTTTTAATTGGACAGAAGGCTTACAAGACATCACTTGTGTACAGATTCAATCATCCTCTGCAGCCTCACTCCCAGGAAGAGCGGTGGAACTAGGATCAAAATACAAGGCTGAGGCTATTCCACAACAGATACCTAACAAGCCATTGTCTTCCAAAGCCACCTCTACTTCAGACTTACAGCTAAGAGGCTCCCAGGATTCCCAGTATAGAAACACAAACTGGAACGAGGAATAGAAAAAGTGAAGAATTGGTCTCAAAAACAAACCTCACTGTTCCTATGCTCTCCCATGAACGTTCTGCTCTGTATCGGATTTTGAATCTTTCAAAGTCCTGTCTTGAAACCTCTGTAACTATCAAAATCGAAATGCCCTTTAAAGAAAGGGGAGCTAGAGGTCTACAGTGAGTCCCCTGTCCCCTGTCTCAAGCTCATTGTAGCAACTGGCTTCAGGATGACAGGATTCTGAGCCATGCTTGGAATTTGTCTATTATAACTTTATACGCTTTTTTCGAGGGAGGCGCATAGGCTCCTGTCTGCGATACGACGTCTGTTGCCATGGAACAGCTTGTACTTAATCATATTACAGCATTCTGTCGGGGATGAAAATAATATATAGAATATTCCTCAGCTATTAGAGAAGCATTGTGAAGTCCTTTTCCATATCGGATATGTCATGAAGTCTCAGCATCCTACAGTTCTGTCTCTTCGTACAAAAGCAAATGATAGCATTTGAGCTGCCCGTCACTTGGAGCTGTTTACTTAAGCACCAGTAGTATTTCCATGGCAAATTTCACCTCTGTGTCACATGTCTCATTTCTCTCCAAGATCTGTCATCATCTCCATAAGAGAGCTGTCCTTTTGGTACGTTGTATAGTGTTCCTCCCTGGTGAATAATTTTGACACCGTGATTGTACTGTGAACTCTTGCTGTTTGTGAGTCCAGCTCTGTATGAACTGGCAAGAGGCGGGGGGCCTCTTATTTGTCATAATCTTGGCTCTTTCAGACAGATGCCACCATTTAGATACACTCTGACAATGATTAACTTTGGCATTTCCCCTTATATTAAATATGAAATGTGTGCAGCTGTTTGTTTCCGGCTTGGTTGCTAGTTGAGGTTCTTGGTGCTCCTATATTCATGGAGAAAGAGGCAGGGAGTCATAGTCAGAACATAGAGTACGGGTACATGCAGCCGGACTCCTCCATTGATGAACTACATTACCTGGGCAGCCTTTTTAATATCTCTTTGCCTGGTGCTATATCTATAACATTGGAATGATAATAGTATCTACTTTGTACAGTTGAGAGAGGAAGTTAGTGAAGGGATCTCATGAAACGCTTCAAATAGTGCATTATATGTGGTAGGCATGCAGTAAGTACTGGTTTATTGCATTGCTCCACATTATAGTCATACACACATACACACATATATATAAAACTCTTGCCTTTTATAATGAATATACCACCACTTTCTTGACTCAAGACATAGAGTTATGCACTGGGTTAGCATAGAAGGACGTTTGAAAATTGTATGGGAACAGAAGACGAACAGTGCTAAGACTGTAACTGATAATGAACCTATTTCTACGAGGGCGCTGTGGCCTTTAATATGTAGTAACTACCATCTTCTTTTGTCTACTGTCCCTCTAAAAGCTACAGTTCAGTTCTGAATTATCTGAATGTAACATGGGGCTGGGGAAACGACTCAGTAAAGTGCTTGCTTTACAAGCATGAGGACCTGAGTTTAGCCCTCAGATTTAAAAATTAAGAAAGCTTGACTTGATGGTTTGTGTTTAGAGTCCTGGCTCTGGGGAGAGGGAGACAGGTAGAGCCATAGGTTTGCTGGCCAACCATCCTAGCCAACTTCCTGAGCTCCAGTTCAATGAGAGATCAGGTCTCGGGGGTGGAGAAGATAAATTTCTTAGAAGTACATCTTTTAGGCTCCACACAGGTGTGTATACGCATACATATATGTACACTCATGCATCCATGTTCACAGACAGACAAACGGACAGTGTAACTGTTTCTATATTAACAAATCTAAAGCATCCTCCTTGGCTATAATCTACATAGATCATCAAATCCAGAAAGAAGCTAAAGACAATTTTGATGATGGACCCAACATACACAAGGCTTCACCAGTACACCAGGTTTCATACATGTAAATGTAAAGAAAGATGAGAAGAGCCCATTTTGCACATTGAAAGTGATTCCTGAGCTGAACCAACCCAGACCTGGCTCTGTCAGATGTGATGTTTATCCAGCAAAGCCCCCGTGAGTTCATTCAAAACATACCTTGGTACCATATAGTCAGTGTGGCTAAAACTGAACAGTCCTTTTGCTCTCTAAATGTTTTTTTAAAAATATTTCATCTCCATACTACCTCTAGTATGGTCAAATCCCCCTGTAAATATTATCTAATTTATTCTCGTAACATCCCTAAGAGATAGAATGCATTCATCTTTGTTATTAGCATCTGGCATGAGCAGATTCACATTTACTTTACTGAAAATCACCAGGAATAAATCTCATGGAGACACTAATGGAAAATATAATAGGAGATAAATACAGGTATGCTTGCAAATGAAGATATTTTCCCTCCTTTGAAATCTGTTGACTAAAAGGATAAAAAGTGGAACAACTTATGATGATTGAATAGTAATAAAAGAAAAACCAGCATTTAATCTAAATCTCTCTTTCCTGTGATTACAGCATGCTAAATATTACTCAATACTAGGGAGTCTGTTGATGAGCTATGTAAATGTTTTCCAATAAAATTAAATAGATTAGATTTAGAAAGAAAATGCTAATGTTTTGGTGGCTTTTAAGGAGTTTTCCTTTCAAACTTTCCAGAGAAATACTTAAGACAATGCCACAGTCCCTGCCGTAGTCCCAGAGGAACAAATGCCATCATTTTCATGGGTTGAGAAAAGACAGAAGTCACCAAGATGTCTTTCTGTGTCACCCACGATGCTTTGTTGCTAATTCTCTTCGTGTCTTCTGCCCACACTTTGTTTTGGTTGTCAAAGTTCGTTACTGAGACAAGACTAAGATCACCCCGCTCTGACAGTCGAAGATTGACTCGGCTTGACACACCGTGAGGTGAGTCTAATTGCTGTTAATATTAGAAGGACAAATAACCATAGCAAAGAAGATGGGTCATAGAAAAGAAATGAGTATGGGGAGCTTGATCACCAAAGAAAGACAGTTTGATGAGAGGAACCATTAACCTGAGAGGAGACTGTGCCTTGCCTCTAATAGAAAGATTGGAAGTGTGACTTTATTCTGCTAGATTGGGTGGAAACAGTATCTCTGGCTCATTTATAGACTTAAAAATAGACTATATGTGGAGAGCAAGATCCTCCTGTGGTCCTTGATAACAGCAAACAAAGTGCCATGCTGTTTTATAATATTTATAATAATTTATTAATATATGTTTTATTATATTAATAAATACATATATTATTACTACATCTGACTGGGTAAGCCAATGAGAAACCTTCTTCTTCTTCAGGTAATGTTAATGAATCCAAGGGTCAATGTTAACATGAACTTTATTGTGTGTAATGATAATTCTCCAGACTGGACGTTTTTGTTTTCCTTTTCAATTTCTCACTGTATGACTTCAAATTCCCAATCCTCTTGCCTCTGCCTCCTGAACACTGGGATTACAAGTGTGCACCACAAGAGCCATCTAGACCATGGCTTCTCAAACTCCAGTGTGGTGTGCCTGGGACTCTCCAGGACCTGAAAGAGTTCTAGGCTCTGGTTCAACAACTTGTGTCATGGAGCCTGAGAAGCTATATTCAAGAAACTCCCAGAAGATTTCCCAGCTGTTGGTTCAGAATCTTTTTTGGGGGTGGGGGAACCCCAGTCTTCTGCTGTTGGGGTTATACATCTGTACCACTATATCTAGACATGCGCAAGGTAGAAGTTAGAACTGGGGAGTGAGGAGAGGCAGAATCTTGGTTTCTATTGGTACTCCATTCATGGTCCCCTTCAGATCCCTTCCAATGGTTATGGTTACTTTATGGCCACAGAAACATGGGAATAATCTATTCAAAAGATAAACAAACAAACAAATAAAAACAAAAAACAAAAAACCCCTCTTCCCCACAGTATCTTATGAGCGATCAGTCTCCCAGGCTGAGCTGCGAAGAGAATAGGTAATGACCACACAGCACACGTTCCTCCTCTGTTCTGTCTGGACCCAGCTCATACTTATTTACTGATGACTCCATGCTGTCGAGATCGTCAGTATGAAGGCGACACCCTTCAGCTGGAAGTGTGGCGATTTGGGCTCTTGTACACATTTATCATACTCAAACTTCGGAGAGCCAGAGGGGTGGAGGGATGCCGAATCCCTCTTGATAATGAAGAACTCATTCGACATCGGGGAGCCTTTACAAGAGAAAATTAGTTTGAGAAACTTGACTGCACACTAAAGACTCGAGATTTGGGGTTATTACAGACGCTCATTTATTTTCATTTGTCCAGTTACGTGTATGGGGAAAGCATGAATATGAAACATATTAAGTTCCGCCCAACAGACGACAAGAAAGTAATTCATAGTTATGCAGACAGTAAGTGCATACTTAAATTCATCTTTCTCTAGATCTCTATATATCACATATTTGTCCTTCTTTGGCTATGTTACAGCTATAGATCATTGCTATATGCACAGTCATGATAGTTATTAATTAATTACTAGCATGGTGTTTGTTTATTTATCTGTTTATGTATTTCGAGATACTGCCATATGTAGCCAAGGCTGTCCCTGAGCTTACTATGTAATCATGAATCTGTGCTCTTCCACCTCCATGTCCTGAGTCCAGAGGTCACAGGCTTATAGCTTCGTACCAAGTTTATGGTGTGCTGGTGATCAACCCAGGACCTCCTGTGCACGAGGCAAGCGCTGGACTGGGCTACATCCCAGTCTATACCTCAGGTGATTTCCTTGGTCTACTTCACAACAGCAAAGTAGCTTCTAATGTTCAATTTTTTTTTTAAAGTTCCTCTTTCCAATACATACTGGAAGCAAACATGTTTCAGATTCGACTTGAAAGAGCCTGCCTCCTACTATACCTCTCGGTTAGCAGAAACCAGCTAAGAAACAGAAGCTGAAAAGGAGGGCTTATGCAGGGGATAAAAGACCTTGTGGAGGATGGGCGGGAATCAGACACACCCAAGGGTAGATGAGGAGACCTTAGAATCACTTAAACAACCCCTCCCTCCCACATAAGGGCCAGAAACTGTAGCAGAGCCAGAGAAACCCCGTCACTGGCCTGGAGAGTCGGTCAGTCAGGAAGAGTGACTGAGCCTTGAAATGGGCACAGTTGAAGGGAAAGCACGGCACCACCCTGGGTCACATGCTCATCGGACTGAATTAATACTCTTTGCTTGGAAAGCTGACCCTACCTCCATTTCCTTAGAAAATGACTCTGTGTAAATAAGTTACATAAAAATTGGTTTAAAATAGATACAAACCTTTGAAGCCCTGAAAGAGCTAAGAGACATAAATACAAAAGCGTTCTGTGATTTCCGCATACTTGGGGGTTGAAAACCACTTTTAATTTTCTAGAGTGTATACATACATATAATATAATATACTATAACGGTTCATCTTCATCATCAGCTTGACTGGATGTAGTCACCATGGAAACACATCTCTGGGTGTGTCCATGAGCATGTTTCCAGAAAGATTTTTCCTGAAAAGGGAAGAGTTCCCTTGAATGTCGGTGGCAACAACATCCTATGGGCTGGGGTCCTGGGCTGAACAAAAAGAACATGAGATGGGTCCCGGCATTCCCGAATCTGCAATCTGACTGATAATGCTGAGTGACAGCTCCCTCACACTCCGGCTCCCGTGCCCTCCTCTGTCATGATGGGCTGTATCTCTCCACACTGCAGGTCTGAATGAACCCTTACCTCCCTAAGTTGTTCCTTGTCAGGGATTTGGGTCACAACAAGGAAAAATGGAACTAACACAGGCTGGGTGCCTTAAATAATGGAAATTAATTTCTTCATAGTTTTCCCGGAAGCTAGGAATGCTAAGATCAAGATGTTCCTCCTAAAGACTCTCCCCGGGCTTGTAGACTCTCTCATGGTAGTCTCGGAGAGAGTCATCTGCTTTGCCCATCAACCAGTCCAAATCTAATCTCTCCTGGAAACCTGCACAGGCACATCGTGTGTAAAACTATCCTTCTGGGCATCCAATGGTCCTGTCAGATCAAGGCATTAAAAATAACCACCATAGGCTTCAACATATGAACAGAGAGCAGGGTACAGGTCAGTCCACAGCATAGAACCTCCCTGCAAGTGCCCCTGAAGATGAACACACAATAATAATGGCAACACACTATCGAGCTCATAGGAATATGACTACCGTGAAAAAGGGTTATCAAAAACAAATGCCGAAGAGTTAACGCCTGAAAGTGGTCTAACATGGATTCACTTCGGATGTGTAAAGAGTATTTAAGAAGATGTGAAAGCATCCTGAGGCTGTAGGACAGGATGGAGTAAGGAGCAGGTATATTGGAAGAGAAACAAGGGTCTAGAAATGAGAATGTGCTCCTTAAGGTCTCAAGGAATAGGGAAAACAGTGTGTCTGATGCAAAGAGAGAAGCATGATAGGAGAAATCACCCACGGGGAAGGATAGAGGAGGTGAAGGAAGAGTGCAAATATATTTCAGGTGTGAGGAAGGCAGACTGAGAAGGCCAACGCCAGTCCAGTAGTAGAAAAGGAAAGGGAGGTACTATTCAAAATGGAATCCAATGATACTTTTTTTCTATAATAGAATAGAAGAGTCTAAAGCTTAAATAAACACAATGACCTTGGGGCCAGAGAGATGGCTCAGTGTGTAGAGGTGCTGCAAACCAAGCATGAACGACTGCCTGAGTCCCATCCTGAGACCCATGTGGTGGATGGAGAGAACCAACTCTAGAAAGCTATCTTCTGACCTCCACTTGTGTGTGAGCCGTGGTATGGGTGCATGCATGCACACACATATGAAATATATGCAATTTGAAACTTTTTTAAACAAATAAGATACTCTTATTCCAAAACAAGAAAAACAAAGAGAAGTAAATATCTGGTGTTCTGTTTGGGGCTTTCAATAATCCTGGGGCTGGTGAAATGGCTCAGAGGGTAGAGGCACTTACCAACAAGGCTGACAGCCTGAGTTTAATCCCTGAGACCCAGATGTCAGGAGAGAACAGACTCCCATAAGCTGCCCTTTGAACTCTAGATGTGAGCTGTGACACATGTATGCTGCCCACACACAAATAATAAATATAAATACAAATATAAATATAAATACTCTCTCTACCATCTCCTCCTTCTCCTCCCTTTTGAGACAAGGTCTCACTATGTAGCCCCAGTTGATCTGGATTCACTGTGAAACCAGGCTGGCCTTGAACTCGCAGAGATCCCCCTAAGTCAGCCTCCCTCGGTAAAGCCATGCCCCACTACACTTGGCTGAAACCTTAGCCATCTCTTCACCTCAATGTATACAAGATCAAATGGTAAGATATTTAGTGTAACACCTTACCTGGTAATTTGCAATGCCAGTTTTATAAGTGAGTATTTTTTTCTGTGCCTCACGGCTAGTCCTGAGACTAGATTTCTTCCCCCAGCTTCTGTCTGATTTTTCTACTAAAGTGCTACATTCTGAGAGTACTTTATGAAGTGCTTTTACATACATCCTGTCGTCTTCTAATTTCCTCCTCTCGGTAATGTAAATGAAAAATGCATTTGCAGCATCCTTCACTTAACTAGCATGCAAATCACCTAACGATATGCAAATGAAAAATACTGCTGGTTTCAGAAATTCCTTGCCAAGTGCCTTCTACTTCCCTTGCGGAGTGAGGAGACTTCACTCAAGTGTGCCCAATGGATACAGTCTTACAGTGGAAAATTACTGCCCTGGGAGGACTGAGGAACTTGAAGACAGCATCCTCCCATTAGAACTGTACATGTGTGTGCATGTTCATGTGTGCAAATATAGGTGTGAGGGGTGGGGTGGGGTGTTCCTGAGTCTGTAGGACAGAGGATAACCCCAAACTCAAACATCCTTCCTTAGGCACTATCTTGGTTTGAAAGCTTGGCCAAGGAAGTAGCACTATTAGGAGGTGTGGCCTTGATGGCATGGGTGTGGCCTTGTTGGAGTAGGTGTGGCCTTGTTGGAGGAAGTAAATCAATGTTGGAGTGGGTTTTGAGGTTTCTATGCTCAAGCTCCACCAAGTGTGGAAAAAGAGCCTCTCTTGGCCAACTATCTCATCTTAGATCAAGGTACAGAACACGAAGCTCCTTCTAGAACAGCATGTCTGCCTGGACACTGCCATGCTTCCCACCATGATGATAATGGACTGGATATCTGAAACTGTAAGCCAGCCCCAATAAATATTGCCCTTTATAAGACTTGCCTTGGTCATGGTGTCTCTTCACAGCAATGAAACCCTAACTAAAGCAGGCACCATTCACCTATTTCTACCCTCCCCTACCCACAAGGTCTCTTACTAGTTTGGAACTTAACAAGCAGGCCATGCTGATTGACCACCAGCAAACCTGTGTCAACTTCCTGAGCAATGGGATTACAAGGGAGCCACCATGTCCAGCTTTTTTTGCTTGAGCTCTGGCGGTGAGAATCAGGCTCTCATGCTCTCAAGACAAGTACTTAACTATCTCCCCTGCCCTCCCACTGCTATAGTGGATTACATATATTTTAAACTATACATATTGTTTCATTGTCTGAAGAAAAACATGGTCTGAATAGTCCCAGTTTAATATTTGGAGACTAATAGAGAGTATCAGTAGAAAAGCTCACCACACCCTCCCTTTAAATCTAACTGTGTGTGCTAGAGGAAGGGCTCAGTGGTTAAGAGCACTTACTGTTCTTCCAGAGGGCCCGAGTTCAATTGCCAGCACTGACTTCCAGTTCACACAGTCTGTTACTCCAGTCCCAAGGGATCCAACACTCTCTTCTGGCCTCTGAGAGCAGCTCCACACACTGTGGCACACATAGAGAAAGAGAGAAAGAGAGAAGACAGAGAGAGAGAGACAGAGAGATTAAAATTTCTTAATTTGCCGGGGGTGGTGGTGCACGCCTTTAATCCCAGCACTTGGGAGGTAGAGGCAGGCGGATTTCTGAGTTCGAGGCCAGCCTGGTCTACAGAGTGATTTCCAGGACAGCCAGGACTACACAGAGAAACCCTGTCTCGAAAAACAAAAAATAAATAAATAAATATAAATATAAATTAAAAAAATTTTTTTTCTTAATTAAATAAAACCAAAATGGGAGTACTTTTTTCAAGATAGGGTTTCTCTGTAGAACTCACTCTATAGACCAGGCTGGTCCTGAACTCACAAGGTTTCTCTGTCAAACTCACTCTGTAGACCAGGCTGGTCCTGAACTCACAGAGATCTACCTGCCTCTGCTTCTGCCTCTGCCTCCTGAGTGCTGGGATTAAAGGCATGTGCACAACCCAACTTTATAACTTTTTTTTAAAGGAAAAAAAATATGTGTGTGTGTGTGTTGTCTGTCTGTCTGTCTGTGTGAGCCTGTGTGCGTCTGTGTGAATGAGCATGTGTGTGTCTGTGCCTGTGTGTGTGTCTGTGCCTGTGTGAGCCTGTGTGTGTCTGTGCCTGTGTGAGCCTGTGTGTGTGTGTCTGTGCCTGTGTGAGCCTGTGTGTGTGTATGTGTGTCTGTGTGAGTGAGCCTGTGTGTGCCTGTGTGTGTGTCTGTGCCTGTGTGAGCCTGTGTGTGTCTGTGTTGTGTGTCTGTGTGTGCATGTGCATGCATGTGCATCTGCGTGTGGTGGGGTGTGAGTGTGTGTGCGTACACAGAGCATGGGTGTTAAGTGAGATGAGCGATGTGGGGATCAGACCCAGAGCATCAATTGCACTTGCCAGCTGAGCACTCTACCTCTGAGCTTCACCACAACTAGAAAAAAAAAAAAAGTGATTGATTTAAAACTATGTGACAATTCCATCCTTAAGCCTGAACACTTGGCATTTGGCAACTGATCATCCCTCCCTTTTTTCTTTCCCATGGGGCAGGAAGGGTGTCTTTTTTATGCACATAGATTTATGTAGGATTGACATCAATCCTGTGTGCTCCCTGGTTTCCACGGGAAATCCAATCTATTCACTTCCTTGAAGGTTTACGGAGAGCTGAGGGCAGATCCTAAGGGGCTAGGTTCCACGATACACAAAGTCACCTCCTAAACCATGCTGTAGATCTCAACCTTCCTAATGTCACACACACACACACACACACACACACACACACACAGGCGTTTTTTTTTCCCTTTCAAAAAAAGTTATAAAGCCGGACTGTGGTAGCACATGCCTTTAATCCCAGCACCCAGGAGGCAGGGCTGGCAGATCTCTGTGAGTTCAAGATCAGCCTGCGCCTAATGTTATGGTGACCCCCCCCCAAATATAATATTACTTTTTGCTACTTCATAACTATAATTCTGTTAGTTATGAATCATAATGTAAATATATAATAGGCAATCCCTGTGGGGACACGACCCACAGGTTGAAGATGGCTGTCTTAAGCCTTCCCTCCCTCTGAGGCCTGGCCATCAGGGCCACCTTCCTTGTACCCTCTCCAGCATTAGCTTTCCTGGAAACTTTCCATTCTTCATCCAGAATGTTCTCCAAGGTGAGTTTCTTTGCCGTGTGCCCTTCGCCCAAGCCCTGTTGAGCAGAGCGACTGGGAAGGATCCTTTATCTTTATCTTATCCCAGAGTGTAATAAAGGAAGGCTCTAGAACGCCAAGGCCACAGGCAAGGAAGGATCCTATTTTAAAAAATAGTTCCTCATTAAACCACCTGCCCTG
Organism: Mastomys natalensis; assembly: GCA_021653895.1. NCBI lineage: Eukaryota > Metazoa > Chordata > Mammalia > Rodentia > Muridae > Mastomys > Mastomys natalensis. The sequence goes on along the minus strand of JAJTUV010000171.1, from coordinate 376,243 downwards.
ACACTTCTCTCCTCCCCAAACCACCTCTGTTTATTATATAAAATGAAACCATAAAGTAGAACAATTTATAAAATAAAGAGAATCACTAATAACATATTGACTATCCTTGCCATCTAAGTATGAGTTTGCAGATAGACAGAAACTTGAAGGTTTAAACTCTTTTGGTTTGGAGTTCTTAGCAATTTCAAAGTTCAACAAATAATGAAGTTTTTGGAAAGGCTTGTATCACCTTCTTCTGATTTCAAACGCTTTTTTTTTTTCCTTTTTGGTTGGTTGCTTTCTAGTTTGGGGTTTGTGGAGCAGTTTTGCCTTCAGCCACACACGGCTTCAAATGCTTTTCATTCCATTCTTTATGCTAATGACTGAGACTGTTGATGTTAAAACGGTGCTAAATAACTATTTACCTAATGAATGGAAGGATCTACTCATTGTGGTTGGTAAATAATGCTTGAACCTAAAGTATGTCTGTGCTCTGCTTTCCCCTTAGAAACCAAACCAAAGCCTAGTGAAGAAGTGATGCAGGCATAGACTCTCAGCACCAGGGAGATAAAGGTGGGGGGAGCAGGTAGGCTAGCCTGGTCTCAAGCAAACAAGAAATAAAGGCTGGGAGACTGCTCCATAGATAAGGAGTTTGTTACCAAAACATTGAAGGGCAGCGTTCAGTCTAGACCCTTGGAACCTACATAAAGCCAGGTAGACATAGTGGTCACCTATAGTCCCAGGACTTGAGGGACAGAGCTAGGATCACCAAGGCAAGCTGTCTCCATAGACTAGCCGACTGGCAAACTTTAGGTTCAGCTGAAGACCCTGCCTCAGTAAAAAGTGGAGGGTGGTGGAGGAAGACACCACATATCAATTTCCAGCCTCCACAAGTGTGCATACACGTACTCACTTACACACGTGTGAACATGCAAACACACACACCACAAACACACATGTGTGCAAATGGATGCTCATACATTTTTAAAGAAATACAACCAATTTGCATTGGTTTGTGCTGCGGAAACAAAAATTAAATAAATAAAAGGGAAAAGAGTTAATAAGACAACAATTTCTCATCATTAACCTACCTGAAAACCTGAGATAATGTTTTGAACTCCCTTCACTTAAAAATAAACTACAATTGCAAATAACTGTCAGTTGCCCTTTCTCACTTAAAATATATCAGACTCTATTTAGTCATCCATTCACACACAGCCTCTTTAAAGAGTTTATTTCTTAAGTTAGTCAACTAATTAGCCCGTTGGTGAATTTTAGCAAACCACCAAGCAACTAAAAGATGTGAAGCTAATCAGAGCCACACATTCATAGACTATTGGAACTATTTATTTTCCTTTCTCCCTCTCACTCCACATCCCCAACCCCTAAAGACAAGGTTTCTCTGTGTAGCCCTGGCTGTCCTGGAACTCACTCTGTAGACCAGGCTGGCATCAAACTCAGAGATCTGCCTGCCTCTGCCTCCTGAGTACCGGGATTAAAAACATGCACCAACACCTCCCGGCAGTTGAAGTAGTTGAAGCAACTACTTCAGTAATAAAGTTGTGGTGATTAAGCTTCTTTTTCAACTTGTGGGATTTGAAATCACCTAGGAGACACACCTCTGAGGATGGCCTGGGGGGTGTTCCCAGAAACGTTTGACTGAGTGTGGTGATGTGAATGAGAGAGATATCCCACGTAATCTCAGACATCTGAACACATCGTCTCCAGCTGGCAGTGCACTTTGAGGGAGGTTTAGGAGGTAAAGCCTCTTGAAAGACCTACATCAGCCGGGCGGTGGTGATGCACGCCTTTAATCCCAGCACTTGGGAGGCAGAGGCAGGCAGATTTCTGAGTTCGAGGCCAGCCTGGTCTACAGAGTGAGTTCCAGGACAGCCAGGGCTATACAGAGAAACCCTGTCTCGAAAAACCAGACCTACATCATGGGGGCAGGGCGGGGCTGGGGGTGGGGAGGCTTTGACATTGGAAGTCTTGAATCACTTCACTGGCCTCTCTCTGCATCATGCCGGTTGTAGTCTCTCATCATCGCTTTTATCCCACCATGCTTGCCACCTACTGCCGAGCTCCCCCACCTCCTTCTGGAAACCCAAGACCAAATAAAGTCTATAAGTAAGCTTGGTCGTAGTATTTTGTCACTGCAACAGAAAGGTAAATAATACACTGAGAATGGAAGACTCAGCCTGTATGTAGGTGGCACTTTCTCAAGGCTTTGATTCGACCTGAATAAAACGGAGACTGAGCAGAGCACCAGCGTGAATCGCGCCTGCGCACTTCCGCTTCATGGCTGTGGATACATGGGACAGCCGCCTCACTCTCCTCCTGCCATGCCTTCTTTGTCACGAAGGACTGTACCGTCAAACCATGAGCCAAAATGAACTCTTTATTCCTTGAGTTGGCTGTCATTGGATATTTATCACAGCAACAAGAAAATGACCGAACGCAGGCAAGATGCGCTGAGATTTAAAAGAATTAAATAATTTCACTTTTTACATAAAAGCCAGCACTGAGTACTTCAGCCAGCATCATCAATGCTAATCTTTCCACTCCAGCTACTTCAAAGGAAACACTTGAATGAATGTCAGTTATCAAATAAGATTAAAATGCAGCTTTGTGAGCCGCTGCGTTTGATCCCTTAAACACTGCAAAAATAAACAAAATGAGATAAAACTCGGCTACCAATACTGTTCTCTGAGCGATCCGAGGAGGCTAAAAGCCTTTAGATGAAATCGTTCGAGCAGCCAGGAAGCCTTAGTCACCTTGAAAATGCAAAGTCAGAGAGAGTCAGTAAGATAATTTGGCAAGGGGTCCTCCAGGAAGAGGAAGGATTTGGAAGAAAAAAAAAAAAAAGTTCTCCGAAAAGAGCATTGTAATGGAAACAACCAAACATATAACAAAGAAATGAAGGATAAAGTTCTGAGCAAAGCTTGTGAGCCCCATGAGTGTTCTACTCATGTCTTATGTTACCTTAATGCTATTCTGAAGGGTTTAGAAGCTAGGAAGACGGTCTCCATTCTTCTTCGTGGTTCTTTCCTAATTCTGTTCTTTCCTGAAATACAAATTTGTCTTCAAGATAATAACCATGCATTAAAATTACATCAAACAACTATCTTAGGATTAAATCGGATCGAAGAATGCATTTTCTTTGGAAAATTTTATTAAATCCAGTTTCTCTAATGAGAGCCTTAAATAGAAATGACCTTAAATCAAATTTATCTTGCACGAAGAGTCTACTGGTAAAAACAGGGTCATTCCTGTAAGTAGGATATTTATTATACATTCTTTTAAAAATAATTTTCATACCTATGACATGGCATCCTTTCATTAATATCCAAATGTTTCTATAAAATAAATTTATATAGCAAAAAAAGTAAACCAAACAATTTAAAAATGACACTCTGGGGTTTGGGGACTGTATCTCAGTGGGTAGAATGCCTGACTGGTACCCGTGAAAACCTTGGCTTTGACACCCAGCATCCCATAAAACTAGGTGTGGTAGTCCTTGCCTATAATCTCATTACTCAGGGGTGCAAGCAGGAGGATCAGAAGTCCAGGGTCATTCTGAGCTCCATGGAGAGCTTGAAGCCAGCTGGAGACACATGCGACCTTGCTTGAAAAAATTTATAATAATAATAGCTTTGTCTGTAGAGGACTAATTAACCAAAGCTTAGAGACAACGTTAAAACCCATCCTTAAAGGGAGAAATGGAACTTTCTGAAACTGAGACATGACTTTTTCTCTTTCTTGTTAGCAAGAATAAAAACATTTGTGGGGCTGGCAATCTGCCCTCTCAGGTACAACCAGTAGGCCCGTGAGTTGCGGCAACCTTTCTAGAGAGCCATTTGGCCGCATGTATTAAACTTTAACACATGAATCTTACTTTTAAATTTAAATAATGCAACCTTTGATTTTTTTTTTCCAGTGCCATTTGCAAACTTCTCCTGTGGTTTCCACACACCTGATCGGCAACTATCATTGATACATTTGTAAACAGCGAAAGCCAGAAGAGAGTTATGTCAAGATCTGGGCCTCTTGTATGTTGTGGTACGTGTGTGTTTGTGTCCTGAGAGGATGAGATGAAATGGATTCTGAGAGATGTTGGCTGTACACACGTGTGGTGTAAATGTGTAGTTTGTAAAATAACTATTTTACCGGAAAACTTGAGGAGGGAAACGTGCCTTTTTCTTTGGATATCATTCTGCTCTGAATTACTTCTTTTAGTTCAATTGTTCTCATTCCTTCTTTGCTTGCATGTTTGTTGCTACAAGCACATCGTATCATTTTTGTGACTATTTATAGCCAATACTGAAAATCCTTTTAACTGCATCCAGTATTTTCTTCTGCGAACGCCCGAATCTTCAGGCACCGATGTGACATACTTGCTTTTACAAGAGCACAGGAACAAGACTGAGGATCTGGTAGCTCCTGAGCACCTGTTTTGCCTGGTGGCACCTCAGGTGGAGATTCACTCTACAACACTGGACAGACACAGGGATGAAAGCATCCGAAAGGGTGGAGATGTTTGAGGAAAATGACATCACCATGTCTGAGGGCCCACGTGGCTTTACGATAAAATAAAAGTTAATGTGCTTTTTATAAACTAATTTCGCAAAGCCATAATTACATGCAGTACTTTCTCATCTCAACGTCTCCCATGTAGCCATTGGTGACAGAAAGGGGAAAGCAGAGAGTGGAAGAAGACAGGAGTACCCCCCGCCTTCTTTTTTAAAATCACATTTATTTGTGTATTCTGGTGATACAAATGGAGGTCAGAGGACAACGTGTAGGTGTCAGTTCTCTCCTACCCTGTGACTCCTGGCATGGGCTCAGCAGCCTTGGTCTAAAGTCCTCCCACACACGGAGCCATCTTGCTGGTCCTCAGCTCATACTCTGAAGCTTTTTCCTACCAGGATCCAGTTCTAAAAGACAAGAGCAACATAAATCAGAAGTACTTCACCTCATTTCATGTCAGTTTTAAACTGAGAAAAGGGGAACTACTTATACTGCCTGAGCATGGCTTATGCAGACTAAAAAGTATCCAAAATACACTTATTTCTGCCTTTTCTGCTATTGGACTCGACATACAGACAGGAAAACAAACCAGAAGGGCAGAAACCGAGTGCTTAATAACTATTTTAATTTATCCCTCTTCTTTCCCGTTTGATCAAATTTTCCCACAAACTCTTCCACAGATTAAAGTTTATTTTCACAGGCAGTACCTTGGTTGAAGCTGCTTTTCAATCAGAAAAGGATGGATTAAACTGCCCTCCTCCTAATTGCTTTGTGAAGCCTTGCCTTCCCTGTATCTCACTACAGTTTCTTAAGAAATGAGGCACTTATGTATCCCGAGGGCTTAAACAGCGCTTTCTGAGTCGGAGGGGAGAGGAGGGCGCCTGCTGCATTAATCATTGAATCACATCAATCAGACTTCCGATCCAGCTCCCAATCCAGGCTCCCAGTCCATGCAGCAGAGGAGTACCTGGGGGATGTCTCCCTCTTTGTAAGCCCCGTCATTAGATATCTGTCATGAAGGCTTGCAAAAATAGATGTTTACATGCAAACAAAAATTTTTTTTGGCTTGGTTTGGTTTGTTTTTTTTGTTTTGTTTTGTTTTGTTTTGAGACAGGGTTTCTCTGTATAGCCCTGGCTGTCCTGGAACTCATGCTGTAGACCAGGCTGGCCTCGAACTCAGAAATCCGCCTGCCTCTGCCTCCCAAGTGCTGGGATTAAAGGCGTGCGCCACCACTGCCCAGCACAAAGCTATTTTAATGTAACAGAATGCTTGGGCACAATGGTGTATAATATTCTACGAAATATCATACCAGTTCCTTTGCCAGACTATTCACTTCCTGCTTACTCCAAACTTTTCTGTTCATTGGCGGTAAGCGTGAATGTTTTAAGGGACAGTTTGATTCCAGACCCATTTTCAGAGATGATAATGTGCTCAGTGACTAAGAACACTTGTAGCTCTTCCAGACGACCCAGGTTCAATTCCCAGCACTCACAGTAATTCCAGCTCCCTGATTCCAGTTCCCAAAGGGTCCCCTGACACATTCTGCTGTCTCTCACCAGGCACACAAGTGGTGCACAGATGCACATACATGCAAAACATAAGATAATTTTTAAAAATTGAAGAGAAAGGGCATAAAGGGACAGCCATAGTCTCTGTCACATAACCAAAATGCTCATTCATGAATAGCTAAACGAATAATTTGTTGTACTTTGACAGAATGAAACACTTATAGAATTATTAGAACAGCTGTGGGACCCTACAGTTATTAACATGAAAGATGCATGGTGTTTTCAATAGCAGAAGTAGTTCATGAAAGTGCTTTATAATGTGGACTCCCATCCCCTCTTTAATCATCTACTTGAGTGGTTCATGTTAGTCTTTTTTACTTTTCATGTATGTGTGTATATCTAGTCATGTTTGCATGTGTGTGGGGTGCACAGGCATGTGTGGGTACACTGCATGTGTGTGTTGAGATCCAGTGCTGATGTCAATCAGAAATCTTCTTGGGCGGTGGTGGCGCACGCCTTTAATCCCAGCATTGGAGGCAGAGGCAGCGGATTTCTGAGTTCGAGCCAGCCTGGTCTACAGAGTGAGTTCCAGGACAGCAAGGCGTACACAGAGAACCTGTCTCGAAAAACCAAAAAAAAAAAAAAAAAAAAAAAAGAAATCTTCCTTGATCACTTTCTACCCTGCATAGAGACAAGGTCTCTAGCTGAACCTGAAGCTCCAGTTCAGTTAGCCTGTGCTAGCCCACTTGCTCCAGGGATTCCTATCTCCAGCTCCACCTTCAGTATACCGAGATTGCAGATGACTATCATGCCCACCCGCTTTTACATGGGTGCTAGGGATTTGAACTCTGGTCCTCCCTTTTGCACAGCAAGCACCTTAGCCGCTGAACCATTTCTCTAGCCCTCCTGTCATCATGAAGTGCCAATCTTAGTTTCCAAAATGATATAGACTTTCTAAAATATCTTTTAGTATTTAAATTTCAGGCCAGGCAGTGGTGGCGCACGCCTTTAATCCCGGCACTTGGGAGGCAGAGGCAGGTGGATTTCTGAGTTCGAGGCCAGCCTGGTCTACCAAGCGAGTTTCAGGACAGCTCGGACTACACAGAGAAACCCTGTCTCAAAAAACCAAAACAAAAAAAAAGTTATTTAAATTTCTGGCCACGCTGCATTGTGATATAAAATAGGCTGTGTGTAAACTGCACACCTTGATTGTTGTCAAAGTGTTTGTTGACATTAGGTTGTTGTCACTCCGTCATTTGTTATCTCTGTCTGGGGCAAGACTCTGCATATATTACCATAGGTACAGTATGATATTTTGTATAATAACATATTATTATATAATAGCATTATATTTTTTAATATATTAAAGCTATTAATCTTTCAATATATTTTATACTTCATAGCAATTATTGGCTTCAGGCTGATGTGTAAAAACACACCATTTTGAGGGACTGAATGATCTATTTTAGTTTACCTAACTTTATTTTTGAGGCAATGTTGTTGGGTACGTGCAAATTCAGGATTGTTACAGTTTCTTAGCAATTGTTATCATTATAATAGTAATTATTAACATTACCATTAGTGTGTGTGTGTGTGTGTGTGTGTGTGTACACAGGGACACCTGTTCAACAGTGAATGCACAGAAGACAGAGGACAACTTATGGGAACTAGCTCTCACCTATTCATGGCTCTCAGAGGTTGAATTCAGGTGGTCGAGATTATGCAGCCAATCTTTCTTTCTTCATTAATTTAATGATGACCCTTTTATGCTGAATGTTGGTGCCTAGGGTATATTTCACATAACTAATGTGCCACCACCTTTACCAGCTTAGTATTTATCTGGGTTTTATTTTCCTCCTGCGGATGTGAAGGCTCATGACTAGGCTGTGGCTATATCTCAGTTCAGATGATCTCTATTTTGAACCAGATGGGTTTGTTTGCCTTTGTTACAACTGCTAATTTTGTATCTATATTTCCAACATCTTATTTTATGTTTTCTATTTGCTTTTTGTAAAATCGTTAAATTGCACTCACTTTTGTGTGTGTGTGTGTGTGCAGGTGCGCGTGCACATGTGCGTGGCGTGCCACAACCAAGGCTGGAACACAAGGGAGTCGCTTCTCTCCTTCCTCACAAGTGGGATGCAACCGGTCCCGCTACAGGATTATATTTACGATCTTGTTCATCTCTTTTTGATCTCAGACCTTGTATTTGGGATAGGATCTTCCAACTCCCATGGACCAGCCGAGGCTCTGGAGGAAGCAGTAGCTTCAGAGGGGATTTGGGATACCGGGCCCCAGTGTCCCAGTGACACTCTGCCTTCTGCAGACTCTCTGGAACATGAATGTCATCCCCAGGAGAAGAATCCAGCCCATTTGTGGCTCCACTCCCAGCTCAAGAGCCATGTGACTTGGCTACATAGTTCCCTTGGCACACCCCACTGCCAAGAACAGCCCTGGCAAGGTAGGTCTGGGAGAAACACGGGGTGTGATTAAAAAAAAAAAAAAAAGAAGAAGAAGAAGAAGAAGGCAGTTGGCCTGACTAGCTTGCTGTGACGGTGACTTCAAAAGGCTAGATCGATCTGTGGACTCAGCACCATCCTCAGTAATGAGTTGAGAAGCTAAAATAAACTTTTCTCAACATGCAGTCATGTTGAGAACATGACTGATACAACAACAACAACAATCTTCTTCCCAAGAAAACGGTTTAACCATGTTAGAAAAAAACTGTTTATTTAAAAGACTGGTGTGTCTTTCTAGATTATTTCTGTTATTTTAAAGCCATTGTCATAATAATAAAGGGAGAGGTGGTGGTTTCAAAAAGCATGTGCCCCAAAAGTATAAGGAGTACCACAGGGAGGTCTGTTAACGCTAATTTAAAAAACAAAAATTCAGGCCAGGCACAGTGGTGGTACCATGTCTTTAATCCTGGCACTGAAGAGGCAGAGGCAGAGGCAGGTGGATCTCTGCGTGTTCAAGACCAGCCTGGTCCTTATAGTGAATTTTAGGCCAGTGAGGAGTATATAGTGAAACCCTGACTCTAAATAAATAAATAAGTAAATAATAAATAGTAACCACTCTTTTTGTTCTGCTTTGTTTTTTGTTTGACAAACTTTTGTTAAATTTGTTTGCTTGTTTTTTCATGACAGTCTCTTGGCCTCTCCGCCTCAGATTCCAGGCATTCAGCACCTGGACATTTTTTTGTGTGCTGGGCTTCAAGTGGGTCTTCACACTTTTCAGAGGAATCATTTGACTGACAGAGCCACCCCAGATCTTTGCAATTCTTTTTCCTTCTCTGTATTTGGTTTTGGTTTTCAGGCAATGTATTTTACTGTTCTGGAACTTTCTACATGAGCTAGGCTGGCTGGCCTGTGAGCTGAGGCATCTGCTTGCCTCCTGTCTCTCTCTCTCTCCAATGCTGATATTACAAACACAGGATGCCACACCAAGCCCTTCCACGTGGGTCCTGAGGATACAACTCAAGTCCTTGATGGCTTTCCAGGCATGGCTTTACCAACTGAGACATCTCCTTAACTTCGAAAAAAAAATTAAAATAAAATCAAAGTTATAATGAATAATAGAGAATCAGGCATGGTGAGGCACACCTGTAATGGTGGGAGGTAGAGGCAAATTTCAAGGTCAAGGAAGACAGAGGGAGGAGGGTCTCTGTGAGTTTTCGGCTAGCCTGGTGAATTCACATAGTGAATTTCAGGTCAGTCAGAGGTATAAGTAAAATCAAGTTTTTCTTCCCAACCATTTAATTCCCAGAAATAAAGACTCTGAGACTAATTGTTTATTAATAAACATGAATGCCATAAGCATTTGCTTGTTCTCCAACTAACCCTTAACTTATTATCCCTTTTATTCTAACCTGGATTCAGCTACATGGCTGGCTGGTTCCCTCTCCTTGTCTTCTTACATCCATCTCCTCAGCAACATCAAAAATCTCCCATGTTCCTCTATCCCAGAATTCTCTCTATCCCTGCTGGATGTCCCACCTCCTGTTTCCTGCCTCAACTCATTGGCCATCAGCTTTATTTATTGACAGGTGATGCTTGTAAGAGAGTCTGTCTATGATCCTTAACTACATAACACGTTTGAGACCAGACTGTGGGCTACATAAGGTCCTGTCTTAAAAAAGAGGAGTGAGGAGAGGGAGGGAAAGAAGAATGAACAAAAGAACAACAGAGGTGCCTGAAGCACATTAATTCTGCACCAGCATCCTCACGTGGAAGAAGACAGTGAAACTTGTATATCATTACTTTTTAAACCCCCTGTCCTCACTTTATCCTGTATCCACCATCACTGGTTATTGTGGCTTTGACTCCTCCGAGATCTCACAAAGCAGCATCACTATGCACGATTTTAACTGATGCATCGTTGGGTAGATGCTGTACGTGTTTTCTGCTTGCTTCTGCCACTCAAATTGCAATGCTGAGTTTCCCTTATGTTGTTGGGCATAGCTATAATTTATTCATACTCATCACTATATAGTATTCCACCACCTGTCTTTTACTGTTCTGTCAATGGGCATTGATCTGCTTCTAGTTCTTTCCCAGGAGCTATAGTGCTGCTCTGAGCATTTCCGTTAAGTGCCTTTTGGAATAGGTTATCTTCTCTAGAATTAAAATCTAAGAGTGAAATTGCTGGGTCATAGAGCATGGGCATATTTACAAAGCAAAATTGTTCTCCAAAAAGATTGAGCTAATCTACAGGATATGAGGGACAGCTTGCTCTGCACAAAGTTTTTCTTTTTTGTTTTTTGGTTGGTTGGTTGGTTGGTGTGTGGTTTCTTTTGTTTCTTTTTTTGTTTTTTTTTTTTTTTTTTTTTTGTTTTTTTTTTTTTTACCAGTTCTGTGAATTCGTGGTAGGATTTCCCACACCTATGGGGCTGTTTGTGTTTCCATAAAATGTCTTCTCTTGTTGATATGTAAGAACTCTTTATTTGTGCGGGATATAAACACCTAGGCAACTGATTTGCTTGGTTTGTGACATTGGAGATTAAATGCAGGGTGCATTCTGGGCGAATGGCTTCCTACAAACTATATCCTCAGCCCTCTTTTTATTTATTGTTTTGACACAGTCTCAAGTTGACCTTGAACACTCTTTGTAACTCAATGCATTAGTTAGGGTTCTCTAGAGGAACAGAACTGACAGAATAAACTAAACAGATCAGAATTCTTTGTAGGCTGTGGTCCAGCTAATGCAACAATCTATCTAATCCAGATCAATGGAAGCTCCAAGAATCCAGTAGTGTTCAACCCATGAGGCTGGATGCCTCAACTGGTCTTCAGTATTCACCAGAATGCCAAAGATGTAATGCAAGTGAAGGGACGGACTTGCCAGCCGGAGTGAGGGCAAGCAGGCAAAGAGCAAGCTTCCTTCTTCATATAAGCTCCCAGCAGAAGGTGTGGCCCACATTAAAGGCGCATCCTCGCACCCCCAAGATCTGCTTCCTCTTCCCTCTCTGGATGAAAAGTACATCTTCACACTTCAAAGGATTTAATTAAGAAAAAAAAAAAATTCCGTTACAGGTGTATCCAGCATTTTGGTTTTAATTAATTCTCGATGTAGTCAAGTTGACAACCAAAACTAGCCATCACCTTCAGGTAGGCTCTTCGAACTTGTGTTTTCCTGATCCAACCTCTAAAGTGGCTGAATCTGTGCTGCTAGGCTCTAGTCATCCACGTTTGGTTTTATTTCCATATGCCTCTGTGTGTGTCTGTGTCTATGTGTCTGGGAATGTGTAGGCCATAGAGTGACCTTAGGATATCTTGCTCAATAGCCTCTCCACCTTACTTTCTGGAAATGGGCTCCCCGTGAACCTGAGGCTTGATGTTTATGCTAGACTAGCTGGCTGATATTCTGACCCCCAGGATCTGCCTCCTCCACCTCCCAGTATTGACCAACTTCTCAATGCTGGTCCCAACCCCAGGTTTTATGGGGCTGCTGGGGATCCAGATTCAGGCCCTTGTGCTTGCATGGCAATCACTTTGCCCACAGGACCAGCGCTTCAGCTCCCAGCATTTCACAGGAAGCAAATTTCTCCTTCCAGTCTGTGTCTAGCCTTCCATTCCCCTTGGGTCTCCTGGTAAGTAAATGTTGTTATCTTAGTGAAGTCTAATTTGTGAAGTTTTCCTCTGTAGATTTCAAGTTTTATTTATTGTCCGAGAAATGTTATACACCCCTCATGTCAGACTCATGTTTCCCAAACTGACATTAAAATCATTTTAAACGATTCAACAGGTGAAAGTGTTTACTACCAAGCCTTATGGCTTGAGTTTTATCCCAGGAGCCCAGTCGGTAGAAGGAGAGAACCAACTCCTGTAAACTGTCCTCTGACCTCCATGTGTAACATGGCGTGCACACACCCTACACACTCACAACACACAAGCATATGCAGAATAAAAATTTTTTGAAATATATTTTTAAAAACAAGAGAGAATTATTTAAATCAACTCCATGCAATAAAACTGTAACTTTTAAAAATACGCATCCATTTGTAGAAAAATATCCTAATTTCGCAACCAACCATCTTGCTTTAACTCTCTTGTTTAGTAATTTCTCTATGGATAATATTGAGGGTTTTTTTCCTTCATAAAACAACCATACACTTCATAAACTTTGAGACTTTGCTTCTAAAGTGACTTCTAGGCATATACTGAATGGTTGGCCATGCTAGTGCACACTCATATTCCTGGCACTCAAGAACCCCAAGTTTGAGGCTAGCCTGGGCTACATAGCAAGTTCACATCCAACCTGTATAAGGAGACTCTGTCTCAACACAATAACCAATTTTAGAACCTCTCAGGTGCTTTCCACACCTTCTAGCCTTTTATATTTCAATCTGGTCATCTTTGTGTCCTTTTATAACAGACGATTCTACTGGTCAATCTAACTGTTCATTAAATTAGTCCCTTATTTCCAGGAGCCCAGCTGGCACTTGTTTCAAATCTTAGAGTCTTCAGTTCATGTCCTTCTATCCCAGAATTGTTTCAGGCCACACCCACTTAGTAAATAGAATGTTCATAGATCTAACTTTCCAGAAGAGGGCTGTGGTGGTTTGAATATGCTTGGCTCATGGGAGGTGGCACTATTAGGAGGTGTGACCTTGTTGGAGAAGGTGTAGCCTTGTCACTGTGGGGGTGGGCTTTGAATTCTCCCCCTGTGCTCAAGCTCCACCCAGTGTGGAAGAGAGTCTCCACCTGGCTGCCTTCAGATCAAGATGTAGGACACTTGGCTTCTCCAGCACCAAGTCTGCTGGACACTGCCATGCTTCTCACCATGATGATACTGGATTGAACCTCTGAACCTGTAAGCCAGCTTTAAATATTGTCCTTTATAAGAATTGCCTTGGTCACGGTATGGTGTCTTTTCACAGCAATGAAACCCTAACTTTGACAAGAGGCTCTACTTCTTTCATGCCGATGGCCCAGAAATTGCAAAATTCTTAGCTGTTTCTTTACTGGAGGGTTTTTGTTTGGTTGGTTGTTTTGTGTTGTGTGTGTGTGTGTGTGTGTGTGTGTGTGTGATGTATGTGTGCGCACGCACCATTTAATGGACTAAGCAAACTTGTGGGAGCCTCTCTGTGATTTAGAGTCTTTAATTCCAAATGCCCATAGTGAGTGGACAATGCCATATCTTGATATCCTTAGGATGCTAATATCCTTGCTCCTATTCTTTAGGTGGTGGGCTGCCAGGCCAGCCTTAAAGCTTTAGGTGTCAGAGAATGCCTGTCTTTCACCTTGATGAAATTGCCTGTCTATCTATCCATCTATCTATCTATCTATCTATTATCTATCTATCTATCTATTTCATCTATCTATCTATCATCTATCTATTTTTGTGGTGCTGCTGATCAAATCCAGGGCCTGACACATTCTAGACAAGCATTCTACCACTGGGCTACATCAGTGCATGCATGCGTTTGTGTTGTGTGTGTGTGTGTGTGTGTGTGGTGTATACACAAGCATAGTGTACACACATGTGGAGCCTTACGCAGAGCCTAGAGGTCGACACCGTGTGTCTTCCTCAATCATTCTCCATGTTTTCTCTGAGATGGGGTCTCTCACTGACCTGGAGCTCACTAGCTGGCTAATAAACTGGATCCACTTGTAGGATCATAAATATGTACATTGTGCTCTGAGAGATTTTTTTATGTGACATTGGGGATCTGGACTCAGGTCCTCATACCTGTGTGGCAAGTTCTTTTTACTAGTCGACTCATCTAGCCCCAACAACCTATTTTCACAAACACAGTCAGTCGGGTCTGGAGAGATGGCTCAGTGGGTAACAGTGTTGACTGTTCTTCTAGAGGACCTGGGTTCAATTCCTAGCACTCACATGGCAGCTCACAAATTCTAGGGGATCCAACACCTTTACACAGACATCAGGCAGCATGGATGTCCATAGATCCAAAACAGCAACTAATGCCCATCAAATAAAAATAAGCAAATCATTTTTTTTAAACCCCATAATTCATACATTACTAATTTCATTCTCTGTATCTGATTCAAAGTATCAATGTGCTTATTGAAGAGGGTTTCCGCACCAATCTACCTGGCTGTTGGAACCAAAAATTATAGAAAAAAAACAGGATTTGAATATAATTGTCTTTAAAAGAATCTCCCCAATGGATGTGATGACAGATGCTTTTGACTTCCCATTGGCCTCACTGTAAGTATTTGGACTGCATACAATGAATATATAATATTTGCTATTTGAAATTACAAATTAATTTTAACTTTGAAAGGCAATTTTTTATGAAAATTGGATTAGGGTATCATATTATCACATAGCTCAGAAATGATTGTGCCTTCAGTTAAGTGTGGGGAGAGGCCACACAAAGTTCCACTCAGACTCCAAGTTTGACTTTGGAAGGCACTGCAGTAAAGAACGTTACTGGCTCCAAGGTAATGAACCTAGGTCAATCCTAGGTCTAAATATATTTAATACCTTTAAGCTTTTTCTTTTTAGACAAGCCCAGTAAGTAGAATGACAAATGATATTAATCAGAAATGTTTCTATAATGAAAATATGAATTGTCCTATGCTTTCAAATAGAGAAAAATCAAATGCCCATCTCCATTTCTGCTCCTCAGTCTTTCTGCCCCTTGTATGTACTGCTTATAATCACTTCAAGTATCTTTGAAGTGGGATGTGTCTCAGATACATTTCCTGGTGCTATGATAAAGGAAGAAAGGATCAAGAACAGCCAGAAAGGAGGGATCAGACCTACCAAGGGCTTATGGAACATAAGAGCTTTGGTGCGGGTCCTTCCTCCTCAACCCTTCCCATCCCTAATTAATTAGACTAAGAGAAAGCAAGGACATGGTTGATAGTTTGTGGTTTCATCATGCAGGAAAGGGTTAACTCTCTGGGAGACGAGCCTGGCCATACGGGACACCTAGCATCCAATCTACTTATTGGGTTGAACATAGCACCGGTGCCAAATTCAGCCCAGGTTCTATAGGGAGAAGCAAAAGCCCAGGTTTCCTAAGAGTCTGGCATGCATGACCCCTAACCTCAGGATATTCTTGGAAACAGAAAGGCTGGGGATGCTTCTAACTCAGAATGAGGCCGGTGCAGTCCAGCCTCTCATTCACTGTGGGCAATATCTTTCCTGCATCATTTTATCACGTCGTTCAGTTTTCTTATCTACAAACCAGAAGTGTGTCCCAGCTCATAGGAAACTCAGGAAGATGCGGGGACGGGTGCAGGCAGAGTCCCTGGATAGTTTCCGAACACAGCAGGCACTCACTGAGCGTAGGCTGCCAAAGGACTCTTCGTAAGTGCTGGGTGCCAGGCAGTGTTCAATAAGGAGAAGCGGATACTTGGCAGCCCAGGCTGGCAGGAAGCACCAATTTCAGCTGGCAGCAGGTAATAAGGCTTCGGCAGTGGGCTAGGGGGCCGTCCCCAACAGAAGTGGACAGGTAAGACTGTCGAAGTGGAGAAACAAAGAGCCCAGGCTGAGAAGGGGAGAAACTGGAAGTTTCAATGACTGGAACTCATGGGGTGTGGTTAGCCACCAGATTCAGAATAGAACTAATAGAACTGAAGCGAACCACAGCGAAGAAGGATGTGCCCAGTTCCAAAATGTCTGTTGTATTTTGACTATACACGGTATTAGCACAGATGCAAAGGCAAACCTGAAGCCAGTTGGATGATGCAGTGGATACAGGCAATGGCCGCCGGAGTCTGTGAACTGAGTGTGAGCCCTAACCCCACATAGTGGAAAGAGAAAATGAATCCTCTCCCTCATGCTCTCTGACTTCCACTCCATGATTCCTCTCCCTGTCTCCCCTCCCTTACACACAAACAGAATGTAATTTTAAAACATTTTAAAAAATAAATAGGGAGCTTGCTAAATAGGGAGCTTGCCTACTTGCCTAGCATGCATAAGGCCCTGGGTTGGATTCTTAGCATGATAAAAATTTTAGGGGCTGGAGAGATGGCTCAGTGGTTAAGAGCACGGACTGCGCTTCCAGAGGTCTTGAGTTCAATCCCCAGCAACCACATGGTGGCTCACAACCATCTGTACTGGGATCCGATGCCTTCTTCTGGTGTGTCTGAAGACAGGGACAGTGTACTTACATACATTAAATAAATAAATAAATAAATAAATAAATAAATAAATAAATCTTTAAAAAAGAATTTTAAAATAGGAAGGGAGGGAGGGAGGAAGGGAAGAGGGGAAGGAGGAAATAGGGAACAGGAAAGAAGGGAGGGAGGGGGCTTGAGTGATGGCTCATCACTGACTGCTCTTTCAGAGGTCCTGGGTTCAATTCCCAGAAACTACATGGTGGCTCACAACCATCTGTAATGGGATCGGATCTGATGCCCTTTTCTGGTGTGTCTGAAGACAGTGACAGCATACTCATATACATAAAATAAATAAATATTTGAAATATTTAAAAAATGATTTTAAAAAAAAGAAGGGAGGGAGGGAGGAAGGGAAGGAAGAAGGGAGGGAGAGAGGGAGGGAAGGAGGGAGGGAGGGAGAGAGGGAGGGAGGGAGGGAGGGAATGGGAATGGGAATAGTGGACAGTACAGAAGGGAGGGGGATGGAGGGGGAGCACACTGGTTCTCCTGGGAGGCATGGCTCCAATCACTCTATCTTCTGGCACCTTCTACTCATAATCACTTCCCCGAGACATCTTCGAAGTGTTTTATAAATCTGAACATACGTGTGTGCGTTTTCTTTTGCTCATTACACATACAGAAGAGAACCTACTGTATGTGCTTTGACTTTTTGCTTTGCTGTTTGTCGTGAGAAGGTGTCACCTGGCAACCCAGGCTGACCTTGACCTCAAGACCCTCACCTTAGCTTCCTAAGAGTTGGGATGACAGGTGAGCCACCACACTTGGCTTTGCTTTGACTTTTAAAAACTTGACATATGTCTTGGGTACAGCTCTCTGTCCTATTAGAAGTCTCAGCTCTATTTATGGCTACATAGTACTCCATGGTTGGGGGCAGTTTTGTTGCTCTTTGGAACGATCTCTCTATGGCTGAATGCTTGGGTTGCTTCTCATCGTTTTATTGTTACAAGCAATGGCATAAGACATGGCCTTGGGCATAAGTCACTTTGCACTTTTACAGGGATAGTAAGAGCTGTGTCTTCAGAGTGAAGTTTGTCAACAAGAGATCATAGAACGCATGCAGGGAATAGAGTGGCTGCTGGGGGAAAGGATGAATTCATTGTTACCTTTTACCAAATGTCTTCAATATCTTCTGAGTTAGCCCTCACTCCTAGTGGCCATAGTTAAGATGGCTACCCCCACAGCTTCCCCAGTAAGGGGACTCAAACTCTGAATGGTTGCCAGCCTGGTAGGGAGGTTGTCAGTTGGAAAGCTTCACCTGCAATGCTTTATCACCTGAAGCTACCCTCCCTTCCTCTCCCTTTTTGAAAAGGCAAACATTACAGCCTCCTCCATGCTGTATTTAGTTATATAGACCCAGCTATGTACTCAAATTGGTAGCAACCTGATGAACCCAGTTGGTATAGAAAAGAGAGATGAGGACCGTAACACTGGATGTCCTGGATCCTGAAAACCTCATGGGTCTCTCTCTCTCTCCTGGGTCATTCTGGTTCCCTTGTACATCCTATGCCACCCACATCCCCACCACAGTAACCTGATCTCTTGTCTTCCTGCTTGTGGGCTTACACGGATCAGTGTTGTGATACCTGTGACATGAAGCCTGCAGTAGAAAGAGTCTGTAAAGTAAATTAGGCAATCAAGCTGGACTGAGACCTTGACCAAGGCTCAGAGCTAGGAGTCATAGGCCTGGTTATTCTCAATAAACTTCACTGTTATTAGGCATTAGTTTAGAAAGACAGATCATTTGTTAGATCATTAAAAGATGACTTTAAGTCAACAGAGAAGGCATAAAGAATTTTAAAAAATGAATACTAGGACATTTTCAATCTTCCTGTTAGAACAATGACACAATCTAAGTCTCCTGTGGACTAGAATTCCAGCTATTCTGCCCTGGGGAAAAAAAAAATCAAGATCATTACAGGACTCCTGCTTCTGAACTTATAGCCACTATCACTGTGGGACTGTTTTGTTGTTGTTGTTGTTTTTTTTTCTGTTTTTTTGTTTGTTTTGTATTGAGACAGGTGTCATGTGTCCAAGGCTAGCCTCTAACCTTAAACTCCTGATCCTCTTGTCTCAGCCTCCCTAGTTTATAGACCTGTAGG
The DNA here is from genome assembly GCA_021653895.1 of Mastomys natalensis. Lineage (NCBI taxonomy): Eukaryota > Metazoa > Chordata > Mammalia > Rodentia > Muridae > Mastomys > Mastomys natalensis. The sequence goes on along the minus strand of JAJTUV010000171.1, from coordinate 357,531 downwards.
TCTGTGCCATCATGTAAAATGTTATCTTTATTTCCCTAAAACATTTAAGAGACAGAGATTTTCTAGGTGCCCAGCCTGTTGAGGAGGCTAAGAACGGTAGTGAAGGCAAAGATTCATGGCTGCACAAAGTGCTGAAGATACATGGCAGGTGAAAGCTTGGTCTTACACAAAACACTTATAGCATCCCTTCAGAGACCCAGGGAACATTCTGGAAGGGTGTGTGTGTGGTGGGGGCAGTGACGGGGGTTGGAGGGGAGATGGATGCAAGAAGCAGAAGATAGAAAGAATGACTGTAAAATGCTATCCTCCATGAAAGATGTAGTTGTTTCGATCATAAACAGCTCACAACCAGGCACAGGTGGAGGAAGGGCTCAGGGCATGGTGTCACCCCTTAGTCCTGAACTATCTGCTACTGATAGATCCATTCCTTCACCTGTGGACTCACCTGAGACGTTGACAGGCTCCACCGGACAGTCCCAATCCAAGGGCACATGAACTTGGAAAGAAATGAGTAGGAGGAAAACTGTCAAGGAAGGGGAGTGAGAGGGTAGAAGGGAGGAAAGCCTTCAGAATGCCTTATGTTCACGCATGGAACTGAGAAAGAAGTAAGTACACTCAAAAGAAAACGAAAGACATTAAGCCAGGTCCGGACAGACTCACCCAACACCAAGCCTGTACCCAACAGTATCTTCTATTTGAATGTTAAAACTGAGATGGCCTTATGGCTGAATGAGAAATAGGCTTACTTAAGTCTTTTAAACTTGCTTAAATCCCTTTAAGGCTTGCTTGGTCCCCAGTTGGTGGCACTGTTTGAGGAAGCCATGGAACTTTTAGGAGGCGTGGCCTTTCTGGAGGACACATGTCACTGTGGATGGGTTTTGAGAGTTTATAACCTTGCCCAGATTCTGGTTTGCATTTTCTGCTTTGTGTCTGTGGTTGAGGACACAATCTGTCAGCTTCCTGCTCCAGCCACTATGCCTGCTGATGGCTATCTTGTCTTCCCATCGTGATGTCTTCTCCTCTCTCTTAAACTGTAAATCAAAAGGAAACTCTTCTTTTCCACAAGTTGCTTTTGGTCACAGTTGACCACAGCAACAGAAAACGAACTAATACGGATGGTAAAGTACATATCTGGAAAATATATCTCAACTCAGCTATGATTATTCTATTGTAAATGTAATCGTGGTAGGCAGGAGTGGTAGTACACACCTGTGATCCCAGTACTGGAGAGGCTGAGCCTGGGGGATGCCAGAAGTTCAAGACTGGTCTGGACTATATAGTAAGATCCTGTCTAATCTTGTACAGAGAGTGAGAACTAGTCTTTAAACAGGAGGAAGTTATGTCTTGGGAATGGTTATAAAATAGTAGGATAATGCTCCTTCCAGAAGCCAGTGCAGGTGTGGGATACCTTCCCGAGTGATTGGGAGAAAGGCTCCAAGAGACACTCAAACAACACAGACTGTTATCATTGCTCTTGCTGCCCACCAGAAATTGATGGGAAGACCCTATTCCTGAAGAGACCCACTGTTTTGTCCCAGAACTTGTTTGTACTGACCGTGAAGCTCTTCCTCCATGCTGACTAGCTTCATCGTACTGGAAGGTGTCATATGGGCTGCTGGGGGAGGTGTCATCAGAAGTCGTGAGCATCTGGGAACCCTGAGAACTACATTAATGACAGGCTTGACAAAATATGCCCACGGTGACAACAGTGGCATGAACATTATAGGTGCAAACCATTGCTTTTAGAGATGTCAGGCTCCACTCCACAGTGGATACTGTAAATCTGTAAGAAATCCATGTCTGGGAGCTCACAGACCTTAGGGGTTAAGTTACTACCATTATTTTTGCTAAATGAGCAAAGTATCCATCCAACTGTCTTATAGATATGTTTGTCTATACCCACAGATGAATGCGTCTCTCAGTCCTTACCAGGGAAGTTCCTTTGTGTGTGAAGAGTTGTTAATACAGAGATGCAACTGGTCAAAGTACAGCTCAGCCATAAATGGAATGTTGCTATCACACCGCCTCCAGAAAAGGTTCAGGGAAGAGGGGAAGAGGGAATGGAAGGATTGTGAGTGTAGAGGTTAGGAAAAACTGGAGAATTCTGGACAGGTCAGGGCTGTTGGCCTCAGGAACTCACAGTAGCTGTAGTTGCCTATACAAGATCAGGCTGGGCAACATTCCAGTATCAATGGGGGAGGGTTACAGAATCCCCACTTCTAGCTAAGAAGCTACAGATAGCTGCTGGCTGCTATGGCCAAGTTGGTTTTCTTTAGGGATGTAATCTCTAGTAGGTTGATAGCGCTCCGGTGAATGGGCCTATACTCATGTGTGCATGGGTTATTAAAAAAGTAAGTAAATTAGGTTGGGAAGGGAACATGGTGGTGGACAGGAGAGGGGCTGGAAAGGGGGAGTCAGGGTGAATATAACAGGAAACTGTGTGCATGAAATGCTCGAAGGGTAAGCAATGTTCTAGACCGCATTATCTGATCCTTAGCTGAGCTTCAAGCAAGAAATCAGAGTGAATACATCCCAAAGGCAAAGAAAAGGACAGGTAGTACTGAAAAACGAAACAAAACACACCAGCTGGAACTGGGTCTGCTTCTAGGAGCAGCAGGGAGAGAAGTTGTCTTAGGAGAGAGGGAAAGTACTCAAGGAGCTTCAGTTAAAGAGGAGAGAGAGAGAGAGAGAGAGAGAGAGAGAGAGAGAGAGAGAGAGAGAGAGAGAGAGAGAGAGAGAAGGGCTAGCTGCCCGACTGGTCCTTTTACCTCTTCTGGTTGACGGGGAAACTGAAAGCCCTACTAGCAGGTATCATTCAGGTCAAAAGTTGTTGTAGGTCCTTTACAGTCCGTCTGCTCATACCTCAGTCTCTCCATACACATTTGACACTTGGGATGTGCTAATCTAAACAGACACCCTCTGACTGACATTAAGAAGCAGGAGTTACAGAATGTTGCCATTTAGACGTCGATACAGATTTTCAAGAGACTGGAGCAGAGAAAAAAGTCAAGGAAAAGGATTATAGAAAGTAATTTTTTCTTTTCTTTTCTTTTTTTCTTTCTAGAATTTCAAAAGGAGGTCATTGGGAATCACAGATGAAAAATTTTTTGGCAGCCATAGAAGGTTAGAAGTCAGAGTGTGGAGGGATTTGGAGATAAAATATGAACAAGTAGAACAGTTATCCAAGGAATTTGTCCACAGAAGGTCAGGGAAAAAAATTAGTAATCGAAAAGGCTAAAGAATCTTCCTTTTTCTAAGTTCACCTTGGGCAGAACATTTCTGACTTCCACGAACTATCTCAGATTAGTAAAAGGATTTAAGTTACTTAATGATAAGTATATTAAAGGATACATTGTAATTGGCAACATTGTGTTTCTTCATGAGCTAGTATTCTCTAGAAAGTGTCCCTACCACCCCTGTTTTTCTAGCCTTCCCTCTTTCCCTGGATCCTGGCTCTCTCCCTCCTTATACCCCTCCCTTCCCTTCTGTTCCCTGGGTAAGATAAGGTTTTATCTCCCTTGTAGCCATGAGTCCTTGCAATTCTTGTAACTACCCTCAAAGGAACCATAACCATGCCTCCCCCCTCCACTCCACCCCTGTCTCTTTTGCCCTAGTGCTGGTGTTGCTCTGGGGGAGGGGAATTAGGACACTCCACATCACCCACTGTCCTATGTAGCCTTGGAATCTGGGAATTTACCTGGGCCCCCATATTGTCTCTGTGCCTTGCTTCCCCAGCTGCAGATCAACAAACACAGTGAGGAACAACAATCATCTTAAGTAATGGGTTGATGCCAGGCGGTGGTACACACCTTTAATCCCAGCACTTGGGAGGCAGAAGCAAGCAGATCTCTGAGTTCAAGGTCAGGCTGGTCTACAGAGGGAGTTTTAGGACAGCCAGGATTATACAGAGAAATCCTGTCTCAAAAAAAAAAAAAGCAGTATTTTTATTGCCCTTCTCATCCGTCTACCCTTTCTTCTGTGTGTTGTGTGTTGTCATGTGTGAGTTGCATGTACTTGAATGTACTGAATACAGAGGCTAGAGCAGGATACAAGAAATCTTCCTCTGTTACTCTCTGCCTTGCTGCCTTCTTGCTTTGAGGTGGGGTTACCTCACCATTTCACCTATGATGGCTAGCCAGGGAGTTCTGGGAAACTGTCTGTCTCTGTCTCCCAGTGCCAGGATCATAGGCACATGTAGCTATGTTTTGCTCTATAAGTGGCTGCTGGGGATTTGAACTCGGGTCCTCATACTTTCACTGCAATCACTTTAACCCACTGAGCCCTCTGTCTGCCCACACATATCTTGGAATGCTGAGAAAGAGGATATTAATTAATTTATTTATTTATTTGTATCAGGAATTGAACCCACAGCATCAGGCTTGATGGAAACACACTCTACCCCTGAGCTACCACCCTCAGCCCCAGGAAATAGATTCATAATGAGTTACATAGCTGAGAGAAAGCTTGTTGAAAGCATAATTCTATCTTAACAGAGATTAAGTCTCTTGGAGAAAGGAATAAATTCATATATCTTTAATGGAGAAATTTTAATCAAGAAAGGATATTTGGTGTTGTTTATAGTATATCTAGTTTCCTGAAATCTTTTTTTTTTTTTTTTTTTGGTTTTTTTCGAGAGTTTCCTGAAATCTTACAACAGAAAGGACGTTTGGAAATTAATTCTTTATTTAATTCCAAGCTATATGTTAAATGATTTATATAGCCTTTCACTTATCATATGAATTAAATAGCATTTAGCATCTTTTCTACCTTTCTCTTTTATCCTTCCTTTCTTTGTATCTTTGACACAGAGATCTCATGTAGCCCAGGCTAGCCTTGAAATCCCATGTAGCTGAGAATGACCTTCAACTTCTGTATCCACTTCCTGTTGAAATCACAGGTGTGGACCACCACCTTGGGTTGATTCAGTGCTGGGGATCAAACCCGAGGTTTCCTGTATGCTAGGCACATCCCCAGCCTAATATTCTCCTGTTCTCCATACATCCTGGTACTCAGATTCTTCGAGGACGAGTAAGCTTTGCAAACCCGCACACTGAACACATGGAGATGGGCTATGAATCTGAGTTCTGCCAGTGGGTGCTGGAGAATCTAACGGCTAACATGCTCTTCGTGGGTGGGAAGAGGTTTCCCTGCTCGCCTCCTGGCCTGGTTTAAAAATAATATTTTCCATAAATCATTCTTAAATGCTTTTTTTTTAAAATCATTTTTATTTTTCAGGGAATTCCACAGAGTGTGTCATGCTAAACACATCTCTGAGATGAAACCCAGTGGCCTGGTTTATTCTCTCTTTCAGCCTATGAAGGGTATACAAAACAAATAGCATATGGCAAGAAGTTAATGAGATTAAAAAAAAAAGTTCACCTAAAATAGTCTGTGGGATTTTCTACATGTGGTGTTGGTCTGGTTTCAAAAAACCACAGGAGGTTCTACTGTGATCCAGAGAGGGGGTTAATATTTTTGCATTGTTTCCCTTGGGGTCAGCCTCATGGAATCAGCTGCAATCCTTAGGCTGTTTATAAACAAGTATCATGCTAGACACATGCAGGTAGGACTGTATGTGAGGTACCCAAGTGCCAAGAATCTGAGAGCACAGCTGGGCCGTGGTGGCACATGCCTTTAATTCCAGCCCTCAAGAGGCAGAGGCAGAGGCAGAGCAGAGGCAGAGGCAGAGGCAGAGGCAGAGGCAGAGGCAGAGGCAGAGGCAGAGGCAGAGGCAGAGGCAGAGGCAAGAGGCAGAGGCAGAGGCAGAGGCAGAGGCAGAGGCAGAGGCAGAGGCAGAGGCAGAGGCAGAGGCAGAGGCAGAGGCAGAGAGAGGCAGAGGCAGAGGCAGAGGCAGAGGCAGAGGCAGAGGCAGAGGCAGCGGGAGAGAGGCAGAGGCAGAGGCAGAGGAGGCAGGCAGGTCTCTGTGAGTTTGAGGTCAGCCTGAGTTCCAGGACAGTCAGGGCTACATGGAGACAGAAACCCTGTCTCAAAAAACAAATACAGACAAACAGTTGGTGGTCATAATGGCATTGGTCCTTTGTTAGCAAGAGTAATTTATCTTGGGGTGGAGAAAGGATATCTGGCATAGTTAGTTTCTGAGAGCAGCAGCCACTGAACACAGTTCAGCATTCACATTATGATAATAGGTAGAGCTGGCCTCTCTGGAATATTCTTCTGCATTTCCTAAGTAAATAGAAACATAAGAATTCTGCCTTAATTTTATTCTTTCTCCTTTTGAGTAAGTTTGTGTTGATGTGCATATGTGCATGCCTCTGTGTGTGTGCATGTGTGTGTGCTGCGCGCGTGCTTTCACGTTACCACACATGTTTGTGTATACTAGAGATCAATTTTGGGTGTTGTACCTCAATAGCTGCCAACCTTGATCACCAACTAGCTGAAGCTGGCCAGTGAGTTCAAGGGATCTTCCTATCTCCATCTCTCCACTGAGGGACTGAATAAGAGATGCACCTGTCAATGGACACGTTTAGTAAATTTATTTTGATGGGTCATCTGTGCTTTGGATTTGGATCTCGAATGTCCCCCAAAGGCTTGGTCTCCAATGTGGTACTACTGAGAGGTACTAGAAACTTCAAAAGACAGAAGGTAATGAGGTCTCCAGGTCATGGAGAGGATAATGGAACTTATGCCTCTTCTTTTCCTTAACTTCTTTTTTTCTTAGGCCAGAAGGTGAGCAGCTTGGTTGGCCGAACCCCTGCTGCCACAATGTGCTGTCTCGCCACAGCCCCAAATCAACCAAGCCATCTGATCATGGGCGGAACCCATGGTGAGCCCAGCCCTTTCTCTTTACAAGTTCTCCACCTCAGTTATTTTGTTCTACGGATGCAAAGCCGGCTGCACAAACTCAGTCTCACAAATTTCGACATAAAGAGAAGGCTCCCAGACAACAGAAGCTCTCTGTGTGGATATGAGTTGCCACGTCAGCTCCCTGGACTTCAAAGTATCAATGAGGTTTAGAGTCTACGAGAGCAGAGTCGGTTAGCAGAACATTGGCAGATGGGTAGAGGGTAGTGCGTGGGAGGGAGGGATGGAGTGAGGGTGGGCTGCACTGTAGTCTCCAAAATTCCTAATGTGTTGATTTGGCTAGGAAGAGAAAGTAGGAAAAAACCCAGAGGTGAGACCCCCGCCCCCATCTTTCTACCCGATTATTACTTCCTTATTTATTCTGTCTCTAAAATCATCAGTGTTGAATTCACAGCATAGGAAGTCCTCTGTGAAGGAGAAAAAAAAACGATGTGCCCCTCTCTGGTGGACTGTGTCCTGTGCCATGATTTTAGAGTTGTAATCAGGGCTCTGGCTGAACTACACTCCCTATCCATCTCCTCGGCCTCAATCACCAAACAACCTGCAGGTTAAAAGGCTGATCTTTGGGGCCAGTTTACTTATTTCTTCTCCCATGAGCTTCCCTTCTCATCCAACTTTACCATCTTTCATTTCTTACTTGAACTCTGCCCCCATGAACTTGAACTCATGGCCGGTAACTTGGAGAGCCGTTTACAAAGAAGTCTAAATTCTAAAGCTGGTGTCCCCACCAACGTAGGTTCTACATTTAATCCTAGAGCTAGAGTTAAGAAATGTACATCACGGCTTTTGTTTTTAGCCATGTGACCACACCAGGCCCCAGTGTAAATAGAGGCCGTGAATTCATTTTAAAAGAACAGATCTTGGGGTCAATTACATGTGAGGTCTATTACACTTGTATCATTATTGACTTTGGAGGTGACTGTATCCAGGTTTTAGTCATGCAAGAATCAAAATAAAATTATTGTTGTTATTAAGGCAGTGTGTCACTGTGCAGTCCTGGCTGTCCTAGAACCTTCTATGTAGACCAGAACGGCCTTAAACTCAGAGATTCATCTGGTCCTACCTCCTCAATGCTGGGATTAAACATGTGAACCCCCACACTTGGCACAATCAACTAATTATGTCCTATTTTTTTTAATTCCTGTGACAGACCACCCTGTGTAAACCAGCTTGGGGAGAAAAAATTGGGTTCATTTCCATTTATGGTTGCAGTCCATCATGGACGTAAGACAAGGAAGGAACTCGAGACAGGAATCTGGAGGCAGGAATTAAGGTAAAGGGCAAAGGATTTTCAGTTCAATTTCCCTCTTCCGTAATAACTAGTTTGTATCAAGGTGACCAAAAAACTAATGAGCACACCACGACGCCTGGCCAGATGAACTAATGTTTATGACCAGCTTTGATTATTTCTCACCATCGGAAGATGCTGGAACCTTCAGCTGACCTTGATGAGTGTGATCAGGGCTTGGTAGCCTGGGAAACCTAAGCCAGGACTTGTGGGATCTGATTTTGAATCAGAAACCTAGTTCTGGCTCTACAGGTTGCGTTACTGCTTTCCTGCCTTAACCCAGGTCTGCTGTCAGTGCCCCAACCCAACCCTTGCTAACAGACTTCGGGTACCGCTCGCTGCTCTTAAGATAAAAACCCTGATGTGATTAGGCCTGCTGGACCAAGCATGGCAGCTACACCTGGAAGCAACCTGTCGCTTTGATTTTACCTTGTTTTAAAATGGTCAGCCCAGGCCTTTGGGGAACACAGTCTCACAGCCCAGATCCCACTAGTGACCGTAATTGATGCCCTCCTAGTGTCTTGAACCTTTCCTCCTCCAGCTGTCATCACTTGGCAATTACAGTTGTTTGCATGATTATCTGGTTAATGTCGAACAGGTACCGTGAGTACAGTCAGTTATTATTTCCCCTTACTGCTTTCAACGGTGGCCTCAGAGCTGCCACGGCTTAAAGGCTGGGTACCCCTTAGGCTGAGATTGAATGGGTTTGGCTGGATGCTCCTCATGGTTTATACTCAGAGAGAGGAATCTTTCAGCACTTGTATCCCTTTGGAAAGATGGTCACCTACCCTGTATAGACCAGCAGTTTAAGACTCATCTAGGGATTTGAAAGATGCTTAAGAGCACTGGATGCTCTTCCAGAGGACCTGGTTCGATTCCCAGCACCCATGTGGAGGCTCATAACCATGTATAACTCTAGTTCCTGGGCAAGGGGACAGCTGATGCCTTCTTCTGAACTCCTGGGCACCAGGCACGAGTTTGGTGCACAGACATACGTGTAAAGAAAACAGTCTTACACAGAAAATTGAAAGGAAAGAAAATTTATTTTTTTTAAAAGACTCATCTGAAGATACAAGAGAGAGAGGTCACAGAATTTTACATCTTAGAATAAGATGGTACAATGAGAAATACTTTAAGTTTTATGGAGAAACAATTCCTTGTAATTAACAACTCATACATTTTTGGGAGGTATGCACCAAGAAGGAAATTCCTCAGTGAAATTATGTCACTTTCTGTAAGAGAGTCCCCGGCACATACCAGTACAACGGGAGCCTGTCACTAACGCATCCTTTAAAGGTGACCATTGGCTTTCACAATGGAACTGGGCAGGAAGCAAGGGAATATCAAATTGAAAACGAGGATTGCACCACATTAGCGCATATGGCTCATTTGGAATTCATTTTTGAAAGGAATGGCTTGAAAAATAGCTTTATTTTCATGGTCCATATGTACTATAAAGCAATTAATCACATCTGCGAAAAAGACCGGGGAAAGCCCTCAGATTAAGTCACAGAAACTTCCCTGGAAAAAAAAAAGGAGTTGATTGGACTCCCGAATGACTCCCTCTTGAATAAGTAGTTATTATGCATTATATCAAATATGTTTACTAGCCAAGTATTTATTTTTGAGGAATTACAGTGATTTATAAAGTGATTCAAGACAAGCCCAGCTCACTGATGACGGGAAGCATGTGAATGACAGTAACGATCAGCAGAAGAATACACACACTGCTTTTCCAGTGATGGGGCTTGAACCCATGGCCTTGAACACGGTAGGCGATCACTCTACCATTGAGCTATATCACCAGGCTTTTTAAATCTTTCAGACAGGGTCTTACTGAAGTTGCTTCAAACTTGTGATTCTTTGGCTTCAGCGTCTCAGCAGTTGGGGCAATAGGCATTTGCCAGTACTCCTGGCAAGGAGCAAATGTTGAAAACCACTAGCAATACTCTGTAATTCTCGATAATGGCAAAAGGAACGAAGGCGGACATGTATGTTATATAGCAGCTACACACTAGGCTGCAATAAAAATATTTATTACACATCAATCAAAACGCAGAGAGCTGATAAAGTACAATGCATTAAAATGCAGTAAGGTGTACCTTCATATGGTTCACAGCCAACACTGTGTTCTCAGGGCCTTTGGAGACACACTGTACTGGCCTAGTGATAAGCTGGTGGTCTCAGTGTCTTAGGAGCTGTGTAGATCCCTGGTAGGGGCTGCCAGCCATGAACAGCTGAGTTAGGTGCCCTTGGGTGAGGAAATTTGAACTCAGTTTTTCAGTGGTCAAGTCTCCTAGAACACGAAAGGGTTTTTGGTGCAAATGTTCATAGTTGATCCCTATTCAGGACTGGGCTCAGGTAACAAGGTTTTCTTTTCTGGATGCTGCCTGAACTAGACTCCAGCAAGTCCGTTGAACAATCAGGTATAACTTATCCCCACACTGTTGACTGTGCCTGCTTTAATCTCTTCAACAAATACAATGCTGCTGCTGCTGCTGTTGGCTGAATTGTTTTAAAATATTTGTTGCCTATTCCCGTCTGTCCCTCTCAATTCCCCGCTTCCACTATCTAATTGTTTAGCATTCTGAACTTACAGGCCAGTGAAGATTTGCATAACTGTTTCCAATCCAACCGCTGTAGAGCCCATATCCTGCGCCGACTCCGAGTGAGTTATTCACTGCTAACGTCTAAATCTGAGATGTGAATAGGACAATTGTTTAGTGCTTTTTAAAGTCCCTGACCAAGATCAGTAGGGAAATCCCATTAGCCCATTCACCACATCTCTCATAAATCTAAAAGGAAAGCAAGTATCCAAAGCCTTATTCTTTAATAGTTCTTATTTGTAAAACCTTGACAGGGCTTTATTCCAAATTGCTTCCAAATTACAGAAAGAATACTGAGAAATATGATGGGCAGTGAATCGTGATCGCTTCAGTCACCGAGTAAATAAGGAGAACAGTAAAACGGGCTAATCTGAAAGCAAACAGTGCGACGGGCATTGGAGAGGCAAAAGGAACAAAACTGTGGGGTTCTTAAAACTCCCATCTGGCTCAATTCTCATTCAGTGGGCAAGTTGAAGGGCCTTTCATTCAGCGCCCTAAAACTTAATTCAAAAGATGCGTATTTGAATATTAATATTTCCATATAGTCAGAGGGGGACAGAGAAAACCTTTTGTAATAGAAAGGCATGTTTAACAAAATAATGGGTAATCCTCTGGCTACACGGCTGGGCTAGGGAGAACCCCGTGGGTGGGAGGTTGGCTGAGGACTACAACTCGGCCAAGGCCACCAGCAGCTTTCCACCCCCAAGGCTTCCTTGTGGTGACAGCAAAAACACAAGTATCATTAGGGCTTGACATTTAGGCACAAGAGGTGTAAGATTAAGGAACTCATTAAGACAAACCCAAGGTGGAGATTGCTATTGCTCTGTTACACAGAAAGAGACAAGGCTGAGCTGCCACGTAGGATGGTCCAGGCCAGGGAAATAAACTAGGGTTGAGACTGAGCTTTGCTGAATGGTGAGCTTGTTTCATTATTTTATAACAAACCCCGGCAACTGCCATTTTCTTTATCAAGCACTGGGGGTTTCCTGGAAACTTTAAGACACTTTTGTTATGTTTTCCCAAGGAGGTGTGCTGGGAAGTTGAATATAGAGGAGTCCATGATTTATCTTCACAAAGATGTGCTTTAAAAGACAGTTTAGTATTCTCTGTGGAAAGACAAAACCAAGTCCTGCAGGCTTTGTGCTCCTGTACTCCTGCAGGCTGCTGTGCCTTCTGTCTGCTTTTAGGGTGTGGCATCTGCCACCCGGGAGGAAAAAAGTGGCATGTGTCGCCCTTTATAGCAGGTTGATTTCCTGGTGCTGGGCGCCTCTATTTTATTGCCTCTTGGTTCCACTCTTTCAGTTGACTTGAGGTTAAATGAGATTTCACTCACATAATTCTTTCTTTTCTTTCTTTCTTTCTTTCTTTCTTTTTTTTTTAACTTTCATGGTTTTGACATGAAAAAGAAAATATTTCTAAGAAATCGGCCAGAACTGAACTTGGTGACTCATTTTCTCTTTTAGGCATGGTTGTGAAAATAAGTTACAACATATGGCTTGTCTGAATTGACTTTGATATATTCTACTTGTTTGAAAAAATGTACTTTTATGATTATATGTATATATTTAGTTTGGCTGTAAGTGTCTAAAAGCATAAATATGTAATTGATTTTAGAATATGTCGATAGACATATACACAAAACAGGCATATATTTCTATTTGTGTATGAAAAACTTTGAAAATCCAAGTGTAACCCTATAATTAGTACACACTCAAATACAGAAAGAGAAGATTTAGGGGGAAAATGTCAAAAAGACAACGTAGTGTTCTCCTGGCAAAAACCAAAGAATGACTAGGCATAAACTCACCTTATAGCCATTCCGTCACCCACATGGCTGTACACGCTGCTTTCCAGCTGTTTCTATAGTCATGGACTGTTCCTATACTCTACAGTGACCCTTGGTATATTTCTCTTCCCCTCATTTAGTCATTACTACACCCCACTCAACATCTAGAATTTTCTATTTAGCCATGTAAAATATTTACACTTGGCCTAGCAAACAACCACGGCAATTGACATAAACTAAAATAGTTTTTATGAGCGGGTAAAGAATGATTTTGGAAAAAGTACAGTGCACCCGAATCTAGCATATCCCTTCAGCCTGACCTCTGGGAAGCTTTGGTTTCAAATGATCTCTCTCAACACAAATCAGTTCACCCTAGCACAGCTGGGCTGCTGCTTAGGTTCAGAAGTCTGGATACCAGAGGCAGTCAAGAGGTTAGTTACTCCATAATAGTGTGTAAAACATTATCCTGCTACAGCACTAGGTGCCTTTTTAAAATGGGCAAGTACTGCATATTTCTGCTTTGGGATTAGACTGTTTGCATTATTATTGATTTTATGTTTATTAAATACATCTATTTGGTTTTGTTTCCCATTACTTAGAAATGAACTCATATCAAGAGGGTTAATTGCACACATTAACCTCTGAAATATGATGAAAGGCATCGTGTAGATTTATGAAGACCCAAGATAAACCTTAGCTGTCGCTGGTTTTGCACCAATAGTTAAACGTCTCCTGAACGCACTACACACTCGAGAGGTCACCCAAATGCAATATAAAAAAAAAAAATACTCCATGGGGAATGCTAGGAGTTTTCATACCTACTTCCGGTGCCTTTAAAAAGCGTTATATAAACATCACCTTGGGGATTGGAGTGGTGAATCATAAGCAATTATTGAGCGCCTGCTGTGTACACGGGCACGGCAGTCTTTGCGGCTTAACCTTCACTAAGTCTTTCCTAATTTCTCAGTTGGATGAAGTTGTGGGAATTACGCCGATGACCTGAAATCCAGGCACAGAGGCCAAGGTTGTGAAAAATTACATAACTCCTGAGAGAGACGGAGTGCTTTTGCCGGGCCTGCCTAAATGTTTCCCTTCCCCACCGGCTCCTCGCTACCTCTGAGGCCCAATAGACAACTTTGCTTCCCAGCCCATTCTCCCTCTTTTGTCTGCTCGTCAGACTCGTTTTCCACCTTCGTAGCGCTCCCTTTAGACGTGAAAACAAACACAGGCCCGCGGGTTGGCAGGGAGACCGGAGGCACGAGGGGATCGAGCAGTTTCGGGCTCCGAGAGCCGGCAGCCGGTCCTCCCCCCGTCGTTCCCCCGGCCCGGGTTCCTCGCGCCAGGCCGGGCGAGGCCGTGCGAGCGGGGCGAGCGGTCGTGCGCTCGGCGGCGGCGGCGCCGGGGGCCGAGTCCAGTCCGCGTTTTGCGAGTGCGCAGCAGCCCTCGGAGAGAAGCGGATAATAGTTGCTCCAGCTCGCTCGGCTCCCTCACGCCGCGCTGGGCCCGATTAGGCTCAGGCAAGTCGTGCATTCCCCCCCCATATCCGGGTTAGAGAGGGGAAAAAAAAAAAAAGAGAGCGAGAGTGAGGGAGGGAGAGAGAAAAGTTTCATTGCAAGCGGAACTAAAAACTTTCCTCCGGTTTAGGCCGTAGCGGGCGCGAGCCCCCGAGCGCAAAGGCGCGCCCCCGGCGGGCCGCCGGGGCTGCGGGGGGGAGGGCGCCGCGCTTTCCCGCGGGCCGCGTGGATGCGCGCAGGAGGGGCGGCCGGCTGCGAGTGGGGACATTGTCTCCCCCACCCCGCCCGGCCGCGCCACGCCGCGGCGATCATGGCCGCGCGGTCAGCAGCGGCGGCGCGGGCGCGGGCGGGCAGCGGCGAGCGGCGGGCGCCCTCGGGGCCGCGGCCGGCGCCGGGGCCCGGGACCTGGAGACGGGCGCGCGCGGCGCGGTGGCGGCTCCGGGCCCCATACTGGGGGGCGGCGACGGCGGCCTGAATATGTGCACCACCACCCCCTGCACCCCCGTCACGACCTGAACATGGCCCATAGCGCGAGCGCCGCGGCGGCCGCCAGCTCCAACAGCGCGCAGAGCGGCGGCTCCGAGGCGGCTCTCAAGGAGGGTGGAAGCGCCGCCGCGCTGTCCTCCTCCGCCGCCGTCGCGGCCTCTTCCTCCTCGGCGGGCCCCGGCTCGGCCATGGAGACCGGGCTGCTCCCCAACCACAACTGAAAGCCGTTGCGAGGCCCCGCTGCACCGCCCCATCAGCAGCACCACCACCACCATGCCCACCACCACCATCACCACCATGCCCACCACCTCCACCACCACCACCACGCACTACAGCAGCAGCTAAACCAGTTCCAGCAGCCGCAGCCGCCGCAGCCACAGCAGCAGCAGCCGCCGCCGCCGCCGCAGCATCCCACTGCCAACAACAGCCTGGGCGGTGCGGGCGGCGGCGCGCCTCAGCCCGGCCCGGACATGGAGCAGCCGCAACATGGAGGCGCCAAGGACAGTGCCGCGGGCAGTCAGGCTGACCCGCAGGGCCAGCCTCTGCTGAGCAAGCCGGGCGACGAGGACGACGCGCCGCCCAAGATGGGGGAGCCGGCGGGCAGCCGCTATGAGCACCCGGGCCTGGGCGCGCAGCAGCAACCCGCGCCGGTCGCCGTGCCCGGGGGCGGCGGCGGCGGCCCGGCGGCCGTCTCGGAGTTTAATAATTACTATGGCAGCGCTGCCCCTGCTAGCGGCGGCCCCGGCGGCCGCGCTGGGCCTTGCTTTGATCAACATGGCGGACAACAAAGCCCCGGGATGGGGATGATGCACTCCGCCTCTGCCGCCGCCGGGGCCCCCAACAGCATGGACCCCCTGCAGAACTCCCACGAAGGGTACCCCAACAGCCAGTACAACCATTATCCGGGTTACAGCCGGCCCGGCGCGGGCGGCGGCGGCGGCGGCGGAGGAGGAGGAGGAGGAGGAGGGCAGCGGAGGAGGTGGAGGAGGAGGAGGAGCAGGAGGAGCAGGAGGAGCAGCGGCAGCGGCAGCAGGAGCCGGAGCTGTGGCGGCGGCGGCCGCGGCGGCGGCGGCAGCAGCAGCAGCAGCAGGAGGAGGCGGTGGCGGCGGCTATGGGGGCTCGTCCTCGGGGTACGGGGTGCTGAGCTCCCCGCGGCAGCAGGGCGGCGGCATGATGATGGGCCCCGGGGGCGGCGGGGCCGCGAGCCTCAGCAAGGCGGCCGCCGGCGCGGCGGCGGCGGCGGGGGGCTTCCAGCGCTTCGCGGGCCAGAACCAGCACCCGTCGGGGGCCACGCCGACCCTCAACCAGCTGCTCACCTCGCCCAGCCCCATGATGCGGAGCTACGGCGGTAGCTACCCGGACTACAGCAGCTCCAGCGCGCCGCCGCCGCCGTCGCAGCCCCAGTCCCAGGCGGCGGCGGCGGCGGGGGCGGCGGCGGGTGGCCAGCAGGCGGCCGCGGGCATGGGCTTGGGCAAGGACCTGGGCGCCCAGTACGCCGCTGCCAGTCCGGCCTGGGCGGCCGCGCAACAAAGGAGTCACCCGGCGATGAGCCCCGGCACCCCCGGACCGACCATGGGCAGATCCCAGGTAACCCCCGCGCCCGGCCGGGCCTGCTTCCGCCCGGGCCTCGCGCCGCGAGCCCGACTTTCTTTCTTCGCCGGGTACTTTTCCCGGCGGTTGGCGGGGGTGGCGGGGGCGCGGCGCCGCCGGGCCGGGGCCGGAGCTAGCGGGGCCGGGGAGCCGAGTTGCCCCGCGCCCTCGCTGCGCGTTGCGTGCCCGCGCCAGGCCCGGGACGGGACCTCGGTGCCCCAGGCCGCGCCCGCCCGGGAGGGCTCTCGGGCAGCGGGCTCCGAGGCCCGGCCTGGCTCCGCCGGCGCCCACTGTGTGCCCCGAGTGGGCGCGGGGAGAGAGGAACTTTCTCTCTCCGGGCCCCAGTCGGTTTCCCATTCCCCTTGCGAGGCAAAAGCAGGGAAAAAAAAAACGAGGTTAGCTTTGTGACAGCCGTGGCTGGTGGAGTTTGGATGTTTACCAGCAGGAATAAGACCCAGATTTACAACGAGGCGGAGGCGAAATATTGTAAAATAACATCGATTCGTCCCTAAGAATAGCCGGGCAGAGATCCATTATGGGGCTAAGGGCTCCTTGGAAGGAGTCACCTTCAACCAGGAGGCGTTGTTGAAGGAATAGATTCCGGATCGATGGAACTTATTTTGATCATGGGTTAGACTTTCTTTCTTTTTTTTTTTTTTATTCAGCAAACCTAGTAAGGTAGTAGGCCAGTGAAAATGGATCGTTCTGGATCGTATTTGTGTGGATTTTCTTGATTTTGCTGTTGCCCAAGTCCCACAGCGTTGTTAGGAAGTGTCTTGCGCTCTGGCTGTTTCTTGCTAGTAGGCTGAGCCTAAAGACTGACTTGATCTCTCCTTTGCAAGGTTTGGAATTTGAATTGTGGAGGTAAACTGGCTGTAATAGTCTCCAGACAGCTGCCTCTGAGTTGACATCTAATCTGCCATCTGATTGGCTCCCCTCTCACCATTGGGCATTTAGCACTGCTGATGTAAATAGAAGTACGGAGCAGTACAGTCAAAAAAATTCCTGACACAAATAATAACGGAACTCTATTCCAAGCAGATGGAAGGTTAAATACTATTTAGAGCTTAAATTGTTATGAATCATAGTTAGTAATAAGAGGATTGAATACAGAGAAATGTGCTGTTGTCCGGTATTGGGCATTTATAAAACTCAGGTCTTCGATGACAATCTTACAATATGAACATTACATTTATCTTGGACTTAATTGTGGACTGAAGATAGGAGCATTGAAAAATAATTAATGCAAAAATTGGACCAGTTTGGGCTTTGTAAAGCTTTTTTAAAAGTCTGCTTTTTACAGATCTAATTGAATATATTTTAATTCTTCCAGTTTACAGTTTAATGCATTAATATTTCAGTATTCCGAAGTGCTATAACATTTCTTGCTGATATTTAATTTTCTAAAATCAGAAAGCTATATAGTGGGTGACTTAATTAGCTTAAAGCCAGAATACAGCTATGCATTTTTAGTGATTTGTGTCCTCATAATTTCGACCATTTTAAGATGGTCATGTGGACAAGGAATGTTCCTTAGAATTGGCATATTCTAAAATCTGTGAAATAAAATTAATTTTTGTAGAGAACAATTGACCAAAAGAGGCAATGAATATTTCTGTGAAATGCTAAAAACCGTATCTTCTTTTAATTTGTAGCATATAGAAATGCCCCCAAATACTGTTTCTCTCCCCTGACTGTTTTGTTAAGCTGAGTAATGCCATCTTTATTCAAACTGCTTGTGAATTAGAGCAAGAATATTCTGGGTACTGTTTCCTCCAAATAATTTTTCTTCTATGCACGTCTTAATGCTGTGAAGTTTTGTGATGTTTTTTAATCTGCTAGAAGGGAATAGCAGTGTTCTTTTATTTAGCTCATTTGTTTTAGGGAGGTGTGTTATAAAAATAATTACGGATTTGAGGAGAGACTTGATTGGACTAGGTATCTGATATCTGCTGCTTCAAGTCTACACAGTTCACGGAGTTCTACTTTAATAATAATAATAATAATAATAATAATAATAATAATAATAAAATTTCCCTGTTCTTGATGGAAAACTTGTGGTTTCAATTTTTGTTTTTGATCCACACAGTAAATGTGAAAGAGAAGTCCATGTAATAATTAAAACTTCTCATCTTTGTAAGCTAGAGGAGATGTAGGTTCCTGTTACTTTAGAGTGTTATTTCTTAATGGTACCAATCATTGTAAGTATTTTTTGTTTTCTTGGAATGAGAGTGTATCCATTATGGCCTCAGTGGCCCTTGGGAATAGCTTTTTTTATCTCAGAGAAAAAAAGGACAGACATATGACCTCAATTCACAGATTTTCTTAGTTACCTTACCGATAACATGTAGATTGTTTCTTTTTTTACTTTTATTTTTTTCCTTTTGTCTTGCTTTTGGACGAACAGTATTATTTAGTATTTGTTATGATAGCTGTGTTAGGTAGCCACTTGTTCACAATATTAAATTATACCAGGGTATAGGCCATAAATTACAAAGCCATATTAAATAATGGAAAAATAAATCTTTTTTGGCTTTTAATACATTTAGTTTCATTTTTGATTTTAGGCAGATGGTTTTTGTTGGATGGCATTTTTTTTTTTTTTTTTTTTTTTGGTTTTTGTTTTTTTGAACAAAACCTGCCTGTTGTTGAGAGAGGTCTTTTAAAGATTGAAATAAGACAGTTTATGATTTTTTTTTTAATGTAAGTATTTAGATACAGCCAGTCTCAGGAGGAGTCCTAGGGACTGCTCACATACATAAACTTTTAGGAAGTATACGTTTGTCTTGATTCTGTGTATGTTATTTTATTTTTAGTTTATAGACTATAGTAAAGTGTAAGCTAGTTTAGGCTTACAAGGCAGGAAGCCCAGAATTCTTCCTTATTCCTTAAAATGAATCTAAGATATAGTGTCTCATAAGGTCGGTTCCTCTCCTCTTCCACAAAACCTTAGGTTGCTTGATATTTCAGATCTTATCAAGACATTGTGATGGCCTAAATTTATATATTTGCCTGGGTATGAATGGCTGTTATCTGGTTAGGTGAATTTAGTAGCAGTGGTTCATACAAAAAGGCCTGTTATTTAAGAAATAAAAACAACTCCCCCCAATGTAAAAAATAAAAAAGGGGATTTTCTGTTTTTATGTTATATGGGATGGAATATTTATAGCTCATGTTAGGTACATTGATTTTTTTCTATGACTTAATTTTGATATATTTTTATAATAGTAATTAGTGTTAAGGCAGCTAGTAGAAAATTAAACTCACATTAATATTCAGTTGGATTTCTTCCTGCACATGTTCCCCCCTTTACTCTGTAACCGGAAACGGCCTTTCTTCTGTTTTCCTTTTGGTTTTGTCTGTCTGTAGTTAAGGATGCATTTTTGGCCAGGCTTTTGGGCACTGTATTTTTGTCAGCATTATATCATGTGAGAAGTGTGTCCTGGGGATGGGCGTAATCCCGAGCACTCTCGGACACATTAACTAATGCACTTTAACCACTACCCTGTCTCCTCACCGAAGTCGAGGAGAGGACATCTTCACTGTGCTCCGAGAATACCATTAATTCTGCTTGAGAACTAATTTGAAAAACACAGGACTAGCTACAGGAAGATTTAGTAATTTTACTGCACACAGTCACCTTTTAAAGAAAGTCAGTGTAATGGGGGTTATTGTTTTCAGTTCTGTTTCTCTCATTAGTGGACCATATATTCCTTTATAATTTGGGCTGGTGTATGTGCAAAGGTGACTTCTCATAGCACGGGAGCATCGATTCCCTAGGCAGTGTCACCATCGGCAAACCTAGAACAGGACCCTTTCCATTATTTAACCTGTCCTTTCCCGGGAGGGGTGACTTAAAATTTTACTGGGTCTGTGAAATGTCCCAGCTTGTTCTGGGAGCAGTGCAGATGTACTTGGGTCCGAGCAGGTTTAGGGAGGTGGCTTATTACTGTTTTGTTGTTGTTGTTGTGTTATTTTTTTTTTTTTTTTCTTTTTGCTATTACTGTGTCCAGCTGTCACTGCCCAGGTCCTGGAGGCTTGCATTCTGAGCCTTATTTTGTGACTCACGCTGCTTTCATTTTGTAAATTTGATATTTATGTTTGATAAAACTGCTGTGTGTTACTTAAAACAACAGATTTATGGAAAGCTGAAAATGAATATTAATAAGAATCCCATTAATTTTTGTGTAATATTTACATTTCCAAAATGGATGTTATGAAATTTTTATGGCACTATTGCAGAGCTATTTTTACTTAAGGGGCCATACCCACTTCTTAGGCAGTTTTGGAACTGGGGCATCGTGGGCTATGTGTGCCTTTTCAGAGGCGTGCTCTTTCCAAAAGAGGCTTTGGTGATTCTCTGTGGACGAGGAAGAGCATGCTGATTGCTTGGCTGTTTATGCACTCTTGTAGCTGGGTATGCAAGCTCGCTGTGCATGCACGCTTGCTATGTGTACAAGCTTGCTGTGTGTGTGCTCATTACTTTGTATGTGTGAGTGCTGTGTATGCACAATTGCTGTATGCATGCTTGAAGCTGTGTATGCATGCTTGAAGCTGTGTATGCATGCTTGAAGCTGTGTATGCATGCTTGAAGCTGTGTATGCATGCTTGAAGCTGTGTATGCATGCTTGAGGCTGAGGAATCCCAAGGCCCAGCCCTTGTTCCCTGTGGTGTGGGCGAGGAGCACTGTGCAGAACTGCACACACCAAGAAGGTGTTTATGTATCACAGATGCAGAATATTACATGGTGCAGTTAGGCCCAGTTTGGAGGCTATTTGCATAAATGACCCTTTTTGGTTTAATTAGGTGACTGAATAATTAACACTCGTCTGAAACCTTGATGTACTTCAGTGGCTTGTTTTTTTTTTTTTTTTTTTTTTTCTCTTAGAAATTCAATGACTAGAAACAGATTTAGGTATCATTTAGTTACTACCTGAGTGTCCTTAGGATCTATTCAGATTACCTATGCTTACATTTGAATAAATATGCTATTGATACACATTTACTGCCATGGCTCACCGTTTATACCCAGTGAATTTACTGAAGTGTAATTATGCACGTCCTCAGTAAGTTTTCACCAAATGGATTTTACTTTTGAAGGTTTTTTTTTTTTTCTTTTTTTTTTAAATTTAATTTAATTTAGAGACAGTTGCATGTTCCCAGGCTGGACTGGAACTTACTATGTAGCAGAGGATGCCCTTGAACTTCTGACACATACCTCTGTGTGCCAGGATTACCAGTGTGGGCTGTTACTATAGTAAATTTTGTACATTCCTGGGATTGAACCCAGGGCTTCATGTATTGTTGGGCAAGGACTCTACTCATTTGGAACAATTTTAAGCAAACTATTTCTTAAAGTTGACTTAAATTTAAGTAGGACCCAGCAGGTTGTTTCCAAAGTCAGCTGCTTATGGGTCAGTGCCAAGTATGTTAGGAGGCTACTGTTTGACAGATGAATTCATGGTGAAACGAAATTGTTTCTTACAGTAATGTTTACTTCTAGGACAGACTGAGCATACACAGGAGACAATCATTTCCATTGTTAAAGGCAGCAGACTCTGGAATGACCTGTCAGCCAATGAGGGGCAGCCTGTACCAACCAACCTCTAGGGTATTCTTCTCAGCATTCCAGCCTCAGCCCTTCTGGAAGGGAGTCGTGTTTGATGAAATCTAGAAAATCTTGGATGACAGTACCACATTCTTTTCCTTCTTGGGATAGATTACTAGAAAATGACAAGTAAAGACGTGAATCTTCTTAACTGATGAGACATCGAGAGTATAGCACTTACTGTTTAACAGTTCATAGGTATTGTTGGGTAGCACTAGGCATAGCTCATTCATGCCTGCTTCTCTGCAGACTCTTCACCTTTGCAAACAGTAAAGACGAGTTGCCCTTTCTCTGCTTTGCATCAAACTTTGGCCTTGCTGCCTCTCACTGTGTGTTATAATTAGGCTTTAAAAAAAAAAAAAAGCCACATCATAGTTTATTAGTAAAGCCTCCCTCAGGTTCCACTGGGGCACCCGCACTGTTTTTCTTTTTAATTTTATTAATTGGTTGATTTCTTTTGTAACGTTGAGACCGTGGATTTGGTCTTTCTGGAGATGTGTGATTGTGTCATTACTGGGCATGGCATCATAAGCACCTTTCTGAGGTGGAAAGGAGGGAGGACTCCGTGGGGAGAAGTCTGGGATGTTGTATGTATGATTGGACGTGAAAGTAAGCTGTTACGATTATTTCTCTCTCTTACTCTCTCTCCTCTCCCCCTTAAAGATTTATTTACCAATCTTTTTGTATATGATATATTTTTACCATGTTGTTAGATCCTTTCCTGTGAACAAGTAGGTTTGTGTGTATGTGTGTGTGTGACAGAGGTGTGACACACACACACACACACACACACACACACACACACGAGCGCACACACGTTAGGATTTATTTTAGCAGTGTTGATGTTGTGATGTAGTTAACTCTTGAGTTATAGACAGAAGATACCAGATCCTAGATACTGTGTTGGAAGCAACAGTATTTTAGATGTGAACATTTAGCATTCACGTGTGCTGTGAGGTATGTGGCTGCCCCAGTTGACCTACTAGCAGCAAATTATTTATAGAGCACCCATGTTTTTGTCAGTGCTGTGTAGACACAGGCAGTAGTGGGCTGGGGCCCTGCTGCTCCCTTGGGGGGTGATACACTGCCAGGGCGTGTCCTGGTACCTGGACCATGCATGTTTGGGACCATGGGCTTAGAGTGGGCTCATTTTAACAGTGTGAATGGCAACTGTGTGATTTTGCAGAGTCGTGGCCTGATTTTGGGGGGCTAGGAGGAGTGGATTTTGGCAATACAAAGAGTTACAGGTTGATGTGATACAGCAGATGATGCTATCTCCTGTTTTCTCCCAGTCATTTACTGGCTTTGTGCCAGTGCAAAATGTTGCTCCCTTACAGAGGATAAGAACCAAAACTGGAAAATCGGATCATTATACAGAATGGTCCCTTTTCTTTTTCTCAGCTTTCTGCATCACACAGACTGTTGGAAACGGGAAACAGTCTATTGGGGAAGCGCCTTAGCTTGCTGGGTATTTCTGGGACCTCTTTAGATAATGT
Organism: Mastomys natalensis; assembly: GCA_021653895.1. Lineage (NCBI taxonomy): Eukaryota > Metazoa > Chordata > Mammalia > Rodentia > Muridae > Mastomys > Mastomys natalensis. The sequence continues at coordinate 334,335 of JAJTUV010000171.1, read as the reverse complement.
ATGCTGGCCGTGCAGTACCACAGCCACTGCTCCAGGTCCTGAAATAAACCTCAGAAAGCCAGGCATGGTGATTAGCAGAGGCAGTTCCGGAATTCTTAGTGTTGGTTCCTGGCTTTCTGTTGTGGGTGTCTCAGAAGTTCATCCAGTCTTCAGAAATGATTGGGAATCCCAAAATTGATCTAGGAGTTGATATCTAAGTTTTGAAATGTTACCAACTGAATTAAGAATCTATTGTAATGTCTTAAATTTTCTTTCTGCAGTTTATATGTAATTTTAAATAATAAATTTATTTTGCCTAGGGAGTTATGGGTGACCTTGGAAGTGGAAGTAGAAAATCTTACCAAATAGGTAGGTAGTTTTCTGAGGAGGTAGATTCAGCTCCCAGGGACTGGCACACTTGTTATGTTCAGTTCTGGGATGGTTAGAATTAAAGGAAGAATAACCACAATGAGACACTCTCTCCTGATGTAGAGAGTGTGGCTAGCAGTCCAGCAGGCCATGACTAGGACTCCAGCAGGCCGTGACTAGGGGGTCCGCAGGCCGTGTCTGGGGGTCCTGCAGGCCGTGTCTAGGGGTAGCAGGCATGTCTAGGGGTCCTGCAGACCGTGTCTAGGGGTCCTGCAGACCGTGTCTGGGGTTAGCAGGCTGTGTCGGGGGTCAGCAGGCAGTCTAGGTCCAGCAGGCCATGTCTAGGGTCCTGCAGACCGTGTCTAGGGGTCCTCAGACGTGTCTGGGGTATAGCAGGCTGTGTCTGGGGGTCCAGCAGCCTGTCTAGGGGTCCGCAGACCAGCTGGGTTACATAGGTGTCTAGCAGGCTGTGTCTAGGGTCCTGCAGGCTGTGTCTGGGGTTCCAGAGGCATGGCTGGGGTCCAGCAGGCTGTCTGGGTTCAAAGGCTGTCTAGGGGTCCAAGGCTGTGTCTAGGAGTCTGCAGCTGTGTCTGGGGTCCAAGGCCATGGGCCAGGCTGGGGGTCCAGCAGGCTGTGGCTTGTTGTCAGGCCTGGGCACTCATTTTCTCTGTCCTTCACAGGAATTTGATTTTCTGTGTTTTGGGAATGTTGTTGGACTGGTTGCTGAGGCCTTCACTGTAGTCCTTCTGATAAACCCCATGGTCTATGCCCTTAATTCTTTGCTTACCTGCTTTTCTGTGTGCGCTTTTACTCTTCACTTCAGGGTATGATCAGGGACAAGGTGGCCCATCAGTTAGGTGATGTTTAGCCCTGTCCATCTCCACAGTTCTTTGCTGCTTTGTAGACTCCAAGTAGCTGTCCACCATGGCCTTGCCTCTCCAGCTCTCAGGCTTGAGTGGATTCTGAGGTTGTGCAGATACTCAAGCTGTACTGAGTGCATGGGTGTCCTGAGAGGGATGCCTGGTGACGTGGGAAGCCTTGGTGAGTGAGTGCTGTCATGGTACTGCTAGTCCTCTGGTTGGGACCCAACCCTTTCTTACACTATTTACCCGATCTGCAAAAGTTACTGTCTCTCTAGGATAACTAATTTTCAAAATTTTAAAAATTAAGAGCGAGGAGCCTTGGAGCTTCTGGTACTTGGACTTTGGTTCCTCACCAGCCAAGTTGACAGGCGCATCGCATCGGCTTTAGCATCACTGGAGGCGTACTTAGGTTTGCTTCCTAACAGAAGTGTAATTTGCTGCCTATAGTGGGGGAGGGGTTAGGGATGTTCCTAAATAGTCAGAATCAGCCATGTCAGTCTGAGAATGCGCATGGCTTTCCTCAGAGAAGACTTTTCCAAGTATTTGTATATGTATACGTGTCTGCTGTTTGTGGGTGTGTGCACGAGAGTGCGGGTGCTGCAGGCCAGAGTAAGGTACTGTGTCTGCTGGAGCTGGAGGTCCGGCAGCTGTGAGCTGTGATGTGAGTGCCAGGTCTGAACCCACGTCCCTCTTGATGAAGTGCGTTTGCCCTCCTGATCACTGAGCATTTCTCCAGCTCCAGTCCGTTTGCTTTAATGCTGAGGGTTAGAGAGCTAGAACAGACAAAATTTAATTTTCTTTTGAATGAGTGCTAAGTGCTGTTTGGTGCTTTACATACAGAGGGTAAGTACAGCACAGGTTCCTTAATTTTCCCTAGTGAAGGATCAGAAATCCTGGGGCTTTGCAGAGTAGAAATTAAAGTTGAATGGCTGTGAAGTTGAATGTGGCAAAAGACCACAGCCATCAAAGCATCCCACCTGAGGGAAGCTAACTGGAGGAGCTCCAGGTGGGCCCGGCTAAGTATAGAGATGCTCTGTGTAGCCCAGTACATGGCATGGTACCCCAAAACAGAACGGGAACAGTGTCCCATCTTAGGAGATATTTGAAAAGCAGATGTCTACAGCGACCCTGTCCTGATGCATGCTGTTCACACTCACGTCAGTTGTGAGAATCCTGTTCAGTCAGGGCTCACTCTTCTAGGAACTTGAGAGTTGATCTTTTGTTGTTGTTGTTTTGTTTTTTTTGAGACAAGGTTTCTCTGTGTAGCCCTGGCTGTCCCGGAACTTACTCTGTAGACCAGGCTGTCCTCGAACTCAGAAATCCACCTGTCTCTGCCTCCCAAGTGCTGGCGTGCACCACCACTGTCCGGCAAAGGTTTATTTATTTATTTTATGTATCTGAGTACACTTCAGACACACCAGAAGAGGGCATCAGATCCCATCACAGATGGTTGTGAGCCACCATGTGGTTGCTGGGAATTGAACTCAGGATCTCTGGAAGAGCAGAGGGTGCTCTTAACCACTGAGCCATCTCTCCAGCCCAAGAGTTGATCTTGGGTGTGATAGTGTTGATTAGAAAGGGATTCTCAGATTTTGTCTTGCGTCAATTGTGTGATGCATTCTCCTAAAGAGAATTCCAGCAGGCGAATTGCTATGTGTCCAAGCTACCTAATGAGTTCCAGGACAACCCAAGTTACAAAGTAAGGCCCCTCAAAAACAAGCAATAAAGTTCAGCAGTGCCCTTCTATCTGGTCACTTGGTCATTTGCCTTCACCTCACTGACAGCCTGAACCAGGGTTTGAGGTAGCAGGAAGGCTGCTCTGTGCTTGATACCCTGGGGGAAGGTGAGAGGCCAGCAACTCAGTTGGACTAAGGGATCTGCTCTGTGCTCCTCATAGAGTCTTGTGGGAGTCATTTTGCTAGTTTGGTAGATCTGTGCTTCACATAGGGCAAGTTGAGAGAGCGTGTGTGGGGCAGGGGGTAAGAGCACTCCTGTTCATCACCTGAGACTTTGAAGACGGAAGCAGAGACAAGGGACAGCAGGACACTGGAAGAGGGGTTGTTTATTGTCTGTGTGACCCCAGGCAAGTCACTTCAGTCTCTGTGCTTTCCGGTTCAAGGAATGGGAAAGAATCCATGTGGGGTTTCTTGTGTGGATTTGATTAGGTACCATGGGCAATGAAAAGGACATTTTAATAGAGTGACAAAATACAGTGTTTTCTCATCAGTAAAGACTGTAACTGAGTTTCTTACTCTTGTAGTTAATTTAACAGTCTATCAGTTTTTTTCCCCTTCAGAACAAATAAGTTAATATTTGAAGCTTATTTCCAATCTGAATCACCTCAGACTTTTTTCTGACATTTCTTTTTTTTGCCACGTATAGGAAAATTAAGTTATTGAACAGCTATAAAATGCGGGCCATAGTTTTCAAGGTTGATACTGGTATAGGATGGCAAGGCAAATAGATAAGCAGAGAATATTTGTAAATTGTTCAACTTCGTGTTCATTGTTTATTATAGAGGGCTGCTCTTAGATTACTAAGGAAGTAAATATTGGCAGTTAATTAAATGAAATAGTTTGTTGGGTATTCTTTATGCCGCTTACTTAGACATGGGGTGATTAGCTGGCCTCAGAGAGATCTAAGTGCTGAGTTGAGGAAGAATGATGGTGGACAACTTCCAGGTTGGATCTTTTTTTTCTCATTAATTTTTGCCATGAATTGGGTAGGTTGAAATCGTAGGCACACTGGCTAGGAGTTTGCTGGCTTTGAAAACTGTCCCTGACCATTCAGTACCATATCTAAGATTCTCTTGGCTGATCCAGAAGACAGAAGGGGTGGGGTTGTGGCGTTGCCTAGTGCAGGAGGGGAGTTGTTCACAGCTCTTGGACTTCCATCTGTCCTTTCACCAGTGGCCACAGTGTGAGGCCAGGCTGTCCCTCCTTTGTGAGGAGCGCCTGGACTCTGAGCACCTCCTGACACCAGTGTTGACTTTCATTCTGTAGTAATTGTGTGTCTTGTGAAGTCCCTGTGATTTCCCACATGGCCGTCTAACTCCTGAAGGGGGAGGGAGAGGAGGCAGCAGAGGACTATTGCTGGGATGCCTGTGCTTGCACAGCGTATGGGAGGACTTTGTAGTCTAAGTGCTCTTGTGAGGGTTTTTATGATTCATTGAAAACTGATGCTAAGGTTTGTCCTCAGCTGTTAAGATATTCGTGCCGCTGGAAGTCAGCACATTGACTTTACTCTCTGTGTCCAGCAAGTTCGTATAGAAGGGTGTTGGATGAAGAGCACACACTGGCGTGGCTGACCCGGCAATGGTCAGAGCTGCGTTTGTTTCCAATATGTGATAATTTTTAGGACTCTCAAAGGTTCAAGTGAAATACACTAGGTAGTGTGTGCAGCACCATGTGACCAAAATATTTTTCCCTGGCTGCTTCAGAGGCTGACTGTTGCTTCTCAACAATTTTACTTGTTGGGCATCCTGCCAAGACGTTTAAGACAGCCCCTTATGTGAGCCTCCATTCTTAACCTCACACTGAAGTGCTGCGACCTTCACATATGTAGATTAGCCATGTGCTCTGTGAATTGAAACTGCCGCCTCAGGAAGAAAGTGTTTTCTTTATTCCAGTGGGAATTTGACAGCTATTCATCCCTGACCTGGGCAGAGGTAATGCAAGGAGATTGGACTCACATGGAGCACGGACAGATAACCCAGGGAGGTAGCGTGTGCCGGCGTGCCTGACCCTGCAGGTCCTGCGGTGTGGGCACTGGCAGAAGTATTACACAGACACACAGATGTGTGTGCAGGGTCTCCGTAGAAAAGACCCTTTCCACTGTGGACATTTCCAATTCATGTTGAATTTTGTTGTTGTTGTTTTGTGAGGGTTTTTATTTTTTTGTCTTTTTATTCTCCCCCTCCCTCTCTCATTTGTTTGTTTATTATTCATTTATATGAGACAGAATGTCGCTTGCAGTACAGGCTGGCTGCCCTAGATCTCACAAGCTTCCCACTGTTTCCTGAGTACTGGGATCACAGGCGTGTGCTTCTGTGTCTGGGTTTTGAAATAATTGTTGAATTTTCATTTTTTCCTATAGATATTTGAAAATGAAATGCTTTTCTTTTTTCTTTTGTCTTTTGTTGTTGTTGTTAAAATACTTTTCATACGTGGACCATATGGGTTATGTACATTTTATCCAGACAAACCTTTCAAAGACACAAGGATTGGACACTGGTGAGATGTGCTGTACATGTCTGAAGTGAGCTTGTATGGCTTTCCTCACTGGAGAGTTTTATATTGATGAATGCAATTAATGAGCCGTGGGTTTTTATTAGTTAAAAGTAGTTTGAAAGCGAGTCTCTCTCTGCCTTGCTAATAAGTGTATGGCGGAGTTAGGGCTCCGCATGGGTGGCAGTCGAGGTACTTGATTGGCTTGGCATGGTAGAGCATTGAGAAGGAAAAGTTCTCATTGTGCGATTAATAGATCTGAAGTGGCACTCCAATGAGTTCTTGGCAGAAGGAGGGGATCTGGGCAGTCTGACGTTTGTAAGTGGCTTTGTGTAGCTTTCAGACTGAAGTCTTCCTATGAACACTCTGGTTTATGGCATGGGTCAGAGCCTGTGTGTTGATACCTCGCTCTCCCAGTGGGTTCAGAGGAGTCACTCCTCTGTGGGGAGTGTACCTCATGGGCCTGGTAGACCAAGGAGAGGAAAAGCTGCCCCGTCGACCTGAGGAAAAGTTGCTTCTTTCTCCTGGGGCGTGGGGGGGATCATTTTTACAAACTGAGAGTAGTGATTGTGAGAACATCCACTTTCAGAGAGTAGGGCCCTAGTCCCCAGGTCCCTGGGCTCCTGTGTGCCCAGCCTCTGTGTAGCTGTGGATTAGAAGCAGAGGCACACCTCCAAAATGAAGTAACAGAGAGTGCATGAGAGGTGACGCTGTGCTGGGTGTGTACAGGTGGCTGTGTAGTTAAGGCCAGAGAGGCTACGTGCAGAGTGGTCCTCCCAGGGAAAGAGGGTGCACAGACCGGAGGGAGAGCAGCCAGCCAGGCGCAGAGAGAAAGGTCACAGGTCGTAGTGAGTCAATAGCTGAGCTTTCCTTGGATTTTTAAAAATGTGTCCTGCTGAGAATGGTTAGTTATGTCATAGTCAACAGTGATGGTAAAACTTTTAAGAAATAAGCTACTTTTTGTTCTTGGCTTCTCAAATTAAAAAAGGCAGGTTTATGGAAAGACAGGAAAGTCATACAAAATAATGTCATAATAAAAATCAGTAATACTAGAATGGCTGCAGCAAGGCTGTGGAGACGGTCGATGTTAAAGAAAAGTGTAGCTCGTCTCCTCCTGTTTGTGTCACGGAGGCTGCAGGTCTGCGTGTGGAAGTGCTTTTAGAATGTAGGGGTGCGTAGTGACTCAGTTTGTATATGAAGGTGGGTGATGGGCTGAACAGGGTCTCAGGTCTCTTCAGTTACGTATTGTTGCATCCCTTATGGCAGAGTGAGCTGCCATGAAGGTGTAAATGTTGCCAGGCAGGCAGCAAAATTCTCACAGTTTAGAAAGATCACTCCATTGGAAAAAGACTTGTCCTCCAAACATGAGGAAGTAGGTTTGATCCCCAGAACCCATGTAGAAGTAAATGGCTGCCATGGTGAGCTTGTAGTCCTAGCACCGGGGAGGCAGAGGCAGGAAGATCCCTGGGATTCGCCAGCCAGCCAGCAGTCTAGCATAGTTGGAGAGTTCCAAGCCAACGAGGAGCCCTGTTATAAAGAAGGAGGATGGTTTTACTGAAGATGACACGCAAGGTTGTCCTCATGTCCCACACACGTCCCCACACACGCACACAATTTAAGAGAGAGAAAGGAATTAGGATGATGAAGAGTGAGAGATGAGCATGAGAGAAAGCCTTCCACTTCCTGGAGAGGTTTTTTTGTGAGATAGTCATGGGTTCTGCCTTTGCTGTGGCCACACAGCCCCTCAGAGCCACAGTTAGCGGCATCGAGATTTGAAAACACTCAGTTGACAGTAGAACACTTCCTTGCTTTGCTGGGACGCTGCCTGGCCTCAGGGTGCTGGGACAGATGTGGGGGACCCTTTAGTGTCCTGTGAACAAGGTACAAGTCTGAAGATGGTTTCCCTTTATGCTCTAAATAGTTCTCCCTTAAAATTTCTCAGTGAAGGCAAATATAAGTTCTTAATAAAGAGCATTTTGTCTTATATCTCTCTTATACCAAGGCAGAAGTTCTGGTTGTGAGAAACCCTACAGAGGTGTTTGAGGAGTATGAAAGATGTTCCCTCTCGTCCTAATCACTCATGATGCTGTTCTTAATCTAGAATGATATTATATTGCTCTGTTGTACTGTTCATAAGATTATGCTTGATGTGTATTTACAGTAATACTTTAATTGTGAAGAGAGCAGTATGGGAGTGGTATACTTTATGGTATGGCCGTGTGTAGGGGAATTCAGAAGAACAGGATCTGTTTAATCTGTGGGCAAAGACCCAGAGGCAGATATAGAAAGTCACCCTTCTGTGCTACTCTTGTTTAGTATGAGTTTTAAAGTGTGCAAGAGGGAACATTATGAAATGTGAGAGAGTTTAAGGGAATGAGATATTGATAACTAGAAGGGTTAGTTCTACTAAAGAATAGATAATTCACATAGAACATGAGGAAAAAGTAGATTTTTTTTTTTAAAATCTGATGTCTTAATGGGGTTGTTCATACATACATTACAAAACTCAGTCTTTAAAAGAAACTGCCGCTCTTCCTTCTGATGCTTGCACATTCTCGGCATGTACCCTTTGACCTGGGCTGCTGTCTGATGGGGCATTTCCAGCCTTATCAGCTGATGAGGCACATGCAGCCTGATGTCAGCTGCCTCCCGGAGCTGGGAGGAGAGGAGGGTGTAGACACTTTACCGTCTGACCCCAGGGGCCAAACGAAGGTAGGAATGTGGGATTCCCAGTTTTCAGACATATTCTTGCTCGTATATAATTGGGTATGTTTCATTCCAGACTGTGGCTTTGGAATTCTGGGCTCGAGATGTATTCTGGACAGCACCCAATGCAGATGCTTAAGTTTGTGACAAGAAAATAGGAATGAGCAGGGGATGAGAGCCCCCAGGGGCATGGAGATCCTAGTCACCTGTGGTGGTAGTTTTAATCCAGGTGCCTGGGGGCAGAGGCTCATGTCTCTCTGTGATTTTAAGGCCAGCTTGGTCTACACAGGGAGTTCCAAGACAGCTAAGGTTACATAGGAGACCCTGTCCTCAAACTAAAACCAAACTAAGCAAGTAAGCAAACAGAAAAAATAAAACAGATCCCAGGCCTGTGCCCGAAAGGCACAGGGACTGTTGGGAAGTGTCAAATTTAGGGTCAAAGGAGCCTGGAGTTGGAAGATTCCCAGAGCAGCTTGGGAGTGGAAGCTTCTAGAAGAGAGACAGGTGCAGTGCTCTCTGAAATCCCTGAGAATGGAGGAGTTACTGTGTCCGTTGGTGTCCGGGTGAATGGAAAGGCAGCCACAGTAAGTAGTGAATAGGGAACGAGGCTTTGAGATGATGGAAGATGCAGAGAGACTTGGACTGACTCTCAGGTCTCTCTGCCCATGTGACCTGGTTCTTAGATGATTGGGAGCTGTCCTGGCAGGGGTGGGGACCCTATGTCTGTGATCTCCAGAAACTGCAGGTGTGCATGGCTCTGCCTGTGCTTCTAATCTGAGTTCATAGTTAACCCTGGCAGTAAGTACACCTAGGAAGCAGGCTTTGTTTGCTGTTCCCACCTTATAGATTTCAGCAAATACAAGTCACGGGGGCATGTTTGTACAAGGATCATTTACAGACATTTCTGCAATTTTCCTGTACTCTATTGAACTACCAACTTGTTCATGTGCTCTTCGTCTTGGCCATCGGGGGTTGGGGGGGTCCCCTGAAGTAGACATTGGGGACTCCCCTGAGTTTCTGGAGACCTCCCTGAAGCAGCATCATTGCTCACGGCAGTGATTTGGGGCGGAAGCCTCAGCCAGCAGGAGTAAAAGATGACGCTGTATATTTTCTCATTACCTTCTGTGAAATCTTGTGTTTGCAAATGCCACGTAGGCCTTCTGTCTGCATAGATGATTCATGGATGGTAAGTCGATAAAACGGGAATGTGTTTCTCCTGTGTATGTAATGAAGCCACTTTCAAGTGGCCCGTACTTACTCTACAGGTTCCCTCACACTACCTGTAGCTTCCCAGAGAGACCAGTTGTTTTGCCATTGCACTCAAAATAATTAATTAATAATTAATGATGTAAGGTAATTGCTTGAATAGTGAAGAGGTGTCAGGCCCTGTGTGGAGGGATTCTACTTTCGTGCTTTGATACTGTTGGGGCCTGTCCTGTACCATACCTTGTTTCAGAGTGAGTACACACCCAGCTGAAAAAGTGGTTGGCAGGTGTGGAATCCAGGGTGAATGCTGAGCTGAGCGATTCCCTCCCCTCCAGAGTGGGTGGAGTTCCAACCACTGAATTGAGCTCTTGGGAGTGGTCAGCATATAAGAACCTGAAGGAAGATCTTTCCTGCTCACTAGAGGAGATTGTTTTGTTAAAGACAAAACCCTCGTCCAAGAGGCTGAGCAGAGAGGTTTCTGACCAGCAGGAGAGGTCCTGGAGATAGTGCTCTGAGAGAGGCCCCGCTTCCGAGCCCCTCCCTTGAGATGCTGTGCTTCGCCTTGGCCTACCAGCTGGGAAGCAGGTTTGAACCACAGTGTTCTTTCTTTCCTCTTGAGACTGTATGGCCGCCATTCCTTTGCAGAAAGAAAACTCAGAGTTCCCAGCAGCTGGGAGGCAGAGGCAAGAAGATCTCTGTGTGTTTGTGTGTTTGAGGCTAGCCTGTTCTATCTACATGGTGAGCTCTAGGACAGCTGGGACTACAGATCCTGTATCAAATCCCTTCCCTGAGAAAAAGAAGCCTCTGTGTGTGTGTGTGTGTGTGTGTGTGTGTGTGTGTGTGTGTGTATGTACACGGCAGATGGGGGGCACGGGATGGACAGTGGACTCAGGATTAATACACGGTAATGTGGCTGAAGAATCTTTTTCTTTAAAAAAGAAATCAGCATGGAAGTACATTCTAGAACTCTGATAGAGTCACTAGCTCTGTGTAACTAAACCAAAGGCTCACTTCTCTAGTCACAGTGGACATGTGTGTAGCCCAAAAGTAGTGCAGATCTAGAACTGTCTGGTCGTTGTAGAAAATCCTGAGATGCAGTACTAATTTTTGGTTGCATCTTGCAGTATATATGGAACTTTAGACATTTAGTGCTGTATTCTGATTCTAAGTGCAGAGGTCAGTTCTTTTGGTGGGTCTTCAGTAGGTGAGGATGTTGAATGGTTTTGGAAGTCCCTCTTTTTTTTAAGACAGGGTCTCAGTGAGTAGCTTTGGCAGAATTCTCTGTATAAATCATGCTGGCTTTGAACTTTCGGTGATCCTCCTGCCTCTGCCTCCCAAGTGCTAGAATTACATGCATGTGTGCCATGCCTGGCTTGAAGCTGTTTTTGATAGATTCAGCATTATACATGTATTTATCTCAAATTTTAATAGTTGAGTAAAGGTAGTATTATTGCAAGAGAATTCTATTAGAAGCCTCTGCAGTGCTCCTTGGGAAGAATGACAGGAATGGGTGCTTGCACTGGACTCACCCCTCTCCCTCTCTCTCTCTCTCCCTCTCCCTGTCTGTCTCTCTCCCTGTCTCTCTCTCTTTCCCCCTCTCTCTCTCTCTCTCTCTCTCTCTCTCTCTCTCTTTTTCTCTGTGACAAGATCTCACTGTGTAGGTCTGGATGTCCTGGAACTAGACCAGGCTCGCCTTGAAGAACTCACAGAGTTCCACCTGCCTCTGCCTCTGTGTACTGGGATTAAAGGCGTGCACTGCCACCACATTTTTTGCCTGTCTCCCTCCCTCCCTCCCTCCCTCCCTCCCTCCCTCCCTCCCTCCCTCCCTCCCTCCCTTCCTCCCTCTCCTCCTTCCTTCTCTCCCTCCCTCCCCTCCCTCCCTCCCTCCCTCCCTCCCTCTCCTCCCTCCTTCTCTCCTTCCCTCACTCCCTCCCCTTTTCGTAGTCCTGGCTGCCTTTGAACCTGCTACTTAGACCAGACCGGCTTCAAACGCACAGAGATCTTCCTGTCTTTTCTCCTGAGTACTTGTAGACTGTGCCTCCTCACTGCCTCTACTTTTCCCATGGGAGAGGAAGGATCTCTGCCATTTGGAAGCCAGTTCTGGAAGGTTCTGCTGTTGATTTCACTCCCTGGCCACTGGGAATCCATGTGAGGCTAGCTCTGTTCTCTTTCTGCTGCCTGCACGGGCAGAGCTTCTTGTCCATCTGTGCCACCATTTGAACTTTAACCCCTGGCTGAGTGCTTGCAATAGTTCATGCATTTGGGAAAAAAAATGTTATTGAGTTCTCATGATTGACCGCAATGCTTCAGCTTTTCATGTCAAATGAGACAGGAGGCAGATTTTCAGAGGGCTGGAGCCTGTGTTAGTGTGGTGTGTGCCTTTAGCTGGCTAGTGAGATGCTGGACATGTGAGCCATGCTTGTTCTTCTCTCTGTCCCGAGCTTTTAAAGCCTGTCTGCTGCAGGACCTCAGTCGGTGTCCGGGAAATCACAGCCTTTCCTGGAGCCTAGATTACAGTGTTGCTGAGAGAGAGCTGGGAAGGAATAAACTTCCCATTCGCAAACATTGAACTTTGCGCCATCATTAGATGAAGCAAAAATACATTTTTTAGTGACCGTGAAAGCTTGGTTATGTGTAAAGGGTGGCAGTTTTTTGTGCTCAAATTCTCCTCTATTACCGGGTGTGGATGCTCTACTTGGGATGGTGCTCTGCTTGTTAGGACTTACTTAGTCCTTTGAACAGTAATGCTTGAACTTGAAAAAGAGCGACGTGCTTCACCCTGGGCTTCTCCTTCAGTTGTCTCTTACTGAGTAGCCCAGATGGGCCTGGGATTTCCATGGCCCACGTGGCTTTGAACTTTTTTCCAAGTGTTGCAACATTCCTGAACAAGGCCAATTCAAGCCATGGGCTTTTAAAAACTTGAAAACAAATTATTTCAATTTGTGTGTATTGATGTTTTGCCTGCATCCATGTCTATGCAACACATGTGTGCCTGGTATCTGTGCAGGCCAGAAGAGGGCATTGGAGCCTCTGGAACTGGAGTTGTGGATGGTTGTGAGCCACCATGTGGGTACTGGGAATTGAAACCTGGTCTTAACTGCTGAGCTGCCTCACTAGCCCTGACGTAAAAACACTTTTAAATGCAGCAAGTGTTGATTTGAGAATTGAGGATGCTTCATATTTTTTATATACTCTGCTTTTCATTTTGAAGCTTCTGTCTAGGTTCTGAGGGTAGGATTTCTTAACATATAGCAAATAGAAGTTTATAGATCACCCAGCCCACTGGGGCTTCTCATTGCAGGCCCAGGGCGTAGGAGGCTGAAATGCCTGTTCCCTGAGGAGTATGAGGAGAGTTGTTCTAGAAAGGAAACATTATGTATTGACCTTGTCTTTCTGTGGTTAAAAATAAGCTAGGGCTTATGTTTATGCTTGTGAACATTGGTAGCATCTCCTAAGCAAAGGGATACATGAATATACACGAACATAAGTACTTACAAGTATGTATTTGTGTATATGAATCTCCACAACGTTAGTCACCACAGGCAGTGCAGCTTTGTATATGCACAACGATGGGACAGCAAACGCCCACGGCATTGACGGAGCTGAAAGGACTCTTCATACAGTTTTATTCCTGTGAGTACCAACACTTTTCTGAGACAGGATTTCTCTGTGAGTAGCTTTGGCTATCCTGGACTCGACTTGTAGACCAGGTTGTCCTCAAACTCACAGAGATCCAACTGCCTCTGCTTCCCGAGTGCTGGGATTAAAGGTGTGTGCCACCACGCCTGGTGCACAACACTTTTTTTATGTTTCTTCCTTTTTTTTTTTTTTTTTTTTTTTTTTTGGTTTTTCGAGACAGGGTTTCTCTGTGTAGCCCTGTCTGTCCTGGAACTCACTCTGTAGACCAGGCTGGCCTCGAACTCAGAAATCCGCCTGCCTCTGCCTCCCAAGTGCTGGGATTAAAGGCGTGTGCCACCACCACCTGGCTTTTTTTTTTTTTTTTTTAATTAAAATTTTTTATAGGATTAGGTGTTTGTAAAGAGTGTAATGAATTGGTTATGCACTTTCCAAGCAAATTGACTTCCTTTCTTGTTAGACAGGCTGTACTGCATAGAGATGAGTTCATTTCTTGGCATGGTTGTATTCATTTATTAAGTCTTTTTTGAGACAGGGTCTCTCTGTGTAGCCTTGCTATGTAGACCAGGCTGGCTTAAGACTTGAAGAGGCCTCCCTGGCTCTGCCTCCTGAGTGCTGGAATTCAAGGCGTACACCACCACCAAGCCCAGCCCTTAATAAGCATTTCAACAAAGAAGCCAGTATGTTTTTGGTGGAACGTTGCCTCGGTCATGTGATTGTATAATTGGAATGCGTGTGTTCTAACTACGTTGAGCAGTACGGAGGTCACATGACTGCTTGAGGACTGAGCTACTCCACACCCAGGGTAGAGCACAGTGTTGAACAGCATCCAGAGGGGTTGCAGATGTGGGAGTTCTCTGTTACACTGGAAACTTTCTAAAGAAATACCCCTCCATTTCTGACGGAGTGACAACCTGGGCAGATCATAAAGAACCTTGTGCATCACAAAAAGGTAGTAGAATATTCTTTAACTACTGAAAAGTTGTTTTACAAGAGAGAATTGATTTGGCCAGAAAAACAACAACAACAACAACAACAAAAAACAACAAAACAAACTCCGAACAAACACCAAACACGTAAGTTTCTTCTTCTTTTCTCTCTCTTTTTCTCTTTCTCCTCTTCTTCCTCCTCTTCTTCCTCCTCCTCCTCTTCCTCCCCTTCTCTGTTTTCTTGGGTGGTGGTGGTGTGTCACCCACATGTGTTAATGAGTGTGAAGGGCAGAGGTATCTTCCTCAGCGTACCTGTCTAGGCCCTGTCAGATTGTAGGCTGTTGGCTTGGTGTATGGCGTTTTGCATCTTGAAGGCTCTGGTAGCGTCTCAGTTTCTTGCTTGCACTTTGATGCCGTGGGCTCAGTGAAACAGCGTCTACAGAAGGCAGCTATGTTGGATGCCCAGCTTGGGTGGCTTCTGCTTTGAGGAATGGGGTGATCATGTGACCTTGGCTTTGCGGCAGCATGTAACAAGTGTGTAGAAGTGTTCGAGCATTGGCTATTCCCTCTTCAGATGTAGTTCTCCAGGGGTTGATGAGGCTGCCCGCAGGATGTACCCACTCTGCTCATAAGAGACTACCAAGCTCTCTCCAAAAATGACCTCTGCTTTTTTTAAAGAAATGGTTTCTTTTCCATATCTGGAAAAAAATACAGGGAAAGGGGCTATATATTTTCAAGTTTGAAACCTTACAATTTGCTTTTGGAAATGTTCCCTGAGCTCACTTTTAGTTTATGTGTGTACCAGCCTCTGCCTCCAAACAGTCAGGAACCTCAGCTCTGTGCCTGGTCCCGGGTCCTCCATAAACAAGGTTGGGCTTCTGTTTCCTTCTCCATTGAATGGGTGTTAGTAAACTGCCCTGAGGGGTTACTCTTCAGGAGGTGATCCTTTATAGGCAGCGCTTTAGAGAAACCCAAGGAAAGTGCATTTGGTGGCCATGGTTGGGTCCCAACAGACCAATGGAGAAACCAGTCTCAGTGGAGCAAGTGGCCCTCCCACCACAAGTAACATCTCCTACGAAAGCATTTCAACTCAGGTTGAGAAAAGATTATTTACTCTTCACTTAAAATGTTCAAGGTGTTTTCCTCGTCTTGTCTTCACACTAACCGGGGGAAAGTCATGGGGCATTGCTGTCTTGTCATTGGCAAAATGACCACAGCAGGCCATTTAGGGTACTTGCCTTTAGGTCAGGTCTTGAAACCCAACACAGTCACTCATGGGTATTGTAGTGCTTTGTCTCCTTAGCACTCTGCAGGCGTTTGGACCCAGGGTTAGAAATGTAACCTATGTGGCCTAGAGCATGCATGTTTTGGGGTTCCTGGGCAGGTGATTATTTGCTTTAGGCGTTTACTCAGTAGTTGTCCATTAGCACCAGAGCGGACATCAGCTGCATAGACTGTATGCCAATAAAACTGCAGTTGGAAGTTTACGTAACCTTCCGTGCCAGAACCCTTTGGATTTTTGTTGCCTCAGCCATACTTCTAAAGATAGTGGGAGCAGCTTTGGCCTGAGGCTGTAGCTTGCCAACCGCTGGACAGGATAGACTTCATGTCAGGCGCCAACTCTAGCCTAGGCATCTTGCTCACAGGACTCTGTTTTAATGTTTTCACTCAAGCACTTAGCTAACTTGGGACTGGGAGTTTCCATCTGTTGGATAAAGAACCTGGGGTGGACAGGAAGGAAGCCCAACACCCAGTTCTGAATTGATCAGCACAAGATTCTTGATTCCCCATAGTTAGGTACCATGTGTCCTTTTTTCCTCTTGCCTACCACTTAATATTGAGTGGCTTTTCTTCTTGTTCTAGGAAATCTGTCAGTTTCCTTAAATTTCAGTCCCAAAGTTTTTGGATTTTTGTCTTTGAGTTATAAAACTAATAGTATTTCAGTATGTTTTCATTATAAAAGACTGAAGCATTAGCAAACACTCACAAGTTGACTGTTTACAATCTCACAGCGTTGACTTTAGTGCACATAGTTGCCTTCTCACGCTGAACCTTCATCCATGTAGTCTGCTTTCTTGAATATGAAGTGTATTTTATTTTCGTTTACTTTGACTAAAACCACTCCATGTGAACCTCCAATGATATTAGAAGCAGCCAGGCATGGGTCCCACTGTCCATGCTGTCTCTAGCCTTTGCTTCTTCTCACTTCCCTCAAGGCACTTGAATGGTTGAGAAGAGGAAGACTCTCTGTCCTCTAAGCAGTTCCTAAATGATAAACAGCTGTGACGTTGTTTCTCCTGTGGGTCATAGAGTCTTCTTGGGTCATAGAGTCTTGGAATTTCATTCTCTGAGGCAGTTGACCAGAGGACTAGCCTGGAAACATCAGGCTAGTCCTCATCCATAGTGTCTTCAGGCCGAATCCCTTTCTGTGTCCAGTGCAGTTTCTGGTCTTCTTGGGTTGGTGGCTGGTATCCAGAACAGCTTCTGGCCAACACACACTACACAGTGCAGGCTGTCATGGTCACCTGTGTAACTGGCAATGCAAACTTTAGCCCCGTTGTGGCACAAAGCAAAGGCAGAGGCACACATCTCGAATTGAATTCAGTAATTGAAATGTCAACAGTAGTTGAGAGAGGATGAGAACATTTTCTGTGTGGAAGATACCAGCCATGTGTTACCCTACCCTGAGTTACTGTCATCGTTTCTAGTGAGGTCAGAGATGGGGATGTATTGGTACCATGTGGCATTTACTGATTAATTCATACGCACATGGGCATATATACACAGTCTTGCTATGTAACACAGACTAACTTAGAACTTAGAGCGCTCCTACCCCAGCCTGCTAAGAGCTGGGATTACAGTGTGTGTATGACTGTGGTGTGGGTCTTGAAACACTTCACCTCCAATTCTTTGGGGGTTGGGCAGCAACATAGGCATATAATTTTGTAAGTAATATCTCTTGAGGAAAACCTTTCTGACGCTCTGTCACATGGGTGTATGAATAGTTTGGGCCCCAGCCTCTGTTGACCTTAAATTCGAGAGCTGGCATCAACTTTCCTACTCTGGAATACCACAATTCCTAGGATCATGCCTGGTTTCCTCTCTTTTATACTTATATTTGCAGTTTCTTTCGATTGAAAATTTAAAGATATTAGAGAAATACACTGATGCACCAGAATTGAAGAACTTAGTGTAATCTGCATGCCGTATATGTAAATAAAATGCAATTAATAGGATTTCTTGTTAATTCATTATTTGTGTAAATATGTTGTCTGGTTTTAAAATATAAAAGCCTACCCTGTCCTCATTTGCTCTATTTTTTGCTTGATGAAAGGAAAGAAACATTAAAAAGATGATTTTTTTTTTTAAAGGAGGACTAAAATCCATGATTAAAGACAGTACTAAGGATTTTTATTTCATTGGACTTTGGGAAAAATACTTCAGAGGTGGGCATCTGCGCATGTCTCATCTGTCACTGAAGTTAACCAGAGTCACGTGGCCCCGCAGATTCTGATCATCCCTTTCATTGATTGGAATCTGCGGGGCCTTTTCCATTCAGTTGATTGGTTCTCACCCTTTGAAAGTAAAACACAAGTGACCCGACTGAAGGGTTATGTGTCTTCCTTGTGGTTTCCTTGCCCTAGTGCAGTGTGTGCTATGGAGCCTGTTCCTGTGGGCTGAGTCTGTGGTGCTCTGGGGACTGCTGCCTGCTGGCAGACCATCACCAACCTCCTGATTAGGAAGCAGGCAGCACATGAGATACACATGGAGTCTCTTGGCCTTTGCTGCTTCCTACGCTTTGTGTAGGATGCTGCCATTCTGTACACAGGATGCTGGGTTGGACTGATGTTCCATTGATCTTGGAAAGCTGTACATAAATTAAGCTGTCTCTTGTAACATTTCAGTCCCATTTTACTTTTGAGGTCTAGATGAAACCATCCCCGGAGGGCTCTTGGACTGTTGTATTACCTTTTCATGTGATACCTGATTCAGTCGGAAACAAATTTGTAACCATACATGCTTACTGGAAGCGATTTAATAAACAGGGATGGAGGGAGAACCTAATCAGCACTGTGCAGGGATGCCAGCGAGAAGCATGGGCAGAAGCTGCGAGGTGAGCCTGTGCAAACCCGCGGCGCCCTGCCAAGGCCATTTAAAGATTTATTAAAAAGTGGATCACAAATAGCCATTTTCAAGTCACTTGAAGGTAGAGGGGCAGGGAGCTGGGTGTGCTGTGATCTGGGCTCCCAGGTGAAGGCCAGTTACTGGGCAAGCCCAGCAGGTTGGAGATTGTTGATTTGTTACGTGGTCAGGTAGTGAGTGCAGAAAGAGGACCTGCCACACCCGCAGGAAAGGTCCTGGAGCAGGATGCTGGAGTGCTGTCAAGACTGGCTGGTGGTGACGGGCTCTGACTTCCAGACCGGGGCAGCTTCAGTGGGAGATGCTGGCAGATGAGCACTTGTTTCTCCATGTCTGCAGTCCCGTGCAGTGCTAGCAGGGAGCGGCAGAGAGTTTGAAGCGCTTATTTTCCAGCTCTCATTTTTGGGTATGCTTTTTTTTTTTTTTTTTTTTTTTCCCTGAGACAGGGTTTCTCTGTGTAGTCCTGGCTGTCCTGGAGCTCACTCTGTAGACCAGGCTGGCCTCGAACTCAGAAATCCGCCTGCCTCTGCCTCCCAAGTGCTGGGATTAAAGGCGTGCGCCACCACCGCCCGGCTTGGGTATGCTTTCTTGTATTGTCACTGTCAGTATTCCTGTGACTTGGCTTACAGTTCAGGTTCAGGTTGCCCTTAGTTGTCACATTAGGGCATCTGCTGGGTTGTAAACTGTACGCAGTAGTAGCTGCAGCTTACTGCGGACCTACCTGATGTAGCTTGCCCCCTTTCTCCCCAGTCCTGCTGCCCAGCTAGAGTGTTCTCCAGCCCAGAGCAGGGGCTGCTTTCCTTCATGGTTCCAAACCATCTCCTCTTTAACTCAG
Source organism: Mastomys natalensis (assembly GCA_021653895.1). Lineage (NCBI taxonomy): Eukaryota > Metazoa > Chordata > Mammalia > Rodentia > Muridae > Mastomys > Mastomys natalensis. Next base: position 315,446 of record JAJTUV010000171.1, on the reverse strand, counting down.
CCTCTGCCGTCCCAGGGACCTGAACCAAATGACAGTCACAGATTGCCTTGAAGGTCTGTGCACCCCAGAGAGGCGGTACCCCACCTAGTGGTTTGCAGATGCTTGTTGGACAGGACAGCCATCATAGGATCAAGGTTTAAGTGAGTGATGTTTGCTTAGAGATGGGAAAAACAGAGAAGCCCACAGTAGCTTCTGAGACACAAAACCATTCCAGCACTGCCCCCAACACCAGTATTTTGAGCAGCAGCAGCGCTTGCATGGAGGGAGGGAGGTTAGCGGTAAAATTTCCTTGGGTGTGGGAGTATGGGAGCAGCTGTGTGGAATGCATATTTTTTCCTCACTTGTGGATTTGCTTTCTTTGGCTGTAAACAAATTCAGTGGCTTAAGAGAATACTTGATTTTACTCAGTGTCAGTGGATCAGGCACTTCCCAGCTGGGCCTTCTGGAGGTCTGGGGTGATAGTGTGCTGTTGTCCAGGGGCTGTCTGAATTGTGTTCTGTGCAGGACTGAGGAGGGGGCATTTTTACAGACTGTTGGCAGAATCATTCCTTGAGAGTGTAGAGTTTGCAGCAATTTGCTTCTTCAGTGCCCCAGTAAAGGGGGAGTCACTGTGGCAGGGGCTTTCTGTTAAAGTCACCCGATTAGGCCAGGCTCATCTAGGACACTCTTATGGGACCCCAGAATCAAATGACGAGGGATTTGAGTTGCATCTGCAAAATCATTTCACATTCTCAGTGTTTTCTTGATTAGATGCAAGTTCAGGTCTTAAAAGGAAAGGATTACAGAAAGCCGGGGCTACCAGGAGGCATAACTCTCAGGGGCCTTTTCAGAATTCTGCCCACCATAGGTGGGGTGTTGCAGAGGCACAAGATGGTAACAATGTGTGATGCAAATGCAACAGGCTGGGTACCACTCAAACGAGAGCTCTTTCTCAGTTCTGGAGCATGGCATCAGAGATCAAGGCGACAGCAAAGTCACTCTCATCCTGAGGCCTCTTGGCTCGGAGGTGGCCACGTTTCCTGGTTGGTTGCTCATGTGAGTGAGAAGGGAAGCGGGAGGATACAGGCTCGCCTCGCCCACTGTCCTCGAGCTTTTAGCTCACCGTTAGCATTCTCTATAGCAGTAACCCATGTTCCGGCTTATGGCTTAAACATGTGGATTTTCTAGACTGGAGGAGGGTTTACCCAGTTCCATCCAAAGCTGGTCAAAGGGTTTTCATTGGAGTGGGGTGTCACGGCATTGTAGATTTGGGGAAATTCTGTTGTCATTATTTTATCACCCAGGGTAGGTCACCTGCTCTAGAATGTGGTTTTCTTCAACCAAACTAGTGGTTGACAACGCCAGCTAGCTTGTAGGACTTTAATTACTATTAATTGTATGGAGAGTCTATATCCAGAGAATACTGAGTGCCCAGTATGTACCATAGGAGCTGGTGTTTGCAGTTCTGCCTGCTTTCCGTCTGTGCACCTTTAAAACCTACGGGTTGTGTTCCTTGTGAAGAGCTGACATCCGTAAGCCCATTTTATACCATGCATTCCTGTCTGTGTCAGCATCCGTCTCTCTCGCTGTGGTCTTCATAGACCTTTACACATGAATGTGGTTCAGTTTAAACAGTGGATGAATGCATGGTCAGATGAGTATGGCCTTTGAAAGAACCTCTTTCCTATTTCCTCTGAGTCTCTCAACCATTTCTCATTCAGCGCCTCCTTTTGAGAAGTGTAAACTCTTTCTGCCTCATCAAGTTCCCACATTCAGACATGTCACTGCACCTAGTCCCCCCTCCCCCTCCCTTGAAGGATAGAGCAGGGCTATTCATTGGTTAAGCTGTTCCTTTAAATAAGAACTAGGCTTCTTGACTGGCTGATTGTAGTCTTTCCCCGCTTCTTGAGAGGCTAGCCTCAGATTTTCTGTGTAACTGAGGCTGACTTTGAGCTCCTGAACCTTTGCCTCTATCTCTTGAGCACTGGGAGGACAGGCCTGTGTCTCCATGGCTTGCATGAATGTATATTCTCAACTGTACTTTCAGCCGAACTCCAGGACCTGCTCTTAACTGTCAACAGGACACAGCCAAGGATCACAGGGAGGAGTCTCAATGAGGAATTGCCTAGATTAGGCTGGCTTGTGAGCATGTCTGTGTCTGCGAGGTGTCTTGGCTATCTCTCTTTCTTTCATGATTTATTTATTTTTATTTTATGTGCATTGCTGTTTTGCCTGCATGTATGTCTGTGTGTGGGTATCACCGCTCCCGGAACTGGATTTTCACACAGTTGTGAACTGTCATGTGGGTGCAGGAATTGAACCTGGGTCCTCTGGAAGATCAGCCAGTGCTTTAAACTGCTATGCCATCTCTTCATCTTCAGCCCAAATTTCCTTAATTGGTTAATTGAGTTGGAGGACTTCCCCGAACATGGTGACACAACTTGGTGAGCATGTGTGCTTTCTTCTCTGCTCATGACTCTGGATGGGATATGACTATGTTGTGTAGAGTTCCTGCCTTGGCTTGCCCATAGTGACAGACTGTCACCTGGACTCCTTAGCCAAAGCCTTCTCCTGAAGTTGCTAGCAGGCATTTTATCAGAGCAGCAGAAGTGAAGCCAGGACAGGAAGCAGGCCTTTGTTCTTACCCTTTGGAGGTTTGCTCTCAACATTTTTTGACACATGTAGACTCCTGCTAGTGCTAAGTGTTTTGAGGGTATTGCTGAGTCTCCACCCTCGTGTGTATGTGTGTGTGTGATAGAATCCTCTGCCTTCCCTTTAGACCAGTGGTGGCTCTCAACCTGTGGGTGGCAGGCGACCCTTTGTGGGATATACTGACCTTTTCACGGGGTTGCGTATCAGATATTGTATATATCAGATATTTAAATTATGATTCATAACACTAGCAAAATTACAGTTATGAAGTAGAAATGAAATAGTTTTATGGTTGGAACTCACCACAACACGAGGGTCACAGCGTCAGGACAGTTGAGAACCACTGCTTTAGATCCTGACTTTGTATCCAGCAGTGTGAACTGATACAAAACTTTGTAAATCCTGTTGTTTAACGGGCCTGTGTGTGTGTGTGTGTGTGTGTGTGTTCGTGTAGGGAATGAGCCCAGACATGCATTCATGGTGCCTCTTTCCAAGCCTTTTGTAGATGTTGCTGATGCTTAGGGCGTCTTCGTGAGCCATGTCAGATTTGTGAAGCACCCCCAAAGGCAGTGGAGTAGTGTGGAGAAGGGAGGTTGACAGGATCCCTCCAGCCCACCCCATTGGTGAGCAGATGTCACTGACCACGGATTTGTCACATTGACATGCACTGTGCTGGTGGGTATGATGGACCAATCAGTTCTCTTCACCAAGCTAGCAAATCAGATACTTGGTTTCAAGATGATAGCATGGTTTTCTAAGGAGATCTTTGTTTTTAAAGGAATTTTGGGGACATACATAGGGATTAAACTTCAATGTGGGAAACGAAGGTAAAGTTCCTTAGGTCTCCACTTATCAAGACCCATCTGAAACAGGCCTTGTGTAGGCTTGGATTCTGTCCAGAGGGGATCATTCCCAGTATGCTTTGGAAGTTATTTTATGCCTTTGAAAGTCTCTTGCCTTAGTATGGTCAGCCTGCTTTCACAGACTGCTAGAGATGAAGGATATGCGGTGAATTTGAGGGGCAAAAATTGAAGGATCTCTAAGACTTAAGAATCTGTTTTAAGTGTATCTTGTTTGTATGCAAGAGTGTGCAAGTTGTGTGTGAGTGACAGTGTGTGTGTAGGTCAGAGGCGACTTTCAGGGGTAGGTTTAGGTGTCAAACTCAGGCTGTCAGGCTCATAAGTACTTTTACCTGCTGAATTCGCCTCACTGAATCCCCCAAATACTTTCTGTCCTGATCTCTGTTAATTGATCGCGATGGCAGGGTTTTAGATATTAAACAGTGAGCAAGAAATTTAATAATAAAACTGTATATCTAACATACTCAAATATTTTTGAAAGATCAATGATGCATGTTTATATATGCTTGAAAAAAATAGATTTTGGCATCTTGGTGGTAAGTTTCTAAAATTTTGCTAGTAAATAGGCTGATACTGCTATTTGGCATGTCATGTGACACACTTGTGCCTCTACTTCTGGCCTAGGGACAATGTGACTTCTTTGCTTTTCTTTCATTATCACCCTTTCCCCTCATCCATTTTTAAAATAGCAATGCTTTTCATACTGTCAGAATTTCATGTTGTGACACCCTACTCAGCAGTTATGACAGTAGGTAATGACAGCCACTACCTCCTGAGAATCAATCAGGCAATTAATTTTGTAAATGAAATGCTGATTATACAAAGCTTCACGTGAGAGGCCCAGTGATTAAAATCAATTTAACAAATTGTTTCAGGTGGGGCTTGATTAATAATTTGCCATAAATGCTAAGGATCTATGACCAGCATACCTGCTGCTGCTGTTCCTGCCAAGTCTGCAGGTGGCCTTTTCGTCCATACCCAGGTAGAGGGTCAGTTTCTCCAGGTTCCTCGTGCTTTGGTTGTTTGTTAGCCTTGCCAGCAATAACATGGGATACACATGTATGGTTTTGTATTATTATAGTTCATGTGTACTGCTTACAAAATTATTGGAAGGCTGGAGAGATGACTCAGCAATGGCTTTCCCAGAGGACCTGGGTTTAGTTCCCAGCACCTAAAAGATGGCTCACAGCTGGCTGTGACTTCAGTCTCAGGGGATCTGTCGCCATCTTCTGGTCTCCAAGGGCACCAGGCATGCAAGTGTTTCATAGCCATACATGCAAACAAAACACCCATACACATTAAATTAAAAAAAAAAAAAAAAAAAAAGAAGAAGAAAAAGAAAAAAGTTGTCCCAGTGGTCCCGAGTTACACAGGTCTTTTCCCCACATGGGTGTTTCAGACTTCCTGATGGTGATGTGTGTGGTGAATCTTAAAGAGTGGCAGGTGCTTTATAGGCGGTTTCCATGCTTAATTACAGTAGCAGCAATCAGCAGAGCTTGGGAAAATTTTAAGACTATTGGAAAGAGTGACATTATGGCAGGGAAATAAAACACGCCCGTTTGGAGCATTATAATTTGAATCCAGGAGAAGTTGCGCTTGGAATAGGACACAGCTGGATGCTCTCCTCGCATCCTGTACCAAACATTGGTTAAGAGCCTGTCATGAACCAGGCTCTGTATCAGGTCTCCCAGTTGTGATTACTTAAAATTGATACCTTTAGCCAGGTTGTAAGGTAGTAGAAGGGGATGGCTTGGAGAGAGTACAGGTTAGGACGCCCTGGGAGTTCATTTCTAAATCAACGACTGAAGCAGGATATTAGTTGTGTCTGAAGTTCTGAGTGTGAGGAGAATTAGGAGGAACAAGCACTTCTGGTCTGAAGGAGCTCAGCAGCTGATGAGAGACAGATAAACAGTTGCTGGGGATACATATTCATTGCTTGTTAGGTAGAAGAGCTGTGAATGTGGGACCCTGAGAAGGCAGAGGGTTTTTTGCAGCAGTCCGTGGTGGGGTTTGGAAGAGTTGCCTTGGTTTGCAGGGTGTTCAGAAGTATGCTGGGCAAAGGCTTTCTAGACTAGGGGTGTTGGTCATGGCTGCGCAGACATGCAAGAGTGCTAGGTTAGACTTGAATGGCCGGAGAGTGTTTCATGTTGGGTTGAGTATTGTTTTCAAGTTCTTCAAGAGACTTTACTGTTAAGATTCTGGTAAAATGAGGCAGAGAGAAGAAGCACCTTTCACTGTCCATTTTCTTTTTGATGCCACTGCTTCTGGAAGTCCAGGCAGGGCGGAGGGATGCTTGCCGTTAGAACAGCAAGGGGCGGTTGCTTCTCTCTAGTCCTCTCATCATGCCTGGGAGGAGTGGGAAGCTGGAGGCGGAGTAAACCCACTGGTAGTGACGGTCCCTTACCCTGTTTAATACCTGTACCTCTGAGCTTTGCCATCACCTTGACCTGCTATGCTAGGCTCTCAGACTGATAGATACTATTATTATGCTGAGAACATGATATCTAGACTGTTTACCCAGTTCGTGTTCTCCAAAGCATCCAGCCCTCCTCAGGATAGACTCAGAGAGGCAAGGCCTAGTAAGGGCCCTTGCTCTTGACTCAGCCCTCGCCTGGCTTGGTGGTCTCTGAACTGCTGATCATCCCCGAGGCAGTCCTAGAACCCTCTTCTTCCTCTGTCTCTTCAGCTACAACTTTGGAATAGTCGGGTTTTCAGTGTACACTGAGTTTTAAAACTCTCATACCGTTTCCCCATGGCCAGCGCTTTTACCTTTACACATACATGAAATAAAAATGTAAAGAGAGTAAAACCTTAGAAAAGAATGCCAAGCCTGGCATGATGGGGACACACTTAATTTCAGCCCTCACAGATGAAAGAGGCAGAGGCAGGCAGATTGAGTTCAAGGCTAGCCTGGTCTCTATGGAGTGTTCTGGGTTAGCCAGGGCTACATGGTGAGACCCTGTCTAAATGAATAAATAATAAAAGTAATAACTTAAAGTATTGTATTTCGTGACTTGCAACCTGGTCCCTAGCTTTATGGTACACACTCCTCTCTGTGTGACAGTGTTGCCTCTGCTTGCGGTCCTGAGGCATTGTGGGTTGGTAGGACAGGTAGTGTTTACCTTGGTTGTCTGCTGTCTTTAACACTGCCAGCCCCCTGATTTGAGTGCATTTGAATTTTACCACAGAGAGGTACCATTCACCTTTCTCAGTTCTGGCACAGCTGATCTCAGCAGTTCGCCACCTTTATTATTCTGTCCGTCCGTCCATCTATCTGTTCATTGATCCATCCATCTATAATGTATCTATTTCCTCAGCATTGGTTGAGAGGAGGTTGTAAACTCACTGTCCCTCTGCTTGTTAATGCTTTGGAGTACAGTTCCTAGGAACAAAGCTGCTCTGGCCCATGCTGTTGCAGTCGGCCCTCAGGAAGCTACACCTGGAGCCCGCTCTAATTGTGTCCCACATCCTATGGAGCGATGTCTACCAGCAGTCATTCCTTTAGCACAGGCTCTATTGAGGCTTACGTTGGCATTTTGTTCTCCATTTTAAAATGTGTTTTTATTTTACTGTATGTACACGAGTGTTTTACATCTATGTACATCACATGAATGCTTTCAGAGGCCAGGAGAGGGCACTGAATCGCCCCAGACTGGAGTTACAGATGGCTGTGAGCCATTCTGTGGGTGCTGGGCATCCACCTGGGGCCTGTCCAAGTGCAGTCAGCGCTCATAAACACTGACCCATCTCTGCAGCTCCATTGTTCTCCCTTTTTAAAATAGAACATTTGAGTTTCTGTTGGTAAAGGTTGACTTTTTTCCCTTGGGCATCCATGTTACAATAGGAGTCAATGGAAGGCCATACTTAGCCATGGCTCTGCTAAAGAGCGTACTTAATGAGGCATGTCTCTGAAAGCATTTTACATGTCACAGTGGAGAGTGTTTTTTGTCCCAAAGCAGGTGTCAGTTGACAATTTTCATTCATTAACTTTTTTTATACCGCAACTTTAAAGTTGCTAATTTTAAAAACTAAGAAAGTAGGGCTAGGTGCATAGGTCATTGGAAGAGCGCTTGCCTCCACAAACAAGACCAAGTTAACCTACCCACTTCCAGTTAAATAGCTCCATAGAGCTCTGAGGCAGCACTGAGACCACAAGGGATCTAGCTCCTGTCCTCGGTGGGGTGGGGTGGGGTGGATCTCTCCTACCAAATGACCGTGTCTTTCCAGTGACAGTCTCAGAGGGAGATATTATTTCCCTTTGAAAAGTGGGGTAATCATGGCTCAAGACTCTTGAATAACTTATCCCTCATTTTGTAGCTAGCCAGGAGCAGCCTGGAGTGATGGGCCCAGGCCTACCTGATGACGAACCCTTCTTGCTCTAGGGATAGCAAGTTGGTGATGTGTCTGCAGAGTGCTGGTTGAGAGCCTGCAGCTCCGTGGGGACTCAGAGACTCCTGTCAGGGCTGACTTCTGCATGGTGGTGGAGTAAAGGGTCTCCATGCCTTATGCATCACTGAAATAATCATATTTCAGAGTTAGAGAGTCCTCTAACAATGAGGAGACTGAAATCTGACTCCCCCATTAGAAGCCTGCTATGTGCAAATACTTGAAATACATTGTCTTGTGTTCTATATGAATTTTACACCAAGAGTGGAAGTGTTGGTTGTGTGTGTGTGAGAATTTACTGCACAGTGTGAGGAGGTCTGATGACTTCAGCTATGCAGAGGGTCTGAGACTTGATACATTCACACACACTCTCCTTTCCTGACCTCACTGTGTGTTTATATGGTAAGTGCCACCATGTTACTGTTTTCTTTAAATAGGAGCCTGCTGCTGGCTGGCTGCAGAGACAGTATCTGCAAGGTAGAGTGGTACTTGGTGCTTAGGGTGTAAATGACAGAGCGAGCGAGTAAGGTGCTGCCACTTTAGAAGCTCCACAGTTTTTTGGGGTGTCAGCAGCAAGTCTGAGGGAGAAGGGAAATAAGTTTCATTATTACTTTGATATTCTGTTTAGACCCAATTTATCCTTAAATAAATGTTCTCTATATATGCATATACACATAGTTTATTAAGGGTATATACACATATCCTTTGTTCACAAGATTATTATATTTATTAAATTAACTTTAAAGTGTGGCTTAGTTAGGCAGTAATTTACTCATTGAATTGATTTATAAGCTCCTGAACATTGGGGGAATAAACTCATACTGTTTTTACCAAGTTATAAAAGTCAGACAAGACCCGGAGAAGCAAAGCTCCTTCCTGAACTTGTGAAGTGTCACCACGAGAACCCTACGCTGACTTGATGTTGGGGTTTTCAGCCTCAACCTCTGTTTTCTTTGGGGCAAACCAGGCAGGAGATCAAGTCACATAGGAGTTACAGGGACTTAGGAGAGTGCCCTGAGGGACCCACACGGGGTTCTTCAAGGGCAGCCTGCTGTGGCTGCTGCTCAGGAAGCTTTCTAAGGATGGTACACTGGAGCCGAGTTCTGAGGGCTGGCGGAAGGACCTGCTTATTGAACACTCAGTGGTGGGAACATGTGTCACCTCAGAGCCCCAGGCAGCCATTGTGATTGGAGTTGATTTGGGGAGGAATTGGGTATGGTGGCGAGGGGGCAAAAGGAGTCAAGAGTGGATGAGGTGTGTGTCTGTAGTCAGAGACAGGTGGGGGGTCCTGTAGACATCCAGGCCGAGGTGCACACATTTGGGTCAAGTGAACATGGGAAGTAGTTGAAGCCAAGGTGTGCATGAACTTAAGGGGAGTGAGGGTTTGTCTGAAGTGGTGCTCACTCCTTTGCTTCTGGCATAGTCATCAGAATGCCTGCATTGTGGTCGGAGTCCCACCATTAATGTGCCCTGTCACATTGATAAGCCTCTGCTTTCCTGGTCCATACAGTTCATCCCATCAGGCAGGCATTGTGCTGCAGGCTGGGCACACAGACAAACCAGAAAAAACTTTGACCCTTGGGCTGCTTTTCCAGAGGTCCTGAGTTCAATTCCTAGCAACCACACGGTGGCTCACAACCATCTGTAAGGGGATCTGAAGAGAGCAACAATGTACTCACATATATAAAGTAAATAAATTAATCTTAACAACAATAACAAAAAAACCTTTCACCCTCAATCAGTACACCAAGAAGACAAGAAAATAAATTATGGACTGACTCTGCCCTTACTTCACTGACTTCCTAAGAAGAAAAGAGATTTAGGAAGTTCCCAGCAAAACTGAGAGGGTGTGGCTGTACTTTTAATGACAGCCCCTGAATCAGTGTGACTTTCGAGTGACACCGACGGGGTTCACACCCGTGTGTCTGGATCTGGGTCCTATGTCATTTCCTGTATACCATTCACCTCTGATTCTACTGAACCCTGAACTGTTGATTTTTGCATTTGGAAGATGGAGGAGATTGGCAGATGTGGTGGCCCTGTGCTTGCTTGCAGGAATAGTAAAGGAAGGAGGGATGTGGGTCCAGGTCCAGCAGGGATTCCTGAGTCTTTATGAAACACTGTGGAGTTCTTCTCCATGCTTTTCCAGACTTTTCTTGAATATTAGTGATGTGGCTGGACACATAATGGCATGTTGATCAAACTGATGGCTGGTGTCAGGCAAGAAATGTTAGAAGTCCTTAAGGACCTAAATAAGTATTTCATCAGGTTAGGAACAGCGGCCAGAAGTAAATAATTAGAAATAAGCAGAGATACACAGACTTCTGCCATACAGCTCAACTATCCTTTATAATCCAGATGTCCGATATGAGATGGGCCAGTGGGTTTGATCACAGATGAGGGTTGGCTATAGGAAAGCAGAGACTTAGGCTACATTATTATTATCTGGGTAGGTTCTGGAAGAAAGCAAACAAGGACTCTCCATGATAGCTTTTGTGTCAAGGGGACAAGAATGGGTATTTCTTACTTGAAGAAGGGCAGTAGCTGTAGCTGTCTCAGATGATCCACCAGAGACACAAAGTCAAACTCCCGTGGGTGTAAATGACAAGGAATGTTACCTAGAAAGGAAGAAGCAGAGTGCTCCTGGTGGTGGAACCGGGAGCAGCTGAGGGGCTCTTACGTACCAACACGAGTGTGGACCTTCTTCACTTCCAAGGCTCTGAGTCTCATTGCTGACTCCTTAACCAGAGTGACTTGTGGTCATGGGAGAATATGGCATTTGCTGTCATTTGACGGTGTCAGCAAAGGCTTTGAATGAGCTTTCCAGAGGGTGGGGTCTATGAACCTCTGAATCTGAGTTAAATTTGGGACCTCAGGGCATAACAGATAATTTTTTTATTTACTTTTCAAGTTTTGGGACAAAGTCTCACTGTGTGGCCCTGAATGGTTAGCCTGGAACTTGGTATGTATCCCAGGTTGGCCTTGAACTCACAAAGAGAGATCTGCCTGCTTCTGCTTCCTGGGTATTTAAAAATGTGTGTGCTACCACCCCAGCTCAGAAGTTAATTTCCCCAGCATTCTAAGAGTTAAGAATCACAGCTCTCAGTGTCTTATGCTTTTCGTTGGTAATTTATGGGACTTATTTTATATATAGGTTATAATATTTTATAGACATCAATAATTCTAATAGTAATAGTGATAATTTGAACTCAGGATAAAACTTAAAATGTAATTGGTAAAAGATGCTATATATTTTCTATTTTTGCCCTTAAAAAAGAAAACAAAACAAAATAAAAAGAAACTAAAAAAACCCCAAAGCTCTCAGTGTCCTGCTATGTAGCCCAAGCTGATCAGGAACTGGAGATTGCCCTGCCTCAGCCTCTCACATGTGTGATGTCCATGTCTAGCTTGTTCAGTGATGACCTGTGTGTGAAAACTTAGACTTCTTTATCTAAACTTATGCATCAAGGCACTTTTATTTCAGATCAAAGTGGCGTAAATAAAATTGCCATACCATTTTATTTTAAGAAAAAAAAAAAAAGACATTTTATTTCATGTCTTTCATCATCAAAAGTCATTGCACAGTTCCACAAATGCATTAGGAAGTCCAGACTGGAACCCCAAGGCTGCTGACAGTGGTTGTTCTCCATAGCAGGTTGCGTGGTATGTGACATCTCCACTACCTTCCTCTCACTTTGCTAATGCAGCATAGTCAGAGCCTGCATCAAGAGTTTGCTGTCTTGGAATAGCCAGCAGCGAGGCATCTTCTTTGGTTTTGTTTAATGTCTGGGAGTCTGTTTCACACCTGTATCATTATCGAACTCAGCAGACATTTTTGTATTGATAGAAGAATGTGTTAGAGGATATTGATTCCGGACTTTAAGTTCTAGTGGTTTAGGTCCATCTTAAAGTGGCAATTCTGTCCCAGTGCAAGTCAAGGCACACAGGGGCCAGGGGCCATGGTTTCCAACTTTGGTCTGAGAATCAGACCTGAACTCGTAATGTTCTACCCCTCAGAGCCTTCCAGCGTCATCTGGATAGGAGTCACATTGGCCTTTGGTTCTGTGGTAACTGAGAACCGTGGTACTTTAGTGCTTGACTGGGTGCTCTTATGAAAGGAGGGAATGAGTCTTTGGAGCCCTACTCTTTTGGAGAAACCAATGTTAAGGCCTTCAGAATGTTACCAAGGAACCAAGGAAGTCACTTATAAGTTACCGCTGATGTCACATTTGTCTGCTCTTACATGTATGGATTGTCAAGTTGAGAACCAGTGCTGACTTTTTGTTCTGAAACGCTTTCCTTTCTGTGATCAGTCAGAGCTCCTAAGCAGTTACCAAGCGACTACCATGGCTATCCAGATTATCTGTGTATAAGTTGAGAAAGAGCCCCAAGCTTGGGCTTGGTCAACAGTATGCTAGGGAGGTCAGAGAAACATAATAAAGGTGTGAGGTAGCAGCAGAAGCTGTCACAGGGCAGCCTGGGGACGTTTCACTGTGGCATGGTAGCAGGTACTGATGATTGATGTGCAGCAAGGGGCACAGATGTTTGTTGGGGCAAGAGTGAGCCCCAGCCATTCCACTGGCTTCTGCCCTGAGCCTGGATGCCAGGGAGAGAGCCCAGTGCTGGACTGTGAGTCTCAACCTCCTCCCACTACAGAAACTCAGGGCATTGGAAGCACTGGGCTGGTGGACCTGCAGAGAGGACAGTGCTTTATGTATGACGGCTATGCACTGGTCCTGGTGGCTGCCCTAGTCCTTACCAGCACTTCTCACAGACCCACACTTGTATGCATCACAGTTGAAACCTGGACTGAAGTTTGTACACACCTTCCCTACATCCTAACACCCTACCTCTTGCTATAGTATGGCTGTGTATAGCTTTTGTGACTGTGGAGTAGGTGGGTTTGGTCCGGTTTTTCTTTGAACTTTCAGGTCGCAGGGTTTCAGGTGTGTTTGTCTGTCTCTCTCTCTCTCACTCTCTGTGTGTGTGTATGTATGTGTGTGTGTTATGTGTGGTGTGTGTGTGTATGTGTGTGTCTTGGAGGGAGAGAAGGAGAAAGGGAGAAAAGGGGTTATTTGGATACAGAGGGATTTGAAAGTCTGGTCGTGGACTAGTGGCCTTGTGGCCTTCAGAGCACGTGTCTTGTGGAATCAAAACTCACGTGTGGCATTGTGGGATGTGCTTGGAGAGAAAAGCCATCAGAACAAGCCACTCAGTGAGGTGCTTGACGACCTTTGACCTGATGGTGCTTGGTACAGCAGACGTTTCTGTGAGAAATGAAAACAGTGATATTCTAGAAGTATCCTATCAGAGGACAGACGCAAACAAACAACAGCATTCAAGGTTACATGTGCACATGAGGACTAACGTAGCCTTTATCTTTCCTGGAAAAGTCTTGCTTTCGGTTGACGTTTTGGTTGCTTTATAAAGCTAGCAGTGAAGGACTAGGGAGACTGGGATGCTTCATTACATGTTTTAATGTTCAAATCAGCAAGTGCTCCGAGGGATGAATTTGGATTGTGGATGAGTACCTAATAATAAGAAGCAAGGAGAGAAAGGTAAAAGTAAATGCTGTGCCTTACATGAGTAGGCCTGAGCTCTCATACGCAGTCCTACCTCCTTTGAGGTGGAGATGATCTATATCTCACATTCTTGATTTTTGTGAGTCTTGGGGTTAAGCTAACAGTTTTCACTCAAGTGCAAATTAACTGCATTTTAAATTGGACCAAGTTTCTGAGACAGACACCATGAGACAGTTTGATCCACTGCTGGGCGAACAGTACACTTGCATCCCAGGGCCAGCATTCTGCATTCTGCACATTTCACCTGTTTAAACCTTTCGCTTCCATCGTAGCAGTTTGGCATTACGTAGAGTGAGGTGAGAGATGTTTCCTGTGTTAGCACCGTCTGACTGTGGACACAGAGCAGCTGCAGAGCCCTGCTGATGGGCCTCTCACCCATTGCCAACACAAGGCCTCTCTGGGCCACCATTCCCGTGGCTGATTTTGAAATCACCAGCTCAGCTGTCACAGAAAGTCATGTTTTTATCTTGGAAAGAAAATCTGGAGAAGAATTACACCCTGCTTTCACAAGCGTACGTTATAATGTAAACACTCTGAGGAAATGCTTAGTTCTAGATGTTGGTGTTGCCATAGACATGTGTCTGTGTGTTTGTGAGGATGGCCGAGGTTGGGAAGAGCCACGTGCCGATTGAGGAAAACCATACGCTGTTGCTCATTTCCAGTTAGTCTAGGTCCAGAGTTCTTGGGGATACGCCGGTCTCCTCTGTGTCCCACAGGTGGGTGTCTCCGGCTGAGGCCAGGTGTGTCCTACAGCGGTCCCACCCAGAGCTGCTCCTTTCTACTGGCCTGCCACTAAGGCAGTGTCAGTTGCCTGCATCCCCGAATCCTGCCACAGTCATCACGGCTGTCCATCCCTGTGCTTCCAGCGCACATCCTTGCTGCTAAGGTCATCGCAGGCAGGCACACGGCTGCCATCAGCTCACTAAAACGAACACCAGGTGACCCAGAAGGAGAAATGACCACCTACACTCCTGCGCTGGAGGTGGAGGGAGGAGGAACCGGCAGTCCTCACACCTCCCTCAGCTGCCGATTGCAGGGCTTACCTCTGCTCCCCTCTCTCAACCCCCACCATCATGCCTCAGTGCTGGCAGTGTGACTTTTTTTGGCAGAGCTCAGCAGATACCTGTCTTAGCCAAATGTTGGTCCAGGCTTCCCGCCTTCCCATGTGGCCTCCTGGGATCTGTTGGCTGCTTTGTTGCTCCATGAGGTCTCCTCTTCGATGACAGTATGCTCCCTGGAATTCTGCAGTTTCAGATGCTCTGGTTTCTTTGTGGTTCATATTTTCCTCTTCTGCAGAAATGGTGTTGCTCTCTTATTCTTTCACCCATCATTCTCTCTGTTCCTCCTTCCCCTCCCCCCCTCGCCTTTCAAACGATATTCACACGTACCTTACACTCTTGATCCTCTGCCTCAGTCTCCTTGGGCTGGTATACCCACCATGTGCCCTCTACCTGGATAAAGTTAATGGGCTTTACTTGCCAAGCCATCCTGTGCTTATTGAGCGTTTACATTGTGCCATTTTGCAATAGTAACCTTACCTTTCATGTCACGTCACTGTTGGTTCCCAGTCTCTCCTCTACTGCATTTTCTTTAACTTGTGTCTTACTGCCTGTCATTTGTCACATTGCAGACTCCAAGCCTTTGTGTGTACTCTTGGAGTCTGGCCTTGTGGCCTCTCGTCACTGCTGCCCATTCAGGACCTCTGTCTCACCTGCTCAGTGTGGCAGCTGTCCCTGCTTTCAGCCACTTCCTGAGAGAGCAGTCCTGACAGGTGGCTGTGATGACAGCCTTCTATAAAGGCACCCAGGGTTCATGAGAAGAGGCAGCCTGAGATGACCTGTCAGGCTTGGACATGCTCTGGTCTCAGCCTTTTCAGCAAACCCAGGAACTTGCAGATCTTTAGGCACACCAGGCAGTTTAGCTTCTGAAGTTGGAGCTTGTGTCGTCCCTCCCTCCCTGAGTCTGCATTTCCACTTAGTCTGCACGTCTTCCTGAGGGTCTCCACGTACTTACACCTGGTGCTCTGGGAGCCTGGCACACAGTAGGTCTCCACACTTGATTCTATTTAGTCTGCACGTCTTCCTGAGGGTCTCCACGTACTTACACCTGGTGCTCTGGGAGCCTGGCACACAGTAGGTCTCCACACTTGATTCTATTTAGTCTGCACATCTTCCTAAAAGTCCTCACGTGCTTACCACCTTGTGCTCTGGGAGCCTGGCACACAGTAGGTCTCCACACTTGATTCTATTTAGTCTGCACATCTTCCTAAGAGTCCTCACGTGCTTACCACCTTGTGCTCTGGGAGCCTGGCACACAGTAGGTCTCCACACATGCTTTCAGGAGGAAGTGTCTGTGAATGCTGTGGATGTGCGGCCTTTGGTGAGGGGCTTTCCTTCACAGCTCTGCTGCTTTGACGAGCCCAGGCTGTGAAGGCCCTGCTTAAGCTCTGCCCCTACTCCTGGTCCAGCAGTCTCATGGCCTTGGCCCTGAGGCTCAAGGACTGACTCACCAGACCAAAAATAAAATTCAGAGTCTAGCTTTGAACTGATGTGTTTGCTATGATGTTTACTGGCTTGTGACTCATAATCTAGGGCTTATTGCTGTACACTCATTATCTTTGGAAATTTTTATCTAAAAACATTTTACATTATCTAATAACATTCTTCTTTGTACTTCAGTGAATATCCAGGGGCACGAGGGCTTCATTAAGACTTGTAGACTCAGGTCTAAAAAGTCATTTTTAGATGACAAATTTCTAGGATATTTTGAATCAAAATCATGTTGTTTTCTATGTTTTTTTAGGATTTTACTTAGGGTATAAAATTTTTCCTCATAGTGTTTATTCCAGATCTTCTGAATTTTAAAATCCTATCTGAAAGTTAATTTAAAAAATGTCTTTTTCCTTTAACGTTCTGGGTTTTAAATTTTTGGAATTAGGTCCTTAATCTAAAATTTAGATAGATGCGTGTTTTAAAACACAAAGGTTGCATTTGTTATAAGTATAGCTAATAAACTCGTTTCCTTGTTTATTTCTTCACAGGGCAGTCCAATGGACCCAATGGTGATGAAGAGACCTCAGTTGTATGGGATGGGTACCCACCCCCATTCCCAGCCGCAGCAGAGCAGCCCATACCCAGGAGGCTCCTATGGCCCCCCAGGCGCACAGCGGTATCCTCTGGGCATGCAGAGTCGGGCTCCAGGGGCCCTAGGAGGCTTGCAGTACCCTCAGCAGCAGGTCGGTGCTCGCTTTTCTCTCTCCTTCCAGTGCTTGGTTGACAGCTCTGGGTTTTTTCGCTCTTGATTTCTACCTATTTTTGGCATTAAGAGAATTTGGGAGTGTTTCTGTGATATCCCCCCTTTTTTATTACAGATGGAAACTTGAACTTGCAATAAAATAGACCATTTCTCTCTCCTTCCTCCCTCCCTCCTTTCCTTTCTTCCTTCTAAATGGAAATTGTACTAGCAACAAAGTAGACAAAGCTCCTGCTCTGGGGAAAGCAGTGTTGCTCTTCCCAGTGACCTTGGCTCTCATTTCTGAGGGAAGGCCCCTCAGGTGCTGACCCGTGAGAAGACTTCTTAAGGTGAATTTTCCAGTCATTCAAAGTTTTGTTGTCGTTTGAGTTAATCTGGTTGTGTTAGCCCAGGCTGCCCTCAAACTTAGTCTCCCAGTGCAGGGATTGCAGGTGTGTGTCTCGAGCCTGGAGTAGAAGGTTCCCAGGAGGTTACTTTGCATTGACTGTGGCATGTTCTAGAGAAGGTATCAGTATTTCATTTGTGGATTTGGTTAGTTGTCTTGGATAAGAGAGGCCTTTCCTTCTCTTAAACAGAAGTCCCCATCTCTTTCTCTTCTCCAGAATCAACTGGCTTTAACCACACATGACACCTGCTTCCAGAAGCACAGCTCATGGGCTTCCGGGTTCTCAAAGTTTCCTTGTTAGATTGGCCAGAGGAGGCATGGGCCCTGGACAGGACACAGTTAGATTCAGACTTGTCAAGGTATTTAGTGACTAGGAACACCAGAAAGGCTATTTATACACTGCCACAGCATGCCTGGCATCCCCACGGAGCGTTAGGCCAGTGGGGAAGCATTTCACTGCCTTCACACTGGGGTGGTCCTGTAACATAGGTCCTAGAGCCGTAGCGGTCATTAGCAGCCTGTCCTCACAGGAAACTCCTCTTCCTTGAGGAAACAAGTCTGACAGAACACTTGTCCTCTTGAAAGTCTATTTAGTAGTCTGAGCTGTCTGCTATAGTTGAGCATTGTCTGTCCTTATCTTGCAGTTACAGGGAAGGATGGAATTAGGTCATTAGGTCAGCCCTTCAGCCCTAGCATGGTTCTTCAGACTGCTCTTAGTACATTATTGGCAACTTCCCTGCACAGTGTCAAAAGACAGCTCTGACTGCTCTGACTGCAGGATCATCCTGGTTCCTGTTACCCCAGGTTACCCCTTCTTCTGCCAGGCGTTACTTTCTTCAGAGTTAAAGCAGCCGATTGTGTGTGTGTGTGATCATTAATGAGTAAGAAAGCAACAGCTCTTGCTGTCCCCCCCACCTGACAGCTCTTAGCTGTTTCCCCTACCAGGAACCTTGTATTGTTAGAGCCACCTTCCTCTCTATGAAGAGGAGAAGCCTCAAGCAGCAGGCAGCTGAAGTCCTCTCTGTACTTGTGTCCGCAAGATGGGGTGAAAAGCTCTGTCTGCCACAGAAGGAAAGAGTCAGAGATGAGAGCAGTGGGCTGGTGCACTGTGATTCTTGTGCCCTTGGCTTTCAGCCTGCTTTTCCCATGATTCCTTGATGTGAGGTTGTGAAGTCATTCCTAGTGAAGATAGAGAGTCCTTTCTCTCTCTTCCCTAAAGAAGTTCAGGGCTTGTTAGTTTTAGACTGTGGCCTAGTTTGCCAAACTAGAGTGAGAGCCAAATATAGGAAGTTTGTGAAGAATGGCTAGCAAGGAAATTTCTTTACATTATTTTCCTCCTCAAATGTGTAGGGTGAAAAATAGGTCTGCAGTAAAATATAATCTTAGTTTTCTTAGCTTCTTGGTTTTATGTAGCCCCATGATCCTTACACACTTATTTGAAAGGACAAGTTACTGGTTACCCATCAAGCATTGCAGCAGATGGTTTCTGGTGATTTTTAAAAACAATAATTGTGAGTGTGTATATGTATACATACGCATGTCACAGAATGTGTGGATGTCAAAGGACAGCAGTGGAATTGTTTCTGTCCTTCTAGCATGTGGGTCCCAGGATTGAGCTCACTTCGTCAGACTTGTTGGTAAGCATTCTGGCCCACTGAACCATCTCTCCTGCCCTCAGCATATTTTAAATTAAGATTTCAGCTCAGGTATTAACTGCTAAGTAAAAAGAAATATCCAATTCAGGTGCATAAATATTTCTGATGATGAAAAGAAACTGGTGAATGTTCTGGCTGTAGAAATCTCAAGCTTTCATGCCAACTTAGTCAAAATCAGGCCTGTAGTCGGCTATGTGTTACCCTTTCATTCACTGCAAGATGGCCTTGTCTCATTTTGAGATTTCAAAGGCTAAAAATAGTTTGGAATAGATTTTTTGATGAATGCTTGCTAACATTGTAAAGGAGAGAAAGCTTCAGGTATTGATGTTTCTCCTCCTCTCCTGGTATTGTGCGCTGAGCACAGAGCCTCGCACATGGTAGCAAGCATTCAGCCATTGAGGGCAGCCTCTCCCCCGGTACACACAGCATCTAGAACGTCAGATCCACACAATGGTTATTATAGGTGGAAACAGAGTAACTAGTAAAGGTTCTGAGAAATAGTTATTAGATCACACGTGCACATACATACACATGCACACACATACACACACATACATGCACATATCTTTAGGTTGTATGTACATGTGTGCTTACTTGCATGTGCCTGTTTAAGAAAGGTTTTTAAACTGGCTTTAACCTCACATCGTAGTCAAGAGTAGTCTTGAACCCCTCATCCTCTTGCCTCTACCTTCTAAACGCTAGGATTAAAGGCATTTGTCACCACACTGGGCTTTGGGTCTGATTTTTTTTCCCCCCTCCAAGATCTGGAAATTATAAATGTGTATACAGCAAGGTGCAGACATTCTGATTGGCTGTTAAGCTTGTCATCTTCTCCTAGGATTAATGTAATTGGCTGAGCATTGTAGTAGCATAGGTACAGCAACTAATGTTCTTCAGAGAAAAAGTTGAACGATAATTATGACATTGGGTGTTTATTGAGTGGACATCACCACTTAGGCATGGCTTTGCTTTGGATGCCTTCCAAAGCTTTCTGTGTGTGGTTTGTGAACCTCTAATGAGCTGAATCCAGTTCATTTAGCATTGCTCATATATTTCTGCAGAGGATTAAAATGCAGGAATCCAACTTTGTAAATTGAGTTGCCCACTTACCAGCTGAGTGGTAAGTTGTCTTTGGCTCAGGGGTCACAGTTTGATTCCTGGCTGGCACTCTGCTCCTGTGATAAGAATTTTAAATGAGGATTCCATTAGAACTATAGTGCTTGACTGGAATGTCACACAGTTAGGATGATCACTTATCCTTTGTCTCTCAGTTAGGCGGAACTGGCCACTGACTGTTTGACATTAGTATTAAACCCAATGGTTCTAGTTTTGTGTAGTGGCCGTCTTAGTTTTGAAATGTACCTGTGACTGACTTTTGGAGCATATCATGGTAGTAGCATGCTGCTTTAGTCTTTCCTGACTGGAACTAGGTTTGTGATCTTCACTGGCTTGCTCCTCTCCCACACCATCAGGCAGATACATCCTAAACAGATCAGCTTTGCGCGGGCCCCTAAAAACGCGTCTATTCGGTTTTTTATTGAGTTGAGGGGGGAAATGAATTTTCTATGCTTCTGTGGAGAATGTTCTGCCTCCAGGCTTTTGGAACAGACCTGAAGGGTTAGCAGAAGCACGCTGGTTGATTTCATCCAGTACAGAGTCACACACAAGTGCAGCTTTAAGCTCATCACATGTGACTAAGATTTTCAGGATTCGTTTTTGTTTTTTAACTTAAAGAAACTAGGGCGTTCTTTGCTGGATCAGATATGTGGATTAGTAAAGGCCCTGTTTCATTTTTTGCAGATTCTATACTCATAAATGTATATGGGCTGTTGACAGCTCACTCTAAGAGATTTT
The DNA here is from genome assembly GCA_021653895.1 of Mastomys natalensis. Lineage (NCBI taxonomy): Eukaryota > Metazoa > Chordata > Mammalia > Rodentia > Muridae > Mastomys > Mastomys natalensis. The sequence continues at coordinate 294,841 of JAJTUV010000171.1, read as the reverse complement.
AATATAAAATAAGTAACAGTGATAAAGAATAATGACCATAGAAGCTGAGTTTTATTGGTGTGGGTAGATTTCAGACACCTTCAGAGGCTTCCCTCCCAGGTCTGGGATTCCCAGGGTTTATGTCTCAGCTGTCTTTACCATGCTGCATATCTGGGACCAAGACCCCTGGTCATTCTACAGCTGGGAAAATGGAAAGAATTAGTAATCTGATTGAATGTTTTTAGTTTAGTGGTTTTCGTTTTTTTCTTTTGAGACTATGTCTTGCCAGTGGGCCAGGCTAGCCTGGAACCCAGAGATCCTCTCTTCATGTCTCCCACATGCTGTGACTAAAGGCTGGTGCCCTGGCCCTGGGCATGTGAGTATTTTTATGAGAAGAACCCAGTTTAATTTTTACAAAGTATCTGCATTGTGGAGACCTTTACAAGAAAAGCATGGACTAGGGTCGTTGTTCTGAAAGTGGCCAAATTCAATGGACATTAGTAACTTTTGTTAAGGTGATTTATCTAAACATATCAACTTAAATGGAGATAAAAACTGAATTAAAAACATCTGCAGATGACTTAAAATGATGTGGACACTCTAATCTGTGTTTGCTTACCATCCCTCCTTTTTGGCCACATCTCCTTCACTGCATGTTTATTTCAGAGCAGAAGCATTTTCGTTGGTACCATCTTTGCAGCCAAAATGCATCTTCAAGTTCACAGTAGAAATTCTAAAAAGGAAACAACCATTACAATTGTTTGGCAAAAAGAAACCTTTTCTTTGTGGTTATTAAGGCAGCTGAGTGGTTTCCAGAATCCGTACCTGTGTTGCTATATTTTTGGTATAGTCTAGAAAAGAATTTTTTTGTGTGTACTTAAAAGTACACAAAGTTTGCAGAGCTCTTGTGAAAGGCAGGCTTCCTGGAGAGAAGACTGGTTCAAACAGCGCTTCCAGATGTGTTTCTCACGGGTCTGAAAAGGCGTGGTTCTGTGGTTTTGGTTGTGTCTACAATGCTCAGCTGTCCTATTTTTGACAGCGTGACTGAGTGAAGGAGAAGACTTGATGTGGGACAATGGCAAGGAATCAATTGGTGCCTGGTATGTCTTGCACTTAGAATCTTTAGAGGTTTTGGTAGTTTCATATTTGCCTACAAATATCTCCACGTGTCTGTGTACGCTTGCTCATGCACTGGCTTATAAAATATTTGTGTGACTTTCTCATAATGTGTTCTATATGCTAAACATAGTTTATGTGCATACAGATACATATATGTAATCCCACAACTGGAGGAGATGAAGGCAAGTGTTTTGTTACCCGTTACAGCTCTGAAACACTGTGGGGTTTATTGGCTGTGCAGTTCATGGCATTTCATGTGGTTGTCCTGTGTGCCCATTGACTTGAATCAAGCAGCTTTGCTTTGCAGCTGAGATGCGGGGACTTTTCTCGCTCATTGGACACTTAGGTAATAATGGTAATAATTCCGTTTTCTTGGTTGCCTTTGCTCATGCAGTGAACACACAGGTATCTAAAGTCTATCAACAGAACTCATTTACAGAGCACACATCTGCTTGCATGAGGAGAGACAGCAGATGCCACCAGCACGGATGCCAGAGTGTCCTGGAGATGGAACTTCTACTAAGGAAATATTTCTGAAGGAATTTGTAAATTGAGTAATTTATATTTACTTAAAATTTAAACTCCTAAAAAAAAAAAAAAAAAAAAAAAAAAAAAAAAAACTTTAAAAAACCAGCCTGCGATGGCACATCGCTGTAGTGCTCGCGCTCTGTCGCTAGGGTGCTCTGTCTGTCCCCAGTTCGATCCCGCTGTCCTTCAGTGGGGAAAAAAAAAATTTTTTTAAACTCCTGGAACTCTTGTTTCTTGTGTTGTAGTTAAGTTGAGACACATTTGAATCCGTGTGACGTTGTCACTAACCTTGAATTAGAGCCTACTGTGAGTTCGTTGAAAATTTTCAAATCTTTACTTTTTCCTACAAGTAAGTTGGGGTGAGCTTTAATGAGAACTGTTAGATGCTCGTCTTTGCTTGGTTTGGAAGCTACTTGGCATTTGTTCTTCAGGTAGCATTAGCAGTGTTGTAGACATGCTGCAGGCGTATGTCCTCCTGCCTCCGTTGTGGTTATACTGCCCTCATCATGGATGATTTCTAACGGGGATTTTATCCAAGGAGACTCCCAACTCAACATACCTGACACATTTTCCTATTAGAGTTTTATTTTTTAAATTTTTTCTGACCAAAGTGCAAGTTTTGAAAATGACTTGCTAATTTTTTTTGATTTGCATATATTTTATTTTATTTTTTGAGGGGCCGGGACTTCAACCATAAAATTTCTCTTCTATGTCATATCCTGCCTTAGGCTGAAATGGGCAGGTTCAGACTTACTGATTTTTATTTCATATACATTAGTGTTTTCCCTGTATGTATGTCTTTGTGAGGGCATCATATCCCCTGCAACAGGAGTTACAGGCAGTTGTGAGCTGTCATGTGGGTGCTGGGAATTGAACCCAGGTCCTCTGGAAGAGCAGCGGTGCTCTTATCTGTGGAGTCATTTTTTCATCACCTATGGTTTTCTTTTATTTTTTAAAAGAATTATTTATTTATTTTATCACTGTTGCTGACTTCAGACACACCAGGGAGGGCATTGGATCCCATTACAGATGGTTGTGAGCCACCATGTGGTTGCTGGGAATTGAACTAGGTGGTCTTAACTCCAGCCCTATAGTTTTATTTACCGTGTATGTAAATCATAAGTGATTATTTCAGGTGGCACCAGAATCACTTTAATATATTTTAATAAATTTTACTTACTTGCTGTCACCCAAAAACCCAGTATGACATATTTATGTAAAATTTTTACCCACAGTTGACCTCAGTAAAATCAATCAACCACATTCTTCCATTGTTCCCTGAAAACAGAAACAAAAACAAATAAAAATCAAAACCAAAACCCCAGAGGATTAATTGAAAGAGAAAGTAAGTGTGGCGCTAGGTCTCCTCCTCTGCCGAGGTTGGCATCTCTGAACCAGTTTGGTGCCCTGAGGGCTGCAGGGCTGCCTGTGTTGTTGACTTCTGGCCACAGCCGCCTAGCCCTGTGCTTCTCAGAGCCCCTCCTGTAAACTCTCAGATAGCTGACTTCAGAGTGCAAGCACTTCCAGGCTTGTTTGCTAGCCTAAGTCAGACAGTCACTCCCCCCAAAGGGCTGAAATTGGCTCAGAATCAGTAGCGGGGGGACAACATAGTCCTTGCCAATTAATTAACCTGCTTGTGATGATAGACACCTCTAGATCCCACTGTGTTTATGTGCATAATTAAGGGCGTTTGGCTACCAGATTTCCTGGTGTGGCTTTTGCCTTTGAAGTACCAGTGAGCTGATGACCTTTGATTGTGAGATTTTAGTGTGCTCATTTCATAGTCTTAAATATCTTTGGGCTCATGGCTTGACAAATTCTGTTGATGTAACTGCTGTCCTCAACAGCATCAAGAATTTTTTCTAAAACCAAAGGAGTGGTAGTGGATTGTTGGAATGAACGCAGTGTGATCTTTTACATTTTTTACTTGTGAAGATACTCTTGGGAAACTTGTTTTCTGAGTACCTGTCATGTGTTAGGTGGAGGGCATGCAGAGTGTCTTCCTGATAATGTGGAAACTTGACAGGCTAACACACTTTACGTAGAGTTGCAAAAGAAGCAAGGAGAGACCCTTGGTTCCTCGGTGTTTCAGAAAATAAGCCTAGCCTGTGAGACAGCGAGGTGAATTGTTGGAATGATGCGTGGTTATTCTGGCGGACACTGTCGTTCTTCTTCAACCTCCAAGAACTCTGAGGTGTGAATTCTGTATTTTGGGTCTTATCTAAAGGTTACTTCTTTTTTATAGTCAGTTAAATTTTTAATGCAGTTTGATTATTTTATGTGTAATAAATTACAGCTCTTACAGTCTTGAAAAATAAATTTAAAAGTTAATTTTGTGGTTGTGAGTAAAATCAAGAAAATACTTCTCTCTCTCCCCCCCCCTCTCTTCTTCCTTCCTTCCCTCCTTCCCTCCCTCTTTCCCTCCCTTCCTTTATGTGTATATGTGTAACAGACAGAGAAAGAAAGAGACAGAGATTGATAGATATCAGGCAGGACTGGGAAAGATAAATCATTGAGATACCTCCCCAGAGTCAGGAGTCTTGTATAATCCAAGCTTCTTCGGGCCTTGAAAGGAACTAACTCTATGGAGGTATTAGAAATTTCTGGAAGTTCTGGAGCTCAGATCTGTGTGTGAAATTGCATATAATATGTAACACAGACATCCTTTACATACTTAAAGTAGTTCTGCACCAAATTTGGGTTACTAGATAATTATAGATAAGAAAGTGGGAGCTACCCAGCTTCCAAGTTTCTATGGAGAAATGTGTAGAAAACAGACTGTATCTCACAGAATTAGGCAAATTTATCTCTCTGTATTGGTATTGACTCAGAGAAGGAACATTAATTACTAAACCAATGAGCCAGCCAGCCAGCCAACCAACCAACCATCTGACTATCCCTCCATCTCTCTTTCCATCCATCCATCCGTCCATCCTACCAACTGACCATCCAAGTAGTCTGCTAGCCAACCAACCAGCCAGTCTACCAACTAGCCAGCCAAACAGCCAACTAGCCAACCAGTCAGTCAGTCAGCCAGCCAAACAACCAACCAATCAACTAGCCAACCAGTCAGTCTGCCAGCCCATGGAATCAACTCTTAAGATTCATGAAGGGCTATAATCTAGGTCAGCTTTCATAAAATGGCAAACAATCCTAACAAAGTCAGAATAGTAACAGAATGTGCAAATGTTGGAATTAAGTTAGAAATCTGTCTTTGGTGAGGTAATTACTTCTTGCTTCGTGGTGATAGCGTAACTAGCTCCCCTGGTCCGCTGCAATGCTCTGTTCCTGGAAGTCTGCGAGTATGTGCTGGGAAGGCGCACTCCTGTCTAGATGTGTCTCAGGAAGGGCAGACAGGTGTACAGAGAGTAGACCTTTATCCAGTGGCTTTGTGAGGGTTGGCTAGTCCAGGATTCTGAGTTTCATCCTAGTTGGTGTTAGGAATACCTGGGGAGAAGGGTCAGAGTAAGCCATTGCTGGCATGTGAGCTCTGCACTTATCTAAAAAGGGCAGCTAGGAGAGGCCCTTCCTTCCTCTGGCTTTCAGATCTCCTGGTCATTCCGGGTTTGACTCTTGGACTGCAGTAGTCACCTTACCCATCTTACATGCCCCTCCGTGTTCTGGCTTCATGGAGAGAAAAGGATTTATTTTCTTATTTTCTTAAGTGTGCTATTTGTCATAGGCCAGGGAGACAGATGGTGGGATTTTTTTCCCAGGATAATAAATAATAAATAGTAAATAATAAATAATAAATAAATCCTTTGAAAGAAAGAAACTTTGGAATTGTTCAAAGCCATTCTGTGTTCTTACAAAGCCTCCGGTGTAGAATCTCTTATAAGCATTCCTTAATGGTGGAGAAGAGTTCTGTACAGGGTGGTAGAATAGGGCTGGGAAGTGGGCTCAGCAGTTCACACCATGTCTGCAGCTTGAAGTTTACTGTTCTAGGTAGACATTAATTCACATGCTTTACAGGCCAAGAAACTGTGGAGCTTAACTCTCAGGAAGAGTGCCTTGCAGACTTGGATTGGGCACTGTGGCCTTTCACAGTTTCTGTGTGTTTCCTAATGTAGAAGTTATGCTTACCCCAGGTGTGTGGCTTCCCTCCCTCCCTCCCTCCCTCCCTCCCTCCCTCCCTCCCCCTCCCTCCCTCCCTTCTACCTCACACCCCACCATCACCACCACCATACACACACACACATACACAGGGTTTCTCAATGTAGCCCAGGCTGTATTGGAACTAGCTCTGTAGACCAGGCTGACTGCCTCTACCTCCAGAATGCTAGGATTAAGGCATTAAGTGGCTTTCTAAAGTCATCTCCGTGCTTTTGTTCCAGTGAAGCCTTTGAAGGGCTTCCAGGAATTCAGAGGATTAGTCCATTCTTGTCATTGTCCCCTTTATAGCTCCCCCCCCCCCATCACTGTTGTGTTTTCCTTTAGTGTAAGAAAGCAGAACAATTGTCACTAGATGTCAGAGTGACCATCTCTGTGTCAGGTCTCCTCCTAAGTACCTCCACACTGTTCTTCCTTAATCCTTCTGTGTCTTTTCTCTTTTTTGCAGAGTTATGGTAGCTATTAGTTATCCAGTGTGGGATCTATCTGGATCAACATTGGGGAGCCCATTTAGTCCTCATGGCCTTCAGAGAAGAATGCTGGTGCCATCCTTACCTTTCAGGGAGGAAACTGAGTGAGCAAGCTCAATCAGCTGCCCCAGTTCACACCCTTGCTGCACAGTAGAGCAGGGGCTGGCTGGGCCAGCAACCCTTGATCTTTGAGCCTATGCCAGCATACCTTTGTGATTCTAAGGAACAGAGTGATACTCAGCACTGGCACAGGGAGTTCACTTGAAGTTTTAGGGGACTGATAAAATCAAAGAAGGCTCCTTTTAGACTTTGAACGTTAGTTTTGTGGAAAGTCTTTTGTGATGTTTAGCACAGAGAAGGTTGGCTATGGGTCTAGAGATGTCAGTGGCTAAGGGTGCACACTGCTCATGCAGATGACGGCATGGTTCCCAGCACCCACATCAGGCACCCCTGGCCTCTGCAGGTACCCACACTCTGGTGTGCATATGCAGATGCAATTAAAAATAAGGAATCTTTATGAGAAAGAGAAAAGGAAGTTGAGTGTTGCTCATTGTGCTCTTTGGAGCAATGTTTTGAGATCAAATCCATGTAACATAAAACGAACCATTCAAGAGTGTGCATTCTGACATTTACAGTGCTGTGTGGCTGACTGTCTTCTGTCACCGAGGTGAAAATCCAGTGCCAGCTAAGCAGCCACTCTGCACCATGCTCTCCCCCAGCCCCTGGCAGCTGCTAACCACACCTTTTCTCTCTCATTCTGGGTGTTTCCTGTACAGAGGATCATGTCGCATATGACCCATTGCCGCAGTGTACTTTATGGCCCAGCAGTGCTCCATGGTATGGACTGACTGTGCCTTGCTGTTTCCCACCCTTTCCTTCAGTGAGCCTTGTGCTTGACGAGCATACATGTTGGTGTCTGAGTTCTGGCTCTTTGGGCTTCACACTGGAGGGTGCAGTTGCAGGATGGTGGTCATTTGCCTTTAAACCTTGTGTACCTGCTAAGCTTTCCCGCTATGGCTTCTCTCCCACTTCAGAAATGGGACTTTAGCATTGTCCTTTTAATTTCCTGGGGTAATAAATATCAGGGCACCTGGCTGAGCCTTTTCCTATGTCTCTGAGATTTAGGGATTGCCCCAGAGTTCTCCATAATGCAAAGTGGAGACTTGTGTTTCCCTTGTGGATCGTATAGCCTGAAGGTTGTAGGCCCAGGGTTTTGCAGGGTTAGAGAAGGCTATTTCCAGTGCTGTGGAGACCTCACTGTTACCGTGGGTGGTTCTAACGTAGGGATGCTCTTCTCTCTCCTGTGCCATGCTTGCCTTGCATCACATGCTCTAGCTGGCATGACTGTTCTGCTGTCATGTCTCTACTCTTCCTCCATCATCTATCTATCTATCTATCTATTCTACCTACCTACCTACCTTTCTTCCTTCCTTCCTTCCTTCCTTCCTTCCTTCCTTCCTTCCTTCCTTCCTCCCTCCCTCCCTCCCTTCCTTCCTTCCTTTCTTTCTTTCTCTTTCTCTCTCTCTCTTTCTTTCTTTCCTCCTCCTCTTCTTCCTCTTCCTTCTTCATTATCTATCTATCTGTCTGTCTGTCTGTCTGTCTGTCTGTCTGTCTGTCTATCTATCTATCTATCATCATTGTCTGTCTGTCTGTCTGTCTGTCTATCTGTCTGTCTGTGGAGGTCAGAGGCCAGTCTGTGGGAGTTGGTTCTTTCCTTCCAGTACATATCTTGGGGATCGGATTTAGTTTATCAGATTTGGTGGCAAGAACCATGTCACTGTCCCTCCCCCCCCCTTGTCTTTTTGAAGACCAGGCTCTCTCAGTTTGTGCTTGGAGTAGAGAAATCAGTTATATGAACTAAAGTGATTCCCATATAAATAAACAGTTCATACTGTAAGATGAAGTTAGTTGCTTTTAGTTTAGCGTGTGGGTTAAATGTGTGCTGTGTGATCTCCCACCAGTCACTGGGAATCCCAAGAGGACCTCAGAAGGGAGACCCTGAAGGGTTGAGGCACAGATTCAGAGAAATTGAGTCATGACAGTGAGCACAGGTGTGGTCCTGCCCTCCCACTGAGATGCCTAAGCTGGCCTGACAATCACTTGGTCAGGGAGTTGTTAGTTTGTGCACATGAAGGTGGACCCTCCCATTGTCTCGTGTTACCTTTGATACGGTGTTATTTTTTGGCTCATTGGAGAAAATATTGAGGTATTTGATGATTTGTTAACGTGGTTGTCACCAGATATTTATAGGTAATTTGGAGGAGCTGCAAATGCCCTTAGAGGAACAGACCTGTGTCCAGGCACTGGGCTCCAGTGTGCTGGTGCTGGGTGGGGCTTGGTGAGTGTGCTCTGGGAGGGGACATGCCTTAGGATAGGTCCCGTTAGAACTGGATCTTGCCAGAGAGGATTGTTCTGGGCCTGGGTGAGAAGCATGTTGTTTTCAAGTTCCATTAGCCTTTAAAGTTTTTTAATTTGTGAACTTTACAGAGGTCTGCTCAGGTTTATGCGTCTAGCCCCTCCTACCCCATGTTTCCCTTTCATTTGTATCCTGGTCTGGTGTATTCCTGCATCAGGTCAGAGAGTAACCCGGGGTAAAATCATCTAAAATAGATCTAAATAAGTCAGTTGAATAAATAAGTGATATTAAATTTCTTCATGTTATGTTTTAAGAGGAGACACTGTTCTCCCACAATAGAAGCAGCACTAGGTTCTGGAGTAGAGAAAATTCCGTCTGCACACATCAGAAATGTGTGTCCGTTAAAATTGTTTTCCTCAGAGGACATTTCAAAAGTAACACATGGCTTCTATTAACCTCATTTTCTTCCACCTGAGAAATTATGTTAAATTGGGCCTGTATCAGAGAGCTATGCTGCCACTATGGCAGTTAAGCAAAGAGTTCCTACTTAACGTTTCGGTCTTCAGTGCTGCTGAGTGTTGCATTCGGCAGTGGGGTCCTGACAGAAATCTAAAGCCCCACCCAGAGAGTGCTGTCAGGTTTGGGCTGGTGTTTTTAATGAAGTAAATGTTGTGGAAATATATAAAGAAACTACAGTGTAAGGGAAAACCTCCTTTTTTTGGCACCAAGTTCCCTTTCTCCCTGTTGTCTTCTCTGCCGTTTCTTTCTGAGTCTGACCGTGTAGGACTCAAGGACTGTCAGTGTGTCCCACATGTTCAGCTTTCTGGTTTGCTGGCCTTGGTAACAGCGCCATCGCTTCACTTAGGACAGACCGCTTCACTTATGATAGGCATTGGCTGCAGCCCAGCTCCAGCCCCATGAGCGTGGTGGGGCCGGTCAGTTGGACAGAGTATGGAGAGCATTTTTCATGGTCATGGGTGAGCATCTGTTCTTTGAGGATCTGACAGCTGCTCTCTGTACTTCAGAATCCAGAACTCTGTTTTACAGCCTGTTGCAGCAGGGACAAACACCATTAACTTAGTTTCTTCTGGTATCATCAAGTGTAGTGAACTTCTCCTGGGACACACTTCCAGTGAGTTCCCAGACAGAGCTGGCATCCTGAAGTCCTCCTTTCTATGCTTATAACCTGCTGTGTCTGTGAGTAGGTGGAGCCCCTTCTTAGTTTTTTAAGTCCTTTGCCCACTGAGTGCCATGGGCTTTGTGTGTCTCTTTTTGGGGGGCACACCCTGGAGAAGCATCTTTGAAAGGTGTGGCGGTAGTGGGAATAAGTGTCCCTGGTGTCAGAAAGGTGCTTTTTTCTGTCACTTCTGATTGGTGGCTTAGATGAGGTTGGAACTAGTTTCACCCCTGAGGCCTTTCCTGCCCTGAGTGCCCTCAGGCCTTCATCCTTTGTACACTGCTCCCCCTTTTCCTTCTCTGGAGACTTTGGATGTATTTTATTCCCTGACTTCTAAAGTGATGAGAATTGAAGTTTGTCTTTTCCTGCTTGTTTTTCTAGACTCATCTAATGTTAACCCCACGCTTGTGTGTCTGGGGTCAGTGGGCAGGTGACTGGGTGTTCTCTGATAATGTCAACATCGTAGTTTTCTTTGTTATTACCTTTTAGAAGGTTTGTTTGTTAATCCTGGATTAACTCTTTACTTTCAAATTATTTTTCCCCTTTCATCTGTTTATCTTTTTTCCCTGTTTCTTGGCAGACATTGTTAATTTCCCCACCGTCCTGTTAGATGCTTTATTTACTTTTTTTTTTTTTCACAGTTTCACTATGTACAGACTTGTTTTTCTTCACAAACTCTTTTTTGATATCATTATTTCAGGAAGACAGCAGTTCATCTGCCTTTACACATCTTTGGAATCTGTGTGACTCTTAAGTAAGGTTCTAGTTTCAAAGAGAAAGTTCTGTGTCCTTGGATGGCCAAATGCCCTGGTGGGCCAGATGACTGAGTAGGAATTGAGCCATTTTCTTTGAAGCCCCTCTTGTGTTGTCTGCATGCTTCCTCCACTAATGTATCCATTGCTCTTGGAGAGGGGGTCGGCTCTGGCCTGCCCGCCACAGGATACTACATTTTAATTTTGCCTGCTTTTCATGGGTTCCTCCCCTGCTGGTCCCTCCAGATGGCAGTCCTCCTCTGACTGAGGTGAGGACAGGGAAGGGGGCTCTAAATTCCTCCTTTCAGGTCTTTTTGTCCAGTTCCTAGCCACCCTCTGATTCCTGAGTCTTTGGGGTTTAGTGCTTTAATTAGCTTGCTTCTTATCCTCTCACCTAGAACAAATTAAAACATTAATTATCACTTGTCTCTCTGCTTTTCTCCTTCCAAAATTTCTTTGACCTCTTGTCTTGCTGCTACCTCAGCTCATGTTTTCTCTGCCCACACAGATTTAGACTTTTACCTTTTCATTGTTTCTTCCATGGGGTCCATACGTTGCCTTGCTCTGTTTATGGAAACCTGGAGAGACATTTTTAGTAAGAGCCTCTCTTACAAACTGTTGTCTACATGTTTGGGTTTCACAGTGTGCCACCTGGTAACACTCTGGCTCTTACAGTGGCTCCAGAAGTGTGTACTGAGAACAGAAGTGACTTGAGGAGATAAGCATCTTCTGGGGGCGCTGGTTGGCAGGGCCCTGGCCTGAGGAGCTGTTTGAGGTGGGGTGGTCTAATTTCGATTAGCCAAGAAAAGGTTCATGGAACTGAGGCAGCACCTTCAGAGTGATTGCTCAGCTGTGCAGGGCAGAGCTAGGAGAGCAGCCTCTAGGCCAGTGGGTTCTGTGCCCATCCACAGGAAGCTAGGCTAGGGCTGACGAGTGCCTGGGAGGGGAGCTCAGGAGAGGCCTGCTGAGAGGGATGGTGGGAAGGGAAGCAGGGCCAAGGTGAACTGGGACAAGGGGAAGCCAAACAGTCCTCCAGGAAGGCAAGGGCCACAGGCTGGGCCTTAATCACCAGCACCCAGTGCATACTCTCTTTGTGGCTGCCTTCTGCTTTGGTGGGAGAAGACCAAAAGAATCTTAGCTTCTTTGCAGTGAGAACACCTCAGGGCTGCAGATCTGCCTGCTGGCTGCTGGTTTCCCTGATGCTGAAAGCTGCAGGCCCTTGATTGAAGCCCCACCTTGCTGGTCTCCACTTACTCCTATTGGAGGATAATCATGTTTTCATAATTGATACTAAAAATCTAACAGAGATTGCTAGCCTCACTCTTCAGAGAAAGACAGAATAGTGTGCATCACAGGCAGAAGGTTTTACTAAAGTCTGTGTTTAATGCAATTTTTAGCAATAAAGAACAGAATGGAAAAAGAACCTCTGATTCATACTTAAGCAACCCAGAAACGAAGTTAACCTTAGTAGGGCAATCAGGAATTTTATCTACAGGCACAGCTTCATAGTATCTGTATGTGTGGCCCAGTGCCAAGACCAGTGTGAAACTAAAAACAACAACAGCAAACTGTTAGAGCAATTACAACTAGTCAACTTTGTATCCTTCTGTGTCAGGAATGAAAAATAAGAGTCCAGCTTCCCTGGCCGGGATTTGGCATTCATGCTGCTGTTTACAGGCTTTGCATATGGTCTTTGAAACACTGTGTGCTCTTTCCCTGTGAACCATCTCCTCACTTTTATCAGCTTTCAGGATGCTGTCTCACAGCTCTGCCACTGTTAGAGCAGGTCTGGAATGAAGCAAGGGAGATGGGGACGAGTTCAGCTGCAGACCACCATCCTGGCTGGAGGTTGCTAAGCTTCTGCGTGCATTTGTGGTGCCCTCCTGGTGGCCTGATCCTTAGGCCTCCTTAAGTTAAAAATACTGGGTGTGTGTGGGCTTGCCAGCTGGCATGAGGCCAGGCTTTTTATATCCTGGTATGGCCTGGGAGTGGAGCTCAGTATAGGGAGGTACAGGGCGCCTTCTCTGACTGGGTAGGCGGGAGTGTGGGGAGGCCCTGCTGCCTGGCTCTTCTGGTTTTGTTGTCATAAGTAAGATAGAAGAGACATCTGATGCCAGCCCTCCACACGTATCTTGTGGTCTGATATTTGTTATAGTAGCCATAGAGAACTAACTTTAAAGTATAATTTCCTTTCCCTTTTGAGGTCTGTTATACCATCTGTTAGAGAGAAACTTCTCTGCCTAACTACTTATACTTTAACTAATTAATTGGGCACCGGGTTCCTGGGCATATTTATTAAATGTCAACAACTTGGGACATTTAGTCTTTGTTTTTGGAGTTTTATGTCCAGTAGGATTTTTCTTAAACTATGTTCAGAATATCCTTGGGAGTATGCACACTGCTTTAAATTTTTTATTATGAATTATTGATTGGATTGCTCTGATGGTATCTCTTTGTTTCTTCTTCTCCACAGCAGTGCCTAGAAAGTTGTCTTCTGTCTCCTTTTCTCCCTCCCTCTTCTAGACACTGTTTTACATACTGAAGTGCCAGGGCAAGGGTGACTCATTGCTTGCTTGTGTTATTAGACATTGGTACAGTCAGGAACAGGGTTGCAGACCTTTCATTGCGAATACTGTTCAGGCTGTTCCCTGCAGTGTGGGGGTCAAGGGGTGGCCCAGTCTGAAGACTTTAAAGAGCAAAGAGCACAATGTCAGCTACTCATAAAGACCCGGGACACTTCAGAAGAGGAGCTTGAGGTGTCTGCCCCTGGAGAGGTGATCGCATTCAGTGTCTTCTGACAGAGGCAAGCACCCACGAGTGTCTTTTGGGGAGGGAGTGACTAAAGCTCTTAAGGAGTACGATTGGTAAGCCAATTGTCACAGTTGGGTGGACCCCAAGGAAGGGACAAGCATGTCATTGGCCCTGACTGATTAACAAGGGGCTGTTATTTACACCCTTTCTCAGATGGAGATGCACTAAACCGTCCTTTTGCACTGTTCTTTCCAAGGCTTCATGCCATGTGACACTCTTGGGATGTTTTTTCAGGAAGTGGTGTCCTTTGCAATTTCAAGCATTCTTTAAACTTTATGTTTGCGTGTGTCCTGTGTATGCTACATGTATGTCAGTGTATAGGTACATGGGAGGCCAGAACAGGCATCTTCCTTAGCTTCTGTTGGCCTTGTTGCCTTGAGACAGGATCTGTCAATGAATGGGAAGGCATCATTTTCTCTAGGCTGGCTGCCAACGAATTTCTAGGATCTTCCAGTCTCTGCCCCAATGCTGGGGTCACAAGTATGCATAGCTGTTTCCCACTTTTCTTGTAGGTGCTGGGGATTTGAACTTGGGTCTTCATGTTGGCCATAGCAGGTAGTCAACTCCTAGAACTGAAGAATATTTTCTGGCAGACCTTAATGAGTAGCCTTGGCTATAGCCTTGCAGTGGCAGACTCAAGCTTGCCCCACTCCCTATCCCAAGCAGGAGAGATCTTGCTTGTACTTGTGAGTTGGCCCAGTGCACACAATGTTCAGGGCAAGCTCTCACGTTGAACATTTATGTCCTTCCTTCTTTGGAAATGGAAATACTGGGCAGAGAAGTGGGCATGTTGCAGGTATTTGGTCACATTCTGGCGGATCCTTTCGGTCTGGCCAGTATGAATCGGTGTGTTTTCATTAGAGCTCTTGAGTAGTCTTGAACTCTAGCATTCTCATTTTGGACTGAACATTAACAAAACATGGCCTTTTTTCTTCCTATGGATCTGTTGCTAAACATAAGGGCTTTGTGGATCAGTGTTGTCATCTCTTAATTTGTAGGATGGGAACCCATTAAGATGGGAACTCATGTCAAGGGGTTTGCTGAGGTTCTAAGTCAGAGCCCTTTGGAAGGCATGTTGTATGGAGTGCTGCAGGAGTGCTCTAGGAGGTGCTGCAGGAGTGCTCTAGGAGGTGCTGCAGGAGTGCTCTAGGAGGTGCTGCAGGAGTGCTCTAGGAGGTGCTGCAGGAGTGCTGCAGGAGTGCTCTAGGAGGTGCTGCAGGAGTGCTCTAGGAGGTGCTGCAGGAGTGCTCTAGGAGGTGCTGCAGGAGTGCTCTAGGAGGTGCTGCAGGAGTGCTCTAGGAGGTGCTGCAGGAGTGCTGCAGGAGTGCTCTAGGAGGTGCTGCAGGAGTGCTCTAGGAGGTGCTGCAGGAGTGCTCTAGGAGGTGCTGCAGGAGTGCTGCAGGAGTGCTCTAGGAGGTGCTGCAGGAGTGCTGCAGGAGTGCTCTAGGAGGTGCTGCAGGAGTGCTGCAGGAGTGCTCTAGGAGGTGCTGCAGGAGTGCTGCAGGAGTGCTCTAGGAGGTGCTGCAGGAGTGCTCTAGGAGTGCTGCAGGAGTGCTGCAGGAGTGCTCCAGGAGGTGCTCCAGGAGTGCTCTAGGAGGTGCTGCAGGAGTGCTCTAGGAGGTGCTGCAGGAGTGCTCTAGGAGGTGCTGCAGGAGTGCTGCAGGAGTGCTCCAGGAGGTGCTCCAGGAGTGCTCTAGGAGTGCTGCAGGAGTGCTGCAGGAGTGCTCCAGGAGTGCTCTAGGAGGTGCTGCAGGAGTGCTGCAGGAGTGCTGCAGGAGTGCTCCAGGAGTGCTGCAGGAGTGCTCCAGGAGTGCTCTAGGAGGTGCTGCAGGAGTGCTCCAGGAGTGCTGCAGGAGTGCTCCAGGAGGTGCTCCAGGAGTGCTCTAGGAGGTGCTGCAGGAGTGCTCTAGGAGGTGCTGCAGGAGTGCTCTAGGAGGTGCTGCAGGAGTGCTCCAGGAGTGCTCCAGGAGGTGCTCCAGGAGTGCTCTAGGAGGTGCTGCAGGAGTGCTGCAGGAGTGCTGCAGGAGTGCTCCAGGAGTGCTCTAGGAGGTGCTGCAGGAGTGCTGCAGGAGTGCTCCAGGAGTGCTGCAGGAGTGCTCCAGGAGTGCTCTAGGAGGTGCTGCAGGAGTGCTCCAGGAGTGCTGCAGGAGTGCTCCAGGAGTGCTCCAGGAGGTGCTGCAGGAGTGCTGCAGGAGTGCTCTAGGAGGTGCTGCAGGAGTGCTCTAGGAGGTGCTGCAGGAGTGCTCTAGGAGGTGCTGCAGGAGTGCTGCAGGAGTGCTCCAGGAGGTGCTGCAGGAGTGCTCTAGGAGGTGCTGCAGGAGTGCTGCAGGAGTGCTGGCATCTCGAAGGATCAGAAGCTCTTCCTTTAAGAGAATTTCCTGGAAGTGAAAAGAGGCCCACCTAGCCCATGACCAGAAAACAATCAAAATGGAAGAATTGACCTTCCACCCACCTGCTGCTTTTAAAAAGTGTTCTTTCCTGGGTCACCAGAAAGTGCAGCTGGCAGCAAGTGGCCGCATGAGGGGCCTCCTGGGACTGCTTTGCTTGGGAATGAAATATCTTTTGTGGTTTCATATTTTCCCTTTGGCCTTTAATCTTTCTGCCTTAACTCAGAAAGTTTAAAATTTACCTGCATTTTGTAATGCCCAATTCATAGAAACAGCCTGTGTGCTCTGAGCACAATGTCTCTGTTTTGTAATCTGTACTGTTGACTGTAAATCTTAAAAAACTCCTTAGAGGTTATTCTTTGCCTGCTTTTGGATCCATGGTCAAAATTAAAGGTACTTCAAAATCCAGAAAGCAGAGGATGCCCACTGGTCAGTACTTAGTGAACTGAGTGCAGGGCAAGTGCTCAGAGAAGCAGGTGAGGAGCTCTGCTCTTGGCAACTGGGCATATGCCAGGGAGAGTTGTGAAGTCATGCGGCCGGTGGGAAGTGGGAATCCTACATCGTTCTCCTTACAGGAAATCTGAAAGCCCAGTAACTATACCAGTAACTTTTGGGTGGGAGGGGATCAGTGTTGAGCACTTGTGGAAAGTGTACAGTCCAGAGCTCTGTCACCAAAGCAAAAGCCAGGTATGTTGGTGCACACCTGTGCTCCCAGTACTCAGCAGGCACAGGCACAGGCAGGCTTATTATCTCTGAGTACAAGGCCAGCCTGGTCTACAGAGTGAGTTCCAAGACAGCCAGAGCTACACAGAGAAGTCATCTTGAAAAACAAAAGCCACTACCAACAAAAACCAAAGCAAAATTAAAAAGTATATAACAGTACTATTATGAAGCAGCTTCCATTGTGACTGGTGTAACTGCAAAGGTGGGGTGTACTGCACAGAAGGCTTCATGTTGGGTTGGAAGGACTTAACAGCCTGGGTCTATTTCATAACTTTTTCTGAGTAGAAACTTCACATTTACCAGGACGACCTTTTAAAAGTCAGGGCCTGGCTCATTCGTCATCCCTCTTTGAAATCATGTTTACTTTAAAAGTTGAAAGGACACATCTTAAGTTTTTCTTTCAATAGGACATGTGCACAGTTTTTTTTTTTTCAATAAAATACCTATATAATATAAAATAGTAACAAGACACAAAAGCTCTTCTGTAACCCTCCCATTGGTTAGCCACTGAACAAAGCTTCAGAACTTTGTTCATGAACAGAACTGGGCTCTGCCTTATGGGTGTCTGTGTGTTCATAGTGTATAGTGCCGTGTTAGAATAGGCTCAGGCACCCTGCTGTATTCAGTAAAACATCTATGAGGCAAAGAAGTCAGTAAATCAAAGAATTGGTTACAGAGGGGTCTGTGTGTACTAGCGTCTCTGCTGGCTCTTGGGGCTGTTTGTGTACTCAGGAAGCTGAGATCTAGAATCTAGAACTGACTTTGACAACAAAAGATACCTGTGGTTAGATAGGGTTTAGCGTGTTCCTTGGTATTCATTTTGTAGCCTTTAGTTGCTCTTGGCTTTAGACACAACTATCTTTAATTGTATATTTGGGAAATTACAACAAAACCCAACATTTTAAAAGAAGAACTTCCCTGAGAATTTCCCCCCTTCGATGGTGAATCAGACTGGTTGGGACTCTGGAGCAGACTTTTAAGGGCTCCCTTTGGAGCTGTCCAACTGTTTTACTACTTCAGACCTGGCTTGTCTCTGACATTGTAGCTCTTAAGACAATTTAGAGATGTACTGTGTCAGGAGTGGGTTTGAACCATGCCTGCATAATGTAATATGGATTTTGTAAAGAGTGTTAAAATTATTTCCTTTGCATTCAGATGACTAAGAACAGTAAACAACGTTGGCACAGTTACTTTCTTTGGATATTTATTGGCCGAGTGTTTCATACAGAAAACAGAAATCGTGGAAAAGCCAGTGCATGCACAGAGCTGATTTCGCTTCTTAAAGGATTCTAGGCTTGAAGATAAACAGCTAAACAGCCTTTAGCAGAGCTGCCGGCTGGAGAATAGATCCCTGTGGATGGTGTGTGGCTTGCAGCGGCCTCGGAGGCTTAGGAGTGTTCTGGTGTGGTTAGTTCTGTGTTAGTCTGGTGTAGAAAACAGGTTCAGTTGCGTAAATCTGTATTTTCTTCCTAATTGGTGATACTGATAAGCAAATAGGGACTTTGAATCAGAATGTTGTGTTCACACTGCAGAACCCTTCCTAAATCTTGTTTCTGTTTTTAAGGCTCTTTTAACTTGAAGCGATTTAGAGCTGTGAATTAGGCCTCCATTAATACAATGTTTTCATAGGAATGATCCTTCTATGACTACACTTCTATCCTAACCAGAGGCTGTAATTTTCTCCTTCTGATCCCCATGTTTACCAGTAGTATATATTTTTCTGCAGCTGACCACAAGGAAACATGTTGGGACTAACTCAGGAGAATTTGGAAGATTAAATTATGATTTAATTAGAACATTCTACTCTGGCCCTGTTAATAACCAGCGACTTATATTCTACTTTCCTGTGTCCCTGACCTATGCTATTTTCGACCTTGCGGCTTACAATCATTCTCCAGATGCAAGGCTGCACATAGACCTTTTTTTGTTCTTTTTGGGGTAGCTTTAATACTTAGTGTTTCTTTCTTCATTGTTATGTTAGAGAGGAAGAGGTGTTTATTGAACAAGTGGTTTTGAGAGAAAACCCAAATGCCTCGATGAACTGGGGCAAGGCACAACTGGAAGACGCCGAAGCTCACGGTTCAGCTTGCACTTTGGCATTTTGTGGTGCAAGTGTGTAGATGTCTGATGTGGATTGGTGAGCACACTTCTGTTTCCCAGCCTCGTTTTATGACACAGTACCTTGTGCCATGTCCTTTTGAACCTTCAGACATAACTATACCTCAGAGACAGATTCTGCAAGGTGAGTTGGAGAGCACTGAGTGTCTCAGTAGATTCTGTGAGGGTTAAATGAGATGATACTTGTGACTAACGCTATAACTCAGGGAAAAACTGGATTTCGTGTGTGGAAAGTGATGGATATTTTTATAAAATATAACTGTTCTTTAGTTGTGAATTGTGATATTAACAGTGTGTGTTGTAAAATAAAGCTAGCTGGCTAATGTTCATTTTCCTTCTTCCCCTTTAGGCAGGACATGGCACAGAGCTGAGCTAAAATAGGCTGGGAATAGGGTTTTGGTTTTTGTTTTTGTTTTTCTGTGTGTGTGTGTGTGTGTGTGTGTGTGTGTGTGTGTGTGTGTGTGTAAGAGAGAGAGAGAGAGAGAGAGAGAGAGAGAGAGATATTATTGACTTTTACTTGAGGATTTCTTTTTGAATTAAGAAAGACTCTATTGAGGCACTTTAAGAAGTGTTGGGTGCTATTGCTATGAGAGGTGGGTGGGAGTTGAAATATGGGATGCCTGCATGTTTGTATTCTTGTAGGCCGCAGGCTTCCCAGGCTTACTGAATTTCTGCTCTGCCACAAAGCATGCCGGTTCAGTCCCCAGAACTTCCAGAATTCTCTCAGGACTGAGGAATTCTGGGCTGCTCTATGATGCCTGAAGTCCTATTGACATGAGTGTGTGAGGAGAACCCATTCCAGCCCTGGCAGTCCGTTTGCTGTTCTGCCTCTGGGTATCCGCTAACATGCCGCTACAGCCCATTGCTTGTGTCTGGGTATATGGGTATAGTGGAGACAGTAAGTGCTCAGAGAAGTCTTATTATATGGAGAGTTCTTTTGTAAAAATATTGACGCATATTCATGGCTGGTATCACCATAAATTAAAGTCGTGTGACCATCAGAATAAATGACCAGATGTATTAGGCTGTACCATGGATGGGCTCTTATATTCTATCTTGTTAAATTTCCTTAGGTTTCTAGAAAGTTTTTGTCTATATTCCATTATATGTCTGTCATAAGTTCAGGGTGAGTATTTTTATATAATGCTGTATGTTCTATTAAAGGCCCAACCTAAATTTTTGTCTATATTTTATTACATGTCTGTGATAAGTTCAGGATGAATATTTTGTAAGATGCTGTATGTTCTATTAAAGGCCCAACCTAAATTTTTGTCTATATTATATTACATATCTGTGATAAGTTCAGGATGAATATTTTTTTTATGATGCTGTATGTTCTATTAAAGGCCCAACCTAAATTTTTGTCTATATTATATTACATATCTGTGATAAGTTCAGGGTGAATATTTTTTTTATGATGCTGTATGTTCTATTAAAGGCCCAACCTAAGTTGTGATAATATCAAGGTGGTATGTAAGTTAACATGAAGAAACAAAAAGGTACATTTCAAATTGTGAATTGTGTTCTCTTTCATAAGAAAACTTTCTAGTATTGTCTATATGAGTGGATTGTTTTGATTTTTCAAAAGCCTGTGGTAGCCAAGAGAGTATAGATTGGGTATCAGATGCAGAACTACTGTTCTGTTTAAGCCGGTGGAAGCTCACGGTCTTCAGAATACAGGCACGTCACTGGAAACGTACTGGGATAGGCTGTTCTTGGAGTTCAGTAGAGCCTGTTCACTTTGATGTCTTCTTCATGATGGTGGAATGTGTGTCCACTTTATTGTTTGCTTCGTTAGTTTCAGCAAAATCCTTGTTTTTAGGGCAGAGTTTCTGATACAAGTTGTAAAAGAATCCTATTCTTAAGGTGAAATGTTAAGAACAAGCCGAGAAATTTGTTAACTATAGGAATTGTAGTTAAAGCAGTGATATGTTGCTCTCCTCAGACTACGTCAGGTATTTGAATGAACCCCAACTCTGACATGAATATGTACCCGCCTAAGATCACAGGTAGAGAGGAGAACATGGAATTCATTGTCTTACATCACAGGAGGTAGCTGTGGAGTAGAGGAACTTGGATGTGAACTAGAGGAACTTTGGATGACAGAGTAGGGTGACAGACTGAGTTCTGTAAATGCCTGCCGTTGTGGCCTGGCTGTGGAGAGTTGCTTGGACAGTGAGCTCTGGAGGTGTTTTGATCCCCAGGTCACTGTACGGTTGTGGTGTGGCCACAGTGTGCTGTACTCTTAGAACAGCACCCACACGTATGAAGTGCACACTCAGAGCACAATGCCACCTATTACTGCCTTCCATAAACCTGTGAAAAATGGTTGTGAGCGAAGAAACACAACTCCACCAATGCCCGTGACTGCTCGGACAGTGTCCGTGACTGTGACGACCACACTGCCTGCTGTTTCAGGTTCCATGGATGAGAGTGACCTGACGCTCATCCCCTCACAGCCATCACAACCACATTTATATGCAGCAACTCACTCATGTCCTAGCATTTCAGTGAGCCGTGTGTCATTGTTAGCCCCCTTTACAGATAGATAATGGGACTGTAGCAGAGGAGAGATGGGAGAACTTTCCCAAGCATACCCCACCCCACTTAGCATGACTGCAGGCCCTATTACCTTAGCCACAGTCCTGCTCTGCCTGTCCAGCATCCAGTGTTCCTTCCTGGTCTCATAAGAACACGCGTATCTGTCTCATAGCTTTTATACATACATGTTTGTAGTATTGTGCCATTACCTGTTTATTGTATCGTGTTAATACATAAAAAGCTGAGTGGTGTCAGATTAAGTGAATATGGATCTCATTGCCCATACTTTATTGCAGAATGTATCAGTCGTATTTTGTCAAACAAAATGTAAGGGGAAATTGGCAAGAGAAATGGCCAGTGCAACTTGAACAGCAAGTGGCAGGGGACTCAGTGTCTGAGGCTGGGACAACTGTGACATCTCCCTCCCTCCATGATCTGGGTTCACAGAGCCTGTGCTTGTGTGTAACATAGTCCTGTGGCCTGTGATTAAGGAACACCTTCACTGTGTGACCTTAGCTTCTGTGAAGTATCACTGCACACGGCATCAGCCCACTAAGGATTTTGTGGTTGGTCTAGAAAGCCCCTTTTGGGTACTAGGAGCAACACCATTTCTAGATGTGGAAACTGAGGCTTGGACTAAGGGGAATCCCTAAAGTTACATGGTTCTGGGGGTGTCAGAAGCCAGAGCTCAGCTTTCTGGTGACACGTCAATGCTCTCCTACGACTTTGTATCAGGGCACTGTTTCCTCCCCATTGATCTCAGACACCAGGCACAGGCTTCCTGGGCAGGCAGGGCAGGGGTCCAGTGGCTAGATGCAGGGGCTAGACACTTAAACCATGGGGTTCCCTGGAGCCATCGTTCCCAGAAACATCATGTGTTCCAGGCTAGCCTCAAACTTACTCTGTGGCCAAGATGACCTTGAAGCTGGGATTACAGGCAACCTCTACCTTTCTGGTTAGAGTGTTATCAGTCGTTGGAATTCCCAGGGTAACCCTGGGATAGAGGACGTGTCTGAAGTTTCTGTTTGAATTGAAAGTTCTCTGTGGAACTGGAGTTGGGAGCTTGCCCCAGTGCTTGAAACTGCTTCTGTGCTGCTGGTGTGTGCAGAGATGAGTGGGCAAGGTGCCCTCAGTCACATGCCTGGTAGTAGTCAGTGCTCCTTTGAGATGTAAGGGAGCCACATGTCTGGTGTTTTCCCGTTTGTTATCCTGTAAGCTTTTGCTTTAAATGGTGTTGTGATACTCTGTTGAATGCCCTGGGTACAGCCGCCCATCATTCTTGTTTTTAGGGATGCAGGAGTCAGAGTGGAGAGACGGCCTCTTCCTGTATGTTAGCATCCCTGCTTCCGTGACTTGCTTTTCCTTTTAAATGTTCCAATGTTTCCTGGCATTCTGTGGTGTAAATGTGCAAAGGGAACTGTTAAAAATGTAATTATTTTATAATTCACAGCAGCATTTGCTATGGAGCAGTGCTCACCAGCAGCTTCCTGTGCTAAACGAATCCAAAGCATTTCCAGATTAAACCTGTAGGCTGCAAAGCACGTGTTCACTTCACATGTGCGTTCTCTCTGTCACCGAGTCGTCCTTCCAAGCCCGGCTACATGTGCCTGAAGTTACCATCTGCTCCTGCAGTTTGGAGAGGGCAGAGCAGAGCACTAAGGTGGAAAGCTGTCACTCCAGTGTTTTCATTCAGACACTCACACTCTCTGTCTGCTCACATAACCACAGCAGGGGTTGTTCAACCGTTTGGTCTGCAGGAGAAAAGGAGGACGGGCAGGAAGGAAGGAAGGAGGAAGTCCATAGAGGAGCATGCAGACGACACCTACATGTATGTATAGGTTTGCCTTCTGAAACTAGCACTGCTCAAATTCCATTTCCTAAAGTTGTTGCAGTGTAGATTAATGAATGGCTTAGTAGTTCTTTCCAGTTTTACCTGATGTTCAGGATTTATCACATGTAATGTTGGAAGGACTCCAGATCCCTTGCAGAATTAATTTTTTAATGTTCTATTTTTTTGAGCTTTAAACACTGGTGTGTTTTGATTTTGATTGAGACAAATGGCCACAGTAGGATTTGGATATGATATATGAAGGGAACCTGCTATTGTGGACTGCCAATAGTTCCCAATAATCAGAACTGAGAGACCGTGTGAAGGTGGAACTTATGCCAGTGGAAAGCTAGAGCATCAGGACAAGGCTCACTGTACCCTCAGCGTGAGTCTGATGCTCCTGCACGTTGGTTGTCTCACCGGCACCACACCAAGCTGCAGAGCGCGCAGCCTTTCTTTATATTGGGGTTGCTGTAGAGAAGAAAGGGGTCTCAGTATTCAGTCTGAAAGCACTGCTTCTCTCTATTCACTGGAGTTCTTGGGACCGTACTCCAGTGTTTAGTTAAGATGTAGACGATTGGCAACGGAGGAGAGTGTCCAAGACTTTTATTTTAGGGGATCTTAGAAACAGAAATCTTTTTTCCATGGCATTTCATTTCTAGCCTGAGGAAGTAGATCTTTCTGGAAAAAGCTTTTGATCTCTTAAAGTGCCCTGTCGTGTGCCAGTTACTTGCATCCTATACAGCTAGCATTCTTACAGTATCTACAACCTAACAAAGACTTAGAGAAACAGCCAGGTCAGGAGAGCCATGCTGCCGCCAGGATGCCACAGCCTGAGAGAGCCAGGGCATCCACTGAGGGATGCTCTGTTTCCACAGAAGGCTGAGTGGTCAGGCTCTGGGAACGGTGGGACATGCCTGTTTTCCATTGCTGTAGGGAGTATTTAAAAAGAGGGAAGGCACGCGCTGGCTCACAGCTTTGGTAGTTTCAGTCATGGTAGATTGGCTTAGTGTTTTAGGCCTGTGATAAGGCAGTGTATGGTGTGGGCCACATAGTCCAGGAAGACACTCATGTCACAGTAGCCAGGAATCAAAGAGGTGTATGTGTGGGTGTGGGTGTGCTGCGTGTGTGTATTTTTGTGTGTTCATATGTGTAAGTCTTTCTGTGTGTGTATGAAAGTCTATGTGTGTATCTGTTTCTCCGTGTGTCTCTCTTTGTTTGTGTGTCTCTCTTTCTGTGAGTGAGTGAGTGAGTGAGTGTCTGTGGGGGGAGAGGGAGAGAGGGAGAATGAGAGAGATGCCATTGTCCATTTCAATGTGCCCCTCCCCCATAGCTCCTTCCCCTTAAAGGTTTCAGCAGTGACCAGTAGGAGTGTAGCTGCTAACCAAACCTGTCACACATGGTTGCAAGAACACTCAGCAAGTCATAGCAGTAGATGACCGATAAATAGGACTCATGTGTGTGTGCGTGCGTGCATGTGTGTGTGTTTAAGGGGTAGGTATCTTTATAGTGGACATGGTCTGCACACTATTGTGTAGCAGTTTATGCATGTGGTGTGTTGATGGAGAATCCCCTGGAGAATATGGTAAGGGTTTGGATTATGAAAAGCCTGGAGACAGTCTGTGTAAATGCTCGTGCCGTTAGACTGTTCCTGAAGGATCTTCATGCTCTCCTGTGTTAGAAGACGCCCTTTCTGTTTCATTTTTTAATGAAAAAGTGGTGTGTGTGTGTGTGTGTGTGTGTGTATGTATGTATGTATGTATGTATTTTATGTTATGTACCTGTGTGTATGGTCATGAGTGTGCTACAGTGTGTGTGTGTGTGTGTGTGTGTGTGTGTGTGTGTGGACAGCTAGTGGGAGTTAATTCCCCCTTCTACTCTATGTGTTTTGGGAGTGAAACTCAGGTTGGTGGCTCTTGGGTTTAGCAGCAGGTGTATTTACTCACTAAGTTATTTGGTTTTATGGAGGACTTTAGTAGGGAAATAGTTGCACCATCCATATTTTTCAAGGTCATTGCTGGAGTCTAGAGAGAGGACCAGACAAGGAGGCTTAGAAGCAAGAGGAGGGCGGAGCCTGAGCCGACAGCAAGGGGGCAGTGTGGAATGAGTCCCAGCTGAGGAGCAGGAAGAGCCCAGACCGTCTTGCAAATTTGTTTTCTTGTGTGTGACAGGATCACCCAGAAGACTGTCAACACAGTTTAGGAAACCAGGAGGAAGAGAAGATTGAAGGTAGAAGCCAACAAGAAATGGAAATGGGCAGTTGGAAGTAGGGTCTGGGGAGTTGGGATATCTCAGTCACTGTGTGGCTCATGGTTTCCATCCCTGGCTTCTCCAGAATGAAGTGGGTTAAGTTAGCAAATAAGTGTCCATGATGAATTCTCTCGTGAGAAATCTTGCTGATCTTGAGTGGGGTCCTGGGTGGCTGTGTAAGAAGTAGAGAGCCACAGTGGAAGCTCCTTCGCGACCCTGGAGGAAGTGCCCTGTGTGCCGCCTGGAAGGACATTTGCACTGATCAGACAGTAAGGACCAGATCATGATGTGGTGGGTAAGGGGGCACGTGGGGGAAGGTGGAGGACAACTGTCTAGGCTGTTCCTTGAAAATGCACACTGAAATGCCTGCTCTGTGGGAACACCACACCCCTTCCCAGCCTGCCTCTCACAGTGCTAAATTGTGACCATGGCCTCCTTCCTGTGGAGTCGGCTGCTGAGGCACAGGTGTGTGGAAGACCTCGTGTAGATACTGAGCGGAGTGTTAGAGAGTGAATAAACACGTCTGTGAAAAACAAGGTGGGCAGGAAGAGTGGCCTGGTCCTGGGAAGGGAATGGTGGCCAGCCAGGGGTGTGGGGACCTGTTCTTTCTGAATGGGAGATAACACTGGAGGAGATGCAGGCCGTGGAGAACTGTGTGGCTATCTTGGAACTTTTCTGATCCAGGAAGATGCTCAGGTCACAGAGGCCAGGAAGCAAAGAGGTGGGAGCGAGGGAAGGAGTTGAGATCCAGTCGCCCCTTTCAGAGACTCACCCCCATGCCTAACCTCTTCCTGCAAGGGCTTACCTCTTAAAGATTCACTACCTCCCAGTAGGAGTCCTGGAACTAGCTAAGAATGCTTGACATCAGGATTCAGAGAGTCTGGTTTTGACTGAACAGAAAGAGTGTGGAGTCTGGATACTGCCTGCTCTGAATGTAAGCACTGTCTGCACACAAGGACCAAACAACCTTTGTGGGTGTGTCTTGACTGGTGGGTAGTCAGGACAAGGGCAGGTGGCTTTAAATGTTGGCATGAGGTAAGGCAGAGCAAGGGGCTGACTGTATTTACTGCTGCACCTGTCCTGTGTCAGTCTGAAATCAGGTCTGTTTGTACAGGATCAGACATTCTTAGAGCTCTTATAGGACTCCATCTGTTTGGTGGTAAGACCTAAGGGATAGAATCTTTGGGGAAGAAGTTAGCTCATGGTGGGGTTGGGGGAGTGAGTCACTGAAGAATACTCCACAAGTAATCCAGTTCTGTATTCTAAAGGACTGAAGTTTCTTAACATAGAACTTCTTCCAACCATTCATGGTAGATAGGATATTAGTTTCTGTTGTTTGTTTTTTAATGATACAGTATTTGTGTATGGGGTTGTGTGTGTGTGTGTGTGTGTGTGTTGATTGTGTATTGGTAGTGTGTGTGGTGTATGGGGTGTGTGTGGTGTGTATATCTGTGTGTGTGATATGTGTGTTGCATATGTGTATGGTATGTGCTGTGTGTATATGTGGTATATGTATATGATGTGTATAGTAATGTGTTGTGTATGGTATGTGTATAGGGGGAGTATGTAGTGTGTGAGGGTACATATGTATGGTATGTATATATGATGTATGTGTGTGCTGTGTGTCTGTGTATGTGTCTCTGGTTTCAAGTAGTCCTTCGGTATGGTAACCTCAGCCTTGGTAGACTACAACTGTAACCTGCAGGTCGGGTCTGTAGAAGGAGGCAGGATGCTAAGCCCTGTGGGCTCTTAGCAACCCTACCATGTGTAACTAGAGAACTGTTAGATACTCACAGGTGATTTGTTGTATCTGTTTATTTTCCATCTTCAAGTAGAGAATGAAAAAATTATGACTAAATAAGACAGTCACTGAAAGTGGTATTTTTAAAGCAGATCTCTCTCATAGCAGTCTTCCTTACTTTAAGTAATTGGATAGGCTTGCAAGGTACAGTGGGAATTGTAGTTTCCGACTTCTTTGTATTCTGAAAATGAGTAATCTCTTAGGCCTCTGAGGGAGAAAGGGAGAGTATGCGCTCTGATAAATTGTTTCTTGTTTTTCAGACACAAGGTTTGAACAGCAAATACCCCTCAGCCCTCAGCATCTCCCTGGGGCTCTGAGCTTGATCTTAAGTGATGGTGGTATATAAAGCATAGTGCCGTGTTATTTGGAACCTATGACCCTGGACTTCCTTTCCTGTAGCCATCAGAATCTGTTTTATCATAATTCTGAAAGTTTTCATTTATACCAAAGCGCTGTGTGAAAGTGATCATCCAGATCATGGTTCTGCATTGTGCTGGCTAGTTTATGTCAGCTTGCCATCAGCTAGAGTCAGTGGAGCAGAGGGAGACTATTGAGAATGTCTCCATTTTCTCCTATAGACTGGCTAAATGTGGGCCTTTATATTTTCTTATTTAGTGATTAATGGTGGAGACTGCAGTGCATTGTGGGTGGGGCCATGCCTGGGCCAGTGGTCCTGGGTTCTATAAGAAAGCAGACTGAATGAGGTATGAGGAGCAAGCCAGTAAACAGCACCCCTCCATGGCCTCTGCATCAGCTCCTGCCTCCAGGTCCCGCCCTGTGTGAGTTCCTGTCCTGATTTCCTTTAGTGATGAACAGCACTGTAGAAGTGTGAGTCAAATAAACCCTTTGCTCCCCAACTTGCTTTTTGGTCATGGTGTTTCATCTCAGCCATAGAGACCCCAACTAAGATATGTGCTGTAACCATCAGAGATAGTAATCATTGCCCTCCTTCCTTCCCCTCTCCGCCATAGAAACCCTTTAACCCTTCTAGCTGATTCTTCTGGTAAATCTTCCATGTTTGAGGTACACCCTGTTCTGTTACCTTCACCTTAGATGCTCTGTGCTGCTTTTCCCTCTGGATGAAAGCACAGCATTCATTTCCAGCTTGAGGCCTTACTCTTCTGATTCTCTCAGTACACATTGGCTGTAAGTTGGAATAGACCACTGCTGTGTTTCTGATGTTAAGACTGGGTAAAGGAATCAGAAACAAGTGATAGCAGATCATTATTATTTTTTCCCACATAGTTCTTTTTTTTTTTTTTTTTTTTTTTTTCAGTAGAGAATGGCTGGCCTGCATCCCTTCGATCTTCAGATAGTGCCACTCCACAAGTGTTCTGTGCTGCAGCTGTCCATGTTGGGTCTGTTGGGTCAGCTATCATTTATGTTCCACAGGCCTTTCTTCTAGCTCTTTCTGGCTTGCCCTAGTTTCTGGGAACCCTGTATATCTCAAAGTAAAATGCTTATTCTTGGATTGACGTTTGCTGCTGTCTCTTGAACTGGCCTGGGTCCTTGGTACTTGTTCTGTGTCCTTTTCTCAGGACCATCTTCTAGTGCTTCCCTCAGAAATGGAACAGAGAAGTAAAACCAAGGTCGTGAATGTCCTAGAATTATCTTTATTTTACCTTCATACGCATCTTACAGATTGACTGGGAAGAGAATTTTGGAAGTCATGTTCCATGATCATTTGTGTGTGCTTGTGTACATATATGTGTATATATTTACATATACGTGCACATGTGTACACCATACATATTCTGAAGACAAGTCACACACACACACACACACACCCCCCCGGGTGCAGCTCCTCCTTCCTGAGTCTCCCTGAAGCTCTTCTCAGCCTGGCTGCTTCTTTGCCCGTGCACCCTGACTCTGAGCCACATAAACGCCCCAGGACTCTCCATCTCCCACATTAGTGTTACCCTTCATTATTTCATGCTTTGTAGTCTATTCTCTTATTGTTCTTGTTAGGATGGTGGCTCGGTGCTGCCATGTGGCCTGAACGAGCACCAGTCCTTCAGCCCTAGCCTTCTGTGTAGCTGCTGCTTCCGGTTTGGGCTTAGGGCTGTTTTTCTATTGTTTTCCATGTTTTTCCTTTCTAGATGACTCTCTCAGTTCCAGCATTATATATTTAATTTATAGAAGCTCCTTTTCATCTTCTCAAACGTTCCCTTTCTTTTTACACTGTCCTGCATTCTCTTTAATTTCTTTGTTGCTCTGTTTGTTTTAATACAATCTTATTTTTATTTCAGAAAAAGTTTTTTTCTTCCGAAACATAATTGACTATGGTCTGTCTTACACAGTTTCATTTTCTATTTTTCTCTTTTCAACTTTTTAAAATTCTATTTTATGTTAGGTACTTTGGTTGTCTGAGTTTCTGAGCAGAGATTGGATCTCTGGGCATTGGTTCCTGATTGTGTGGAGAGGGAATGGAAGCTGGTTCCACATAAGTTTGTTTACATCTGTTCTGTTGGTCTGGCCTGATATTAGCCCCAGAGAGGATGCTGTCATGTTCTTAACAAAGAGGATCTCAGCATTCAGCAGCTGAAGTGGATTACAGCAGTGGGTTACAGCAGTGGTTTTGGGGCCTCTCCTTAGCCGTCTTGCAGGATGAAGGAGGAAGAGCTGTACTTCATGGGAGAGGAACTTCCTAGTCATTGCTTCATCCCTTCACATTTAGGCTCCATTTCCCTTTTCGCAGCCCCTAGCATATTTGCCCGTCAGCTGCCACTGTGCCCTTGCTGTATCCAGGGCCATCAAATCCCACGGTTCTGCAAGCTACATGTAGGACGACCTTTGTAAGCAGCCCAGCTAGTTAGTTACTGCTTGTCCTTCTGTTTATGGCTTCCAACATTTTGTTACAGTTGTTCTGGACTTGGAAGTGTGTTATAAGAACAAACAGCAGGCAACAAGAAGCAAGTTGTACCGCCATTTTTGTTTTCAGGAGGGAATGACTGTAGATGTGAGCTTGAACTTGCTATCTTCCTTCAGATGTCTCTGTAGGTTATAAATGTGTAAGTCATAAAGTTAACAGTCCGGCTTCTGTGGCTTGAGGTCTGATTGGGGTTTTCTCCTGTTCCCTACAGACTTTTGTAATGTTCGTGAATATGTGGGTGACAATCTGTCCAATAAACAGTTTTTACAATCATTAAATGTAATCAACAGCCTCAAAGAATCATCTATATTCTGATTTTTTTTCTGAGTGGCTTTGATTGTTTGCAGAAATTGAAAATGGCAGTCTTTTGTGAGTGTCTTGGAAGTTACTTCATTTAAATATGACAATATGACTTAATATACTCCAGTCTCTGTGCAGACATCCTAAAATCACTTGTGATCACAGTCTTCCCTGGAATGTCACTGACCCACACAGCACATCTCATACAGGATAATATGACTTGTTACAATGCTGTTTGTTTCAGAGATATTTCCCTTTAACAATGTGTGGGTCTCTCTCTCTCTCTCTCTCTCTCTCTCTCTCTCTTTCTCTCTCTCTCTTTCTCTGTCTTTCTCTCCCTCTCTCCCTCCCTCCATACCTTCTTCCCTCCATACCTCCCTCCCTCCCTCTCTTCCTCCCTCCCTCTGTGTGTGTGTAAGTGATCCATTGACACACTCCTTTTCTTCCCTTGCTCTGAACACTCATGTGCTTTTGGCTCCTGACAAAAGGTATGTTAGGTATATGTCTTTCACACTTTGACCCAGCAGCCTGGTACTCCTCCTGTAACTGTTCCTGTAACTGTGGACTTACTGGAGTGTGCATCCTCTGGGGAAGCCTTCTTCACCATCATCTGCAGATGGCAACAGTTGACACTGTTGTCTGCGACTTTCCTGGACTCCGGGAAAGAAACAAAGGCAGTTATCTCATTGGATACTAAAGCACAGTCACTAAGGCAGTCAGAAGAGCCTGTGCAAGAGGAGCTTGTGGTAGGCAGAAGGCCAGGGGAGGCTCCCTGCTGCACTAGGTACACCTGGGTGGTTGGTGTTGGCTGGAAGACTTCTCTGCTAGAGGGCAGGAGTGTGTGCTGGGAGTCCCTTTACATGGATGTAAACTGGGCTGAGAAGGATGGGGGGTA
The DNA here is from genome assembly GCA_021653895.1 of Mastomys natalensis. NCBI lineage: Eukaryota > Metazoa > Chordata > Mammalia > Rodentia > Muridae > Mastomys > Mastomys natalensis. The sequence continues at coordinate 263,824 of JAJTUV010000171.1, read as the reverse complement.
TCCTGTCCTCATCTGGATAATATCTGCAAGCACACTGTTTGCTGTGGAAGGGTTACCTAGATGTGACACTGGGATGTGTGATTTCCTAACCAGCTATATCAGAAAGTCCCTGAGTAGGGTCATTATCAGAAAGATATCTGATCTTTTTTTCACTTTGTATGTGAAAACCATCACAGATGGAGTGGCTGATAAACCACAGGCATTTATTCTTACAATGTGGTAGTCCAAGACAAAGGTGCTGCCAGGGCCTCTTTCCTGGTTCATGGTCCCTGCATTCTGCTTGTGCTCTCACCTGGACAAGAGGGGACCAGCTGGGTCTGAAGTCTCATTTGAAAGGGCTCTCCTTAAAGCTGACTCTCTAATTCCTCCCCAAAGGGCCAGCTCCTGCCACCTGACTGTGACTGTGAGGGGTGGACAGCCAGTGTAAGCACTGTGGAGGAAGACTGAAGACAAAACTTACTAAGATAATGAGTTAGCTATTTGTGTACAAAGGCACCCAGAACTATATATGATATCTCTTTAGATATTTAAAAAGCTGGGCTTTAGTGTCACACACCTTTAATCCCAATGCTCAGAAGATAGAGGAAGGTGGAGTTTGAGGCCAGCCTGGTCTACATAGTGTTCCAGGGCAGCCTGAGCTATATATAATAAGACTGTGTCTCTGAGGGGTGTGGGGAGATTAAAAAAAAAAAGAAAGAAAGAAAAGATTTAAAGACAAATTTGGGGTCTAGTTTTAATGATTCTTATGGTACTTTCTGTTATATCAGTGAGGAATAGGAAAATTTTAAAGAATTCAGCTACACTGCTCTAAAAAGGTGTCAGTCTCAGAATAGCAGTCATGGTGATACCCGTTTTTAAGGAGGTCAGAGCTTGTAAAAATTACTCATTGAAAAATCAAGGTAGCTCTGCATTAAAGTATCTGTTTCTAGTCAGGATGTTTATTTCTTTTAAATTGGCATTTGTTGTATGAAATACTTGTATGTTTTAAGAATGAGCTTAAAGACTTGCAATTTTGTATTTAAGTTCATGTCAAAGGCCATATTCTCATAGTAACTTTAGAAAATTTCCCTAGTGATACTTCCTATAAAACCAAGAAAAAAAACAAAACAAAAAACAAACAAATAAACAAAACCCCAAATGTTGCCTGATACTCTCAGGCCGAGCTCTGACATGGTTTATTTCTCTTTTGTTGCTTCAGGGTCTGGCTGTCAGAAGGGAATAATTATGGCTTCCTTCCTTCTTCCTTCCTTCCTTCCTTCCTTCCTTCCTTCCTTCCTTCCTTCCTTCCTTCCTTCCTTCCAAGCGCTCAGTGTAATTTATAAATATTGGCAAAATTCCAACTCAATGAATTTGTAGGTCAATAATCTGAACAAACTTAATTTACTGAAAATAGTGAGCCGAGCTAAGGGTCTCTGTAGTTCCTATTGATCGGGCTGTCTGAGGGGTGGCTGGACGTGGGACCCTGTCTACTCTGCTCCTCTCACTAGCACCAGACTTAAGGGTGTGTGGAGCAGGATCCACCAAAATTAATGACAGATAGAATATGAAGAGATAAATTTGTCTAAAGTGAACTTTAAAATGAATTTCTTAATAAAATTTATGTGCCCATAGAGATTCTTAGAAATAAAACAAAAATAAATGTGACATATTCCTGGGGGAGGCGGGGAAGGTTCTGAGAAAGTAGTAGAGTTCTCATTTAACAACTTTAGACACCTGTTGAAAATATTTTAAGAATGTCACTTCCATAATATTTCAGTCTTCATTGATAAAGCATCGATATGATGATAACTACCTGTACTTCATTGAATAATATTACCCAAGTGATATATGTCAAGCCATGATCCAATGGGCATGGATCAGCAGCTGCTGCCGCTGGTGCATGGCTTTTCCAGGCCACTAGCTGTGTGCACAGGGCTAGCTGTGTAGCCCAGCTGTGTGCATCAGCCACTAGGCTGGATCAGGCCCACTGAGGCTTGTGGCATCAGCCCCTGAGCTGGTCATAGGCCCACTGAGCTTTGTGCACAGGCCACTGAGGCTTGTGCATCAGGCCCACTGAGTTGTGTGCATCAGGCCACTGAGGCTGTGTGCTCAGGCCCTGAGGCTTGTGGCATCAGCCACTGAGCTTGTGTGCTCAGGCCCACTGAGCTTGTGTGCATAGGCCACTGAGGCTGTGTCATCAGGCCCACTGAGCTTGTGCATCAGGGCCCACTGAGGCTTGTGTGCATCAGGCCACTGAGGCTTGTGTGCATCAGGCCCACTAGGTTTGGGCATCAGCCCACTGAGGCTTGTGTGCATCAGGGCCCACTGAGGCTTGTGTGCATCAGGGCCACTAGCTTGTGGCATCGGCCCACGAGGCTGGTGCACAGGGCCATGAGGTGTGGCATCAGGCCCTAGGCTTGTGTGTGGCCCATGAGGCTGGTGATCAGGGCCCCTAGGTTGTGCATAGGCCCTGAGCTTGTGTCATAAGGCCCACTGAGCTTGTTGCATAGGGCCCCTGAGGCTTGTGGCATCAGGGCCCACTGAGCTGTGTGCATCAGGCCCACTTTAGTTGTGTGCATCGGGCCCACTGAGCTTGTGTGCATCAGGCCACTGAGGCTTGTGTGCATCAGGCCACTGAGGCTTGGGCATCAGGGCCCACTGAGGCTTGTGTGCATCAGGGCCCACTGAGGCTTGTGTGCATCAGGGCCCCTGAGGCTTGTGTGCATCAGGGCCCACTGAGGCTTGTGTGCATCAGGGCCCACTGAGGCTTGTGTGCATCAGGGCCCACTGAGGCTTGTGTGCATCAGGGCCCACTGAGGCTTGTGTGCATCAGGGCCCACTGAGGCTTGTGTGCATCAGGGCCCACTGAGGCTTGTGTGCATCAGGGCCCACTGAGGCTTGTGTGCATCAGGCCCACTGAGGCTTGTGTGCATCAGGGCCCCTGAGGCTTTGTGCATCAGGGCCCACTGAGGCTTGGTGTCAGCCCTGGCTTTGCATCAGGCCCCACTGAGGCTTGTGTGCATCAGGGCCCACTGAGGCTTGTGTGCATCAGGGCCCACTGAGGCTTGTGTGCATCAGGGCCCACTGAGGCTTGTGTGCATCAGGGCCCACTGAGGCTTGTGTGCATCAGGCCTAGGTTGTGTCATCGGGCCACTGAGGCTTGTGTGCATCAGGGCCCACTGAGGCTTGTGTGCATCAGGGCCCACTGAGGCTTGTGTGCATCAGGGCCCACTGAGGCTTGTGTGCATCAGGGCCCACTGAGGCTTGTGTGCATCAGGCCCCCTGAGGCTTGTGTGCATCAAGGCCCACTGAGGCTTGTGTGCATCAGGGCCCACTGAGGCTTGTGTGCATCAGGGCCCACTGAGGCTTGTGTGCATCAGGGCCCACTGAGGCTTGTGTGCATCAGGGCCCACTGAGGCTTGTGTGCATCAGGGCCCACTGAGGCTTGTGTGCATCAGGGCCCACTGAGGCTTGTGTGCATCAGGGCCCACTGAGGCTTGTGTGCATCAGGGCCCACTGAGGCTTGTGTGCATCAGGCCCACTGAGGCTTGTGTGCATCAAGGCCCACTGAGGCTTGTGTGCATCAAGGCCCACTGAGGCTTGTGTGCATCAGGGCCCCCTGAGGCTTGTGTGCATCAGGGCCCACTGAGGCTTGTGTGCATCAGGGCCCACTGAGGCTTGTGTGCATCAAGGCCCACTGAGGCTTGTGTGCATCAGGGCCCACTGAGGCTTGTGTGCATCAGGGCCCACTGAGGCTTGTGTGCATCAGGGCCCACTTAGGCTTGTGTGCATCAGGGCCCCTGAGGCTTGTGTGCATCAGGGCCCACTGAGGCTTGTGTGCATCAGGGCCCACTGAGGCTTGTGTGCATCAGAGCCCACTGAGGCTTGTGTGCATCAGAGCCTCACTTAGGCTTGTGTGCATCAGGGCCCACTGAGGCTTGTGTGCATCAGAGCCTCACTTAGGCTTGTGTGCATCAGAGCCTCACTTAGGCTTGTGTGCATCAGGGCCCACTGAGGCTTGTGTGCATCAGGGCCCACTGAGGCTTGTGTGCATCAGAGCCTCACTTAGGCTTGTGTGCATCAGGGCCCACTGAGGCTTGTGTGCATCAGAGCCTCACTTAGGCTTGTGTGCATCAGAGCCTCACTTAGGCTTGTGTGCATCAGGGCCCACTGAGGCTTGTGTGCATCAGGGCCCACTGAGGCTTGTGTGCATCAGAGCCTCACTTAGGCTTGTGTGCATCAGGGCCCACTGAGGCTTGTGTGCATCAGAGCCTCACTTAGGCTTGTGTGCATCAGGGCCCCCTGAGGCTTGTGTGCATCAGGGCCCACTGAGGCTTGTGTGCATCAGGGCCCACTGAGGCTTGTGTGCATCAGGGCCCCCTGAGGCTTGTGTGCAGAGGCAGGGTTCTTTGTGCACAGCTTCCTGAGAGATGGCTGTTTATGGCAGACCCGGCCTAACTCAGAATGCAAAGGGGATGAACATACCTGAATACACCCTAACTTTAGGGCTTGGGGTAACAGATATATTAGCACATTAATTAACTAAGATAAACTCATTCTCTGTCTTTTATATCCATAGCTTAAATTTTTCCTATGCTTACTAGCTGTATTTATAAGAGCTTGTTTGAACTAAGTCCTGTCAATGATCAATCTGTGTGGTAGTTTAGAATCCATGAAACATGAATTCTCAATCTGCCAGGAAAATAGAAAGCCCCTGAAAGCCGTATTTAACATGGGGCATACGTCACATAGGTAGGTGTATAAGAATTGTGCTGTGTTTGAACATAATTTGTATGCTAATTTTTTAAAGTATTATGTTGGACTCTGGAGCAAATCAGAAATAGTAGGTTTTACTAAATCTCATTCTCTTATAGCCATCCTTAGTAATGGTTCTCCTTCCTCTGAATGACAACTCTGTGTTTTATAGTTGAGATTTCCATTCTTGTATTTTAATATGTGGAGCATTTGGGGTTCTAATATGCTAGAAATGGCTTTACAGTTTATCTCAATAAATTCGATGACTAGAAAGTAAGCAAGCTCTCCACCCTTTTGATAATCTACAAGAAAAAAGACTACTTGGTAACAGAGATGTACAAGCAGGGTTGAATCTAATAACTTTCATGGCTTCGTGTTTATTGTGTACAAAGGTGGTGACATTTTTCAGATCAGAAATACCATAGCTTATTTTCATGTCTTGTTCTTTGCAGCATCTAGCTAGCCCGGTGCCAGACAGGTCAAATAAGCGCTTGCTAAAGTGAGACACCGAGCCAACTCCACAGAAGGACCTTGTTGACTTCTGCAGTGGGCAGGGTGGAAGGCAGTCTCTAGCACAGTGCTTTTGGATGGTATACAGTGTGCAGTAGAGAGAGCCTGAGTCAAATGGGTTCCTAGGCTCTTCTGGCAAGGTTGCACAGGGTCAGATCACTAGTTAGTGACAGAGAAAGCTAGAATCCTGGTCTGACTGATACTAGCACAGGTACTGGGAACGTGAGCGCCATGTGGAGGAAAACACTGATTTGAGAATGTGCTCCATGTTCTTGACCAAAGCCTTTGGGACACTGTGACTACAGGGATAGTCTGTGTGTCTGTCTGCTCTCTCTCTTGTCAACAGTGGCATCTTTGCTGCAGAGTGGCCAGTATCTGTGCCTGGTCCTAGAAGCCTGTCTGGGCTCAGTGGAGTCTGACGAGGTTCTACATGTGTATTGGCTTCTTTGAGTCCCATTGTGTGGCATCTTGGTGTTTGAGTACATGTGGATGCTTAGTCCAAGAGAGTGGTTTTTACACAAGTAATATTTTAACAACAACAACAATAATAATAATAATAAAAATGGGCTGTCCCTTTTTTCTGTGTGCTTAGTTTTAAAAGATACTACATGAATTAGTAAACAAGTATACATATGTCCAGCATGATTCTTTGATGTCTGTGATCCTGAAGTGTACAGTGGGTAAGAAGGAGGGCTGGGGTAGACTCTGAACTTCAGCCATTTTGTTCAGTCTGTTTTGCTTAATGACTTGGCAAACGTTCATCAGTGATTTCCCTCCGGTAAGGGAGACCCTTCTAGGGTCCAGATAGGGTAGCAGTAGGTAGTACACATACATGATGCTAAGTCATGAAGCCTCTTTATCCTCTCTCACTTCAGCCTGGGGATACTGATGTCGCCCAGTGGTCACATGCAGCTTTTGCAAGGAATTGCCTCGTCCAGCCTGTGCTGGGCAGGCCTCCCAGCTTGAGGACCCTGCATGCTGAAGCGTCCCTCTCCTCTTCTTCCTCTCTCCCTTCATTCTTCCAAGATAGCGTGTAGGCTGAGCCTCTGTGTGCCGTGACCATTGGGCAGGCTGTTCTTACCAACTGGAAAGCCTTAACTGGGAGCAGAGGATCTTGCCTTTCCACTTCTGGTACTTTGCACAGTGTCTTTCATAGAACACTGCTATTGAGTATGGGCTCAGCAAGTGTGGTCAAGCACAAGTTAAACAAAATATTAACACACTTTAGTTTATTCTATTAAAACCAGACAGTGGTCTGAACAAAAGTCTGTTTATGAATACTGCATTAAATTCCACGTACATGATTTACAGACCAAGGAAAACATTAATTTTTCAGGTTTGATTATTTCTTCAAAAAGTGATTTTATACTACTAGTGGTAAGAATAACAACAATAACAACTCCTTAGAATCCGGTTAATTACTTTTTTTTTCTGTATATATCCAAATTTCAGCATTTAGTGGTGCTGAACAGAAACTGGGAAACATTGCGGTGTGCCAGGAGGCCAGGTCATGTACATTTCCATACAAAGCTAATTGTACCTTAAAGACTGCATTGACAGTGGGTGGGCTCTGCTTCACTGCAGTGTAGTATAATGAATCCTTTGACTTTCGGTACTGACACTTTGTGACATCAAAGTGGCCAAAGTGAGATGAGCTAATGCTCATCTTTACTACATTCTAAACATGTTGAGACATTAGGATTTCTATAAAAATCACTGTGAAAGTTAGTGACCTATGACTGAAGGCCAGGGACAGAGCTAAGGGACAACGTGACTGAGCACGGGAGGGTGGGAGCTGTGCAGCTGTCGTGATTGGTGTGGACTGTGTCCTTGTGGTCTGCTTGGGCTTTAGAGCTATGTCACACAATGAATTGTCTGCCACTTGGTATGTTCAGGGCTTTCTTCTGAGGTGCCTTTTCTACTGAAAGGAGAGCCTGGGTTCTGGGTCTCTGGATAACCTCTGGGACTCCTGGTTCCTCAGTCCCACCTGTCTCCCAGCCTCAGGCCTGCTTTGCCAGCTGTCTGCTAAAGCTTTCCTCTGATGTCCCCTTTGCAGAAACAGCTGCTTCTCTCTACACCTGGTGTAGGATCCTGGGCCAGGAGAACTCCCAAGTCTCTAGTCCTGTAGGGCAGCATGAAGAATCCTGTTTGGTTTTGCTTGCTTTGCCTGTATTGATGGTTTTCTCTGGTTCAGTTCCTTCTAAGAGACTGTGGGGCTCTGGGTTCTGGGCTGATGATGCAGTCGGCAGGTGTGCCCTGGATACATCTCAGCCATGCTGAGATTCACCTGGTAGATGGTCAAAAACTGTGCTACTCTGTGTAGTTTTGCAGCTTAAAAAATCCAGGAACAGGCTGCTGGTAACTTGTTTCAGTGTGGCAACTCTCCTGCAAGAACCTCTTCTGTGTGGCTGAGCACCACGCTGCTGTCCTGGACTCTGACATCACCTTTTAAGGGACACCTGACCTCTACATTTTGCCTCTATTTGTGCCTTGACATTCCTCATCTCTTTCCTTTTTGATGAAACTTTGACTACCTCACAAAGCTTTGTAGAACTTGTCTCTTTCCAGAAGGTCTGCAGTGCCATGTTGTGTTGAATGCTGGAACGGAAACATGCGTCTTAAAGTAAAACAGCTTGTCTGTGCTGATAGCCAAATAAGGGCTTGGATTTAGGTGATGTATATTCTCTTTCAGAAAATACTTACTCTTTAATTATGTGCGTGTGCACTTGAGTGTGGGTGCCCTCCAAGTCCTAGGGTGTGCACTTCCTTGGAGCTGGACTTACAAGTAGTTGTAAGCTGTCGCGAGTAGGTGCTGGGAGCTGAAGTTGGTTTTTCTGGATAAGCAGTACACACTCTTCACTGCCAAGTCATCTCTCCAACCCCCACTTTTGCTGCTAGAATTTATAATTCTTAAAAGACTACCTTTAAGTCATCTATCTAAGTAGAGTTGAGGCCAGAAGTGTCTCTGGTTTGGGAGCTTCAGTTTTGTTGTCTTTGCATTTATAAAATGGGGCATCTTGAGGTGTGGGATTCAACTCTAAACAGGACAGACACACACAGTCTTCGAGATTTTAATACAAGACTTTTACTTGTGGTTTGACTTGAGATCAACACTTGATTAGTGCTCACAGAGTTTGGATTTGTAGGTTTTAGATAATGAATATTGAGCCCGTTCTTAGATCCAGAATGGAATCTAGAGAAATGCTTGTAGCTGATAGCCGTTTACTACCCGTCAGGCTATCTTGCCTTCCATAAACTGTCAGTGTCCACCACACTGTGGTGTGCCGGGTGGGAGAAACCACAGTTTGTGAAAGAAAAGGAAGGCCGCTTTTGGGAAACAACTGTAGGCGTGCATGGAAAGTGAGGTGGGTGAGCTTTACACAGTCACAGCTGCAGGACTGTGTATGCACCTCCCTCCTCACAGCCGTCGTTCAGTCCAGTTACTGATGCCGCGTCTAGTCCCTGAGAGAAGAATAGAACACAGTTCTAAGTGGATTGCTCTTATAAGATAAAATGAGGAAGGCCACGCAAGGTGAGATGCTTCACAGTACCAGCCAAACTGGCCACCCAGTGGCTCTGCAGATCTTGTGCTATGGCTTGTCACAGGGCTGTTCCTCCCTGCCAGCTGCTACACACAGAGGAAAGCCGGGCTCTGCTTAGATGTAAGCAGTGTGGAAGCTTTTGTCAGTGAGCTGTCGTTTGGGAATTTGAGTTCCTGGGGGGGGGGGGGGGGCGGGGTAGGGGCCACACTGAAAGCTGCATTACTGAGTCCCGTTTCTCTCTGCCACACTTTGTTGTTGTTTAATAGTATCGAGATCTACAATGTAGATTAGAATATAGTGTAGAGTGTTACATAGTATAGCATACATAGCAGCTCTGTTTTGGCTGTTACAGAGTGCTATGGTTTTGTTAGCAAATGCAGCGAATGTGATGAGAAGTCCCATGTTGTACATTTCTGTGAAAACGTATTTATATAACATGCTAAATATTTCTGTTTATATAACATGCTTAATATTTCTGTTTTCCCAAAGTAGCAGGTTCCTTCCTGTATTTTGGTTAGTGAGGTGCACACTGTTAGGTGGTCCAGATTACGGCAAACACTAACCCTTTTTAGGTGAAACCTGGAAAGATTGAGAGTTGTGTTTCTGGATGATATGCTTGGTTTTCCTGCTGTGTGCTGTAGACACTGACAGCGCTTGTCCCTGTCGTGTATTTTGGAGTAGACAGGTAGCACTGATGAGGTCCTGCGAAGTGCCTGCAGGAATCAGTCTGTGTTTATATCTATAAAGTGATGCTAAACTAAGAACTACCCTTGTCTGTGGGTTCGAGGACGCACAGAAGGTAGTTAGGGCTTCTGCTAGTGTAGTAAAGTGGTAGTTGCAGCTAATCTTCCGAGATGCATGACCTCACTACCTTGGGTAGTTGACTAGGTTTCCAGTACCAAGCATGAGGTCACTGTGGGTTTTGAGTTTTGCTTTTCACCGTGGCAGGCTCATTGCTTCCCTGTTTCCTCTTCTGTGCGCCCAGCTCCACACCCACATGAGCTTACCTCCCACCAGTAAAATTACCTGTTGGTACGCAGTGTGTTCCTCCTGGACTTCTGCTCTTTCTCAACATCTGCCACAAGAGGCTAGCTTAAAGGAAAGACTGCCCCAGAGTCCCCCAGCTCAGAAAGCTGCGTCTACACTGAACCCATGTGCCCTCTGGGTCTCCTTGACTTTTGGTTAGTTGTCCAGTCCTTGTGAACTGCTTCTCTTACCCCGGCACTCCCTCTACACCTGGTCCAGTCTCCACATTTGATGTGCCTCTGGCAGCTGGCTGGCACCGGATCTTCTAGATTGCTGGTGTGTGTATGTTTTGAAGTTCTCCAGCACTTTGCTTATCTCTCTCCCTGTTCAGGAGCCTCTTTTCTTACCCACAATTCCTAGTTTCACACAGCAAGAGCTGCCTAGCACAGGCAGCAATGCAAGTATTGCTGGATTCTGTGGCAGCAGAGTTGCCAGGAAGGCTGAAGGACTAGAACAGCAAGAAGGGCAGAATGAGGACATGGCGGAACCTGTTCAGAGCTGCACAGCGTGTCCACTGCGCCCTAGCCTTTCCTTGCCTCTTCTCATTTCTGAGGCTAAGTAAGAGCGTGCACGGCTGACGTGGGCACGGCTATGCACACACCCAGGAACATCCCTTGTGTGTGTGTTTCTTTGTGTCACAGGATAAGTCAGAGGGTGCGTTCTGTGCGTGTTTGGGTCTCCTGGCAGTAGTGTGTGGAATCATTGTCTTGGAGTCCTTTCTGTAAGGAGCAGAGAAGGATGAAGAGTTACCTCAGTGCCAAAGCAGTTTCATGGCTTGTACTACCAAAAGTGCGATCAGGTAGGCAGGTGTGTTTGAGGTCATTCTCTGCTGAGCTAAATCTTAATGTCATGTGGTTGTTTGCATAGTTGACCATTTAGATCTAGTGTGTTCTCTCTGCAGCTGTTACTTAGTGAGGTGGATGGCACCGTCATTGTATCCTGGGGATGTATGGAAACTGCTGATCAGGGAGCGATCAATATGTTCTAACAAAGGCAGGTAGGGCTGGGACCCACGTCAGCCCTTGACTGCTGAGCCCTGAGAAGCTCTCCGCCCTCCCAGCGTCTACACTGCTGGCCTGTACACCCGTGCTCTCCACCGTGTCCACACTGTGTGCTGTGCTATCGCAGGGTCAGGAAGGTGCCACAGCAAACCCACTGCACAGAATTGCTTCAGAAAGGACCTGGATGCACAGTCTGAGTCAGGGGAGGCTGATTTGATATTTTGTATTCTTGTTCTGTCTACTTGTGTTGTTTAATGTTGTAACATGTCTCTGGTTGACAGCAGCCATATGTCATTCAAATGGAACCTGTACTTTGGTATTGGCCTGACACTCACTCAGCTGTGGAGCACAGCAATGAAAATTACAGAAACTGTATCTGTTCATTAGACCAGTGGAACTGATAAGCACTTTTGCGGCTCTGCCCCGCAACTCTTGGTTTTGGCAAATGAAAGTACAGTAGATTAAGCCCTTGCTCTTCCCCACTGAGCACTGTATATTTGTTTCACACTTGCAGATTACTGTAAAAGCCAGATAGATGAGCACTTTAAAAGATTATAGCAATGGAAAATGTGTTTTGGGAATGAACTGCCTCAAAACAAGTATTATAAGAGGTGTTCTAGGGATTCTTTTTCATATCACATTAAACACTCTGCAGACGTAACAATTTTATTTTTGAGAGCATTGCATGGTTTTTCTGTTCCAGGAGAAGAGGGTTTATGCCCTATTGTTTTTGTAAGTATTATGCCAACTCTCACTGGGAGTCGAGCTATATCCACATGCTCTGTGCATGTGAATATACTGCAGAGGGTTTGTGTGTGCATGTATGTGTGTGTACACATGTGCGTGTGTATGTACATGTTCTGTGTTCCTGTGCTCCACACTTGTTCTTTCACAGGAAAATGAAGTCAGTTCTTTCATGTCTGAGAGAGAAGCAAAACAAAAATTCAACAGCCCAAATCTCAAGCCCTCTCTGCAGCAGCAGATGGCAAACTGTAATCAGAGGCGGCTCCTGCCAGCCCGCAGTTTCAGAAGTCTGTCCCAGTGGGGACTGCTGGCCTCTGGGAGCCCAGATGCCCCCCGAGGGGTATATGAACTGTAATACGGGGCCAGGTGGTAAGAGAGAGCAGGTTGACGCCTCCCAGAGGAGGAAGAGGAAGAAAGGAGAGAAACGAGAGTGAAGAAAGGGGTTTTCGGGGTGGGGTGGGGTGGAAAGAGGCTTGTGGAAGAAGAAGAATTATTTAGAAAATGGGATGTAGTAATGAAAAGAGAAAGAAAAATCTGTTGTGTGAGAGTGTCACCCAAGGCTTCCTACAAGGCCTGTGCGGTCCTGACGGCTGCAGTGCTGAGCTTGGAACTAGGTCGTATCCCAGCCTAATGCTTCAGTGTATCAGTGCCAAATCTATGTACATTAAGACGTGTGCAATTATTTAAGACTTGCTATAAGTTTCACATAAGGAGATATCTGTGGCCTTTTATTGTTTCAGAAGTTTTATGCTTTTAGTAAACATTTGCTAATGTTTAAACTGAAGACCATTTTTTCATATTTCTAATGCAGGGTAACAGGAGTATCAGGAGAGGGTTCTGAAGGAAGTGTAGGGCTTGCTTCATGGAGATTGGAAGAGGATTTATCTAGGATTCCCCAGCAGCTTGTCAGGTGGCTTGCACACATGCATCCATGCAGGCAGACGCTAGCCTGGAATGCTCTTAGGGGCTCCATCTGGAAAAGCAAAGCAAGCCACAGTCCTTCCTTTCTGCTTAAACAGTATGTCACACACCCCTCCCCTCAGGGCTCGACTATGGCATACAGTCTGCCCTTGAACTCTGAATCCTCCTGCTTCAGCATCCTGAGTACTAGGGTTACAGGTTCTAGTGTATAGTGTATAGCCACCTCAGCTAGATTTTTTTTTTTTTTTTAATTAAAAAATTTTCACTTTATGATGTGGGAAGATGTCTCTGTGGGTGTTTGTTGAAGAATGAGGACCTGATTTCAGATCTCTTCCACACACGTAAAAAAAGCAGTAGGCAAAAACCAAACTGGATGTGGCCACACATACCTATAAACCCCAGCTCAGAAAAAAGTTGTACTTCTGGGCTGCGTAGAGTGTGAGTGTAGCATCATGATGCCCAATGTTGCATGAGCCAGGTGTGGGGATGAGGGCTGTTACCCTGCACTTCCTGGGACACAGAGGCAGCAGTATCAGAAGTTCAAAGCTATTGTTTGGCTACATACTGAGTCTGAGGCCAGCTTGGCAGTGGGCACCCAACCTCTTACTTGAAGCCTGGGAGCTACTTAGTTTCCTGCTTGCTTGCCTGCTTGCTTTTCCTTCCTTCCTTCCTTCCTTCCTTCCTTCCTTCCTTCCTTCCTTCCTTCCTTTCTTTCTTTTGTTTTTTCTTTCTTTCTTTCTTTTCTGTCTTCTCTCAAATCCCAGAGCCAGGGCTCCTGCCCACTCTCCCACCTTATTCTCCCACTCAGCCCCAGACTGAACCCCAGCCACCTCCTGCAGGTTCCTGTTGCCTCACTCTGATGGTGGTATACTCCTCCTCTTCCTTCCTCCTCCTCTTCTTTTTCCTCCTCCTCCTCCTCTTCTTCCTTCTCCTCCTTCTTTCTGATTTTAATGGTTGTCTTTACCAGTGTACCTATCTGCCTCTTTTCAGGAGAGAAGGGGTGGTTAAAAAGGATATAGAGATTACACTCCTTACTTACCCTCTGAGTAAGCTGTAGGCTGCAGTCATGGGACCCCACCTTCAGATCTCCCATAAAATAACACCAACAACATTAAAAGTGACATCAAATGGCATTCTGTAATTATATAATTTTTTGTATCATCTAAAAAATAGAAAACATGGAACAACTTCAAAGACTGTATCTAAAAACCACTCATATTCACACATACAGGGGTATAAACATACATACCCACTTGTATAATACATATACATATGTAAACAAAATTATATCTAACACACACACAAACACAAAACACACACACACACACACACACACACACACACCCTTTGCCCCTGTGACCTAAAATCCTCAAGGTAGCATATGACCTGCATGACTGTGTCTCTCCTCCCATTCCCTGGCTTTCTTCCTCTTGAGAAGAAGTGCCTGCTGTTGTCACCATTGGCTCTTCTAAAATCAGTGCTTTCTGTATCTCCAGCTCTACTCACTAGTTACCTCAGAGAGAGCAGCCCTTTTAATTGAATATTCCTTGCACGTGATTCCATCATGCAGCTACGAGGCTGACATTGCAGCTTCAGCAAAGGTTATCTCTTGAAAATTCCCAGAAATTCCCCGTTGGCGCATCCATGTTGGCAGCAAGGCTTACATAGGAAACTGGAAAAGCTCTCGACTCCTCCTTCTGTCTGTGTGACTATGGAATCTCTGCCAGGAGGGCAGGTAGGCACATGGCTCCCCTGTAGCCCCCGAGTGGTCACAGACTTTTGGATTCTCAGTGCAGTGAGTGAAGTCTTCCCATGTGCCTATGGGCAAGTGCAGCCTGGCTCTCTTCAAGTCCTCCCAGAATGCTCTGCTGGTCTTGGGTGTGTGCAGTGTTGTTACACAGCTTTCACTTGGGATTTTCTACTTTTTTTCTCACTAAAACATCCTGCTTTATAGATTCAGAAGTATCTACAGAATGCTAGACTTTTGGCAATAATATAACGAGAAAGCTCTCCAGTACGATGCCTTCATTCTGAGTGAGTTCATCTGTGTGCCTTCTGCAGCCTGCACTTTCTTAGATGGAGATAAGCACATTCTTATGAGCAGGCGGCACAGGCCTTTCTATTTTCTGGTCACCTCTGCTGAGGAGGTGCTGCTTCTGGGAGTGTTTGTATTCTGTCCACTTGATGACTTCCATGGGAGAAGTGCTTTGTGGATCCATGTTCATGCACTGTCAAAATGACTGCCCATGTTTGGGGAGGGGGAGAATACTTCTAAGCTCATGTTGTAAAGGGTTTTACCGAAAAAATTGGGTAGCAGAAATGTCAGAGCTTCCCCTCAGCATGGCCCTTTTTAATGTCAAAATCTTCCAGCTGATGTTACTTTATAAATGAGGCTGATCAGTGGGTTATGGAAGGTTGTAGACTCTCTCTTCTGGGTGTGCTCTTCACCAGAGGGCAGTGTGAGTGGGTGATCTTGCTTTCCTCTGCCATGCCAAAATCACAGAAGCAGAAAACGGGCAGTCTCTTATAGCTAAAATGTTTAGAGTAGAATCCATTACCCGTGGTTACACATCTACTTTATCTCTAAAGCAGTCTGTAGACTTTATAGACCATGTGTTGAATATCCGTGATGGATGGTCGGGATGATTAGGGTACTTGAGCATAAAACTACATATATGTATGTATGAACTTGAATGTTTAACTTTGTACACAGTGGAACTTGTTCAACCTGGGTTATATGGAAGGTGTTTCACTAGAGTCAGTGAAGGTCTGTGTTTATGAATTTGTAAATAAAGCCTTTACTCGGCTGACGTCCAGCAGAAGATGGCCCTTGGACACTGAGGCGGTAGAGGAGAGACTGGAGTGTTGGTGGAGGGCTCTTTTTAAAGGTGACATGGAGGGTGTCCCACTCTTGTATGCAGCCTGGAGCATTTTGCCTTTGGAATTGTTCATGCTATTTTAGCAGCTGTAAAGACTGACCCTTGGAAGTACTGCCAGAGGGCTGTGGAGAGCAGGGGTCTGATCTGGTAAAGGAAAGGCATTGGCCTTTCTTGTTTGACTATATATTTATTAATCTAAGTCAAATGAGAGTTAGGGCACACTCCATGAAGCTTGACAGAGTTAATTTTATGAAAATTAGAAGATTTACCACTTTGTAAAATGGATAATAATGTTGCAGAATCACTGTCCTAAAGAGGTAGCATAGGCCGGATATACAAATGAATGTAAGAAGAATCTAAATCAATTCACGGATAATAGATTCATAATGCTTATTAAGAGTAAATAAAGGCTGTTCTGGACAGATCCCTGACTCCTGGAAATTGAGGTTACACGAGATACTATCATTTAGTTCCCATAGCCATAAAGAATATTCACTATGAAGAGCGTTGCTCTGACCTCTTGTTCATTTGTGCTGTGATTTGCTAAATAGAAAGCAGTCAGACCTAGAGGAAGCTGTGAGATTCTGTTGGCCGTGAATAACTAACTGTAAAGAAACCCAAGCAGTATAATGATGCCTGTTATTTTTTGTTTTTATCTGAAAATCCTCTATTGAGTGTACCTTACTAAGAAAGTTTAGTAACAAATTCGCCATTCAAAAAAGGCTGTTTCTAGTAACAAATGAGAACTTTTCATTCTTTTACAAATTAAAATGTAAATCTATGTTACTAAGTGAAAAGCCTAAATTTCTTGGTGGAGGAGTAGAAGGGTGTTGGTTTGTTAAATCATTCCAGTCTTGGTTTTGTTTGTTGTTTGTTTGTTTTGTTTTTTTTTTTTTTTTTTTTGAGTCTGAATAAGCAGCCATGTTTGTGGAGTAGGGGAACAGAAGTGGGGTGGGGTCCACAGAAGCCTGAGGCACCTGGAGCTCCTGTGCACTGTCACCTTCTGAATCCAGGGTAAGTCTGCGCTCTGACCCTGAAGTGACCCTGGAATGCCTTTCCAACTCTCTCTTAGCCCCACTCTCTCTGTGTGTGTCTTTATGTATGCATCTGTGTGTCTCCCTCTCCCTCTGTCTCCCCCCTCTTGTGTGTGTGTGTGTGGTGTGTGGTTCCTTTGTTCAGAGAGGTGGAGTAAGATGAGAGAGCCTTGGCTCCTGTACATATGCACAGTGTGCATGCTGAAATGAACACAGTGCTCATTTGTTGACGGCTTATTTTTCAAGCATAAGGAACTGGTTTGAGGAAGTTGTGGAGTGGTTTCTCTTTAGTGGAGCTAAGGACAGGTGTGCGCTCTCTCCTGCCCTCTTTTAAAATAAAAAAAAAGCACCTAAGCTGTTGATGCATCTCAGTTGGGGACTTGGATTAAACAGCCCTGGAAGGAGACACTTGCCTTCCCGCGGCCTCCTGTAGGGTGGGCTTTTTGGCCTCAGCACTCACTCCGCCCCTGGTTCACCACGCATCAGCTGAGTATCGAATGTCTTGCTGTTCTCTCATGCATGGAAATATTTGATATTTCTGTGAACTCAGAAGCCAGCAGAATTTGCCTCACTTGAGTGGAGCTGTTGAACTTAAGGATTTTTGGTTTTTGGTTTTTTTTCCTATGATTTTTTTCAGTTGTGTAGATTTTACCTGAAGAGCCTAAATCTACTAACGAAAAAGCAAATTACATTGATTTCTGCTATTAAAGGTACTTGTTACAGTGTATTTTTTGTTGACTCTCATCAGACAGCAGTAGTAAATAATCAGAAAAGAAGTGCATTTTGTTCTAGAGTCATGAAAAAGGCTTTAACCCGACTAAGGGTTTGATAACATCGGTTTATTCTGTAGATAAGTAGTTTTGTATCAGAGGTGCGTGGACAGGGCTCCTTAAGATGTCTGTCCTGGGGACCAGTGTGCTTAGTGGCTCTGTCATACTTTGACTCCTCCTGCCTTCAGTGAGTCTGCTGCTGATAGACATTTGATTTCTACATTTTCAGCATGCAGAATTAAATGCCCAGCTGTGCAAATGTTTGCTTAGTTGGTTCTTTTTTTTTTTTCTTTAAGATAAATACCTAGAGACAGAATTCAAGGAAAAAAGATGTTGCTTCTATATACACTGTGACCTAGCTTAGAGGTTTGCTTTTTTATTTGCATAGAATCATAATTATTTCAGTATGCCAGTGGCCCTTTTTTTTTTTTTTCCTTATGTGAAGTAAAAACCTGAGAAACAACCATTAGGCACCTAGCTCAGATATGTTAAATATGAGTATTTAAAATGCCTTATGGATTAGTAACAGTGTGGCCAACAGTTTTGATCCTTTTCTCTATTAGATGTAGCAATATTTTAAGGTATGATTTATATACATTATAATGCCCAGATTTTAATACAACTTGATGGGTTTTGACAAATGTCCAAGTATTCATGAACCTATCTACAAATTAAGACTATTTTTTATCATTTCTAGAAAGCTCTCTGTGTCCCCTTTAGTCTCTCCTGTCCTATGGCTGTTAGTGTGGTTTCTGTGATCTGCTTGGACCTCACACATAGGTGCATTGAGTGTGCTTGCATTTAGTATTCTACTGTTTTTCTTTAAACCTCGCTCTTAAAGTGCAAATGCTGAACTGTTCTTAGAACCAAAGAGCAGCAGGCACAGCAGCGTTTCTAAGACTGAAGTCGTACCTGGCACCTGACTTAAATACCCGTGTTCAAAAATGAATTCTTAGTGGATGACAGACCTAGATGTAAGAAAGAAGCGTCAGGCTAGGAAAGTCGTGACCCTCTGGAAGAACACAGAAGAGCACTGTCATGGCCATGAAAGCATAGGCCACAACAAAATGAAAAATGAAAACTTATGGGAAAACTTAGGAGGCAGGAAGAAAGTAAGCGGCGGCAGAACCACAGCCAGAAAGGGTCTGATGAAGTTTCAGATGCCCCTAGAACCCACAGCAAGAGAAGGGACAGCAAGGAAGGAGCACAGCAGGGAGGAGGGAGCACAGCAAGAGAAGGGAGCACAGCAGGGAGGAGGTGTTTCCCCTGGAAGCTCTGCAGCTAGGCAGCTGAAGTGACATGCCCAGCAGCTTTAGTCACAAGGGAAAGCACAGTGAGTGGCGCTCACTAGGGTGACTGTTCCTGGGGCTTGTGGAGATGTGAGACAGTTGCAGTACCGTGCGCAGCAGCATGCAGGGCCTAAGGATTTGAAACCAAGCATCTTGAGAGGCTCTAGCAGTCCCTTCTGGATGCACCTGAGGAAGTGGAAATAGGGTTTAGATGCTTTCAAGGCTTTGTTCAGAGCAGCACCATGCGTCAAGCCCACTGATGGGGAACCCCAAGTGTTTATGGATAAACTGCATTGTATACATACAGTGGCCATTAGAACCCTGACCAGAAGTGAGATGAGCTAGCCACTAATGCACACCAGTGTGTTTCCACTCCCATGACAGAAGCAAGTGTAACCAGGCTTGCAGAGGTGAGTGGAGAGTGGTGGCTGCAGGGGCAGGAGTGGAAAAGGAGGAGTCGTGGTTGAATGGGGTAGTCTGGAGATGGATGGTGTATTGGGATGGACGGCATGTTGCCTGGTTTGTTTTTGTTAACTTGACACAGCTGGTATCCTTTGGGAAGAAGGAACTTCTACTGAGAAAATGCCTCCCTAGTAGTGGCCTGTGGGCAAGGCTGTGAGGCATTTTTATGATTAATGATTGATGTGGTAGGACCCAACCCACTGTGCGTGGTTCCACCCGGGAGCACCTAGGTGGTCCTGGGTTATGTTAAAAAGCAAGTTGAGTGAGCTGTGAGGAGCAAGCCAGCAATCAGTGTTCCTGAGTGTCCTCTGTTTCAGTTCCTGCCCTGACATCCTTCATGATTGACTATGGTCAGTAAACCACCCCATCCCCGTTGCTTTTATTCACGATGTTAATCCCAGCAGTAGCAGGCAAGCTAGGACAGGCCGTGCTGACAGTTGTACAGCAGCTTGAATAGACTGACTGTCACTGCACAGCAAACTCCTCGCATTAAGTCTTGTGCATATGTTAGCATGGAAGAGAGGAGTGGATGTGTGTGGAATGAGGAATTCAGGGAAGCTCACTCATCTCAGACCACAGGAGGGAGCTTCTTACAGGTCAGAGGTGGCAATGGCTTTTAAGCATACTGCTTTTGTTGGTGATAGGTCTGGGGCAATCCTAAGTTTTCTGTCTGCTAGTGAGTTGTTTTTCTGCAGGAGCACGTATGAACTGATGGGTGAGTGGATTCAGGTGTGCAAAGGTAAGACGTCCTCAGCAGAAGCTGGGCAGCATCTTAGTGTTAGCATGCGGAAGCTCACGTGAGTTGGACTGTCAGGGTTCTTTTAGATGTTTCACTAGCTGCTTTGGGGTCAGTTAGCCTGGACTCTTGTTAGCTTAGGCCAAGGCTGACTGGGGATCGAGGCTGTGGTATCCAGTGGGTGTTCCTCAGTGAGCTCTGTCTTAGGCCCTTGGGGTGCGCCCCTCTGTGGTGGCTGTGTGAGGTCCTACATCAGGGTGACAGGCTCTAAACTTTGTAAGGATTTCTGGTTCCTTCAGTGTGCTCCTGTTTCAGCTTCGTTTTTACAGCCTATCTGTTTTACAAACCCTGTTCACCTTAGAGCTGATTTCCTGAGGTTCCTTGAAGGATTGGTATCTTGTGTAGGAGACACAGGAAAATGCTGGCCTGAGACTTAGCAGTCCCTAGGACTCCGGTTAGTGCATGAGGCCGCAGAGGAGCCCTGCCCCAGGCTAATTCTTTGGAGGGCTCCAGGACCCTCCTAGCTTCTCCAGCCTGAGTATGCTGTCCCTGTGTCCCTTCCTTTTCAGGATCAAAGGGTACTAGTTGGAGGCAAGATCTTGATTTTAAAATGTAAAATTAGGAATTTAAGCATAAGAACAAGATCAGAAGTGCATGGAAACAGGTATTTGATGTAACTACAGTGAGAGTATGCATTTTACCGCATCCGTATCCCTTCTCTCCTCGTTTAAGCTGCACTCCCTCACCTTCATCCTGGAGCCCATCCTTTATCCTGTCTGCCCTTCTTTCCCTCGTTCCTTTCCACTAGTAATAGAACCCAGGTCCCATGCCTGCTAGGTAGACCCTCCTGAGATACCCTCTCTGCCTCACATCTCTTTTGTGAAGGCTGAAATTCTGCCCCTGCCCTTCCATCACAGGATGTGGCGGGTATTTCCTTTCTGATGGATGCTTTTGTACCGATTACTGTATGTGAGTTCATAACTAATACACACCATATACAAATGCCCTGATGCCACTGTAACCTTTTTTTTTGCTTTCTTTTTGACTTAACACAGTATTTTTAGATTTGAAAGATTTTGAAATGTGTGTTTTGACAATGTCGTGTGTGTGTTTTATGCCACCTTTCTCACCGTAATATAAAACTCAGTTGTGGGTTATAATGGTTGGTTTTTCCTGTTTGCCTTTCATGCCAGTTAAGAGTGCTTCTTCCTGATAATTGGGACAGGACCTGCAGAGTCACATAGTGTGCTGCTGTTGTATACGGGGACCTGCCGGGTCGTGAGGTCAGTGATAGAGAAGGAGAAGGAAAACTTGGATGGTTCATTAATTTTGGAGTATGAGCAGAAAGGCCAGGGCATGGTGAAGAGAAACACGGGGCCAGTGTCCCCTCGTGACACACACTGAACTCGTACCCTTCTAGGGATAATTTCCTGGCGAGAACACTTGGAGGTGCATCACCTTCGGGCACACCTTCCTTTTCCAATAGTACACTTGGGAACATTCAGCTTTGACAAGAGAAGTTGCTATTTTCAAGTGTAGAAGTGTCTAGAAATTAGTGAAATAGGTTCTTTTTAAAAGTCATGAGAAAACATTGGGTCCCAGATATTTTCTGGAGATTTCCCATTAGCTTAGTTTGTGAGACTCTATAGAGTAGCCATGCACTGGAAGCACAGGGCATGTGTTTGCAATAATGACTGGCTAGCAGGTCCGGGTGTTGGCGCGTTGCTGACTTCCCACAGGATGGAGTGAACCTGGGCACAGGTCTGGTGCTCAGCACAGGTGACTGCATTTGATGAGTTTAAATTTCACATGCTGATAGCTGTTTCTCTGGCCAGCACTCATTCATCAGATAACTTTGCTGAAAGGTCCTCTGCCAAAGACATGGCTTTGTGGAAGCAAATAGACACATAGTCCAGGGCTGGCCACATTGTCCTCATGGTGAAATGAGTCCATCAAGCCTGGGGATGATGACGACAATAGTGGTGAACTTGCCTGCTCTGCACCAGGGTGACACCGGAGGCAGAAGTGCCTATGGCCCCAGATCTTAGCATATGGTGCCTGGTACTCAGCCTCACATGGGTGTTACTGTCTGGTAGTCTTTGTTCATCCTAAATGCAGTTACAACAGTTGAGACTCCCAAGACTCAGAAGAGCCGACATGGGCTTTGTTTGCAGTATGTCCCTCATGGATGTCTCTAGCCCTGTGACACTTCAGCAGTGCCCATAGGCTTCTCAGGCCTTAGCAGCACAGAAGTAATATAATGAATGACACCAGGGCCAAACAAGTCTGAGGTGGAGTGGAGGATAGTACTGAGTACCTGGTGGGCAAGTACTGAGAAGGTGACAGTGGGCTCCTGGGTTCCTGGGTTGGTCTGTTTCACAATAGTGGTATTTCGTTTAATAAGTCTGAAAAAGCATGTAGTGGGTGTTTGAAAGCTCCACTTCTAAACTGGTCAAAACAAAGCCAGTTAACCATTAAAGAATTGAGCCTCAGTTCCAGCATTAGGTAATTACTTATCATATTGAAAAATTGGTTCTTAAAGCAGCACTTAGGAGATAGGTAATGCTATATTGCAGCTTGTAGTATGATAAGGAACAGCAGCCTTGGTATGGGCACCTACCTAGAGTCCAGATTATGAAACTTCTGGCTGCCAGAATCAGTGTGAAATCATGATGTACCCCAACTTTACAGCTGTCTGTGCATGACAATGATGGGACCATATAGTTTGTCTTGCTTGGCAGACAGCGCCCCTCTCTGAGATAACCCCTCAGTATGTGTGTGAGAGTTTTGGTAAGCCATGGGGTAAACATGTTAGAGCCCAGCTCCTAGGGGAGCTGCTGGCTGTGTTGGCTGAGCCTTACAGACGTCTCAACTCCGGCAGACGTGTTTTCCTCACTGCCTCAAGTCGCACAGGGTTGCCATGTGAAGTTCTGCATGAGTTATTGAATCAGACATATAGGTGGGAGTGGGTGCACACTGTCCCAGATTTGACTGTTCTAGCACATGCAGCTGTGCTTTATGAACATTCTTTGGCTTTACTTCATTCACTGTGAAATATCAAATTGTAAAATAAATAAGGCAAAGGTTTTAACAGTGCTGTTATCTTTTTATAAACTCACTGCTTGTAGCACTCTACATTCTGTATGGTGAAAAGCCCATGTAAAAACTATTTGACCATACTTTCAGTGGTCATAGCAGGGAGGTTTTGAACAATTGGCCTGGATTGAAAGACCATTCAGTGTTTTGTAGGTAATTTGGCTCTTCAGTGTGGATCTGGTCCTCTGGTTTCTGAAGTGTGTGGGCTCCTGGGGCTGAGGTTCCTGGAGTTCTCTCGTGGACCATATTGTGGTATCATTAGCAGGATGACTTCATCTGCAGCAGCTGACTGCACTCACTATCTGCTTCTTGTTTTCTTTTTCTTTCCTGCTCTTCTGATTGGGTTAAGGGGCGCAAAAAGATTTCCGGGGTGGGGATCACTTTGAAAGAAGCTAGGAAGCACTGTCAGGCCTGTAATCCTGCATGAGGAGGGCCAGCCTCTGAACAGTGGGTGAGAGGCTGGTTTCTGCTGGCTTGATCTAGCTCTGTTATTTGTAGTACAAGTTCTTTGTTTTCACCTGCTCTATCAACTAAGAAAACTACTCTCGATCAGATGGGCATCCTCCACAAACATGTATAGGGTGGTATTATTTATATTGTTACCTTTCCATTACTATGACAGAATCTGAGGTAATGCTCTCAAATGGAAAAGCAGTTTCTTTGCTCCCAGTTTTGGGGGCACAGGCTGGTCCTGCAGCTCTGGGTCCGTGACAGGCAGCAGCTCATGGTGAGCGCATGTGATCCAGAACCTTCTTACTGCATGGACAGCAGCAGAGATGAGTGTGACTTGGGTCAGGGGTTGCCCTGCTATCCCAAAGGCTTCCCAGTAGGCCCAGCTTCCTACCCTGGGCCTTTGAGGCATGTTTAAGATCAAGGGGTTTTGTGTGGCGGTGATGGAGCATACTTTCCTACAGTATGTGAATGAGTTAACCTGGATTATGTGAACTCATTGGAGTTTGCCTGTTGCATGGAGATGGAATTAATGCAATGCCTCCTTGGCTTTCAAAGCAGAAGCATTTTAAATGTCAGTGTCAGGGAAGGAACCCCTGCCACTAGATACACTTTCATGACTTATCAATACTTGACACCTGATAAAGTAACATTTTGAAGGCAATCCCACGTCACCATTGACGTCATGGATAGTATGTGAACAGAAGCAGAAAGTCAGTTTATCAGACAGATGTAAAGCATTGAATCGAGAACCCTTTTCACATGATGGAGTCAAGCTGTATTTGAGTTCATTTACCCATACCTCTTCAGTTCCTCATTTGCTCTGTTTGATTTTCTGACAGATGCCACCGCAGTACGGACAGCAAGGTGTGAGTGGTTACTGCCAGCAAGGCCAGCAGCCATATTACAACCAGCAGCCGCAGCCCTCACACCTCCCGCCCCAGGCACAGTACCTCCAGCCGCAGTCCCAGCAGAGGTACCAGCCACAGCAGGTAAGCGAAGCTGCTGCCCCGGGGCTTGCTTTCTCCTACAGGTCTGTGTTCAGAGGCTGATTGCCTCTGAAAATCCTCCTGCCCTTTAAGAGTTATTGTGGGGGTTGAGGTGCTTTTTTCCCCCTTTGGTATTTCAAGACAGAGTCTCTGGGTATACCTTGGCTATCCTGGAACTCACTATGTAAACCAGGCTGTCCTCTAACTCAGAGATCTGCCCACAAGGCCCAGCACTTCCCTCTCTCCTTCCCTCGTATCCCCACCACGAGTGTTCGTGTGTCCTACGCCAGAGGTTGAGGACTGGGAAGAACAGTTTTCAGTAGCTGCTTGCATTGCTGACTGGTGGCAGCAGAAGTGCCAGCTCATCTCACATTTGTGTTCTAAAAGCTTTCCAAAGGTGCTTTCCACTTTAGTGGGGGCTGGTCAGAAGGGTTGCAGGTCATGTGACCGTGCTGGTTGGCCTTTTGATCTTTTTAGTTTGGTTGTTAAATGCTACAGCATGGAAACATGGTCGCCTTAGAGTGTTGTTTTCCCAAAACTCACTTATCAACATGGGGTCACTTCCGCTGTAGACCAGGGAATACAAGCAGACGGGTTGCTGAGCTATGTGAATCAGGTTCTGGGCCTTCGTTTCCTGCCAGCTCCTCCCTCTCTCCCCTATTTTGAGGGGGGTCTCTGGCCTCGACCTTTTATCCTCCTCCTGACACGCCACTGTTGTCCTGAGTTCTGGGACTGTGTGCTGCCACCACACACATCTAGTTTCTGGTTGAAATTAGACTAATTAAACACTTGTTTTGAAGGCCGCTAAGATGGCTGAGCAGATAATGGCACCTGCCTGAGCCCGATGACCCAGACTCTGAGCCCTAGGACTCACATGATAGAAGTTAGACTCTCACAGTTTGTCCTCTGACCTCCACATGCGTATGCACACACAAATACATACATGTAATAGAAATGGATAAATATTTGCTATTGGGCCATCTATTGTAGTTACATAATTGAAAAAATTGTATGAAATAGATACTATATTGGTGAAATGATTCAGTTTCATTTTGTGTTAGACTGTTGCTTTTGAGTGGAGCGAGCAGTTGGGAGGAGCTGGGGGCTTGCTAGTGAGCCCAGACTTACGTGTTAGCAGTACGGTCCTCCTATGAAGCAGCGTGCTGCTTTCCACGCTCACGCTGTCCTCTGCACTTCCTCTCTTGTGGGGTGGGTGTGGTCAGGAGACCAGCACATCATGTACACGTGTAGGACCTACATACACAGGCCTGCTCACTTGCTGAGGGCTTCTCTATGATATGAAGAGTCAATATGTAAATATGTATAGTCTATAATGCAACATTTTATATTCCTTTTAATTGTGTTTACTGTGTGTGTACAGCTATATATACTGGAATGATTATGCCCTAGAGGAGTTGAATCCTGCCTTGAGCTGAAGTTACCTTATGTGGGTGCTGGGAATCTAGCTCATGTCCTGAAAGAGCAACAAGTGCTCTTAACTGCTGAGCCATCTCTCTAGCACCTTGGAATTTGATTTTACCGGAGTGCATTTTAACGTGTATTTTGGATTTGCAGGAGTCCATTGCCACATGACCTTGACCATAGACTTGTAAGGGAGTTTATAACTTTAAAGAAGGCATATTAAAACCATAGGAGAGAGTGAAGATGGTGGATAGTCCTTTCTACATATGTTTTAAGAACAAGAGCGTCAGTCTAGGGTTTGTGGAAGTGGGGTGGGCAGACCTTCAGTTATCTGGCCCTCACCAGTGTGTGAACATTTTAAAGCACTTCCTATCAGTCCCCTTTGGTGAGAGTGACTGGCGTCTGGGCTTTGAGAGATAAGGCTTTTCGAGGGCTTTCAGAGCCTTATTGAGCTCCTCTTGGGTGCGGGGCTGCTCGGTCACTTCATCCAGATACTCCAGTGCAGACAGCCTGGCTCACCTTACGCTCATGTGCCTAAATGAATCTCAGTCGTAAAATGACTTTGATTAAGGACTCTGAGTACCTGTCATTTCCTCAGGGCCACGCTCCACATGTACTTCCTTCATGAAGTGCTCACTGATGGCTTCCAGAAGATGGCAATTAGTTACTCTCCTTCATGTTTAAATATTGACAGCATGCCACAGGCAGGGCCTGTTCTAATGAATACTATTTTAATTACGTGTTTAGGGTTTCCTTTTGCTGTTATCACTGTTTATTGACTTGAATGCAATGAGGTGTATGATAAGAAACAGTGTATTTTAACCACAATGGCCCATTATAAAAATGGTCATTTAAAAATCATTCTGAGTAAAACCAAATATGGCAGGACTTTTTTCTTAGATTTTCTTTTGTTTTTGTTTTGTTTGTTTTGAGACAGGGTTTTTCTGTGTAGCTCTGGCTATACTGGAACTTGCTCTGTAGACCAGGCTGGCTTCAAACTCAGAGATCTGCCTCCCTTTACCTCCCAAATGCTGGGATTAAAGGTGTGTGCCACTACTGTTCTAACTCTTGAGTTATAAAATATCTGAATATTTTTAAAGTTTAATTTATGTCTAATACAGTGACTATCTTAAAAGAACAAAAACCAGGAAAGTTTCTTGCCATCTTAGTTACCCCTAGCCACGCCACCATTCATATCACACTTTGCCAAATAACTTCACTATTATAGATACATATGTACATGTGTATACGTATATTCTATATTTAATATTGGAGGTTACATGGTATGTGACTGCTGCCCTCTTTTGTACAGTTGATGATGTACTGTACACTGTGTATATTCCCTGCTACTCTTCCATGCACACACTAAATAGATTTTCTAAAACTCCTTCCATTCCTTCATAGCTTTATTGGGTTTTATAGATGTATCACAATACAGTTAGTCAGTTCTTTTTAATGACATTTAGGATTGTTTCTAGGTGTTTCTGACAGCGTTGCCCTTATACCTTGTGAAAGCTCCATTTCCAATGGTAGACAAGAGTATCTGTAGGGAAGTTTTTCCAGGCAGCTCTGTCAGAAGGTGGGAGTCTGTCCTCTTCTAGATGACATTGCCAGATGGCCCACCATGGAGGATGCCTCCTCATGTACCCACTGTGCATGCGTGAGCGCTTTTCCTGCCTGTCGTCAGTGCTAGGCATGGCTTTCTGGGAGGTGAAGCTGCGGCTCTGAAGTTGTTAGCCTTTTTCCTGAGCTGTAAATTCCTGTCTTTTCATCTTGATTTCTTTCATTTTGGTTTTAAAATTGACTTATGAAAAATCTGTGCATTTTGGTGGGCTCCCCAGGAATCAGAAATATCCCTGTGTGCGTGTGGTGCGTGTGCGTTTTCCTTATTTTGTTCTTGCTTTTGATTGTAGGGACGGAGGGTGGTGGGGCCAAGGAGATGATTGGTGTGCACTCCTAAGCCTGATGACTTGTGTTAGCCTCTCAGGACCCATGTTCACTATGGTCTACAGCATGTGTGTGCACATAAGATAAACACACGAGTGTTTAAGACAACCAAGATGAAAGGATGGACACCGACAGGTCCCAAGTTTGTGTATGGACAAGAGACCCAGAAGGGCCTGGTGGGGAGCACTCGGTGGAGTCGCACAAGCTGAGTCTGTTTGAATCTGGCCTCAGGAATTGGATGAGGCCTGCCCACACTGTGGATGGCCATTTGCTTGACTCAAGTCACCAGTTAAATGGTTAATGTGATCTAGAAGATTTGCAGCTGCACTCCCTCTGTTGCTTGGAGAGGTGCCTTCTGCCATTTGCTCAGTCCCCTGATGTGTGCTGTTTGAATTTCCTCCGGGTTCCTGTTGTTTCCTGTTTGGCTTCCTTATAGTACTTTGTTTGTTTGTTTGTTTGTTTCTTTTGTTTTTGCTACTACTTGGTATGTGCTCATTGCACATGCTCAGTGTGTTCCCAAGTATTCTTTCTTATGTTTTGCCGTGTGGCACAGACTGGTTCGGAATGTCTGTAGGTGTGTCCTATGCCTAGCCTAACCTTTTACATTTCATTTTTTCTTTTTTCTCCCTAGTAAATTTGTTTTTGTTGTGATTGTTATTGTGTCTTTTCTTGCTTTATGTATTTTTCTTTGGAATAGTTAGTTCTTAAGGTGGAAAGGCAATCCGAAACAGTGTGTGGAGTTGAGCCCAGCCAGGAGACCAGGAGCATGTGGTACTGAGTGTGGTCTCCGAGCTTCTTGTGCTGTAGGCCGGGGAGGATGCCTGCCTAAGGAACTCAGGGAGCATTTTGGGAAGGAGGTTGCTAATAGTGCTGGGTGTGGTGTGTAAGAGGGATTAGGGAGTGGGAGTCAGTCCTCAAGGCCCTGGGGAAAACTAGGTGATTTGATACTTTTATAACTGGCAGTGGGTGCAAAGTGTCTTTGCAGCTCTGAATGCTGAAGGAGTTGCCCTGCCTCCCTGCTGTCCATCCCACCTGCACTGCATCACCTACCTGTGGCCACTCACTCCTTTAGGCAGCTTAAGGCTTCCTGTACACTTTTCAGAAGCACTGCCCACTAGAGATATCCCTGTGCCTTTCCTCTTTGTTGCTGTTTTAAGTTGTATTCTTTTAAAAATTATCCTTTCTTATCATCTGCATGCCTGTGTGCATGCATGTGTATCGTGTGTGTGAAATGTGTGCCTCTGTGTGAGTGAAAGTATATGTGTGTAAGTGGTGTGTCTGTGTGTATGAAGTTCTGTGTGTATGTGTGTATAGTGTGTGTGTCGCAATGCGCTTATAATTGGTGTGTGTATGTGTGTGTGTGCGCACATGGCTTATAGATTGTGTGTGTGTGTGTGTGTGTGTGTGTGTGTGAGAGAGAGTGTATGTGTCTCTAGGTTATGTGTCTGTGTATATGTGTGGTGTTTATGTGGTGTGTGTACATGTGTATGTGAGGTGTGTGTCTATATGTGTGTGTTATGTGTGTGTCTCTGGATATATGTGGTATATGTGTGTGTATGTGTGGTGTGTGTGTGTGTGTGTGTGTGTGTATGTATGTCAAGCTCGGTCCTCTGTTTTCTGGGTGACAGGTGTATACTCTTGTACTCTTTTCTAGTCACTTGATTTTCATAGGTTTTGCCATTTAAAAAATACTTAATTTTTTAAAATAAAAATTAACTTCTGACTTTTTTTTTCCTTTTTGTACCCAGCCTCTCCCACTGTGTTGTTGGAGGAAACTGACAGGCCGGTCCTCTTAGTCTTGATTAAATGAAACACATTTGTGCTGTGTGAACCTCTCTTCTGGGAGTATTAAATCAGCCTCAAGATGCTTTGTATATGTGTGTGCGCGTGCGCGTTCGTGTGTGTGTGTGTGTGTAAAAGTGTGCGTAAAAGTGTGCATGTCTCTCTGTGTAAAAGTGTGTGTGCATGCACACAGTTGATTCGGTTTTCTGACATCTGTCTGGGTTTCCTACATAAGCATTTGTGAATGAAATTGGGCTGTAATCATCTTTTAGAAGAGTTGGCGTCTGTGGCACTTTGTAAGTAAATTGCAGACGTGTCTCTTTTCTATTTCCCTGGAAGAATTTGTAGTGTTTAAAATGAATGATGTGTCCTTTGAATGTTTTGCAGAAGTGTCCATAAAGCCATAGCAAACGGTGGAGTTCTTAATTTTTACCCTTTGTTTCATCCTTGAGAATTTTAACTTGTGATTCCTGGTTTTTTGGATGTGATTATAACAGTTTTAAAGCTTTTCTAAAATTGGTTCACACCTAAGTATTCTTATAATTATGAATACAGTTATTTCACTTTTAACTTTATTAAAAATAAATTCATAGTTCTTCTTAGCATTATCTGTGTAAGATCCAGAGCTGAGGCATTTGAACTGACACTTTTCTTTTACTCTTTTATTAACACTAATGAATTGTCCATATTAATGGTCTCTGATGTTTCCATCATGTGTGTAAGTGCCATTGATCATGTCTCTCATCTCCTCCTAACCTCATCCCTTCCCAGTTCTTAAATCATTTATCTTCTGCTTCCATCCTCTCTAGTTAAGAAAAATCATCTTTGCTAAAAGCTTTTTTAGAGTATCCTTGGTCTTTGTCTTTTCCATTAATATGTATGTGTGTATGCATGCATGTATGTATGCATGTGTGCCCAAACATGATACACACATGCTATTGTATTTCGCTCCCTCTAAGGTCTTACTTTTCTACTCTTCGCTGTTTTTCTTTCTCTCTTAGGTGTATGTTTAGGTCTTGGGCCCGTTTATCTAAGACGGAAGCGTTTCTTCAAAGCATTGCACTGGGCAGTTTTCCAGCTTTGATGTACACTATCTCTGTCTTTTATTTCTGAGGATTGTCTGAGGATTCCTTTAAGTCTTTGTTTTCTGAAAGCATTTTTATGGAGGCTAGTCAGGATTCTGAGCTGGTTTCCTCAGAAGGAGGAAGGTTTTTGCTTGGCCCATCATCTCTGATTCCCTTCTGAGTGCTAGCCACCCATGGGTGCTAGCACTGGACCCACATTCACTCCTGTGAAGTTTACTCTCTTACAAATGTTTTGAATATGCACACAAACAGGACTGTGCAATCTGCACACAGGTGCCATCACCATATTATGTCACCAAATTCCTGTCAGCGTTAATTCTGTGTCCATTGTTCTCTGTCTTGGTCTCATGCCTTCCTCAGAGTTTTTTCAGAGTGTGATCATGGATACACGTCATTTCTAGAGAGTGACATCTTCTCCAAATACTAACTTCTTCAGCTTGCTCTCTGCTAAACTAGCCCTGTTGAGATATCAGACTCACTGTGTATATTGTCTGTCTGTTTCAAGCAGAACTTAGAGAAGGCTAGGCCATGGGTGTACCTCTTCTTCCTCTGCTGACTGTGCCTTGACATTCAGGAAAGCTGGGTCATTGTCCCACAGAATGGATTTCCCAGCTGTTTGTCTGACATAGCTGAACATGTCCTCAGTTTCCTGCATGCTGTCAGCAAGGTCCACTGGCTTGAAGAGCAGCACATATTTGTGGTCGCTGTAAGTCACAGCCCCAAGCATTCCTGCCCTGCTCTCATCCAGAGGCTGTCCTGAATTCCTTTTTGTGAATGCCTGTTGTGGCTCTAGATCTCACCTGAGTAGTCACTACTGTCTGAGGCTTGGAGACATGAGAGGAAGACCAGCCTTTCCTCCCTTCCCCCGTCCATCTTTCTCCCGTATGTCTGTGAGTGTAACCCACACCTTGTGACGGCTAGTTTGGTACCCGTCATTACTGACCCATGGGCTGTACATCCTGGGAGCGTATCACATTGACATAGTGCTTGGCTGTCCCACAGCGGCTAAGCCAAGATTGATTAGAGGGTTCATGTAGTATGTCCTCTGGGACCACTTTAAATAAAATTCTCCTTCTGCGGGTTTGCACATCACAGGGCGAGTGTTAATTTGGCCAGACACCCTGGTGGTGGTCAGCCTGTGGCTGCTGATGCCTTTTATCTACCCACCCACCCACCCACCCCGCCTCTGCTCCAGCCCTGCCTCTGTCTTCTCTGTAATGGCTTCATACCCTCTTTGCCAGTGGTCTTTCGCAGTCTCCTGCTTTGTTCTCCATGCAGTCCTGCCACCTACAAGCTCAGATTTCTCTCCCTCTCCTCACCTGGTCCTTGCACAGTAACCAACCAGATGCTGAACTCTGTAGTAGAAGCAAGCTTCTCCTGTTGGGGCTGGCTTCCTGTGCTCTTGAGTCCCATTCATATTGAGGCCAAGATGAGGCCAAGAGAGATTTTTCTCTGCATCTCAGGTGCTTCAGTCAACAGAGTATCAAATCCCTCTAGTTATTTGTTATTATATTGCTTAAAACTTTATAAACACAGAATGTTGATATCAAGTAATCTAGAGGGATCACACTATTATTATTATTATTATTAATAAAAACATGGTTTCCTGATTTAGTTCAGGCTGGCCTCAAACTGAGTCCTCCTGAGTGCCAGATTATAGGCACGTTCCACTATGCCTGTTTTAACTTTCTCATTTTATAAAATGAAACTTTTCTAATCCCCCCTTTTCGTTTTAAAGAATGTTTATAGATAAATAAGCGACTGTCAGAATTTCAGATAAGCCAGAACAACGTGCCATCTCTGCAGTAGAAATGAAAGAGAAGTCGTAGTTACTGCTACTGTGCAGTGGGCAAGTGTGAAGCCTCCTGCAGGTGTGTGATGTTCACGCACGGGCTCTGTGGCCTTCACAGCACAAGAGGAGAGCTGGCAGGAGCCTTGTGTAGTTAGCATGTCTTGTGTTTCCAGCAGGAACATCAGTATGGTATTCTCTGTGCGATGATGAGACACTTCGTTACAGTTCTCAACAAGACCGCAGACAGTCATTAGTTAGTACACTGCGTAGTCTCCTTCCTCAACAAGACAGCACACAGTCATTAGTACTGCGTCGTATACTTCCTGGGAATTTAGGGCATCCTAAAACAATCTACAGAACACTTTGTTCCTTTCTGCAAATAGAGTTGGTTTCTAAGCTCAAACAGCTTTTGTGTTGCTATTTGTGGCTAGTGTGTGTGTATTGTGGTGTAAGGCAGGATTGAGTAGGGCCCACACGCCAGGCAAGCTTGTACTAATTAAGTCATTTCCCTCATCTGCTTTGTTTTTCTCTTTAAGTTGCCTAGCGTGTCCTTGAACTCACTTTGGAGCTTAGGTAAGCCTTCAGTCCTGCTTCAGCCTCCAAGTAGCTAGGATCACCAGCAAGTCGAGGCCTTTGGGCTTGGCTGTGTGCTTTTAGGTACATGTGAATGCTGGGACTTTCTGAGGTGCTTGGGATGTGGGACAATGATCAGTGGGCTATTCCAGCTCTTCTTGCATAGCACCCAAGACCCTCATGACACTATGTGTTAGTACCTCTCATTTACCATCTGTCTGTGTGATATGTGGTGTGCATGAGAGTAAGCACACTGCCACTGCGGAGACAGCCTGTGGAGACACTTAGCCTAGGTGGCCGCCATTTTTCCTGGGGACCTCGCCAGCCCTCATTGCATGTCTTTACCTTTGTTGGCAAGTAATTGTTCATCTGGCATCTTGCAATGCATGCAAGTTACACATTTTTTTAATGTGGGGGAGTAAAGTTCATAGACAGTTTGCCTTACAGTATACAAAAGTTAAAATCAGGATAGTCTCTGTGTGTAGCAAAGGACAGCAGGCTGTTTACACACACTCTTATTTCCCCAGTTAAAGCTGCAGGAGACTGAGAACTGTGATGTGTTACCAGCAAGGGGTCCACAGGGTTGAGCTCAGTGTGTCAGGGCTAGCTCAAGACTGAGCAGCCTGACTCCATGGGAGCTGGCAGCACAAGCAATCCTCAGGGAAGCAAGCGAAGGCCGGAACTTACTCTCAGAAAGTGTTCACCAGGGCGAGGGACAAGGAGAGTGACCGTGGTGTATGCAAACAGATTGTCTAACTGGTAAAGAGAGGTTGCTCCGACCCCTCTAGAACTGTTGAAGTCCCTTCTGTCCAATCGCTTTCTGAATTAACATGTAATACTTCAGAACATTGTGTGCAGGGTCAGTAGTGTAGCAGATTCGGGGCTTGGCATGCCTGTCTGTCGAATAGCACGTGAGGAGGTGGCCGTGCCTTTGTCCAGCCCTCCCCATTTCCTTCCTCCTTAACTAGCTGCACTCGTACATCTTTATAATCTCTGGAAATCCTCTCAGATTGCTCAGCCCCCTTAGAAACCCACTCCTCTAACCAAGAGCCTCTCGGCTCCTGCCTCTCAGAGCAGGGGTCAGGAGGAGGCCTGAGGCCTGATGGTCCTTTCACTTCTGATCACTAACTAGAGATAATCCTTGCCGAGACTCTGCATTTCCTCAGGTTATCCCACTCACCCTTCAGTGTTCAAGTCAAAACCTTCATCCCCACCTTCTCCTTCCCCTCAGGCCCTCTCTCTCTCTCTCATCTCCTTCATCTCCTTGGTCATGCTGCAGCCTGGTTTGTGGAGGAGTGAGATGCAGCCCATAGACAGGAGGCTGCAGCCCTCCATGTGGCTCACAGGAGGCCCCACCCTGCTGTGGCACTCACATACCTGCCTTCCGCTCTCTCCCTGAAGTACTGCTTTCCCTTTCTTGTTGTTTCTGTGGGCATCAGAACACACTGGCACTCGACTTACGCGTCTTTCCTTTCCTTCTTTCCGGCACATTGCCACTTGAATTTACCCCACTAGATAAGACATTTATTTCAGTACTTGCTGAAATGGCTCTCACTGTGTGGTTTCTGTGCTCTTCTGTTTAAATTGGCAGGTAAAAAATTGTATGTATCATCCGTACACTAAGATGCTCTGAAGTATGTAGACATCAGGGGTGACTGAATCCGCTAATTATGGTGTGCATTGCTCACATGATTTTTGTGGTTGGAATACTTCTAATCCACTTTTAGCAGTTTTCCTTCCCAGTCTATTGTTGGCCACAGTCACCTTGTGGCACAGTGAGTCCCTTGTATGCATTTTTCCAATGTCCTTTGCCCAGTGTCTCCATCCCAGCCTAGGTCCCGACAACCATGACTTTGCTTTCTGCTTTGTGTGCTTTCTCCCTGGAGTCCACACATCTGGATCAGATGCTCAGAGAGAGGAGGCCCCGCCTTCCCTGCAGGTGCCATTCTTTCTGATTTGACCTGTCAGAAGCCTTTGACTGAGCAAGCATCCTGTCCTGTGGCTTCTGGCTTTTCACCGCTGACCTCCTGTCTCTCCTGGGACCTTGCTGGTCACCACTCACTCTCCACTCTGGTTTCTCTTTCTTTCCCTGCCTCTGTGTTGGCCTGTGGTCTGGTCTGGCTTCGGAGCCTTCTCTTTCATGTCCCCACTGTTCTTCGTGGTGTGTCTTCAGTGTCCTGGCATTGAGTATTATAATTGTCAGATGTACCTATAGCTGGGACTCTCCCTTCTCTGCCTGTTCAGCTTCTGCCCTGGATTCCGAAGAAGATGTCTCAGAGGGTTCTGAAGCTCACACAAACCCATGCTCTGGGCCATCATTCCTTCTGCAGACCTTCGCCTTCTGTAACCCTTCCCCTAAATAAGTAGTCTGTCTTTCCTGCCAGCTTGACCAGAGACTTCAGCAGCAGCAGCAACAACATTACGTTTCTCTATCTTGTGTGTGCCGACTCTGACAGTTGTGTGAGGTTCAGAGGACCTAGAGGAGCAGTCTGCCTCTCTGTCCTGCCTTAGCACTCCAGTGCCGTCTTCCACAAGCCCTTTTGCCTTTCTGTTTTGGTTCTCCCGGGCTGGTTGCTGTGTGGCTTGCACAGATTTGTGCGTTAGGGCTTTAGTATTGCATGCAACTCCCCAGTAGGAAACCAGCTTTGTGGGAGGAAGGACTTTGTTTGGTAGTTATTTTTTCTCTACCTCTGAGGTTAGTGTCTAGCACAAAGCAGATAGACAGTAAACAGTTTGAATATTGTTGCTAGTTTAATTATTGAAAGTATCATTTTACTCTTCTGGTGCATAACAAACTGATTTTTTACTGTTGAAAATAAAACACTTACTGTGGGGCATTAAGGTTTTGTGACAGTTTTGATATGCCCTATAGTACCTTGCTGGAGGCAGTTCAAACTGGCTTTTTCATATTCTTTGTGTGTGTCTGTGTTTGTGTGTGAAGGGAATATATATATAATTATATGTGGTGTGTATATATATATACACATATATATGCATGCATTCAAGCCTGCCTGTGGGCCAACAGGGTTTGTCTTCCCCAAATAGAATTGCTGGGTACAGAGCAGCATTCTTTTAAAAGCTTATATTTTTCTTTTTCTAGATTCCTCCTTGCTAGGCTTGAACAAGTTAGACTGGCCCCTAGCACAGTTGTGTATATCGTTTAGCACTTAGTTTCCAGTGCCTCTTATGTCTTGAGCCTCAACGTGTCCAGGATTCCACGGGCTTGTGACCCTGAAGCACCTGCTGCATTGTTCAGGAGCAAGCGAAGAGGTCCGTGCTGTTGGCCTTGAGGCTCTGTGAAGCCCACATTCCCACTGCTCTTTCCAGGGGAGGACTAGGCACTCTTGTCTTCTGTAGACAAGGTGGATAGATAGCATATAGCATGAGACTGTCTGTCAAACAGTCTGTCGTTTCCTCCAATCTTGGGGTTCTTGGTGTATTCAGTGCAGGGTGTTTCCTGCTTCCCAGACTCCTCAGCAAACTCTCCTTTCTTCTCTTTGTGTCTGCAGAATGAGATGGAATGAAGGAGGGTTATTCTATTAGATTCTTGAGATGACAGGAAAGACAACAGTTTTCTATGGTGGAGAACACGGTCCTCAAGTGTCTAGTGTAGTGGAGTTGACTTGGGCAGGTCTTCTGTCTGTCTCTTTGCTGGACAAGGGGATTCTGATGCTGTTCCACCTTTAAGACCTGACCAATCAGCAGCCTTGGATAACCACACCCTCGCCCCATGCTTCTAACACCTCCATTATCATAGCTAGAAAAAACCTTCCTCTCTACCAAGAGTTGCACCAATAATTCCACCAACACAGCTGACTCAGAGCCCTGTGGTAGGATGCTTCATTAGAAGTCTGCAGCAGAAAGCAATGGGGACAATCAGACTTGGCTTTTGTGGGTCTAGTTTATGGTTTTCAGTGTGCCACAGGTACTTGAGGAAAATAGGTATTTAAATGTGTTCTTAAGCTATACATTTGTGTTTTTTTTTATCTGTGTGGTAACTTCAGATCACTGCAGCAGGTCTGACCCATGGTAAGAGCAAGGCATGTGAGGCAGTGTCTCAAGGTTCCTGTCAGTGTTTAGTGGGGCCTTGTCTCATTAGGGGAGCCCCGGTAATCAGGAGAGGTGATGGTAGGCCAGCAGATGAGATCCTTTCCAGCCATGCTTGTGATGGAGGAGGGAGATAGTGTTGAAGGCTTTGAGGATTGAGGGTGTTTATTGGTGAGAGACGTGGTCTCAGCAAGGGCCGGTTATAGTTAGTGAAAGTGGAGGGTATTCTACTCTTTGCATGATACTGCACTTCAAAGTTCGAGGGTTTCACTAACTAACATGGCTTTTCTTGCTCCCTAGTCCCGCTGAGATAAAAAAGTAGTAAAAGACTATTAAAAGTATTTATTTTTTATTTATGAACACCCTGGGGACCAGCAGAGGGTGTCAGACTCCCTGAAACTAAAGTTTTCAGCTATTGTACTTAGCAGATATGGATGCTGGGACTGAACTCAGGTCCTCCAAACAAGCAGCAAGCACTGTCACTCACTGCACCCTGCCCCACCTCAGCACCATTGCACCATCCTAACAGTGGGTCAGTCATTTGGAGGTTGAGACAGATGGCGGGGGTCTAAGCCTTGTTTAGGTAAGTTCAGGGTGTGTGTACAGTTGTCTTAACTGTACTTTCTTAAAACAAAGCAAAAAAAAAAAAAGTCAAAATGCCTCTTTCTCTGGACCTATTCATTATCAGCAGTTTTAAATGGAGATGCCATGACCTACAAGTGTGTGGCAAATGGCTGTTCATTTTTCAGAAGAAAATAGAGTTCTGCTATATAAACTACCACAGTTAGAGCTAGTGCAGTCTTACAGTTTAACTCAGAAAAAATACAGTCTTCTATGCAACATAGAGTGAATTATACTTCTGAAGTAAGGCCGGTAGCGACATGCCCCTCCCATCACTGAGGACTCCTGGAAGTCACCTCAGCCTGCTCCACATCTTGTGGTGTAAGCACTGTGTCTCTGTTTTACCACCCGCCACTGTTGTCACAGGAGAACTGTCCAGGTTGCTCCTGCTTCAGCTTTAGAGGAGATTGACCTAAGGAGACATGCTCCTTTCCCCTGTGTTTACATTTGATGTCATTGCAAGTAAGTGCTTAGCTTTGGATGGTCACAGAGGAGTCTGTTAACTATTGGAATGCAGGTCTGCATATACTGGTCAACTTTGGGTTATAGTTGAATTTTTGAATCTACCTTTCTGTTCCAGCTTGCCCAGTGTGAGTTTTGAACCATCGCTAGAGACTGTGGTAGTGAGGAGAAAACCTGACTTAGGTTAAGGGGCAGTGAGGGCCATTCCTAGACAATGGGTAAGCGAGTCCCTGGCACCAGGGACTCTAGGCTAGTGCAGGAGGCAATTGTGTGAGACACAGGTGTAGCAGGACAGGTGTGGAGAGGCTGCTGTTTTGTGTCCGGCCCCTTGTGAGGTCAGTGTCATGCAAGCTGTCCCAGCAGGCTAGTAATGGTTGTGCTCCTTGAGGGCAGTCAGTCGGTTCTGTGTTTTAGGAGTTGTTATTCCTGAGTTTTGAAGAAACCCTGAAGAACATAGACACTGTGTTTGGAGGCTGTGAAGATAGCATCTGGCATGGATATGTTGTCTTTATTACT
This sequence comes from Mastomys natalensis, assembly GCA_021653895.1. Classification (NCBI taxonomy): domain Eukaryota; kingdom Metazoa; phylum Chordata; class Mammalia; order Rodentia; family Muridae; genus Mastomys; species Mastomys natalensis. The sequence goes on along the minus strand of JAJTUV010000171.1, from coordinate 225,394 downwards.
GTAGAGTCAGGTGGCTTCTAGTGGCCTGAGCCTGTGCTTTCTTCTTCAGCAACTAGGAAAGTAAGGAACACTTGGCTCCAGTGTCTCACAATATTAGCACAGGCAGGTCTGGAACTTACTAGGTAGCTCATGACGGTAATCACAGGCTTTTCCACCCATACCCCAGCTCCTGAAATCATGACTCTGAGATTTATTATTTATGAATAGCTGCCTAGGCCACAAGCTTGAGTGTGTTCCCTGACTAGCTTGTAACATAATTAACCCATTTATTCTATTCTGTGTGTGCCACATGGCTGGTTACCTCTCCCCAATCTTATGCAACTGTCTTCCTCAGTGTTGGAGCAGATCTCTTCCTGATCGTCTGACTCTCTCTCTGAGTTCTTCTCTCCTTAGCAGAACTCCCATGTCCTAGCCCCTGCCTCAGCTAATAGGCGTCAGCTTCATACTTGACAGGTGATACTGCCACACAGTACACAAGGGACTCTCTCCCCATTTCCCCTTTCTAGTCCAGTAAAAGACTCTTTCTCTTACAATCATAAACTATAAACAATAATAACACTTATGAAAACTATCAGGTGAGGTTAGTGTCCAGTCCATACGCATTTTGCAAACTTGGAAAAAGTATTATTATCCAGCCTATCTTGATGAGTTTGGGATTCTGTACCTAAATAAATTTCTATTGTAACTTGGATTGCCAACCTAAAAATAGCTTCTTAGTCCTCAAAACACTTTCTCAAATCCTAAACAACCTTAAGCTTTTAGTAAGGCTATGACTCCCTAGTCTTTAGACCATCAGAGAGAGACCTGAGAGGGAATCAATATTACCCTAGTATGCAGGAAGTGCAGACAAGCAGCTTCCAAATTTACAGAAGTGGCAGAGGTGCTGGCCGCCTGCACAGTTGCCCAAGTTTCCTCTGTGACATTGGAGCATTCACTTCAGGCCTTCTCTCCCAGAATATCTGTGATGCTGGATAATGTAGCTAGCGATTTAGAAATTGTTGAGGAAACAACATTGCAGCAGTCTCAGGTAGGATTGAGCAGGATACTGGAATAAATATGTCTCAGTGTCTCATCTCAGCATCTCTACTTCCTTTCACCATCACCAAGGGTGGCTCTTGTTTAGGCCTCTTTATATTCATTGGTGTTAGATGTTTACGCACAGGCAGCTTGGAACAGGTGACGCCAGGCCAGAGGGTTCCACAAAGGGAAGTTTATTTAGGCGGAGGGAAGAGAATGAGAGGAGGGGGAGAGAGAGAGCAGAGAGGTAGAGGTGGAGGCCGGCCATGACCACGTGGTGGGAGGGGGAAGGGAAGGGGGAAAGGGGTAGAGAGAACCTGCAGGCGCCATAATCACAAGACCAAGAGAGAGAGGAGGGGCCAGACAGCCCCTTTTATAACTGTGGGGAAGAGCATACCTGGTCGTTGCCAGGTAACTATAGAGGTGGAGATCGACAGAATACTAACAATTGGTGTCTATAAACATAGAAACTTTCACAAAGTAACATACATTTCTACAAAACATATGTGCAATGTGCACAAATCAATTAAAGACGATTTTCTGCTCTCTGTTCAAGCAAATAAAGCATCTGTCTTTCTTTATAAGTTAGTCTAGACTGTATAACCGAATTCTAATTTTTATCTATGCCAATTGAAATGATGGTATAAGTCCTGAGGATGCTAGTGCCAACATAATGCATTGGCTATACACAGATTAAGTTGTCTCAGAGCTGTTCCCATGTAGAGGGATCAACAGTACAAGGTACCTGTTTTGTTGTTTTGGATTTCTTTCAGGTCTGCAGTCAGGATCTTCAGGGAGTCTCCCCATCAAATCTGTCAATTCCCCATGTCAAAGTTTTTCTTTTCCTGTGAAAACAAATACAAAACCTCTTCCCTAGTGTGACACACTTTCTTCCTTCCATTCTGAAGTTAGGACATCCTTGGTATAAATAGACTGATTTAGTGCAGCAGGATTTTCCATAATCCATGCTCATTAGCATTCAAAAGATTTAAAGTTAATGAAGCACTATGTAATCTATTTCTGAGAGATCCCATCTCTCTCTTTTGTTCTGTGAGCATTTCCTTTCAAGTGTTGTTAGATCCTTTTTACAACTGTTAGACCTGAGGTATTTTTGAGACTATTGTAATGTGTCTATGAAGAATGTCTAAGAACACTGTTGCATTCTAATGGATGCACATGGTGAAGCGTCCCCGCTTCCGTCTGCAAAGACACCATAGACACCATCTCTGATAAATGTGAATTTCAGCAGCAGCCTTTACAGAACTTAAGGCAAAAGCCACTTGGAATTCTAAACATGTATCAACTGTATGTTGTATTAACACATGTTTCTCCAAAGTCCATAAAATGAAACATAATCTACTGTATGACATTGCTCTAAGGTAGCATCATTTAGCAGAATCTGGATTCTTAATTCACAATACTGCATCTCTATGGGTGGCCATTCTAATTCCTTAAACTGTTGCGGATTTTTCTCATCTGGAACTACCTTTTTTGCTCTTATAGATTCCAGATTGGATTCTTCCGAAGCTTCTTTATTCTGATTAGAAGAATCCTCTAATCTCTGCTCTCCAACCCCAGGGAACCCATTGCCCTCTGCTGGCCTCCATGGCAACCAGGCAAAACAGACAAATATGTATGTAAGCAAAAGACCACACACAGAAAAACAACAAAGTAAAAGTTCTTCCTTATCAGCCATTTTGATTAAAGACAGTTCTTATGTAGAGTAACAAGCTGTGTGTGTATTGTTTCAGTGGAAGCAAATTTATAAATGCTTACAACAGTGCTGTTGCTGGGATTTCCTAGTGTAGGCTATGGTCCTTACCACACCAGCACACACTGTAAAGGGGATAACAGAATTAGCTCATTTGCAGACTGATTTTCCCCAAAACTTGGAGTATGAGGTGAGGACTGTGTTCATTCTCTGGGTTAACTTGGTGAAGCAGTAGGGGGCAGAGAGGCCATGTGAGAGAGGTGACAGTAAGGATTCATGAAATGTATGGATGAAGGAGGGGCTGTTCACCTCAGAATCCTCCAGGTATTTACTTAGCAAGTACTGTATCCCAGCTGTTGTCTGTGGAAGACTTTGGTGTCAGTATTTAACTCTACCAGAAATCAGGATGTACATCCAAGTTTGTGAGCCACACTCCTGTCCACAGCTAAGTGGTGCCTTCTAGTCATGTAATACAGTTACAGTGTAGTAATCTGTTACTGTAACACTGGGACGCCACACTGAAGCAGTGTCTGGAGTTGGGATTGATTGCAGCTGGTTTTAATCTATTGGGTTCCGTGTCTCTCTCCCTGCTATTTATACTGTGGAGACACATTGTGCTCCAGAGATGGGCAGATGGTCAAGCCTAGAGGCCATCAGTGACAACCTTTCTATTTGCTTCCAGATCTGATGTTTAGAGCACAGATTGTTAGGTATCCACTATTGGAGATTCTGATTGAAAAATTTGGGGCACAACCTAATAATTTTCCTATCTGTAAAATCCTCTAGTGAGGACCCTCCTTGAGAACCACTGTAGACTACCCCAGGTTTTGAAGTAATTTGTTAAATTCCCTGCCCTCAGGATTGGAACCCCAGCAGTTCTGATGTAGCAGGGACCCCAGGACTCTGGACTTGACTATTTTACTAGTTGCCAAATATGTTGGATACATCCTTGCTTCGCAAAAGTGATTCTCATATTTAATTATAATGTAATTCATGGTAGATCTCACATTGCTGGACGTTTCTCCTTTACCCAAGTAGAATATTTAATGTCTTTTATTCTAGGCACCTTTAGATAGAATATGAATACACACACCCAAACACACACACATACTGCAGGACAATCTTTAAGCAAGCTAGATTTTCTTTTAATTCTCAGAAGTATGTATTACAGCTAGCTTCAATGATCATAAATGAGTGCCTGGATCAAGGTCTCTTCACTGTGATTTAAACAAAACCCTTTCATATACCTTTTCTTCTTCTTCTTCTTCTTCCTCTTCCTCCTCCTCCTCCTCCTCCTCCTCCTCCTCCTCCTCCTCTCCTCCTCCCCTCTTCGTTGTTTTCTTTAGACAGGGTTTTACTGTTCTGCCCTGGCTGCTTTCGAACTCATTGTGTAGACAGGCCTGTAAGTCACAGAGACCCACCTCCCTCTGCCTCTTGTATGCTGAGATTAAAGGTGTGTGCCATCATACCCTCTATGTCATGCACCCTTAAGACATGAACCACCGTGAGGGAAGAGCCACCAGGCCGCCTTCACATGCTCCGTTTCAACATTCCTTTAAAGTGTCAATTGTTATCACACTCCCGGTAAAACACTCAACGGGATTCTTGATCTCTGCCTGGCTTCCTTCAGTTCCTCACAGTCTTCCTCAGGAACACAGTCTACTTCATCCGAGAATCTCTCTACAGTCCTGAACTTTCCAAGTAGGCTGGACTGCCTGGTTTGAGGGCAACCTCTGCATCCTTTCTCACTGGCGGCCTTCATGGTTTTTTGTCACAGTTCTCTTACTGGGACCTGGGATTCACAGGTTAGGCTCTGCTGACTGCCGGGGACACGACTGGGATCACGGGAATTGGTCACCACAGCCAGCTGCGACTTGGATACTGGGACTGAACTCAGGTCCCCATGCAAGGCAAGTGCATCACCAACTGAGTCTTCCCATGTCCCCTTTTTGGTTCTTGTAGCTTTTACTCCATCAGCATTTCTGAGGGATGGACGACTCTGACAGGTGGTGCTGTGCATCCTTAGGTATTAGTTGGCAGGCCTGCGGTTCTCTCTCCTGTCAAGCACAGGTTCTGTCTATGTAGCCTGTGGGCTTCATACATTCTTAGACTAGGCTGTATCAGGCTCTTATGCGCTTCATGTTAGTATTTTAATTAAAGCATGTGCACAACAACAAGGTGGCCAGTGTAGATAACTCTTCAGGCTCTAGTTAATCAGGACCTAGAGCTATCACTGTGCATTTAAATCAGGCACTAATGGTGTTTGTTTGAGAAGTCTTTAGTAATTTTATTTTTATTTCAGTTATTTTAATAAAGATTATAATGTCAAAACCAGTTATTCATAGTCAATCTGCTTTTAAAAATCTCAGTGAATTATGTGCTTTTTCCAATGAATTCCCCTGTTGATACTATGTTGATAGTCTTCCCCAGTAAGCTGGTTTGAAGATCTGATCAAAGCTGTGGCTCCTAACCCTGTGACCATATAAGGTACCATACAAAATCAGCTTCAATTTCAGGACAGGGTTCAGTGTCATATGCTCAATCAGGAATGTAGGCCTTTGGTGAAGGTCACAGACTCATCTGGGAGGACCTTGCCTGTCTACAGTGCAGCCCTGCTGGGTGTGTCCCCTTAGGTGCCGTGCATGGAGTAGGATCCTTACGCATTGTGATGTAACTGTTTACATAGTGTTGATAGTGCGTTAGGTATTTTGAACAATCTACATGTTTAAGTACAGGAAAATGTACTGGGTTCTCAGCAAGTATGACAGCACTTTATAGAAGAGGTTTGAGTGCCCCTGCGCCTTTAGTTCTGGGACCAGTTTCCACAGATCTGAGAAACAGCCACACCTGTCTATCTCATGGGGCAGTGTGAAGGCCAATTCATTGAAGGAATAAAATGGCCAGAAAAGGCCTGGCACTCGAGGGGTGGTTGACTGCATATCAACATCATGGCTATGAGATAATATCCTAGTAGATGAATTAACATTTTGATTCTAATTCTTCAATGTGTTTAAAATTTAAAAAAACAAATCGCCATTAACTGGACAGTTAGCTTTTGCCAGGTACAGTGCTAGGCTTTATAGATGAAGAAGATAATTTTTTTTGGTAGCAAATTGTGGAGGAGAGATCTTTGGATGCTGCGTAGATATTAACGTGTGCTACCTTTCCCTGTTGGGTCCACAGAGAAGAAAGGACTCCAGCTTTGTGAGTTTAAAAAAGATGAGTTTATTATTTAAAACCTAGATTGCTGCGAGGTGGTGGAGGCAGAGGCAAGGTGCATCTCTGGGAGTTCAAGGCCAGCCTGGTCTACAGAATGAGTTCTAGGACAGCCAGGGCTACACAGAGAAACTGTATCAAAAAATCAAAACCAACCAAATAAAAACCTGGATTCCTTTAATCCGTCAGCTCCCGAGCTGTCCTTACATTAGAGAATGTGACCTTAGGCTTCCATCTGCTTCCCCTTCTCACTCAGGCACTGCTGCTTCAGGAAGGAATGGCAGGGACACCAGCTCTCGGTGCTGCCGCCTGCAGGATTCCTTGGCATGATAGTGGGCATAGGTCAGCTGTCAGCCTTCAGGCCTCTCCCTCGCCACAGGTCTAGGGGACAGCTGTCACCTCAGTCTGCCCAGTAGTCAGCTGCCCCTTGCAGATGGCAGATGTCTGTGTGAGAATGCCCCTGTGAACAGGATTGAAACTCTCAGGAAGAAGCACCGTGGGCCCGCCCCAGCCCGCCCACCTTTCCTCTTTGGTACCTTTAACTCTGGAAAGGAGTTCTTCCCTTGGATTCAGAGAACTAAATAGTATTTGAGGCACATAGCATTTGGATTCATTGATGTGCATTGCACGTGTGTTAGTGTATGTGGAAATGCATCAGTACTTTTATATATCATATATTGAGGAGAACATGGTTTTAATTGAAGCTAAAAATTGGACTGGTTTTAGGATCAGAGAAAACCATTGGGTTTTGATCATGTTATCTTTACATGAGCTAGAGGAATTGTGTAGCAGGATACACGGAATGTTTCAGTGAAAAACAGGAGACATCACTGAGCTGCTGAGCGTTGCCCACTTATGTGGTCTCGTTCATCTCCATCCTCCATCTTGTATTTCCTCCCCCCTGGAGCTGAACCCAGGACTTGTGCCTTCTAACACTGCTCTGCTCTAGCCCATCCTGCTGTCTGCAGATAAACTCTAGACATGGGGCACTGTAGGTTCCATATTTGGCTAATACCTTTTTAAAAATGTTTTTTTATTTTTATCTTATGTCATTGGGAGTTTTGCCTTCATTTGTATGTGTCCACCATGTGTATGCCTGATGCCCACAGAGTCCAGAAGAGGCATCAGATCTTCTGGCAGCAGAGTCACAGGTGCTTAGAACTGAACCCAATTCCTATGCAAAAACAGCCAGTGCTTTTAATGGGTAGCCAACGACTCTGCAGCCATTGGTCAGTATTTTTCACTTGTAGTTTCTGGTATTTCTCTGTCTCTTTCTCCCTCCTTTCTTCTCTTATTATGTCCTCCTTAACTGAAGGAGCTGGGTCATTTTGTGGCTTCCCAGTGTGCCATATCCTGATTGACTCCCTCAGCTTGTTCCTCAGACATTTTAATTTGTTATTAAAAGGTCATTGTTGCGTGTCTGATGTGTTTCTGATCTGTGGCATGAATGTGGTATAGATCACATGTAGAGATCAGAGCACAGGTTTGTGGAGCCTGCTCTCCTTCCTCTGTGGGTTTCAGGGATCAAACTTAAGTCATTACTCTTCAGGGACAAGTTCCTTTAACCCACTGAATCATATCAATGGCCCAGTTAAAAAGTTGTTAGTTTGATCTAAGGTGTTAGTAGATTCTTTGCAGACTTTGATTGCTGCTTTGTAGTCTAGGTGATTGTGTCCTGACCCCGACCTTCAGTACCGCCCTTGCTGGTCACTGCCGTCATCTTCCTTGGCTTCCAGTTTATCTTTAGTGCATCTTTTCACAGTCGTGTTTTGCTTTAATACAGTAGCAGATAGCAAACTATGTCTAGTAGCACGTTGCTCGCAGGCTGTGTAGCTGCTAACATGATGTGTATTCCTGGACATGAGCCAAGTTGTGCTTAACTCTGTATGTTTGTCCTCCTGCTTTTTATTTTGGTGTTGGGGTATGAGCTCTGAAACCTCATGCCAGCCATTTCCTGGCTGCTGCTAGTTAGTGCTGGGCTCTGGAAATCCAGGAGGACAGTGACCTTCTCCTGAGGAAATCATTAGTGTGGGAGACTCAGTTCTGTTGATGACCTATCTAAGGTGGCTCAGGGGGTTTGTCTTAGGGTTTTAGAAATCCTTCCAGCAGGATTCTGAGGTCAGTCTAGACATCCCTCAGAGGATGTAGGGAGATCTGAGATTCAGAGGTGGAGGGAGAAGCCCTTTGAGACCTAGTGAGACCAGGACTCATAAGGGGTGACATTGAACACAGCCATTGAGGGTCAGTTACCTGAGGGCATGAAGAGCTATTCTCCACACACATACTGGTTCCATAGGCACGAGAAAGCATTTCCAGAATTGTCACATTGAGTATTCTATAGGCCTTGAAGTGGATACGAGGCTGTAATATAGGTGCCCAATAGACGGGGCCTCAGTCAGCAAGATGAAGTATGAACAAGATCCGTGTTGGGGTTGCAGTACGTGAGGTGTGCATGGGCACAGAGGAAGCAACAGATGTCTGAGCAGCCTAAGACCCAGTTGGGAGGTAAGGCCTGAAGGAGAAGGAACAGTTGGAGGTTTCAGTTGTATGTGGACATGAAGGGTGAACTTTCCTACATGTTTCCATGGTAAAGGAGACAAGTGGATGATTGGTCAGTGTGGGGTCATTGTGGGGAGTTGGAACAAAAGATGGAGGGGACCAGCTTGAAGTCATCAGCCTGTGTCTGGCTTCCCTCAGGCCTTAACTACATAGTGATGGAAGGCAGACAGAGGGCTCTTCCATTAACATTTGTAAAGAGGAATTTGCATTTGAACTTTTGATTCATGATACTGTAATAAGTTCTTTGAAGGTAGTTAGTGTAGAAAGTCTTGAAGCTGATAAAGAAACAGATTTGGGAAAGATAACTTTAAAGGTGAAAAAAATCGTTCAAATGGTCCTTGAAGCTTTCTCTTGTCTACAATCAGCTGTAGAATTAACTGCCCATCACTCTTGAGTCTGCAGCACATGAGTGCACATGAACAAGCAAATCATGCAAGTTTTTACTGCATGGTATGCAGCAGCAAGGGTCATAGAAGAGCTGCCTGTAGATGGGGGCTCTTGCAAAGCCCCTTCTTCGGAATGTCAGCTTCCCTTGTTGCTATTTCCTGTAGAGGCTCCCTGAGATGGTGAGGGGTGACATACTATCCTGTAAGCTCTTTGGGAAAGGATACTTTTAGTTTTTTTATCTGGAGACACGTGAAGTTTCTTCATAGGGCTCATCTCCTAGAACCTACAGTCTGTCCTGGGCCTCTGGAGTGTCTTCACTGCCCCAGTGAGATGCCTTAGGCCAAGGAGATTGGTTTAACTGATGGCGGCCATTTCCAAAGTAGGGAGACAGAGGAAGCAAGAGATTCTGGCCAGGGTGACACTGGAATTATGAAGCTGCTCAGACATCCTTCCTGCACTCAGAATGTTAAAGAAGCAGATTCCCCCTTGTGTGTGTGTGTGTGTGTGTGTGTGTGTGTGTGTGTGTGTGTACCATTGTACCACCATGCTACATCTCCAGGTCTCTCCCCCACCCCACCCCCAACCCCTCCCATGTTTCTTTCCCAGCTCTCTTGGGTCTGAAGCCTGCAGGCTGCTGCTCTTTGAGTGTGTCTCTGTCCATCTACCGTTGAGTTGTTTTGCTGTGACTGCTTTCTCCTACCTGGATCATCCCATTCCCTTTGGGTTACAGTCTTTATTAAATTCTTTTGGTGATGTTGGGGGAGGAGGGAGCATGTGTACCTACCTCTGCGCTGTGCTAGTTATTTTAACGCTAGCATAAACATCTTGTTTGTGTTGTTCCATAATGATGGGCTGGAGTGTAAATTGCCACTTCCTTTGTTAAGAGCACTTTGCTAGCATCTGTCAGTGTTCATCATATTGGCCCTATGATGGATTCTCACTGGTAGAGAATAGTGCTATTGGAATATTTCACAGGAAATATATATGCATGAAGTCACTACTGTAATGCTGTAGGAAGATGGGAAACAACATGAATGTACGTCAGTAGAGGGGTGGCTAAATTAGGGTGTCTACAACTAATGTTGTACTGTGTAGTCACACCTGTAGAGTGAGCCATGGGTACTGTGAAGGGACTGAAAGCCAGCTCATCTACAGAAAGCATTTTCTGGTTGTAAATAAAGGGAAAATGATGTCAATGTCCAACTTGTAATTTGTACCCAGTGAACAACTAAGGAGAGATGGATTCTTTCACAGAATAAAAAGTGTAGTACCCCTGTGGAGGAAGGGGAACTAGGAAGGACACCATCGTTTTACTCTTCATCTCTATCTCTTTTGAACTCGTATCATGGAAATCACCCTGGCTTCCTTCCCTCCCCTAGAGGCCCTTTCTTTCCCAGAGCTAAAAATCAAGTGGCTTATGTATTAGCTCTTCAGTCTAGCTCTTCCTTTACTCTTTCTATTGATTCTTCGTGAGTTTTGCATGCACACCCCAGTCCTGCTCCTTTTCCTGATCAGTCCCATTCTCCCTTTGTCCTTGCAGCCCCCCCCCCAATAAAACATGCAAACAAACAAAAAAAACCCCACAAAACATAGAAAACACTTCATCTGGAAGCTGTAGGGTGTCACAGTGTGTCCCCCTCTGACCACACATCTTCACTTGCAAACGTTCATTGTGATGAGTTATTGGTCTGGCTTCTGTGACTCCATCAATATTGGATCTTCCCTGGGCCTCCTCTGGATTATCTTATTGTTGCCCTGTGTCACGGAGATCCTGCAGCTTTGGACCAGCAGGACTGTCCCTTTTCATGCGTCCCAGCCTCTTAAAGATGATACAGATTTTGGGGTGTGCCAACATAGAGCCCTGGATCTGGGCCTGGGTGGCAGCTGAGCTGGTCAGCATGTTGCTTCTCCCTTATTTGCAGGGTGAGTGCTCCATCACTGACTGGTCCGGCTAGGCCATCCAGTGCCGCCATTGGCAGGAGGCAGCTACAGGGGGGAGGAACCACCTCTGCACCCAGCCTACCTCACAGCAGACAAGTGAGGAGTTCTGGGCTGGCTCTCCTGCACTCTCCACTCTCACTCCTAATGTAAATTGGGATCCTGCTGTATTCCAGCTGACCTTGCTCCATGCTGTAATACGACAGTGTACCCAACAGATGGAGTGCTTGGTCTCGTGCATTCAGTCATGCAGTCAGATTATCAGACCCTCAAAGGTTCTGAGCGTGTGACCTTGGCCCTATCCGTCCATGGTGTGTATACGTATCCCAGTCATTTCTGATTCCTGATGTGAAGATGCTTCAGAGCCCATCTTTTGTTAAGTCTGTAGTGAGAGGTAGGGGCATTCAGAGATCACAGACTGCATTCCAGTACTTGGTTCTTGTGCACTGTGGAATTGTCATGGTACATTGTTGTTTTTGAAAAGCTTTAACTTTTTATATGGTTGGCAGATAAATTTATTGAATATTCATATGTATATACTGGCTTAGAATTATAAATAATCAAAGATGGCCATGTTTTTTTTCAAATATAAATCTGTGCTTTTAAAATTATACAGAATATTATACTAACTGCATTTTTCTGATATTGTCATATCTTTTATTACTGAGTTGCTTTTAGTTACTTGAGGTAACACGTGCTTGCTGAAGAGTAGTAACATTTAGTGAGTTAAGGGAGAGATAGACAGGGCCTTGCTGTCTAGCCCTGTCTAGTTTTGAACTCAAAATCCTCCTGCCTCAGCTTTTATCTTTATTGTAGACCATATGGTCCCTCTGTACATGTTTTCTTTTTCATTTAACTTTTATTGATTCTTTGTGACTTTCACGTCATGCACCCCAGTTCCCTCATCTGCCTGTCCCTTTCTTTCTGCCCTTTGCTCTTGAAACCTCTCTACCAAGCTGTAACTGTGTCATAGTGTATCCTGTACTTCCTCACTTCTGTACATGATCTTTAGGAGATGGCTGTCACAGGCTAGATCTCCTGCCCACTCCCTGAGCTCCCACAGTTCAGTCAGCCCTTATACTCAAATACCACCTGAGGCAGAGCAAACTCTCTGCAGGCATTCTCAGGAAATTGGATTTTGATTTTATTTTCAACTGTATTTGGTTTCTGTGGTTAGAAATAGTACTTCAAATTTTGATGGAATCTGATGATTTTGAACATTGAAAGCCTTAAGAGTAACTTGCAAGGCTATAATGTTTCTGATGGCTTTTGCCTGTGGCTTCCTGGCTGCTTGTTTTATAGGCACTGTCTGAGTTCACTGTGTGCTGACTATGGTTATATCTTCCTCATGCCCTCTAAGAAGCATCAAAGACTAGGGCCCGTAGTGGCTCCTGACTGAAGCCGGATGAAGGGTGGGCTCCTAGGCAATCTGCACATGTGCTGTAGAGCAGGGCCTTCTCATTTCCTTGCCTACTGTGAGGCAACCCTGCACCTCTGTGCTGTCTCTGTAGCAGGGTGAAGGCCCCACTTGATTTGAAATCCTAGCTACTGCTCTCAGGGAACTCGGGGCACATGGCAGGGTATCTCTGCAACAAGTAGAAACCTCCACCTAATTCGGGGGCCGGGAAGCGGTGTTAAGGTGATAATAATCTTCCAACTCCTGCCCAGTCCCCACAAACCAAAGTGTCACCCTGTGCAAGCAGCCAGATTGTAGAGCTGTGGCTTCCGTGGTGGTTGGGTGGCAGGTGTCACTCCCACCTCCTCGTGATGTGGCTCCCAAGTAAACCCAGGCAACCACAGGGGAACCAGTCTGGACGGGTGGGCAGTGTGCATCGCCCATACAGACTCAGCACCTGGTTTGCTAGGGCTTCTTAGTTTTGTTGGAGATTTTTTAAGAGTCTGTGGAATGCTGTTCTTGGGCATGCACCTTTATCTTAGAACCAGTTTAAAGACAGCTTGCGCTGACCCTTGGCTGGTGCTGGCCAGTGAAATCCAGTTTGTGTAGCTCATGGACTTTCCAGTACCAGCTCTTGGCATAAGAAGCCAAGGAATTTGCAGTGTGCTCTGTGTGAGAATGGGGTGGGGCAGGTGCTTCTTAGAGAATTTTACTAATAAGCATTCATTTCCCATGTACTAATTAATAAAATAGAAGTGATAATGGTTCTTTAAGGCCTATTTGAACTGACAGAGAAAGGGAGAACATTTTACTTGATTGGTAGTATTTTCCCATTCTTTTTATTTCCCTCTCCCATTAGAAACTGGTTCTTCAACTTTCAGAGCCAAGAGAGAGGCTATGCAGTAGGCTCTTAGCCTCTGGCCTCTCTTTGGCTCCAGTGAGCATGTATTAAGTAGCCAAGACCTGCTGCGCCGGGTCTGTGAGGTGGGGCAGCATTTGGATTGTGTGCTGTTTCAACAGAACACCAAACCTTGCAGCCTGGAGAGAGCTGAGGAAAGGCTGAGTTTCTCAGCTCTCCACAGGTGTTTGGTATATTTTGTCCCCCCCTCCCATCCCAGTGGCTTTTTGTTCTTTAATGTAGATTTCTAAAGATGATGCCACATAGGCATGTGGGGCCTTCCGCACCTGGGGGTTAGTTGGCTTTCTAAAAACTCATACTGTTCTGTCGGACTGTAGGAAGGCAGTTTAAGATTCAGCTATTAGTAATGTTGTCATCAATTATGTTTTAAAATTGAAATAATATTTGACCAAAATCATAGTTCAGCTATAGAAATGTGGTGGCTTACTCTTGTAAGCCCAGCCAGCACTTGGGAGGGTGAGATAGGAGGATCATCAGAATTTAAGGCCAGCCTGGGCTAGTGGTGAGCCGTTCCCCACACCCTCTTACCTGTTGGAATAATTAAGCAATACATCCCAGTTTAAGATTAGGTAATAGAGTGAGCTGTGGCTGTGGTTTGCCCTGAGTGGTGACAACTCCCCTCCAGCCCACAAAACTTCAGCTCCATGGTGCAGTCTCCTAGTCAAGGTGCCTGCAATTCTTAGTTATTTCTGTCATTGATTCATCACTGTTTATGCTTTTGATAAAGTATTAAATGACAGCTGTCACATGTTTAAGTGTTGGCTAAAATGTAACATCACTTGATATTTAATCATGATCAGCTCTTGTTTCATTTTGTCTATTGTATGAAGCTTACCACTCGGAGATACTGATGAAGGATTGTGTGTTTGTGTTTGTCTAGGACATGTCTCAGGAAGGCTATGGAACTAGATCTCAGCCTCCTCTGGCCCCTGGAAAATCCAACCACGAAGACTTGAATTTAATACAACAGGACAGACCATCGAGTCTACCAGTAAGACATTACTATGCTGATTGGAAATCATAATGAGTTAAAGGGTTCTGCAAATGATTGTTTTGCCTGCTCTGTTTTATATTACACACAGAGAAGAAGTTTCTAGGTTCCAGATTTATTTAAGAACTATTAGCATTTAGGCTTCTTTCTTGAGAACCCTGTGGTTCTGTTAAGTCTGTTTTGTTTGCAGTGTCTCCGGTAAAGGGGATCAGACAGTCACTGTTGGAAGGCTCTACCGGACTGGCTGCCTCCGTGAGCATAAGGAACTCGTGTTATCGATCTTCTTCTAGCCTGTTGAGTTTTTGATAGTGGTACAGATCAGAAATGTCAGCACAAGAGTTGAAACAAAGAAATTCTGCTTTGCAAATGGTACTGTGATAGGTTATGATGTTAGTAATTTGAACACACTGTCATTAACTCTGCTGTACATAGCCATGAAACCCTAGTTCCTGCGAGGGGAGGAGGGAGTGAGTCTCACAGAAAAGTCTCTTGTTGTTGAGCTGTGATTAGTTCTTTTCTGAAGGAATGAGAAAGGCAGTGGAATCTGTGTCCATGTTTGTGTCAGAGGCTTTTTAAAAGCAGGTGGTTAGTGCGGTGGGTGTGGATTGTGGACGCCATGTGCCTGTCACAGACTCAGCCTCAGCCAAGGATTTGGAGTTAGAGCTGAGTCACTAGAGCCGGGCCCAGTGGACTCCATCCTCTTGGTGTTGGAGCAGACTTTGTGTCTGTATTGGCTGCCGTGCAGGAGGTTGGAGAATGTATCACAGCAGGTGTCAGCTTTCTGCATGGCCATTTGAACAGTGTGCAGTGTGCGTTACTTTCTTGTAGCTGCTTGCAAGCTTGGCCATCACCAACACACACACTCTTCATGCCTACTCAAATGCCAAATCAAATGGCTGATACTCAGCTAACTCCATGGCCCAATTGGGAATTAAAAAAAAAAAAAAAAAAAAAACATTGTATTTATGTCTAATGTCCATATCTATGTAGATATAAAGGCATACAGTAGATAATTTGTTACCCACTTTGTTGACCTTGCCTACTTCCGGAGAGTATTTCAGGCTTCTCACTTTATCTAGTTCTTTCTACAGGGCTGTGGACAAATAATCCACAGGGGAATATCTGCACTGGCATTCTCTTTCTGGTTTTGTTACTGTTTTGTTTTTGAGCTCACAGAGGCTAATAGACTCATCCTTAAATCACATTTCTGTGATCTTTTGTTTTGTTTGTTTTCTATGAGAGCAGTGCTTGGGTTTTGCGGCATGTCTGTATGCATATGGATTGCACAAGGCTGTGTGCCTAAGCCCTCCAATCTGTTGGGGTAGAGACTGACTTTATTTAAGTGAACTGTACTGCACTGGTTTCTTTTGCAGGGCTTCACATGCATAAACAATCTCTATGTGAGGTTTACAAATATGTTTTTGTTTACATTGCTGCTTTATAAGTTGTACATAATTAAGGTAATTATGGCTTCAGGGAACACTGGTCTTCTGTCACAGCTTTGATGCATGCATTTGTACAGTGTGACTTCATGAAATGCAGCTGCTGGCTTGGCTAGGCTGGGATTAGTCATGTTAGTCATGTCTGAGTTTGTTACTGGGCCCCTTGTAGGTTATCACTTAAGATATGCCTTACTGCCTTAATGTCATCAATTTTCTCCTTAAAGATGCCTTAAGGCAATGTAATCCATGTTTGGGGGCTTCTATGTGTTAAGTGAGCTTTTAAAAAGCAGAGAATAATGATTTTAATGTATGATTTTTAAGTCTGCCTATTGTGTACATAGATACTGCTTCTTGAGTCTCTTTCTTTCTTTAACCCATTTGGTCCTGGAGTCATAGGGAAGTTCTAGAGACCTGCCAGTTTTCACTGTGCATTGGCATCCCAGAGAAGTATGCTCTAACACCGGAGAAGAAATGAATGGCTCCATGAACTGGATGGACTTGCCAGTGAGAGTGAGGGCAAGCAGGCAAAAAGCTTCCTTCTTCATGTTCTTTTACCTTGGCTGCCACCAGAAGTGTAGCCCAGATCTCACAAATGATCCAGACTTGGTTGGGTCTTCATAGGACAAATAATCCACTCAAGAACAATCCCTCATGTATATCTAGATGATTGGGTTTTAGTTAATTCCAAGTACAGTCTAGTTGACAACCAAGATTGGACAAGATTAGTGTCTCATCAGCCAGGAACTTGCTATGTAGACCAGGCCAGCCTTGAACTCAGAGATATGCTTGTCTGCCTCTGCCCTTATAGCAGAAAGTAGTATAGATAGTTCCTTTTTGTTGTTGTTGTTTGTTTGTTGTTTGAGACAAGGTCTCTCTGCATAGTCTTGGCTGTCCTGGAACTCACTCTATAGACCAGCCTGGCCGTGAACTCAGAGATCTGATCCACTTGGTTTGCCTCCCAGTGTTCCACACTTAGCAGAAGTCATTTCTTAATTTTGTTGGTCATAATGAGATAGGTGCCACAGTTTTCTGTGTGACCTCTTTTTTTCCCCTTTAACATACTTGCTAGACAATTCACCAACTTTTTTTATAAAGAAGTCCAGACAGTTCCACTGTTCTGCAGCTGCATCTTTAACTGAATCCTTAGGGTGCCTTCATGCCAGGCTAGAACCTGCCTGTCTGTCTGTGTAGGTCATTTGGTTCCCGATGATCTTTCGTTGCTGATACAGTAAATGTTTTCCACTTGGCTTAGCCAGAGTCTCCCATTACCTCAGGAAGCAAAGGGCTGATAAATTCCTGCTTGTAATCTTGTCTTGGGCTGTGCCCAGTAATATTTACTTTTTACTTACTGGGCTGACACTAAGCTCTGAGCAAAGCTCCCTCAGCAGTGCCCACTTCTGAAGCTCTCGATCACCCAGCTCTCCTTGCTAATGTGCCTGAGTTTAGATGGACTGGTATTTCAATTATTGATAAATCTTGGCATATAGCATGTAATATAAAAATTATTCTGAAGCTCTCCCCCCCCCCCTTAGGACAGCGCCACTTAGCATTTGAGTATTCTCTGTAGTTTTCTTTGCTCCTGATACTGGTAGTAAATGAAGCAAGCATGCCAGGAAAAGACAGACTGGAAGGTTGTTATAGCAAACCCTGTAGCATATATACCCTGTTATTTTGCAAACCTTGGGCATCTCAATTTGTAGTCTCACATAACTTCCAAGTATGATCAAGTACATTAGCTCCTGAGTATTTCATGCAGACATGTTTCTCATGACACTGGCTAATGCTTTCATTACAGTTTTTGCGATTGTCTTGACTCCTTGTGCGCAACTTTTTATATAAAAAGTCTTTAAAAACCCGCCACTGATTTCAAACTGTTCATTTTATCACTTGAGGATCTTTCTCAGGGTATTTTATGTCCTCAAGAACCTTTGTGTCCTCTCCAGGTATGATACCAGCTGACGTCGTAGGTGTGACAGCTATGTTGGCAGAAACTTGTCCTTCTCAATACCATTTTGTTTTCAAATTTGCTTTCCCCTGGTGATCTTGGGTTTCTAGGGAAAACGTGGACAAGCAAACAGTAGTTCAAGCATTTTTTTTAAAGTAATATATACTTTTGCTTGTAAAAAACTAATAGACAAAACACTAATCATTGTAATTTGAGCCACTATAGTACAGAACATATGTTCTTAGTAAAATACTAATGACTATATAAAAGGAAGTAATCAATAAAATGAAGGTTCTCTTTTTTCTTCAAAAAGCCAATGTCTTTCTTCTTGAAAATGGAGCAAGCCTTTTATGCCCTAGTTTGGAAAGAACCATTTTGTTGAGCCTATCCCAGAAACGCACGGGTACATGAGGGTCACAGTTCTACTTACCCGAGCTCACTGTGCCTGTCCTGTTCTGATAGTACTTGGGGGAGAGTTGCAGTGGGAAGGCAGTGGGGTAGATTTATAAATATTGACTATTTTGGAAGTTCCCTGAAGTCATTAAAACCAGTTTTCTGACCGATCCTCCTCAAGCAGAACTGTCAGGAGATTGACACACAAAGAGTTTGATTTTTCACAGTCAGCTAAATAGTGTTGTGTTCCTCTGTGGATTGCCCTTCTTGAAAGGAGTGAGATACTCTAAGGTAGTTCTTAGAGTAGGGGTTGTTAAACAGGGCAGCCTTAAGAGAATACTGAAAACCTGTTATCAAAAAATACACTTTTGGGATGAAGTATCAACATGAAAGTCCTGTCTTTTCTAAGAAAAGAGCTGGTTCATCTGTGGTCGTTTTAGTCTTTAATAACATTAGGGATAGGAGGCTGTGCGTTTGAAAACAAGAACATTGACAGTATGCTAATGGTGCAGTTAAAGCCCATGAAATTGATACTGTGGTTCCTTTGATGATTGGAAACCAGTGAGGGGACTTGGAGAAGCAGTTTCTTAGCTGGGCTCTGATTTCCTAGTTCTCAGCCCATCTCAACCTGTTGGCAGGTTTCCGCAGAACTCAAATCTACCAGACAAATGGCTGCAGGATGAACTCTTTGGAAAGTTTTTTATTTGTAGCTTGAACTTGATTTGAATGGTTGTCATGAAAAGGTTAAGAGTGTAGCTGTCTTCCATTGATTGATCCTTCTCAAATCATTTTAAATGCTTAAAAAAAATTACAAGTTACTGAAAGAGATCTCATGTGTCTTCATGCTGCTCTGAGAGTTCGGGAATGCTTACTGCTCGTGTGCCGTGTTAGCTGTTTGCTTAGTGTTCCTGAGTGTCAGCAGCCTTGGGGGTACAGGGTGGGAGCCCCTGGGCAGGTAGGGGCCTCATGGGGCAGGTAGGGGTCCCCTAGGTAGTGTTCGCTGTAGATGCTTTCTCTGTTATTACAGCTTCTGCAGAAATTTGCCATCATTGGGCCAATTTCAAACTAAAAATACAAAAATAGTTTTAATGTTCTAGGAAATTGGAAGAGACACATAAGCATAACTCTTTATGTCTTATGTAGTATTTATGTTGGTCTGGAACTTAGTTTTAACCCAGGAGATCTCAGTTCATTTGTATTAATGGTAAGAAGAGGGTAAGGGTCCCATTTAGAGACGGACTAACAAATGCTTAGTCCTTAACTAACTGGAGTTTTACAATTTAATGTCTTTCTGGAGAGGCTGAATGTGCCACCCAGACAGAGCATTCCCCCAGACCAGGCAGCCAGGAGGAGATAGCATAACCATACTTCCTGGGGCTCTCGTGGCCCTGGTGCTCATTTCAGAAAGAGAAGATGGAGCTGAGCGAGGCGGGAAGTGGGGATTGTACCTCTTCCTTCTTCCAAAACAGTATCCCACTTAAATATGTATTCTGTAAAGGAAAATTCAATAAACGTTAACAGTTTGGACTTCTTCCAGGAAAAGAAAAGCCTAAATATAATGGAAAGCCTGAATAAATGAATATTTTAAAAGAACTCTAGCTTGCTTTTAAAGCACTAAAATGTTTGTGCACACGGCATTTCCTGACTGACTTCTTCAATCTGGTAAAATAAATGAATATTTCTTTAATTTTTTTTTTACTTTGTTAGTTTGGGATTATACCCAGAGCCTTGTGCTCACTATGCTGACTCTCTGTTACCAAGCTAAATTCACTTCCCCAAAGTAGGGAATTGCAAACTCAGTGTAGCGAAGACATTTGCTTAGGGACAGTGCATTAACTTTCAAAAATTTGTTTCACTTTTCAAAACAGATTTTTAACTAAGTTTACTTTCTGCAAACTTTCTCATCTAACATTCTGAAGATTTCCGTTTTAACATGTGGGGGAAATGAATTTCAGCCCATTCTGTAGGACTGTCAATTAGTTTTTAAAAAGTTAATGGAGGACTGTGGGAATACTGTAAAAATAGACTGTGGCCAAGCCAGAGGCTGGAAGAGCCAGGACATAACTGATTTGCAGGATATTGGTTTTGATAATAGAAGGATAGTGATGATCTATAGTTGATAAATGAAGCTCATTAAGTAAGGGATGATAAATGCACACACTCCTGATTAATAGAAAAAGCTACACACAAATTCGACCCAGCTTATGGCTCTCAGATGACCTGGGTGGGGCCATGGAGCATTTCTGTGGCTTGACCTAGCTGTACAGGATGCAGGCATGTCCCAGATTCACCCCAGAGAGCCCTAAGCCACTATGCCTGACATCTGCTTCTCTGGCTGGTGGGTGGGGTGGGGGTGGGGGTATAGGAGGCAGAGCAGGGCTTGGGCCATCAACAGCCTGCAGGTGTGGTTGCAGGTTGAGGTGCTGCTGAGCCCGTGCTCACAGCAGAGCCTCAGGACGCATTACATTAGATCCTTTCCCTCCTTGTGCGAGGATCCTTGATTCTCAGGACCCCCATACCCTTTCCTGCTGTCGTGGTTTTGGCCACAGTATCCACAGGGCAAGTGCCACATTGCCTTTTTTGTGGTCTTTCCCTGCTCTGCCTCAAGCCCAGGTAGGATATTGGCCAGTGGGAGGCAGCAAGGGTGCTTTGCTGTGTATTATCCTACTTTACTGGGAAATGGCTCTCAATTTACAGATTTTCACTGTACAGGTGACAAGAAGGCACGTACCTGTTTGCTGTAACAAGGGACATGTGACCAGCAGGCACTCACAATAGCAACCTGCACTGGTTACTAGCGTTTATGTTTCTTTGGGTCTAGAAGTAACTATTCTTAATATTAACTGTCGGTTTAAGAGTTGGAGTAGATACATGTATAGAAGAAGGTTCCCCCAGCCATTTTCTTCTGCCACAATGTATAGGACTTTCAGCTCTCTCTGTCTCTCTCTGTCTCTCTTCTCTCTTCTCTCTCTCTCTCTCTCTCTCTTCTCTCTCTCTCTCATCTTTTTCTTTTGCCTTCTCTAAATTGCTGTAAAATAACTGAATGGTCTTGTTTTCCTTTGTTTGGGTCAAGAAATTTTAGCTGAAAATTGTTACTGTGTGAAAGAAGATTATTGACTCAACAAGCCTTCAATTTTCCATGAATAACACTCCCACCCCTAGCTTCGGGAGCACGCTGCGCATGCATTCTATTTTAAAATACAGTCTGTAATTTAAAACAGGCAGTCGGATGCCCCACTGAACTTTGTTTAAGCCTGGAATAAAAGAGAGAGAAAAGCTTTAAGCCGCAAAACGGCGGCAGAGCTTCCTCAGCTGCTTCTGTTCATGGTGCGTCCGTCTTGGTGAGGAGTGAAGCCTGAGGTACTGCTGTCGGCCAGTGGCCAGCTGCTGCCGCCCAGTTTCACTTGTTTCCTCCACAGCCTATCCTGTGAACCCTTCCCAAGTGTGCAGGAGTGTTGGCACTAGTCACTGTGTATGTGTTTGTGCATATGGTAGTTCAACGCCTGTGTGAGTATTATTTCTGATGTTAATTAGTTAGTTAATTTTGGTTTTGTTTTTTTTTTCCCCAAGGCAGGGTTTCTCTGTGTAGCCTGGCTGTTCAGGAACTCAATCTGTAGACCAGGCTAACCTCAAACTCTGAGATCTCCTGCCTCTGCTTCCCAAGTGCAGTGATTAAAGGCGTGCACCACCACTGCCTGGCTCTGGTTCTAAATAAGTAATTTTGGCATTCATTTATTATAAGGTAGCTAATATTGTGTTGGTATTATATAATGGCTTTAGGACGCAGATGTTGACCACCGCACTGTTTGCCCTCCGAGGTTAAAGTGCTCACTTGGAAGTAGTGTGCACCTTTACCCTTCTCTCCCTTACATAATGACCAGTTTGCCATGACTTGTATGGAGGGCTCCCGCTCTGTCCAGGGACCTGCTGTGCCGTGTTGAGTGGCCTCCACTCTGATCTCAGTAGCTAACCCATGCTGCCTCAGGGTGATTGCTGCTCCTCTCTCTGGAAAATAAGTGGGTGCACTGAGTTGCCTCAAAACTGAAAACACACTTCGCAAATCTCCTTCATGGTCACTGTGGCCTTTTCTGTTAGTATTAAGGAAAAGGGATACAGCTACTCTTTCTTCTCCTCACAGAACAGTCAGGTGAGTGAGGCGAATCTGTAGGAGAGCCTCTGCTGCCCATCCTGCCTTCTTGGTGCTGGTTATTTTTTTTGTGAAGGGAAACATGGATTTATTTAGGAATTTTGGCCACTGAAGAGCCTGGACCTTGTTTGGCCTCTTATTACCAACAGACACCTAGCAGCTCTAGAGGCCCCCACTCTGCTCCTGCGTGATCGGTGTGCTTGTCGTGGGCATGAGGACAGGAAGGCTAGGGGAAAGGTGAGTCCATGGGATAGGCGAGAGGCAAGCACACCTGTTACTGCTTCCCCAAGGGGACAGTGTGTGTGTGTCTGTGTGTGTGTGGTCTGTGTAGGCCAAGAATGCCTCCCTGCACTGGGCCAAAGGCTGCCAGCCTTGTGAAGCAAGACAGTCTGCGCCCTCTGAACTCTTCTCCTTTCTAATGCTGTCAGGTTTATTACATGTTCTATTAAAATTATCAAATAAATACTTTGTTCCTACAAAGATTTTATTTAATTTGTGTGTGTGTGTGTGTGTTGTAATCCAGAAAGATGGTTAGTTGTAAGCCACCCAGTGTGTGTACTGGGAACTACACTGCATCCTCTGTGAGTGTCTGCACTGCTAAAAACACCCCCCCCCCCACCCCCGTTCCAGGCTGTGCTCTGCTTCCTAACTGACAGGCCATGAGTGGAGAAGTTACCCAGCTTAGACCCCTGGGGACTAACTCTTGCCCTTCCAGAGCTCTTTCCAGGAGAAATGCCTTTCACTTCTCTGGGTTGTGCCTATCTTACACCCCTTCCCCCCCCCTCCCCTCTGGTTTTGATTTGGGAACTACATGAATGATTACCAATCTTTCTGCTTATCTTTATTAATTTTTGCTTTCTGGGTATGTGTTGACCCATGACACAGTGGGTATCCTCTATAAAGTAGGTCAGACTGAGTGAGTCACAGTCTACCAAAGGAAGGTAACAGCTTCCTTTTACCACAAACCTCTATCTCTGTGTATTCTTCAGAGTGTCTCAGATGTTGTGATGGGAACAGGGGCCTTCCCTAGTCTTATTTCTCCACTGCTTCTGTCAGCTGCTGAGGAGCCTTGTCAGCTCCTTCTCACGACTGGGTGTTGGCTTGATCTTTTGTAGTTACCTGCTTTGGAGTAAGGTTGCCTTCAGAGTAGTAAACCAACACCTACTGACTACTGTTTTCAAAAGTCTTGTACAGGAGTGGAAGCTTCAGTCAATGACTAGTGTAAACTGCTAGTAAAAGAAGAGTGCCCTGGGAAGGTGTTTGCTGGAGTGTGGGGACATGAGCTGTAAAGAGGTCTCCCCACAGCTATCCTGGTTTGTGTGGCTGGAAAACATGGCACTTTCCAGCCACCAGGTAAATCGTAAGGTGCCTTCTGCTTTACAAAAACTTTCGTTTGCTTTTGGGGGAGTGGTGATGGTGGTTGGTTGTTTTTTGTTTTTGTTTCATTTTCTTCTTTTCTTTGCTTTTTTTCATTTTCCTTATTTTTTTGAGGCCAGGTCTTACAGATCGGAATTGATATTGAAAGGAGGTCCACATTATTGTGCTTGAGTTTCATGTGAACTCATGGAGGTAATTTAGAGAGTACTGGGGAAAGATTCTGTATAAGCCACTCAGTAGACCATAATAGAATATTCTTAACAGTACCTTGGCCAAAATAGCTCAGCCAGACTCCAGAACTAAGTGAAGCCGTGGGCTGAGAAGTAGGCAGTCGGTGAAGCACTTGCCATGTAAGCCTGAGGACCTGAGTCGGATCCCTAGCAGCCGCATAAGGAAGCCAAGGGCATCCTGGAAGCCCAGTGCCAGGAGGCAGAGAAAGGAGCAAGCAGCTCTTTGACTTGATAACCAGGCCGACTGGCTGAACTGGGCAAGCTCTGGCTTTAGTAACTTGGGTGGGAGGTATGTGCACCCTCATATATAGCATGTACACATGAATTCCAGACATAAGCACACACACAGAAGTACGGAAAGCCGTTAGCTGCTAGGTGTGGCTTCGTGAGTTGTCTCATTGACTTTGTTTCTAGGAGGGACACGATGTATGTCACTAAGAAATGTGACAATTTCATTCTCCAGTGAACATAGATTCATTGCATTACTCAATTTGATATACTTTTGACTGATTTTTGTCTACTTTGAAGGAATATTTCTTAGTTTAGTTTGCTTCAGATTCCTCCTCCCTGATTGAAAATAAATATTTTTTTCAATGTATGCATTTTGCTCCTAGTATACTATTTTCTTTTTTCCTTATGGGAGGGTTCAAGAGACAGAGAACCTGGTTTTTTTTTTTTTTTTTAACATGAATTTTTCAGAAGATGTTCTCTTTTAGTTTGTAGAGAACCATCAGTGCAGTTGTACAATTAAAGTCCTGCAACAGACATGGTGCCTGAAGAGACCCTTCTCAACTCTGGATGTCCCTGCTCTTCCTGCCAGGGGTACAGCTCCACAGCAGAGCAGTGCCTCACCTGGGGTGTACAAGGTCAAGGCCCTCGGTTAGATCTGCAGCCGGACTCAGGAAAACACCCTCCACCAGTGTCTTGATTCTGGACCAGGCCTCTGCCTTTTATTCCCATGAAAACAGGGGAGCCTTTTCTTTAGAGATACAAAGTTTTGGTTTTATTGGTGTTTTTTGTTTTAAATGCTGTTTTATGAGCTAAACCCTGGAACACATTATAGTCTCCAAAGACAATTAACAAAGCAAGACAGGATTAATATTAACCAGTTTACATGTGTGCATTTTATGTATTTAATTTGATTCAGATTTTGTCTGCTTCTGGCTCAAATTCCCAGATGTGGAAATAGAAAGTTGCCAGTGGTTGGCCCCTTGTCTGCAGGCTGGCTGCAGCGGACACACTCAAGCTCGCTGCTCGTTCTCTGGGGTTGCAGCTCCGCCCAGCCCCATGATTCACGTTACCATGTGCTAGTCCCTCCCCATAGGCTTTTCTTAGCATCCCTAAATGTTGACATCTTCAAATAGGGTATAGACTCTCTCTCAGAAATTAAATTACATGTAACAATTATTGATTACTTCTTATGCCTACCTAAATGGAAGCATCAGATGTAAAAATAAAAGAAATAAATAAAAGTTTTAATTATTTCATTAGTTTCTGAGTGTTATTAGCATATTATTTTGAGCCAGGGTCTGGTCTCACTGTGCTGTGCAGGGCCCTCTTAAACTCATGAGGACCTCCCGCCTGAGCCTCTCTGCTGCCGAGGCTCATAGGCATGTGCCCCCGTGCCCTGCTTCACACTTGTTTTATGTTGTAGCATCTTTCACTGTAAGAAATGAACAGAGGTGCCTCTGAGGATTCTGTTACGTAACATTCTCTAATGCTAACTAACATCCACAAACACTCTAGAGTCTCCTTTAGCCCATGCGGTTTTATAAAAGTATTTCGCTGTTTTATTGAGGTCTCGGCTGTTTATCAGTCTGAGCAATGGCTGCAGGGATGTTCTACCTTAAGATTTCGCTGGACACTCCTGTCAGTGCTGTGACACTCTTGTGCCTAGTGCTGGCTTTAGGGAGGACCCCACACTGCCCCTAAGGTGGAATGCTCTCCTGCCTGTGTGCTCCAGCAGCGCCCGTGCAGCTCTCTTGGCAGACTTCCTTCTGATTTCTTGATTATTATTATTTGGTTGACTTTTTAAACATAAAGACAGGCTATTAAATTCTCACCCATCTTTGATGCATTCTGGTCAATTTGGGGTTAATGATTTTTAAATGTGTGTTCAAGCTCGTCTTAGTGATGCCATCTGTAGGTCTAGCTATTGTGGATTATACAATAATCATAATACATAAGCTCAGGAGTTCAAAACCAACTTGACCAAACATAGTTACGGTTGACAAAACATACACACAGGTACTGTCAGTGACTCTATGACCTAGAGACTTCATCTTTAACTCTTTGCATGTGTGTGCAGCACATACAGATCTCACTGAAGCATGTCAGTCTGTGCGTCCCCCTTGCTTTGCCCTCAGAGCCTGAGATCTGTGGCTCACCAGCCCTTAGGAACAGGAGCTCTGCAGAGACGCACTGTGAGCCTGCTGCCGCAGCTCCAGACTTGGACCACACTGCCTGACCCAGCCCTAAGCCCCTTGTGGATGGATGGCTGTGTGATTCTGCTGTGTGGATGCCCCTTTGGAGTCTTAACTGTGACACCTTATTTTAGTGGGTTTTGTTCACACAGAAAGATGAGAAAAATATTCACTGAAGATTTTATGATAAAATAAAAATTCCCAAAAATTTGAACTTTGTTTTATCCCTTCCTTGGTGGACTACCAAAGGCAAAGTCATGTTGGGTTGGGCGGGAGCAACTGATAAAGAGGCCAAATCCTTTAGGGTTCATGTCATAAACTAGGTCCAAGAAATTGCAGATTTCGTTTAGACAGTTGAAATGTACTGATAAATCCAAAGTGTCTTGCTCATCCTGTGCCCCAGCGTTGTTTTCAGAGTAGGACTTGGTGACAGAGCAGCTGTTGTGACGTGAGTCCACCCTTCTGGTTTCTGCCTTGTGGTGCTGTTGGGGAATATACAAAAATTGTCAGAACGAAGGCAGATGTAGAGGGTGGAGGAGCGCTTGGTGTGCAGTGTAGGGAGCCTGTGATAAACGGTCTAGACGGCAGGGTCTGTGGGGAGCCTGAGACGGCCGCCAAGCTCGTGTGCACTTTCAATCCGGTACCCAACGGTAACCCTTGATCTCCTCAATGCTCATGGTGCCAGGCGTTAGATAACAAGGGACTATAATCCCAGCACCCGAGAGGTATAGGCAAGGGTTAGGAACTCAGAGCCAGCCTGGATGACACGGTGAGTTCAGCACCAATCCAGTCTGTATAAAAACCCATCTCACAGATTAAAAAAATATCATCCATGTGTGTGCTCCCAGGTATGTGCATGTAGTATGGCCCCTGTCCACACAGATATGCATATAAATGCATTTGGGGAGAAGTGAGGAAGGGTATCTGTTAATAATTATATTAAATAGTCACCCTGTTTATTCGGTCTCTGACTCTTCATCCCAGCTGTTTGGATGATAAGTAAAGCCGTCACTTTGGGGTGTCCATGGCACTCACACCTTGGGGTTTCTCCTGGTTCTTTGCTGTTCCTTCAGTTTCCGTTATCAGTGTTTAACTCAAAGAGCCCCGTGAAGATTTGGGGAGATGACAGAGGAAATGAGCATGACTGTCTTTGAAGTAGGCAAACACCTATTCTCATTTTCATGGGGCGTCTGGTGTCCTTGGTGTCCGGTCAGCTCAGCTCTGCTTTTCTGTTCATCTAAGCATCTAAGGTTCGTTAGCACAGCCTTATATGGATCCATTTCACACTCCAGATTCTGTGTTTACTACAGAGTGCGATCTGATGCTCTCACATAATGATCAAAGTCATTTTCTTTATGGAAGTGTAGGAAAGTGTCTTGGGTGAATTTTCTTGCAGGTGTTCATTGTTGCTTTTTGCTTGAGAATTAGAAAGAAATATGTTTATTTTTGTATGGATCGGTGGCCACTTTTAATGGCAGAAGCCTGCTGTGAGAAAGGAATGCATCTCCTATGATGTTTGTATTCAGGATGGGCAGACCCAGTACTTCTGGAAGAACTTGAGTTGACCTAAAGCCACCCATTCTTATTTTTAAAAAAGCTGCTCTAAGAAATTACAATTTGTTGGGGTCGGCGTGGGGTGGGGTGGAAAGACAAACAAGCCTGGGTGGTGACGTCACCACAAATGGAGGTTCAATTTAAGACTGTGTCCTAGCTGCCGTGGTGAAGAGGGAAATTTGAAGTTATATAATTTTTAATAGAAAAGCAAAATATGTTATATCTTACGGAACTTCACCTTCTATGATTTTGTAGAAGGAAATGTTCAGTAAAGCAACATAAAATGATCCTGAGAAAATAATGAAATGAATGCCAAATAGAGGCCTGTTATGTGCAGTTAAAGCTGTGATTCCGTATTATTTGGAAGCTTCAAAGAGTCCTAAATGAGGCCTTGTCACCCAAATGAATGGACAGTTGAAGGGTTTTTTTCTAGAACTTGATTGACTCTTTTAACTGTCAAAATTATAAGTCTAGCGATTGTGTCCAAAGGAGTGGTTTAGTGAGCCCATTTTTATATTTCATGGTGACTTTTAAAATAGTTCCCTTAATCATAAACATGTAGCAGAGTGAAAACTCACTTAATAACGTAGCTAAATTGCAAGTAGTTTTATAATCTGATTTTTCTTTTGAGATAGGTGTGAAGGCGACATTTTCCTTTATAATTTGAAAGTTCTGTTTTCATGGGAGAAATTGGCTTATCCGTTAGTTATGAAATTGGTGGGATGGTAATGGCTGGGATTTTAGGTTCTAGGCCTGCACTGGTGACGTGAGGCCACTGTCTGATGCATATGTGGTGAGTGAGATATGCATGCTGTTTTTCATGAACCTCTAGACTTGGACACATTGTCAGGTCGGAGCTTCTGAGGACAGGAGTCCTGTCTGTCCAGCTCTTTCTGAGGAGAGACTTGGCTGGCCTGACCCCCTGTCTGCACCCCTAGGAGAGGTCAGCAACTCAGCCTCCAGGTATACTTTAGTCACAGCTCTTGACCCTTTAAAGAAAGGGTTTGGGTACCTGCCAAAGAGCCAGCAGGGACAAAGGACAACAGCCCTGACTTGAAACTGTAGCTCTTTCTCTTGGGTGGAAAGCTGGCTGCCTTACAAGTCCATGAAAGGGGTGACTCTTTGCTATTCCTATTTTTATAAGAAAACCAACTCTTAGGATTAGAACTGTGCAGCAGAAAGTGAATTCATGTTGCATTGTATTTATTCTTACAGACTAATATAATAATTGATCTGTCTTTGTTTTTGGTCCATCTTCATTGTCTGTTACTAACTTCAAGTAAAAGAAAATCCTATTTCTTTATAAAAACTTTCAGGATGACTTAACTCCAACAGTATTCTCCTGAATGTCCACAGACATACTTGCTCAGCACTTGGTGAGTTTTCAACTCTGGGATCTTGACTTCTAGTTATGGTTCTGGGTTACTGCTGGGCCAGCCTCACTCATTTGCAGTGTTTTAAAAAGCCAATTTACCATCGTGATGGTTGTAAAAAGCTTGAGGGAAGCGGTGTCTCCAGGCTCCTGCAGAGAGTGCCCCTTCTCCTAAGAACATCACAACTTCAGTTACATCATGCGGTTGCAAGTCTCTGACATCCATGCAGTCTCAGTCACTCCGACTCTGAGTAGAAAGTGTGAGAAAACTTTGCTTATCCTGGACAAGAACGCAAGATTCTTTCATGAAATGAGTCTTCTGTTTACTTGTTTACTCCACATCCCTGGTGTGTGACTAGCAGTCTCCCAGGAATAATGTGTATCCCCTCAAGTTCCGAATTTTATAATTACACCTGACACTGCTGTAAAGTCTTACCATCCCTGCTCTGGAGTCTGAAATTACATCTTTGTCTTTGAAGTCAGGCATACTGTTAGCGTTGCCATGGTGACAGGGTGGGTAATGGCCTAGGCAGACGGAGATTGGTGCTTAGCATTTAAACGCTGCTGTACACAAGGCCTTGCTTTTTAGAGCGGTTACTGAAGTCTACCCTTTTAGTAAATGTTTAAAAATTACATTTTTTACATGGTCTTACTAGATTAATAGTCATGGTTTATTTCGTTTTAACTGAAGGATAAAAGCATTATTCCATTAAATGAGTAGCTTTTCCCCCTCTCTTTTGGTTTATGCATTATTAACACGGGCTTTCTTGTTTTGCTTGTAACGTTTTATAGGCTTTTTCAAACACAGAGTCAGGTTGGCTCTGTTGCTCCTTTAGTTTTCAGACTTAACCCATTATCTGCTTGATCCTTCCCAGTCTCGCAGGAACAAAGCTCAGTGACTAAGCTTCAAGATCCTAAGAGTAAGAGTAAGTTTTTTTAAAGCTGTGTTTGTAGTAAGGGCTGATTAGCCGTTCTGGATTAGCAGTGCTGGATTTGAAACTGCTTTTGTTGTGAGACTTCACTGAATGCCCCTCCTGCCCTCCACTCTCACAGGAGCGTTCAGAGGAGGAAATGAGACATTTTCAAAGGTTTCAGTTGATGTAACTTTAGGAGTAATATCTTTGACTTATTAAATCCGTGTAGAAATAGACTGTGCATTACAGGTAGGCTGTCCATGGTAATACATAAATTGATTCTGGCATAGTGCCCCACAAGACAGACTTTATCACAGGGTGAAGTCTTTTACTTAGGTCACTTAGTTAGGGGAATTCGCCTTTATGTTAACTGGATGGTTCTTGAATTGGAGTTTATTTGTGTGGGGTTGCTGTTTTTGATTTGTTTTTGAGGGGGAGGGGTTGAGACAGGGTTTCTCTGTAATCCTGGGGACCATGGAACCCACTCTGTAGACCAGGCTGGCCTCAAACTTAGAGATCCTCCTGCTTCTGTCTCCTAAGTAGTGGGACTAAAGGCCTGCACCGCCACCTCCCAGCTTGGCTCTGAGGTCTATTTCTGCCTTTTTCACCTACACAAAACAAATCAAAATCTTTCTCCTATGTGAGGGCTAGTCCAGGCATTTGAATATATATTTTTCTTTTCTTTTTTTTTTTTTTGGCCCACAAGGCTAAGTAGTTTTTTTAATTAATTATAATTGATTGTCCTCTTTGTATATGTCTACCCTAACATTGGCATCTCCATCTTTGTTGTTTGGTTTTTTTTGTTTTGTTTTGTTTTGTTTCTTTCCTTCTTAAAAAGACCCTAATGGTGTTTCCCAAGGCTGGGCTTGAATTCTTGGGCTCAGGTGATTCTCCTGCTTCACTCTTCATTCTAAGGATGACTCCACTCATCCTCCGCCACACTCACCTTCCGCTGGCCCTCAATTCTCTGATTTCACTTGCTTGCCTTAGTCCCTCCAAACTATGTCTATGACCAGACAGTGTCCAAAGCTGTGTTACAGTGCACGTTAGGAAAGTGGGTGGGCTGAGCCGGTGCCTCACACTCCGGTTCTCAGGAGAACGGCTTTAGGGCATGTACCCCCTGCCCCCGAACTAGAGTGTCCCTGGTGACACACTGGTTTGTATAGACCATCATTCAGAACCTTGCTAACAGTTACTAAGATCTTGAATCTGGTGCCTGTTGTATTTAGTGCAATTCCTAGATTTGTGGCATTTGCCAATTCACAGCTCATAATAAGTGTTATTGCAAGTCAAAGTAGACTAAGGACAGGCCTGTTGGTACTCTGGTTTCTGATGCCCTCCCTCATCCAGGTGTGTAGTGAGTCTGTGTTCTAGGTGTGTGTTATCCATCAGCCCAGCATGATCTTAAGAGACTTTAACTGAAGCAAAGCCTTCTGCATGTGGTATACAGGTTCTTTTTCTGCGAGTATTCATTGGGGATTATACACGACTTTTCCAAGGAGACAAGTGTGAAGATTCTAATAATTAGAAGTTAAATGTAATTTGTGATTGTGACAGCCGTGCCATCGTGCAGCTGAGTTTTCTCTGTGAAAGAAGCAGCCCATAATTTCAGTTTGTTAGTGTTTCTGCATTGGGGAGTAGGCCTCACCCCTCCCCGTCTGCAGAGGAGCAGGCAAGCTAAGTATCTGTCCAGAGGGTGACGTGAGTCCTTTGCTAGGTGGACCAGAAACAGCTTATGTGTGAGTGGTTCACAGTCTAGGATGCTTTCCTTGGTTTGAGGACCTTTGGAATGAAACGCTCTCATTTGAGGGACATGGGGTTTTAAGGAATAGCACTTACGGTCACTGTCCTCATTAAGGTGTCTATTGCTGTAGTAAGGACAATGAGTAAAGGCCACTTGGAGGAAAGGGTTTGTCCCAGCTTACAGTCCACAGCACTGCCCATCAGTACATGATGGAATAACTTCCATGAGGAAGGTCATTGTAGGAGCTCAAAGAGAGCAGGAACCTGGAGGCAGAAGCTGATTGCAAAAGCCGTGGCTTACTCAGCCTGACTTCCTATTGGAACCCAGAACCACTTCCTTAGGGGTGGTCCTACCCACAGTGGGCTGGGCCATCCTCCATCAATCATCAGTCAAGAAAATGTACCACTGGTGTGCCCACAAGCCGATCAAATGGGAGCATTTTTCTCAATTGAGGTTTCCTCTTCAATTGTGACCTAGCCTGCATGAAGTTGACATAAAACTGTCCAGCACAGCCACCTAGGTCGTGACCTCTCCTATTATGGTATTCACCTAAGCAGCAGAGGTGAGACACACTGCCTCTTCCTCATTTCCCTCTCGTGTCTTGGCACAAATCTGACCAATGCCTTGTAGTTTACCTTCCATTGCCAGCTGCACTGGGAACTACCCAGGTATGACCAGGGCATGGGCATTGGGCACAGAGAAGCATTCTGGCTCACTTCTGCCTAGAGATCTGAACCTTGAGAAGATTCACTCAAACACCAGTCATTGAGAAAATGGCCCTGGATTGGTGAGCCAAGGGACTATTCAGGAATCACCCACCCCCTTTATGTGTGTTTGTCCTGGTCTAGACCTTTTTGTGTGTTGTGGAGGGAAGGCACTTGGTTTCTTCTCAGTTTGGTACTTCGATGGCTCCTGCTCCCTGTCTCATTCTCAGAAACAAGGGATGGAGGAAGTTCTGGAGATTAGCACCTGAGAAGTAAAACCTAAGGGTTTTCAATAAATTTTATAGATTTGGGAACTTGTTTGGTGGCAGTTGGAAAGTAACCTTTTGCATGAGCTTTCTAGTGACCTAGTCCTGTCTGTGGTCTCAAGTGATCCTTACCCCACTGGTGGCCATTGACACCTCTCTGTGGGCTGCAGTTTTCAGATGGGTTCTTTGTTCACTGAGGCTTAACATACTTTTGCATCCAAAGGAGAAATAGAAGAGCGCATTTTATTACTGAATATTGACCTGACTGTGGAAGTATAGTACACAGACTAGAACACCATGGTGCTCATGGAAATCGGTCCCAGGACCCCCATAAGTGACAGAATCCGTGCTTGTCTGCCTTCTTTGTATAAATATAATCTACATACATCTCCCATATGCTTGAAAATATCTCTGTATGACTTGCAATAAGAGCTACAGTAGAAGTGCTGTGTGGACCATTGTCACGTTGTGCTACTTGGGGGTGATAAGGAGGACACAAGCTTGTCCTGTCCAGCACTGACTGAGTTTTCCCGCAGATATTTTGATCTCTGGTTGAGTTTATGGATATTGAAGTCTGGCTGCATTAGAGCCACCTCTAATTATAGGCACCTCTGGATATCCGAGATCAACACTATCTAGGAAATACTTCGTGCAGTGGTAAAAACAGTCTATATGTGTGAAATATGCTGGACTTTATTCCATATATGAGCCATGACGTTAAAGCTAAATTTCACTGTTGGATTTGAACAGACTTTCTGTGGTGTGTGGCTGTCATACTAGACCGTGCAGCTCTAGAGTATAGATAGATGCGCTCTGTTTAAGGGCTTTGTACAAAGTGGATATTTTGGTCAAAATAAGAATATTGCTTATATTAAGACTCAGGTTCTTGGTGTCTAAACTACTGACTTGGAAACTTTCTGAACTAGCAGGAAGCTGTACGGCATAAAGGAGACAGATGCGTTTTAGCTGTAGAAGGTTTTATCAGTTGCTGGTTTTGGCATTCAGGCTGAATGTCAGGATTTCAGTTGTAAGAATCACTGCCCTGGTTGTGACTGAGAGCTGGGACTTAAGTACTGGTATATACACTGGGAAGCCTCTGTGTACGTCTCCCTGCCTGCTCAGTTCTCTGATTTTTTTCAGTTGTCTGTATGTAGTGGAAGTGGGCACCTTAGTATTTCTTTGGGGGGTGGGGAGAGCGAGCACTGGTGCTTGGTTTAGTTCTATGGTCCTGGTTCTCAGTGTCACCATGATGATGGAAGCTTGGCGATGAAGGAAAATTACCTTAAGGCTTTCACCTTGTGCCCCTACTTTAGATATCTGAGAACAGAGTCTGATTTGTAGTCTGTAGTGGTTTTGTTGTTGTTGTTTGTTTCCTTTTAAATAATGCACTTGAATATGTATGCTAGTGTCTGGATCTGGTAAAGAACACTGAGAGACCTCTTCCATGGGTCTCGGGTAGTTGTGTGCTTGGGCGTGGGAGCAGGTGGCATAGGAACTTTTTAGGCCCTGTTTTGGGGCCTAGTTCCTGTTTGCTTGCCACTGTCGAGGAGAGGCTGTGACTGGAACAGGTGCTGCTAATTAGGCAGCTGTGCCACCTACCCCGCCACACCCACACAGCTGAGCTCCACAGCTCCTGGGAATGTGCAGGGTGGGACACTGCCTTGCTCCTGTGTAAGAGCAGCCTCCTGGCTCACTGCAGGTGCCCTGCCTGTTCAGCACTGTCGGAACTGTATTTCATATTTGGAACAATGTAGTTGGATAGTCTCAGGATTTCCAATTCAATGGCTACTGTCCTCAAAATTTTCAACTTGGGCTTGAATGCACTCATTTTCCTAGTACTACACTTTGCCATGCTTTGGAAAACCTGTCTGACTGGTTTTTTATAGCAAGAAGTTACATCTTTTTATTGTGACACCCCTGTCAGAGAGAAGAAAACACTAGGAACATGAAATAAGAGGCCCTCAATACCTGCCTGATTCAGCGGCGGACAGACGGACGGCTTACTGTTGCTAGATCTTTGCATTCATCCTGACTCTAACCCTGATGCCTTTTACTTATGATGGGGAAGGAAATTGATGAATTCACTTTGCTAAGCAGTTCCTGAGCTTCCGTGCTGTGCTGCTCAGTGGCGGTTACAGTCCTGGTGTGAAGAGACGAAGCATCCTCACATGGGGACACACTTCTCGGCTGATGCTTTGTAACAATGTACGCCTGCTCATTTCAATGTGCTCTGAACAGCTCCAGAATTTTCTTTTGAATAATTTCTGGTTTTAATTATACTCTAAATTTCTTTCTTTAATTATTTGGATAATTCTGTTTTAAAAAGTGCTGCTAAGTCCAAGGAATTATTGTAGTCTGGCTAGTAAAACAGGAGGCCAGGAGCAATGGGGAGTTAGTTGCTAAGGAAACAGTGTACTCCCAGAGGTGAGCAGAAAACAAGGAAGACCTTACTTCCCTTCTAACCTGGTTATTGGGGACTTTTTAGTTAAGTAAAATCACTAACCACATTGTGCCTCCATCTAAACATAAATCCCAAAGACTTTCATGAGCGTGCTTCTGTTAAGATAATGAGGAAGTTACCCTGTGAAGTGATGGGACTAACAAAGGAAGCCGCAGCCCCAAATGCACCTGCCCTCCTCAGCAGATGGAATGCATGCTTGGTGGCCCCTGTCTGGGGAAGCTGCTGTGCTGCGCCGTACACTGGCCTTAGCCTAATCTTCTCCTGAGGACTGGGCGAAGCTGCTTACTGCCAAATGCTTGCTATAAAGATCCAACAGTTACTTAATTTTATGAGCAGTCTTAGAATGGCTTACTTTTGTAGGGTAAATTGTCTGACGGCCTCCTGTGCATCAGAGTTCTAAATACACCATCAATTTGACAAAAATGGATTTGTTGCCATCATCTCCACAGTGACTGGAGCTTGCACCACTTCCCTTCCTTTGTGGCCAGAGAGGTCTGTACTCCAAGCCTCGAAGGTTCCAGTGGCTGCCTGAGTTTGCTTCCTGTTCAAGTTTTCTTTCAGAAAGATCTTAGAAGCTCGTCCACTCCTTGATGTAACCCAGAACATTGTAAACTACGGCTGTGGTTATTTTTAAAACCAACACTTCACTTGCTTTACACCGTTTCCCATTTTCTTTCCTTAACAACTTACAAGTGTCTGTTTTTGACAGAGGATTGGGCTCTGGGCCTGTGAGGTATGGTGTCCGTGTGAAGGATGCCACTTGCTGACTCCTAGTACATCCCTTGAGAGCTGAGACATAATCTCTGTTCCCGAAATAGTGGATTATGGTTTATAGTAAACTAAAAGTGTGGTTTCCTTTGGAAATTGTGTTGGTTCAAATAAGAAATAATGTGTATTTCTTATTTGAAGAAATTTTATTGACAAAATGATGTCTTTAAGAAGTTTGTGAGCAAATGTTTTTTCCTCTGTAGGAGTCTGGCTGCTTACTATACAGAGTCCACAGAGTTCTACAGTACAGTACAGTTCTTACAGCTGTTTGCTAATGACTTAAAAAGCAAACCAGCATTGCATTTCTAATCCCTGTACTGCATTCTTACTTAGAGGGGGGATTTGTCAAATGGGACAAACCATCAAATTACTCTTAGCAAGATGTACACACAGAAATAAGTAGAATGCAATTCAGATTTAGCAAAGGCACAGCCTTAGAACTGCACACTCTCTCCCCTCCTCCTTCCTTAGAATTGCACCACACACACACACACACACACACACACACACATATCCCTGCTCCTTCCTTAGAATTGCACACACACACACACCCCTGCTCCTTCCTTAGAATTGCCGCGAAGCCACACACACACACACACACACACACACACTCCTCCTTCCTTAGAATTGCACACACACACATCCCTGCTCCTTCTTAGAACTGCACACACACACACACACCACACACACACACACTCCTCCTTCCTTAGAATTTCACACACACACACACACATCCCTACTCCTTCTTAGAACTGCACGCACACACACACACATACACACACACACACTCACTCCTGCTCCTTCCTTAGAATTTCTCGCACTCCTGTTTTCTCTCTTTAGGATGTGAGATAGAGAGATGGTTGTGCTGGAAGCCGACTTCCCTGAACGTTTATGAACTTAAGCAGGGGGAAGTACATAGGATATATCTTGCTGTCTTCCTGTCTAGGTAACTGCCATTGAGGACGTGCTTGCTGAGTAGCACACCTTTTTCCTGTGTTACGAAAGGATAGTTGCTGTAAAATGGAACATCGGTCACATTGCTGAGGATTTTCTCACAGGAAAGTTAGAAGCCGGTTTGAACTCCAACCTTACCGCTTGGCAGAGCCCTGTGCTGCTTACCACAGTGGGAAAGTTATAGCACAGTGGGTTCGAGGACCCATGATGCTCCTGCTCTGCACTTGGCGCCCAGCACACTGAGCTGTCCAATAGAAGCCAGATACTAAAGGACAGTTTCCATTTAAGTCCTCTGCAGGGACCAGCCTTTGTGCATGCCTTCCCAGCTGCATGTTGAGAACCAAAGGCTTCCCCGGACACTCGTAAGATTTGGAGAGTAAAATGAAGGAAGTTGGTTATGACCATTACACTTCACGCACCAGTGACAGCCTGGCCACATTCTTGGGTCTCTTCCCCAAGGTGCCAGCAGATACCTCTGCATTCCTGACTTCGTCTGCATCCCCTTTACTGCATCTTGGCTCCTGTCTCCACACGAGGTACCACTTGATAGAAAACCTAGTGAGCAGCACTAGTTCTTAAAAATACTTGATTAGGCTGGAGTAGAGAAGAAACCTCTGTACAAATGTGTCTTGTTTTCTGCTTCGTGTGCCTGGCTCAGGGTTTCTGATTGTTTCTTAAAGTAGAACTCAATACACACACAGGGCAAGAGGACTGGTGTCTTATTTTAACTACATATATAATTTTGAAAAAGATCTATGTTCTATACTTCCCAAAACATAGTAAGAAATCCCACTTGGGCAAGGAGGAGCTTGCCCCTTCTTTATGATGAGAAACAGAAAGGCGGACTGACTACCTTTTCAGAGTCGCTCTGTGTGTGCCTGTGAATGGTCTTAGAAGTTGACACATAGGGTGATGTCTTGGTGTGTGCATACATAGATTCAAACATATTGAAAAAGCAGAATGTCCTTCAGACGTCAGGCCCCTTTTGCTGTCATTAATATTTCTTAAACTCGGAAATAAAGCCTCATTGCTTCCAGGGATCATTTTTATATCCCCTCATTGTTTAAAAAGGATTGGAAATCTGTGTGTGATTTTATCGTTGCTATAGTGACTTTCATAGTTTGTGTCTGTTGTGGCTTGCACTAACCCTGATAAGTTTTGTGCTGAATGCTTCACACAGTAAGGAGTGTGGATCCGGGAGACAGAAGGAGGGCCATGGTCTTGTTAGAAATGGCCATCACTCACGTGTGTACAACATGCTTGTTAGAATCACTGTTTCCGTGACTGTTGAGTTCTCCCTGCTTATATTTAGAGAGCTTGTCTCTTTTAGAAAAACTGATTCTTTTATACTGTTTTACTACTTGGAGAATTTTTTGCATACTCTGCTGTCACCATAGTTTTACTTTATTAGTTTAAAT
Source organism: Mastomys natalensis (assembly GCA_021653895.1). Taxonomy (NCBI): domain Eukaryota; kingdom Metazoa; phylum Chordata; class Mammalia; order Rodentia; family Muridae; genus Mastomys; species Mastomys natalensis. Next base: position 187,148 of record JAJTUV010000171.1, on the reverse strand, counting down.
GATTGCATAGCATCTGTGTGGGGTAAGCCTGTGGAGGAGAACGTGAGTATACTGTGGGAATTGTATCTGGACTTGTCTCTTACATTGATCGTTAATACTGTTGACATCTGGAAGTTCCAGAGAGGTGTTTACCAGGGGAAAAAAGGTTTTTTTTCTAAACAAGAATGACTCCTTGTGCAGGGCAACTTTTCCTCACAGTATATTTATTTCGTATTCTTGTTTACAGAAATTGCATGGTAATTGCAGAAATGTTTACTTGCTTATGAGTTGGCTTCTGAGTAGAAGTCTGACTGTAATCATTGGTGTGAATTGTGCATAGCCAGAGTGTGTGTTCTGGAAGCTACTGCTGCCAGTTAGGAAAAGGAGCTTTGGAGGCAGTTTCATGTCCTGTCCTCCTTAGTGTGTTAGTGAATGACATCAGTCAGAAAGACTGGACTCCCTGGCCAGCGGCGAGGATGCTCTGCCCTCCCCACCACCTGGCAGGCAGGACTCAGCTGCTTGTCCTTCTTAGCTCATCTTGACCTACAGGAGTTGGCTACTGTGGGCTGAGCTGGGAAGCCGCCAGAGCTGCCGTGACATCAGCGGTGTGTGAGTTGCCAGCATGACCGGTGCTGAGTCAGCTCTCGTGCCTCATGTCAGTGAGGCAGGCCCTCGGCCTCATTTGGAAGATTAGTCAAGTTTTCTCCTGACTCCTCAGAGATCATTGTTTACTGGGCAGAGCCAGACGGAAGCCAAGCGTCATGTGGCATTTGAAATAAAATTCTTGCTAAGTTTTCCCCTACCCCCAGTTTAAAAAAAATAGTCTTGTTCATGTGCAGAAATGTCAGACAAGGTAATTTGATATTCTATGTAGAGACTATTTGAGAGAAACATGGTTTTAAATTTTTAATGATAGTAATTTTTTGTATTCAGTCAATATAATGTGTCTGTGGATTGAAATTGTAATTTTGGAACTATTACTGATGTATAAAAATGAAGATGATTTTTACGCCATCTCTTTTTAAAAGATCTATTTTTAATTATATGTATGTGTGTGGGTCTGTGTGTACTTGAGTCCCAGTTCCCACAGAGCTGAGAAGAGGGTGTGAGATCCTCTGGAGCTAAAGTCACAGGTGTGCTGCCTAGTGCAGGTGCTGGGAACTGAACTCAGGGCTTCTGCACAAACCATGAGTGGCTTTCACTGCGAACCAGAGCATTAGCCTCTGGACTACCTTTTTGACAGCTTCACCTCCTTTCTTACTGAAAGAGTTCCATTTTTGTCAATATTTTAAGAAGACTTAACTAATGTTGTGTTTGTCTTGTGTGTGTGGTCTGTAAAGGTTTTGCTTTGGGCATATGGAGAAAATCATCCTTTGGTTCGCCTTTATTTGAGCTTGTAGGAAATGAAAAATTATATAAACAACCTAAGTATCAATGTAGATGAGGTGCTAAGTAGATCGTAATAAGCACCAGAGGCCATCTGAATGTGTTCATCTCTGGCTGAGCGATGATTTTGTGTTGTGAAAGGTTAGCTTTTCAACGGCAGGACTTAATTACTTTTCAAATGAATATTTCATAGCAGTTCCTTTAACTTTGCACATACAGCAACATCCGTAGTCTGTTCTCCACGCGGCAGACACCAAGCAGCTGGGACGAAGGTTCAGAGTAGGAACATAACTCAGTGCTTCCCCGCAGTCGCCCAGCCAGCTCCTGTCTGGACTGGCTTAGGTGTTCCCACACGGAACCTGCCTCTCTCACTCAGTGTTGGATGTCATCTAAGCAGTGTGTCACCCAAGCTGAGCAAGCTCCTCGCTGCCTTCATGTGTACAAGGTGACTGCATTCAAGAGAGTAAGCGGCTGTGGGTACCATGTGATTGCTTGGTCTAGTTTAGTAGAATTTAGTAGAATAAATCAAATCTCTGTGTTGACACTTACATATTCATTATATAAAACATAGGCTAAACTTACATTAAGCTTAAAATATAAAAGGCTCACAAGCTAAAGTTACCATAATTCAAATGGAAGTAACTATGTTTAACCTCTCTTCTAGCTCTTTCCTATGAAACATGGCTTTAAATACTTGGAATATGATGTATAGTAGTGCTTGCTAAGTTTGAGATAGCAATTTTTTATTTTTTATTATTAGTTTGATTATTAAAACCTCGTATTTTAAATCAGGCATGGTGGTGCACAGCTTTAGCCCCAGCAGGGAGGCAGAGGCAGGCAGATCTCTGAGTTTGAGACCAGCCTGGTCTACAGAGCCAGTTCCAGGACAGCCAACCCTACACAGAGAAACCCTGACTTAAAACAGCAAACAAACAAACAACAACAACAAAAAAAACCAAACCAACCAACAAAAAAAAACAAACATCAAAAATATAGTATTTAAATGTACCTTTATAATTATAGTTCATGAAAAATTATTAATCTTTAGTAAGTTCTCAAAATATTCAGGCATTTAAAAAAATTGGTTTTGTAGGCAGTATGTACCTGTTTTCATTACCAGGATGTGTTTTCAAGTATTTCTATTCTTGGCTTTTATTGCGTTTGCTATTGGTAAAATACCAGCACACCTAGTGAGCTCAGCCCATACACCGGCCGCAGCTCTTGTAGGCATCTGTCAGAGGTTTGGAAGCTGAAGCCATTTCCTTCTGGTTAATGGATCTGTCCTCATTGGCATGCAGTGTAGCTCTGGGAGCCACAGCTACACGTCACAGTTCGCCATTTCTTCTTAACATACATTGATTTCAGAACAGGGTCAGTGCTGTCCACAGGGTCTCACCGCGCTTGACCAGCTCTCCTGTGGGCTTGTAGACTTTCAGGACAAAGGTCACTTCAGTACAAACAGAATGACATTCTGTACAAAAGATGACATTCCTTGCCTGTTTCTGGCTCCTTTAACAAGTACAAGGACTGAAAGTTACTTTTAGACTTTGTTAATGGGTATAACATTTTCTTTCAAGACCTGTTTGTCTTGACTAGAAGTCTTAGCTCAGCCAATTATAGAAATGTGTATCTGTGCATGTAGTCATGATAGTATTTTCAAAATCTGTGACACATTGGACCATTAAATGTATGTTGAATAGTCTTATACATACAGGTACATATACACACAAGTATGTGTAGGTACATCCACACACATTTCCACTTAGATAAGAAGAGCCACTGGTATTAAACACAAATCACCACAAAAATGTAATTAAATATTAGGTATGAAAAAAGTCAGGGAGATAAATGAGCTGTCACCCATCAGGTTAATGATTAATTTGGATTAATTTTTTTCTCTTGGTGCTTCCCTCTTCTGACTGATTTTCATTGCTCTATGAATGATGAAGAAGGAGGAAGGGGTGTGGGCCCATGTGAGTGCACATTTGGCTCATGAGATTGACCAGTGCTGTAGGAATTTTAATTAACCTTGTATACTCCGTTTGATATTTAAAACTCATGATCACTGCTGTGGAATATAGTCTTTGCTTTCTTTGTTATTACCATGATGAAATGTCTCTTAGACTTTTCTGAATGTGTTTAAAATTGTTTAACTTGATCATGTAGTTGGAATAGTATCTCCTTACAGGCTTGCAGTAGAAACACTTCCTGCTTGAGCCGGTTTGGGACAGTCCCATTAGTTACTTTTGCATAGGTGTTACTATTCTCCCGAGAAAATAGGTTGAGGGGAAAAGATCTGTTTTGGATCTCACCCCACGTGCCTGGGTATCAAGCCCGCTGAAGTGTGGGGTGGAGGAGAGCTGTCTACCTCATGGCTAAAAGGGAGCCAAAGAAGGAAGCAGGCAAGATGCACACCCACAGGCTCTCTCAGTGACCTGCTCCCCGCAGCTAGGTCCCACCTCCTGAAGTTTCCAGAATCTCTCAGAATAGAATAGCACTTGTAGCTGGGTCCAGTCCTTCAGCACATGAGCTCATGGGGTCATTTCATAGTAAAAGCATCCCAGAGATTCTGGTAATTTTGAAAGTGGAGATAAGAGTGCCCGGGAACATTGACCTGTTCAATAGGAAGCTGGCTTTTAAAGTCGATTTTTCTTCCTGTTAAGTAAATGCTCTCAGTGGATGTATGCAAAGTTCAGCATTGTGTAAGGCTTTGGATGCTGAATTATTTCCTGCTTATCATGTGCTGGGAACAGGCTGTCTTGTTCATCTCCATGACCTGGTCTCATTGTGCTGCTGGGTGGAGAGTGGGATGTGTGGACATGCACACAACGGCCACACAGTACTCACACAGGCCACGCTGCAGCCTCTTCTGAGTCACCGCCTTCACTCTGCTCACACCTTCCTAAGCTCTGCAAATCTCCAGTGCTGCAGACTTCCTGAGGAATTAAACCACCCATACATACTGCTGGTTGTCTGTCTAGGATCCGGTTTTCATTGCTGCTCATTGTAAATTGAGGGTACTATTTGAATATTTTGCTTTTACTTTATAAAATTAAAGGAATGTGGGAAGTTGAGAACACATGCGAGTGTTGAGATATTTGTACCTGAAGAGCTTTGTGAAGCATTTGGGTAGCGTGGACTTAAACATCTTTTGCCGTAATTCTCTGTTCACTGGCAGTCACCAAGCATGCCGATCCTTGTCAGAGCTTATGTTCAGAAGACGAAGGAGGATTCAGCACGTTCCCTTCATGCTTCATCACCCTCTAACCCTCCGCTGTAGAACTTCACTTGTTCCTGGTCTGCTCTTGAGCTTTTACAGGTCTTCAGAACAAATGATGGACTTCAGATCTCAGTGTGGCAGGAGGTGCTTATAATCCCAACACCAGTCCCGGGAGAGCAAACGAACAGGAAAATAAGGCTTTGAGGCTGGACTGGGGTACATAGTGAGAGCCTTTCTGAAAACAGAACAGCCACCCAAAGTAAAATAAGTAAATAAAATGCTCTGTGAATATGGCATGTCTAGAGCCTTAATGCTCTTAACCTCTCCAGTGCTTATAAAGGGTGTGGTCATTTTGAGGGGCTCAGCTGACTGGAGCTTGGATCCTAGAACACTAATTCTGGATATCATTTTTTGTGCATGTGTTGCTTTGCCAGTGATGGGAACAGAGGCCCCTGCACGTGGAAGGTAGTGCTCTTGTGATGCCTTGGTAAGGGGTGGCTTAGGTTCTGGTTATAGATAACTCTGGCTTGGAGTTCAGTGGTGGCTCCTGCTGTGAAGCTCGCTGACCCTGGCAGATCCCTTGTGAATGTACCACAGACAGTGGGTAGGAGGCACATCAGCTTCCCATCAGAGTCTCTGCATGAGAGAACGTTGTCATAGGCTGAGGAGTTTGCTTTAGTTTAGTATATTTCTGGAGAGTGTTCCAGATTCCATACATGTGACTTAGAGATGAACTTGAGCAGTCTAATTCATTTGTAAATTTTGAACATAGTAAGAGACTATCTCACCATTCATCTCAGTAGTTTTGTCTGGGAGAATCATTAAAATTCTCTAGAAAATATTGTATCCAGATACAAATCTCCATTCTGAATGCACCTGCTAGCCCAGTATAACCTTTCCGTATTCCCAGGCCCTGAGCGGAGCCTTTCCTGATGCAGCCCCACTGGGGTTATGCTGTAGATTGACCCTATGTGCTGCAGTTGTACTGAGGCAAGTGGCAAGCCCTCACACTTTAAAACACATCCCAGTACTATCTTTTTAAAAAACACTTCAGCTCAGTGTTGTAAGCATGGGTCAGGAATAACTTATTCTGTACTTATTGATGAAAAAAAGTCAGGAACACATTTAGAGATACATAATAATATAGCAGTTATTCTCTATTATAAAGTAGCTACCTAAAGCCAGGTTCATGGACCACATTGAATCCTATTTGAGAAGCATAGTTTGTAATTACTAATCTATAATACAGATTGTCTCAGTTTGTATTTTATTACTGTCAAGAGACACCATGACAAAGACAACTCTTATAAAGGAAAATATTTAATTGGGGCTGACTTACAATTTCAGGGGTTCAGTCCATTCATCATGGTGGGAATCATGACAATGTGCAGATATGGTGCTAGAGAAGTTAAGAATTCTACATTTTATCCATAGGCACAAAAGGAAACTTTGCTACATGGGGTATAGCTTGAGCACAGGAGACTTCAAAGCTCACCCCCACAGTGACACATTTCCTCCAACAAGGAAGCCCCTCCTAACAGTGCAGGGCCAAGCAAGCATTCAAACCCATGAGTCTATGGTGCTCTACCTATTCAACCACCACAGAGATGAATGACTTCACGCATTACAGGTTATATGTACATGTGAAGAGAACACAAATTCCGCAGCACTCATTAAAACAGAATGTTTTGGTTTATTCTGTGATATCTTGTCTTGACTACTATCATACAACCCAATTCCAGGCTCAAGCTTTTATTAAAGAAAATTAATGTTCCCTCATTGTATTGCCAAGATGCTATAGAACATAGAAATTTACGTTTAAGGATCAACTTCACTGGCCACTTCCCTCCTCCTGCCTTCTTCTGCTTAGCTGACCCTTAGCTCTTCTGTATGTTGTTGGGGTAGATGTAGTGAGTAGGCTGGGAGTCACACCCAGGGCCTTGCACAGTTAGTCAAGTGTTTTTATCACTAATCTACATTCTAGGCCATCACTGATCTATGTCCCCAGTCCTTGTTTTGTTTTTGTTTTTTGAGACAGAGTCTCCCTGCATATCTCAGGTTGGCATTCACCTCCAGCCCCTCTCAGTGCTGGGGTTACATGCTTGTACCACCATGTCCAGCTGCCCTCTCTGTGCTCTCGGATACTCTGGAATTGCAGTACTTGGTGATTGTGCCTGGAGAGAGTCACCATCCTGTGCTGGCCCTGGTTCTCTCTGGTTTGCTTTTCTGACCATGATGGAGAATATGATTTTTCACTGGTGATACTTTACATGACATGTCAATCTCAGGTCCCTTTAGTCCTGGGCTGTGATCTGACTTGAGCCTGGGCCCTGTTCACTTCTCTGTAGATGTATAGCTTCTGTCAGCCTGCCTTCCTAAAGCTGGCCAGTGACTCTTCCAATAGCTTTGACATGGCTACATAGCGTGGTTTCCCCTTGAATTAACTCCGCATCATATGATTGGGGCCCTTAATTGCATCCTTTAACGTTTGCTGTCAACTCCAGATGTGAACGTGAGATAGCACTGAGGCTCTCGGGCTCATCTCAGAATCTCTTGTCTACCACAGAGTAGGAATGGACTCAGAAGACGACATGTCTTAGTTTACATGGTTCTGATCTTAAAACACTGAGTAAAACATAAAAAGTTAAGACATTTATTCACATTATAGAGCATTTCTACAGAGTGAAAACTGTAGTAGGTAATTTAAAGGACTTTAGCTTAGGTGACTGGTTAGGAGTAATCAACAATAGCAATTCCTGAATGTTACTGAGCACTTTTGGTGTGTCAGACAGACATTCAGAAATCAGAAAGGCAGTGCTGTAGACTGTAGCTTGGTTTTATGGGGCATGGGGAACAGAAAGCCCCGAGAGGGTCTCCCTGGAGCTGCCCTGCTCCCCTGTGCACCTGTGCCTGCTCTCTGTGCTTTTCTGAGCGAAGAGCGAGCGTCTGCCGCTTTAGAGTGTCCCATTAGTGACATTGTGTTTCCCGTGGAAGATTAAAACTTTAGAAAGCTGCAGCAGCTGCGTGTAGCGCGCTTTGACATCACATTCTGGCCCTTCGAGGCCTCTTGTCTTGTAATTTACGCAAACTGGAGGCCATCTCTGCCTGCCCTTTTCAGTTGGGCAATACTCTTTCCTTGTTAATCTGGGGGTTCAAGTGAGCTCAAGAATGACAGAGTCTCCTCATGAGCAACTGCAGCTAGGCTGTGGAGCCAATGCTATTAGAGAGGGATTGATTGCAAGTCTAGTGACCTTTCTTTAAACAACTACCCTCCAATAAATGTCAAGCCGAAGGAGTTAGCCCTGGAATTTTGGTAAACCTTTTTTCTGTTAAAAACTTAGATTGTTTGTATTTTGTTTCCCATGAAAGAAAGAAATGTAAAATAATCATACCATTGTGATACTTAGCTTGGTGTTATTGTAGCTTTGATAATAGCTAATGTGTTAGTCCGCTGTGTCTCACATTATGCTTGTGATAGACTGTAGACATTGTAATAGACTTGGCCATGAGTAATGGGACCCCGTTGTACGTTCTGCAATAATGCAAATGAAAAGTGGTGCTCTGAGAGGGTGCGCTGGACACACTTGTGTTGACCGTGCTTGTGGTCAGCTGTGTCTCCAATTGGCAAAAAGCACTGTGAGGGAGATTTCCTTAAATCATTTGAGATGGGCTGAGCCACTGGCCTTAAGTCTGGACCACAACTTCTGAAAGAAGGGAACTTGGGCTCTTTGCTTTCCTGTCCTCGCACTTGATAGTAAGTCTGTTCCTTCACTGACATTAGTGCCCACTTCTTCAGGATCCCACTGGATTCTGAAGGCCAGCTGAGACATCCAGCCTTGTGTACCGGACTCTTGGACTTTGGTAGAAAGCTTATTGGACTACTTAGTTCCCAGCCTGTAAGCCATTCTAATAAATCTCCGTGTGTGTGTGTGTGTGTGTGTGTGTGTGTGTGTCCATGTGTTTGTACAGTCACACATATTATAGTTTATTTTATTTTCCACTCTATCTATTCCTTAGAGGACCCCAACTAATACAGTACCAAAGCCCCCAGCTAGGCCTACTGCTCTGGGAAGTTGTGCTGTACAATACGGTAGCCACCAGCTAGGCCTGCCTGCTGTGTACGTATAGTGTGACCACTGTAATTACAAGATTGGCTGTGCCTGTATTTAGTTTTATGAATTTCAGCTTAAGTAGTGACTTGTGGCAAGTTCAGGTTTATCACCAGCACAATTATGGAAGGTCCCTAGCACTACAGCAGGTTCTGTGGAACCTCAGCTCCTAAGGTCCCATCGCAAAGCTGGCTTCCCTGGCTCTCATTCTTTGCCAAAAATTATTTTCTAATGCATTTAGGTAGCATATGTAGTGTTATTTTTAAATTGTTCATCTTCTTGAATTAATCTCTTACATTTAGGGAACAAAATTGTTTGCATGTTGATCTTAACCTCGTTTTGAAGTATCAGAGAATTTCTATCAGTAACTAGAGGCCTAGAAGGGCGCAGAGTTAAGAAAGACAGTTCTGTTTCAGTGTTCATGTCTAACGTCCTCAACCACCCCTGCTGCCAGGAGAATGACACGTGGTTTATGTGGCGTGTACCATGGCACGTTTCCTCTCCCCTCACACTTTTTACTGTTCGATTTGCCAAGTTATTTCTTATACTTAAGACACCAGATTTGTGTTAAAATTATTTTATAATCACTTAGTGACCTGTTTTCTCTGACTTAAAATAGATTAGATTTAAAAACAGAAGGAAGCCATTGAGATGGCACAGTGGTTAAAGGCCCTTACCACCGAGCCCAAAGGCTCAAGTTCAGTCCCCAAAATTCTCATGAGAGAAGGAGACTTAGTCAAGTGTCCTAAGTAGTCAAGTTGTTCTGACCTGTACAGATAACCACAGCATGCTCAGGAAGGCAAACAGGCTGTACGTGTGTGTGTGTGTGTGTGTGTGTGTGTGTGTGTGTGTGTACAAGCACACTCACACTCGTGTGTGCAGGTGCACACACACTGCCACCATAGATGGGTGGGATGATAGAAGTGGTGCCAGGATGTGTCTTCACGGGTTTTACTTCCCCAGAACCTCTAGATTGTTCCTGTTAGATTCTATAGGACCTGCATGCGTGTTCTCTCACTGTCTGAGAGGTTTCCTGGTGGACTATTTCTCTGCAGCATCACACTGTGCTAATTTAGGAGTGATTTCCCAGCAGGCACCTGACTTGAGAACATAATTTTATTCATTCTGAGATAGCCAGTACCCAGAGTTTTAGGGGAGAAAAAAAAAAAACTATCAGGGGAGCGGAGTGAAAACAATGCCATTTTGGATTTTAAGCTTTTACCATGCTCCATTTCAGGCCTGTGGTTGTGCTTCTGTAGTCTAATTGGAATGAAGTGGGCTGGGCGGCCTCAGCCCCGGTGCCACGCAGAATCTTAACTGTGTGCTCTTCTGGGAGCGCCCGTTTTATAAGCTGCGCTCAAGCAAAGCCTTGTGAGCGCCGGGCTCTTTCCTAATGCCTCTTGCAGGGGAAGGATTACTGACTCTTCTTTTTGCAACATACTGAAGTTTTAAAAAACAAATTATGATTATCAAATAGTGTTATTTATAGTTTGATCATAAGCACTTTTAGCAATAAAATAAGGAATACATACTTTTTAAGATATAATACTATTATACACTTACTAGCATAGTATAAGCATCTTTTATATGTATTGGGGAGCAGAAAAATGTGTTACTGTGGTGGTTTGGAACCAAAGACTTGGCATCTCTAAAGTGGGCCTTGCCTCAGGTCCCTTCGTTGGTTCTTTAGAGTCTCTTCCTCCTGTATTTTGCAATGTACAGTGACTATTGTGTGCGTTTCTGGGGTTTAGTGTCCCACTTCAATGTGTTTCATGACATCACCGTCAGCCCAGGGTTCACATACCGTTCCCCCCAGTGCTCTTCATTCCTTCACAGCCTGTCTTCTAGTTACTCTGAAATACACATTACTTCATTTTGCCCTTGTTAAACTATTGCCTCCATATGACAGAATCTTGGGCCTTACTCTTCTGATAATGGCGTTTCCTCAGTGGCTCATTTGAAGGTTTCATGGATGTGTGAGCTCCTATTGTGCCAGAGAGTTCTCTCATAATCTCACCAACACTGGAAAACATAAAACTCAAGTTCTTCCTGGAAAACACCACCAAAGCCCCAACCCCTGGGTGCCGACATCCGTGCTCTTCACGAGGCACCTTGTCAGAGCACTGCCATTCCAGGGGCTCACAGGCCAGGTGCACCACACCAGTTTTGGACCCTTCCTTTTGTTGGACCTTGGCAGGTTCGTATGACCTGGAACCATCGGTTGTGTTAGCTGCAGCCTGTGACTTAACTATTACTGAAACATACATCTTTGCTCGCTTTCAATGTTGTGATTCCACCCACAGGGACAGGCTTGGGGCCTGTCTCCTCCCCTCCTTTCCACAGATGTCATGTGTTGTGAAACCGACTATGCATCTTGCTTGGGTTGTTTCACTTTTTAATTTTGCCAGGGGCATGGGTAGGTCACGTTGTAGATGTAATGCTTTTGTTCTCTGGGTGATACCTAGGAAGGGAATTCTCTAGGACACGTCAGTTCTGACAAGCTGCTTCACAAGTGGCTGGACTGTGTATAATCCCGTGGCATGACACCCTGCCACTCCCAGCTTGAAGCTTCTGTCCTGCCCTGTAGCCCTTCTGAGTGAGAATACCACTGGCTTTAATACATTCCCCCGTCACTCTTCATGGTGATGCCAGGTAGTTTGAGCATTGGGTGCTGTGGGTGTTCTCTAGTGAAAAAAATCTATTCAGATCTTTGGGCCATTTCTGAATTCTTTTATGTTTTTGAAGTTCAGAAGCTCTCTGTCAGAGATATAAGTCTTATTTGCAGACCTGGTGTTTGTGGCTTATCTTCACAGTCTTAAAATCCTTTTTTGAAGAAAAAAGACAAACCCAGTTAAAATAACTTACACTCTTTTGACATGAGGTACATGCTCGCCTACGACTTAAAGAACACTTTCACAGGACATAGCATTTCCCCTTGGTTTGTAGAAGATGCTGACCCACATGGGCCTTCTGTTTCTGAGAAGGCCTTCTTTCCTGTGTGTGTTGCTTTTTTTATAGTGTGGTTGTAGTTTGATGATGATTGACTAGTGTAGTTTTCTTGTGCTCTTGCCTTTGAGCTTCCTTGACCCTTGGACGTGTGACTCTATGGTTTCCACCCAAAGCGGAACAGTTTTGGGCACTGTTAGGTGGTGGCTCCTGTCACACGCCCATGAACCCCAGCATCCTTTTTCCTCTCTGTACATCACTGTCTCTCCATGCTCCTTCTTGCACATGTTGGACATGCTGCCGAGGGGGAGGGCCAGGCGTCTGCCACTCACAAGTCCAGGCGGAAAGAACACATGAGGCCAAGATTATGACCACCCTTCAGTGCACTGAGATTCCAACCCAAGGCAAAAATCAAACAAAACAAATCAAACAAACAAAACCAGGAAAAAGATGTAATTAAAATCAATCAGAGTTATATACAGCACCTTTTTAAAGTGAAAGACTGTTTTCTACCTGTAGAACTGAGTCCGAGTTGTTTTCTAGCATTCAAAACTGCTTCAGATGCTCATTTCTCCTTCTGAACTTGTGGGCTGTGTCTCTGATATTTTTGTCTGTGGACTCCATCATGCTCACCTGTCTGTGCATTTTAGGACATTCTTACCCTCTTGATCTAGGTTGCATTTTCTTTTTTGTATTTCTGATAATTTTTTTATTATATAGCAGACATTGCGACTTTTACCTTGTTGATTGTTGTATTTGTATATGTGCGTGTTTGTGTGCATGTGCAGGCCAGAGTTCCATCCCAGGCCCTCCTCAGTCACTCTCTGTCTTATGTTTTGAGACTGGGTCTCACTAAACTGAGACCTCCCTAGTGCTAGGAGGGCAGGCCAACAGCCCACCCTCCTCCACCGCCCTAACACTGGATTCCAGGAACACCAGAGCTCAGGTCCTCATGCATACATGGAAAGTGCTTTATTGACAAAGTCTTTGCCTAGCCCTGGAGGGCTTTGTTGGGGAGCTGGAGTCTCATATTTCTATGCAGCACAAGATGATCTTGAATTTGTAGTTCTTTCTCTTCCACTGCCTAAGTGCTGAGATTACTGGCAAGTACCACCTGGTTTATATATACCGGGGCTTGAACTCATGGCTTTGTGCATGCTAGGAAAGCATTCTGACAACTGAGCTACATTATATCCCCAACCAAGTTGGAATTAAAAAAAAAAATTCCTGCAATATCTTTGAACTTTGGTTTGGTACCCAGTTCCGTCCCTGGAAACAGCTTAATCATTTTGGGTCTGATTGAGATGTGTGAGGGAGGAAGGATTAGAGAGACCGCGTTCAGTGCCAGCCCTCCCCTTCATGAGGCAGATTCTGTTCCAGTGTTGTAGGCACTTACCCCCCTTTGGCTGGTAGGAACAGGATCACTTCTGTTTTGTCTTCCCTTTCCTCAGATAGTGTCTTGATGCATTTGCTGACCGTCTCTGCTGGCACCTACAGGGTATGCTTCCCTGCCAGTCTCTTCTCACTCTACCAAGGCTGGCCCGCAGGTACCTGTAGACTCCTCCCCATAGCTGGGAGACTCACACTGTCTGGCTTTCCTCCCTACATGGCAGCCTGGAAGCTCACACAAGACAGCGATGGGCAGATGAACCGAGTGCTTCCTGGCTTTTAGGAATTAGGGTGCTTTATCCAGTTTAGGGAACTATTTATCCAGTCTGTTTTTCATTTGTTTCTTAGAGGGAAAGTGGATGTGGCTCCATGGCAGAATGTTAGACTTGTAGAGGGGAGCATAGGTTTCCACATTAGTACGAGCCAGTGTAACTCAAAACAGAGTAGAATTTTGGTGATTTGTAAGTATAAGGGAACCACTGCGTTAAAGAGCCATGACTCTATCTTCTAGTAGACATTGTTCACACGATGTCTCACATTTTCTGGTTAAGTATTTTTATGCTGAGACCTGAGGGCATTCACATTCACATCACACCCTCTCTTCTGAGCACTCAGTGTGTGTGTGTGTGTGTGTGTGTGTGTGTGTGTGTGTGTGTGTGTGTGTGTTTGAAGGAAGATTATTGGAAACGGGAACTGCAAGTCACTGACTGCTCAGTTAGCTGACTTGAAACAGTCTCTGCCTTCTTTAATCTGGTGTGCAGAACCAACCATAAGAAAATTTAAAAGGAAAGTAGAATGTTCCTAGGATGAATTATAATTTAGACATTCTGAGTTTTCAAAAATAGGCAAAACTTAAATTGTGTAGGTGATACAAAGACAGTGGAGCTGTCTCTGCTTGAGACCAACTACATGCTTTAAAAGCATGTGTTCTAAGTTAGTCATTGCATCATATAAATCACATTCCCTTTCTGGAGTAACTCTTAGTCCTTCCTGGGTTGGATCTGCCTCTCTTTCAAGTGCTTTAGTCCCTCGTTGGCTCTGCTGTCCTCCAGTACCCTGCAGCACAGTCTCTCCCTGTCATACCTGTCAGATCCATTTTATTCTCACTTCTGATTTCCATAGTCCCTGACACAGTTTCAAGTGGCTGTTAACCTTTAGATGATCTAGCCACTCCCTGGAACGCCCTTCATTACTTTTCTGACCCTTCACTGCCTCATATGTTAATCCCGTTTCCTAAATCACTTGCCATTTTGGTCCTGTGTGTTCCTCTGCAGGGACCTCAGAGAAAGCGAATGGGAGGCAATTCCTTTAGATTCTGTAGTTTTAGAAAATGTAGACACATAACTCATTTATGAACCTTGTCCTGTGCTCCAGATAAAAGCAGGTTTTTATTAAACAGTCACCATTCTTAAAAGTTTTTATGGAAAGAAACATCCATGTATTTTAGAATATTTTGAAATTCCTTGAGGCTGTAGCTCTTAAGTGCAGCTCAATTTTGACAGCTGCCCTTGAAGACAAGAGAAGTAAGAATATAATTTGATTCTGTAAAAATCACTGAAGTGATTGGAAATTGACAGCACTCTGTATCGTCTCTTTCTAAAACGAATGTAGTAATCTCTCCTGCCTGGAGAAATGTAGTCAGTAAAACAAAAGCCAGAGTGCTTTCAGCGTTTGCAGAGAGCGCACAGCAGAGCAGTACAAGAAGGGCGTCCATGAAGCACCTCCATACGTGAAGGTCTGAAGAATACACGTCTGAACACCAATGCAGGGCTGTGCGCTCACATTTAGCAGACATGTTTAAACATTGATGTTAGCGGTGGGTTGCTTTTAATTGACTGCAGGAATCTCACTTTAACTGGTGCTTCAGTGTGAGTGACTATGGCCCCGTAGCTCAGCCCAGGGTTTGGGCATGCTCCAGACACACTCTGCCACTGAACAGTGGTGGTTTGCTGTCAGGTTCCCCAGCCTTGGATTCCCATGCAGGGAGCCTTTAGCTTGTAAGCTGTGCTCAGGCGATGAGTGTCTCCTGTTAGACATCCTCATGCATATCAACTTCAGGTGCAGGTTCTTTTTAAAACACGAACTGTATTGTTAACAAAACTCACGCATCCCCCTGTACATTGCTGCAGATCCCTTAGCTCTTCTAAGAATGGCAGCACTGTCCCGTTCTCCCTTAGAGGCTGGCTTGGCCAGGCCTGTCTCCACTGGCTCAGATGGCAGAGCTGCCCACTTCGGTCTTGTTTCAGCCACACCCTCCTGTGGAGACTAGACTTCCCTCGCAGGGGTGAGTTCTCAGCATCTGCTCCCTGATCTTATCTCCAGCTCTATTGTCAGTTTTTGTTAATTTCTGGCATTTTCCCTTTACCTGAAGTCTTCAGTCTTTTATCCTACAGGGTTATCAGGGACAGCAGAGGGCATAGAAATAAATGGTCACAAACTTTTCCCTTAGTAGTTTTAAATACAAACTTTATTTCAGTTCCAATTTATTTAATACAGTTATTTTGTAAGCTTCCAGAGTGTGGTTGTCTAGTCCTGTGTAAACACATTCAAGGTCAGAGCACCTCACAGTGACGTCATTAGCACAAGGGACAGGTCAGGTGCTGGGCATGCAGCTTTAAATCTTTCTCTGTCACTCACTTGTGAGTTGTTGGGTTTCTTTGTATTTCCATTTCCTCACATGTAAAATGGCACAAGGGCACTAAGTCTCCACTAAGATTAATTTGTGGTGCCAGGAAAGTAAATGCATGCTCTTGCTGGATGAAAGAGTTCACATTCTTCACAGATGCTTGTGTAGGTATCTGGACGGAAGACCAACACTGCTATTCTGAAGGAAATTTAACTCGGAGCATAGCAGTAGTAAAAGTGCCCAGAGGCAGTCTGGCTGCTGAGCTGCAGCAGTCTGCAACACTAAGAAACAAAAGGGAGGACCACCCGGCTCAAGCTTGTCCTGTCCCTGCAGTGGGCCTGTGCACTTGCTTGGCGTAGGTGTTTTCTGTTCACCTGATGTCAGCTCTGTCTCCTCGTGGTGCGTTGGTTTTGGTTCTTTCAAACTTTTTGTTGGAGGCATGTATGCAGAAGCCTCGGTTCCAGGAAAGCCTGTCAGTACCTGTTCCAATGTTCCTTCTTCAGACTGGTTTCCTTAACTTGAGGACTTTTTTTTTCTTTCTATGGTCTCATTCATTTAAGTTAAATCGTACATATATTAAAAATTCTGTGATTCCTTTTAAGTAAAATTGTGATATTAATGGAATTAATCTATAGTGGATTAGAGAGCAAGAAGCAGAGAGTTGAGCGAGTGTTGGTGGTGTATTGGAGGATGACGTTGTGGAAGTGGCCAAAGCTGCTAGGCCAGTTTCATTCTAAGTGCTTAATGTTTGTACACATGAATGACCTGCTCCAAGAAAACCTGGTATGTGGGGAATTGAGATTTGCAGTGTTTTTGTGGCTGGCAGTGGAGGAGTTATTGCTCAAGGATTTAGCTGTAGATAGTCTGGCTAGTAGCAGCACAATGGCGGGGAAGGGACTGAGGGGAGGAAGTAGCAGTCCTGGATGCTTCCTGGTGTGGGGATGTTGAAGCACTCACTCTTGGGGCAGGAATTTGTTAACATGGCTGACTCTGTTGGAAAACATCTGTGACCTCAAGTTAGGTGACTCACAGTCTGTGCCTTCTTTTACACACATTGGTTATATTGTGTATATTACATATTGAGAGACAAAGGACAGAAGGGTGTGTCGCGTTCTTTCGTGATCCTGTTTCACGTTCCCTAGTGTACGTAGAACAGCACGCTTGTCTCTACAGAAACTGATTGTGCTGGAGATGCTTAGGAAGACCCAAGGAGGTTGTCTGCTCACCAGCCCTGGCATGTCGCTTCCCATGTGTCTGAATGCAGTTGTTGCCTCATCCAGCACAACCAGCGTGGCTTAGTGTGAGCAGAGCGGTACCATGTGCCTGAATCGTCCTAACACAGTTGTGCATGCATGGGGTGGCAGCTGACTGCTTAGGTCCGTGCATCTGGAGTTGGCCTCATCTCTAACAGTTCAGCGCCACCTCTTACCCACTGAGGAAAATAGCAGGTGTTATTCATGACAGCCACCCCTTTCTTTCCACCAGAGACCAGTGCTGTAAAGTGAAGCAGGATTCTTGGGTTCTGTGCTGTGTCCTGCTCCAGAGCTTGGGCTCATGGCTCGTGCGGGAGCCGCACGGAGCTGAGGACTCTGTTGTGGTGTCACATACTCATTGTACCCGTCAGGACCTGTGGACGTTTGTTTCCGTCTCCTCTGGTTCTTTCAGCTCCTCCTTGGATTTAACCCTTCATGACCATGCTTTGCCGTGGTTCACCATTACTCATTCTTGGTATTGAGATGAGGATTCTGAGCTGCCTGTGAACTTGCTTTGTAGAAGGGCTGGGTCCTGATCTTGCCATCTCTGTTTCCCAAGCACATGCATAACCACAGCCAACAATCCTTCGTACTCTTGCTTTCATGCCCTTATCTGTCCTTCTGCTCAGCAGGCCCCTACGATCACACCTACACTCGACTTCCCCTTCTTCAACCTCCTGGCCTTCTGCTGGTCAGTAGTGGGAAAGTTGTACTACTGAGATGTTAGTGTTCACATTGCTTCCTAGTGCTGAAGACCCAGGCAGGAGGAAGATGGTGACGGTGCATTTTAATAGCACTAAATAATTAATCCATGTTGTTTTTCAGTATCTGAAAGTTGTAGGGAGACACACTGGCTGTGTGACACAATGCCAGTGAGTGAGTTGAAACTCTCAAGTTATATCATTAGGAAAGTGCCACTAATTACAGCCTGGGGCTCACACATTTTTATTTCTGTACCTCCATTTCCTCTCCTGTGACATGGAGATGTGCTCCACATCTCAGCACTGACCAGGGAGTGAGGTAGGAGCTGCACAGCCATGCGCACAGGAGCGCACCAGCAGGATGCCACACACAGCATCCAGGGCTGGCGGCTTGGTTCTCCGTCCTCTGAGGGCAGCCCTGCACATCTGCTATATGGGAGGATGGCTTCCTACCCATACTTACTCAGACATGGCTCTGGGTGGTTTACTCCTCTGCTACAGTTCTTGCCATATAATGTTGTTATTTTTATTTTTTATTTTGTATTTTGTTTACCATTTAATGAATAATGTGAAATTCTTGGAAGGCAGCTCTACCTTATACTGCCAACACAGCAGTTAAACTTCTTATACAACAGGTTTTAAAGGCTAATTCAGTACTGTGGTAGTGCATATGCCACCATGCCAATCACAGGCTTGCTTCTTTGGGAGCAGGAATAAGAATAGGAATCGATCCCTAAGACTCTAGAGTATAGTGAATTGTACTGTGTGGGGTGTGTGTGTATGTATGTGTCTGTTTGTATATGTGTGGTGTATATATGTGTGGTATGTATGTGTATGTATGACAATGTGCAGTGTATATATGTGTGTGTGTGCCTCTGTGTCTTTGTGTGTATGTATGTGTGGTGTGAGTATGTATATATGTGTTATGTGTGTGTGTGTTTCTGAATGTGTGTGTGGAGTATGGATGTGTGTGGTTTATGTGTGTATATGCATGTATAGTGTGTATATGTCCGTGTGTTGTGTGTATGTGTGTGGTGTACATGTTGCATGTATCTGTATGTGTCTGTGTATGTAACTATGTATCAGACCAATGGCCATGTGCATATTGGGCAAGCAATCTACTACTGAGTTACATTCCTTGCCCATTAACATTTTAACTTTTGTGTTAGGTTTTTGTTCTTTTATACTTGCTAAGGATAATTATGTGTCTGTCATTAGTGGATCTTCATGGCTAGTCATATTCATAACCATGGTGGTCAATGAGTGTAACCAGAGTAGTAGATGTTGATGACTGTGGCCTTACTTGGGAGCCAGGTGCTCTTGCATGATGTGGTGTCTATCAATTCATTTCATCTTCATGGCATTCCTGCTGTTAGGTTTGTAAGTTGTCAGTTGATGCGCAGTGAATAGGCAGGACAGATGCAGAATGCCACCCTTATAGGCTGGTCCTGAACACTTACTGTGCTTGACAGCCTTTGCAGTTTCCACTAGGAAGTGGAAATGAATCTATGTTCATGCATGATTGGCCACCAGATTATGCTAGTTTAGAATTAGAGACATGGTGTAGACACAGTTCACAATTGTATATCATATACTTCTTTAATTTCAATAACTCAAAACGGCACATTGGTGAATACTGTGTTGGGTACTCATTTTTCATTTGTTTTAATTCGGAGTTCCTAGTGTATTTCTGAACATAAGTATAGTAATAAATTCTCTATGTTCTGATTATGTCCTAATTTGAGGCACTTCAAAAGTTCTGTTGGAATTAAGTGAAGTGTTTGTAGCCTGTTCTTTATTGTATACCTTAATTTACTTCTCAAGAACATGTTTGCTTGAGTATATATGCATATTAAAATTCTTAATTTTGAAAATTAGCTAAAATATGCAAAAATGTTTCAATCCTAATTTAATAGTAAAGAAAGCAGTATTTTTTTTTTTTAAATCAACAATCTAATGAGCAGCAAGAGCAATAACTGTGGCCAGAGCATCTGGTTTACAGTTTCATTTTCTCCCAGTGGGAATATTTTGTGTATATGATACCATATATAGTATATGCCATGTACAGTATACAATGCTGTGTACAGTATATGATGCCGTGTACAGTGTATGATACTGTGTACTTTTTATACAGTTTATAATAAGCCAGATCTATAGCTAGACACTATACTCAGTATATTTTTTCATTTTGAATTCTTAGGCTATTTTTCCTGCTGAGCTTTACCTGGAACAGACACTGGTATACGCATGCTCGTTCTCCAGTAGCCTTTACTGGAAAGCTCCTGGCAGTATGGCAGACACTGTGGTTCCTTCTAAAGTTTCATGGTCACGAGAAATGAAAACTAAAATAAAAGTGTTGTATTTTAACCACTCATCAGTATTTCATAGTCAAGATAAACCGTGGGAAGCAAATTGCTTCCCTGTTAATTTCATAGCCTTTGACTTTAGCAGAGGACTTATATGTCCATAGTGAGTCTTCCTAATGTTTGCCCCTTGTTAGGTCTCTGTTTGCTCCCCTTATCAGAAAACTCACTCAGAACAGAAGGACTGAGGCTAGCACCAGGGCCACGCCCTCTGAGGCAGGAGTTGTTGAGAATGGCCTCCCATCTGTGCAGCCTGGGCACTGATAAAACACAGGACAGCTGTCTCAGTTCCCCAGGGTAGCCTGTGGCTACCTGGTAGGCCTGGGGCTTGGAGCAGTGATGTGGCCATGGAGCCAATCCATGGGCTGGGTTGTCGTCTGCTGAATGGGGTACAAAGGCCAGAGCCAGGTAGGTATATGCTGAAACAAGGCATTGACTACAGAGGGCCTGTGGAGGGTAGCAGTAGTATCAGGTTACAGTACTTTTGAATTTTACAGGTCAACTGATTTAAAAAAAAAAAAAAAGCAAAAAGCCATTTATTCAATGAATAAAAAGACAGATCTTGTTGCTAGGCCTAGCGTTCAGGTGCCTGCCATGGAGCTGAAGCTTTATCATGTGTTTTAGCCACTTCCACCAGGATTATGTTTACGTATAGTATCACATAATGATCTATATGTCCACCTCTAGTCATATATAAACACAAGGCAGGTGAGGTGGCTGATGGACCTTATTTTTTATATTTTTTACTATAATACAGGCTGAGAGCTTTTGCCTTCTTGTTTCTAACAGGTTTTCTGTTAGACATGGCATGGTGATTCTGATCATCAAGGACTATTTCCCATTAAGTATGTTGTCGTGTGACTTTATGTTACTTTACAGACAGAAGTGGTTTGGATATAAGATATATTAGGTCTTTCTGGACATAGTACTGTATCTTGAAAGTTCTCTGAGCACAGGAATATGCAGTGTCAGCCGTGCAAAGATAGAGGTGTCCATTTTAAACTTGTGGTGGCGTTTTGTTCACAATTCTCTGTTCAATTTGTGACAGACCCTCCCTTCTGAGCCAGCGAACTTGTAGGAATGTGACAGGCCATGTATTTACAGTGGTTCGAGCCGCCTGCACGCTGCTCATCTCTGGGCTGTCTGCATTCTCCATGGTCTGTGGCTCTCTTCAGCCCGGTCTCACTGTATATGAAGTTGTTCCTTGTCTTAATGCAGCACGCTCTTACAGCTTTGTGGAGTAAGCACACACTGTCTCAGCAACTTAGACTCCAGCAAGGCCAGTTGGTTACATATGTGCCCCACTGAGGTGCATCTTTATTCATTCATTCCTCCAGAAAGATAACATGATATTCAAACAAACAAAGCTTTAGAAATGAAAATGCCTACCGAGCAGCTGATGAGATGGGTCAGTGGATAAAACCAACTGCTGTGCACATACATGAGCTGTGTTCGAGCCATGGAATGTACACAGTGAAGGGCGAGAGCTGGCTTCATGTGCGTGCACACAACAGTTAATTAACCAGTCACAAATACTGAAAAAATAAGTGTCTATAGAAAGAAGGTGGAGGATACTGATATATTTAAACTTAAAATAATTGTTTAGGAATATAGGATAGACATATATTGATCATTTCTGATAACTGCTGTTATTGGAGGCCTCTTCTGGGTTACTTTGAACACTCTTCAACCATCCCCTCATCTTTCAAGACCTCAGATCATTTTACAGACAGAAGACTGATACAAGCTAGGGCTATCAAGCGCTTGTCACCCATGGCTTCCTCTCTGGAACTCTAGACTGGCATACCTGGCCATGCCCCTCCTTCCAGACTGGCATACCCTGGCTCCATGCCCCTCCTTTCCAGGTGTATCCCAGTCCCACAGAACGTCAGGCAGAGCCCTGTCTCACCCTGCCAGCTGAACTCGGTGAATTGAGCCAGAGAAGCTAGGGCAGTACCTGTGCCATTGGTGTGCCAGGACTTTCTGTGCAAGGAGCCTTCCCCTAGATGCCCCTCTGCTGTGCAGGACATGAACCAGGAAAGGTTTGTAGCTTGGCCAAGCAACCCAGGAATGCACCAGAGACAGCTTGTTACAGTGCTGCGATGGTTTACAGATGCCTGAGATTAACCTCACCTTCCTTCCTCCTCTGTTCATCTCCCAGCACACAGGCAGAACAGGAGCCAGGAAGAAGCAGTGATTTTAAGTAGCTGACCTGTTCTTTACTGATTCATACATAGAGTAATCTAATGCTGAAAAGTATGATGAGATTTGATAATTGTTCAGAACAGCCTACATTTCATTTAAGTCTTTGATGGTGAAAATGGCCTAGGTATCAAGTCCCTGATTCAGAAGCTTTTAAGGACAGTTCAGACAAGATGCACATACTTGTGACTGAATTTAGCCTTCCTGACAGTGCAGAGTTCCTGGGAAGATGTGCACCAGGTAACAGGGATGGAGCACCTGAGTTACTGCTGTCAGTACTGTGCCGGCCGTGGCTGGGCTGTCCAGGAGGGGATGGAGAGTCCGGATGGCCGATGCAGAGCTGTGTTGTGCGGGGCAGTGCGGGGCGGCTGCAGAGCACAGCAACTCATCTGAACAGTGGACACTCTGTAGTGTCACCATGGCTTGCTCTTGCAGCTGACATATTACATGAACATGTTAGTAGCTGGCAGCTCAGTATGGGAGAGAGATTCTGTAGCAGGTAGAGGCCTCCTCGCTGCCAGAAGAGCTGAGGAAACCCCAGTACCTTTCCTCTAGTTGGGACCATCAGATGTTAGTATGCCAGTCCTTAGCTATTTTTAACAGTAATTATCTTAAGTGCTGTAGCTAAGTCTCTAGCATACTCAAACCTGGTGTGAGCAGTGGCAGTAACTTCTGTCCTTACTCATAGGACCTTTCCTGGATGTTGGTCCTGCGTTTTGATCTTGGGAAGTTTTATTATGTATTTCTAGAAATTAGAAATTTAAAGCCTCAGGTTTGAAGTAAATTTTTTGCTGCATAAAAGCTAATCAATTGTTTTGGTAACTGAAATTATAGTCTTCTTATTGCCTTAACATCCAAATCAAATGGCATCCTGGATTAATTGGTTCTGTTTATTTAGTTTTAAAACTTAGACTTTGCCAAGGTGGTCCTATTAGTAGATAATACTAGTAAGCTCATACAGTTACTCAGAAAACACAGTGAAAATAAGATGTGTAAGGCCGGAAAGGAAGGAAGGAAGAGCTGTTGTTACTATGGAGACTGACACAGTGAAGTTGTCCTGATGGACATGTGTCTTAGTTTTACTTAGTTGTGACAGGCGTATTGTCAGTAAGAAATTATTTTGAATATTTTGTCCTCACGGGCATAAGAATTGATGTAGTCTCAGGAAAAACACCACGATAGCTATAAAATTGATATTCTTAAAATGTTTGGTTTCTCATGTGATTACATGAGTCACCCATATAAACATTATGCATCTGACAGAATGTCAGGTTCGGCTAGGGCTGCAGCCATGTGTTTCTATTGTGGATTCTGCTGGGTTCTAGGCCAGACTTCTACAATGTATGGTACAGATCTGTGTAAGTCAGGACATGGAAGTCTGCAATGACACTCTTGTCATCTGTTAGTGTCAGAATAAAATTCTCCATCAGTGTCACTGTCACTAATTTCTAGCTGGGAACATAAGTACCCATTGCTTTGCTATGTGCCCCTTCACCATTTGTGCATATCGTGATTATCAAGAGGTAACAGAGGCACCATCTAGATCTTTTTTCACATGAGGAGTCATAGAAGTTCCTATCTTGTGTGTTCGGAGGGCAAGTATAGGGCTGAGATTTGAACACACTCAATTTAACTTGTCTTTACGCTCACTTTCACTTTGTCATGATGTTTTGTACAAGGATATCATACGCCATTTCCAGGGTTTCGTATTTTAGTTAACATTAACATAAGGATGCATCTGAATGTGTAAAGATCCTCCAGGAGGATTGATGGCAAGTTATAGGATGTTAAGTACACTATTTCCACAAGACTGATTTGAAGGCTGCAGGGCTGTAGGTACACAGAGCAAGCTATTTTCTTGCGAGATCATTACCCTGGAAATAGTTTGTCTGCACCTGTGACTACTCACCAGCCTTCAGACCGGGGTGTGGATGGTTTTGTGGGGATGTTTGAATGCATGCCTGAGTCCTTTGCCTTAATGTCCAGAAGCAGCTGTGTTACCCTAAAATCAACTCGGCCACAGAGCAGGAGAGTGTTTGCTTGTGGGTACAGTCCGGAGTGGGCACTCTGACTGTCGTGCTGTTGGTGGATAGAAAGCATGTTTGCCACATGAGAGTGTAGTTCCCTCTGATCTGGCCTCTCCATTCTCTGCCGTCCTGCTCTGTGAGGGAATAGGAAGCTTTTTTTGTTTCAGTTTTCTTCAGTGGTGATTTTAGCCACATGTGACTTGTGCACAAGTTGCTGGTTCAGTGGTCTCAGCCCAGGAGCTGAGGGGCAGGATGCAAGTGCAGCATCACATTCAAGAAGCTGCTGCCTATTCCATGCACTGGCCTTTTGCTGAAAGCATCCTAAGGCCTGTTCTCCTTGGGGACCCTAGATGAGAGCTTGGTGTCAAGTGCCGAGAAAACCTAGCCATACGGCCACTTGCTGGTGAGTGTTGGAGAGGATTCTTGCTTCCTCTGGGTTTTGTTTATATACCAAGTGGATATACCAAGGGTCAACAGATTCAGTAGGTACATGTGGATAAGGCTGGCGTTTAGGACCAGATAAAGTCATGTCCGTGTTCTACATCCCGGAAGGCAGAAGCCCACGTTACCTAATGCGGGCCCCTCCATGCTTTTAGTGCTGGGGAGTTTTGTATTGAGTAAGGACTCATCATCACAACTAAACTGTATTTGTGTCCTTATCTGTGTTTTCAGAGAACGCGGTGTGTCTGGATTTCTAAGTACTTATAGTGATTGTAAACGGGCTCCGTGTCCCTGCCAGGAGGCTTCCCGTGCTTTAGCTCTAAGAAGCTGATGCCTGTGGGAGGAGGTTGGCCATCCTTGATGTCCTTCAGGCCTTTTCCCTGAAGGGAGATGGGTCAGCCTCCTGGAAATAGCAGGTTCTCATCCCCACTATACACACACATTTGTTCCTCGTATCTGAGGATGGGGAGGTACCCCCCTCTCCAGTGGCCAGTTCCTCTCAATGGACATGCATTCAGAAGCCCTGTGCAGCCCATCCAGTGAGTTTCTGTCACAGTTAAAGTGTTTTTAGGTTGCAGAGTATGTTGGCAATATTGGCATTTAGTGAACTTAGGAGATTGCCTAAGGTTTACTCATTGCCAAGTCAGGATGAGAAAGAAGTTTCAAGTTAATATTTTCAGGTAAATGTCTAACTTCAGAATAAACCAGGTGACTTTGGGAAATTATGTTTGTTTTACAGCTCCCTCTCTCTCCCCAGTTAAAAAAGACAGGACTTTATGCTGCCTTAAAAATATTTTCTTAATAATCTTAGAACTTTTTTAAATGTATGTGGGAGTGACATATGCCTGCAAGTGCACATGTCTGCATGTCTATTTGCACATCCAGGCTTGTGCAGATGCCAGAGGTCAGTGTCCACCCGCTTCAGTGGCTTCTCCACCTTTGTTGTGAGGCAGGCTGTCGTGCTACTGGAACTCACTGCTTCACCAGAGTCACAGGTCTACCTGTCTCCTCCTGTCCCGAGTACTGGCTGACAGGTGTGTGGCACCGCACAGGGCTTGTTTTCTCTTTTTAAAGGGTTCTGTCTGAACATGAGGACTCAGGTCCTTACACAACAAACACAACAAACTTACACAGCAGCATGGCCCCAGGCCTCAGAAAGTTCTCTTAGCCTGTGGATTCTAAAAAGCCTTCTAATCAATTAGAAGATCTAAAAGGTTCTCTTTGTCCAAAGCTGTCATGTAAACTATGCAAATTTTTTGTATTGTTAAGAAGACAACAGGCTCTTCTGTTATTAGCTATGTTATTTAACAAATATTTCTGTGGTTTTCAGGCTCCTCATTCTTGATGATATATTTATTGTTGTGTTGAGTGAGAATCTAACATTGTTAACTGCTTTAATAAACATTAAGACATTGCCTCAGATTCTTAAATTGTAGCTGGAGCATTTAAATTTGTTCTACATGAAAATGTTTCTTGTATCTTATATTCGTACTAATTTTTGTAGAGCACCAACTGTGCAGAAACAGGGCTACTGCAGAAGCCTGCAACTTAGTGGGAGAGAATGCCCTGCAGGTAGAATACACAGCCATGTTTATATAACCGCCTTAGAGAAAGGCGTGTTAATGTTCACTCACAGGAACACCTAACAGACATCTGAACGAAACCTGAAGGGAAAGGAGCCGAGCACAGGGAGGAAGTGAAGGCTGACACAGAAGCATGGGAGACTTGATGCATTTAGAAATTCCAAATAAAGCCGGAGGGAGGAAGGGAGGCAGAGCCAGAGAGCGGGAGGCAGGAGCGCTGGTGGTTATGAAGGTTGTGGACACAGCACAGGACTTGAATGCATTGTCTGCTGTCAGCCAGCAAAGGCCATTGAAGAGAGAGCTTGAATTAACCCAGCATGTGACCTGGCTACAACTGGATTTCAGGAATATTCTTCTTTTGACCATGTGGTAGTGGACAGAGAGCAGCAAAATTGAATCCAAAGATCTCAGAGTAAGGCCCAGGGTCACCCATCCTTAGGTCTGAATGGTACCACCCTGCATGGTTTCCATATACACATTATAGCTGGAGGCCAGTTGTGGGGAACTTGTGGATGGGAATTTTGATGGCATGGAATTATGCAGTGATCACGGAGAAGGACTTGAGAGTCAGAGTTTATGAGGAGAAGATCTTGCATGGAGTTAGGGAAGTGTGGCTGTGAGGTCTCGGGGAAGTGTGGCTGTGAGGTCACGGGAAGTGTGGCTGTGAGGTCTCGGGGAAGTGTGGCTGTGAGGTCATGAAAAGAAGCATGGGTATGAAGTGATGATGGGAAGGTAGCAGAGAGTTAGGAGGAGACCTAGCCTCTGGTATGGTGTATTCTAGTGGAGAAAGGAGCACAGGAAGTGAGTGACATGGTGAGCATATTTGTTGGTTGATCAGTTGGCTTTACTTCAGGAAGTATTGCCAGTCCTTGCTGAGGTGATGGTGAAGGCTCACATCAGCACCCTCCAGCTAGAGTCTGGGTCATACTGATTCATGTCAGGAATCATCTCATGGTGTTCTCCATGGAAGCATCTCCAAGTGCAAAACTAAATGCCTGCCCTAAGTCCTTGAATTCTAACACTGCCTTGTGACCTCTGTGTCTGCCAGATGTTACACATGTGCATTCAGCAACCCTCCACAAAACACCTTAGAGACCAGGCCAATGAAATCCACAAGTTTGCAGAATTTTATGAAGTTTCCTGACATAAAGCCTCAAAGAAACTAAGGCCAAAAAAGGTGAAATACTGACTCATGGGCTTTTAAATTTTAAAACTTAAATTGTAAGTTTAAAGGTCAGATGACTCTCTCAGAAAAGTGTCATTTAACAAAGGTAGAACGTGAAGTCATCCCTGGCACGGTGGCACACCCCTTTTAGCCCAGCACTCGAAGGCAGAGACAGGCAGATCTCTTGAGTTGCAGGACGGCAAGGGCTACACAGAGAAACCCTGATTTGAGAAACATAATAACCAAACAAGTGCATAGCTGTGGCATTGAGTTTGCCCTATGTGCCAGGCACCTCCTGGATGTCCCAGGATTTCCCTGTGGCTATTAGGGGAGCAGTTCAGGAAGGTGAAAGCATGTGCCCCATAGTGCTTGCTGTGTCTGCCCTGCTCGCATTTGTGGCGGACTCTGATCCCTTCTCAGGATGGAAAGGGAACATCTGGCGGGTCGTGTTAAGATGTTACCTTGCTTTGTATGTTTAAAATTTGGTGCATTTGTACGTAGTTGCATTCACCCCGTGACAGTAGCTAGTTACCCGAGATGAACATCCTAGGATGGGGACGAGCCAGAAGAGTCCGTGAGGTTATTTCTCCACAGGATGCATGATTTGTGTGTGAACTTTAAAATGAGTGCCAGTTCCTTGTCTGACTTTCATCCCACTCAGCACAGCTGACGCTGAATTGTTGAGCAGATGAATTTAGCACAATGCATTTTAAGTTCATAAGCTGACAGAAGCTCGGGGCCTGTTACAAAGGGTTCAAGTCCGCCTGCATTCCGGCCTTCCCTCAGCTCTGGTCATTTTGCTCTCTGCCTTTCGCTTTGCTTCTTATGCTTTGGAATGACATGCTACTGCATCATTGCTGTGTCCCAGGCTTGCTTTATTAATGTGTTACCTCTGTCCTTTGTACCTCCCCATCTCCTCCCTCCATTTCCCTCTTCTAGCTCTTGCTGCTCCCACCCCTTGCACCCATGAAAAAGATCCAGACAAAACAGAACTTTTGCCTTTGGTTATTCAGTGGCACATTTGGAAGCTCATCTTAGTATAGAAACTGATTGTTCAAGAGCAAAAAGGAAAAAAAAAAAAAAAAGAAAAGCCTTTACCTCAGATAACTTCTTAACCTATCGACCAGTTGGAACTGTCTCTGGATTCGGATTCTGCACTCATACGTAGTCATAATAATATAGTGCTGCAAAGTATTTCAGTAATATTGCTATTCTAGTTAGGGGGAGTTCCATGTGTTACATAGGAGTGTAAACCTAATACACACCACCACTGAGCAGATGGCCAGCCATCCTGAGCAGAGAAATTACATTAAATGAATGCTAGCAACAGCCCACCATTGCATGATCACTGGAGTTGACACAGTGCAGCGCGGGGGGGGGGGGGCACGAGTTCTCTCTTACTCGAGCAGCCATCGGTTGGATGCACCAGAAAATATCTAATACCTAAACCAGTTACATGACACGTTCTTAATTATTTCAATTATTAATTGTTAGGAAACAAGGCTTTTGATGCTGAAATAATGCCAACAAGAATGTGTATTCAGAAGGAAACTACTGGACTTGTTCAGTAACTTGAGCAGTCCTGTTTTCCATAAATGGAGGAGGAGCCCGTGTGCTGGTCTTCATGAGTGCACTCAGCACACCTGCAATGTCCAGGTTGGATATTTGTATTTCAGGGAGGAAAACGAAGGCTCAATTCATAAGAAATCCACCTTTCCAAAACTGCTTGTCTTCTTCAGATGAAACTATAATCCTATTACTGTCTCTTGATCTAGATCAAGTGCCAAAGTTGTATGCTTGTACAAACTTGCTCACAGATATGCCCTTTTGGGACTGGACTCTCTAGCAGTGGCCCCACCTTTAACATGTAGTTCTGGAGCCTGGGCATCTTGCCTGAGGAAGGGTTCCTGGTGACAGAGGAGAGCTCTCTAGAGTTCCATGTGGTGTTTCGTCAGTCAGTGTCTCCTTCAGACCTGTGAGACTCTAGAAACATCTGAAAGGCTTCACCAGAGTGGTACAGTTCGGTGAGTTATAGGTCCTTGAAGTAGAGCTTTCCTGTGCCCTAAAGATGATGGTTTCTAGAACTTGTCAAATACTTTTTTCATTAAATGAATTATTTAATTAAATGTAAGTAATTCCCTCCCATTTTCCAGGGTTTCTATTTGTACTTTCAAATGAAGAGAAAATATCCCAAAATACTATTTTATGCTTTTTTAAATTGTTTAATAAAATAGCAAATTGCCGCAGATAGGGCTACTTAGTGTAGGTGTTTGAAAGCTTCCTTAGGCACGTTAATGGTTTCAGTCTTTTCTAGAAGAGCTGAGGAAGGGGAAGGTGGAAGAGGAGAGGTGTGTGTCTGGATGTTCTGGTCTCAACCGTGGGGACCAAATCCCTCACAGAAGCAGCTTAGGGAGAACTCGGTTCTAGCTCTTGACTTCGGAGAGTGTACCCTGTCTGGAGGGAAAGGCAAGTGTGGTGGCCTGTGTCCTCTGTCCTAAGCTTCTTCACCCTTTCCCGAAAAGCACACCAGTGGGGGCCCACGTGTGCAAGCAGGAGTCCCAGCAGTAGAACACCAGTGCTTGGGGCTTCTGTGATCATTTTAGAAGAAATAATTAAAGCCCTGAGTCAAGAATATCTTTTAAAAAACTAAAACAGTTAAGTTTGGGAATAAATCTTATTAATGAGAGCTACGCCAGTCCCATCCTTCTCCATTCTGGCCTGTCTTTCCTACCACCGTCCCTCTGTCCTTCTTCCTTCCATCCTCTCCTCTCCTCTCCCTACACTGTTTTGTTAGTCTGTGGCAAACTGTACCACCACTCACATAGCCAGTCTTAGATGCATTCTTCCTGCCCTGCCAGCATCCCGTGTGGACGCTTACCTTTCCCATTTTGTCTCCACGAGTTCCAGTCCCTAAGGACTTTCTAACCTCTTTTCAGTTGAACCTAGATGGCTCTGAGGATTAATTACACACACACACACACACCACACACACACACACAGAGTAAACACCTGCCTTGTGGGTTTCAAATCTAGTGTGACAGGAACATGTTTTGGTCTGCAGTATAGTTAGTACAAACAGGTTGTGGTAACTGCAGTCAGAGACTAGTGAATTTTGAAGGCCAAGCAAAGG
Organism: Mastomys natalensis; assembly: GCA_021653895.1. NCBI lineage: Eukaryota > Metazoa > Chordata > Mammalia > Rodentia > Muridae > Mastomys > Mastomys natalensis. Next base: position 156,628 of record JAJTUV010000171.1, on the reverse strand, counting down.
TAAATAGTACTTTGTGATCTTGTAGCCTGCATGTGTGACCTAGAGAAGCCATGACAAGTGCAAAACATGCAAAGCACCACACACAGCCCATGTCTCCACTGAGAGCCATGTCCTTGCAAATCTTTGTGCTGTGGATCTGTCTGTTGTCCTCTTTATTGAGTAGTGGTAGTGAAGTATATCTTGGTGTCAGTCACTGTCTTCCTGACTTTTGTGATAGGGCCTCTGCTGGGCCTGACCTGTGGTGCCACTGAGTGGTTAACTACAGTGACTGCCATGCCTCTAGGAGTGTATTCAGATCCAGCTCAGGAGGTTTAAAGTGTAGGCTCACACCCTGGCCCGTCCAGCCCAGCTCAGACATGATTGGGACTGCTTTCTGACTGTCGGTTTGTTGCCATTACCCGTGCACGAGCATGGAGGACTGGAGGTGTAGGCAGAGCATGTGGCTAGGTGAGGGAGTGGCCCATGGACATTAGCTCTGGGAGTTTCTTACATCATCCAGTGACCTAGGAGGAGACAGACAGAAATCAGGAGGCCAGAAATTGTGGCTTCAGTCATAGCACAGCCTGTGAAAAAGGCTGTGCTCTTAGGTTAAGGACTTATATGGAAGGTCTAGGTCTCTGGAAGGGTCCTACACCAGGCTTAGTGTCTCAGGCACAGGCTTTGTCTGAATCAGACCACACTGTCCCCTGAAGTTCTCCTGAGATGATGCTCTTGGCTTCACACAGCCTGTTGGATTGCTAGTCTTAATCCACACACATGGCTAAGTGTCTGTCGAGACAACTTCCCTGTGAGGTCTAGCTTGTTTCTGTCTTCACATAAGGCACACAGGCTGGTCACCTTCAGCTCGGTCCACAGCAACATGGCCTTCAGCCTACGCAGTTTGTGCTTTAATCAGCCTTTTAAGAGAAGCCTGTGATGTACAGTAGCCAGCCCATGCTCAACGTTCCATGGAGGGTCCTAAGGGCCTACTCTTCTCTTTCCATAATCTCCCTGCAATGCTCTGTTTCCTGTTGCATGTCACAAGTGTTCAAGAAGCCTGGAATAAGAAGGGGATTTCTGAGTGAGGTAAAGTGAACTTTGCATCTTTACAGCTCTGTGGGATCCTCAAGTGAACACATGGCTAACTTATCACTTGTGGCAGTTTGTTTCCTTGCTCTACTCTCAGTGACTTTGGGTAAGGTAAAAATGATCTCCGCTGCCGCTGAGCACAGATTCTAGACTTCTAATTTTGAAAACGTTTTATGTGTTTTGGCTTCAAAGCATTGGAATGCAGCAGTACTTCCTGTGAGTTTGAGCAGTTATATGTGTCTGTTCTTCTAAATTGAGCCCCTGCGTGTGTAAAGTGGAACCTTCTCTCTGTGGTGGGCAGTCCTCTCCCAAGGGAGTGAGAGCGACCTCCTGTTGTAGTTAGGAAATTTCTTCTTACACTATTTTTAGTTCTGTGGGAAATCCATAGATTGTGATCAGTAATAAAATCGTCATAGGACATTTATTGTTTTAACTTTTTAACAAGATGTTAAAAAAAAAAAAAAAAAAGGGAAGGGCCAGTGTGGTTAATTCTACCTGTGTTTACAACAGCTGCAATCAGTCCTCAGCCTCTGAGTCCCCCTGCTCCTCAGCTCCCCCTGCCTCTGTCTGTACTTACTGTACACTGCCTTCGAAAGGAGTCTTGAAAGCTGCCCCCCTACAGAGAGGATGGCAGGGCCATTGTGGTTCTGTAGAAATACAGAAGCAAGTCTATAAATTGGAACTTTGACAAAATTACCCTAAAGTTCTCCCTCCCAGGTCTCCCCATGTAGCACAGGCTGCCTTGGAATTTTTCTCTGTGTCCTAGACTGGACATGAGTTTGTCATTCTCCTGCCTCACCTTTCCAAGTGCTAGGATTACAGGCATGGGCCACCATACCTGGCTTGTTCTTTAAATCTTATTCAAAACTTCTGATAGGTAAAAAGGAATTTATTACTGAAGACCCAGAGAAAGGAGCATTATCAGAAAGTCTGAGGAAAAGGGCAGGTCCTTGTAGAGTAGTCCAGAGGTGGGACAAGCCAAAGAAACAGGATATGGTGACATATGAGTGTGAGCTGGTGTTGTGGTGCACACCTGTAGTCCTGGCCAGTCAGGAGGTAGAGGCCAGTGGATCTCTAAAGCTCGGAATGCAAGCCCAGCTTGGATAACACACTGGAAACCTGTCTTTAAAATAAAAGTGCCGAAATAATGGAAAGCAAGAACTGCGATGCTGTCCAGTTAGAGAGAACAGTGGAGAAAGGAGATTGCAGCTGAAACTACTGCCCAGAAAGGGAGAGTGTGTTGTTTGGTTATCTTGAATGGAAAGGCAACCCTTAAAGAAGGAAAACTTGAGAAGAATTAGGAAACTGTAGCCAAGTGGGGAAAGGCAGTGGGATGGGGTCCTGCTGTTCTGATACAATCCTTCCAAAGCCTACTTTTCCACGAGAGCAGTCTCAGAGCCTTAAAGGAATCCTGCAGCTACCTCATCTGTCTATCTGGACACATTCAGAGCACTGAGGCCTTGGTGAGCTTCAGGGTCAAACTGCCACTCGAAGGAACACCTTATCTTGGGAGAGGGACACTTGGATGAAGACAGGAATGAGAGTCTGTCACAATCTCTGAGGTGTGCTGCTGGCTGTGGCTTCTTCCTGTCCCCTACTTTCAAATTTTAGTCATGTCTTTTATTGAGCACTCAGTACCTCAGTCTAGAAAGTTCCTGATTTATAGGCTCGCCAGTCTACAAACACAGGTGGCGTGTCCTCAGTCCATACCAGACGGTTCACAGAGCTGTTCTAAGTTTTCACAGCTGCTAAACAGCACAGGAAAAGTCCAAGCCTGCTCGCTTGGTTTAAACTCACTCTTTCTGCTACAGGTTAGCTCAGCTCTTCTGGAGAGAGAGGAATACTTCTTTTGTTGACTAACTTGTGGGCTTCTGTCTTTCTGAGAGACAGTAGCTCTTGGGAAGAAAAAGCTGTAGAACTAGAAGGAATGTATTTGGCCTTTCCTGCATGCTTACAAAGAAACCAGTTGCTAACCTTCTATTTATGACAAAGCCCACCTCAGCATTTGTAGAGAGGCCTGGCTACAGGGCCTGGAGTAACATCATGTGCTGTCATCCACAGTACTGAAGCAACAGGGAAGGAAACCTCTTGCTGAGGAAATGGCCACATGGACGCCACAGGCTGGAGTTCTCTCCTGGAGACAAAGCGTAGCCTCCATAACCAGTCTGTTGTTCCATGTGGAGAGACATTGTTCATCAGAGCTGAAATTCTTGGACAGGAAGACACTGGCATCTCAGACATGTAAATTCCCATAATCCGTGCCTTCAGATTCTGAGGATGTGCCAGTGCTGTGTGTGTCTGCACAGCAGAGGGCTCCAAATGCCCTTGAGGCAGCCTCCCACAGAAACGAACTAGGAGTTCATTGCTTTACTGTCTCTTACAAGTCAAGGGCTTAATTTTTCAAGAGTTCCTGGTAATCATAGGTTCAGTGGTAGTGATAGGTCTGGGAAAGAAAATATAAAATAGCAACATGTATATATCAGTGGCATGTTCAAAAGTATTTTGTATGTATTGAGTCCGACAGTATGTCTAATTAAAAGGAATGCTGACCTTGTCCTGCTAATATGTCTGCTAGAAGATCTAAGATTTCTGGATCTTCCTGAGTGGGTCTAGAAAATCTCCCAACCAAACTGCATTCCTGTTCTGTGGTGGTGATTCTTGACCCCAGATAAAAGCACAATCACCTGTAAGCTGTAAAAACGCTTCGTACTCTGTCTCTGCTGTATATCACGGATGCTGGAGCCTTGGAAAGAAGACCAAACCAATGGAGTACCGATTGCTAAATCCATTCCCTTTGTATCTCCATTCACACTCATGGCTTTTTGTTGGCACACTCTCTGGACTGAGAAGCCTCTGGTAGCATTTTGAGTGGAGTGAAGTATTTCATTAAAGAAGGCTGAGGGTGAGCCAGGGTTTCAGATGCTTCTACATACATTGAGTTCCAGGAAAGGGGGTACCAGTGGAGTCTGAACAGAAACGGGTCCCTGGGGAAGTAGCCTTTTTCTATTAGACTGGAGGCAGAGGTTCCCTGCCTTCGGCTGGAGGTATTGTATTGATTCCCAGAAGGAATTGGGCCTGTTGAAGAATTTGCAGCCTACAGTGTGGGAATACTGATGGAGTCAACTCTAAGAGCTCCATTCTCAGCAGAAATGTGACTTAATCATTTAGATTAAAACCACAGGCCAAGGATTAGGGCAGTGTTTTGCTGGAGGCTAACAGCCTGCTGCTACATACTTGGCTTTGGTTGTCAATACTGGGTTCCAGCCAATGCAAATGGAAGTCAATATTAGAACAATGCAGACAGTGATAATCTTAGGTAGAGAGATTGAGGTTCTAACTGGGTTTTCCTCAGATCACCATGTAGGACCTTAGGTAAGTCACAGTCTGCTTGGTTTTCATTTTCTTCTACAAAACCAGGCAACAGAACGCACAGTACTCTGTTTCCGTCCCAGCTTGTGAACAGGCTGCAATAACTGCCCAAGTAGTATGTAAAGTGTACTCCTTAGAGGCTCTGTCTTCATGAACCATGGCAACCTAGGGTAGTTCATGCCTCTGAAGCTCCATCCCATCCTCCAAGGTGATCCCAGGAGCCACCATCTTGTCTCCACTACTATCTAACGCTGATTTACTTAGTGTTCATTTGACAGTGATGGTAGAAAGGAATTCAGTATATGAACTCTTGCATCCTACAGTGAGCTCCTAGCGAGCATGCTAATATTTCTTAAAATTCTAGATTACTGTTATTGCTTTACATTTTACTTCATTTGGTAGTCAAAAGGAATTGACCAGATTAGTTATCACTGAACACAGATCTGTCATGGCTGAGAATTTTAGCATGTCTTTGGCCCTGTGAGCTTGATTTCCAAAGTCATGTTAAGTACCACACAAAGGCTGGGCTGACTGCTCTTGGGATCCTTGTTGTTTGCACAGTCTCATGGACTTCTGTTTTCTGAACTGACTAAAATGGATTGTACCATAGCCAAATTAGATGTCAGCACAAAGGGAATTCAATGGCAGACCTGAACGGAATAGAAGTGACAAGTGAAAATCAAAGGAGTCAGCTGCATGCTCTGTTCAGTAGCACAGGCCAGCGCCATAGGGGTCTTACGCTCTGTGACTCCTGGAGAATGCTTTGACTCTGTATTGCCAAGGCACACACACAAAATCTCTGGGCATCCTGAAATTTTTGATGGCATTATTGACTACTTGAATGTTTACTAGGATTTTTTTGGTCTGTTTTTGGTGGCTCGGCGTATTGAAACTGGTTTCTTTTGGGGACAAAAGAAAGGTATGAGACTTGCTAAAAAAAGATTTCTATTTTTCACTGGCAAGTCTTAAGGAGACTTATGTCTTCAGAAGCTGCTGAGGGGGCATGTGGCTCAGGGTTTGCCAGCCATGAAGCTGTTGCCTATTGAACAACAGAGATGTCAACAGTCTAGCAATATTGTCAGCATCCTGTGTTCACTATTAGAAATGCTGGTGGTGACATTGTGGGTACATTGTTTCTGTTGACTTGTATCCCTTGGATCTTATCAATCGTGCTTCTCCACTATTTAATCTTGGACTAAGCCAATATTCTTGATGAAATTCTCCTCCTTGATAAGTTGACTAGACTCAGCTTGTACTGTCTCCTCAGAAGGCAGGTTCCTAGGGTTTATAAATTAGCAATTTTATGAGTATTAAAATGACAAGGTATGTTGTGAATCTGTTAGTAACAGGCTCCTCTAGATGACTGATAACCTGCATTTAAGTGAGTTGAAACTTATCTGTGATTATGCTGCTGTTGAATAAACACGTTTCCTTCTTGCTGGTACAGTGACTGTTAGCTTGGTGAGGGTAGAAAGCTGGGTAGTGGGTGCCATGGGCAGTGCCATGTGAGGTAATGCTGGCTGCATACGAATTAGTCAGTGTTTTGAAAGAAGGTAATCATCTGAATTCCAATTTGAGGTCACATTCATTTTTGTTTAAGCAGAACCTTTAGATGGGCATCAAATCTAGACCACTTAAGTGTTCTGTGAAAACCAGGGTGCCAGTGTACAGTTTATACCATTGACTCAGTAGAATTTATTGACTGCCTTCCATACACTAAACACGACAGGTTGCTGTATTACATTAGGAATAAAAGATGAATAGCAATACCCGCCATCCGAGCCTTCTAGGAACACATAGGCTAAGATAGAAAAACAATCAGATCACTAGAATGCAGTATTTCGAAGAATAGCTGCCTAATCGGACGGGGATGAAAGACATGCTATTCGATACCACACGCTTCCCTTCACACAATGCCTGGCATGCAGTGTGGATACTTAGGACGTAAGTTTCAATTGTGCTCGCAGTAAGATTGATGAGAACCAGGACTAAAGAAGAGACATGGAGGAGAAAGCTAGTCCCCACAGGAAGCAAAGTGAAGCTCCATCAAGAAAGTCTGGAAGGTAGTCAGTCATGGAGTAAGAGGCTAGCTAGAGTGCCATGGGATTGCAAGAGAGGGTTAGCCATTTTTAACTTAGAGGTTTGGAGGGTTTGCTTAAGAAACTGTTCTGTGTGCAATTGAAAAGGTCTGGTCAGTCCTGGTGCTCCAGGGGACAAAATGGAGGTAGAGCTTGAGAATCTGCCCAGACTTTGCTATTTTAAAGCCACTGGTGTGAATGAGAATGTGTGAGGAGACGGAAGATCTCCTCGAAAGCAGTGCTTTTCCTGTGCGCCCCCACCCCCATGATGGCTGGGGCGTCTCCTAGGGGTTTTCAGATTCTAAACAGATTTTCTACCACTAAGTATACATGCAGTCTGCTTATAATCCCTGTGTATACATCTGTATGTGTTTTATTAATAAGTTGAATATAACTTATTAATTTTATGTTATTTTCGTATTTGTGTCATTATATGTGATTCTTAGTGTGTCCATTGTCCCTCCACATCTATCTTCCCCATTCCCTTCTTTCTCAAGACAGTCCCCCTTTAGTTTCTTAATATAAAGATGTCTTTCTTCCTCTCTCCCCCTTTTAGTTGTACAGTTTACACACAAATGCACAGATATAAGCAAATACACAAACACACACATAATGCAACTTTTAGTACTGTCCTGCATGTAAGAGATAAGATAATTGACATTTCTAAACTTAATGATGTTATTCTAAAGGGGACCCACCCTCCTTACTGTACAGCCCCCAACTTCCTCTTTCAGTTAGAGTAGTTTGTCCCTCAAGGGAAAAGTCCCACGGGCAGTCATTTTGTACTGCCTTTCCTGTGCGGGTTGTGCCAGTCACAGGAGTGCTTCTGCCTCACCTCTGCAGATCCTCCCTCAGACAGACTTGGCTCTAAAGGGAGTCCTGCATCTTCACCAAGCCTTCCACAACGGATGTCATTATCACAGGCCGTCCAGCCAGACGCTGATTGGCTGAGCTCTAGGAGGCTGAGCTGAAGACAGGAATTTTTTTTCTCCATTGAAACAATGGAGAGGTTTTCTCAGTTTGGTTAAGGGAGGATTTGTGAGAGGTAGCTCCCTCACTTCTGTTAAAAGGTAAGAAAGTCAGTCAGCTTGTAGTTGTTGCTTTGTTATGTTATCACAGACATACCAGTACCAGTCTTACTCCTTACATATCTCCCAGTGATAGCTTATGCTTGATTTCCATATTAATGAGGATGACCAATATCTTTATGTACCTTGATGTTTCATTTTTGAAAAAGTATTTAAATATGAATTTAAACTTCAATACACAGTCTTAAACAATTGGGTATTTTAGTGTCAGAATTTAGATTTGTCCAATATGGCTATAGGGTATTTGACTGTTTCTAGTCCAAACTGAGATGCACCACAAGTACACAATCACACTGGGTCACAAAAATTGCACAGGGACAAGATTGGCACATTTCATTAATTTTATCTGAACACATGTTACAGTAACATTTGAGTACACAGGCCCAAATAAGAAATATTAGAACCAGTTCCCCTTATTTCCTTTTAAATATGGAACATTTCACCAATTTTCTTGATATCTTTGCATGGGGCTGTGTGCATCCTCTGTACAGAGTTCCAATTTTAGCATATGTGGTGCTAAAATGAACATTTTTCTCTTTATTTTTCTTGATGTGGCTACTAAAAAAATGGCATAACACCTACATAATTACATTATATTTGCCAGACAACATTGCTCTAAAAAAACCTACATGAAATACAAATTCTACACCCTGCCTTACTTGAATTGCCCCTGCCTGTGGACCTGTTTTCTGCTGGTTGCTCTAGTTGATAAGGCCTCTGCTCTGTGAGGTAGCTGGTGGTAATAGAGCAGTGGCTCTGGGCCACTTCCAGCCATCGCCCTTGATTGAGGGGAGCCTTGGAACGGGCAGGATGGGAAACTGACACTTCCTTGGCTACTTAAGCAGCAAAACTCCAGTCAGTAAATATCTATTTAGGAGAAATAATATTTTTGCTAGTTTGTTTTGGTTGCAATTTCTTTTAACTGAAACTAATTTTGTAGAATATGTGTTCATTTCCTGTGTTCCTCAAGAGTGTCAGGTTGTCAGTTGAGTTGTATCTAATTTTAGAAAACTGTCTAAAAGCAAGGTGGCCACTGCTGTGTTGGGTATGTGTAGTACTGGTTGAAATACCACAAACATAACACGTCCGTGGACATCTGAACGACTGCTCCTTAACCTCGGGGTGTCTCCTGAGGTTGTACACCATTTATCTGAAAACAAAGCTGTGCAAGTCTTAAAGAACAGTTGATGTGTCGGAGAGCCTCACATTCATAGTATGCTTTGAAGTTGGGAAGAAGAAGCTGGCTTCTGCTGTGGTGCAAATGTTTAGAGTCTAAACCGTTCTGAAATGAAATTGAGTTTCATAGACAGGAAGACCATTCAAAAGCAATTTATAGCTTTCTCTTTTTATGACAACAAGAACTCTATTTTCTAGAGATACTAGAATATAGCTACAGGCGAGTGGTGTCTGAGGGTCATCTTTAGGGCTCAGCTTCCCTCTTAGCAATGTGAGATTACCAATGCATTGCTGGCTGTGGGCCTTTCTGGTCCCCAGACCGTCCTCATTTGTACAGTGTTCACTAGATAGAGCCCTCTGTAGGGCACTGCTGAAGGTTTTGCAAGTGGCGGACTATGCTTATATATGCAATGGATAGGTCCTTATGGGGAATACATTTCATACATATATGGTTATGTATGAAATGGAATTACTGCTTCAGTCCAGCACTGTTCACATTCTAACAGTGGGATTCAGGGAAGCCTTGGCAGCTTTCAGAGGGCTGGATTACAGAGAGTGAAGGGGCCTGATTGGATAAAGGGGTGTGAAAACCTCAGTTGCCTTATGCACAAGTCACCAGGGAGGGTGATTACCATCCATTAATGAGTTTAGGGGAATGAAACCACAGGGCAGATTAGGAACAGACTCTCCCTGGCCCTTTTACCTAAACTAAGGAGATCAGACCCAGATCCTTTGGTATTCTCTGGCATTGTAAGTGGAACAACAAATTGAAATCTGGATTTGCTAAGGATACCATATAAGGCACCCTGAGAAGTGGATGGGAAATGCTGGTGCAGTTTCCACTGTTGTGTATGTAGGAGAGCGAAGTCTCAGCAAGGCACTGAAAAAGGACTAGGCTGGGGTGAGTTTGAAAAACAGGTTTGGGGGACTCATCTTGTCATGCTCACAGATAACACCAATATGGTCATTTAATTCACCTCACAACCATGAGGTGGCTGACATCTACTTATAGACAGCAGGGACAGATACTAAGAAACTGTCTTAGGGACACAAAGCCAGCACTTGAAGGAGTTAAGTGTAATCCCATGTGTCTTACTCCAGGGCCCAGATTTTCCCAAGTATCTCTCCCTTGCCATGGAGGAGGAAGGAGCCGGTGAAGTTGTGAACTATGCAGCCCTTTGCATCCACCTGGGAAGGGAATGAAGGAATGTGGGCCTCCATGCTGCCTCTTGCCTGGGCTCTGTTAGGTTCTACACTCATACCATTCTGAGTGCTTTCCTAGTCCAGCCCACAAGTCCTTTATTCATCATTACCCATGATTCTTTGTTTGGTTTCCTGTTGCAGCCTGAATCCAGACCCATGTTTACCTATCAGTTGGCTACCTTCTTGGCTGAACCACAGCATGTACTATTGTAAATTACCTCACCATGTGTTCCCTTTCCACTACGATGAAATCTGGTGCATTTGGCTACTGTCTTAACCTCAAGTGAAGGTATTAATTTTCTGAATCCAGAAACATCTGAAAATACCTGTAATAAAACTTGGTACCATTTGGAGGACTAACAGGGAAGAAAAGGAGAGAGGACTGGAAGGAGGGCAAATAATGTCAGGGGAAAAAGTGAACTTTTAATAAAAATGTCAAAACTTTAAAAATTTTGAAATAAAGTTGAAAAATATTTAGAGACATGTTCCTATGAAAATTATCTATAGAACAAATATGGTGAAATATTTGAACATTCACTGATGAAGAATTTGCCCAAACCAACCTGTATGATTGCCTATTTTAGGTATATTTACTAAGTATCACCTTCTCTATTAACACAAATCTTAACATTTCAAGTGTGAAAATGATTTAAATCATAGTATGTCAGCACGCATGTTTTGCCTTTGATCCTGCTGGTACTATACAGAGTAGATATGGCTGAACAAGAAATATCACATTTCAGAGCCTAGGTGAACCTTGTCAACATGACAACAGTAACAGGATTTAAAATCACATGTCAATTTCTTTAAATATTTGTTGCCGTAACTTTATCCTAAAGTTCCATATAGCACTTGGTTATAATGAAAAATAGCAATAGTGAATTTGTGGTTTTGTTTTTACTGAACTCCCAGATATTAATTTTCTTCCAAAAAGTAATGATTTGGAATTTGTGGCTATACATGACATACATATGTAACCATTATGGGTTGTTAGAGAATTTCACCATTCAACCCCATAAGCATTAAGGAGAGCTCAGCAGGGCCCTGGCTTGGATTCCTGGGCCTGCAGCTTGCCTGCCATGCCTCCTGGCATCCCTGAGACGCCTGACCTGCAGGACACCCTAAGTCTCACTATCTGTTTTCACGTTCCCTACACTGGAAACATGTGTGAGTGGGGTTTCTTTGTTTTCCAAGCCCAGTGTGTCCCACAGTGTGCGGGCCAGTGAGTGACTCGGCACTCCCCCAGGGAGGAAGAGTGGGAGCATAGACTGCGCAGCCGCTGGTGGGGAGCTCCCGGCAGGCACCGCGGCGGGAGGCCTGGCCAGCGAGTCACGGCCCTGAGCTGTGCAGGCCCCACCCAAGAGGGCTCACTCCCGAAGTTTCTGCTGACGCAGCCGCGCTCCAGGCGGTGCTCCCAGTTTCTCCGAAACCCTCCCGCGCCCTCTGCCCGCGCCTTGCAGGGAGTGCCGAGGGCCGAGCGGTTGCCTTGCATCCCAGCTAGACGCGTCCGCCTCTTAGGAAACGACCCTCTCCCATTGCAGTGGGCCGGTTGAAACTTGCTTTGCAGGAAGAAGCAGAGTTGCAGACCCCCAAAACCCAAAATCTGGGAAGACTAAACGGCCCCCCTTGTGGGCGGGACCATGCAAAGACCACAACGCCAACGGATAGTGGGTGGGGTGGAGTGATGGGGTGGGGCCAGTGGGGCGGGCCTTAGGTAAACATTGATTGTGCACCAAGACAAGCTAGGCAGAGGGCGAATGGCTGGAGAGCTGGGCGGGGCCAAAGGCAGAGACCCTAACTACATTTGTGCAGTAACAATTGGAACCAAGTGCAATTAATATTCTATCAAAATTTACCTTATTAAAAATTTTTAAAATTTTACTTAGTTATTTTTTGCTAATGGATGTTTTGCCTGCCTGCATGTCTATGCACAGCGGCTGTGCCTGGTTCCCATGGAGGCCAGAAGAGGGCATCATCAGATCTCTTGAAACAGGAGTTAGAGATGTTGTGAGCTGGGAATTGAACCTACTACTTCTGCAAAAGTAGCCAGTGTTTTTTAACCACTGAGCCATCTTTCTAGCCTCTACTATGTTATTAAATGCTAAGAGGATTTTGGGGGTAAATACGTTTCTGGAGAATAAAAACTAATCTGTCTAGAAGACCTAAGGTCCACTGTCTACTCTCTTCGTCGCTTATCTTCTATAGCTTAAGTATGGTATTGCACTGTAACCTTAGACTTTTCAAGTAACCTAAATGACACATACGAGAGGTTAGTCAATGTACATATACCAGATTTCAGAGTAATCAGCCATAGCTTCTAGTTTATAAATTATTTCCATTTTGATCTGTAGCCTGAATGATTTTTAAAGTCTACACACAGTTGGTACTAATGAAAAGTGAATAATTAATAATCGTTAGCATGAGGTATATTTCCTGACACAATAACTTAATTTTGGAAATTCGACATTCTTTGAAAAGTTTGTTACAAAGGTTGTTAAAGAGAATCTGAGCAATGAGTGTTTTGCAAAGTACATAAGAAATCCTCAAAGACTAATTCTGTATACTGTTTTGTTTGTGATTATGCCTCAAATATACTATGTATATGCATAGTGTTTTTGCATATGCAATTAATAGTCTATTAGAAATAATTGTTATAGTATGGATATTGTTAACCTTGTTCACTGCTGCCACTTGACAAAATTTAAGCTAAGTAAAATGCAGTTTATTTGGACATTTTTAAAAACGAGGTAAGTTGCATGCCAGAGTGTACTATTGCACTTTATCTCTTTTTAAAAAAAATCTAACAGGTAATTGCTTATTATGCATGTGTGGATCTGCTTGGGTTTATATGCACTATAATGCAGTAATACCCAAGAGACTAGAAGAGTTTGTTGTGAGCGCGCGTGCGTGCGTGTGTGTGCTTGTGTGTGTGTGTGTGGGTGGGTGGGTGTAGTTTTCATTTCTATAGTGGGCACACATGGGAAACACTGGTATCTTCAGTGTCTTTCCAGCTTAGCTTTTGATTCTAACTAAGAGTGAACTCTGTTTTCTCTGGGGTTTTCCTGTCCCGGACCCCAGGTGCTGGGAGCACAAGCCCAGCCACCTCCCTCCCTGGCTTTTGAATATGGGTGTGACCTGTACTGCAGGCCCCCATGCTTGTTCAGCCGTCTCTTTCCCAGATAGCCATGGCTCTAGCTCTTCTCTCTAGGGTTTAAGCTTGTATGACAGTCATGAAGCTGTTGAGGTCAGTAAGTTCTGGGTTGACAGCTTTTAAATCCTTGACTTGATGAGGACTGGGTTAGTAGGAAAACTTCATTTTCCTGTATCTCAGGAAAAGCAAGCAGAAAAATTCTTTCAGATAAACTGATGCAATTCGTAATAGTGTCTGTAACACGAATTTAATAAAATAACCTCCTCTCCCATCCCACCTGTATTTACTGTTACATTGACCCCGTTGATGAGAACCGCCCAGAAATTGTTGGTGTATCAGACTATGAATGTTATATGGAGCATCCCAGGTTTTCAGTCCTAAATCCAAGAAGACGTATCTGTCTGGGATATTTCAATCACTTCTATCTCTAAGTGCAGTTTCTGTATATATTTGCTTACAGCATATTATAAAGTTGAATTTTGCCTCTCTAATATCATAGTGAATTTGGAATTATTGTGTTTCCCTGGTTCCTTGAATTAAACCTGAAATTTTGGAAGAGATAGGAAGCAAATGAATAATTTGATCTACTTTTGTTTAAAGTGTGGGTAGTTGTCTCAGATTATTTATAGTTTCAATTTTACTCTTTTTCCCTATTTTTAAATAGTGGCTTTGTATTATTAATAGTTGAGTCCCTCCCCCTCTTAAGTAAATGTGATGTCTAGGTCACATTGCTTAGGAAATTTCTGTGCTTGTGCAGGCCTGTCAGTGAGCTCGACAGTACCTGCTTGGAAGAAAGGTCATGCCACCTGACCTGGCCTCTTAGCACTCACTCCTTTGTGGAGTTTCAGGGTTTCAGCCTCCCTATCAAAAACTCAGTGATGTATGGTTATACTGTGCCAGGACTTAAGGTAGCTTTCATCAAAACACTGACACCTGGGAAGAATTGACACAAATGAACATTAGCGCCAAGTGGCCAGTTCCTTCTTGGTTGATTATATATTGTTTATTTCAGAAAAATTTGTTTGAATGAAATTGAGATTACTTATGTAAACTCACAGGGCTCCTGTGACAGACACGGTGGTATCTGTGGTATAAAACATTTCTTCTGGAGATTGCTTTCCGAGTTGAAAGCCACTATGGGCACCAGCTTGGCATTCTTGAGTTCTATATTGCACGGCCCTGCTGTACAATAGGGGGCTGCCGTTCAGACAGTGTGAATGGAGCATTCTTTGAGAGCCTTTCCCTTTTAAGATGTGAACTGTAGAACTTGAGCTGCAAACTGTCTGAGCAGTGCATGAAGGTGCGACCCGGAAGACGCAGATTTGTGACTTGGACCTGAAGGTTATATAGTGCTCTCATGTCTAAGTCTGAGCTTACTGCTTAGTATGTTAGCCAGAGTTGTGTGTGGATGTGCTGCTCTTCATGTTGAAATTGCAATTTATGTTCAGTTTTACAGAGAGATTTGGAACAGATTGGTTTTCTAGTATGTAAGAAGCTCTGAGTTTAATTCTGGGCACTGGGAAAAAAATTACAAATTATTTTGTTAGACAAAAGATTATTTTCTAGTTTCAGAAAATTGCCTATAGATATTTCTGACTGAACTGAAACATTTAAAAGCTCCAAACTGCCCCACCCCAAATAAAAGTAGAGCAATTTCTAATTTATAGAGAGATTTCTATAAACTATTAGTTGATTTTTTTTTTTTTGCTTGTTTGAAAAAGGGTCTCCTTCTGTAGCCCACCCTTACCTAGGACTCCTAGGTCCCCAGCTGGTCTCTCCCTAATCCAGTGTTCTAGAGCACTTTATTAAGACAATAGAGAAAGTACATTAAGGATATTTTGAGGATGTGACTGTACTGTTGGTTTAATGTTGTGCATACATCTGGAAAATAGTTACATTTTCAGAGGACTGAAACTTTTTATAAAGTTTCTGCTGTTTTATAAACTGAAAACAATGGTGTATACAGAATAGCACTCACACAGTCACAAGAGGATGATTTGTTGTCTTAGGGAGTTTCTCCACCCCTCATACTCTGCCCCTTCCCCACACCAGCTCCTGACCTCCAGAACCACTTTCTTTCCCAGTAGATTTGCTGTTTCTAGATAGATGGCATCACACAGTAGCTAGTCCTGCAGATGGCTTCTTACTCAGGGTTCTCAGCTCACCCGTGCTGCTGCTTATAGTTAAAGTCAACTCCTTTGTGGTGGTGAGTAGCTTTCTGTTACATTGATGGGTCCCATAGCGCTGGTTTATCTGCTCACCAGTTGGAGGATGTTTGGCATCCTTCCAGTTTTGTCAGCGAGAGATGAGTAAAGCTTACACAGCCATTCTCATGTGTAAGCACAATTGCATGTGCTAGTGCTTTCATTCCTCCCAGGTAAACATCTAGAAGCGAGAGCCAGGAGCCTATGTGAAGCGTGAGGGGTTGGCCTCTTCTGATTTACTGGGGCAGGTGATTGCTTTGGTGAACAGCTGCTGCTCTCTGCTTTAAATCCTGTACGTCCTGCTCATGGACATAGACAGACGCGTTTTATCCCGGCTGAGCCCAGTCATCCCCACGGACTCACGTCACAGTGGGTGGATGCCCAAGGCCACAGGTTCTCTCCAAGTGACCTGACATCAGAGACAATGACTAAGCAACAAGTAACAGGCAGATTGGGTGTACAGCATGGGCCACATGGCCAAAGGGATATTTCACAGACCGACTGGGCAGGTAAGGAAGGTATCATACAACCCAGAATGACAGACAGTTGTAAAACTTAGAAAAGTATTTTCTGGAATTTTCCATTTTTAGCATTTTGTTTGGATCACAGTTGAGATACTGATTTTAAAAGAAAAAGTGTGGGAGCTGACTTTGATACTGCTGTCTGTGGTGCTGCCAGACAACCCCTTCCCTCCGTGTCCAGGCAGCTTGTTCTTCAAGGGACACTAGTCCTAGAGGTTTAGGAGTGGCCTTGTCATTTAATGTCAGCATGTACCCTTGATGTGAAGCAGTTGTCTTTAAGAGCACAGATACAGATCAAGGTTTATGCTATTCCAGTGAGTGCCCTGACAGAAGGAGCTGCCTGCCTCCCTCTCTGGGCTGGTCCTGATCCGCAGCTGCCCACATGCTCATTCCCTGTGAGCTGAGCCCCAGGAACCTCCACACCTCACCTCTGAAAACAAATAGCAAAGCATTTCACACGGTATTCCTTAGTTTTGGAGATTTCCTCCTCTTTGGTATCATTCGTTTTTGTAATAGGTGTGCTTCAGTGGGGAGCAGAGTGCAATGAGTGAGGACATACTCTGAGGCAGTCGCCTTGAACACTTCACCTCTCCACTTCTGACACCCTACACTGGGCTCAGTCTTTCACATGCACATGAGTTCGGGCTTCGCTTTGGGTGCCCATAGCAAATTAGGCCTCATTAAGCAGTCTGTGTAAAAGAAGAGAAGTGGGTAACATGACTAGCGTGGAACCTAGGGGTGGGCAGGGAACTGCAAAGAAAAGAAAACAAACTATATATATATATATATATATATATAGCCATAGCCATATCCCTCCATCTTTCTCTGGAGAGTTCTATCTTAGCTTTGTAGTTATTGGTTTGCCTAATTAAACAGATTCTTCAAAGAAACTCACTAAATCAAGAATCCTCTGCCCTATAAAGGGTAAAGCTTACACAGTTAAATGTAAGTGTACCTAATCTTTCTTTTCTCTCTGTTGTCTCTCTTTCTATTCTAATTCTATAACCTAGACTGTTGCCACACAGTTTAATTTAAACTTCAAAGGGCCTAGAAGATGCTCTGTGATCTGGGGTTGTAACCACTCCCCCATGTGTTTAAACCTCATCGATTTTGGTAGAACTATTCTAGGGTGAGAGGTTTTTCTCCTTTGCTGTTCCTCTTACATTTGTGCAGGTTGCAGGGCTTGGGAGAGGGTGGCAGCTAAGACAGCAATTGTCACTCAGCCTCAGCAGCACTAGGAGCAGGCTGAGCAGTGATCCCAGGCACATTCTTAATGTAAAAATTGTATCTATTTTAAAACATCTCCTGGTCCTCATGGGATCAGGCCATCTCTTGTCCTTCCTTTTGGCCTTCATACAGCTGAGGTCACTGTGGCTTGTGCTTGCTACTGCCATTTCTTCCTATATGATTTTATAACATCTTCCAATTTTTGTGCTAGGTAGGTAGAACTGGGGGAACAATTTTAATATATCCACATTTTCATCATCTTTTAGTACTTTAGTTAATATACATATATTTATGTATAACATGAAGTTTATAATATATTTATGTTTTCAAAATATAAAATTGTTTTTATGAAATGTAATTAGAATTTATTTACTGCCTTATGTTTTAAGATCCTAGCTCCAAACCCTTAACCCTAATATATGTAATGTGTATGTATATATACATGTGTGCACATACATGTACAAGGTTGAGTTACAGAGTATCTGCCTATATCAGCATTGTAGTTTAACCAAATTTGGGCATACACTACATGATAGATATTTAGTAAAACATAAATAGCATGTCATCTTTGGTAGAGCTTATCACTGCCATTCTGTGGCCAACGCAGTCCAGGCCCCTTCGCTGCTCATCAACTGCAGTCTGCTTAAGTATGAAAAGTTTCTGTTTGAAGTGGCAGGCACACAGAGGCCACATAAAGGGAAGCCAGGCAGATACGCTGGAGCACATAGATGTCGAAGCTGTCTTTGCATGTCATCTTCTGCTTTAGGGTGTTTTATAATGATCTGCAAGGAAAGTATTTCTTTTTAAAAAGTGTTTCAAATTTTTTATTTGAAAAGTCTAGATTGTTTATATACACATGTGCTGAAGAAACAAATGAAATTATGAATACGCACATCTGTATCAGCCTAACTTTTTCATGACGCTATAGCTTTATTTCTTGATAGACAGCAGCAGTATGGATATGATTAACTTGTAAGCATGTGGGTTTTTCTTTAAGGTGCAGAATTTTTCATGTTTCTGGATCTACAAACATTGTTCACATAACTGGGAAGGTTACTCTGGGTCAGAGAGAGCCTTTTTACAGGAGGTGTGTTGTGCCGCTGGCCAGCCGTGGCCTGCGGTGTGAGCTGAATTGCCTCCACTCCTCACACTGTAGGCAACCAGCCAAAGTGCAAAACCCAGGTTCACATTAACAATTAAGTATGGAGAGATTGTGGTCTCTATGTGGCCTTAATAAAATATCAACTCTAATCTGACTTGAGTCCTTTCACATCTAGACGAACACCTGCATCAGGGAGAATAGAAAATATCTTCTGTCTCTGAGCAGTGTAGTTCCTTCATTGCCATCACTGTTCAAGACTTAACTCTCTTAAAGGAATTTAAAATCTACTCTTGACTAGAGAAACAAATGTGTTAGATGTGTACATGCTATCAGTAAATGCAGCCAGAGTGGGGTGTGCCTTAGTTTATGCTAGTGTGTAAGTCAGGAGTGTGTATGACCAGCCAAATGCTACATGACTTTAGCCTATATACTTAAGTTAAATACATTTTCAACTTTGTTCTATATGTGCCTGTGTTTTAAGGATCCACACCAAATGTATGTTCACACATGTGTTTGTATTACAGTCAGTGCATTCATTCACACACATGTATTTGCTTGGCACACTGAGTTCTTGATGTCTGTGGCACTCCTCCTTCCAGTAACAGTGATCAAGGTAGGCAAGGCCCTGGTTCTTGTAGAAAGAGATATTTGCACAAGTAAATGGAAAGTTTCGGGTAGTAAAATGAGGAGAGAGTTTGCTAAGAAGTAAGCGATCCCCGGGGCAAGCATTTAGGTGTTCTGTCAGCAGTGTTTGTGGACTAGGCTCCCATGTGAGGAGTACAGTCTCAGGACTGGGAGGAAGCCAAAGTACTAAGCACTGAGATGAAGTCCTGCGCTTCAACCATTTGTCCAGGTTCAGCCAAGTGGTTCCTGTTTTTGCTGAGTTTTGTCTCCCTTCTCAAGGCTTCTCAAGGCTGACAGGCTCTTAGCTCTGTGTGGTAACTGGACTCTCACTCTCCCTTAACCTGTTGAGATGCATCCACAAGGTGTCAGTTGAGTTTCAGGAGAATGATACAGGAGTGTATTGCCTCCTGGTTCCCTGTCGTACACACAGCGCAGTGTTACTGCTGCTGCTCTGGTTTGTTGACCCAGATACATCCCAAGCCTGGCCATGTTGAAAGGGTTGAGGAGCTGACTCTCTTTGGCGGAATGCCCATCCTATCACCTTCGTGCCCTGATGACATATTCTGACACTCAGCATGCTGAGTGGGTTCTAGTCTGGGACCAGTTTCCTCTTCCTGCTTCAGGAATCAGAGGGAAAGCATGTTTTACTCATGTAGAGAAGTAATTGCTTAGGAGTGTAACTACAGTGCTTGCTGTCTGCTCAGATGTAACAGCCAGGCACAGAAGAGACAGCTAGTGTCCTAGGGCTCACGGGCACACGCATGTTACTTGTGAGTAGGGAAATTCTCACTTTGGGTGTTGTGGAACAAGTTGTTCTGTGTTAGCTATAGCCAGTGCTTTTTTTGGCAGCATATAAATATTTATTGTTATCCTTATTTGGTTTTTTTTCCCATTTAAATATATTTAAGGCATAGTTCTGTAGCAGCACACAGTGTGTGCTGCCAGATAGCAGAGCGGCTGCACAGTGGTGTCAGGCCCATCCTTGAGCTGCATGTGAGCTGAGCATGCACAAGAAAGAGAAGAGATTAATGAATGAAAGAGCAATGCTAGCAAAGGTTTCTATCTCTGTGTTCTTACTTTAATGGCGTATAAAATAAAAAGGCTAGAAGAAATAATAAGCTGCTATAGTAAAAGTACGTTCCATTACTTTTAGCAATGGCTAAAAGGAAAACATTACAACCCACTGTGAGCTGTTTGTATTTGTTTGGGGAGGGGTAAAGAGGGGTGGGAGAGAGAATAAATTAGCTTTCACTTTAAATTGTCTAAAATCCTAAGATGTAGTTGAGACCAGTTCATTTGTTGGTATTTGCTTTGCCTTAATGTAGATAAAAGTACAATCAATGGAGTAAGATTTTACTTGGGTATATTGGTCTTTGGGGCCCAACCAAGTAAGACATAGCAAATACTATAACTAGAATTATTATTTTTTTTGTTGTTCTTTGGACATGAGTATAGGTCAAATTTGTCTTTGTATGAAAGCATTCCAATTCTTTTTGAGAAATACTGTCATGTCTAAGAACTCCTTTCTGTTCCCCCTTTGAGCTGTGCAGCAGCTCACTTGGGTAATTTTGCGTCTCGTCGCATCCTAGAATTGGAGATGAGAATTACATCACTTTACTATTTAATTATGCTAAAGATACAGTATCTCTAATCCTTGGAGAAAATAATGGATTATTCTTCATCATGGTTATTCAAATGGAAAATTAGGCCTGGCTTACTCCTTACCCTTGTTTTTCTGAAATAAATGCAGGTGCATCAAATATTTAAATGTAAAAACAGTAAGCATAAACCTATTAAGAGAAAACAGGTGAAAAATTCTAACCTTGGAGGAGGGAAGATTTCTTTTTCTAGCCCTAGTTCTAGAGGGTGTGGAGGAAACTTACAATGTCAGGCTTCTGATTCTAACCCTGCTTTTGGGATTTCCGGCAGTGTCTGCATTTCTCCGTGTCAGAATTTTTGAAAACTAGCTTTTTCAGTTATGTGATACTGTCTAGTATAACTAGTTTTTATTTATCTACATTCTAATTTTATATGCTTTTTCTAATTTGACATGTCAACTAACGATACAGTTTGCAATCAATATATAAGCAATGTGTCACAGATTATTTCCTTAAAATAAATTTCTCTTAAAGATAGACTCCAAGGTGGGCATGGACATGCTCGAGGGCACTGAACACTACACGGTGACAGCTTCTTGGGTTTTATATTTTGTTGTCATTAGAGGTGGTTGTTGTTCTTTACTTACTACAAGTGTTGAGGGGTCTGCTCTGCCCACAAATGCTGGCTGCTGCACTCTGCATCATCCAACATCAAAGGTACCTACGCACAGTCATCACATTATTAATGATAGTCAGTGCTGTTAGTGTTACTGTTTTATTTTAACCAATCACTTTTAATTAACCAGGATCCCCTGTAGTAAATAAGTAAACCCATATTGTAAGACCATGTACAGTGAACAGTAAGTTGCTCTGCCTGAAGACAAGCAATTCCTGATGCCTTTTCCCCATTTCGTGGGAATATTCTAAGTGATTATACAGGATGAACCACCCCTTGTTTAAACATATATACTACTTTTATACTCCGTTTTTTTTATTGAATAATATAGTATAGAAAATTTTCCATATTACACAAGTAAGATTCCTTGATCTGTTTTTAGTATTGATTTTTTTTAACAATTTATTAATGTGTAATACATTCACATGGGTATTTACATGAAATTCCCCCTCTGACTGTTTGGAGACCTTAAGCACATGCCTTGCGTGGATCAAATATCCAGAATGTCTTTCTTGATGAATGTGGGAAGGTGTTTCTTTTGAGGAGTTTGTAATGCAGATTACAGCAGATAGGAAGAATCAACACTTTAATACCAATGCACATCTTCCAGTCTAACAAGTCTTTCTACTGAAAACATACTGTATTTTTTTGCAGTCACACATATTTTTTCTTTATCTCAAAGTTAGTGTTGATTCATGGCCAAATTAAATATGTTGACTCATAGCTAAAAAGTAGCCATGTATCAGATCAATACAAGTATCCTTCAATTTGTATATAGATAGTTTCTAGCTAATGAGACACAAAATGGTTATCAACTTTTCTCTGAAAATTTATTGTAGAGTTTATGACAGAAAGAACACGGGAGATGGATGCATGAGTTCCTGGTAACTTTACTGCTCTGAAAGTATGTGAAACTTGACATACTCTGCTGTTCCCACTAGAGGGTTCCTTCCAGCAGAGAAAGATGCTCTGAGAACAGCAGGAAAGCCTTCCTCTGACATTGCTGTTCCCTAGAGAGTAAGTTGAAGCTAATCTCCTGGTTTTTAGATCGGCTTTTTCTTTTATAGGCCCTAACATTAAAGCCTTACAGAACAGAGAACAGACAGTGAACCAGAATGCATATGTTTTAAAGCCGTAGTACTATGAAGGAAACAGGGTTGTGAAGTTGCTTAGGTGAAATGAGTTTTTCAAAACCCTTCAGCCTGGCTAGAGAGGGAGGCAGGGCTGGAGGCTGAAGTGGCCTGTGCGAACAGTCACATGGGAGCTCTAAATTCCACAGAAAGCTCCGTTCTCACCTCCCGATCTCAAATATAGTAAAGCCTTATCTTTAAATAGATATTCTATTTGCTACTGATTTTTTTTTTTTGCTACTTGACTTTTAAAATCTGTTAAAATATGCAGAACTCACTCGGTAGATGCCAGTCTCAGCTTTAATATGCTCAGCAATAATTGTGTGTATATGAAAATACCCACATCACGGTTTAGTGTCCTCATTGAATGACAGAGGACGGCAGATAGGATCTGTGTGTGCAGCTCACAAGCAGATGTCCTAGAATGCCCACAGTAGTTAAGTTGGCACATGTTTTCCCCCCAAAGGCTTTTAGCTGAATTCTTCAGCATTAATTAGGAATTTGAATTTTAAAAGTATTTGAGGTCAGTAGCCTGGTGTTGCAGACGGCAGGACTCAGGAAATTCAGAGATGCAAGCTCTTGTGCCTGTGTGGGAGGGGGAGCCTTAGCTAAACTCTATGATAAGGCTTGCTTCTAAATCTAATAGTTAGCGTTGGAAATTGGAGTGTAAACAGAAATGGTGTAAGTGGATCTTCCCATCATTTTCCCCTCTAGTTGAGCCAACATCTCAGTCTTTAGCTTAAAAACATATTTGATATCAGCAACATACGGTTTCCATCACAGAGTAGCTGCTTACCTTCTCAGCCCTGCACCCAGTCTGCTGGCTTTGGGGGGGCCGGCAAGGAAGGGAGGTACGGGCAGGGCGGAGCGGGGCGGGCCAGGCTCTCTGATTCCTCTTTAACCCTTTCATTTTCATGCTGGAATAGTCTTCCTTGGCTCTGTTGACATTAGCAGCACAAGCTGGCGTGACCTGTGTACACTTGTGCTCCAGGCCAGTGACAGGTTCGTCCCACTCCTGCCCCCACAGCCCTCCTCCCAGATACTGAGTACCCAGACTCTGGCTTTCTCGTCCTTTCCTTGTTCCTTTCCTTCATATTGGCTCGTTTTAGTAGCCAAACTTAAGAGCTTTATACACCAGACTGAATAATTATGTTTTTAAAAAAACAGTAATTATCAATACACGTCTCGTTCCATGCAGCTTTTAAATTCATGTTAATGAGCTCTGTCGTCTACTGCACAAGACTGACAGCTAGTTTTGAAGTTCTGCCATCCTTTTAGAACTTGCTGCCTAGACTCTGCCCACCTCTCCCAGAGCACTGCTCTCAAGAACTCTTGCTCTGCAGCATTCCAGGGACTGGCTCCGCCCACTCTGATGGGAGCAAGGACAAGAAGCTACTAGCAGCAGCAGGGCAACCAGCATGATGGTTGTTTTCCTGAGGAAGACTTTCCCCTCACTATCCTGTCTCGGTAACACGTTAAAAAGCCTGTGCACCATCTTGGGATGTGAGCAGGATGGTCCTGCTGAGAGACTTGCACCCACACACGTCAAGGCAGGTGGGTCCTCTCAGTGCAGCCCACTAGCTCTGTGAGAACTCACCAAACCCCTCCTGTCCTTCTCCGAAGAGCCAGCTCACCTGGCTCACCTGGCTCACCTGGCTCACCTGGCTCACCTGGCTCACCTGGCTCACCTGGCTCACCTGGCTCACCTGGCTCAGCTTCTAGGGCTGTGCTTAGAGGGGTTCTTGATCATGCCTAAATTATTTCTCTCCTTATGACTGCAGGTTGACGTCTTGGCCTCGGAGGATACAGCCTTTGGACTCCAGGTGTGTGGCCTGGTGTGACTTATCATGCAGGGCTTTGCTGCTCTAATCAGACACCAGTGGTTAGCAAAAGCACCTGCTTAAATTATCATTTAGGCTGTGATTAAGATTAGACTTTGGGTCTAAGAAACTACAGAACCCAGAGTTTTCTATAGTGGTAATTGGCTTCAACCTTTGACCTGGAACAAGGTTTTCTGACATCCTGCCTCATGGCCAACACCCATTTTGGGAACTGTATAGACATAACCACTAACTGGTAGCGTGCTGCATTGGGCTGATGGCTCCTGCTTTGCAGACTGATTGACTCGTCATCACTACTTGTCTCTTCACTACTGAACTAAAACCCAGCTTCTTCCAGAAGGAGCCCATGCTTGGCAAAGGCCTATAAACAGATGTGTCATCCTTGAATGGGTTCAGTCCATGCTAGAAGCCTGCTGTGCCAATGCTGGGGACGGCAGAGTGTGCAGGTGCAGAACAAAGGGAAGTCTTTCTAGGTGGCCTGGCCCTGGGCTGGGTTCTGACGACCTGGACTACACAGAGCCTAGCAGGAGCAAGGAGGAAGGAGTGCTACTTTGGGTCAGGATAGCTGTGGAAAAGGCTTTTCTCTCATATATGTAAATAAGGAGCCACACTAGTGCAGCCTGACTTGGTTCCTGCAGGGGTCTGAGGTGTAGAGTAGGTACCATTGAGGTTGTTGGGAACCTGCAAGCAAGCGAGCAAGCAAGCAAGCCTAGGCTGGGCTACTCTCAGCTGACTCTTTGCAGCTCTGCATCTTCACAGTTACATTCAAAGCTGGTGTATTTGTTTTCCCAGCTTTTTCTACCTGCAATTCAGTGTACTTACAGGCTCATGGTTATGCTAATAAGGTGAGGCGACCACCCCACCAATGCTATTCACTATTCTGGGCAATAAACTCACTAAGATTGTGCATCACAATTAAAAAGAAAATATAAATTAATACCTAATACATATATGCTATAAGTTTATGTATTAAAAGCTTAATGTGTTTTTATATTTCATGTGAGAAATTACTAAATATTATGATTCTGAGCACAGTTAATTCAGTATTTATAATATTTAACTATCATCTTCTGAATCCTTGGTTTTGTATTTAATTCCCAGCATGCATGCAGAATATTCACTCCATAGTTAATAAACCTGTGATCTTATCTCTAGAACCCACTGTATTTATAAATGCAGTAAAAAGATGGGGATTAGTGAAGCCAGAGTCTCTGCTACACCACCCACTGGCATGGCTTGGGGTCTGGAATGTGAGGAATCAATCCAGGCACATTGCTTTTAGAACCCTAAATTTCATTTATAAGAACCTTCTCCCAATACACTGGTCCAGGTCTTCTGCTTTTTACTTCTGCAGATCTATAGGACTTTTTAAAGTAAAGTTTTTGAAGACTTTGGTTTTTACAAAGGTTTTCTGGAGCTCAGCAAATGTACCTCAGCTTGAAAATATGCCTTATTTTTTAGAAAATGTAGATAGCCAGCATTAGTCACAATCGATGTGCCTTATAATTGTGAAGAAAAAGAAGTGAGACGACCGCCTGGCTTGTGGGTCGCTGTTGTTACCGTCTCTGCGAGAGCTGTGCCTCCTCCAGGTCCACAGCAAGTGTCTGACCCACAGACATCCGATTTTTCTTTTTCTTTGTTGGTTACTTCATTTCATGTTTTGTTTTCAATTATTGATCACTTGTATATTTTCCCTTATTGTAGGCCAAGCTAAAACCTGTAGGCTTCATACTAATCCAGACGACTTACATTCAGTGTCACTGGACAAGGACCCAGAAATAAGAATTGTTTTGTATCTGAATATGGTGACTAATATCTGGGAAAAACATCTCAGCCATATAAACCTAACGCAATTGTCAGGAATGACTGGAAGTTAATATTCTTGAGGCCTTCCCGTGGTCCACCACTGTACTTGTGCTTAAATGTCATCTTCACTTGAATGCTGCTGTATTGCTTACCAAGGCTCATCTCAGAAAGAACTCAACTCTCACAGCACTCTGGGCGGAGTGGCGGGCAGGGTCACAGAGTTCCAAACTTTTAGGTAATTTCAGATTTCTTAAGGTTTTCTTTTTACTTGTATAATTAAGATGGTTAATTAATTTTTAATTGTGGGTATTTGTGCAAGCAAGCATCACAATGAATAGAAATTCCTTACTAATAATCATCCATGGGCTGCACCTGTCTTCATTAGTAGAGGGAAACTGTGACTTAGAGACAGTTGTATTTAACTTTGGTTTTGATCAAAACTTAATCATAGTACCAATGTATAGGTCTGACAGTCCCAGGGGCAGCCAACATGGCTGGTTACTGTTTTACATAATTATTGTGTCTTCTGTGTCATAAATGAATAAAGTGCCAGCAATACTGAATTGATGGCTCAGCCAAACACACACACAGACACACCAAACACATAGACACAGACATACCACACATTCTCTCTCTCTTCTCTCTCTCTCTCTCTCTCTCTCTCTCTCTCTTTCTCTCTCCCTCCATCCACCACCCCTCATGGTGGCTGGTGATTATGCTGTTAGAAATAGAAAAAGAGCTTTAAAACGGACCTGTTGTTGCTTGTGAGGAGAAATTAATAGTAAACACACATCAAAGGAGGAACACCTAGTATCCCAGATCATTGTGTTTTGGCTTCTGAAATGGACCCAGCCATGTTGTTCTGGCCTCAAATTCCATGACTTGGTGATCCTCCTGCCTCGGCCTGCCAAGTGTAGGAGCTACAAATACCAAACTACCCTGTGCTTCATGATGACTCTAAAATGTCACCACTCTGTATCACGCTCCTGCAAACCCCATGACCATGTGTGTCTTTTGCCTTCTGTCAGATTTCTTGTAGATGGCCAAGTGAAGGATTATAAGGCATCAGGTTCTTGTTTCACTCATTCTGTATGCGACAGCAACACCCGTTATCTGCCTCGCCTTTTTAGATGAATAACTAGGATCTTGAGATTTGATTGCTTACTCAAGTTCACACTGCTAATCAATAGCAGAGCTGGGACCAAATATAATAGTAAGAGAGATGTGAACATCTGTCTCTGGTCCAGTACCAGGTAGTTCCTAGAATAAACTCCTGGCACTTACTTGACAGTAATATAATTTCATTAGCAAAATATTTTTAGGAACTCTGCTGTGTTGTTTTGCCTGTTACGCTCTTTTGAAAAAAGAAACCCTACATTTTTATAGTCCTCTCCTATATGAACAATTAAATTCTATTTGCCAAGAACAGTTTAAAATATAACACAGGGACCAGCAGGATGGCTCAGTGGGTAAAGACGCTCACCTCCAAGCGTGAATATCTGCGTCCCTCCCTGTTAGCCACCTAGAGGAAGAAGAGACCAACTCTTGCATATTGTTTACAGACCTCCACAGGCAGCCATAGGACACATACACTCCCCAAATAAATAAATCAAACAAGCAAATAACCAATAAATAAATTAATATCAATGTGTGCTGAGAACAAGAATAAGCATATTGTGCAGATGGTGAAAGGACCAGAAAGTAGGAGCAGTATGATTGAGGCTGTCATGGCACTCCTCAAGGTGTCTGGGCGCTTCACCTCATCTCGTTATAGTTATGGCTTCCCCTGATCTGCCCTCTTTGGGGGAGAGGTTTGCACAGTCTCCTGCGAAGCCTGAAGTGGGTTTCAGGATGTGTTCTGCTTGATATACACCTGCCTGTGCTCTCTGGATTGCCCTCCCGCAGCTTTCCCTGGAACGACCTTCTGTACTCTCCAGTGCTTTAACATTGCTGCCGATGCCACCGTCCTATTTTCTTATCTTCCTGAGTCACATAAGCCTTTCAAGAGTTGAGGAGTCTGTGCTCTCATTAATTTCCTCTTGGTTCCCTAGTATTCCTAGTACTTGATGTGTGCGTGCACATACAAACACTTCTTCCTTATCACTTTGCCTTTTATATTATTTTGGTAATAATTTTTAGTACTTGTTTGGGGCACCTAAAATTGATTACTATGAAATACAAAAGGCCGAGTAAGTTAAAGTAATCAAGAATAGGGTTTTCAAGTAAATCTGAATGTGATTACCCCCGTGTCTGACTTTTTATGCACGCCTGGTTGAACAGATGTTAGAGAAAAAGATGGCCTCTAAGGTCTATGTGGCCGTCTTGCATCCACCTAAAAGACCCAAAGCAGACCATTCCCTCTGTCTCTTTCTGAGCCCACTCCTTCCTATGTCCTTCTAGATTTTGTGTTCCTTACCCCCTGCATCTCAGCCAGGCTCCTCTCCAGTCTGAAGCCTAGCCCCTCCTCCTGTCCTCTCTTCCCATGTGCTTCTGCGGCCTGTGCGGCCTGTGCAGCCTGTGGCTTGCACCCTCACCACCTTCACCACTCATTTGGAATTTCTCCTGAGCCACCTTCCTTTCGTGTCTTTTGTGCAGGAGAGCCGGCATGATGAGGCCTGGCCCAGTTATGTCGTGTGGCCTTTTGTTCCCAGCAAGATTGCTCACTTAGAGACTTCATTTTGTCTATTCATTGACTCGCATGGGTAACAGTAAATGCGTGTTAATGATTGCTCAAGAGGTCCGATTGTGTAATGGTTGTGATTGCTGAGAGTGAAAGCCTTGTTGGGGTTGGCATAGCACTGCTTCATTCCCGGCTCACTGCCTGCCCATTATGTGGGTCGGTATAGAGGGTGGCAGCTTTCACTGCACCTCAGAGCCACTAAAAGGAAGACTACCCACTGGGTGTTTGCTGAGTGAGGAGAGTTGACCTGAGCTGCTTGTGGTTTTCTTAATTTAAATAAATACACTTGTTAGTCACATTGTGCAGTATTATTCATTGGCCTCAGGCTTCATTCGACTGCTTTCCATTCACAGAGTCTGTGTGGTTTGTGTTCCGTGGGAATGAAGGGACAGGAAGAACAACCTCAGTGGAATCTGCTTCCTGAATTCTACAAAACAGAATGGGATTCCACCTTCATTTAAAAGTTACAAATAACAAAGAGATTAATCTGTAAAATGTCATACCAAATAGAAGTGAACTTTAGTTTGTTTTTCAAAATAAGGTATTTTTAATTGTGAAAATCTGTACAAGCTAGAGATTGTATTTGCCCAGTTTAAGTCATATTAAGTTAAGCCTGGACATCATAAATTATTCTGAAATAATTTATATTTCACATCCTTCATATACAAGCAAATGTTATGACACGATACCTAAATGTCACAGTTGAGGACAAAACAGCAATTACAGCAGCAACCAGTGAGAACAGGGTGAAGTCAATGTGCCAATCCCCATCAGAGGAGTCTGGCTAGAACTGACAAGAAGTCCTTCACTTCCCAGTCTTTGGAGGTTTTAAGCATCTTGGGAGGACCTCTCTACAGTCAGTGTACAATGTGAGCATTGGATCTATGAATTAATCACTCATATGTAGCCATGCAAATTCAAATTGATATAGTGTAACTAAAATTGAATATTCCTTGAGTTTGGCCAGCAACCCTTGAGTAGCTAGCCTGCTAATGGGGCATAGCCGTGCTCACTGAGCACTGTCAGCCAGCGAACTCCCAAAGCAAGGGGCCCGGCTCACGTCTGTGACACCTCACCGTGTGTTTCACAGAAGAGTCGGTAGCTGACAGCTGGCCTTGAGAAGATAAGTCGAGCGCTAACAGACTGCCACAGTTGGAGCACGATGCTGGAAGCAGAGTGGGTATTACTTCAGCAGAGAAAAGACAAGCAATTACGGATGATACCGCTGTCCCACCACTAACTGGACAAGCATTGTGTCTCTTGGGCCACCGGCACAGTGTTTCTGGTTTAGAGTGTTTGGTTGAGCATAGTAAAATTCTGGATATTGTTGCATCCAATTGCAAAGTACACCAGCCTGTTAAAAACAGATGTCCATTCACCTTTCTTTGAAATTACATTAGTATCAATTCTCCCACACCCTTGCTGTTTTCCCAAGATGAGCTTTCTAGTGAATTTACTGGATAACTCTGTGGATGTGACTGTAACTCAGACAGAGGAATGTTTAAAGTGATGATGATACCCTTGAAATCAAGCCTCATGCACTTTTGAATTTCTTACAGGTTCACAGGACTCAGTAGGAGGGGTTTGCTTTGGTGTTTTTAATTTAACTGAAATGCTGACATCTGTTAGAAATTCCTATGGAGATAGAGGACCAAGTTTTTTCCCTGTTGCTTGGTCATCGAGCCTAATTTTAAAGTGATAAATGTATGAATCCTCTCTTCTGCCATCTACTGGTTGCTCAGACACTTACAGCTTGAGTTTTGGCCAAATTTGCATTACTGGTTTGGAGGGGTGGTTTATTTACACTCCCTGCAGTGTTTGATGCAGTGTTGCTTCTTGTGTTTTATCTCTGGTTAGGGGCTATTGCAGCCTGTTTGTAAACTCTGACTTTATAGGAAGACATGAATATAAAACTTAGAAAAAACCACAAATTCTGAGAGACAACTTATGAAATTCAGAGGGTGAGACACACTTGTTAGAAAGTGGACCAAGGGCAACTTACCCCCACTTGTGCATTGCCATACATCACCTGAGAAAACATAGCTGATAAAAAAAAAAAAAAAAAAAAAAAATAAAATAAGTCTCAGCTAAGTAATGTAAGATGTTTTGATTTTTGAAACAAGATCTCATGATGTAGCCCTGGCTGTGTAGACCAAGCTGGCCTTGCCCTTGCCCTGGATATATAGACCAGGCTGGCCTTGACCTTGCAGGCCTTCTTTCTGCCTTTGCCTCCCAAGTGCTGGGATGACACTGGCTGGGGGTCTTGAAGGAATGTCTGAGAGATGTTACCTAATTTCGAGATTTGTATTAAATACAGAGTAAAGAGCTTTGTCTGCTAACTCACAATAAAGTCTACTTGTCTAGGAGTTTAGCTCTCTCTGTCTACTCCCCCCACCCCCAAAGACATCTTATTCAATAAGTCAGGCAAGGCATTTTTAAAAGAACAGTGTAGGAATTTCGTTTTCTGCCACCCCTGTCTTCTTTCCAAATTTCATAAAAGCCACCTTGACCGATGCTAGGGTCTTAGTTATTTTTTTTTCTCAAAGAGGAATAGTAACCGTACCCTCATTTTTCAACATGAAGACTTAGAGGTAAAGTCACTGACCCTGTGCCCTCTCTAATAACAAAGTAGGACAGAACCCATGTCCCTGCTCCCAGGTAGTGTTGGCTCTTAGTTCTTCAAGTCCAGAAGCTGCACATTCCACTGAGTCTTAGAATTGTCAGTTTTACAGTGTAAAAATAGTTCAGTGTTAGTAATCGACACGCTTCAGCTAGTGTATTAGCCTCCCATAAACGATTTACAGCTAGCAAATGGTGGAATAATTTTTAAATTGCTCATCCAAGATATGCATTTTTTGAAGTACTGGGGCATCACAAGTTGTGTGCAGGGTTGTCGTGGCAGGAAACTACCCAGTAGCTAGCTCGGGCCAGTCAAAAATGTATGTTGTTCCTGGACTATCCATCCACAATGTGCAAGAAGTCAGAGCTAGCTTGACCAAGTGGTTCTTGTGTGGTGTGAACTCCCTTTCTGGGAGGATTTTCTTTCCAGTGTGGTAGGTGGCAGGCTCTGGATACTGTGACAGACTGACTGCTCAGTAACTATCCTGAGTCTCCCGTATACCACAATGCAGGTGTGCCTCTGACCAGTGATGCTGATGAGAGTAAGCAAAAGCTGCCACGACGCAGAGCACTTCATGCCTACTCCGTTCAGTTTTGCAAAAAGATGTGAGGAACTCAATGTGCTTTCAGGCACTGAGGCTCTCAAAGTAGGTCTTTTCCATGGGGAGGGAGCAGGGCCGGGGGTAGGCTTATCCCTCTTGTAGTTGGAGGCTGACTGACTCTGTCTTTCCCTGGGGACATGATCTTGACAGTATGTTTTCAGGGCTTAATTTTCTAGTAACAATAAAAACATATCTTCTGTCACCTTCAGACACTTATTTGTTGGTCCTGATTACTTACAGTTGGAGGTGGGTTTCAGTGGAGAGGGGCCTAATAGCATTACTATAACCATGTCAGTAGTCAGCAGGCTGCTTACTGTATTGCAGGGCAGAAGAAAGGAGAGATCCTGGGGAAGACGGGAGCCGATTTTGTGCATCTTTTAGCTTCTCGCCGATACCAAGCTGGAACCAGCTCTGTTTCTTTCTGTGGTGAAGGCCATTCCCTCCCTTCCCCATGACTGCAGTTTGGCTTCTTCCCAAGCTGTGTCAGTTTTTCAAGTCAGTTGAGAATGTCAAAGTGGCTGGTGTTGAAAGAGCCAATATGTTGGAAGATCCTTTAAGCCAAGTAGAACAGTAATATGAATTAAAGACTATATTAGTGGATGGTTTTGAAAGTCAGATGTGAGCAGGGTGAGGAATGACTTGTTGAATTAATACATATATATATAACATATACATATAATCATATATATCAGATGTGCCTCTGGTCAATCCTTAAAAAATTACAACTGAAGTGTTGTATCCTGTGGGGTTACACTTCAAAGATAGGCCATTGAAGTTCTTGAAGAAATAATACAGAGAAAGCATTTTATAATGAACATGAAAATATATAAGAATGTGAGAAAAGATCTGGGGCACTATCTGTTTCCCTGAATCTGCTTTAGTTATTTTTAGCAGTGGCTTTTCTGTTTTGAGTGATTGCTATAGTGTGTGTTCATGGCTATTGAGAGGCTGGACTGTGTCACAGACTAGTGTTTGGAAACTCTGAAACTTTAGTGATGAGTGTGCCTGTTCACCTTGCTGTCTGTCATCTAGTGTGCACTTTACTGAGATCTGGCGTGCCTCAGCCGCCATTGATAGACTTGTATCTCCCCATGGGCCAGGACACAACATTGCACTGAGCACCCGCCACGGACTGCCAGCTTAGGTGCGGTCTTCCTGTGTGCTGCTCACTTTGCTGGTGGCTGTTTGAGAGTTTAGATCTGGGAACATGAGTGAGGAACTTGTGGAAGGGCAGAGACATCCTGACATGGCTGGGCTTGGTCTCCTTGTGGCACAGTGCATTAAACTGTAGAGAAACTGTGATGTGCTCCCTAGCACGTCATGTCCTTTCTAAAAGAAATGCTCACCTTCCTCCACCTCTCCAACAAGGAAGTGTCCGTTCCAGAATTGCTTCTGCTGCTGCTTGTTGTGGGGAAGGGGAGATGAAAACAAAACAACACATATTATAGTGAATAAACACATTATTAAATGAGAACTAAGTATAGCTTTAACTGAATGGTCTGTATTAGACATGGTAAATTAATAAAATTTTAGAAAGTATTCTAAAAATAATTGAACTTCTTGGAATTTGTATGAATAATTTGTATGAATATGTTTACTATGTCTTAAGTTTGTTACTTTCTCCAAGTTTCTCAAAGGATACTGCGTTCTTCCCTCACTCCATTTCAACCCCTAACAAAGGTAAAGCTTCCTCACTCGTCTGGATGTGTGAACAGTGCCTAATGGTGTGACTCTTAGATTTATGTCATGTGCTGCAGCAAGAATAACAGCAGTCGTCAGACTTAAAGGCATATTACCCATGATAAATCAGTGATCTAGGAAGAAAATGAGGAATCCTGATTATTTGAGATGCAAAAAGTATTTCTTTACTGTGTGGATCCTCAAAGGTCTGTAATTCTGACAATAATAACCTTTATAGAAATTCATCTCAGCCGTGACCTAAAACACCTGATGACATCACTCTCATGCAGTGGGTTTTGCTTTCTGATCAGCTGTGGAGACATTTACCGTATGCTGTGTAACACGTGTACTCGTTCTCTTGTGTGCAGAGGATGCATGGAGAACTTGACCTCCCCAAAGGGTAAGCTCTGAAGGGAAGGAAGTGGAGGGCTGCCAGGCTTGTTGGCTGGAGTCACGGACAAGAGCAAGGCCTGTCTGAACTGCCACTCAGTTTTTATTCTGTGCGTTTGCAGGGCTGGTGATTAGAGTGGCTTTCGCCCAATTATGCTGTGATTATTCTGCTGCACTGTAATTGACTGGGGAGATATGCTAATACCTGTCATTTGGGATGATAAAAGATGAGCGGGGGACGCAATGCATTATTTAGCTGGCTGTGTGATAGATGAGGGATGCGCAGAGTGCTTTAATTGCTGAGAAGAGAGGTTAAGCTGAACGAACGGATGAATTAGAAATGAGGTTTTTTATGGCTCGTGGAAAAGTGAAATAAAGGAAATTGTGCCTTAAACTAAGGCAGCAAATAGAAATGAGCACAAGGCGCCCGGGTCTTCCAGCATCTTGCTTTATCAATTCAAATAAAAACAAAAGTGTAGTTTAGAGTTCAGTAAATAATATGCAGAGTGAGAAATACAAACCATTCTATGTTAAACAAAAACAATCGTAGAATCATTTTCACCTTAGATGGTAATATTTGTGATTTGTGAACTCTTAAATCTACAGTTTCAGCTCCCGCTAATAGAATATGCAGCGTTTCTGAATCCGCATCTTTTGAATGTAAAGCTCAAAGCACATACATTCTATATGCCTGTTTCTGAGTCAGTGCAGGCCGGGAGACAAGAAGAAGGAATATTTATAACACCAAGAGAATGTAAAAATACAACTGGTGAGAGAGTGTACAGACAACTCTTGAGTGACGGATTCAGACATTTGGTGGAGTGTCCTTATGAGCCAGTTAGGTATTGGCATTTTCTGGAAACACAGGAAAGAGTGTAATTTCTCTTTTCATGCTGTTTGCCATTGTCACATCCATAGGAATCTTCTGCCCACATTTCTCAACAGTATTTAAGTGTATTATCTTGGCGCCTTCGTGGTTCTTCATACGATGTTGGTGTTTGCTTTGTTATAGTTGTGTTCAGTTCACAAAAAATGGTGTGGCAGATGCAGCCTGAGCAGCAGTTTGCACAAGTGGGTGGTTCACAACGCCGGGCACACCTGGCTTCCAGGCAAATCGTGTAACACACCAAACAACAGTGCCTGAAGATGTCCGCATCCCACGTGAAACTGCTGTTTGATCTGGTGGCTGAGGCGGCGGGGGCATGGAATGGAGTGCTGGGGGTGCAAGCTGATCTTCTGTGAAATGAAGGTGGTGACATTTTGTACGTGGTTGAATTCTCTCCAGCCAGCCAAGCATCACTGTCTGCTGACTCAGCAGCACTGACCGAGAAGTCACTTTAAGCCCAGCCCCAGGCTGTGCGTGAGTCTGTATGGAAACCATACATCTGAAGGCATGGAGACTGCTGCATTCTGCCAGTCAAACTTAAGGTTTCTAGGGGATTACCTCCCTCCAGCCTAGTTGACATCCCTCTTCCTCTCCTCTTCTTCCCCTCCCCCTCCCTCTTTCCCTCCCTCCCTTCTTTGTTATTGTTACTTACTTGCTTGTTTTGTTTTTCACATTTGATCTGAAACAAAGTAAAGCTTCAATCTGGATACTTTCTATTGATTCTAAAATGAACTCTCATAACTCTGGAACTGAACATTGTGGGGACAGAATAGAAGATATAAAGGAAATCAACATTTGCGTAGCCTCAAGGAATTTAGGATTAAATGAACCAAACTGAGATGAACAGCAATTTATATCAAAAAAAGGAAACCTGAGTTGTACCTAATGTAAGTGCCACATTTCAGAAAGCAAAACGAGACAGCTACCCTGGGAATCGGGACTAGAGTTGTGTATTGGCTGCTCTCTCTTGTCAGTAACCTGCTTCCTATAAGCTGGTCTGGTGTCCTCCTCTCCCCACCCAGTGACTATTAAATGCCGTAAACTTGTACCTGGATCTTTACCAGTTTTTCTTAAATATGGACTTTTTTGAGTTACCTCCCAAATGGTTTACTTTGTTTTATATGTTAAAAAAAAAAAAAAAACAATTCATGTTCTATGGCTTTTTGTTGTTTGTTTGATGTAACATGTCTCACTATTAATTTGGCTTATGGTTAAAGAACTGTATGTCTGGAACCCCACATTGTCACCGTTCCTTGCATTAGACTAAGTTCTGCCCTTTGAGAAATGCTGGACCACAATACGGATTCATAACCAGAATCATCCTAAACACAGTGTCCTTATTCTCTTCAGCATCACTGACTAGCTGACTCAGTTAGAGGTGATTGCTGCTCGGCTGGACTTCTTTTTAATGGTTCTGGGCTAAGAGAAATATTTGTTTCTTATTACTCTGTACAATCTCATGTTGGTATTTAAAGCTACCTTCAGTGACCATGAGGAGTTAGGCAGCCCATTTTGGCCATGCCACAAACTAGGAGCTGGGTCTCCTGAGAGGATGCTAACTAGGGAGCGCTGCTCTACTGGGGCTGCTGCCTCTGCTGAGGAAGTAGTCCCTGCTGAACTGGGAATGCACTGGAGTAGAACTTAGCCTGGAAAGAGGAAGAAGCACACAGCCTTCCCTTCCTGCAGGGGTCCCAGGGATGGTGCTGGGTGGTCAGGGGCCTACAGCAATTCTAACAATCATTGCTGCTTAGTGGCAGCATCCGAAGCATTAGCATAGTACCTGCATCTTCTGCTTGGGGTCTCAAAAAGCAGCTCTCATAGGACTGTTGAGGTTGGCTTCTTATCACTGGCTGGCAGGATTCACCTGTGTGTGGCTGTAATTCTGAAGCTCTCAATTTTTTGTGGGAGGTCAGGCACAGTTCGTGCTCAGTTCTTGGAGGAGAGCTGCAGGTCTCTGCCGCTTGGCAGCTCCGTTTCATAGTCCAGCACAAGATGTGCTTCATGCCCCACCCCACCTTGTATAAAGCTTTGTCTCGTTAGACCAGGCCCACCCTGGACAATATGCTATTGTTAATTAAGACACACCTGATGAGTGCCTTAATTACCTAGGTTCTACCCAGCTCTGTTCATACTTGGCTCCTGTAAGCCTGTGGAAGGGATGCTCTTCCACAGACGTCTGTGTAGTGCTCCAGCTGTCCTGTCCCATGGCGCTCCATCCACTAATGACCTC
This sequence comes from Mastomys natalensis, assembly GCA_021653895.1. Classification (NCBI taxonomy): domain Eukaryota; kingdom Metazoa; phylum Chordata; class Mammalia; order Rodentia; family Muridae; genus Mastomys; species Mastomys natalensis. The sequence goes on along the minus strand of JAJTUV010000171.1, from coordinate 119,679 downwards.
CGTCTCTTCTTACCATGGCTATGTTTGGTGAACTCTGGACACACTGTTTAGCCAGGACGAAAAGAAAAAGCCTACTTAGCCCTATAGCCATGGCTCTCAACCTGTGGGCCATGACCCCTTTGGAGGATGCACATCAGATATTTACATTACAGTTCATAACAGTAAAAAATTACAGTTATGAAGTAGCAATGAAATAATGTTATGAAATAACCTGAGGATCTGTATTAAAGGGTCACAGCATCAGGACGGTTAAGAACCACTACCATGGAGACTTGAGATGTGAGGGAGGAAAAATTTATTTTCTTTCTTTCTTTTTTAAATTATTATCTTGATTTTCAGTGTCGATTACTTATTTTGGGGATGTAAAAAGAGAAACTTAATAAAATTTACTTTTTAAAACATTCTATGTGATTAGTAATATATTCTATAAGTTTTGTGAATAGATTCCACATATGGTACTATATATATATTATATATATATATATATATTTTTTTTTTTTTTAAACTATTTTGTCTTCTTAAAACTCAGGGTTACTGTTCCTCGTAAAATTCTTCGGCTAACATCTGGTTCCTTCCAGAATACCCTCAAGGAAAACTGTATATTTTAAGTAGGATTTCTATGTACTCGATTTTAGTCCTTCTGGGGAAGAATTCCACAGAGCCAAATGTGTAACTAGAAAGACTTGAGACAGGTCTAATGATATATTTTTAATTACTCATATTTGGAAAAATGTGTCAAAATGTAAATGTAATAGTTACTACACTTGATTCTCAGATCAAAAGAAAAGCTTAGAGGGTTGACTTCAGACAGGGCCCGACCACAAACAGCTGACTCTGTTACTTGCATGGATGGTTTTGGCTTCTAAGGAACTTCTAATGACGGCAAGCACTGTTTTTCTTTTATTCCCCTCGTCCCAGAACTTTTTGCACTTTGATGGTATATTTTATGGATCTAACCCTCTTTGTGAGTCTGCAATTACAAGAAGACTGTGGTATGACCAGCTAGCTGCTGGCTCCCCTGAAGGCTGAAGTCACTAATTCCCAAACTCATCATCCTGACACTCCCCCGACTGCCCTCTAACAGGCTGGGTTACACTGTGTTCCTATGGGGCTTATCTCTGCAGCACCATGGTCAATCACTCCCTCAGCCAGCTGTGCTTGGCTTTCTATTTCCTGTGCCTTCTAAGGTGGCCCTTGTTGATGCTCAGAAAGAGTAAGCACCACCCTCAAGGGACAAAGCTGGTTGCTGAGGTGCCCTGCATTCGCTGCTGGGGACACTGTGAACAGTGGGACCAGGCCAGCTGTCACAGGGTCCCTGTGATTCTGAAGGTGCTAGGAGAATGCACAGTGAGACCCAGGCAGGGAGGCATTGAAGGGGCTCTGAATCAGTTTCTTTGAGGCCAAAAGTCTCACAGGCAGGACAAGCAAAGATAGAAACTTGGTTTTTGTATGACAGATGGGGAGGGGGTGAGAGATGACATATTGGGGGAGGGGATGAGCATGTTGCTTTGGTGTTTCAGTAAGATGCTAACCAAAGGTTCCTCAGTTATGAAATAAGTCTCTCAAAAAATAGAAGTTTGTTCATTTGTCAGTTCTGTGTGCTGTCCGTTGGCACACGGGCGACTGTGGAGGTGATGGGAAGGGCGTGCTATACAGCCATTTAGGAACAAATGAGAAAACTGGCTGTTGTATTTAGCTTTGGATGAAGAATCAACTAAGCTGGAGCATTGCTTTTTCTACAGGTTGATGCAGAAGCACATTTGTGCTTGCCTCCCTGACTTAAAATGTTATCACCTAGTGAATTCATCTGTAATTATTCAGTGAGATGTAGAGAGTAGAAGGTTTGTTAAGGACGGACTTGACTTCCTAATGGGACAGGTTAAAGAATGGTTTTGTCTCTGGCAGACATTGTCTGGGACTAGCTCATGTGACGTTTAATTTCTGTCAGTGAAACGGGATGGGTTTAGAATGACCAGCAAGACTCTTAGTGGCCCTTTCTTTCCTTAACCTTCCAGTTCTGCTGCAAGCTTAAGCAGCAGCCTGGCAGCCCCTGCCTCAGACAGATGGCCGCAGTGGTAGAGGGCATTTGCCGGTGGGTTGTTGAAGACTGCGGTTCTGTTCTGTCCTCATGGTTCCAGGCTAAGACATACAAGTTTAAATGAGATAGCCTTGGCTTGAGGGAGAGAAGGCTGTTGCCATTCGCTGCACTGCCATTCACACCAGAGTCTGTCCTTTCCAAGAGAGTTGGTTCTGTGGGCGGCATGTCAAGAGGAAGCGTATTCCTGGCCGAGCACTTGAGTTCCTAATTACCAGATTCCTGGCTTAATTGCAATTACCTGGACACCCAGGCAGGGTGAACTTTTGGGAAAGAATGTAATTAGTGAAGCAGGAACTTTGCTGCCCGCTCCCTGTCTAGATACCAACACTAAACATCCTGGGAAGGCCGTGTCTGTGCAGACCGTCCTTCAGCACCAGAACCCTTCCTTAAAACAGTCTGGGAGCACACCGCAAAACATGGATGCCACCACAGAGGGTGCTTTGTTTTATGTACAGAGAGGGATGTGTGTGTGTGTGTTCTGTCTGTCTGTCTGTCTGTCTCTGTGTTAGGAATGAGTAATTATCTAGAAGAAAAATAATTAGCAAGTCGTGAATTACCTGGGCGCAAGCATTCCATACTTGAATGGGTAAGTGTAAAGTCCCAAGGTCTGGTGCAGGAGAAGATGACTTCAGTGCTCAGCCGCCCCACCAGCTGTTCCCAGTTGATACTTTACATTAAAGATTAACACCCCCCCCCCAGCTTTAACCTAATTTACAAATGCAGATTTAGATTTATCTTAAAATAATTTTGAAGTCTGGCCGCTGTAGAGGTGGGTTGGTGGTTAAGAGCACTTGCTATTTTTCCAGAAGACCCAGGTTCACCTCCCAGCACTCAACCATCCGTAATCCCAGTTTCCAGGGACCCAGAGTCCTCTTCTGACCTCTGGATACTGTATACCTGTGGTGTTCATACATGTAGGTAAAACACTGGTGGACATCAAATCTGTTTTTGTTTAAGACAAGGTCTCTAGCTGTTTAGTCCTAGCTGTCCTGGAATAGAAAGGCTGGCCTCGAACTCAGACATCTGCCTTCCTTGGCTGTCCAGAGCTGGGATTAAAGGTGTGTGCTGCTGCCACCAGCCTAAAATTTTGAGAGGCTTTTTAGGTCCATGAAGGGCAAATATGAAATATCCCTGCTCCTTGACTGTCACATTGCGAGGCCCACCATGCGGTCTCAGCGCAGACTCAGATCTTTGAGGGGGCCTGAGCATCTGCCTGTGGTTTGTCTTGCATGGTTTTGATTTGGTCCTTAGCCCCTGCTACTTTCCCCCTTTAGCTTCTCTGAGCTCTGTCCTTCCTTTCCATCTCAGCAAATCCCTTGTCCACAGCAAGGTTAATTCTGTCAGTCTATGGTTAGTTAACTCACAAATGAACTTTCTAGTTCTTCCCCATGGAGCTTCTGGTCCCTCTGTTGCACCTTCTGAAGACATCTTGTGGTGGTGTCTCTGTCCCCACTGTCACCCCATATGCTTCCTGTGACACACTCACACCATCCCCTCAGGTGGGACATATTTCCATTCCTTCCTGTCCTTTAATGATAATAAGAACATCTAGTTGGGTGTCTTTCCTGCATTTAATTGTATTTTTATTTAACTATAATAAATTAGAAAGGATGCTGTCTAGAGCCAGGCCCCCACCTGAGTGCATCTTTGTCAGCTGTTGAATAGGAGAAGCTTAAAGCCGTAGAATTGCACATGGCATTAATAGTATGCAATACGGAACAGCATGGTGAGTAAGGCCTGCATTGCTCAGGGAGCACCAATGGTCCCAGCACCTCTTAAGGCCTTGTTCGTGTTATTGCTGCTGGTGTTGTATTACTGTTACTTCAGTCTTGTCGGATCTGCAAGGTAGCTGTGGCAGGTGATAGTCCCATCTTGCAGGCAAAAGGAATCTGTGGTGAATGTATCCTGTCCTTCACACAGTGGGTACTGCTCGGACATATTTTACATAATGCCTAGTTCTTAACGACTTTTCCCATCATAACACTGCCAGATGTGGGACATATTGACTTGCAGAGAAACACTGAGTAGAATTTTAGTGTGAGTCCAAGTACCACATAGCATATACTTCCACTAAAGATTATTTGTTGTCAGGCTGAAGAAGTAACTCAGAATTCAGAACACTAACACTATCTTTTCTTGCAGAGGACCCAGGTTCAATTCCTCACAGCCATTTGTAACTCCAGGACTAGGGATCAGGCACCCTTCTTACTCTGTGACCTCCAGGCACACAAGTGGCCCATCAGACATACATGCTGGCAAGATACCCATACACATAAAATAATTTTAAAAGATGTTCTTTTTCTCTGAAATACAAATTTAATGGGATCTAGTATCTTACTGGATTATCCCAACCTATATACAGTTTGTACTTGGTGCCAGTCCTTAAACAGGGGCCAGATGGGTTCTGGCTCAGCCCTGCAGGACTCACCACAGCTTTTGGTTTTATGCAGTCCAGTTAAGGGTAACTTAGGAGCATGTCCCTGCTGCAACCTTCCTGTCCCATGATGTAGTGAGGAAGTGTTGTTTATGGAAGGGACAGCATGGTAAGTTTTGGAAGCAGCTAGCATGCAGGCTTTTCAGAGGGAAAGTGAAATAATAAATGAATGAATGAATGAAGAAGAAATGCTGACGAGCGCCCAGGTGAGCTGCCACATGGAGAGATCTGCAGTGTTCACAAAGCCCCAGTGCCAATTCTGGACCCCCACAAACAAAGACCCCACACCTAAGACCTTGCTGTCTGTTGCCATGAGCCACTCGGTTTCTGCCACTAACTGCCACTTTCCTGAGTTTACTTTGGAACTTGTTGCGTGTTTGTAGAACGAGAATGGCTGTCAAAGTGTTTATTAATCAGACAGTGTAGTAGAGTATGTTTTAAAGAACTGAATTAGACTGGAATGTGTCCAGCTGGGTGGTTCTCACCCTGTGCTTTGAGGAATATGTGGAATATCTCATGTGGTAGCTTTTTTTTTTTCCTCCCTTTAAAAGTATTATCAGTTCCTAGACTATAGCAAGTACGGAGGCAGGTCATCTGTGGTTCATGTTGAGTGAGCTGCCAATCATCCTCTTTATGCCCTTGTGAAATATGTAGTGCTGGAGAAAGGGAGGGAGGGAGGGAATTAGCATTTACTGAACAAGTAAATACTGGACCCTGTGCCAAGTACTTGACACACGCCGTGTGCGTGCATGAGTACAGGCGTGATTGTGCACGCACCAGAGGTTGACAACTTACTTTTTATGACAGGGTCTTTCCTTGAAGCTGAAACTCATCAATTTAGCTAGGCTTGCTGGACAGTCACTTCCAGGGATCATCTTGTCTCTGCACTCCTTTCTCCAACACTAGAATTACAGACATGTGCTGCTGGGGTTTACATGGGTGCTAGAGACAGAACTGGCTTAGCAGACATGTGTCTGTGAGTTACCAAAGTTAGACCTGAAAGTTCTGCAATGTGTAATTTGTTAGTAAGCCAGTCTTCCTGGTTTTATTTATGATGGTTATTTATGTATAGATTTATTGCTCATTTGTACTCCTAATAATCTATTTCCTGTTATAGCTTCCAAATGGCTGGAGTGTTACCTAGGAGCATTCACTTCTGCAATGTTTGCCACAGCTAGCATTACTTTAAGCAGATCACCATGAGCCAGGAACTGGACCTCTCTCTCCCCAGCTCCGAAAGTGATTACCAGTAGACTGGGCTGGCAGAGCGTCCCTGGTGATTAAGTACCTTCAGGTTCTCATATTGAGTTAGACTCTGGGTCAGCCAAGCACCTTTGTCTCATCAGTAGGGTGCCACAGAGAGGCTCAAAGGTGTTCCCGTGACCACTGCTATCCCCAGAACCTTGGACTTCTTTCTTGGCTACTCAGTCTTTATTGGAATGAAGCAGTTTCCTACCCTTGATAGGCCAGTGAGCACACTGGTTCTGGCAGAGGAGCTGGCTTGTCTCCTTAAAGCACCTTAAATACACCTGGTAATGATTATTTGCCAGGTTTGTTTTTAGTAATAACACATGCCCTAAAAAAAGATCACTCCTTTTTTTTTTTTTTTTTTTTTTTTTTGCCTTGAAAATCAGTTTTTCAGGAGTTGAAAATCACCAAGTATTTGTAGACATTGAGATTCAAAGCTATTTTTTCCCCAGAAAAATTGTTCAGATGTATCTATTGTTGTTGTTTTTTTTTTTTAAGTTTATTCATTGTATGTGTTTCTGGGTATTTCACCTGCATTCATATCTGGGCACCAAGTGTGTGCTGTGCCCGAAGAGGCCAGAAGGAGAAGGTGTCAGATCTCTTGGAGCTGGAGTTTCACGTGGCTTTATGAGCTGCCATGTGGAAGGTAGGAATTGAACCTGGGTTCTCTGGAAGAACAGCCAGGGCTCTCAACCACTAAACCCCTGAGCCATGGCTCCAGCTCCCAGCTGTACAGCTCCATTTGTAACGTAAAAGAACAAAATGTAGTTTTCAGAGACTACACTGGTGTGTGTGTGTGTGTGTGTGTGTGTGTGTGTAGATACATAAATATTTTCCCTGACATTTCTTTTAGTTGTGAATAGATTGTTTCTCACAGTGAATATTGAAGACTTTTGTCTTCAGTTTCATACTTGGAACCCTTCTCTTTCCCCTGTAACCTGGGCTAGTGCCTGTCTCGTGGGAAATTCACCATGCTCACTTCTGAAGATGAAGTAAAGTTGCCCTGGTTTCTTTGTTTGGGTGTTTTTGTTTTTAAAGCTTAGGGGTATTCTGGCCCTGAATAGTATTGATTCTGTACTTAACCAAGACAGTATCATTCTATGTGTGTGTGTTTCTGTGTTAATTACTTTCATTTTAAAATTTTAAACCTCCTTTAACAATGAAATGCATCAAGCTCAGTTGTGTCAACCCTTGATTTATCAGGCATGTTGGCGTTTGAACCGGAACAGGTAAATGAGCCCTGCTGAGTGAGAAGTCATTAGTGGGTTGGAACAGTTGTGGCCATGGGGTCAGGGGTCAAATCATTATGTGCCCTTAAGAACATCTGTTGGAGATGGAGTTGTTGCTGTTTTGAAAGCAAGGCTTACTTCTTATTTTCAAGTCAATGCTCAGAGTAGTGTGTCTTAATGCGAGCTAGTAGGGCTGGCAGTCCGCAGTCCGTACACTAAGGAAGCTACCTGGTTAGTTTTGCTGCCCTTGCCTCACAGAGTCTGATTGTATAGCCCTCGTTGGCCTGGGATTGGGTTTGCAGCAGGCTGACCTCAATCTCCTACAAAGGTCATTTCTTTAAAAGTAAGTATTATGCAAGCATAACAAACGCAGGATCTGTACAAATTGTGGTATTTAGCTTGCTACATTGTCTCAGTGCACACAGTTGGGCAGTCAGTATTTAGTTCGGTATACTACCAGAAACTCAATGCCTGCCTGATTGATTCTCTGGCCAGTCCCAGCACCATTCACCAAGAGCAGCATTGCCCTGAGGAAAAGTCATTACTGCTTCAAATGCCAGTGGTAGTGGCCAGCCAGCCATGTTGGTCTTACTGTGGAAAACAGCCTGATTCTGCTCTTCAGTGTGTTAACAGTTTTTGCTGAAAAAGGCCACAAAACTTGTGGAACTTATGTCAGCATTTATTCAAATGCAATTTTAATGACTCAATAGTGATAAATGTCCACAAGAGTCTTTGCATTGAAAACCAATTCCTGATAGTTTAAAAATAATGCAGAAAGGAAAAAATAACATTTTCTTTAATTTTTTCCCTTTTCATTCTTTTTTAGTATTTATTCATTCATTTATTTTTTATTTATTTAGTGTATATGAGTAGTTTATCTGCATGTACTCCTGCATGCCAGAAGAGGGCATCAGATGGTTGTAGTTGTTGAGAATTGCACTCAGGACTTCTGGAAGAGCAGCCAGTGTTCTTAACCGCTGAACCTTCTTTTTAGCCTTCCATTCCTTTTTTTAAAAAAATATTTTTCATTTTACTTATTTGTGTGATGAAGGCACATGTATGACACTCCAGGGAGCAGTCTTGTAGGGATGAGTAAACCAGTTCTCTTTGTCTCCCATGGACGCTCCTGGGATCAGACTAGAGATGCACCAAGCCAGCTCACTAGTCCATCCATTCAGAGGACTAGATACAGCCTCTGGATTTTTGTTTGTCTCTTGACTATTAAAAATAAAATAAGATACACATTAGTTTTAACATACCATCTGTTAAATTCCCTAAAACCCCCATGACAGAAACTTAATGAGATGACCTTCTCAGGCAAAGCCCTTCTTACTCGGATGTTACATTGTGGGCTTGACTAGTTTGTGCATACCTGAATCAGGGTGGGCTTTGGTTTTCACACCTGAAGCATGTTGGTCTCTTTGCTAGGACGCCAGAGGTGTTGTCTCGATATTTTCTGTATCACTAGGAGCTAGAGGATCTAATTACAATGAAATCTTGATTTTTTTTTCAATAGAGCAGAACTGAGATTTTCTTTACCAATGAGATAAAGAGAATGCCCTTAGATTATTAAAAAAATAATTTCCATTCCAGGAAAACAGTGGACCTCCTGAAAAATGCCAGGATGGGTTTTTTCTTGTTTTTTTTTTCCCCCTTCAGTTGTGGAGTTGAATTAGAAGCAACAAGGAAGAGAATGTCCATAAGAGTAGTGACCTTGAAGCCTGGTTTTGCAATGGGAGAGCCAGACTGAAGTCTGACCCTCTACTGGTCTCCCCATGGTGAAGCATGTTGGTTGTCCCTATTTATCAAGATGATTGTCAGATGTGATATTAAAAATAGTTTAGATAGTTGTGTGATCTCCCTCCTCCCCCTTCAAAAAATGAAGGGTGTGTGTGTGGCTAAAATGTGTGTGTGTATGTGTACACATACATACGTACATACATACATACATGAGTATATACCTACTGAACAGGAGCTGCCATTTGCTGTATTCTTGGTAGTTTTCAACCGAATCTAGGTATTTTGTCACTACAAACCAATCAATGAGGAGATGGAGGACAGATAATTAAGTAAATGTAGTGAAGACTAACTGGTTGTGGAGGAGGAGGGATGGAGTAGCCACATTCAGACCACAAGCCCAGAGCACCAAGCCTGTGTCATTCTCATCTGGCCCACACACTGGGCCTAAGAATCTCTGGGCACTTAGCAAGGTCACCATGTTGGGGCCTCTGGTGACAAATTTATGAGAACAAACTAGGCTTAGAATTAACCTCAGGTTCCAGTTGAAGCAGAGTCACCCTCAGCCCCCAATTCAGAGAAGGGGGTGCACAGTTTTTCTACAGAGACCTGGTGGCTCCGGGGCATGTGGCTTCTTGGTCCAAGGCTCATCATGACACCTTCTTGCTCAGCTGTGCATCTGTGTTTAGCTCAGAAGCTCTAAACTGGTCTTCATAATGCTTACTGTTTGTGCCATCTGCCCAAAGCTTTGCCTGCTTTTTTTTTTTTTTTTTTTTTTTTTTTTTTTTGCTTTTCGCTTTTTTTCCTCCCATTTTGTTATTGATCTCTTTAAGTCAGCCATCTAGAGAGCATGCGTATGCCACACTGCCCTCGTGTGCCACAGTGCCTGTGCTGTTACTGTTTCCTTCTGCCCTTCCTCATACCTGCTTTGTTCATATTTCTGTGTCCTGTTCTGTGTGGTTGTAAGTATGCATGATCAGCTCTGCCGTAGGCGGAGCTCTTGGCCATTTAACTGCAGTTTCTGCTGTAGCTCATGTTTAAGAGCTAAACAATTGTGGATCCTTTAGAACTCAGCTCCGTAATGAACAAACTGTTTATCACATTACGTTGCAGCAGGGATCCATTGCAGGCTGAGAACTGAGCTAGATCATGGTAAATGTCATAGCTTAGTGTCTCGAAAGGCGGTCTGTCTCCACCACTTGGCTCTCTTGTGTGTCACTCCTGTAAGTCCTGGAAGTGGTTAGCATACAGAACGGGGAGGCGGGGGGGGGGGGTTGGGGGGGAATCTGATGATTGATCAATTCTACCAAAATTCTTAGACATTGAGTATAAACTCATCTAATACATTGCTATCTGATTTCCCTCTGCCCCTGACTATCAGTTCTTTGTTGGGTTTGAGGTGTGCTGTCCAGATAAAGTGGGCTGGCTTGGCAATGTGTGTAGTCCCTGTAACTGTGAGTTAGCTGTCCTCAGGCGAATCTGTTTATGGTCCCTTGATTTACAGGGCTGTGTGTAACCCATGTGTGACATACTGCCAGGGAGATGGGAGAGTGAGTTGTGTTTGCAAGTCCAAAGAGTTGGAGAACCAGAGAATACAGTAAGACACACTAAAAGGAAATAATCAGAATATAAAAGATCTATTTGCAGTCACCAGAGGAGTCATAAGACTGTCTTCTGGTGCTATGCACAGTACACTATAACTACTGGGTGCATTTGCATGTTGGCTCTTCCATTTGTCACTTGCAAAGTTGTTTTGAAACAGGCTGTCACTATAGCCAAGGCTTACTTGGAACTCATTCTGAAAGTCCTAACTGGCCCCAAACACATGGCAACCCTCTTGCCTTCGCCTCACAGTGATGGGATTACAAGCATGAACCACCATGTTTATATCAAAGTTATATGGTTACTTCCTAAATGAAACACGATTTTGAGATAGTTATGTGCTATTTAAAAACTGAAATAATAAGTCTTAGGGGATGCTGTTAGCTACAGCATTGCAGGTTTGTATACAGGTACATGCACACATGCATGAATGAGCACACACATACCCTTTGCCTTGTGCTAGTGGGCTGGTGGTTATACCTGTCAAACGGAGTCAAAAGCCCAGTGTAAGCTGGGTCACAGAATGTGCACGTGAGTTTCTAAATCCCCACTTCTCATTTTAAACATGTAGTGTGGGAGGTAAAGGTTTCCAGGGCTTACATCAGTCATGACCACCCTGTGCAGGTCTCAGCAGCCACTCATGCGCCTCTTCCAAGGGGTAACATGGAATACTTGCCACCTCTCACGTTTATCTGAAATAATGTTGACTAAATAAATACTCAGTGACATGTTCCAGAAGACTGCTGGTGGCCTCACATTGTCCACCTTAGACATTAAAAACTGCCTAGACAGCTTTTAATCAAATGAATTTCACAAAACGTCTGCAGTCCCCTGCAGGGTCAGCAGCACTGACCTCTTGCAGAGAGTCTGTATGTTACTCCTGCTTCTGGAATGTTCTCTAGCAAAACCACTTCCCTGCCCCTGGAAAGACAGACCTGCAGACCTAGCTGGGCTTCTTCCCACTCCTGAGATGTGAGCTCCCCTGAAGCTCTGAGTCATGCTTCCTGTACTGGAAACGCTGTTTTCCAAGAGTGATCCTGTCTGGATGCAAGCATGGAGAGTTTCCTCTGTGAGGAGTTCAACACCAGCTTGACACCTGCCTCTGCCTCCCAAATGCTGGGATTAAAGGCGTGCACCACCACTGCCCGGCTCGCTCACTCTTTCTTTCTCTCTCTCTCTCTCTCTCTCTCTCTCTTTCGATAGTGTATTGTACCATGAAACTAGTCTTTCATTGTTGATGAAATTCCTAGAAGGAATTTGAGTATCCCCTCTTTTCTGGTGTTAGTCAAAAGTTAACAGTAAATGTTCCTTCATCATTGCTGTAATGACCACATGGCCACAATCTGCTCAGCCTAGGAATTCTGTTTCATTCCTTGCCCAGACCCAGCTCTTCAGCCTGGTCCTGTGCTGAGGAAGCCCAGTGGCTTGCTGGTCACTGCTAGGACCGGTCAGTCAGGCCAGAGCAAGGCCACACAGGCACAGGGCTGCAGTACAGGTTCTGCTGGTCACTTGCATGGCTCCTGTTTTTAGCTTTTCGTGTTTGCCTGTTTTCCTACTTTCCACACCTCTCTCTTGGCTAGGTTAAGAAGACTTTATGTGTGATTATGTGTGTTTCTGTGGAGGAGCCCTTACACTTAAATGAGCCTGTAAGAAGCCCATAGAACAGCAAGTGCCCACAGCGCTGATAATGAGAAGTGACAAGGCGGCCCTGCTGGCTTTATTTATGACCTTCTGCCTTTGTTAGCTCTTGTGAGAAATTCCTTTCTAACCATAACAGTATTGTCAGAGTTTGGCACTGTACAGAGAAATCCTGCCGAGCCCTGAGGCCCACAAACTGGCAGCCTTTCAGCTCATAACCAACTGCCATACTGCCCCCAGACTCGGGGTCCCCTTTGCTCCCCTTTTCTTCAGTTCTTACGTAGTTCATGTTTGGATTTTAAGGTGATCCCTTTTTTCCTCAGAGGCATACAGAGTGCTGCTTAGCGCTGTGGCAGGATTCTGTAGAGGGCAGGCCTTAGGAGGTCAGGGAGGGGGCGTCTGGTCTGTGATGGATGAGAGAAAGTCACGTAGCACCCAACTGCTCCTGGAGCTGCAAAGAGTGGTGGACAAGCCGTCCTTGGGTAAGCATCGTACTGGTTATTAGATTAACTCCATCCCAGTCCTTTAAAGATGGTTTATCTCGGCTTGTTTCGGTCTTCCAATTCCAAACAAGCCTGGAATTTTTTTACAAAGAGTTCACAACAAATTGCCTTTATAGTTGTGATTATCTTTGGTTGTGAACAAGAATAGGTAATATTAAACACAGAGCGCTTCAGATGAGACAGATGACAAGCTGTTCCTCATGGCTTTGCTCAGGGTGCAGGAAAGCTAAGCTGGGCTCACCACTGTCTAGTCAGGCCTTGACACTGAACTTCCAGTGACAGAGCAGGCTAGTGGGTTCTGTGTGAAGTAGTCACAGGCAAATGTGTGTCTTCACACCCCAGGGCCGGCTTTTGTGAGGGGCACGTGCCATGCGGCCTCACCTTTAGATCACTTCCGCACGAGCACTGTCAACATTTTAGAGCGTCAGCCTGGACCTCTTATCATTCATAAAGGGATGTGCGCACACACACGTCTCTGTGGATGTAGGTTTGCGTTTTCATATATTTTGTGCTGTTCTTTCTAAGTTACTCTATTCTCTAAGTTTGTTTCTATTGTTATTCGATTTTTTTCTCCAATGTACTTACATTGTGTTTAACATAAGATATTCTAACAATCCATGTTTTAAGGAACTCACCAAGTCGGGATCTAAGTGATCTCTAGTCCACCATTGTACTGTCCTGTTTTGCTATTTTCTGTTTTTTATCTCTAAGCTGTAATATGGAGTAATCAGAATGATGGCCAGTATTTATTAAATGAATCTCTACTAACACATAGTTCTTGTGGTGCCTTCGAGACAGGCCAGTTTTGTAGATAGATGAGGAAACTTAAATGGTACCCACTAGGGAGTGTCACAGCCAAAGTTCTAACCCAGGCTTACCTCTTCCAAGTGTCATGTCTCTGCTGGACAGTGTAGACATTAAAAGATGTGCCAGAGAACCCTGGCTTCCGTGTTTCCACGCTCTGCCACATGCATACAAAGCTCTCTGGTAAATGTTTTTCACCAACAAAAGGGAGCCATGCTGATCCCTCTCACAGCAGAGATGTTAGCGTTTGTGCCTCATCTTCACATTGGTGCGAATGCTGTGCCTTCGTCACCTGGGCTCCATGTTACACTCAGTGGCGTTTACGGTTGGTTTGTATGTTACAAAAGGATAAGTGAAACCCAGCACTTGAGAGTCTGTATTTATAGTTTAGCTAATCTTTACTAAGACAGAAGTATTATTTCTCCCTACTGTTTTGAAAGTGCAACTGAGGCTCATTAGCTTAAGAAACCTTTCCAGCCATAGCTGAGGAAATGTCAGAGCCCTGCTACAAGTTCCGTCTGCCCTTGCTGCAGAATCCTCCCTGGAGAACTCCCTGCCATGCTCTTGTCACGGAGGAGAATCCACCTCATAGAGGACATGGAACGAGCCCTTCTCCTGATGCCAGATACCGCAGTGTGTGCTGTGCTGTCTGTAGACTTGGATTTTAACTCTTCCAGCATCACTGGGAGGTCATCATACATGGTGGCCTGTGAGACTGCCTACTCTCATCCTGTGCTTGTCATGTGCATGAGAGGAGACAGTTATGAACACAGCCATTCTCTTCATCCTTCCAGACCCCAAGTTTTTGAGTTTTTTTTTATGACCACTTCCAGGTACCAGAAAAGGTGACTAGTGTTCAAAAGAAAAATGAGCATCTCCCAGGAACTTTGTAGACGCTGACTTTGATAGTGAGGCAAGAGAAGGGATTGTGGGAAGACATCTTTGCTCCTGCCATGCCTGGAATAAAATCCAATTTACCTTGAAAACATATGACACACTTGGCGACAGAGATGCTAGGCAGTGTGAGGGCCAGTGGCCCCATACCTTTCCATTGTGTGTGTTTGGCTGCCTCGTGCACACCCTTGGAGAACCTCTGTATTCTGCTCCAGGTGTGTGGGCCATGCTCCAAGCAGCTGCTGGGGTGGCTGAGAAGTGGTTGTGCAGGACCAAGAGGAGGTGCAGTGTGGAGTGAGCTCACCCTGAGGCCTCTGTGACCATACTATTTCCTCATCATGATCATGGTTATGATTACTAGTACTGAAAGTTTCTATCTGCAACCTTGTCTGGGTTTATGGTCATTTCCTCTCAAGCAGCTTTCTGAAGTAACATAAAGTGGTTATATGCTCTTAGAAAAAAATTATTATGTAAAAGTGCACTTGAATGCTAACACTTGAATGCTAACACTTCAGATGTTAAGTGACTGGCTGGCCTTATAGGAAAATAGAAACAAGTCGTTTTGGAAATCTCTTATCTAAGTGAGCCTGTGAAGCATAACAAAAATAAGAAAAATTCATGTTTTAGTTGGGTTTTCAGAAGACTACTGAATGCATTGAATCTCATTTTAAAAAGAAAAGATCTCCATAAGTCATTTCCATCTGTATATAACTAAGCTAATTCTATAAAACTAACTTTGTGTCCATTTAGTTGTTGTTGTTGAGTGTATATGGTTTCAGGGCTAGCTATTTCTGTAGGACATGTGTAATAATAGAAAATAGAAGCCATCAATTTGAGAGTTGGGGGAACAAGGGTGGGTTGGAGGGAGAAAGGAGAAGGAGAGAAAAGATACAGTTATATTTTAATTAAACTACTTTTAAAACAAGTAAAAATTAAATAAATGGGAGTAGTTTTTTTAAAAAATATAGTAAATAAGCAGGGACCACTTCACTTTTAGTTTTGCCACTGCTAAGGATATTTGATGCCCACCTCCATGCCAGTGAGTGACTGTTTCCTGTCACTTCTCCAGCGTGAGAGACAGAGGGTCGTCAATCCATATTGTGACATTTTATTAGTATTTTCCTAGCTTAAGATCATTTGACTTCAGTGCTACATGCTATTCCTGAATATGTTTGTATCTTTTATAATGTTGGAGATTCAGACTGTTTGCAGTATGTGTGTGCTCATATGGAAGTGGTCCCCTCTGAATGCTAAGTGTAGGAATGCAATGTCCGAGTTACATAATTGATGTGCTTTTAGCGTTAGCAAGTGCTGACAAATGATTGCCGGAAGTGGTTCTACTAATTTATCTTCCTACCCTGTGTATGCAGCACAGTAAAGGAGGTCTCCCTCCCTCTGTTGTTTATAGCCATGACATCTGCATTTGCTGCAGTGGTGTCACTTAGTGTTGATAAGTGTCACCCTAATTACCCTATAAAGGAAGTCACATTACACCTCACATGTCAGGTATGTGAGAGAGATTGTCCTGACCACTTGAAAAAGAATGGAGGAAGGGCAGTTCTTCTTCATACTCTAAAGGAACAGGGCTGTGGAGATGGCTCAGCTTAGGGGCTTGCTGAACAGCAGTGAGGACCTGAGGACAAGTCTCCAACACCATGCAAAAGCCAATTACAGTGTCTAGAATCTCAGAACTGGAGGACCAGACACAGGAGGATCCCTGGAGCCTGCTGGCCAGCCCATCTACTGAATCAGTGTGCTCTCAGAACCAAGAAGTCTCCACACTAAAGTCAACCTCTGGCCTCCATGTGTACACACACACACACACACACACACACACACACACAAGTGACAGCACTGTGGTAATAATTGCTGCATGGACAAACATGAAAACTAAAACAAAGCTTGAAGAGAAAAGATTCTCCTGCAGCTCCAGACACATCCCTCCAAGGATTGAGTTCTTTGTGGTATCAGCAGAAGCCACAGCTGCCTGGTGTTCCTCAGAGCAGGAGCTTCACCTCCTCCCTTGTGTGTGGATGGTCCCTACTGACTCTCCCCAGGAGGAAGCCAGGACAGAGCAATGGCCACTTAACCCTGGAGAGGCTTGGCCCACACCACTTCCTCAGTTGCCATTGTTCTTGCAAAGATATGATGTAAGGGATGAGTGTCCTTTCTGTGTATTCTTGCCCCAGATGAGAAACTCTGGGCTCATGAAGAGGAAACATCAAACAGTAGCAAATTAAAGAACATTCCACAAAATACCCTGCAAGATGTGGAAGTCTCAAACAGACTCAGAAGCTGTCCAGGTACTATGGTACGTTGCAAAAGGCCTCCTTGGAACCAAGAAAAGACTGGAATGAAGGAGCCAAGTCTGCAGCTCTGTTGAGAGCTGACAACCCTTGCACTACTGTGAGAGCACTGGCTTGTGAGAGGCCTGGTCAGGGTGTGCAGGAAGCCCCTAGCACTGGCCTGGTGGGCATGCATAGGCCAAATTACTTGCAAAACAAACTTTTAAAATCCAGAGAAGGCTATAAAGCAAACCGTATGGCCCAAGTTAATACAAAAGTACCTAGACAACCAAGTTTCAGTGTTTTTCTGCTAACAAACTTGTCTTTATTCCACACGGACTCACTACAGTTTGTGACTTGTGTGTTTTTCAGTCATTGCTTTCTTAAGTTGCTAATTTATTTGCAGTTTCTATGGATCTTGCTGTTTTAAAGAATTTCCCTGTTACACTGTTGAAGAAATACATGTCTCCCGAGGGCTCGTGCCTTTTTGTTTTTAAGTGTTATTTTCAGAGTTTCTGCATGCTTAGCATTGAACTTCTAAGATAAACAGTGACGTTTTGCACCAGGAGACATGCAAAAGGTGGTATTGATGGCTTTTCTGTCCTAAAGATTTATAGTATGTTTTCAGTGATAAAAACAGGAATCAGGAGACAGAGTCTAAATCATATATATTTACAGACCTTGTTAGTTTGTCAATTTCCTCTCAGAATACATGGGTCATTAATATTTATAGGTCCATACCTGGTGGAGGTATTTATAAAACACCAGACCATAGTCCAGAGCCATCCTCTGCTCATTGGTTATAACCAGGTGACCCCAGAGTCGCCCATGGTTTTAGAGGAGAATATAAAATGTTAAAGGTATGTGTTGTTCATAGCCAGCTTTAGGACACAGCCTGATGCTTTGAGACTTCAGACTCATTTTGTATGTTGATTCTTAGAATTGTGTACACTCAGGAACTGACCACAGTCCAGAGAGCATATAGCTATGTAACGTAGAGCCGTGTACACTCATGAAATCACTACAGTCCAGGAGAACACTGTTTAACTAAGTTCTCACCGCTTCAGCCTCTCTCTCTCTTACTGTTTTCCATATTTGCTTAATTTTATATTAAAACATGTATGTTTGGAGAAAATGCAGATTTGTTCTCCAATGGTAACTGAAATTTTAATCTTTTAAATTTTCACACTTGGAATCCCATTTCATCCTCCACCACTCAGCGATTAAAAACACTGGCTGTTCATCCTGAGGTCCTGAGTTCAATTCCCAGCAGCTACATGGTGGCTCACAACCATCTGTAATGGGATACGATGTCCTCTTCTGGTGTGCATAAAGACAGCAACAGTGTATTCATATTAAATAAATAAATAAATCTTAAAAAAAAAAACACTTGCAGGACTTCTCTTGGCCCCTAGTCCTAACATGACATCCTAAGTCTCTATCTCTTGACACAGTGGAGCCTCTGTGAGTCCTTCTCCAGCTGCCTCCCCGGCTGCCTCGGCCCCACCCCTCAGTGAGCACACATCATAGGCTGCACCCTCTACAATCATGCACTCCAGAGATCTCTGCCTTCTGCTCCTGACTTTCCCTGCCCCTTGGTGCCCATCTTTCTACCCCTGCAAGAGGCCCGCCTTCCCTCTAGAACTTGCCTGCCTCTCAACGTGGTCCCCAAAAAGTATCCCTTGGAGAAAACAGGCCATTGTGTTTGCTTCAGTACATACTACCTTACTCCTGCACAATCTTACACCCCCCCACACACCACCTTACCCCCACACCACCTTACCACCCCACCTTACCCCCCACAACCTTACCCCTCTACCATAGAACGTGATGCTTTTTCACCATTTATCTGTTTGTCCTTCCATTGGAGGTTGGTGACAGGAAGTCCAAGTGTTAAATGCACACAGGACGTGCCCACTGACATCTGAAAAGACCTCTCTGCACACTGCCTTCAGTCTCCCTCCTCCTGCGCCAGCTGCAGCCTTCGGTGTAGCGCGTCTACCCAGCCTTGCCATTGGCATTTTATCATACAGCATGTTTTCCTATCCTATACTGTGCACTGAAAGCACCGCTTTCCTCACAGTAGTTAAAGGACAGCAGTCAGTCACTCGTGCACACGAGCCGTGGTTTTTCAGTGCTGGTGTAGGCCTTGACTGAAGGTGGGAAGGGTTCTGCCCACCGTGTTGGGGGGACTATTTGGAGGGTGAAGCAATGAGCTCATCAGACAGTACACTGTGGTTTAGACCAGTGAGCAAATAACTGGAATGTCCCAGGTGCCAAATGATGGCAGCAGGGTTGAGTCATGGCTAACACTTAAGATTATTTACGAGGCTATTCCCAGGCACTTTAACAAAGGCTAAGGCTACTTCCAGATGCAGGTTAATTCCAGAGTTCATACGACCAAAGTTATAAACTCTTTTACCAAGTTGACTTTTAATTCAAGACTGTTGCTGTGGTAAAAAGGCTTATGTGTTGCCAACACATCTGGAGATAGTTATTACTCACGGAAAAGCAGAAACTCACCCAGGAGGAGTTCAAAACTTGGAGTATTTTTGTCACATACACTTCCCCACCCCGCAAAAGGCACATGCAGTGAGAAACACCCGCTTTTCACATGTTTTCATGCCTATGTTACCCACCCCTCAGAATCTGCAATGGTGATATGTTTCATGTTAAGAATGTTCACCTGGGACCAGGGAGATGGCTTACTTAGTGAAGTGCTTACTGGGTAAACATAACCTGAATTCAGGGCCCATATTCCCAAATAAAAAGCAAGGCACTGTGGAGACAGGAGGATTTGTGGGGCTTGCTGTGTAGATAATGGTTGGGCTTCAGGGTGAATGAGAGATGCTGTCTCAATAAATAAACAGTAATGGAGGAAGACACCCGAGGCTACTGTAGGCCTCTGCATGTGATTGCCTCTGCATGTGATTGCATCTGCACATAACTGCACACAAACAGCTATCACACACATCTCCCCCCCATCTCCCCCACACACACACATAGAGAGTTTTCACTTCAAAACCTTTAAGACTAGCTGTTATTTATGTGCTGACTCTTAAATTTTATTTATTCTTTTACAGTTTTATACATTATATACTTTGATCATAATCTCCCCCATTAACTTACCTTATCCCCTCCCATGAAACCCCTCTTCCCAAAGCAAGATGCTCCTCCTACTTTTTTATGTCTCTCTTTTTGAGGGAATTCTGCTTGGGTAAAGTGTCAGCTTAGCTCATTATCCCAGACATGTCCCCTTAAAACAAGAATTGCCCACAATGCAATCATTGCTTGAGTAGCGTTGAAATGAGTCGGGGGCAAGTTGTTCCCAGAGGGGCTCTTGGCTATCTGCATGGCGTGCAGGCTGACCCACATTTTTCCTTGTAGTTCCCTTGGCTTTGGGGTTTGTTCTTGTCATCCATGGAGTCTGTGACTTTTCGAATCCATGCCGAGTATTCTCCTGCCAACCCCACACATCAGTTGGTGGTGTGTTGTATATATTGTCCCATAGGGTGCAGAGGTAAAGTTTTGAATGTGAAAGCCGAAAGGAGGGTAGTTTTCAGACCTCAGATCAGGATTTGGAAGGATTTGCTCTGTGGACTGTCTTCCTGACTTTCATGTTTCACATTGAGACCGAATGCTGAGCTCTTAAAAACTCATCTGCCACCTAGACGCATGAACAGGGGCAGCCTGGGTCGGCTGCTTGCAATGTGGGTTTGTGCTGAGAACCTGGGAAGTCATGGGAATCTAAGTCGCTGAGCACTTTTACTTTGTGTGCCAATTATTGACTCAACTTGAATATCAACTTCAAGGTGCATTTGTATCAAATCCTGAAGTTACAGTCCCAGAATAAGCGGGGAAGGTGTGAAGTTACTTTATGGTACTTTCAAGTAGGCTAAGAAGCTAATGAGGCTAGGTCTTTGACCCCCTGAGGCAGGCGCTGCTTGGTAGTCAGGCTGAGAATTCATTCATAAAATGTAACAGCTGGGTCAGTAGTTTTCAGGAGAGCTTTTGTGGTAAATATTTAGAACTGTTTGCATGTGCTGGGTTACGTTGTGTAGTGTTGCCACTGCACTGCTTAGAAGTTCATTTTCATTTGCTCTTGAACATTGGATTCCATCCTGTCTTTGTCCCATGCTTACTAATAAAAGTCGGTGTCCTTAAAGTTAGGGTCTAGTTGAAGGTATGTGTGTATGTGCATGCATGGGTCTGCTTCTGTGTGTGTGTGCGCGCGTGTGTCTTTGTGTGTGTGTGTGGTGTGAGTTGTCTGAATGTGTGGAGTGTGTATTTCTCTGTGTCTCTTTGTTTCTGTGTGTGTATGTGTGTGTATGTGTGCTTCTCTGTTTGTATATGTGGTGTGTGTGCATGTGTGTATCTCTGTGTTTCTTTGTTTCTGTGTGGGGCAGGGAGCAAGGTCTTCCTGCTGCTGAAGACCACTGAGAGTTTTCAACAGTTATAAGCTGGCATTTTAACCCGTGCCTTAAGCCCCCGGGAAGTCGCAGTGAGAAATCATTAGCTGTGTCCTATTAAAACCTGAAATGAGGCCTGTGCCTGTTGCATTGATTGAAATATCTTCTCTGTTCCTACCTCTGTTTATCCCGTGTCCTCATGTGGCACGCTTAAGCAGATGCCCAAATGTGTGCCGTGTGGGGCAGCTCACCATCAGAGCTGGTCTCTCCACCAGCAGCTAATTGTACTGAGAGCTGTGGCTTGGTGTATTTGGAAGTTCATTTGCTTTTTGAAAACCCACTTATTTAATTAAGCAAGGGAGTACAATATGCTAGCTTATTCCCAGTTCTCTAAATCAGTATCATGTCTCCAGTGTTGACTGAACTTATCCTGGGCTAACATGTGCTAAATTGAACACCATACCATCAAAGCCAAAGAAATTTTGATGTAGTGACTCATAAATAATGAACGTGAGTATTTTCAGGAAGGTTCATGCAATGTATAGCTTTTACGTACTGTTTGCGTGTAGCTCTTTTAAAGTGATTCCTGCACACCGTCTTCATAGAATTTGCCATGTGCTTTCCTTCTCTGAGTCTTACTGCGTCCACATAAGAAATCAGACTTACTGCTGAGCTGTATTAATTCATAGACAAGTCAGATAAGATTCCTGTTGCTCTCACCTCATTCCTGTTCATTTCATTCATTGCCCAGTCACTTAAGTTAGACTGAGATTTTCCTCAGGACAGTGAGGGCTGTGAGGTCACAGTGGTAAAGTGTGCAGAGACCTTACCCTGAAATGGTTTTAAAAATTGAAAGGAAAAAAAAAAAAAAAAAAACATACTACAGGTCTTTGAGATATTTTAGATGGGGACTGTTAAAACTAAATGGACCCTTGGTAGTGAGCTCATATCAGTTGTGTTGTGTTGAAAAATATTCAGTATTTTGGGTGGCATTAAACAGGGAAAACCCAATGTGATAGCAGAATCTCAGTACAACAAGTTATGAAGGTGAGCAGTAACTTTGGCCTCTGTCCACTGCGTAAGGGATGCTGTGAGGCAGGAACTGAGCCCCAACAGAGGCTCGCTGCAGCCCCTGACCTGCCAGCCCTCCAGAAAGATGAATGGAAGCAGTGTAGCTTGAAGGTGCCTCTGCTGTGAGGAGATGCAGGGCAGCTTTGCCTGTGCAGATCTGAGGTACTTACCAAAGAGGGAGCTGGTGCCCTGCTGACTAACTGTCCTCTGGGGGAGAGTTACCAAGGCTGAGTGCTTAAAGCACTGCTGAACTTCCTTTATTAGTATGCTTTAAGATAGCTCTACATCTTAGACCGCAAGGATCTGCAGGGCGGGAGCGTTTCTGTATCATTTACATATAAAAGTTCCGAGAGAGTATAGCAGTAATATAAAAATTATATCTTTTTATTGCTCTTCTGTTGCGCCAAGGTCTAGTCAGCACTGAAATTCTGATGACATGTGAACATGGAGGAAGCCACCGTCTTTATATTTCTTTATATTTCCCTCTTGACGCTTCCTTGATCAGCCTGTTGAATAACAGAAATGTGTTTGATGCCTTTGCAGCGTGAACAGAGCGCTCCCAACACCCATACTCGACGCTTGCTTCAGCAATGATGGGGATTTTTAAGGGAGGATGGGGAAGAAATTTGTAGGTCATGCAGAGAATTACAGAAATTTATGAGTAACATTCCAGTTTTTATGAAGGAAGATTTGCATAAAATTATTTAACTACAATTGAAAGCTGAATTTACATTGTATCTGTTTAACTCTGTTTGGTCTGTAGTAGAAATGTCTGTCTAGCGATTTGCCAGATTATCATTTCTGTGAAGGTGTGGGGTAAGTGTTTCCTCCCCAGGAGTCTTCCGTGGATGCAGTGGACCCCACTTGTTGGTGTTGGGGAAGCACTGGCTCTGAGGTTTGTGAGGCAGGGCTCCCCTGGGAACTGAGGTAGTCATAGGCTCAGTCACAGCACCCACCTTCTCAGTCATCTTGTCCTAGAACACTTTTTCTAAGGCAGCTTTTGCATTTTTAAGAGAAAACTTGCAAACATATAAGAAATGTTTTGTCGTCGTTGCTGGTTTGGTTTGGTTTCTTTTTCTTCTTATCAAAGCTAGTTTAGTGAGACAAACCCCATCCTCACTTTGGCCAATTAGCCAGTCACATTGAATTGTAAGGTTGAGCTTGGTCCAGTGGAGTGACTGAGATACCATCACTACCCCATTGGGGGTTTAAAAAAAAAAAAAAGCCATTTTGGCCAGTGACCTTGCTAGCCCTCTAGGTTCTAGGACATCATTTTGGCAAAAAGAACTGTTGTGCAAAGCTCCCTTCACTTTGTGTGTTTGTTCAGCGCAGAGATTACTCATTCCCAACATAAACCTACATCTCAGACGGTCCTCCAGGGGCTTGCAGTACTGTTGCTGGTACGATGTGCAGAAACTAGCGCAGGCAGTGAGGCCTTGTGGTTAACCAAAGACCTGTCTAGCACAGTACCTAAGTCTTCGAATCAAGGGTCAGAGGGTAAAACATCCTCAGTCACATGGTCTGTCCCAGCTGCTCAGTCCTTGCCTCAGCTGTCATAGGCAGTACTGAGGGCTGCAGTGTCTTGCTATAGCAAATACAGGGAGATTCTCGTCTGTTAACAAATACTGATTCAAGGGTGGGTTGTTGTCGTTGGCTTTGTGTTTTGTTTTGTTTTGTTTTGTTTTGTTTCAAACACTTAACCATGTGAGCTTGTGGGCAAAGCCCACAGGTTACAGGTTGTTGGTTGCAGTCATTTTGCAAGTTCTTGAGTTGGTAACATGGATTAGGAAGGAGATACCTTTGTAGGCAAACACTGAAAAGGTAAGCCCAAAATGCCTGCTCCTTTCTGCAGATCCACACCCAGTCAGTCCTCAGGATGGGTACAGCGAGAAGTGAGCAGGAAGTCCAGGTGTGGAGGAGATGTCAGCCTGAGTTCTGTTCGGGAACAGCACTAATTGTGTGATTGGCTCATTTCTGAGTCATGTGTGGCACATTACTAGACTAATAACCTTCCTTTATTCCTACCTGGCTTTGTAAAAGCAAAATCTAATTTATAAGATCTAAGGGGGACCATCACTGAGCCAGTGAGTAATCAAGTTTAAATAGAAAGTTCTACCCGCTGAGTGTGTGCACAATCACGTATGCCAGGCGCCTACAGCAAAAATGTTTGTTTATCTCTGAATTCTAAAAAATATGATTCAGTTTACCTCATCTATTTAAGAGTTGATAATACCTTTTCTAGAGGTTAGATATTTTCAGTCATCATGTTACTTTTCATAAACAGAAATTTGACTTTAAAGATTACTCCTTATTTTACTTAAACCAGTGGTATTTTTGTCATGAGACGTTATATATAAATTTCCTGGTTTTATGGGCCTGATCAGCTATAGTTTATATTTTTACCTTTGATAACATTCTCTCAGAAAGGAAGCACCTGCTGCAGCTCACCGTCCAGGGCCTTGGGTCTAGTCCTGGATTTGTCAGCTGCTTGCTTTCTGAACTGAATTTCTCCCGAGCTCCGAGCATCTTCCGGAATCTGTCTTGAAAGCTCTCACTTCAGAAGACGTTATAGTAAGCAAGGTTATGCTTGGGCAGAGCTGTGTGGAGCACATCCATTCAGAGCAGCATGCCCTGGTGTTTTATATGTCGGCTTAGGCTCTTCTTCTGCTTTTGCCTTCCAGACTTACTGAGCTGACTACCTAGGAGGGCTGTCATACCAGCAGGCCTATGTCTCGTTTCTTGGCATCTGGTAAAGGTGTTCTCCTTCTAGGCCTGTAAGCACAGCCACAAAATCCTTATCCATTACAGTGTCTTCTGTCCCATCTTGCCTGCCTTCTGTCCCGTTGCCGGTGTTCTCTCCTGAGGAGCATGACCTTAAGCAATTACTACTCCAAACTTCTGTGCTGTGGAGTTTTCAAGTGGAGATTCTAGTAACTTCCTCTGAGGGTGGTGTTGTCAAATTAGATGGTATTAACAGTGCAGAATTGTTGCATAAGGGCATATCGTGTAACATTAGAACTCATTTCTGACCATATAATGTCAATAGGATTGTATTTTCATAATATATTAAAATGCAAATGCACTATTTTATTATATTGCTTAAAGATGGGAGAATTTTTCACCACAAAATTCAGTTATAATTTTGACCATTATTAGATTACAACATCCCAGCTTGAATTTCCTTATGACAGTTTCCCCAAGCCTATAGTTGCTCAGTTTATTGAAGTCTTCTTTTTCTGTTCAGTGGTAACTTGCTAAGCAGAGTACTGCCTGACACAGCATTTGAATAGGCGCACAGCTGGGTGCTGGTGGCAGAAGGGGAGCCTTCAAGTCCTGCGCTTACTGTCCACATCCGCGTGTATGAACACCTGCTCTCTCTCTCCCTCAGGACCTGTCTGGCTCCATTGATGACCTCCCTACGGGAACAGAAGCAACTCTGAGCTCAGCAGTCAGTGCGTCCGGGTCTACGAGCAGCCAGGGGGATCAGAGCAACCCAGCCCAGTCGCCTTTCTCCCCACATGCATCACCCCACCTCTCCAGCATCCCTGGAGGGCCGTCACCTTCTCCTGTTGGCTCTCCTGTGGGAAGCAACCAATCGAGGTCTGGTCCGATCTCCCCCGCGAGTATTCCAGGTACTGCCATCCCTACTGGTCCCACCCCATCCCCCTCCCACCCCATTGAAGATGGGCCTGGCACAGCAGGGGCTCTCACTCTGCTAAAGCTGTGGGTGGGATTACATGTTAGGGATTTAACAGTCCCCCACCCCACCACCCCCCGCCGCCCAAACATACGAGTGTCCCAGTTTCTAAAGAGTCAACGAATGAGTGATAAATGCCTAGTTACTTTAGATGAGACAGCCAGGACTGACCAACTATTTTCAAATGTTACATTTGCCAGAAACAACCCCCTTCACTGTCTCCTGTCTTGTAATCGTCCTATAGAGAGGATCCTCCATCAATACGTGTCCTGAAAATGAGGCTGCTGACAAGTGTCTCTCATGTGTATTCTATGGGGGTTATTTTCTGACACATTTTCGAGTTGATGCTCATCTGTGATCACAGTCACACACTGATTGTGCCCAACTACAGTCCAAAGTGCTGTGCTGACACAAGCTCAGACTTTGGTTTCTGACAGCTTGGGTTCTTGCTAACTTTGTGTTCACTAGCCATGTGTATCTCCAATGTGTGAGTGTGTGTGTGTGTACATCTATGTCTGCTTTCTGGGATTCTTAATTGCTGTAACCACATGCATCTTTCTGGTATCCTATCAAGTGTTACACTCGCTAGCTCTGCATCATCACAGAATTATAGTAATGTTTGACATGTAACATTTGCTGTTGAGATACAGGCAGTTGCCAGAAAGCACATTCCACTTACCTATTAAGATGAGAACTGAACAGCTAGTAAAGTTCTTATTTATCGTCTTCTCCCCCAAAATCACAGGAGATAATTTTACCTATTTTATACTTTATTCCTTTTATGTTTTTATAAAGTTCATAGTATATAATATTTATGAATAATGTTAGTCATACATGGAAGAGTATGTACAAACAGGCAGTGTGCTCTGTATGCAGCATAATTAGGAAATGAGCCCCCGCGGACCCATCACCTGCTCTCAGAGTGGGAGTGCTGTGGTAAATGGCAGCCACCTTGCCTGTTCTTTCCCAGGATCCTCTCTGCCGGCTTCAGCTCTTCTCTCTCTGGTCTATCACTTTTTACAAGAACTTTATTTCTTACAGTTTTAGCATTATGTTACTAGTTTTATTTACTACACTTCTATAGAAATGTATCATACTGTAATATTTCATCCAAGCTGAGATACTGTCGGTGAGCACAGCATAGCAGCTCTCAAACCGAGAAAGGCCCAGGCAAACCCAACAACGTGGTCTCCTCAGCCCCACTCTGTGTGATGGAGTCTGTCTTGCGTTTTGTTAGAGTTTTTTTTTATTTTTAATTATAGGTTATGATGTTTTTATGATTCTATGATAATTAATTAGGAGATAGAGCTGAAGTTTCCGAGTGTTTCAGCTAAGGCATTTCGATGTTACTTTCTTTCCAAAGTATTTATTTGACTTCTTTGGTTACAGCAAACCTGCACTGACCTGTCCTTGAAACTGATAGATCTTAGCACTGGGGTGCTCCAGTCTCCAGCTTCCCCAAGGCAAGCTTGGCATTCAGATGGCTTTTGCTAATGTGCTGTAGAGGGTTGCCAGGAAGCACGAGCCCAGTGGAGAGGAGTAACACACAGAGCGCTGTGTTCCGCAGAGAACTTGTGGTTTCATTCTGAAGTGGATCTGAGCCTTAATATCCTCACGCAGTTTCCTGAGGTGTGAGACATTGATTTTTTTTTTTTTTTTTAAACTCCTGGTGTAAGTGTTGATGATATATTTACCATTCCAAATAGGGATTTTTTTTGTGCTATGTTTTTGAGACAAAGTCTTGCTCTGTACTGGAGACTGTCCTGGATCTTGAATGCTTCCCTGCCTCAGCCTTCGAAGTACAGAGATTACAATTGTATAGACAATGTCCAGCTCTAAATGGAGACTTGAAACTTCCATTTTTATTGATTGGTTTTGGATGGGCTGTAGAATAACATGCCCAGCGGACACACGCTTGCTTTGGACACAGGTTGTAGATGACTGGGTGTACCCCACACAGTAGGCCAGGCTCTCGTACATTAGCTATCAAGGAAATGCCTCATAGAAATGCCCACAGTCGAATCTGATGGAAGTAAATTCTCAGTTTAGGTGCCTTAGATGTGTCAAGTGGACAAGATCAACTGTCACTATTTCTCATGGTGATTTCTTTGCATTCAAGGGTGGGGCAAGATGACTAATAGAGCCTGCTTTAATAGATGAAGTGTCTTCTTCTCTCCATCCTGAGTCCTATTTATTTATTTATTTATCTTTTTTCCCTTTTTTTTTTTTTAATTAAACTTACTTATTTATTTGCTTTACAACCCAATATCAGACCTCCCTCTCCTCCCAGTACCCCCTGACATAAGTTCTCTCCCCCATTTCGATTCGAAGGGGAAGCTCCCCTCTGGGCGTCAACTCCCCCTATTCACCCCCATCTCACCCTCCCATCCACCCCACCCTTTATATACAAATATACATACAAACTAGGAAAATCATGGGTCAGCAGCCAGTCTACTTGAGAGTTGGGATTCAGAAAGTTAAGAGCAGCAGTGAGAACTAGACAAGACTGTCCCGAAGACCAACCTACACTTCACTGTTTTCTCCGAACATAGCCATCTCTCCTGACAGCACTCAGAGATCATAGGCACCTTAAGTTTCTGTTTGATGTACAGATAGGCTAGTAGCTCAAGATCATGGTTATTTCTCCCATTTTGCCAGGATAAAGACAACATTAGTCAACTGAGCAGTGTGGGCCCCACCCCCAGCCAGAGTTGCCACATACTGGAATGGGCTGCTCCTGGCACAAGGATCATGGTGGAGACAGTGCTCACAGCTTTGTAATCTGGCAGGGGTGGTCTTTTCTCACTTGAACAGAAGAGCCAGAAAACTCTAAGCATCTTTGCCTAGTCTATGTAAGAGTGATCCAGTGCATGAACTTCAGTGACTCCTAGTCTTAGCCCCCACCCCCACTCCCCAGCTACGTCTAAGGGTGTTCATCTTAGAGTGGGGTAGGGGAGTATTTGTCATCACGGGGATTGAACCCAGGGCCTTACAAATACTAGGCAAGCGCTTTACCACAGAACTATGTACCCCAACCTTCAAACGTACTTTGGTTTTTTGTTTAGTTTGGATTTTGTTTGTCTTTTGGGTTTAGGGAAACGGGCCCCAGGCTTGGCTCATTAGGCAAGGGCTCTGCCTCTGAGCCAAGACCTTACCTGAATATAGGGTTTTATGTCATGGTCATTACATTTTCATGACAGTATTTTCATGAGATTTATTTTAAAAGCATGACCTGTTACCTACCCAGTGTGACCTGTCACCTTCCATTGTGGTGGTCCATGTTTATAACCCTAGTGCCTGCTGAGGCAGGGGAATCACAGTACTGAATCCAGTTGGGCTATCTGGTGAGACTTGCCACTAGAAGATATTCAACCCATAAGTTTTTCCATTTAGACTAAATTTGTGTATGGGTTGGAAATAATCAGAGGAGTTGACTTTTGCTGTTTTTACTTTTAATTAAATGCTGATATATCTCTCATCAGAGACTAATTTAACCAGATTCCCTCCCCACCCCTCAATTCTCACCTTTAGTTTTATTGGCTACACACTGCAGTATGGCATGACACGCTCCCTGCACTTGACTCTGAATCTGTACATCCATGTGTCCATGTCCTGTCAGGGCTGCATGGTTTCCAGAGCATGACTCTCAAGCCACTGCCTCGGGAGCACTGTGTGTGCAGCCTTTGGCTTGCTCTCTGCTGCTTGCCCTTGGCCTCAGCTGCAGCTTGTTGGATCTGACCTTGCCTGTGGACTGGCTCTTCAGTATTGCCTTTCCAGCAGCCCACAGCTGGGCCAAGGCAGAGCTAAGCGCTATGCTCCCTCTTCTGGTGCTGTTTGCCCAGAGTTTGTTGCAAAAGAATAACTATTTTTCTCCGTCTCTGCCCTGATAAATGAAATTGCCAGCTAGTGAGCCTCAAATGTAGATCAGCACTCCGGTAAAGTGTCCTAAGTGGTGATTCAAATGCTCGATGCTCTTGCACTGCCTGCCACTCCATTGTGTTGGGAGGCCAAGGCCCAACCCCATGAGCTCAGAGTCCTGATGGCCCCAGCACACCTGTCACTCCTGGTGTCTTTACTTCGTGTGCTCTTGAAAAGTGGCTGGAGGTTTCCTGTCAGGGACGTGGATTGCCTCCTCACCCAGCACTGACCAGACCCCAGCATTGCAGCCACCTGTTGTGAGGTGGCAGAGGTTGGAACAGAATCCAGGAGTGCAGGCTGCCCTGTGTGGCCATCTTCCCCTGGTGCCGTTACTGGATCTGCTTTCTACTTACCTTCTCCTCGTTTCTCACCTTCCATTAAAGACCAGAGCAAAGAGCGTCCATCCTCCTTGTGGATAGGGCATGTGTGTTTCATTTCGGTTAGGTTGTACTTAATGTGAAAGTGTTTGCTGTCAGTGTCTTCTAATTTGGTCACGTTTTAGTGTGACAGTTTCTTAAGTTACAGCCCCAAAGCTCCTTGCAGGGGTTTAAGGAAAATGCTTTTTGTATTTGCACATATGTGCCAGATCAGATCGCCTGGCTCTGCCCACGCTGAATCAGCACCTAGACGTTCACTGTGGACCCTTGAGATCCTGTGTGTTGACTTCACTGGCCTTGCCTCACAGATTACTAACAAAGCACAACTTCATGTAACACCGAGGGTTCTGTCAGCTTTTCCTGCCTGTGCTGTATGTGCAGCCAAGGTTGAAGGCCGGGAGCGCGGCTGTGTGGGGCAGTGCTGGGCAAGTGCTGTACCTGGCCTTGGAGTCTGTTCTTTGATGGCACGTGCAGCTTCTCTGGTTTTGTTAATGAACGTATAAGGGCATGAACTTCAGGGTTCTGCTCATGGCCGCTTCTGATCCTCTGCCCTGCTGTGTGTGGAACTAAGTCACTCTCATCTGACTGTAGATGGCCATTGATAGGTTAGGACAAATAATACACGTAATATTCACGTGAGTGCCTCACCAAAGAGACGGCGTTCTGGCCATTCCTGCGTGATATTGTTTTTTATTATAGGAAGATTAATCCAAGGTAGATCTTCCTACCTATAAGAGCAAAACAGAATTGTATTAAATACAAAGGCAAAATTCCTCTACTCCTGTTTTTGTTTTCTTTGTGTTGTTTTTAGGTTGTGTAAACATTGCTGTGTGCTTTGCTGATAGAGATGGCTTGCTCACCCATCTTCCCCTTAACCTGTTGCTGAGCAAATGAGAATGAGGGCTGTGTTAGGTACGTCAGGAGTCCAGAGAGCTTGAAAGAAGAGCCTAGTGAGAGAGGCCTGTGATTCATTCCTTAAGAGAGGTCCTCGCTCTCCTCTGCAGCTCGATCGCTCTCTCCCTCCTCCCTCTTCCACACACAGACACACACACAGACACACAGCTCCTGCACACCTGTCCTCTTCCCAGGAGGTGACATACCCTGCCTGACAAAAGCCTGTAGTTTCTGTGCTTTGCAAAAGCTGATGATAGCCTGTGCTCTGTGAACTCCAGTTCTTCAGAGTTCAGCCTTGTTCCAGAGCTCTGTCATTTCAGCTCCTCGAGAATGAATTGCTCATCTGGCTTGCCCTCAGACAACAAATGCATGTTCTGTGATATTTCAACAGCTCCAGCCCCTCCTCAGCAAGATACTAAATGGCTTCCAAGTGGGCTTCCAGAGCTTCAGATAAAAACAAAATATTCTGGTCAAAAGACAATTTTCTTAATTTGACATTCACACAGCAGATTCAGAAAGGATGCTAACAGGGAAGAGAAAGACGATGGCAGCAAGGAGCCGGTCATGGGCCAGAGCGAGCAGGAAGGGCTCTAGTGAGAGAAAACGACAAAGGTTCCTGATGTCGTTCGTCAAGATTAGTGTCTGTAACATGAACCACAGAGGGTGCAAACTGGGTCTCTCTCTTGTTTAATCCATTCTGCCTCAACCCAAGCCCATCCTAGTAAATACATTTTCTGTGGTTTAATTTATCCTTAATAAAACTCAGGGTAAATTACAGGTTTGTTTCTGTGTGTAAACATTTCCGGCCAGTTTTTTCTCAGCGTTGCAAGTAGCAGGCTACTCGTGGTTCTGCAGGGGCAACAGCCGGTTTGTGTGTCGGCACTAACCTCCTACCTGCTGAGCTCACATCCCAACATCTATCACATGCTCTGTTTTGGCTTTTCTGGAGGTAGAAATTCTGTGACAGCTTGTTCCAAGGGGAATGCATGCTGCTTATTGGCAAACTGAGCAAGCGAAAGAAAAAGATTAAACACAAAGTGCCGTTGATATACCCGTGTTTCTAATCTGCAGTTGCACAGAAAACATCAATTCAGCATCCCTACAAACTCAGAGAACTTAGCCAGTATTTTTTCCCCTTACAATGTAAAATATTTGTGTGTTAAACAAAGCAATCATTTCTCATCCTTTCCAAATGATGCCCAGCAGCAGTGAGGGAGGCAGGCACAGCTTCTGGTTCCGAGAGATGGTGTGCAGCTCTGAAGAGCTTGGCGAGGGAAAGGCTGGTGTTCCACCTCTCCTTAGCAGCCTGCAGCACCTCATCCCAAGGTCCACCCCAGTGTGAAAGAGCTCACTAGACCTGGGCTGCCATTCACCTGGTTGGGAGATCAATGTGGCGTCTGTTTTCCACAGGAACAAGTCTTCTGTTCCTCTAACACATTTGAAATTAAGCTTTTTATTTCTTCCTCTTCCTCCATATTCGGAGACCAGGAAAACACCCGGAGCTTCTGCTCATTTCCACCTGACCTTTCACCTCTCTGATCTCATGCTCCGTCACCCTCCTCCCCCTTGTCTGGTCTGTGCCTGTGTCTATGTGTCCTCCTTCACTGCAATTGTCTGCTGACGTTAGAGTCACACGGCTAGTTCATTTCAGGAGCTAGTGGACTGTCACCACTGCAGACGTGCACACAGCAGCATACTGCCTCTGTGGAAAAGTGGTTGACATTGACCTGCTGTTCTGAGGACTCCAGAGGGGTACAGAGCTTTTCTGAGCTAATTGAAGCCTAGAAGAGGAAAGTGTCAGAATCCATTTTGCTACATTGTGGGAAATGGTGGCTAAATGAATAGTGTCTAGAACTGATGTGTTTTAAACTTTTCCGTATGAGTGTTCTAAAGCGGAGCGAGTCATTGATACGGAAGGAGTGTTCTTTCTACTTCCCTGTCTCCAGCTAAGCCGAAGCTGAGTGCTGTGATGTGTTGATTGATTATAGCCGTTAAGTCTGGTACTAATCAGTTTCATCAGTTACTCTCATTCACACACATGCACCTCTGATTTCTCTTCCACAACGGGATGATGTGGGCTGTCATTGACTAATGGAGAGAGAATTGATGTCGGCACGAGACAAACGGAATGCCGACACCAATCCTGAAAGGCATTAATCTTTAATAATCCACATCTGCATGTTTGTAAATGGTATAACCGGGATTGTTAGTGTTGACATTCTCCCTTCCAAACGGAAAGTGACACCAGGGTTTGTACTTGCAAACTGCTTTAAATGCACATCGCAGAATGCCAGGTGTGACCTTGGGGAGGATTCCAGTGCAGTGCTGCATGGGGGTTCTGTTGGCCTCGGATGCTTGCTGCGTCAGGTGTATCCTGTGACAGGCCAGCCAGCCCCAGTGCCCAGTCCTCCCTTCCTGGCTTTATCCCCTGCTTGCCTCATTCTTCCACAAAGTAGTCTATGGACATGTTTGTAGGAACATGGGAAAGTGCATTGGGCCTGCACATGGAGGTCCGTGTTCTCACAGAGTATGGGGAAACATGAAGTTCATAAAGAAATATGCTCTTGGCCTGGGAGCATCTCAGTGGTTACCTATTCGGACTGGAGTTCAGAGCCCTAGACCCCAAGTACAGGGCTCCTCAGAGCGAGCTAGCTATAGAGTTTGATTGGCAGGCCCTGCCTCAAACAATAAAGCAGGCACGTTATAATTATTTTGCTACATTTTTATTATTGATCTCTTACCATGCCTAATAAATAGAAAACTTTGTCAGAGACATTTATGTATGTGAAAAAATATAGTTAATTTATAAGTTTCAGTGTCCTCTGCAGTCTCAAAACATCTACTAGAGTTTTTACAGTGTATCCCCAAAGCATACGGGGACTGTTGTGTGGTACAGTGTAAGATTAGGAAGTGTGGCTTTAAGTGAGGTGGGAGACCAGTAGAAGGTGAATGGGTCAGAATGTCACAGGCCAGTTGAGGCTCTAAGGGATCATTCTGGCTATTTGTTAAGGGTAAGGACAGCATCAGGGCCCGCAGGCCATGGCAGGGTCCTAAGGAAGGGTAGTCACAGTGAGCACACGGTGGGAGAGGAGGAGATTGGGGGATGAAGAGATTAGAGAGCAGTGTCGTGCACAGTAGAAGAGGAAGGGCAGAGAGGTAGAAGGCAAGTATTTGGGTTGACCCTGTTTCCTGTGACCCTGGTTAGTAGTTCTTCCTAACCATTCAGCCAGAGGTTTGGTTTAACAGAAAGTTAGGTGTTAGAGTCTGGATACGGGGGCTGTATTTTAGTGCAAACTGTAAGCGAGAGCTGTGGGGTTTGAGGTGAAAGGAGAGATGCCTGGCCCTCTGAACATCCCAGGGGCTGTGCAAGCACCGGATCGCTGGCCCAGCCCTCACTTCCCTATTCAGAAAGCTGCCCAGAGTCCCATCAGCCCCAGGCGTGCTGCTGTCACTGGTCCCTCAGGAGATCTCCATGCTTGTGTTTAGTGACTAGGTGATTATTGCTCAGCTATTAGTCACTGAGAAACTTAGGATAAAGAACAACTTCAGGCAATTTTTTTATTTGACAGTTTTATATTTTTTTCCTGACCTTTCTAGAGCTAGGTTATGAACTCTGTTGGTAGTACTTCTACAGTGCCAAGAAATACAAGACAAGTTATAATCTCAGGCCTGAATTCACTAGTGCTTGAGTCTCCATCTTCACAGTTCTCTCTCTCTCTTTTCTCTCTCTTTTTTTTCTCTCTCTCCCTTCTCTCTCTCTCTCTCTCTCTCTCTCTCACACACACACACACACACACACACACACACACACGGGATTATGACATTTAAGTTCTTTTAATTTTTTTTTTTTAAAGGCAGAATGAGTCATTTATAGAGAACTGCACCTCAGTCCACAGTGTATTGCTGTCTTCTCCCCTCCTCTGTTTTCTCCTTAGAGACAGTCAGGAAACAAATTTTCATTTCTGTAGTACTATGACTCTGGGAAAGCCCTTTGCCCACACATCTGAATTAAACTATACTGT
Source organism: Mastomys natalensis (assembly GCA_021653895.1). Taxonomy (NCBI): domain Eukaryota; kingdom Metazoa; phylum Chordata; class Mammalia; order Rodentia; family Muridae; genus Mastomys; species Mastomys natalensis. The sequence continues at coordinate 84,819 of JAJTUV010000171.1, read as the reverse complement.
GCTTACTCCAGTATCTGGTACTATCCATCCCTTTCTTGTCCCTTAAGTGCAGCCTCCCTTTATATCCTGGGTGGAGAACCATGCCTGGCCAGGAGAGGGCGCTCAGTAGATGTTGACTAAATGTAAGTATGCCAATTATGAAAGGAGAAAAAAAAGAAAAAAGGAGTCCATGACAAGACAATCTGAGATTGTTCCAGGGCTAACTTTCCTCCCATGCCTGTGCTTTGGCCGGTTGTCTCTCACTGGCTGTTCTCTCTCCTCCTCAAAGAGACTCAGAAGATAGATCATCCTGTTTTCTTTGTGTTTAAGAACAGCACCTAAAACCCTAGTTCTCAACTTGTAGATAGAAGCCAAGCCTTTGAGTCTGAAGGCCTTTGCCTGATTCTGATTGTTCACAGAGATGCATTAGTGTTTGTAGTGAACTAGTAGCTAGTGACTAAATCCCTGCTTCGACAACAGGTAAGTAATTCGCTCTGGATATTTGGAAAAGACGAGATATTTCAGGACTGTGCTTGATAAATACCTAGCTAAAATCTAAAGTAAGCCTGGTGTGCGCATGAAACTGTGACTCAGAATGTGTCTCCTCCTCTCTGTGTCCCGTTGGTCTTTGCTGTGCACCTCCAGTTGTCCCGCATATCAGAGAGTCCGGGTAACCAGGACACAACTCAGAGTTCTGCAGAGCTGAGTGCCCAAGAACACAGCTCTGTTCTACCCAAGCTGTGCTCGCTGCTCGGCCCCCACACAGTGCCTGTCACTGGACTGCACTGGGTTAGCTGCCCACTGCCCTAGATTTCACTGTATAGCCTTCTCTTCAAAAGCCATTGATTGAAGCTTGCACATATGTGACACTGAATGGAGTTCTCAGAACACTCAGACGTTAATGACATTTAAATGTGAGTAGTGGGGTATTAGGTAGACCCCACAGGTCTTAGAGATTCCAGCCTTGCTGTTGAGTTTCCCAAAGTAGTACAGTGCTTCAGCTTCTACTTTTAAAAGGAGTTTTGGAGCTGGGAATATAGGTTAGTTTAGTGTCTTCCCGGAAGGAATAAGCTAGGTTGAATCTCTAGCAATATACAAGTAAGACATGATTGTACATGCTTGAAGACCCAGCCCTGGGGATTAAGCCTCAGCTCCATGAGAAGAAGTTGAAGGCTAGCCTGGACTACATGAGACCCTGCTCAAAACAAAAGAAATAGCTTAGTCATTCCAGTATCCCATAAACATGAAGACCTAAGTTTGTATCCATAGCATCCATGTCACAACCCAAATTTGGTGGCACACGTCTGTGATTCCTGCTGAGGAGCAGAGACTCGTGGAACCCTGGATCTGGCTGGCCAGCCAACTTAGCCCAGTCAGTATGCTTGGCTTGAGTGAGAGACCCTGTCTACAATAATAGGGTGGGAAAAGACCAAGTCAGCCTCTGGTCTGCACATGCGCACATACACATGCACACTTACCACAGAATCTGCCTGTTAATCAGTCAATATAATTTAAAGTCAAAGATATAGAAGTTTTAAGTTTGATCACAAGAATAAACTGGTAGTGTAGTTTCAAATGCTATAAATTTTTAAAACTTTCAGAAACCAGGTTAATTCTACACATAAATTGATTAATCAAATATTTAACAGATGTTCTATATTTAGTAGAGTAGAAACTGGTTTTTAATAATAACTATGTGTATGCATGTAGAGGACATGTATAGCACATGCATAGGAGTCAGAGGATAACTTGTGAAGTCCTTCTTGCTGAACCTACTCGGGTTACCAGGTTCACATGGCAAGTGCCATCTTGTCTACCCAGATACCAGTGTTTTAATGTTGGTTTCCATGCTGAAATTCCAGTGCTCCTAAACAGTACAGCTTTTCCTGCCCACCTGTCACATCCAGGAGTAGTGTCACCATGCCTATTGACTGGACATTGTGATAAAGCATGGCCTCTTGTGCCTGCAGGCCCCCACACATTCTCTTATGGTGCATGGGCTTTGAGCTGAACAGCACCTCAGAGGGCAAGCCCATTCCTCCTGCACGGCATGTTCATAGCTGCTCATGTTTACGAATAGAGTTGTCACAGTGTGTTGGAACCCAAACTGAGGGTGTGACAAGGAAGAGGTCTCTCACAGCCCTGCCTTCATCCTGCAGGAGAATGCCGATGGAGAGAGGAGCAGGCGGGCACTCAACTAATCTTTCTCCTGGGGTCCAGGTGGACAAATTGGCAACCCCATTCACAGCTTTTTTTTTCCCTTGTCCCCTTTGTATCATAAGAACTGCTAATCGGATCCATGCTGCTGCAACGGGTGGCTAGTTATTAGCAGAATAAAGGCAGATTTCTTCAAAAGAACGGGTGGGGGAAACGACTATACAAAATTGCAAGGTTGTTTGAATCTTAAATGCACAGCAGTCGATTTTCCCCCTTATTCTGAATTACACGATGAGTACAAGTCTTTCATCTGTCACTATACCCGTTTCTTCACAAGGCAGCCAAATATTAAGCTTCTCAAACAGAAAGAAAGAATCTTAGGAAGAGGAAAAATATTGAAGAGAATAAGAATGGGTAACAGAGGGGGAAATTAGGTTTTGTTTCTATTAATTTGTCCTGGTGAGAGAAATATAAACTGCCTGCTCTGTTTGCTCCCCCTCACTCCTGCCCCATCTTACATCAAAGCAGGGATTTGAGCAGATTTGCGGGTGGTACACTTCTATGTCTCATGTCTGGGGTCTGTGTGAGTCAATTCAGAACCTACCACTTCTTAAAAAGACATCAGAATGCTGTCATCCAGGGAGAGAAAGCATCATTATGACACACATACTGCTGCCACCAATGCACTTTTTCTCATGCAGACCTTTGAGTCATACCCGGGCCTGAAAGCTGTTGAAAGGATGTATTCTGATAGAATGCCACCACAGGCTTGGTGTGGTGGAGCTTACTCAGTTGGATGCATTGCTCAACACCCAGACTGACTCCCCAAGATAGACATGGCCCCTGCTATGCCCTCTTGTCCCACCCACCCACCTCCTGGTGAAATCATCACACTGGGTGTGAACTAAGGAAGCCAATAGCCCTGCCTCCATGGTTGCCTTTTCTTCAATGGTTACTTTTGCTTTCCGGACAGTTTTTATTTTATCATCACTTGGCAAGAGTAAAGAGCGGAGGGACTGAGCAGAGCTGGCATGCTCAGTGCTCTGCCATGGTGAGCCACACTGCTTCTCCTGGTCTGAGGCAGCTGTAACGCTGTCACAGCAGCCGCACCAGTCACCTAGTGCAGACTACAGGAGATAGTTCATGCTGATGGCCTACTGTAGGAAAATGTTCTTAGACTCTATCTGACCTAAGCAGGAAAGCCCACAGCCTGTGCTTGTCCTTCTAGTCTCAGATTTCGTTCACCTTACACCTTGCAAGACCTTTGTAGTTTCTATGCCTCAAAATCTTTGTAGGAAACTGTCTACACTGCAATGTTCTCGTGGGCGTCAGATGACTATCTTGTTAAACTGACTTCATGTTGCAGATGAAATGTGCTTTAATTAACAATTAAAAGGCTACAAGGATAGTTCTGGAGGTGAAGGTGCTTTGCTGCCAAGACTAGTGACCCGAGGTCAGTCCACCTGATCCACATGGTGTAGGCACAGAACTGACGCCTGCATGCTGTCCTCTTGATACCCTGGCACACAGGATGATGGATGGTGGGTGGGTGGGTGGATGGATGGATGGATGGATGGATGGATGGATGGATGGGTGGGTGGGTGGGTGGATGGATGGATGGGTGGGTGGATGGATGGAAAGAATGTGACCTTTAAAGGGTGGGAATAAGAAATACTCTGTTTTGATCTAGAAGGCCAGCTGAGTAATAGTGTATTAATATCACAAGTTTTTTAATTGAGAAAACCAACACAACAAATCAAACCGTGGTATTCCTGGATCTCTGGCAGGCAGGTGGGTTCTTGGGGTGAATGTGTAGCGCACTCGCTGCTGCAGGTGACCCACCAGCTCTTCCCTCTCTCACTGTTACGTCTGAGAGTCAGCAGACCCTTGATAGACTTAGTTTTCAAGTTTTGGAAGACTGATCTAAGCAGTCAGTATGCAGAGTGGGGGAGACTGAAGGATGGGCGCTAATGGCAGTTGTATTCAAGAAATCCATTTTTCCCTTTACTGTGTTCCTATTACGTGACTTTGGGCAAAAGAAACTGCAGAAGGGAAAAGAAGCAGAGTACGACCGCTCAGCAGGTAAGGCTTCTGCCAGGCCTTACGATCCTGGAGTGTCGAGAAGAGAACCAATCCCCGAAGGCTGGAGGTCCCCGAAGGCTAGAGGATGTGTATGTGCCCAGACACATGGGGTGGGGGTCGTGTCCAGAGAAAGGCTTGTACGTTCTAAGATAAACTTGGAGTAGTTAGGTTTGAATGTCTAAACATTTAAGCAAAACACCCACATAGCAAACACCTAGTACTCTCAATGACATTCTACTAGGAAATCAAGAAGACATGTGAAGCATATGCAAATCACAATCCCTGGGCAGTTCTGTTGGCTTCTTACCTCAGTGACCATAAGCTGCTTAGTGACAACTTGAATTCTGTGAACAGATCCCGGGGCTGGTGAGGCAGCTCGGGGGTAAAGGCTGCCAAGGCCGACTGTCTGAGTTGATGGTTGGGGCCTGCACAGTAGAAGCAGAGAGCCAACCCTACAAGTTGTCCTCTGACTTCCATACATAAGTCATGGCGTGGAGGTGGTGGTTAAATACACACACACACACACACACACACACATTCACTCTCACAATACACACACAGTCTGACACATACTCTACACACATTCACTCTTATACATACACACAGATACATAAATTCACTCATACACACTCATACTCTGACATGTATGCTCACACATTCATTCACACATACACACTCACACTCTGACATATACACACACCACATACACACACACACAAACATTTAAAGGGGCTGCTAGCTAGTTTTCTAGAGGTACTGTAATTCACTTCTTGATCTTCCCTGCTATAGTAATGGAGGGAGGCTGGAGCCCAAGGAAGCTTTATCAGCAGGAGTGTCACTGTGGCACCATGCTCACGTGTTTCTCTTCTGTCCTCCCAACAACACTGTCAGTACATCTGTGCAATCATAGCTCATGCATATAGCTTTTATTTTCTATTTTGTTTGTTCTAAGAGCCAGGGAAATAATTTAGCTCTTAGACCTCTGCTCATGCTATAATTGCTGAAGAGGATAGTGAGTCTGCCCCCAGCCTGGCTTGTAGAGGTCTAAAGCCAAGTTATTGTGTGAGTTCTCCTGAAAAAAGAAAAAGAAAAAAAAAAAAAAAGAGCCAGTGTCAGTTAACAAGAGGCAACCAACAACAGATGAGAGAAACATGGCCGCCAAGCGTAGGTCAGTGTGAGCTTATTGAGGTTACTTGGGAGCATAAACGTCAACCTACAGGTGACTCACAGGCAGCCACATCCCTGAAGAGTTGAGCGCAGCATGTGAGATGGCTCAGGAAGGCTGAATCCCTAGAGCTTTGTAAACAGCTTGCCAGCAACTCCATGGGCCAGCTCCCACCACCACCACCCCACACACGCCCTGGAACCCTTTCTGCTTCTGTAACCGTGCGGGGCCTTGTGAATCTCAGGGCCTCTGGAGACTGGGAGGCACATTAGCTTTCTGAGACCTGGGAGTATGTGTCCTTGTTCCAGCCCCATGGCATACTCCAGCGGGTTTACGCGAGCCTTGAGCATGGGAGCATGGGTCAGGTTGCCTTCTGCTGCTGGTTTCACTAAACACTGCTTTATGTTTCCTGGCCTTTGAGAACAGCTTTCCTGCATGTTTTCTTACTTATAGAATTGTTTATAAGGGGCCAGTGCCTGCGGGATGATTCCAGGGCATTACACAGTGTCATAAATAAAATTCTATTTTTACCATTTCATGTATCATCAGTGGCTGCTTTTAAACTACACACAATCACTGAGTTAAGTAGTTGTGGCAGAGAACATATGGTTTCAAAACCGAAAATATTTACTATCTGCCAGTTTATTAAAAAAAAAAGGTTGTCTAATTCTGATTTAGAATAACAAGATAAAATTACATGATTACTGTTAACTCATAAAAAGTCTAATTAGCTATTAGTCTAAGTTTGCTTTCTGGAATAAGCAGTCATTTATTCCTTTGTCAACAAATATATATTGAATGCTTTCTGAATACGTCTGGTTCTAGAGATGTAGCAGACAGTGAAGTGCACAGAGGTCCCTGATCTTGTGGGATTTGCACTATAATGAGACGTGTCATACAGTAAACACAGAAGGAAACTGAAAGCATGAGTGTTAATCCCAGGGTCCATCCGTGGGAATGCACAGTTCTGGAGTGTCAGGACCGGCCACCCCACACCTTGCTGTTACACACGCTGAGCTCTGTATTAGTTGCTTTTCTTACTGCTGGGACAAAACAGTTCACAAAAGCATCGCACTGGCCCACAGTCTGGGTGTGCTCTGTCCTGCCTGGGGAGACACAGTGACAGGAGCAGGAGCAGCTGCTCATACCTCGTCCAGAGCTGGGAAGCAGAGGTGAATGCTTGGCTCATCTCTCCCTCTCCTTCTTACCCAGCCCTGGGGTCAGCCCCCGAATAGTGCCACCCACTTAGCGTGGCTCTTCCTCTGATTTAGAAAATCCCTCTCACACATGCCTGGAAGTAGGTTTCCATAAGATCTCAATGAAACATAGTTACATCACAGCCACAGAGAAAGTACACTTATTAGATGGGTACCAGTTTGGCAAAATATACAGATTAGCCAGTTTGCTCTACATGCTGTATAAAGTTGCAATGTCTTGTTTATTCTGCTAAAAAAATACTTATAATGGCTGACTTGAACCAATTTTTACCTATTTTTAATTAGAAAAAAATCACCCTCAAAACCTAGTTAATGTAAATTTATAAGGAAGCATGGCACCAGAATCTAGTTGTATGTTAGAAAAAGTATTAAGACACCATAACCAAGTGGCATGTATCCCAGAAAGTCTAAAATGATTCAGTAGTAACACTTCTATTAATATTATAGACAATAAAAATAAATGTAAGTGGACAAAATCTTTAACAGATCATCTAATCCCTAGTCATGATTTTAAAATGAAGATGGAAATAGCATTGTCAACTTGCTGTAGTGTGTAGACCCTAGATGGTTATGTTGTGGATCACCTCCCAAGGCATTTCTATGTAGGATACAAATGAAGCAAGGATGACCACATCGTTAATACCAATAACGTACCAAAGATAGCAGCCATACAAGTTAAACAAGAAAAGTCACTGAAAGGCATAAGAACAAGTTATGAACAAGTACAGCTATTCCCCAGTACAGGTTGTGGTAAGACGGTGTCACATTCCCTATGACTGTTGTGTACAGGCACAGTGGGTAGGAGAGGGTGGCTGAGTGTGCATTTTTAACTTCACTCTTTAAACTACAGAAGCATCCCCCAAAGCCTCAAGAAGTGCTGCCAAAATGCTATACAGAGCACCCAACATGGAATAGCAACACTAATAAATTGTTTTATATTGTATATAATGTAAAATAAGTTAATTGATTTCGATACAAATTTGGATTTGTTACTGTTGGAGAAGTTATAAGAAGCTCTAAGTGTGCTCTAGCTTGGGACTGGCATTGGAGATACTTATGTAAACTCATCTTTATACATATAAATGTCAGCATATAAGCTCATGTAATCTGTGACATGCCTCTGTCCACTGGCAGAGCTAGAGGCATTAGTATACCGGTAATAGTGAGCCAACCTGACACCCACGGCTAAATCTTAGAGCACTATCCTCCAGAACAAGAACCAGGACTTCTAAATGAGGATGATGGATCCCAGGGCTGATGTCAAACAAACAGGAGATGATCTTACAACCTCTGGTCATCCTAAAATCAAGACATACTCAATGGAAAGAGGAAAGCCTGTCAGTAGAACACAGGACCCAACTGGAAGGAGTTTCTACTGGCAGGAACTGAAATGGCCTGGACTAACAATGATAACCTTGGTGGATTTTTACCCCTGCAAAGCAAGCATCTATGAATTTTCTACCATGACAGATTGCCCCAGACTTAGCAAATAAATATAGGCATGGTATTTTGGCCAGAAGTCCAGCCTTGGCTTAATTGAGTCCCTTGCTTAGGGTCTCACAAGGCTGGGTGTTCTTTCTGTCTATGTTCTCATCTAGAAGCCCAAGAAGTGGAGAATGTGTCCAGTTTCTTTCAGATCAGAGAAGAAATCACTTCACTTTGGTTGTGGAAATGGTAGCTTTCCATGATTATGAAAACTCCAACATGAAATAATAGCAGGGAAAGTTGGTGCTGGATCTGATTTTGGGAAGCTTAGATCCATGTTAAGGTGCCTGCCGCTTGGACCTAAGTCAGATATTAGCATCATAGTGAGAGCATGCCTGTAGTGGGAGTGAAAGAAGCAGACTGGATTCTCCAGAGTTCACTAGTCTACAGCTGACTCGATGAGCTGTATGTGCACGTGAGAGACTATGCCTCAGAGTGGAGATGGAGAGCAATCGAGAAAGACACCTGTGTCTACCTGTCTTACACACACATGCCCAAAAAATCACTTAAGGAGTGAAACCCTCAAGTTCTACAGCATTCCTTAAGTCTGCCCACACCAGCAGCTGAGTCTGCCCTTAAAAGTCATGGTCATACAGAGACATCTCCCTTTTGATCACGTCCAAGTCCACCGAGAGAACTTCACATACTACAGAACCATGCTTTTCCACATAAGGCAACTCTGCAGGAGGAACAATCAGTCGCCTTTCATGCAGTGTCCTTAGAGGCAAGGTGTGGGGACCGTACACGGATGTAGCTTTCCTCGAGTTGAAATCTGTTAACACACATAGACGTCGAGGGGGGAGATGGAGAGTCGCTATTAGTCGGCCCCTTATGGTAACCCTCATAGGCAGGAATGTGGGACTTGGATCAACCTCAAGGGAAAATGAGGGTCCCGAAAGTGAACACCAGCCAGATCATGTAATCAACATGAACAGTGGAAGTGGGGGTGTCCCAGCCCCATGATAGGATGAACAGAGAAGGATGTGGCAGTCCCCACGCATGTCCTCTTTTTCAGCGATAAAATGTGTTATCCAGATCAGACTAGGGAAGCACTGTACGAAGTAACTTATTAGTACTCTTCCAAAGTGTCAAGATTACAGGGCATCGGGAAAGACTGGGGGTCTTGGGAAGGCAAAGGGGACAAAAACTAAGAGCAACATGGGATGATCCTACAAACAGGACATTTACTGAGAAAACGTAAGTAGCTTATGTAACAAGTGGCCATGAGGCGAGGTACAGGACCAGTGCTTTCGTAGCGTCTCTCTGAAGTACTTCAGCTAAGCTTACAAAGTAGAAACTACGGGTGCTCACTGCCACTTCACTTTAGATTGGTACGCCCTTTACACCAAAATGTTTACACGGCTGCTAACAAATGATCAGCGTAAGTGGTGGGATTCCTTCTCACTCACCATGGTGCTGGCCAGCATATTTTCCCCATCTCGATTATATCATTACAGACACAGATGAGGGTAAAACTGAGGCTTAACAAAGGAGACAACCTCTAGGTTTGAATTCTGGCTCACACTGATTGATGGAGGTTAGAGTTTCCCCCTATGGTTGATTCGCTTACTTCACATAGCCATGGCCTCCTTTGAAATGATTACCAAACTCTGTAAGGTTTGATTTTAAATTAGCATATATAAACCCCCACAGAATTTAAAGTAGTTACCTAATTAATTTTGTAAAAGGATTCTGATTTTCCTCCTGTGGAGTGTGGCCACAGTGAGTTCTCCTGTGTTAGTGTCACACGTATGTTTTCTCGGCTCATCTGCTGTAACAGTAGTTAGCCCTGAATGCCCACACAATGTTATTCCTTAGTAATTACAGTTACGTAAGAGTTACGGAACTGGCTTAAGAGAAGTAGTGCGTGAATGAAAGCAGGGAAGTCGGAGTACCTTGATTTACTTTCCTTCAGCATTAAGCAGCTGTCTGTTTTGGTAACAAGGTGAACTTCATGCGTGTGTTCCTTTATTGCTTGGCAGGTACATCCCTTTTGCCTTACACCAGGCAGCCCACAGCAGTGCTTGGCTGTGCCAATGTTTTATGCATGGTGGGATGGGTCTCCTGCAGCTTTTTTATTTTTGCTTGGTGCGTTGGACGGGAGAGCAGTGCCTCAAGCTGCACAGTGGAAGCCATACTGCCCTGTGTTGACATAGAATTGCTGTTTGTTTTCTCTCTGTGAGCCTATGAATCCAGCCTGTCATGCAGAAGCGAGCAGTATGATGTAAAGCACTTACTGTCTTTTGGCAGCCGTGCCCCAGTGACACTTTTAAGCATCTGGGTTTGGCTGCAGAGTGCTTTAACTTTCTAAATGGGCTATAGATTGGGGCCACCAGGTGCTTCATTTCCCAGGAAACATGGAGCCCACAGTGGCTACAAGGCAATTTTGGTAGATCTATAGCCATTTCAGTGACCATGTCTAAGATGGAGCCAGTTGGAACGTGTTGTGTTTTGCCAGGCCTCTGTGCTGCTAGTTGTGAGCAGCACATCTAGGGACTCTTCCTTGCTCACAGTGTCTCCTGAGTGTGACAGATAAACACTCAAGAATATATACCTAGTTTTACATTATTCTCTAAAACTGGGGTGTGTAACCACCCCCCGAGAAATGGAGGCTTTTTTCCAGTGGTGCTTTGGCTACCATTGCCTCCTACCTGTGGTGAAATAATATGCATGCCTCTCGCTGTCCTGTGCAGCCATGGTTAGAGTCACTCATGAGTGACAGCCCACACACTCTGGGACTTGAGTGTGCATGTGTGTCGCGAGACCTCCCGGGGGTTGACTTGGTCTTGAAGCCATTAGTCGCCATCTCTACTCTGCTGTGATTCTTGTTAGTGATGTATTTAGCTATGGGAGGACAGTTCCTATGGGACAGAGTAGTTAGCATAAGCTACCATGACATGTGACTCCCACTCAGGTATGTAGGGAAGTCTGTGTGGGTGTTTGGGGTGTCTCTTTTATATTCATTGTAACCAAGGGAGAAGATAGAGCATGAAGTAGCAATGCCCTCATGCTGTGAGTGCTTGGGCCTTCAGGCTACTGTTAAATCCAGTACATTTTAGTCCATATCTTTAGCCTTAGAAATGTATCTAAACCTTTGGGCCCAGAAGTGAGTTCATAGTGTCAGCTACCTTGGATGATTCTTAATTTCAGAATTAAGCCTTAAGCCTCCACATGATTCACGTCTCTTCTATTGATAAGATAAGTGTCTTTTCCTTTATTTTGTATTCTTAGATTATGAGTTACTGTATATTCTTCATGCTAAGGGAAGTATTCAAGGAATGAAAGTAAATGTTCTCATCTCAAGAAACTCACATTAAATGTGAAAAACTGAGTAAACATTAAACAACTGGGAATTAAATAGATGCTGTTGCTCTATCAGCAACAGAAATCAGAAACTGCAGCACGACGGACACCCCTCATCAGTGCTGATGTACTTACGCCTGGTACTGCTTAGTGGGAGCCTTCTGAGCTTAGGCTGAAACTCTGCTTATTCGAAATGGATGTTGCTGTGTTGATTAGATATGAATGAATGAACGGGTAAGTGCCAGCCCTTTTTCATTTCTGCCCATAGGAATGAGTTCAGAGACTAAGCTCTGCTGGCCATTCTAGGTTTGTGGGTGTGGTGAGGGATGTGTGGGATGCAGCCATTGGTTGCTTGCTCTGTGAGTTTGATAACCCATGCAACAGCAAGTTTGATTGGTTGTGGTTGGTTGGTTGGTTGGTTGAAGCAGGTCTTTTGATAAATATCTTTATCCTCTTCATTTTACAGGAAAAATAAAGCATACTTTTTTAGCTCTTGTCTCTGCGTCTTCTGTGATCATGAAAGTGAACTGTAAGTGCCGTGGTTCTTGTGGCTGCAGATATTAATGGAAAGTATAAACTCTCCTTTTCTCCTGTGTTTTATAGGCAGCCAGATGCCTCCACAACCACCTGGAAGCCAGTCAGAATCCAGTTCCCATCCTGCCTTGAGCCAGTCTCCAATGCCACAGGAAAGAGGTAGTCTCGGGACACGCAGCCCTCCCACTACAGACAAATTGTATGAGGTTGCTCTCCCACGTGACTCTATAATTTTTAAAGACAGTGTTTCCTGTCAAAGGAACACAGGCTTACATGTAACAGCAGTTACTAAGAGGATTCTTTCTTGTAGTTGGGGGACATTTGGCTGAGGGAAACTCAAGACCCAAAGAATGTATGCTTATAAAGAAAGCACCACGAACTGTCACCTACACAGACACATCTCATGTCACACTCATTCTGATAAGACAGTGTCTGTGTTTGTGTACACGTGTGTGTGCCTGTTTGTTTATGCACATGTATGCACGTGTGTGTGTTTGTGGGAGGCACAACTCGTGTGTATATGTACATGCACATGCTTTAACTAATCACTCATTCCCATGGTATTTACCAGCAAATTTTGAGCACATAACAAGATTGTGTATAAGATAGTAAGGTCTTCAGACTGGAGTCAACCTGAGAGACCACAGTTTGATCCCCAAGAGAGACCATAAAGTTCATATGATTCCCTCACTAGAGGTTTGGTGGCATCCAGGTCAGAAAAAGAGCTTATGTTTCCATGGTGCTTTCAAGCAGATGTCTTCCCACACTTGCAAACTCCCCATGGCTCTAGCGGGTACTGAATGTCACTCCGTGGTGTTCACAATGCCTGGTGTCCCTTAGGCTTATCCTTCGGTCCTTTGGTCCTCGGTTGGGTAGTACACTCATGCTGGGGCCAGTGTAGGGAACAGTGGTTTTAACCCAGATTTGGAATAGACAAGAGCTGCACTGCTGGAGCAGGAGCCATGCTGACCTCGTTAGTGTGGACAGGCATGATGGATTGTGAATGGGCTGTGATTCTGTTGGGTCTATACCTGGCCTGGCCTGCTTTCGGATTAGTGTGTCACATTTTCCACACTGGCAACCTTAGATGCTGAAGCGCGTAGGTGCTGGTGTTCCCGAGTGTTCCTGGGAGATGTCCTGGGATGGTTTTGAAACTGTGTGAGAGAGTGATCAGAGAGTGTGAAAAAGTCATGTGCACATTGTGAGCCCTGACTGAGGGGAGCCCTCCTAGCCCTCAAATAGCATCCCCAGCCCTTAAACCGGTAAAGTTAGAAACACGGGGCATGAAACTCTGGTATACCTGGGAAAGCCTAGGTAAATTAGATTGGGAGGCAGAATCCGAGCATCCCCCCACATAGGCATTGCTGTGTCTGTCGTTCTTTCCTGTTACCTTTAGCGTGGTTTGATAATACACTGGATATGTGGTAATCTGGGCAGCTAGAACCACCATTTCCTTCAAATAGCAAATTAATAATTAATAGTATAAGTTGCTAGAACTAAAAAAATTTTATAAGCATATACCCTAACCCTCCTTCTCTGAAAGACTTCTGAAAACATGGCTGGACAGCTTCCAAAAAAGCAAAACTTCCATTTTTTAAAAGTAACTAGTGAGTTAAATAACAGGCTGATGTATATGACTTAGTTTTCCTTTAAAACTGGGTGAAGGGATATAAAAATGTAAGTTTAAAAGAAAATAAGTTTATTATTTGTTAAAATTCAAGAAGTGTTTGTTCTTAGTAATATTTGACTCAATGCTAATGAAGAAGCCCTTGTTTTGTTACCCGTTGCTGAGTACCAGACATGGGCACGCACACATCGGGATCTCTAGAAAACGCCTGACTGTTCCCTCCTGTGTACTGCAGTAAGTTACCACCACTGGCACCCTTATAGTTAACATCTGCCCTCTGGTTTTGGTGAGACCAGATAAAAACGGAGCTTCTCAGCTGCTCAGGGATGAAAGAACTGGGTGCCTTCCTTCATGTTTCTTGTAATAAGTTGAATGTGAAGTAGTGAGATGTCACACTCCACTTCCTTATGTACACTCCAGACACACACACTCATATCAAGGACTATACAACACCTGAGTACAGGCCACAAAAGGGGCCTCTACAGGGGCCAGTATTTGGAGCCCATAATGCCCTTCCTCGAGCCCCATGACACAAGAGGGATGTCCTGGAGCCAACTCCCTCCAGGCTCAGTTTGATGAATTCTTTTAACTTTTGTACTGACATCATTCCTTCTGCTTGGCCCTGTGTTCTTCACATCTTCATAAGCAACACGCTTTGTTCAGGAGAGGGTCACAAACTTCAGTCTCATGGACTGGACAACTTTGGTATCTGCAGGCTGATATGGTACCCACACACCCTGAAGGGTGAGTTTCTAAGCTCTGCAGCTTCCACACCTGGCGACTCTGTTGAAGAGCATCGGTCACGAAGTCCTTTCCCCACGATGTACTTAGATGCAAGTAACCGTGATTCACTGCTATAGAAGGAAGGTAGCTCAATCTACACACAGATGTGGCAATGTAGGTTATAAAAAAGAAAGAAAGTCTTGATGATGTTTGAACTTGTCATACTTATCTATAGCAACAGTTTTCAATCTCTCAGTCTTGACCTTGGGGGTGTCAAATGAACTTTTCACAGGAGTTGAATATCAGTTATTTACATTATGATTAATAACAGTTACAAAATTACAATTATGAAGTAACAATGAAAATAATTTTATGGTTGGGGTCACCACAACATGAGGAACTGTATTACCAGGTTGCAGCATTGGGAAGGTGAATCACTGTGGTCTGGTGTTCTCTACAATTTCACCTATTTTCCAACACTAAACTCTGTCTGATCCTTCACCACTGAAAGGTTTACTAGCTCAATAATTTTTCTTTGAAAAAAGGTCAAATCTTGAGTTTGATATTCTGTAATGATATGTATTTGTCAGGTCTTTTCAATGTGACAAAGATCTGATAAAGTAATTTGACAGTCAGGAAGTGACTTTGGGTGTGGGGTTTCACCTGACTCCACTGGCTAGGGCCTGAGGGAGAGGGAACATGACAGAGGAGATGCCACAATGGAGCAGAGTTCCTTACCTCCTGACAGTGGAGAAGCAGAGACAAGGTCAGGGTTAGATTGCCTCCACAGACCGGCTTCAGCAAGGGCCTCCTCCGAGTGAGCACTAGCTCCTGCCAAGCGTCTGTCACCTCCCAACAGCACTGTCTAACTATGAGTCTGTCCATGGATAAGTTAGTGATTAACTCAAAGCCTCTGCTTCCAGTTTCTTAATCGTGATTGAATGTACCACCTTCGGAGCCAAGACCTCAACACAGTAGGTTTCTTGTGGGGGACATGCCATACTTAAACTATAACAGAAACACATTTACTACTGGTTCTTGTTTTAAGTCAAATCTCTCTGTACAACTCATGGGACTTCATGCAGCATTGCAGTCGTCTCAGCAGAAAGCAGAGTATAAGGAAATTGTTGCCTAGGCCTCAGGTTGACTGTGGCTTCGCTTCTTCATTTTAGTGTCTGCATCTCTTACTTGGTAAAGAACAATTTTAAAAGGCCGATTAATGTGTGGCTTGTTTCTCAGGAGGGCTTGGACAGAATATGAGATTGTCATCTGACTAGATAAATAAGTACTCATACTGGAGTGATTACATTTTTAACCCCTAAAACACGTTAAGCCTAATGAAACTAGCAAATGCCCTTCTGCTTTATTGGATTAGCAATTAGGCAAAAACATTGACGGAAGCCTTATTTATTTGGACAGATGTAGAGAGGTCAGAATTAATTTTTTGCAAGCCTTTTAATTGAATTCCTTTTAATTTTCACAGTGGTATCTAGTTAAATATTCATGTTGGAGCTGGTGGTTTTCTGAAGGACTACACTAGAACTGGATTCATAAAACCAACAAGGCTTGTTTAACCCTTTTCATCTAGTGTGCCAGCAGGGACTTCCTCAGCATAATCCCACAGTTTTGAATAATTAGAAGGTAGTAATGAGGATTTAATTAGTCCTTGAGATAGGTTAGAACAGAACCCCTAAGAACTTTCCCTCTTGGACACGGATGGCAGGCGGAATTGATGGTGCCGCTGGCTGTGGTGTGCTGGAAAATGTATTCTGTGGCTTGAGGCAGTCCTTTGGCACTGTTGTGTGAGCACAAGATCAACATGGGAGGCGTCCTGGGTGAAGTCTTCCAGAAGCGTTGAACAGCAGCCCCAACCGTCACTGTCTCTGTGCCGACCTACATAAAGATCTTGTTCTCCTCTCCATGTTGAGAAAAAGGATGCCATCGCAAGCATGAGGCCCCATCCCTCACTGAGGACCACTCCTGCTGTAACACAGACCAACATCAGCTGAGTCAGATCAGCCCAAGAGCGAAGTGATGACAAAGCGTGCATCTCCATAACTTTCAAGTGTTTTGCATGGCCCAACCTCATGGGGGTGTATGGGCATTGCTTGTCAGCAAAGTCACACACACACCACACACACACACACACCACACACACGAGACTTATCCCTGGAATCTCACCTTCACAGTGATGTTTCTCAACAACTGTATTTTATAAATAAAATAGTCTCCGACCCAGGAGAGCATGTAACAGAGCAGGCGTATAACCTGAAATGCTTTTGTGTAGTGCCACAGAGTCGAAACCGTGGTGGTTACTGTTGGCCCTTCAGTGCTTAGGTGTGGGTTGTTGATTCTTTTGTTGTTGTTGTTTTCATTTTCTCTCTGTTTGTAATTTCTGTGTATAGGCACATTGCTTCATGTGTATCTGTCCACACTAACCCTGTCTTAGAAACTCTGCGTACACTAGTTCTATGCTGCTGAGATCCTGCCTGGCGCTCTCAATAGTTTTAGGTCCAGATCACTGGCCCGTGTTTAGCTTCAGAATCAGTACTTGCCAGGTGTGAGGTAAAGGAAGAGGCCCCTGCTTGGTGGGTCCTGTCTTCCATAGGCTGAGTGCCATAAACTGAGGCTGGCAGCCCTCTTGGCCACTCCCAGGTCGGTTGGGTTGGCGCATCACAGGCTGTAGCTTCCCTGGGGCCCAGGACTGTGACCATCCCCACCTCAGAGTCCAGGGCTCCATCCTCCGTGTGCAGACTCTCCTTTTCATCACAGATACTGAGGGATCAGATCTGGGTTTAGTTGGAGTCTTTACATTTAATGATTTTATGACCTTGGACATCTGGTGAAATGCTTCCTCATACATAAACGAAGCTCGGACGTCCTTTGGACGCCCTGCACATAGAGAAGGCCTTGTATCTCGAGTGCTAGTTCAGGGCACTGGCTGCGACTGTGCTGAGCATTGTGCAGGTTGCTCAGATGAGAGGAGGTGAGACCCACAGAGAGCTTTGTTTGTGTCTTTTGGGTGTGATCAGGAACATTCAGGATGCTCTGGCCACACACGTGTGTGATTCTCTCAGCACAGCAGTGCACTGGCCCTTATGGCCCTCACCTCTGAAGACAACTCTTGCAGTAGACATTTGCATAGAGAAGGCTGGATGCTTTGCACCCATCTACTGTTGGGTCATCAGTCTGTCCTTCCCTGGCCCTCATTTACCCAGTGCTAGATGATGTAAAGCCTAGAGGGAGTGGGGTGGGCGGGGACGGCCTAGAGCCTCCTATGAGGTCGGCCAGCTGTGGAACTCTACAGTAGCAGGGGAAGGGGGAGCCATTCTGCCAGTTAACGTAATGGCACAACTGGCACAGTGCAGGGAGCTGGGTTAAAGCATTGAATGGGCCGTTAGTTTCTGTCTTCCTTGGAGCGGTTCTTGTTGTGAAGAGAAGCAGGCAGGCAAATGGACACTGCAGATATTAGAATGTACCAAGAATGTTCTTAACATCCACTCTCCTCCAGGTGGGAATGTCACAGCTATTTGTGGAGAGGAGTGGCCCTGTCTGCTTCTCTGAGATACTATGCTGCAGTGGTGGTGGTGCCTCGTGTGAGCTCCACGTCACACACATGGGGTGACATCTTCTATTGAACTGACTTGCAGGAACAAGGCAGTCATCCCAAGACCTTTTAGCAGATGCTAACATTAAAATAGCTTGTCTGAAGCCGGGCGGTGGTGGTGCCCGCCTTTAATCCCAGCACTTGGGAGGCAGAGGCAGGTGGATTTCTGAGTTCGAGGCCAGCCTGGTCTACAGAGTGAGTTCCAGGACAGCCTGGGCTACACAGAGAAACCCTGTCTCGAAAAACCAAAAAAAAAAAAAAAAAAAAAAAATAGCTTGTCTGAGTTCAAAGGAAGGGCATCCTATGGTTTTGATGGCTTTCGGAGCCTTCTGCACCTTGCCAGTGCCCCATAGCTCTCAGCAGCGGCTGCCTTTGGTGAAGCAGCTGAGTGGGGGTGTGACTAGGGCCGAGCTTTCCTTGTAACTCACTTCCTGTAGGACACGCCGTGATTTAGGCTTGGCTTTCATACCTGACCCCTTTTCTCCAACAGGGTTTGCAGAATTTGTTGTCCCACAATTAGGACAATGACAGACAGTCAAAGGCCAAAACACTGGTTAAAATTCCTTCCAGTTCAACTTCGGAAAGTCCCTGCCTTCACCTTTGTTATTCTTTTGACTTTCAATTTCCAAATGCTTTTAGGACTGGAGATAGATTCCTAGTGTACGGTTCTTTCAGTTAGCCCATCACTGATAGCCTGACACTGCCAGGGTGGGCTGGGAGCTGCCTGTGTCTTTCCCACTACACACGCCTCGAGGCCTCAGTTCACCTCGTGCAGAGGCGTGATTTCATTCTACTTCTGACATTTTCAGACCCTTCAAAGGTCAACTGTGTCCTTGTCTGGGGAAGATACTTCCACCTTCCTACTGCCCATGGTTCAGGCTCTTGCACTATCTAGAAAATGCTTATAATGGCTGCACAACCAGTTGCTTTAAGCATGCTTTAGTTCACTAAGGTTTGATCTCTTTTTACATTGTTCTTTCACAAATTCAAGAATTTCATTTATCATTTTCTTAAGCTGAGGAGAAAAAATGTCCAGGAAACAGATTAGCACCAGAAAAACCACTGGGCTGTCCTTGATCTTCGCACCTCCAGAACACCTGACTATGTTAACCCGTTACGTTAATGGTTGTCACACTACTGGTGCTTGAGATCCCCAGGTTAGCAGAACCGCAGTCTGTGCTCCTTACCTCAGCGTCTGTTCAGGCTCTTGACAGGAGTGCTCAGTCTCAGCACCCCTCCACCTTTCACCTCCATCTGAACAGTTGAGTTACAGGCCACCAGAGCTGGTGAGAACTGGGGCCGCTGGCCTGACACTGGCAGGCTTAGCTTGTCTGACCCACATACTGTGGTCTGCCAGTTATTTCTAGAACCAGCCATTGGGAAGGGGTGTGTTCTTTCTGTATAGTGAAGTAAATAAGGCAGCCTACCCCTGAGCTCTGGCTGACTGTGAGAGGAACTTGACCACATGCAGCCTAGCCAAGGGCTCAGACTCCAGGCTGGTTGTGCTCCGGATGGCATTCCACCTGGGGAAGTAACCACTGCCAGGACTTACACTCACTAGTGAGTAGTTTGTAGCGGAACCTGGCAAATGTGGAGGTAAATGGTGGGCTATATAGAGATACCTGAATGAGAGCAGCTCTCTTATTGAGCCTCGTGTGTGCATGCGTCAGCTCCACCTCTTATTTCCTCATGTATGTAAGGCAATTGTCAAAATGGCAGCAGGCTAACTGCTCTGTGGTAACTCCACATTCTGGCCTGGGTTTTCTGATCAGAACCCACAGTCTTTGTGACTGCAGGCGTAGTGGAGATGGGCAGAGGCACCTGGCAGATATTTAAATGGAGTAAATAGCCCTGTTTCCTGCCCTGTGTTTGCTTCCGCCCTACACCCAATAACTGCCTGAACAGATAAGGAAAGGTTTAAGTCTCAGGTGCTCACAGTCTGTAGGGGAGCCTCAGGTGCCTACCTTAGGTGCTCACTGCCTTCAGGGGAGCCTCAGGTGCTCAGTGCCTGCAGGGGAGCCTCCAGTACTCAGTCTGTGGGGGAGCTTCGGGGGCTCACAGTCTGTGGGAAAGAGCCAGTTATAGGAACAAATCGCCATGTCAGCATGCCGGCCGCTCCAGCACAGAGGCTGTGCATGCTGCTAGTGAAGCATGGGAAGCACAAAGTTTCCCGCAAGACCAAGGATGGTGGCAGCGGGAGTCCATGCCAGTGTGACAGCACTCAGCAGAGTGTCTCACTGTGCCTCCCCTGGTGGGCTCCTCTTCCCATCTGACAGCAGCTTGCACATAACAGTGATGAAGCCTGTTGGCCATAGAGGGTACATGAATAAGTAAAACATGCACGTGCTCCCGAGCATAAGTCAGGGAGGGTATACATGTCTCCTATAGCTGTGTGCTGTGTGTTTACATCCCTGTGGTATAAGATGGCTCCTATGAGCTGTGTGCTGTGTATTTTAACTCCATGAGTAGCAAAGGAACTTTGGCATGCTGCTGTCCTCAGGATGCTTTGAAACTTCAATGAGCTACTAATGAGGCTGTCTCCACAGAAATGGTGCTCATAACATATCAAACATCATTACCTCTGGGAACAGCACCTTACCTAGAACCTGGCCTCCATACTTTGCCAAGTGACTAGATGCAAAGATGCTTGTGAGTCTCAGAAGCTCACAGCTCCTGAGAGTGACGGGAGCCAGGGCTGCTGCGGTAGCAGAGTAGGGGCTTAGGTGGAAGTGTCTGTATGTGTTCCAGGCTTTCAACTTTGTGTGGAGCCGTCAGCAGTGAGCTGAGCAAATAGTCTGGTCCCTAAAGAAGTGCGAGAGGACAGGTCCGAGTGTTCCTGAAGGCACAGGCCATTTACACAACCAAGACTCTGTTCACAGAGGAAAGCCAGCAAGGAGTGGGCGTGGTTGTGAGGCTTCGGGTTAGAGACTGGATGGGAAGAGGGCCCTGGGTTTTCCTCATGGCTGTGGTCTCTTGTTGGCATTCAGGAGCTGGGAGAGTTCAACTAACCTTAAAAAGGAACTAACAAATAAAAGATCGCTGGCGAGCGACATAGTGGAGTGTGCTGAGTACAGAATGCCTTAGGTTTGCCCTTCAAGCCCGGTGAGTGTCAGCAGGACTGCGAGGAAAGGCCGCCTCTGCAGGTCCTGTAGCAGCTGCCCTACTCTCTCGCTCTACAACCTTACCTGTCCCATCCTGAGTTGTCTGTGGGTGTGTCTCCCACCAGAGAAACAGCTACTTCAGCGTGGACACTATATGACTCAGTTATCTTCCTAGCATCCGGGACTTTGCCCAATCTCCAGCACTTGATAAAGTCATTGTTAGCTGAGATATACTACTTTTAATCATATTATATAAAATTAAAGAGGCAGGGGAGAGAGGTGACCCCGTGGCCCAGGCGCTCGCTGTGCAAGCATGAGGACCTAAGTTTGATCCCCAGCACCCACATATTGCCTGGTGAGTGTGGCGGCCTGTCTGTACTTGTAACCTCTGAATTCAGAAACGGGATCCCAGCGAATGCTGGCCAGTGAGTATAGCCATGTTGGCGAACCCCAAGTTTGACTGAGAGCCTTGTATCAATGAATGAGGAAGAAGCAATCGGGCTTAGGCCTCCACATCCTCCACACATCCTGCACACATACGTACATAAGCTCACTCGCACACTTGCACACATGTATACACTGAAGTAGGAAACGTTAAAGTCTGGAAGCAGAAGGATCTCATCTTTTCCTTTTAAAAATGGTCTTTTTCTCTATAGTTGATGAAGGCTAGAGTGGCATGCAGACAGATACCTGCACCACTGTCAGGAACCAAGCCAGCCAGCTTGGCGTTTCAGTTCGGCACTCCCAGGAATAACAACTTATCGACTCACTATAAGGCAATAATGGCTCCTTGTTTAGCATCCAGGGGGTTCTTCCATACAGAATCTTACTTTCACATACCCTTTGCTTACTTGACTCTCAGAAGGATCCTGTAACCCAGGGAAGGAAGTGGCCCCAGCCCCTCTCTCAGTACAGCAGCTCATGGAAGCAGATCAGAAGGTGTGCATCTCTCCTAGCCTGCTCAGAGAAGATCAATGCTGCTCAGATTTCTCCTTCCTAAAGCGCATGATTTTCATGTCAGAAACATGTCAGTCTTCATTTGCAATGTGAGAAAGCAGGTATTTGTGAGAGACATGTAGATGTAGTACAGGAGCCAGAGGCAGTGTGTTTGTCTGTGTGTGCATTTGTATGCTTACATGCATGTGTATGAACTATGTAAAGTTTATCTTCATGCAGTTTCTAAGAAGCATTGTTTTATATAATACAAGTAATTACCTATCTAGTGCTTTGTCCCGAGTTTGAACTTTCTCCTGCTAGATATTTGGTTGAGACATGCAATTCTTTCCCACATACAGTGACTCAGTGTAGAGGCAATTCATTCTCTACGCTTCCCTTGCTAGAAAGTTTGGCTTCCAGCTAGTGACACTTCACACCTTGTACAAGCACAGCTGCAGTCTCTCAGCTGTCAAGTTCTCTCTTCTCCAGCTGCCACAAGCAGCCTTCCGTAATAACTTGCTAAAAGCAAAATACAGGCAAATAAATATTAACACCATAAATAGCCAGCAATATTTTTATTGAATTTTGATTTTTTTTTTTTTTTTGGAGAGTGGGAAAAATAATGCCCATTTTCTTCAATAAAATTTTAAAGTAATAACAAAAACAAAGTCTGAGTCCAAAGACATATTAATGGAAACTATGGAACTATTTAGTCCACCACCAGCCCACCCTCACCCTGCAGGAGAAAAATGTCTGACTAGAATGATGGCTAACTAGAAGCTGAGCACTGGTGGCACACACCTTTAATCCCAGCACTCAGGAGGCAGGTGGATCTCTGAGTTCAAGGCCAGCCTGGTCTACAGAGCAAGTTCAAGGACAGCCTGGGCTACACAGAAGAATCTTGTCTCAAAAAATGGAGAGGATGTGGGAGGACTAATTAGCTAGCTAATGAGAGCATGCTGGTCCACTGTCAAGCTTCAGCCTGTTAAGGTGAGGAGGTTAAGAGTCTGATTGCCGTCTACACAGCTGACCTGGACACCAGAACTAACCCTAAACCATGCTACTCCGGCCCAGACCTCCTCTCCTACTGTCCCTGGGGACAGCCAAGTTGCCATGAGCAGTCTGTGTTGGGAGCTTGTGCTGCTAGGAGTTTATCATGATATATTTTTCACCCATAGCACTGCTGTGAGGCAAATAAAACTGTCCCCACTTCACAAATGGGGAAACAAAAATAAACATATATGTGATGTTTCTATAGTTAGAGTAGAAACTCCTTTTTCAAGCAGCTTCTGTCTCACTTTTTACCAGTGTTTTTACAAGATTATGTCAGGATTCCATAACTGTTTAGAAATTGCAAGTCTTAGGAACTAGGAGTGTAGCTCAGTGGTCGGAGATGCTAATCACACCTAACATCCTGGTCCCATTCCCCACACTGCCAAAAAGAAACAGTTAGAAACATTCAGTAGGATTACTGCTGGCATGTAGCTGTGAGTCTGAGTTAGACATTGCTGTATGGGCCTCTGGCTGACTTACAACCTCAAACACCACTCCCCTTTAGACCTTTCCTCGTGATGCACATAGCGGAAAGTGTGGCCAGCAAACCAAGAGTCTAACTTTCTGGACTACAGAGAAGGCTGTAAGCCCTTGTCTGTTGGGAGATCACTGCTGTCTGTAGAAGGGATACTGGGCAGGAGACAGTAATAGATATGTGTACAGATGAATGGTAGAACCAAACTCAAAGGAGCATTTGAACCGTGTTCATATTTACTCAAGAGGAAAAAAAGTAGAAAATATAACACACACACACACATGCCTCAGAGAGAACATACTGAAGCAATGGCCACCCTAGACAGGAGACCCTTGGGAAGCAGAGTGAGTGGGTTGCTTTCCAGGACCCTTCCCAAAACCCCTTGGGACATGTGCACACCTAAGTGCCCAGGTGATGCAGATTCCACATACAAAAGTAAAGCAGATGCAGAAATAAATACCAGCTTATCTTTCTAGCTGGAAACTATCTGAATGCATGGACCGTCCAGGAGTCAGGGCTTTGGTGTTTGTGCGCCAGGAACTCTTTGGTTGCAGAGCACTTTCCCATGCTGGCTCTGTTGAGCCTTACAGGAATCTTCATTTTAAGAGGAGACAACTGTGGCCTGGGAGAGAGTACATAAAGTCACAAGTTACAGTGAATGTGCACTGCAGTGTCTTCATTAAACGTCTGACTCTCCAACTGGCTTCTGAGCTGCTAACAGCACAGCCCTGGAACAAGACCTTCTGCCCCGCGCCCTGTACAGCCGGTTGGTGATTGCTGAGGCAAGTCAGGGAAGTGATGAGGGCTCAGGGAAAGGAAAAGGGGTGACTCCTACAGAAGCGAGGAAGCAAGATTTTAACAAGTTCTGCTGGACTGCATGTGTGGCTCAGTGATAGCATGCTTGCCACATCCTGCATGAGGCCATAGAAAAGAAAGGGAACTCCTTATAGTCTGAACATTTTAAAAGGCTACAGAGAAAATTGGCTTTCTGTTCCAAATGTCTACATGGGAGGTAGAGGCCACACCCGTAGAGCTTTGTCTCTAAGTTACAGGATTTTGGTGCTGCCACGGTCCCCAGGATTTATGTCTTGCCCTCAGCCTCCTTTTAAATAAAGCCTTTGTACAAATTCTGTTTTCTATACAATGCAAATGATATTTTGGATTCGTTTGAGTAGAACTGTCAACTGATGTCTGTATCTTTAAGGATTGAGTAAATGCCCAGAAATGAAGTAACTTGCTGAGGCAAGACTTCTCAGAACCTTTGTGATCAACTTCTAGCCACAGGACATGTCCCAGCAGCAGCAGTGACTGTAGGGTGTGCTGGGGCAGCAAGTGAGTCCTTAAACAGTGGCACCTTCACAGTTGAGGGACAGTCGAACGCTAAAGGGGCCATTGTTGCTGCACTGACCAGCCAAGAGGAAGCCATTGCACACAATCACCATGGTACTGAGCGCCATTTTTATTAACCAGGACTCTGAAAACCTGAGAATTCCCCCAATAAAGCTCGGATATTGTTTTGTGCAATGTCTGAAGGCACAATCGTTTACAGTAATTTTAGTGCTCTGATTCATGTTTGCTTTCGGATTGACAAAGCAAACATTTTTTCTAGGAGAGCCTGATTTCATAAGATTTCTCTTTATAAATAAATTAAATAGAATAATAAGAAGAAGAAAGCTGTCTCTGTTTTCACTTTAGTCTCCTAGGCATAAGCCATGTTAAAAGATCTCATCTTGTCCTTAGTAAGCCATGCTGTCTGTTACCTGATAGTGTTGCTCTTCCTGGGCTTACACTGCCTTCACGCAGCTCTGCCTTCACGCAGCTGCAGAGGCTCCACTGAGGCTCTGGGCAGGCGCACCTGCTCTGCCCAGCCAGCGCTTCCACTGAAGAGCAGGAGCATTCTCACCACACTCCTGCTGTTGAGACTTGTCTATGGCTCCTTTTTGTGAGTGCTACTTTGAACTCACACTTCTGTTGGCCTAACCGACTCAAGTGGATTTTTCTTCTAACATTGCATTTCTGAATAACTTAAATACATGTTTGCTTGGCGCATTTTAAAAACCTATTTATCAAGTCCCTGCTGTGTTATGCTCCAGAGTCTCCGGTGTCTGCGCAGATATTCAGAAGGCAGTTTCAGTTGGATGTGGTGCTGCCTCTGCCCATCCCTGCATGCAGGAGCCTGTGAGGTGCAGCCTGTGCAGGGAGATCCAGCCTATTTAGGGAAACTCTCGCAAAAGAACCTGGGTACAGCCTATGTGCCATCCACTCTGCCAGATACTTAGGCTGAAGCACTGAGAGAGACGTGGTCTTTGCTTTTTGTGGAGCTGCTCAGTGAATAAGAGAAGGACTAAGCAAGCTGTAAATAGTCATGGGGGTGGAGAAATGGCTCCGTAAAGCCTTCCATCTAAACATGCAGGCGGGCCGGAATGCGGAGAACATACATGAAAGCCAGGTAGATGTGGCAGTTGCTTCTAATCCCAGCACTCGGGAGGTGAGGCTGGATTCCTGAGGCAAGCTGGCAAGCTGAGCTAGCTGGAACTGCCAAGCTCTGGGTCAGCAAGAGATTCTGCCTCAGTAGATATGAGGGTGATACCCATTGTCAAATTCAGCCCTTCACATGCATGTGCACACAGGTATACCCACATACATGTGAACATGCATACACACACCACATACACATGTACAAACACTAATAACAATGCAGCCCATTAGGCTACAAAAGGTACTGTAAAGGCATCTGGGGAAGATGTGGAAAAGTTAATTCAACCTGAGATTGAGCAGCCAGGAAAATCAATAAAAGCACTGAGCACATGGAGAGACACCTAAGGAGTAGGGACAGGAGAGAATCAGGCCTGGTTGAAGGACAGTACTTGATATCATCTTCTGTGAAGGACAGGAAGGCCCGTGGAGGAGAAAGAGAAGCTGTGGTAAAGGGTCAATGTGAGAGGTCACCAGCAGACCACATGTCTAAGGCCCAGTGCAGTGGAAAGCTGCCACGGGCTTATACAAGTGAAGGATTTGCTCAGATACCTTCTCTTCAGTCCTGAAAGTTAAGTCTTGTAGCTTTGTAGCAAAGAATAAGTAAGAGGAAGGGACTAGTGGTAGTTAGGCCATAGCTGGGAGTGGACTCTGCAGAGACAGGACAGAAGAGGAGCCCTTCAAGGAGGACCTCAGTCATCAAGGCGGGCCAATGGCTCGATGACAGAGAGGACAAAGGGAACGTCTGACAGAAGCTTCCGGGCCTGTGATAGCATCACACAAAGGGTGGGAAGTACGGCAGGCAGAGCAGATTCAGGGGTGGAAGCTGGAAACTCTGAGCTAGAGATACAGAGCACAGATGGGCTGGGGTCCCTGCAGGGACACTGTGTGTTGGCTCTTCTCAGATCCCCAAGCTGTTTAGGAATCTAGCTGAACAGCTGTCTGAGGAGGGCAAGGAGAGCTGAGGGTACAAGGGAAGAGGGTTGGGTGCCATGGACCTACAGTCCTCAGAGACGACACATGCCCAGACCAAGCCAGAATGAGTGCAGGTTGCCCCACTGTAATTGTTGGATCTGCAAAGCATCTACAAAGATGGTATCAGCTGCCTGCCTCTTCTCCCCATTCCTGTGAAGTTCCTTTGATCAAGGCCACTGACTACTGGTGTTCCAGAAACTCCAGTAAAAGTTCAGGGTTAAGTCTGGGTGTCCTCATGGCATCCTCCCAGGCTCTACCCTTGGTTTGAGATGTCTTTGGATGTTTCTTTATGGGAGTCTGGTAGCACCAAGCCTCTCACCATCTACCTTCTCCACAAGCCCATGGGTACCATGTACACAGAAATGATAAGACACAAGCCTCTGTTTCTTTGTTTCCCATGTAGGTTTTATGGCAGGCACACAGAGAAACCCTCAGATGTCTCAGTACGGACCTCAGCAGACAGGACCCTCCATGTCGCCTCACCCTTCTCCTGGGGGCCAAATGCATCCTGGGATCAGTAACTTTCAGCAGAGTAACTCAAGTGGCACGTACGGTCCACAGATGAGCCAGTATGGACCCCAAGGTAAAAAGCGAGACATTCTCCAAAATGCATGGTGGGGGGTGGTAGGGTTTTCACAATGTGCTCTCCAAGATTTTAATGGTATAAACATGCAATACGATTGCTATGGCAGCTGAGGAGGTTAATATGAACCCATGATGCTTACTTCAGGATGGTTAGTGATGAGTGCTTGTTCACATGAATGGTATTCATTACGGAGTAGACTTGATACTGTGATGTAGCTCCAAGTGTTGATAGAGAAAGACATAGCCATGTACGTCCTCAGAGCGTCTCCAGTTTAAACTGCAGCCATGTATGTGGGCTTGTCAGTATGCAGCCCACACATACACTGGTAGCCCCCTAGGACCACAAGCTTCCTGCTCAGCAGTGTCCAGCCCATGGTCTGGTCTTCCCTCCCTCAGGTGCTGCAGCAGAGGCACAGTAGCTCCCGCTCCCCCGACCCTTGCATCTTCACAGAACACACCCGGCCAGGGCTACAGGCCTGAGGCAGGAAGTCAGGAGGGAGTGGGGAAATATGCAGAGCCATAGCCACGTATGCTGTTTCCATGGTGCCCTCCTGGCAGTGTCAGGTACACAGAGAACCCTGCTGTCAGGACTTTAAAACTGATAAACGCATTTTGAACTCACTTTGGTAGCAGGACATCTAAATTATCCTGCCTGCATTATATTGTCTGAACTGAAGTTAGACATTAATGGATCATTTGGGAAGACTAATATAATCTGGCACAGTTGCTGGAAGTCCTCATATCTGAGAATGCCAGAACATTCGAAGTTAAGACAAATAAATGTCCAATTGCTTTGACCTGCAGCCAGAGCTGGACATACCCACGGGAAGCTTGTGTCTTGGTGGGATCTGTGTCTGTATAGTAAACAAGCTGATGTTCCTAGAGGCTGACCAGCCAGCCCTTGGGGATTTCTGAGGATCAGTAGCTGGTCCTTCTCAGTCTGTAAGCAGTGAATCACCAGTGTGTTGTTTGGA
This sequence comes from Mastomys natalensis, assembly GCA_021653895.1. Lineage (NCBI taxonomy): Eukaryota > Metazoa > Chordata > Mammalia > Rodentia > Muridae > Mastomys > Mastomys natalensis. The sequence continues at coordinate 56,366 of JAJTUV010000171.1, read as the reverse complement.
AGCTGTCTCTCTGAGGTATTCTCGGAGCTATTGATGTGGCAGTTTCTTTACCATATATTGCTTTATTGTGCTTACTTTTCCACTCTTTCTATTGCTAGGCGAACTCTTAGGATACCCAGTAACCCTTTCCAAATGGTCCCTTCCTGCTTTGTTCACTTGCATGTGGGCAAGATGAACAGAGACTTAGGGTTTGGCATGACTGAATTGGTAGCATGTCAGGAAGTCTTCCATGCTAGTACTGCAAGCCTAGGAGTGGCAAGCAGCAGTTTGCAGCTGAGCTGAGGTGGGCCCGAGCCAGGCTGCTGTGGGTTCCACGTGCTACCCTGGCCAGGCCTGAGCGGGCTCTTCAAAACAACCAAAGCTGGGCCTCTTGGCTATCGTGGAAAGAAGCTTGCACAAGTACTTGTAAATTGTGTAGGTACTGAATTGTGGGTCTTCTTTCCTGAGATGTAACTGGACAGCACTGACCCCTGCTCTCAGAACCAGGGCTACCATTTGGGTTTCATGCAGAAGCCTGCAGGCATCACACAAAAGCTTGGTGCTCGTGAGTCCTTGGAGCCTCTGAGAAGTTCTCTGTGCATAAGCCGCAAGCTCTGCTGTAGGAGCTGAGATCCGGGAAGGCCACTACTAAGGAATGCATTTTTTTTTTTTTTTTTTTTTTGGTTTTTCGAGACAGGGTTTCTCTGTGTTGCCCTGGCTGTCCTGGAACTCACTCTGTAGACCAGGCTGGCCTTGAACTCAGAAATCCGCCTGCCTCTGCCTCCCAAGTGCTGGGATTAAAGGCGTGCGCCACCACCGCCCGGCAGGAATGCATTTTTATTTTTATTTTTTTAGTAAACCCTGTAGATTGTCCAAATGAGTGCATTGAACTATCCGTCCAAGCTTTAAGAGCATTGAGCCAGGCAAGTGTTCAAACTGTTCTGTGTCTTAGAAGTCATGAGCTCTTCCGGTGACTTCCTTCTCCTCCAGGACATTGTTTCTGTCACCTTGGAAGTTAGTTGCTTCCTGGTCCAGGGCCTTTTCCATAACATCAGTGGGGTGTGTCATCAGGAAGACAGCGTGGGTTTACTGAAGCAAGGCTGGCGCTCCCACAGCTGCTGTGTGTCCCTGCCCAGACTCCCCACTCAGACCCCCTGACCTTGTCTTCCTGTGTGGCATCAATGCCACCATTTTCCCTAGAGCAATGACTGCCCATGTGTTCCTCCTTGGAATTCCTGTTAAACCGAGACCCTACCACCACCACCACCATGGGGGATTTTTCCTGTCTTCTTCCTCACAAGTATTCACATTATCACTAAAGTAGTTGGCTGGTGTCTTCTTGTTTAAGGGTTGCAATAAGAAAGACATGGATGTGAAAGACAGGTCCTTAGTCTCATCCCTCAGTCTGTTAACACAATGACTTTTATCTGGGGAAGATGTTTTACATCTGCTTTGGCAAACCCCATTTTAGTGTCCAAAGAAGCTGGACCAGACGTGGCGGCTCCTGCTTATAATCCCTGCACGCAGGAGGCAGAGACAGGAGAATCACTGTAATTTGAGGACAGCCTAGGCTACATATCAAGATACTGTGTGAGAAGAACAAGAACAAAGCAATACTTCCTATACACACCACCGAGTACAGGGCTGAATGCTGAGCAGGGTTCACATTTGAGCCAAGGGAGCAAACAGGTTTTGTCTGCTTCTCTAAGGAAGAGACCAAGGATAGCACCAGCACACACTTCTTCTCGATGCAGTGACTGTTCTGAGTGACCCAGTCATCACTCTGCAGGTGAGAAAACCAGATTTGAACAGGTTGCTCATGTACTCTCTGTACCCACAGGCAAGACTAGGTTTTAAATCCAAGGTGAGGAATGGCAGAGGCTACTCTGGCCACAAGCTCCCACCTCTAGGGCTGCAGTTAGGGTTCGTTCCCCGCCCCCCAACCCCCTGAGCACTCAGACATCAAGTGTCGGGAGATTAGACTGATGCTTGCTTCCAAGAATACCATCTTGGAGCTATAGGAATGGAAAAGTATCAGAAATATCAGGAACCTGCCAAGCATGGTGATTCACAGCTGTAATCCCAGTGCTTGGTAGCTGAGGCAGGAGGATTGACGAAAGTTTAAGCTCAGGCCCAGCTACAAAGTGTTTTTTTACAAAAAAAAAAAAACAAAAAAACAACAATTAAAATTTAAAATTCTCAATGAAGAAGAACTATGAAGGAGATTAGGAGGGTAACTCCTGTGAGGTACAGGAGAGACAGGGTGTTAGAAATATATCGCAATGCTATAAAATTGAATTATTAAGTATACAAATAAGATGAAAACCAAGCTAACTGTGTAAAAGTGTTTAATTACAGCATATTTTATGAAATAGCAGTTTGCTACCTTCAAGCAAACACATGTAATAACTACCCTTTCGAAGTGTTTACAGGGAGAGAGGGCCTCAGGGACTCATTTCTGCAAATAGATGGGAATTATGTAATTAACATTAATTATTAATGATGAATTTGGGCAAAAGAGGGCAGAAATCAGTTTGATCTGCATAGCCTTTTACTTTGCTTATCTTCCCTAGAAAAGCGCCCTGCACGGACCATCCTCAAATTTTTGTTTGTTTGTTTTCTTGTTTTTCAACACAAGGTTCCTCTGTGTAGCCCTGACTGTCCTAGAACTCACTATGAAGACCAGGCTGGCTCAAAACTCACAGAGATCAGCCTGCCTCTGCCTCCCGAGTATAGGTATTAAACTCGTGAGCCACCACTGCATGGCTCTCAAGTATTTTTTAACAACTATCCCTTACCGCCAGAACCAAGGGTCTAGCCTCGATTTGCTAGAATAAGCAGCTTTAGGCAGGAACAGTAATTCTGAGTATGGATTCACACCAGTTGCCACTCATGTAAGTGTGTCTGGTGTCTGCACGGGCTGGAGCTGGCACTGCAGTTTTATGCTTTCGTCAGTCGGTCTAACGAGTTTAATCTCCAGTTACTTTGGAAAAGGTACTTTGGAAAGGTTTAAGACTGTCTTCAAGGTAATGAGACCCTCTAAGTCTTAGATTTTCCTTCTTTTCTCACAAATCCAGCCAAAGCAAATTTCAAATGATGCTCAGCTAGAGCGTGCACTGCTCCAGGACCATGAATTGCATGGTAATTTTACAACTATTTCAGTTCCAGGGACGTGAGTTGTAAATGTCAGAAGCTGTCAGCCTGCTAGCCATTTGAGAGTCCCACACGGGCGCCCAGTGTCACCGTGACCTAGGGCTTCCAGCTCTATTCTTAAAGTCCCATGTCAGTCTGAAGACTCGGTGTATTCTGCCCTCCCAGAGGAGGGGTGCACCTAGTACCCCAACTCTGCAGGAGACTGTCGGTAGCCTGGTTAGTCTTCCAGAGGTTCTTTCTATTTAGGCCCTTCCTTCATGGCCCTGTCTCCGTTTTCTCTTGAAACAGCTGGTAATATGCTTGCTATACTAACCTTGCACATTCATCCTTCAGTCTACCCATGTTGCTTTCAGTCAAAGGAATGTCTAACCCTTAATCTTCAATACTAATCCTCAATACTAAGGAGAAAACTGAATTAGATTGTATTGCCAAAGTGGTTAGTGTACCCGAGTCATATTTGGATGCTCAGATCTAGCTGACATATTACAGAATTTAAGCATGAATATTTCTTAGACCTGATCATCATGATTTGATCAAATTTTATAAATTGGGAATTTACAGTGCAGATTAACTTAAAATGAAAACTATATAAGGCAACTCTGCGTCCAACTCCTGCGAGGCTCCAGGTCTCCCACTGTAATAAAAGCCAGCAGTGCTGGACTCCATTCCACAGGTCACTAGAATGTTCCCCCAGTATTTCAGGACACTATATGCTAATGCGTGGGTCAAGGTTGCCCCTTGCCTGCCTTCAGCAGGTGCCTCCTGCTGCATCCTCCTTTCCTTGTGCCTGGTTCAGCTCCTCTGGACACCAGGACACTGCAGCATGTGGTACATGAGTGTCATACTCTCAGAATCCTTGTTTCTTGTTATGGAAAGTGGCACTCTATACAAGGTTGGCTATAGCATGGGTAGTCTTTATATACACACACACATACATGTTACTGCCTACTCTTATGTCACCCCTCAGGAATACAGTTAGGACTGTACATCGGGCAGGCATGTAGTGCTGTGCCAGCTTGACTGTTCACTGATACAGAACTAACTCATAGAACAGGTTTTTGTCTGCTTCCCAAACTCACTGTGTCCTTGCACAGTCGCTGCTACAAACGTTTGCCCCCCTCCCCCAGCAGCTGGACTCCACGGTTACCAACCATTCATCACCCCATCATAGGTGAAGCAACATGCAGCTTTCTGAAGGACACGGCAGACCAGATCCACCCGCCATCAGACTGGCACCTGGTTGCTTCCAGTAGTCCTGGGGTCTGCATTAGTTGTCAGCCTTGGTGTTTCCCTGATGGTCCAGAAGAAACAGTGACCCCTCCCCCCTGTGCCGCTCACTGCTCTGTAGATGTCTCTGTTTCAGGCACGTGTTCTGTGTTCCTTCATTAGCCCACCTCTACTCTCCATCTCTGTTCACTGTTGGATGCCCAGCAGCTGGCACAAGGCCTGGCATTTAAAAGCCTCCAAAGAGCAAGTTTTTGAATGACTGTTGTTAAGGAGAGGAATCCAGCCCAGACGTGGTCGCCTGCCTTGTGGGGGGTTGGGATGGGGGGGACTCTGCAGTGCATAAGAGGCGAGTTGCATGCTGTGTTCAGTCTAAAGGATGTGAAACAAAGGCTAACTCTTTGCCATTTCTTTATTGTATGTATTGAGCTTGCATTACTTTGTAATTAGGTTTTTTGTTTTTTTTTTTTTAAGAACTGTTATTAACACATGCAGGGAGTGGGGAGGTCTTCTTAAAGTTGAAAGTTATGCCATAGTAAAAAACATAGTGCAAAATGAATATAAACTTTATAGTTTAAGGAAGCTTTAAATGCATATTGACCTGGGAAAAGCAAGACGCCTTGTATACCCATGCAAAGCACAATCCAGTATTCCTTCAAATAGTAGGATTCAGTAAGATCAGTTGACTTTAATTTTAAACCTCCATTTGATGTCCTCTAAACTACTTGATCTGTGACCCAAAGAGGATTGTTTGGTAGATCCCAGTAGAAAGAGGAGTTTCCTGTTTTGTTTTCAATGCATCAATTTTTTTGATGTTGTTATAAATACAGAAAGACTTTTACCAGCAAAACATGTAAGAAAAATACTTAGCTAGCTGCCATGAACAAAACGAAAATTAAAGCCATGGTGAATTCTGTCCCTTGACTGTTAGAATGGTCAGGACTTTTGAACAGTTGACAATATCAAGTCCTGGCTGCCATCAGTAACTGCCATGCAATACCTAATGGCTATGTGCTCAAGCACATGGGGACCACCCAGTGGCTTCCTGTCGAGTTAAAATCACACTTAGTATGCAGCCAGCTTGCTCTTACCTAGAATTTTTCAAGAGAAATAAAACAAAAATACATCTGCACAGATAAAATCGCACTTACTATGTGATTCAGCTTGCTCTTACCTAGAATTTCCCAAGAGAAATAAAACAAAAAAAAAAAATCCACACAGAGCTCACTTCACAACTGCCAAAAACTACTAGCAACAGGTCACAAGTGGACTCTAGTCACAGCCGTGAGCTGCTTAACACCATGGTGCATTTGGGGTGTGTCGCTGACTTACTACAGAAGGGAGCTTCTGGTCATGATGACAGACCTGCGCGATCGCACAGGTGACTGTGGGACCGTATTTGCTTCTCACGTGTAAGTTAAATTTCAGTATGCAGGCTTCGTGGAGGACTGCTGTTGAAATGGGGACACTGGCCAAGGAGCAAGGCAGATCCTCAGCCATGGTCATACACAGAGACCTCGGGGGTGCCTGCTGCCCTCCGAGGACAGAGGACAGACTTACAGACTGACCTGGTAGGAACTGATCCCAGGTCCTCTGCAGGAGCAGTCCACTTTCCTAACCATGAAGCCATCTCTCCAGCCCTGTGAATATACATCTTCTAGCATTTAACTCTCATGCAGGTTTTTATTGCCCAAGGTAGAATTGAAGCATCTCACCTTTTGTCCTTCTCGGTATAGGGGAATAATACTACAGATCGTTAGCCTTTACGGCCCAGGCACAAGGCTCATGTGAGAGGAGAAACAGTTTAAGAACAGGCCTGGAAGTATTGATTGTGACTACCAAATGCCAACATGCTTGTCAGATACAGAGTTATCTGCACCCTCCTAAAGGATGACGGTGACTTAAGTGGAGTGTAGCTGCCGCTTCCTCTGTCTGGTGTTTGAATGTAACTCCTGCTGGGTTGAAATCTGAATTCATTCGTGACTGATTTTCCAAAGCTGGCGTGCCAAGATGAACCCACTTGAAAACGGTGGGCTCTCGGACTTGGCTGCAGGAGCCGTCCAGCTGAGGTGGGTTGGCCCGGCATCTGCTGCCTTCATTGTGCCTAATGCTGCATCCATCTGTTTTCTGTCAGAGCTGGTGCCAACAAATTACTAATCTATTAGGGAAACATGGAAAGAAGACTGCGCTTCTCATTCCTGCCGGTTCCTCTCGTATTTTGCTTGGCTTACACATTTGGATTCTGTTTGCTAGAAGAGGAAGATGAGCTATAGACTATGTAGGATAGGATAGGGCGGGGCATGCCCAGCCACTTCCGCTCACCTTCAAAGCTCGTGGGGAAGGTGGCACTGGTGCCCCGAGGCTCAGTGCTGCAACTGTTCCCCATTAGCACTGCACCTCCATAGTGACAGTGACACTGTGTGGGCACGTTAAATAAAAGGTCGTGCTGCCAGGCAGCGTCAGAAGCAGGGCTCATCAACCCCTGCTAATGCCTGAACTATATCTGGGAAACCGTCTGGAGCCTACAGAAAGTATGGTTATCCTGGCCCATGGGGTCAGAGAAGAATGTCTTTAAAACTTCAAGGAAAAGAAAGGGGACTCTAGTTCTTCTCCCAAACAGAGACATGTGATTCTGAGTCAGCCCAACTGGCTGAAGGAGATAGACTGAGGACACAGGCCTGTACACAAGAGCCATGTGGCTGAGCCAGACTCTTCCTACCCAAGCTGGAGCCCAATGCAAGCCAGCCGCACAGTCAAAAAAAGGATGAGAACACGGAGCTGGGCACAGGGCAGTCGGGAAGCTGGGCCATTCTTCCCTCGGGCTCATGGAGATCCAGCCTACATCAGCTTTTAGGTCCCCACCTCACAATGAGTAAGACCCAGGGGAGGAGAGCTGGCCAGTGTGTGTCTCTCCCACAGGACGCAAAACTCAGCAACAGAGCATCCTTCTCTAGTCAAATGACATTGAGAGTGTAGCACAGTTTGCAGTGGCCCTGTCTAGATGCTCACTGGAGAAAGGACTTCTACCCACAAGTCGTTTATAAAGGGTCAGGAAGCTGTGAAGTAGCTGCCCAGTAACGTGTGGGCCTGTGGACCGTTATTTACATGCTTGCACTATAAATGAGTTTACTTGTATTTGTTTGGTAAAAATAAAGCTGAAAGGAAGCTGAGACACAGACGCTGCAGGTGAGGGACTATGAGGTCGGGGCGGGGGAGGAGTCAGAGTCCCTGCTCACAGGGAGCATTTACTGAACCAGCTTTCCTGAGGAGCCAGGAAGGTGCTGCTTCTACACAGGTGTTGTCTACTCCCAGAGGACAGAGTTCCCAGAAGCCACTTCAGACCTTTATGGAAGGAGTTTGCGATTCTGAGCATTTTGGTGTGTTTTAAACCTTTTTTTAAAACATTATTGCTTGATTATCTCTGCACACTCCTACTTGGCAAAGATGCTGTGTTCTGTAAGGCCCATTGTCAGCCTGCCTTATAGTGCAACCTTTATCCTTCTGTCTCCAGGCCCTCAGATTTTCAAGACCTCTGTATTGAGGTCTTGGAGTCTGCCCTGCCTCTTTAAAATCCTCCCATGTCCACCTTTAGCCTTCATAATAATATTCCATTTAAAGACACTACAGACTTGAGCCAATTTAATAAATTATGGGCATGTCCCAGGACTGGTTTTTTCCAGGGGTCAGCAAATTATTTCCCTCTTATTTTGACCCTGTTTTGTAAATACACACTTGCCAGAACTGTGTATCTACATGTGGCTACCTTGGAGCAGTAAGCTGAATTGGCAGAACTGAGCCATTGGAATACACAGACCCCCAATGCTTGAAATATTACTCTCTGGCCCTTGGCAGACACACTGTGCCGGCTGGTGGTCTGAATGAACAGTCCTCCACCTCATCCATAAATATCAGCCGTACTTCACAGACAGTTGAAGAAGAAAGCTCACCACCATGTACGTAACAGCAGGCACCCAGTGAGCTTAAAGTGTCTCACTTCCTCGGTCTAGAGGTCATTCTGCTTTGTATGTATTTAAGAAAACCTGTTGGAATGTTGTCGTGGCGTGGTTACATAAGTGTACTGTTTCTTAAGCATTGAAGAGGCCACATACAACAGTACAGAGTGCCTGCACTCCATCACACAGCCTACCTGGGTCACACCCTGGCTCCCACAATTACTTGGAACAGGTAACTTGGCATCCCCAGGTCTTGAGTCCCTCGCCTCCAAATTAAAGTTCCAAAGAAATGCTTTCTTGGGCATCATGTAAAAAAGTCAAAGAATTGCTTTTGAAGAACGTGGGACTGAACCTAGCACATAGTAATAGTAAGGTGTTTTCTGTATTGTTGATCCATTTTTGTTTGTACTGAAAGTCCTTGTGTAGCTCCTTCACGTCTTCAGATGCGCACACCCTGGGAAGCGTGGCCCTCAGGCCTGCTGCTGCAGCTGTTGCCTCTTCCTCTTAGCTCCCTGTTGCTCCTCAGTGGCTGCCTTGACCATTCTCCTGCCCCTTGTCTGCTGTCCTGACTTGTCTGTGCTTGCTTCCCTTCGCCTCTGCCTCATCTGCCAGCCAGCCAGGAACCCCTCCATCACATTTTGTGTTTGGGAGGCTTTATGCCTAAGTGGCAAACCCTAAGAGGGTGATGTCAAGGAAGAAAGTTGGAGGCAGGTTTCCCAAGAGTCCACTGCCAGTAAGCACAGGACACACCCCAGCCCAGAGCCTGTCCTACATCAGCACCTGAGGTTCCTACTCCACTGTCTCCTGTGCAGACAAAAGCCCACCGCTCCTCCATCCCAAGACAGACTCAGCCCTCTTGCCATCATGTGGTTTTGCTTTTGTATTTTCCCTTCATTTTTGGCTACTCATATAAACTAGGGGTCACGGACCTACACAGACCTTGCAGCGTCCCAGCTGCAGATATTTACCCTTGTACCTGGAGTTGTTTCTGGCATTTTTATGTATCTATTATCATTAGGTGGTGGGAGAATGTTCCAGTATGTAGTCAGAACAGTTGAGAAATTCTGTCCATAGTCTATGGACACTTGGTGTTTGTTTGCTTGTTTTATTTTTACATTTGTATTATTTCAGGACTTTGTTACTGGGAGACAGCATGCTTCCTTGGTTAAATTCATAGGTTCTGTTTGCGTGAGCCTCAATCCTAACCTCCAAACACAGATTTTCCTCATTTATATACAGTGATGGGGGTTAGGGAGCTGGAGAGATGGCTCAGTGGTTAAGAGCACTGACTGCTCTTCCAGAGGTCCTGAGTTCAATTCCTAGCAACCTCATGGTAGCTCACAACCATCTGTAATGGGATCTGATGCCCTCTTCTGGTGTGTCTGAAGACAGCTAAGGTGTACTCATATAAATATAATAAATAGATAAATAAATCTTTAAAAGAAAAAGAAAACAGTCATGTGTTTGGCTATTGGGAGAACTGGAGTAACCCATGGGGCAGAAGAACACTTTAACCAATCGTCTAGTGCACATTTTGGCACGGCAGTTAAATTAACATTTGCTGTTGTTATTGACGTGTACCATGATTTCTCTAATGTACATGGATGTAATTTATATATGAGCTAGTCCTGAAGAGAGAGGAGGTAAAGCTGCCATGACAACTGAGGCCCTGCAGCTGCCTCCCAGAGCTAGAGTTTGGAGGGTGAGAGGGCTCTGGCTTTCTCCTGGACCCCGCCTTCCTCTCCTCACACCACCATTCCCTGTGCTCAGTGCCATGCCAGTGCTTGGAGTCATAAGACACACACGACGCATGTAAACCAGCCACTCGTCTGGGGTTGAAAAGAAAAGGGTTGGACCCAACATCAGAGGAGAGCCATGTTGGACCAATGAAGATGCACATGACACCTTCCTGTGAGGTCAGGGAGGGTCAGTTATATGCCCCACACTCAGGTGGAAGTGGCTGTGCTAGGGTGGTCTCAGTGGCCTATGGACGTACTTTGGGTGAAGTGTAAGATATCCAGTCCATTGGTAACATTTGGGCCGGGAACCCTTTCTGTGTTCCTTTGTTTCTGCAGCACAGGTATCGACTCCAAGGCCTTGCACCTGCTAAGCAAATGCTCTACTGCTGGCTTGTGTTCATAGTCCTTTACTTTTTGATTCTGAGACAAAGTCTTTCTATGGTAGACAAGCTGTCCTGGAACTCTCCCAGTGGTCCAAGCAGGGTTGACCATGTGATACTCCTGCCTCAGCTGCCCACAGTTCAAGCTCCCAAACTAGCTTGTACAGTGTATTCTAAGACTAGCCTTTCTATCCCAGTGTTGTGGAGCTCAGCGAACTGTCCGGCATTGAGTTAGTTCCCTAGGTATCTTAGAAAAGCATCCTGTGTGCAGGGGAGGGAAGAACAATCAGGAAGCACAGCTAGTGACTAGTACCCTGGGGTGGGCATATCGATGTGCAGAATATATTTGCAGTGAATGTTTTATGAACATTTAAATAAAAGGCTTTTAACCTGTCTTTGCTTTTTCTTTAGGCAACTACTCCAGAACCCCAACGTATAGCGGGGTCCCAGTGCAAGCTACAGTGGCCCAGGGCCCGGTATGGGCATCAATGCCAACAACCAGATGCATGGACAAGGGCCAACCCAGCCATGTGGTGCTATGCCCCTGGGACGAATGCCTTCAGCCGGGATGCAGAGCAGACCATTTCCTGGAAACATGAGCAGTGCCACCCCCAGTTCTCCTGGCATGTCTCAACAGGGAGGGCCAGGAATGGGCCCACCAATGCCCACTGTGAACCGTAAGGCCCAGGAAGCTGCCGCAGCTGTGATGCAGGCTGCTGCAAACTCAGCACAAAGCAGGTATGCCTCTAAGACAGAGCAGGCTGTGTGCCATGTGACCAACACTAGCCCAGCCTTTCCTCTAGTGTTCAAGAACAGCAGTGCTTGGCTTTACATGTGAGGTGAGACCAGAGACGTGACATACAGTGCTTCTTGATCTGCTGAGGAAGGAGTCTGAGTAGTGGGCGTGTCACTGTGGGAAATGGCTTGAAGGGCCTATGACTATAGGCAAAAGACCAACCACACCTTGCATAAAAGGAAAAGTCTGCTCAGTTCTACTTCAAACAATTGAGTTTTAAGCCAAAAGCACTACAACCTTAACTATTTAACGTCTAAAACATTGCAAAAGAAACAACATGCAGTCACATACTCAGAAACACATGCAACTCAAGCATGAATATTCATTCACACATGCACTTACATACACACACATATAGTTACACCATAAGATTCTCTATACAATAGAAACGTTGGTCTGTTGTGGTGGTGCATGCCTTTGATCCCATCCCTGGGAGACAAGAGACAGGCAAGACTCTTAAGAGTTTGAGGCCAGCCTAGACTGCATAGCAAGTTCTGGACCAGTCAGTCAGGGCTACACAGTGAGACACCCCCACTCCCCCCCCCCACAAACACACACGCATACAAATCGAAATTCCATATGTGTCCTGTGTGTTAGTCTAAGTGAGTATGCATGGAATTTTGTATTTTATTGTCTGAACATTTTCTGTCCCAACCTAAATGTGGTTGTTAAAGCAAAAATACTATTTTAGAAAGTTTAAACTGTTGAGCAAAGCTTTATGTTCTGTCCTTGGTTTTAACCCTAATTCTTAATTCCTAAGTCCTTGACCTACCACAAAATGGCATAATTTAAAAATATAAGAAGCAAAGATGAACGTGTTTTAGAAGGAGCAGAAGCAGGTCTGTCCTTTAAAAGGCACACCGGATTCTCTAGATTTCAGTGGTACTTTCAGAAGTAAAGAAATCCTGACTTGCCAGAGCCATAAAAACTAATTGTGCAAGCGTTGTGTGTGTGTGTGTATGAATCTGTGAACATACGTGTGTTCAGATGTGTCTATGTGTCTGTGGGGAACATTTGTGAGTTTAAATGTTTCTGAAATATGTGAGTTTAGCTGTATCTGGTTGCATGTGTTGAGATATGTTTAAGTGTCTAGTGTGAATGACTAAACATGTGTGAGTTTAGATGTGTGATGTATCTGTGGATGTCTGTGAACACCATGTGTTTAGATCTGTTCCTTTCCCTCTGAAGCTGATGCTCTCAGAATGCAAAGTTCCTGAATCTCATTCTCTTTTCTGAACACTGACACGTTTCCTTTGAGGAATTAAATGGAGATCTGTCATTACCTCCCAGTTCTGTCTTAGCCTTTTACACTCACTTCAAATCTTCTGACCCTAAGTGTCCACCCCGCAGCCAGACCCGCCAGGCCACAGGGAATGTTTGAATAGACAGTCTGCTGGAGGCTGGCACAGCTGCTCCCATTGTGAATGGCCTAAATGAACTGCCCATTGTTGCAATTCATACCACCAAGTTACTTCCCTTCTGTTAAGTAGGAAGTATGTGATCGCATCTGACAAGGCCTCCGATGGCATCGAATGGGTAATGGCCAGAGACAGCAAGGCTGAACCCCACTTGATGAAAGCTCTGCCATGCTTCCTTTCTGAGTCAGTTGAAAATAGAAATTCATACATAGCCTACATTGTTAATACATAGCCTTACATTTGTTCTCTGTTTATTCAGCAGACCAATCCACAGCCTAACTCCGCATCTCCCCCGTTTAGTCTGGCTGTTTAAATGGCTGTTCATATTGATTTTATTTAAATATACTGTTAAACAAGTTAAATCAAGTTAAAACTATACTGAATTGATAGATTGGGAATAAATATGAGAACCCTCCTTTTCTCTCTCTTTGGCCCTTTCCTCCACCTCTGTTGAGTTTTGTAGAGCCCCACCCCAGGTAGCCATATGGTCCAGAGCAGTCTCCTTTATCCCTGTCTGTAACCTTCTCACCTAAGTATGGAATAGTGTGTAGACGGACTCAGACCTGTGCTTCCAAAAAATTCCACAGACCTGTTCTGTTTACTTTAGACCACCATATGTTAGGTCACCTGCTTATCCCAGCCAGTCTGAGGCTGGTACACACCCCATGTTTTCTTCCCAGCACCTCAGCTGTTGCAGCTGCCAGCATCCTGTGATAATAAACCTGACCAGTACTGGTAGGTAGCAATACACCCAAGGCTTGGTGTTGGGAGACCTGGGCATTCACTTTGAAGCTATCAGTGAAAGAACCCTCAGCAGACCCACGTCCCAGGGTCATCTTCCTGTCTGTTGTGTTCCTTTCTGTTTTTTTCTTTGATGTGAACCATTTCATGACAGTGTGATGGGGGCTTGTGTGCCTCCCTCCAGGTCCTGACTATGCCTGGTTTTCACCTGCCTGCACTCCTTCATGCCTGAGAAAAAAGTAGAAACTGTTAACTGCACAGAAGCAGTGAAGTCTCCCACTCTGCTCTGAGCCCCTCTGGTGTTGATGTTCTGTGGAGGAACCTGTGTTGTGCTGCCACTCTGAAAGCCCCATCCCAGGAGACTGGACACTGGAACAGTTGGGCTGCCCAGGGCAGAGAGGAGGCTTCACGGTACCTCTGCTGTCTCTTCCTCCAAGGAGTCCTGGAATGTTGGACAGGGGAATTCAGCAAAATAATCAAGAGTTTCTGCCTATACACAGTGGCATCTTAGTCTTAGTGTCAGTACAGGGTTGCAGACAGCAAAGGTGCTTCTCTTTCCTACTACAAATCTGCATAGTTAATAAACTGCATGTGTTACTAGGTGAATTATAAATAATAATATTAATGATATCGTTTGTATATATGTTGATCAGATCTTCCTCGTTCTTGGTAGTAAGGGACAGTGGACCGTGCCACATCCCGTGAACAGTAAACTCAGCTCTGCCCTCATCCCTTCTTAGCCTAACACCAAGCTTTTTCATAGTCTTCTTTTCAGGAGCAAAGGGTCATTTGGTCCTGGAGAGTCATTAGTTCTGTAAACATGGTCCTCAGTGCAGAGCAACAAAGAATCCTCTGAGCACGATCCTCTAAGTAAAGTAACTATGGAGTGAGACAGACATACTCGTTCTTGGGAACCTGGCTTTTCCTCTCTTGCACTTTAATATGGTTCCTTCAGCGTCAGCTCAGGAGTCTAGAGGACCAGAAAAGCATTTGTCATCAGCTGCTGAGCCACAGGCTCTGTCCGTTCCCAACTCAGGAGTGCTGTTTAGACCCACAAAGCTGGTGTGCTCGCCTTGCCAAGCCACATTAAGCAGCTGTGTAAAATGAATTTAAATGACATGCATCAGAGTAAAATCCCTTCCACTGGGGCAGAAAATCAATGTTAGCTAACCAGCCTGAGAAGATCAACCGGCTCCAGCCAGCAGCTTCCGGAGAGCACTGCCTAGAAGGCAGCACCTCCTCCTTAATTAAAATTGAGAGGAGGGACAAAGCTGGGGCAACTGTGATGTCTCACACCTGGCAAAGCCTCCCCCCCCCCCCCCCCCCCCCGTCCTTCCTCCTCCCACAACCCCCTGCAGCCTGTGAAGTTACCTTTCATGTTTACAGTATCCTTTCTGAAAAAGAAACCCAAGTTTAGTTCCTATTTCAGGCGGCCCTCTGCCCCACTCTGCTGCACACTGGCCTCCTGTGCCTGTTTCCAGAGTGCAGGCTTGGCTGTGGAAAAGCAGTGTTTACAAGGCTCTGCCCTGGTCAGCACACCATGGCTGTCCTGTGCTGTAGCTCTGTCTTACTCTCCATGTTTGTTTGGTCTCCCCCCCCCCTCCATTGATGGATGAAACCAGTTTAGGGCATCCATTTCTTTTGAGGGGAGGGAGTGAACACTCAGCCTTTGGGGCACCACAGTTTGTTATAATGTTCTCTTCGTCATTCCCAAAGAGCCTGGAGTCTGGGAAAGAATTGTAAAAGAACAAATTGTTGATAAAGGTCAGAAATGTGTGTCTAATTCAGCTAAGTAGCTGGCAAAGAAGAGGGATCATGTATGACTGTTATGATGAGGATGTTCATGAGTTGAGCATACGATACAGAAGAAAATATCAGTTTAGCTGTTTGAAAAGGGGTCTCATTAATGCCATTTTTAGGGTATTTGTAAGTGTATAATCCACTCACAACATCGAATAAGCTACAGATGTACAGATTGTTTCTGGTGATGATTTTTAGCCTGAAGGAGAGGATCTATGATAGAAAAGGTATGGACCTTGTATGTCACGCACGTGATGGTGACCAAACATTCAAAGTTAATGATTTACAAGCTGTACTCAGAAAGTGCCTCGCTGTGTATTGCTTTAAAGCATCAATAGTTAATGTGAAGGTATTCTCAAGAGTGTATCATCTGAGTATAGTTTGCCAGAAGCTTTGGAAGACCTCGCCCCCTGCTTCCTGAAGAGGCATTGCTGTGAATTCTAGACACCTCCATAGCTTATAGGATGTTTTCAGTGACCAAGTAAGTATTATCTGTAGCTTTGACAGCGCTCGCAGTCATGTGAGAGAGCTTTCCTCAGTGCTGCAGGGTGCCCTGCCTTGGTCCTTCATTCTAGGAAACACCTGTGATTCTAAACAGTTGGCCTCTGTGCCCAACATGGAGCTGGGTCCTTAAGAATCACTTAGATGTTTCTTTCTTAGAAAGTCTTCCAAGGAAGAACCATGACTTCAATGTACAAAAGTGTGACAATTTTCCTAGGTCTTTTGAAGCCAGGATGGTTGGAAGGAACTCACTTCCTCAATGACAGCACCACCTCCACCCCCAGCACCATATAAACTCTGCCAGCTTCTTAAGAGGATGTCATGGTCTGCTGTTGTCCGAGAGACCTTCATCCTGTTCTCATCACATTGGCTCCCAAAAGAAGCAAAGCTTCTACAGGTTCAGAATCTGGAGCAAGGAGGGTTTTGGACACTGTCTAGTCTCTGCCCTGTATTTTATGCTGGAAGGTACTAATATTCCTGGGGTCACCAGAGGTCATTGAATTAGTGGTGAGGCACAGCAGATGCAAGGGCTCTGTCCATCTTGTCCTATGCAGTGCTGTCCCTAAACTTGGTGAAGGGGTGGACTCTTGCTTTCCACACTCTTTAGTCTATAAAAGCTATTCTGCTACTAGAAAATGAACCTGAATGTGTGTCTGAGCAAGACCATTCTCCCTAGGACTGAGCTCGGCTTCCTGTGCTAAAGAGGACCTAGGCTGTGTACCTGCCTGGACTCTGAAGCCTAGGCTACATGGAGACTTCGTTGCAGGGCAGGCAGTAGGCCCTTACTGGTACACAGATGGGTTGGCTTCCCTGTTTCACCCTGTGGTCGCCCATGTCAGGACCGCTTCTGCCATCACTAAAACTGAGGGAGATGCAGCTGTTGGGTGCAGGCCACGAGCTGGACTTTGTCTGCTGTCCCTGGAGGAGTCTCCATGGTCTCAACAAGCACCAGAAGGAGGAGACTCTCAGAGTTAGTTTTTAAAAATAAATGATGCTAGAATCAATCAGTTAGAAGTCACACTCTGCTTGACTAGAAGGCAGTCCTGCTGAGAATCCAGAATGGATTCTAATGCTCTGGCCAAGCGGGGCCTGTGACTGAGCGGACACCTGTCGTCCTTCTCACTTCTCAGCAGAAATCACATGGTGGTCACTACACTATGACTAACAACACAAGCATTTGAAGTGTTGAAGGAGCTGAGCGGTTGCAAGACTTAGGCACAGCAGCCTCCCCTGTGAAGGAGCTGCTGGGCCTGATACAGACAGATGGTAGTCGGGCTTTGCTGCAGAGACACTTGAGCCTGTACTGGTGTGTACCACACATCCGCTCAGCGAGCAGCTATTCTTGTTGAGATCCATCATTCCTATATAATCCATATCCTGTGCTGCTGTTTGCCAGCAAGGTGCTTTTTTCAGTATTTTGCTCGAGGCTAGCCTGATGCCACTCTGCTGATGAACATGGAGCCGCCGATATGGAAACATTAATGGAGAGAGTGCATTAAAATGTCAGAGATCAGGCCCAAAAAATAATCCACAGCTCAAGCGCCTGGTTATAGTAGGGTCCTCATGGCGGAGACAGTGAGTGATTTGAATTAACTAAGATTTAGCCCTTTGGATTTTGGACAATTAGGTTTCAACATAATAGCTATGATTTGAAAAGTCGTGTTATGGAAAGACAAAGTGAACAGATTTCAAAGGCTGAAATAGAGTTTTTATTTCTGAAATGAGGTAGAAGCCTTTGTGTTATCATCTAAATACTGTGCTTGCCTTCTTGGTCCATTGTTTTCTATTTCAGACTTAGAATTTGAATGAAGATTATGTCATTTTAAGATTATGATTTCAGTGAACTCTTTCAGAGTTACAAAATTATTATGGAAGCTATAAAATATAAATCTTCAGATAAAAATATAGTAAAACATAAATTCTAAAAGTTTGCTTTAAAAGATGAGACCCAGTGAATCAAACCAAATGTACAGCAAACCTTTATAATGACTTCAAGTCCATAATCTAATGGGTGTTTGTCACCCCAGGGGGTGGAGGTGGGCATGGTCTTGACAGATGTTCTAGATGGTTCTGTGTTGAAAGCAAGTTCAGCTGAGAACGGGCACCCAGAACCCCCTGCTCCTCCAAAGCACTCCTGCCAAGCGAGGGTGGGAAAGGGGAGAGAGTGCAGTAGGACTGCCTGGCCCATGATGAGCATCAAACCAAAAGGTCACTATAGCTGCTGCCCTGGGCAGGACTGGGAGCAGTGAGGCTCCGTGCAAACCTGACTGTTACTCAAGCCAGAGCTCCCCCACGCGCACCCACTCACTCTTGGTGCCTCAAGACATCGAGGTCCTCCTGGTACTCTCAGTGGACAAAGGACCTGCCCCTTTTGTTCTCTTCCCACCCTCATCCACCCTACTCCAACTGTCCTTCCCTGAAGGGCTCTGTCCCTGCTTGCTGTGCAGCCCACTTGATTCATGCTTTTGCCCTCGTAGCCCTACTATGGATTCTGCCTCCATGCTCTTCACGTAGCTAAACAAGCTGGACTATCCATCTAGAGTAAGCATCGTGATCCACACCCATTGGGGTACGCATCAATGTGACAAGTACATCCCAACTCTGAGGAGTTGGCACTGCAGCCAAGCCTGCATTGTCAGCCTGCCAGGCTCTGGCTGGGGCAACACTGGGTGTGGCCCAGAGCAGTTCTCACTAGAGATTGGAGGGAAGGTCCAGGTGTGTGCAGAGGATGTGCTGGGGCTTGGTGTCCTGCAGTTTGGAAGTACCATGGTGACTCGTGCAGACCATAGGGAGGAGCAGACTCTTGACTGAGGACTTTGGGATATGACACCCTGTGAGTCCCTCTTCCTCTGGTTCTTCATGCTTACTTTGACCTGAACTTCTGTCATCGACAAACCAAGCAAACTTACAGCTGTAAAGCTGTAAGGCCCATCCCAGGCTCACTCTGGATTGCCTTTGTTTAGGCACCTGCAAGCAAGGGCTTGATTAAGTCTTGGGCTCTGCTCTCATGAGGCAGAGCTGTTGAGAACATTATTTGATGGTGTCTTACTTTTACTAAGTTAAATGACTTTATGGCTTAGCCTTATTAGGAAATTTGAAGACTTCTAAGCTCAAAAATGATAAACTGGGGGGTGGTTGCTCATACCATATAACACTTGGGAGGCTGAGACAGGAGGATTACCACAAGTTCAAGTGCAGCCTGCACTGTATAGTGAGCACCAGGCTAACCTGGACTTCAGAGGGAAACCCTGTCTTAAAAATAAAATCAGAAATGACTATATTTCTGTTGTCTGGAGAAGTACAATGCTTGTTTGTGGATTTGTGAAATACTGTCAAGACAGAATATATAGGATGGGGTACTCAAGACCCAAATTAATTTTGTAACTTGAGTGACAGGTCTACTAAGGGCTCAGTAAATGCCTGCAAAATATATATATATTTTTTTTTCTTAATCATTTCACTGCTAAACCCTTTCTTTGATTACTACTCGGTTCTTGTTAATTAGCCCCTCGATGTCTGCCAAGATCACACATCCTCTATGTCTTAGGCATTCACAGACCTCCAGAAACCCCTTAGCCTCAATCACTCTGTTAAGATGCTTCCAGACTCTTCTCATACTTATCACCTGGAAGCAGGCACTCAGGTAGCACAGTGTGGCTATTCCTAACACTACGAGGAACAGTCCTCCTTCTGTGTCAATTGAGAATTTCCTTAATGCTATTATAACCGCAAGGTAACATGCTAAGTTAGCATTGTTAAATATAATACAATTAAGAAGGTGTTTTTCCATATAGCTAGGCATGTTCTCCAACTAGCGCATAACTTAATAACCCATTTATTCTGATTTAAGTTCTGTCACGTGGCTGGTTACTTCTGCTCAGGTACCATGCGTCTCCTCCTTCATGTCCAGGGCAATCTTCCTGCCCTTGGCTCTATCCAGACTTCTTTCTCTCTAGCAGATGCCCACCTTCTATTCTGCCCTTTCCTATAGGCTGTAAGCTTTTTTTATTGACAGGTGATGGATCCATACAACACACAAGATATTCTCTCTACAGAAAGGGGCATTTTAGGTGGGCACATTGATGACAGCTGGTTTTTCTTTCATGCTGCATGTACCTCATCTTAAAGTATTGGCCTGTGTGATTTGTCTTGTTGGAGCAGATTGACTTTTGCTCAGTACAAAACCCTAGAGTCACCTCCAGCAGGGATAGTAAAGGCTATGAGAGCCACTGCTGTCCTCTGTGGCTTCATCTGAGCTAAGTGTGCAAGACAGTGAACACACTGAGAAACACCAGGAAAGGACTAGAGTGGGAATCTCTGAATTGTGTTCAAAATACTTAGTTCAGTTCTGTACCATTACTAATAAATGGTACATAAAACAGAAGAATCGGCTCAACGAATCAGTCACCTTTGATGGGGAAGAGAGTATCCTTAGTCATCAATAAAATCCAAACTGCCAGACACTGGATTTGCATTTTCTTTATACTCTGATGTCAAAGCTTTTGAGGTTCATTTCTTTTCATTGGTCTGGGAGCCAGGAAGGATAGCTGAGACACCAGATAAAAGGAAGGGCTGGATCTGCAAGCCACATGGCAGTGCTGCTGCTGGGTGGTGCGATATCCAGGTGAAGTAGTTATGGAGGGAAGAAGTTTGTGACATTTGTGGTGGTGTGAGCTTCATGACACCTCAGTGATGTGCAGAGTCTGACACAAAGCCTCCGAGAGGAAGGGCTTCCCAGATCACAGACACACTCTCAGGGCCAAGAAAAGTTGCACCTGGAAAGTTAAGCCTCTGTACTGCGGAGAACATTCTGGAGTGTGTGCTGACAAGGTCCCCACTGCTCCTCTGTTGAAAAAATACTGTTCTCCCATCCTTTAAAGAAAAACATGAAACTCCTCCTCCATGTGTCTCATTGACTCTGTGTCCTCCAGACTACCCAGCCCTCTGTCTTATTCCATCATGTCTTGCCTAGAACACAGTGGTCTACTGAGGCTAACAAAGACACAAAGCAGATCCCAGCACCCTTGGTTTAAGAACTGTGGATCACTGTAAAAATACAGGGCCCCAGGCCATTTAAACAAAACACAACTGTTCCACACCCTTTGTGCGAGAAGACACTCTAAGTTACGCAGAAATCCCTTCTGTTCAGTCAGATATTACACTCAGTTACTCTGCCAACAGCAGGATGATGTCTTTAAAACAGCGTCTTCTGTGTCTTCCCTGCTGCAGAAAAGTGCCCTGGACCTGTGTGTGTGTGTGTGTGTGTGTTGTGTGTGTCTGATGAGAACAGAGTCTCAAGAGCCAGCTGCAACCCCTCCTTACTAGGCTGTACTTAGACCAGATGCCTCAGAGCCAGGCTCCTGTGGGTCTTTGCTCCTCCACGGTTAATTTTCATCTGAGGGCTGTGTGGCGCTACTCCTCCTCAGGGAGCATTCTTCCACGTTATTGCAAGGTCAGATAGTGTATGGACCTCTCTTGTCTGTGATAAGCAAGCTCGTAGCTTCTTGCTGGCTGTTGATTTCTTGTGTTTTTGGTCACTTGTCTACTAGCTCCACAAAAAACAAAAAAAATATTTGTTTGTTTATGTGGAGCTGTGAGGACGGTTCAAATGGTTTAGGGATCACTGGTTCTTGCAAAGAACTGGGGTTCAGTTCCCAGCACCCCCAAAGTGCCTCATATCCTTAGGCCCCAGACACACATGTGGTACATATAAAAACATTCAAGCGAATACATACAAAGTAAAAATAAATTTAAAAAACAATGTTAATGTCTTAAATGGAAAGTCCCAATAAAGATCTGATGGTGCTGGCTTACCTTCACAGGTTTTCTCATTAAATGGTAACTGTATTCAGAAAGACCCTGTGGGACTCAGGAGCTTCAGGGCAGCGTTTCTGGCCTTACTGTAAATTGTGCTCATAGAAGCTAGGTTCCATCATAAAATGACAGGTTGCTGCTTCTCCTAGTCCCAATCCAAGGCCTGTTTAACTGAGGCTCTGGTGAGTCTCTGGGGCAGCACATTTAAGGAACAAACCCGGGTCCTTCCTCCTCTGCCATTACATTAACAAGCTGGAGATGAGCTGGCCCAGGTGACTGCAGGTAGCTGTGTCCTGTGTCCCTGCAGCCTCCTGTGGCGTGGCGCTTCACTGCCACAACTATGAGTTAGGAAGCCACAGATCAGGCAGCCATGACCTGCTCACAGACCCTCCAGCCCAGCCTTAGCAGAAACCCCAGTCCTGTGACCCGTAGAGCCCAAGGTGGATGGGCTGTCTGCACTGTGAGCAGTGCTCACATTTGGGGCGGGCTTTGCACTGAAATGCTCTGCATATTTCAGCTTGTGGGACTGGCCTGGCTTTGTTTTGATAGTCTTACCTCCATTAAGAAAAAAAATTATATACTTCTTAGCTCTCTTGACTCTCTGTTTCTGTAAACAGAAAGGTATTTGGCAGTTAAGGAGTGCTACCCAAGAAGAACCAGCCCTTCTGAGGGACAGTAGCCCTTTGCTACCAACTGAGGTTACTATGATCCTTGGAATTGCCAACTAAGTATGTCTTGAGTCACAGGAATCCTCCTGTATCAGCAACACCTACTTATGTACTCAGGGATCAGGCCACTCCATGCTTCTGCCCCAGAACACATGGTTTCTAAAACCCGGCAGAGTGCACTGCACCCCTGGTGGCTCCTTAGCAGACATACAGAGAACCCCTGCAGCCATGCTGAGACACTCACAAATACCTTGTGTTTCTGGCAAGACAGGCCCATTTTTTTTGCAGCTTCCTGTTGGATACCCAAGACACCTGTTGCACAAGTGTCCTCTCCTTAAACACAAGGGATCCAGATAGCTGAGCCATGTCTAACACCATCCCTCCCATGATGGTGCCTTTCAGAACCCAGAGAAGAACTTCTTGTCTTGTTACTTTCTCAGTTAATATCAGCAGCTGCCACCAGAGTCTGTGGTGTTGGGAGCCCTTAGAAAGGAAGTACCGGGACTGAGAGCAGCTAGGAATCTTGGCTACTTCCTGTTATATGACCTTGGACAAGTTACTTAACCTCTGATCCACATCTGCTTAATTTGTATGTGAGCATAATTGAACCACCCTTCTCAGTTTGAAAACCTAAGTGTGTGAAGTGCATAGAAAGCACAGCAGAGACCTCCATCAGTGCTGTCAGTCATGGTGCACACCCACATTCAGATAGCAACACTGACTCTCTCCTGACACAAGTGGTTTGCTCCCGGACCCCCCAGTGGCCATGGGCAGTATGGCTAGTGTCAGAGTCAGGAACCCTGGTAAGGAACAACTCACATCCAGCATTCTGACTTTAAGTGTTTGAGGGGTTAATAACGTCTGTCACAGTGCAGACTTGGTTCTCTGCTGGTGCTAGTTGTCTTGTGAACCTAAGAACAGCATTGAGAGCCAAGCACTATGGGAAGATGACTCCAGCTCTTTATAGGCTAGTCGAGAGCCACTAAGTAATAGTAGCTGTACCCATGCCAACTACAGTGGGCGCTCTTATGCTGGTCAGCAACCTGGATGCTTGCACTGGCTCCCAGAGCCATGCGTGCATACACTGTCCTTTCAGGACATCTTCCCAAGTCCCTCGTGAGGATGGGTTCAGAATTTCCCTGAGTGGTTTGTAACATTTATAAGAAGGAAAAGCAAACACTTAAACCTTTGATACTTTGATTTAAAAAAAGAATAGTTCTTAATTTCTTATATAAGCCAGAAAGTTGAATCCACTAAAATTGATGCACAAAAGAATATAATCTTAATGGTTTTGAACAATAATTTATTTGACTCATTTAATCTTATGCTGCTGTTGACTGCTCTATGTTAAGAGCCACCAGGGTAGCTTAGAGAATGACGAGGCTGTCTGGAGCAGGTAGAGGAAGAGTGAGCTTGAGCCTCTTCTCAGCAGCATCGTAGCCGCACTGGGGCAGGCTTTTCAGAGGTGCAGTGTTTACGAAAGGCAAGCTTAGCTTGTACTGGGAGAGCCCCATAAAGGTTTGCACACATTGCTAGTCCTCCTGTTACAGTGAGTTCTCCTGGGCAAACCAGAGCTCCATGCACTTAGCACAACCCCTCTCCCATCTCACTGTCAGCAGCCAAGAGTGACAAGAAACTGAGTCCCCAACAGGTGGCATCTCCTTTAGCTCCTCCTTCCCATGACTCCACTCCCAGAAGTCTCTCGTCTTCCCCACCCCCTAAACCACATGTGTACGTGCAGTGTTTTTATAGGACCCAATTTAAAAACTTAGAAAATAGGGCTGAGGTGGAAGCAGGGCTCTCTCTCAGAGCTGTTTTATCAGGAAATTGGGGGCAAAGATTTGCTTTATAGCATTCAACACTGCTCAGTGGCTTTTTTCACTTCTGACTTCTGGTTTTGACATGAGAGTCTTAGCGGTGTGAGTAGTCTGATCTTGTTAAGCTTTAGAGCTGGAGAGCCCAGTGGTTAAGAGCACATGCTCTTACAGAGGACACCCATCAGGCAGCTCCCAGCCACCTGTAGCTCAAGTCCCCATGGGCACACATGGATTCATAGTCTCTCTCACTCTCACGAGCTCTCTCTGACATACAACACACACACACACACACACACACACACACACACAAAATAAATCTTAATGCAGCATGAGGCTCTAGCTCAGCCGTACAGTGTTGGGGTAGCAGATCAGGGTGGAATTTGATCCCTGGTGCCAAAAATAATAAAAAAGACAGCATTTTTTAAAAATTAGAAATTGATTTGGCTTACTTTTGTAATTCCTGTTTTAATTTCAAGTCCCTTACTCCTGCTTCTGTCTATCATGACACGATTAAGAGCATAATTTGTGTACTTCAGAGTCGCATATTGAATATCTACCCACCAGTAGAGTCAAGCCTCTCTGAAGGATACCAGCCCTGCGCCTGCGTCCTGAGATGAGTGTCGGGTCACTGTCCAGGCACTGTGGTGTTCAGTGTATTGCCTGTTCTCTCTCCCTGCAGGCAAGGCAGTTTTCCTGGCATGAACCAGAGTGGCCTTGTGGCCTCCAGCTCTCCGTACAGCCAGCCCGTGAACAACAGCCCCAGCCTGATGAGCACCCAGGCCCAGCCCTACAGCATGACACCCACGATGGTGAACAGCTCCACAGGTAAGCAGCGCCTCTGCTCTTGAGGGCCACCCTGTCTTCCTTGGCCCTCCTCTTAGGCACATGGTGAATGTGCCCCAATAGCTTGAAAATGGCAGAGTCCCCAGCGCACAGGGATAAGTGCACTGTTCTGCTTCAGAAAGCTTGCTTAGTCTGAGACTTGAGGTGACAGTATACTCGAGGTAAATATCTTTTCATTGTTTGGATAGTGCACCCACATGCTTCAAGTGTCTCTGGATGCGAACTGCACATTGTACATTCTCTTTGTTATTAAGAGAGTTATTAAGAGGGCTGAAGGGTCCCAGAGCAGAAACTGTCACTTGGCAGTGGCATAGGTGAACAGCTAGATCTGTGCTGAATAGGAAGCTCTACGAGGCTGAGCAGAGAGAGATCTTCTCCCGTTCAGGGCAACCACTCCCCGGGTGTGTGGCCGTTGGCAGCTCCTGACTGCTGGCTACAGCTGTCTCGAAAGAGAGCTGTCCTGGCTGTGTTCAGTCCTCTATCCCCTTCGTACCAGTCACTCTTGCCTTCTTACAGAGTCAGGCCTGCTTCTCCAAACCAAAGCATCCCAGAGATAACCATTCCATCAGAAGTGGGAGCCTAGGGTCCCGCTGACCAGTAGCACCTTCTTGTAGGGTCTGTCCACTGTTTCACACAGGCTTGATGTAAGCATGGCAAGTCCTCCGTGCTTTGGGACATGTCAGGAACACACTGTGAGCCCCTGCTCTCTGTGTCTGCATCCTTGAGGCCCACACTGCTCCCAGAGCTCTGTGTCAGCAGCCCAGAGGGGCCAGGCACGGGCCTCATTCAACAATGGCCTTCCTGATCAGTCCTCTGTAAGTTTAGAAAAAACACAAACTAAAGCATGGGTCAAACACAGGGTCTGTAGTACCTGAGTATCGCTTCCCAGTGTTAAGCGGGTGGCGGTTCATCAGGGAAATGATGTAAGCGGATCCAGCTAGCCTGCCCGCTGCGAGCCACCACCTCCCTGCAATGCTGCCCTGGCCTTAGAGGGTCTGGGTTGGGATGGCAATATGTTCTGTCTAGCTTCCTGAGATAAAAAAATTATTCTGAAACTGGAATAAATTTCTGTCTAATGTTATCGGCACTCATTTTTCCTTTTTTCTTCAAACCCCAGAGCCCCCAAAATTCTAATAACAAACAGATGGCTCACAGCCCTGACTAAGAAGATGTATGTATTCTTAAGCAATAAACACTTTTATGGGGACTCACAGAAAGGGCTTCATTTTATTATTCAGATAATTCAGCGATTCATTGCTTCATGCAGAGGAAATCTGTTCAATGAAAGGCCATTTATCCTTACGGCTTTCTGTATAACATGGTAGTATGTATTTCATGGCATTGTACATTTCAAAACATTGAATTTTTAATAATTTAAACATTTATCAAATTTTGTTCTCCACATTTATGTGATTTTATTTCCACATTATTAAGTTGGATGCTACACGATAGAGAGTCATCACTCAGCATATCCAAGGAGGATTGACCATCTAGTGTTTCCTGTGTCTGTTGACAGGTCTGTGTGAGTCTGTTGTGAGTATTACTCTCAAAGGGACAGGAATGTTAGGATTTCAACAGTACTGCTCCTCCCTCTCTGTGCTACCCTACACAAAGAGAGTGGCTCGTAACATCCACCTCCGCGGCTTGGGACCATGGAGACGATAAAATCCCAGAGGTAGCAGAAAGGCATTCCTTCATCAAGGTACCCTACAGAGGAAGAGGGCAACAAAGAGATACAGGCAGGCCTGCAGTGGCATTTTCTGAGATTCCATTACCAGTCCCTATACATCCTTAACAACCCGGCATTCCTTTCACTGAGCCAAACAGTACTGTTGTACAAGGTGATCATCACCGGAAAAAAACCCTCGTGTGTAGTGGTGACATTGTCACCGGCCTCAGTGAGCAAGTAATTCCTTAAGCAGAATCATGTGCATGTAAGGGTGGCAGCTGTTTCTGCCTGAGAGCACCAGTGGACGTGGGGTGGGAAGCAGCAGGCTTGCCCTCTGATGGAGCAGTTGGTTCCATGGGTGTTGATGGTCTCTTCACATTTGGGATTGAAGTTTGCTTTTAGCAAGGTGGATTAAAAACTAGAATTATTTAATATAGCGAGTGCACAATTAGTAAGTACAAGTCGTTGGTAAACCAGCTCAGCCGTCTGCCCAGCCTGGCCTGTGACAGGAGCATTTCTGTGTGTCACGTCTGTAGCTTTCCTATTGCTTGTCAGCACACAGGGCATCTCTTCCAAGCGGGCGTGTACATTCCAAAGGCAACAGAGCTCTAAGTTGGCCTCTCTAGAGTTACTCTGTAGAGGCCAGACTTTTCCTCTGTGCCTTCCCTGTAGGATAGAGGAGCACCCGTCCACTGCTACAGCAAAACCTCCCCACAGGCAGAGTTAGCCAGATTCTAAACCCAAAAGTGAACTGCCCCATCACTTCCTGCCTACTGAGTGCCAGCTCTGGCATTTCTTTCTGAAGAAGTCAGTTGTACTACCTCAGAAATACACAAGGACTGCCTGCTGCAGGGTGTCTGCAGTCCTGTTACAGCTGCAGATCCTATCTGACTTCTGAGGGTCTGTTCAGGAGGCTGCATTATTAATAAATCCTCAGGTGATTTTCACAGGTGTAACAGACACAGCTAGGGGATACTTTTGCTCAGTAGTCCCTTATCAGTCACCCTCCATCTTCAAGAAAAAAACAGGCAGGCAAACCCGAGACAAGGGAGGAAGCAGTC
Organism: Mastomys natalensis; assembly: GCA_021653895.1. Classification (NCBI taxonomy): domain Eukaryota; kingdom Metazoa; phylum Chordata; class Mammalia; order Rodentia; family Muridae; genus Mastomys; species Mastomys natalensis. Next base: position 28,810 of record JAJTUV010000171.1, on the reverse strand, counting down.
TAACTAGGGACGAGGAAGAAAGCAAGGTGAGGGTCTTGATAAATCATGATGGAAAGTTTTTTAAGTTCAAAGACAGCCATGCTGAAGTCTTACCAAACTACATCAGTGTGCCACGGTCTTTGTTCATCCTGGCTGGAGGGGGTGGCTTACCTCCCTCCTGGAGTAGGCCAGGCTCCAGGGCCAGCTCGGAGACGGATGCCTGTGCACGCTCTCCTCATGCTCACTGGCATGCCCACAGAAGGCTGTGGTGAGAGGAAGACTCTTTGCCAATGCTGTGAGGAGGAATGTTTCCCTGGAGATCTTCACGCAGCTCTTGTATGTGCTGTGTTAATCATGCAGTATGTATGGTTCCATATCTACCACATGGCAAATCTTCAGATGGTGCTTGAGAAGCTGGGGCAGGAGGCTCACAGTGAGTGGAGGCTAGCCTGGACAGCACAGTTTGCTCTATGATAGCCTAGGCTGCAGAGAGAGCCAGCTTGTTTCAAAGAATAGTAATGACAATTCATGAACAATGCAGGCCTTTCTTGTGCTTCAGAAGATGAAATATCTCTACAGTATGCGGTATTACCGAGAAAGGGACCGAGCAGTGTGTCCCCTGCCTTCTGGGAGCAAAACTGAGAGGAAGCTTCACTCAAGTCCTCTGTCCTATGTCTTTGGGAATGCATCTAATCTAGCTACCTTAGGACCTTGACCCTGGTGCTTTAAGAAGTCGTTTTAGCTCTTAAATTCCAATGGTAGAGCCAGAGCCTGTGCTTACAGTGTGTTTACGTCTTCTATCACCCTGGCAGCCCTTGCTGTCCCTGGCCATGCCTGCCCAAACTTCACACCCTAGATCTCTGGGAATTGGAGAAATAGCAGTTCCTTGATAAACAGCGTCCTGAGTACAGTGGTGTGGTCTCTCTCCTGAGGAAAGAGAAAGAAAATGTCATGCCCCTGAGAGACCACTGCCCTGGAGAGAGCAGATATAGGGCTCTGTGCAGTGCTTCTTTTGAAATTTTGGTTAAGTCAAAACTAAACATTTCAAGAAAAAGAAAAGCCACAGTAGGAAAGACAGTGTGATCATGTAATAAAAGAAGAACCCTACGTTGTACTTCATGTCAGTCCATTCCCATCCTCCATGATAGGGCAGTGCACGTGTGTCTGTATATCTAGGGTGCCCAGGTTAACGTACATAATAGAGAAGGAAGAAAGTTGGGGATTTTCAAATGTCACATATGCTTATGTTCATCTGACTCTGATTATGACATCAGTGTGGGCCGGGCGGTGGTGGCACACGCCTTTAATCCCAGCACTTGGGAGGCAGAGGCAGGCGGATTTCTGAGTTCAAGGCCAGCCTGGTCTACAGAGTGAGTTCCAGAACAGCCAGGGCTACACAGAGAAACCCTGTCTCCGGGGGAAAAAAAAAGAAAGAAAGAAATCACTGTGAATTACTACTGATTATTGTAATACAATTGGCTTAGCTCTTTCTGCTTAAGATTACTTTTGTGTACATTAATGTGTGAAATGCATAAAACATATTACGATTCCTACTGCCAAAATACTGTCCAGACATAACTTACAAATGGCAGAACAGTCCACTGTTACCTCTGGAGCAGCAGGATTTGATAGAAGCCACGTGATATGACCTTTCCTCTCTCTAAATTGTGCTGCCAGTCATTGCTCTGAGCAACTGCAGAAGAGCAAGAACACTAGATGTTCATGCCCAGGCCCTTTCTGGCCTGCACTGCTTTTCTTTCCTCCTCCTCTTCACCCAGGCTCACTAATTCCTGCCTCGCTGGGTCCTGCAGAGAAGCCGCAGGAAAGCAGCCACCGCTCTGAACAAGGCTGGCTCTGCTGGAATATCTCTCAGCTGCCTTTTTTTTTTTTTTTTTTTTTTTTTTGAGGTTTCACACATTCACAGAAATAACACATTTTTAGCTGATCCCAATAGATTTTTCTCTGCAGCTGCATCACTTGAAAAAGCTTTTTGTTCTAGTTCTTAAAGTCTAAGTATTGAAAGTAATTTGGGGGAAAAAAAGAAAAAAGAAAAACATCTCAATTATGATCTGTGTGTGTCTCGATGCCTTTAAGGACTGACTGAGCTGCAGACGGGCTCCGCAGACCCAGCTAGTGAGCCTGTGACAACACAGGCTTTCAGAGTACGGTACTCAGTGTGCCCATGCAAACTCCAGGGCACGTGCCAGGCAGGCTTTTTTGGCAGGACCTATGGTCTCAACCTGCAGTGATGCTAACGATATTAACAACTTAGCAGCATGGAGCTTGCCAGCTAACTCACCAGAGCCCGCTCATTCTCTCCCTGCTGTAATTAAAACTAATTATTTTCTAAAACATAGTAATACATGAATATGTGCAGTAATCGTTTTGTAGTGGGCGATCTGCAGGGCCTGTTCCAGGCTGGTTTGCTTTTCCTTTTTTCTAGTACATTGTGCTCCCTGTACCCTGCCTGGCTGAGCCCACACTTGCCATGGCAGCCTCTGGAGCAGAACCTCAGGGTTCCGTCATCTTGACAGGGAGTGAGTGCATATCGCTGCCTCAGTGTCCTCTAGTGCAGGGATGTGCGGATGGCTCTCTAGTGGGTTCCACGGAAACCCAGCTCTGTTCCCTCAATAACTACACCAGTTGTCCTTCGTGTTCTGATTCTTCCCTTAAATGAGACCTTCACCTGAGCATGTCTGTTGGTCTCTACAGGGAGTATATATGCGTCAATTGTCTGAAACTTTAACAGGGCCTAGATGGGGCTGCTTCACTCAGCGGAGATAGGAGGTGTGGGCTGCATCAGGAGCTGCCATGGACATTTCACTCCTATGGAGGGCTGGTGACTGCAGGCTCTGGCTAGCTGAAGGGACAGCAGCCACTGTAAAGTCATAGGAACCTTCCCTAAGTCCTCTGTGTGGCTCTTCTCCTTTGTTGTAGACTAGACCATGTGAAGTAGCTAAGATTTTGCAAGCAGAGATTACTTGAACTGAGGAAATAGAAGGCCAAGCCATCTAGAGCCTAGCTGGACACTGAACGGCTTGCCAGGTGCCATGAGCGATTCGTGTGACTGCCCACTTCCTCTTGTCCCCTGCTATCTTAAGCTGATAAAGAAAAAAACTATTATAAATTAGCCTCGGTGTTTGGGATTCTTGAGCATACAGAGTCTGCCATTCCCCATGTAAAGCATTTCATACATCAGCATGTTTCAGGATCCCATGATTTGGTTGGTTGGTTGGTTTTGCCCTTTCTTTCTTACAGGGGAAGCTTAGCTGTCAGTGCTTCACTCAGTAGCTCATGTAAGTGGGGGGGGGGTGTGTGCCATGGTTTGGCTCGTGTATAATGCTGACTTTCCTCTTCTTTTCCATTAGCGTCTATGGGTCTTGCAGATATGATGTCTCCCGGTGAATCCAAACTGGCCGTGCCTCTTAAAGCAGATGGTAAAGAAGAAGGCGTGCCCCAGCCTGAGGGGAAGTCAAAGGTACGTCCTCCTAACATCACCACGGTCTCCCCAACACACCACAGTCCTCCCAGCACACCACGGTCACTACCTGCATGCTAATGTCCTCTGCACACTATGGCCCTCCTGGCATGCCATGGTCCTCTTGCATGCCATAGCAAGTCTCCCCTGCAAGGCGCTTGCTCTTCTTGGTCTGGCACTATGTCACTATCCATGAGTTTCCTCTCTGCATGCCTTCATGTGCCACATGTGTGCAGTCTTTTCTCTCCTGCATATCCCCTGCGGTGTGGATATGAAGGTTACTGGTTCTAATGACGTTAAATCACCATGGGAGAGGGGGAGGAGAACAAAACTTACCTGAGAGATGCTCTTTGGGGAAGCAAGGGATCTCTGTTGCCTGGTGTGGACACTCGGAGTCATTTTCTCTACCTTCAGTTTGGAGCTTCCTGCTTTGGCTACCTCAGCAACAGCATCCATATTATTTTGCTTCCCTACCTTATTTCATAAATAAGGTAAATAGCTCTTTATCTTCTTCTCTTTCTTTCTTGAATAGTGGGTAATCCATGCTTAGCGTTCCGTTTAAGTATGGTGGCTTTCCGGTCTTTCCAGCATCCCTCACAGTGGCCAGCCATGCTAAAGATGTTACGATACTTTGGTGTGTGTGTGTGTGTGTGTGTGTGTGTGTGTGTGTACACGTACATGTCTTTAGATATACAGCTGTGATATATAGAGAGATACATGTACACATACACAATTAGTCTGTTAAACTGGATGTACTTTTGTTTTAGATAGAGTCTGATGTAACTTTGTCTTTTTCTTGTTCCCCTCCCACAGGACAGCTACAGCTCTCAGGGTATCTCTCAGCCTCCAACCCCAGGCAACCTGCCCGTCCCCTTCATTTCCCTCAAATGTATCTTACCCCAGCTGGCCAGATCCATCCCCTTACCCGGTGATTTTTGATTAAGTCTGTATAGTTGATTAGCTCTAGGTGGCCAGTTGCTTTATAAGTTCTGTTGTGGCCCTGGTGCGGTTTAATCACATTCAGTGGAATTTTAAGTTCGAGGTGGTTACAGTGATTCAGCAGGGGTACACAGGTTCTCGCTTTATAAAGAAAAGCTCTGCATTGTTGATCCATGAAAAAGGGTTTTTTAAAAAAATAAATTAATGATTACATTAGTAACAGAATAAATTTATGTGTGCCATAGATCTTTCTGGTGTTATCAGCAGCTCCTCTGAGGTGAAAGCCAACCTCCACAGAGAGGTGTGCCAACGATTTGGGGGCCCTGACTCCTCCAGGAGTGTAGGCTGCATGCCATAGAAGGTTTCTCTAACACCAGCTGCTGCCATTTACAGGGAACTAACAGCGGTCATGAGAAAATGATGCATTTGGCTCCGGATTTAACTTTGTCATGGGCTTGTTAGGTCTAAAACATATTCTGAAGCTGTGTATCTGATATAAATGAATAAATATTGCAGCCAGGTACAGCATATGACAGCGGCAGCCCTGCTTCATTCTATGTCTGAAATTGACAGAGGTACGGAGATGCCAGTGCACTTGAAGTTTTAGACTAAGAATGTGTGTGTGCATCAGCCATTAGGAAGACAGGACCCATTCCGCACAAAGCTGCTGGCAGTCTTGAGCTAGGTGTGCTGTTTAAAGGACAGCAGTGCTGTGTACATTCCTGGAAGTGCTCAGTTGATCACCATTCTATACCAATAAAAATAAGTAGTATGTCACAGTAACCTTTTTACTGTACACTCATACAGGGAATCAAAAGACCTTTAAAGATTGTTTTAAAACCTAACATGCAGCTAGTGGACAAGAAACTCACCTAACACCACTGATTTCTGTAAGATAGTGAGTGTGTTAAATAGCCCAGCTCAGGACAAATTGGAGGTAGGAAGCCCCTGGCTGTGCAGGATCTGCCAAGCTAGTCAAAACCCAAAAGGAGGCTGCTGTTAACTACCCACTCACTGGGTGAGACAGACCGAGCCTAGCTGGCTGAAGGGCTGGCGGCTGGAGCACGTGTTAAAGAAGCTCAGCTGTAACCACCATTTTCCTTCTCAGAGCAAGCAAGGGTGCTGTGGGTGCTCCCCTTGTGGTCAGATGGGGTCCGATTTTGAGATAACCAGATGAGACATGAACCCGGGAAAGAGAGAGCACAGACTCTTGTTTTTATGTGGTGTGCCATTTGCCCTGAGTCTCTGAAGACAAGCAATACTGTGTATTTTTTCCTTCTTTCTTTCCCTTTCTTTCTCTTGATAACTGGAAAAAGCATATGCATTAGTAAATTCTAAATGAATGGGAAGAATTTAAATACATTTGCAAAACCATTTGCATACCGACTCAGTGGTAGGAAAGGATGACCACTGACCCTGAAGTCCGCTAGTGAAGGAGTTACAGGTGACTGAGGTCTGCTCTGTTCTAACTTCCCACTCAGTCCACCTACCCAGCAAGGCAAAATTCTGATCAAAATTCTACTTTCTAGCTGGATGCAGTGCCACAAGCCAATAATCCCAGACTAGGAAGGTGAAACAGGAAGGCTCCAGCCTGGGCTATATAGCAAGACCTTACCTCAAAAACTTTTTTTTCAATCTTATTTAAATGTAATAAAAAAGCAGACTAAAGTATTGACCTCATTTCCAGATAATTACACTTGAAATGTAGTGTTTTTCTTTTTTAAAAAATATTACCACATATATTATCTCTCTATATACCATAAATTGTTTTGTGTTTAAGCGTTTACAGCAAACCCTGGCTCCAGTGCTAAGCAGGGGCAGGAGAAGCCTGTTTGCGACCTGGAAAATGCTAGACTCCTGCTGTGCTCTCTGCTGGGCTCCTTTCCCCAGTGAGCTAGTTATTCAGGCAGGACTGAAGGGGGCGGAGCACAGGCCTTGCCCGGGTTGCCTCAGAGCTCCGGGCATCTGCAATTCAGGAGGCATTAACGCTCCTTCTGAGATACCACTACACTATGTGCTTGAGTTTGCTCTTAATACTGTCCCCAGTAAAGCTTTCCCAACAGCAGGCATGAACCGGGCAAAGCTGCTGTGGTTGCTTTGACAGCATACTGTGGACCAACACTGCTTTGTTAGGAAACATTCTAAAATATAAATAAACATTTGTCCATACACATATACATAGAACCAAGCATATGGTAAAGACTGCAGAAATGTAAATCTCCCTCAAAGACTTGAGGAAATGTGCGTTTTAGCTTAATTAAACTGTATGCAAGGAAAACATTGGTGGCACCATAAGAATATCTCGCTGTAAGTTTCCAGACATCCGTTCCTTTTTTTTCCCTCCCCAATGGTTTCAGAACCTGGGATCCAGTATTCACAGCAGAGAAGCAGTTCCAGGTGGCTCTCGGACACCTGCAAAAGTTACTGGGTCCTACTTAAGGCCTTTCCTACTGTCAGAGATAGTGTCTCATAAACAGTCCTCAGGAGGGGACCGGAGAGAGGGCACAGAGTGGTTAGAGCTGCTCTTGCAGAGGACCTGGGTTTAGTCCCCAAGACCCATTGGTTGCTCACAGCCATTGTAACTCCAGTTCCAGAGGATCCAGCGCCCTCTTCTGGCCTGCATGGCAGTGTACACATACGATATACACATGAAGTGAAAATAGATCTCAAAGAAAAATAAAAACTTCCTCAGAGGGTCCCAACAGCTAGTGTCTAGGAAAGAGGAAGAGATGAGTTTTGTGGCATCAGTAAGCACACGTGTTCTCTGTTGGGCTCTGCCTCTCTGTTCTCTCTTTAGGATAGTGGTTGGCTCACCAGCAAGCCTTGGGCCAGGAAGATGTCCGCTGTTGCTCTCTCAGCTGTAGTCTCCCTATGATCACTGTGTTCATGACACACCTTGCTCTTTTGTCCTGTGCAGAAGACAATCTGAATCTGTTGTTAATTCTTACCTGAGCACTGGTAGACTTTTCACGCACTTTCTACTACGTTCAAGCATTTATAGAACACATCTAAGACCATTCGCGTGACGGACACTGTGCCGACTGAGTCTAATCAGAATCAACAAGCTTAACTCATAGGTGGGAGAGCAGTCACCAGCCCACTTAGAACAAAGCTTTACACACTGTAAGCAAAGGACTGCAAAGGAACAATCCAGCCTGTGCTGGGATGAAACTGAGCTCGGGTATAGCCAGCAGGCCTCCTGAGATGTTATCACACAGTCCCCTACATACTTCTGCCATGTGAAATGCTTTGGGGAAGATGTGAAGGTTGACAAGAGCTGTTTAAGGTAGAGAGATGGCTTAGATGCTGTACTTGCCGAGGACCCAGTTTCTATTCCCAGTAGCCACAGCCCAGTCGTGGGGCTCACAACTGCCTGTACCTCCAGTTCCAAGTGATACATGCTCCTCTTTTAGACTCAGTGGCTATCTGTATATAGACACAGGTGTGCACACAAACACCTTTTAGACTCAGTGGCTATCTGTATTGAGGCACAGGCATGCACACAAACACCTTAAGTATAGTAAATTCTTATCTAAAGTAATTTTAAATAACTTGAAGTTTAAGTTCAACCCTGAAGTAAACCCTTAAAGATCACTCACTTACCATTTTAACTGGGTCATCTCCCCTACCCTGCCCTTCAGGACTAAGGACTGGATTTAGACCTTGCTATATACTATCACTGGGCTCTGTCACCTACCCTTTACTGATTTATTTTCTTCCAGTTTGAGACAGGGACTCAAGAAACTGTCCAGTCTAACTTCAAACTTGTGATCCTCCTGCCTGTAGTGTCAATCCTTCAGATTTACTGACACATAAAATATGTTTACATAAAATATATAAACATGGCTGACCTGGGACCAGCAGTGCAAGATGGAAGCTGCCACTCGACGAGCCTGGAGTATGGCTTCCAGAGTGGTGGGCAGCCATGCTGGGGTACTTGTCTCCTCACACTGAGCAGCTCATGAACTTTATGTAGGGAGAGCTGGCTGCCCCATGTCACAGCTTTAGCTGCCCAGAAGCTTACGAACTCCACCAGCTGGGAGGCACACCTGTCTCCTGCCCGTGGTTCCTGTCCCCCACCCCATCCCACCCCTGTACATTCTGCAGCAAGCACCAGGGATCTGTTCTACACCGTGACTTGTTTCATAAGGACATGTATTAATCGTTTTTATTTTGAGAGAAAAAAGTAGGAGTGTATTTCCTGGTGATGGAGGACTTCGTGACATCAGACATTGACCACAGGCATTCATTCTCTGGGCTGCCAGCCTTTTATTTTCCAAAGCACATGAGACCTCACTGGGATCTTGTCTTCTGGATTCCACACTTCAATCAACGTGTTTATTTCAGTTTCGTTGTTTTAGGTGTTAAAATTAAGAGTCTGGGCCCTTTCATTTAAAGTCACAGTATGTTACTTAGGAAAATATACAGTTTGCGCCCGAACTTGTAGCCGTTATTGCTGGCTGCTGTGTGGTAGCAGCAGTGTTTGAATGTATTTTCTTGTGCTCGTCAACTCGCTGATCTTCTCTTACCTTTCTCCCCCTCCGGCCGATTCCTGCCCGCCATGCCCACCACCACGTCCTCTGACACTAGAAGTCCAGCTCGTCTTCCACCACTGGGGAGAAGATCACGAAAGTGTATGAGCTGGGGAGTGAGCCAGAGAGGAAGCTGTGGGTCGACCGGTACCTGACGTTCATGGAGGAGAGGGGCTCCCCGGTCTCCAGTCTGCCGGCTGTCGGCAAGAAACCCCTGGACCTGTTCCGACTCTATGTCTGCGTCAAAGAGATTGGAGGCTTGGCGCAGGTAAGCCTGCCTGGTCAGGGTGGTGCAGCAGGCAGGCCTCTGGGTGTGTGAGCGACTCGGTTCTGGATGTGATGCTTGGTTCTGACTTCTCACAGAGAAAAAACTAAGCCTGTAGGATGGTCCCCTTCCTAGGACTCTGTAGTGGTTGGAGAGAGCTATGGTTCCTGACTCCGTTACCAACTCCTGTGGCCTCAATTCCCTCATCTGTACTAGACCAATAGACCTTTTCCCAGGCAGCTCTAGAATTCTCTGAAATCTGCTACAGATTCATGGGAAATACTTCAGAATGTTTTAGAAATGACTAAATTCGTTGTGAATCAGATAAAAACCAAATTCACTATTTTTCTATATCCAGAGCAGCTAATAAATTCAAACCTCATATAGTGGGGCTTGCCTGTAATTCCATAGATTGGGAGGTAGAGACAGGAGGATCAGCAGTTCAAAGTCAGCCACAGCTATGTGAGAAAGAAAGGAGAAATAGGAATTCAGTCATAAGGGTAAAGCCATGCCTACCTGGATAGCTGCAGTATTAACAGTGACTCAGGGCTGGAACGCTGGGTGAGCAGACTACACACCAGGTCCAGAAGTCAAGGTGATGCTATTTTTCTGTCTGTGCAAAATACCCACCATTGTTGTCTGTCAGAATGAGTGTCCCCTACATCCTTGTCTCCTTGACCTCCACTTTGCTCACCCCGTTATTTTTGGTGAGGGGTCTGGTTGAAGTGGGCGTGTACCTCACCTCACCATGGCCTTTATCGAGGTACATTCACAAGGCACAGGCTTCTAGCCCCAAGAATTGATGAGGAAATTTGTGTATAACTAAGTAAATTATAATGTTACCACCCCGGCGTGTGGGCGGGTAAGCCACAGAACCAGGCCTGTCTGATGGCAAACGTGAGCTTTTTCAATGGTTCCTGCCATGACTGGGGGTCACCTATGGACTTTCTAAAGACTGACCATCCAGACCCCAACCCGAGATCAATGCTGTGGAGCTGGCTGGGTCCCCAGAAGCCTAATAGGCACTTGGATTGAGACAGTAAACACCCCATCAAAGTAACCTGTCACCTTAAGTGTGTCTGAGGTTTCCGTGTTTCAGTTCTGTGATTCTGGGGTGCAGGGCAGACCTTCCCTAGTGCCTGCCCCCAACAGGACTGAGGCCCATAACTAGATCCATTAGAACTCAGGCCTAGCTCTGCAGAATCCCACATCACGTGCTGGGGAGACCATCTCTCCCCTGTCTTCCTATGCCTCTGCCCCTCCCACTCTGCTCATCTCTCAAAGACTAAAGCACTAGAATCCAGTCATCAGGTGGTGTGTGTGGCTCTGGTCTGGCTCCCTGAGTCACGCCTGTTAAGTAGATTACACTGCACACAAGCAACTCTGCAGCTTAGCCATTGCATACCTGGGGGTTACCAATGCTGCCCCCCACCAACAAGCTGCCCTGACAGCTCAGATCCTCGCACTCTGGTTGGCTATCTCTGAAGCAGCCAATGGCCTGCTGTTTGCACCCACTTGCGTTAAGTGCTGAAAGAGGTATTTCCCAATCAAGCGGTGTGTTTATTGTTGTGACTATTTAGTGCTAAGTAAATGGATATAAAGAGCCTTGTGCCAAAGTTTGGATCCAGAAATTCATTAATTCACTGACTCCCAACATAGCACCCGTCCAAAAAGACACAAGCTTCCGTCTTCTCTTGAGTTATTCGTGTGTTCATGTTTCATTCATGACTTTAAGTTCTCATAAACCCATTCTAGGTAGGAATGAGAAAGTTGAAGCAATGCCCCACATCTATGTATCTCTGCCCCACCACGCATGCACTCATGCATGCACACACACACACATTCATCTTCTCTTCGAGTGCTGATGGAAACCCTGTAGGACGCACACATACCTGTGTCCCAGCCACTCAGCTGCTGGCCCACACTCCAGCCAGCATCGGAGCAGAAGCTATTTCCTGTGCCCATCCCACAAGGAGCCTTGAGGAAAGCTTCATGGGAGACTGTAGCCAGGGTCACAGGTTCACACTCTGGCTGCTGGAAGGAAGCGTAACTTTTTCATGTAAGAATGGTGCCTTTATTACAGTTAAGGCACTCTTCTCTTAGAGATTAGAAGCGTGTGTGTGTGTGTGTGTGTGTGTGTGTGTGTGTGTGTGGTGTATGCGTTGAGTTCTCCATTCATTATGGGGCTCAGAAATCTGGAGGCTCTTACTCAAGTCTATAGGAGATGTAGCAGGCAGAGGCCCCAGCAAGTGGGCTCTTGCGTAGCCATCAGCAGGTTCCTTAACGGTTTTATAGCTGTAAATGCCGTCTGTGTGCTGCTGACTGGGAGTGATGAGCATTAGTTAAAAGAGGCAAATGAAAAAAGTAAGCCAAGACATTAAGTGCTTGTTTGTCTCCCAGCTTTAAACAAGCCATTTGCCGAGAACCAACCATCCTGCCCATTTTTTTTTTTTTGCTAGGTTAATAAAAACAAGAAGTGGCGTGAGCTGGCAACCAACCTAAACGTTGGCACTTCAAGCAGCGCGGCCAGCTCCCTGAAAAAGCAATATATTCAGTACCTGTTTGCCTTTGAGTGCAAAATTGAGCGTGGGGAAGAGCCCCCACCTGAAGTCTTCAGCACCGGGGATGCGAAGAAGCAGCCCAAGCTCCAGCCGCCATCTCCTGGTAAGTGAGTGCCCTGGGACCAGGCTGAGCCAGAGCTGTGGAGCAGGAGAGGACCCACCCCAAGCAGAGCTCAGCCGCACAGAAGGATGGAGTGCTGCAGGGTGCTCCCTTCCTGTCAGACCTGGAAGGCGGCACTCCTTGCCTTCGCTCATCTCATCAGAGAGGACCTTAGAGTCCTGAGCCATATACCTTTGTCTGTAATACAAGGATTTAAATGTATCCCATCCCTCTGGATAGAGTAAGCACCTTCATGAACCCGGTCTGGTGCTCTACAGTCTGGGTGGCGCCACCTTCAGACCCAGTGTTGCTGGCCACTCCAGTTTATACTTTGAAAATAACATCTGGACTTAGGTTCTGCTGTTTCCTATCCAACGAGTTCTCACCTGAAGGGAATTCCTGCCAGTGCTGCAGTAGAGGCCGGTAGGGGCCGTGGGGACCAGGTGTGTAGGCAGCTCCTTCCCCCTCCACCCACACAGTGGATGAGGCCACTCTTTGTAGCTCTCTTCTGGCCTTTGTCTCCCCCTCAGACTTTCAAGTATAAAATTACCACATACTGTGAGCTGGCAAATCCAGTGTTAAAAACAGGGAAATTGGCCCCCTGCTTGGTTCTGCGTGGTAGCCTCACTCAGGTAAACCCCATCACTTCTGGTTTCTGGTCACTGGTCATCACAGATCCCATTTAAGGCTAGTTACCTGCAGGATTGGTGGCACTCCTGCTGTTGCTATAAAAGGTGGGCCTGTGTGTCACATGTCCTGTTGTGAGGCTAACTGAAAGCCCATGTTTGTTGAGCATATACAATGTGCTAGGCGTCTTCTGTATTAGTTAGCATTCCCTGGATGCAGTTGCAGTTTAGATGTGCCCAAGAAAGTGAAGGCAGATAAACTCTTAAGAACCCAAAGCTACACAGTGAGGCTGCAAGAGGCCTGTTTGGGGGATATTTGGTCATATGCCGTTCACTGATCTCACCCGATGCCTTAGCCTAGAAGGAAATGCCTTTGAAACAGGCCCACTGTTTACATCAGAAGGCAGAGAAAGAATTCTGTTCACCTCTGATGATTCTCTGGTACTGTCAGCATCACAGAGCAGCCAGCGGTATGCTGCCCTGACCATCCATAGACAGAGGTCCAGTTCTAAAAAGGAACCCTCCTTGACAGCCTCACCCTTAATGATCCCAAACATTGACCACTCAGGGCATACCTGAGCACCAGACAGGCTAATTTTAAAAAACATACATTACGTTCAGTTCACAGACTGAAAAAACTGGTCTGTGAACAGCCCTGAACTGTTCTTCCAAAATAACACCCAGTGGGGTGCAGGGTCCAAAGAAGTGATGTCTGCAAAGATCTAAAGACACGCTTATTTGTCGGAAAGAACCTGTGTCCCTGAATGGCTTGCACTTGTGTGTGGAGAATAGCTCTCCCAGCATGCCTCAGCCTCAGAACAGGAAGCCCTGCCGAGGTACAGATCCTGCAGAAAGTGGAGGCCTGCTCTCTGAGCAGCCAGCGCTTTCCCTTCCCCAGCTTAGAACAGCTGCCTTTATGGCAGCATTAGCATTTTAACTGCACAGAGGAGCTTGGCGATGAAAGTACATGTCTTGGTCCAGATGTAGCTAAGGTCCTGCTGTGACGTGGAGGCTATAGGAGCCAAGCTTCCTGGTGCTGACTGTGAAGTCAGTGTCCACTCCAGAGGTGCCATGCACTGTGCTCTGGGCCACACAGACCATCCAGGGGCAGAAAGCAGCAGCATCCCTGTAGCCCATAGCCTTTATGCAATGGCCCCGGGTGCATCAGACAGCCTCCCTGGCGCCAAGCCCTTCCTTGAGATTGTTGAAGAGAGTTATTCCTGGGCGGAGATGTTTTCTTGGTCTCTTTTAACATGTAACTTTTAAAGCTAGTTTTCAGTTAGACCTTTCTTAACAGCATATCAAGAGAAACTAAATCAAAAGATTTCTAATGAATATTCTAGATTGTTCTTCCAGCCTTCACTGAATCACATGTTCCTATATCATGTGTCTTTGTTCTGAGAGGGTTCCACTTTTTTTTTTTTTTTTTTTTAATCTCCAGCCAGTCTGGATTTGCTGTGGCTTTATGAATCTAAAGTTGAGTTCAGTCAAGCCTTCGAGGCTTGTCCTGATTCATCTCTGCAGTACTCCCTAAAGGCAGGCACTCTGCAGACAGATGTACCCCATGAACTCTGTCAGGGCGTCTGCGTGCCTAAGGTACATGGGATCCTGACCTTGAACTTCCCCAAGTTAGTGGAAAAGTTTGGTCAACAGCAGTTGTCCCCAACAGACTTAGGGAAATGGTGCTGAGTAGGGCAGGCACAGACAAGGAAACTCCATTCAGCTAGTAAGTTTGTAACCCAAAACCTATCCATCTTTGCTGGCAGGTGGCTGACTGCATTTTTATTATTAGCTGACAAGTATGTCACAAAACCTGTCGTGCTTCCAACTAGGGAATCCTCAGAGGGAGATAAATGAGAACGGCTGTGGTTAAGCAAAGGTGCCCTCCGGTTGACCTCCAGTCACCAGACCTGGGTCACGTGGGCTGTTCTCCCCTGGTACCCACACCCCTCCCTCAGGCACTAGGGCACCAGGTTCACGCTGTGTAAATTATCTTCCCAGCCAGGAGCCCTGGCTGTTCTGTCTGAAGTGTGTGAATATACTTAACCTCCTGTAACCTTTCCATTGTTTACTTTAAGAGTATACATTCATTGCTTCTGGCGAAAGGTAGGGATACCCTAGAGAGCCAGCCAGCCTCCTCTGCTAAGGAGTTGCAAGAGGGTGTAGTCAGGGGTTTTTCCCCCCCTGACAGTAAAAGAAAAACACTGGCAAAAAAGGAGGAGTTTTCCTTTATTTTTTTATTAGCTATAACTGTGAATACTTTGTAAGTAAGGCTCATTCTAAAATCACAGCAGCCTTTGAGCCACATTTCCAAGGAAAGTCGGCCTGACTCAGAAACAAGTCCTTTCTCCTCTTCTGCAGTCTGGGGCTAATGGGACAGGTGGATTACCTGTGCTTGAGAAGGCTCCTTGCTCACTCATGGTGGTTTCCCTTTTTTATGCACATTTCCAGAGTTTTCAGTGTCTGTTGGCTGCTCTGCCTTTGTGGGTAGGTAGTCTGCTACATGCCTGAAGCCATCCCTAAGTCTCTATGAGCTCCACGGACACAGTGGGCTGCCACTCAGGCCACAGGGACTGGGCAGCCTCTGACAGACAACACTTGTACATAGCTATGCTTTCTTTCTAAGGACAGGTTGTCAGGTGCAAAGAAAACCCAGTTCCCTGTACTCTAAAAGACACCCCTAATATCCAGAGATGAGCTCAAGCTGGACTGTAGGCTGTCTGGTGGTCAGATAAAAGCCAGCCTTCTTCAGGAACTTAGGAAACTGGTCTTCATCTACCAGAAGGAGGTTACAGAGGTAACCGTTCCCTTACCTCTAGCAGGACAAATGGCTACCTTTTGTTACTATCAAAGCCTGTGCCTGGCCTCTGGGCTCCCTCAGTATCCCAGGTACCTGTTCTACATTTCAAAGTCCACACTAGCATGCTGCTAGCATGCTGTCTCCCCAGTTCCCTCCGCCTACATACTCTTGTTCTTTCTATAATGGCAAGGTTTTCCCTGCCCTGGCTAGTCTCACTATGCTCGCTCTAGTCTTTATCTCTTGCTGTTCTCACAGATAGCCCTGGCCATGTCCACTCGGCTGGCCATGGTCAGTCTACTTTCTCTCTTTGCTCTGGATTCTTCCAGATGCCTCTGGCCACACTCTCATATCTACAGTAAAAATCTGAACCGTATCACAGAGTACCTGTGGGTGGTTTCTTTACTATGTCCCTCAAATATATAGGCAACATCCACCTTTCCCGTGTCTGATCCCTTCATTAAATAATGGCTTGGGACGTGCTTAACATCCATTTTCTCTGACATAAAGCAAACATTGGAGTGAGGCCGGACCTCCACCCACAGGAAAACAAGTGATGTTTCCTAAGCTAAGCAGTCTGCAGAGTTTCCAGTCCCGGATAGTTGTGCAGGCGCCAGCACACGAGGCTGTGTGGGCTGTGTCATTTTGCTGCTCTGAGTTCACCTGTTGAAAAGAGCCCAGATGCGTTGGACATGGATCCATCTGGTATGCTCCTGTCTAATCAATACATGGAACCAACATCTGTTGAATATCTAACATACTAAAGACTGTAGTAGTAGGAGCTCTTGAGATATTTTGGTTTTGCTTTATAAAGCAAGGTTAATTAATCCCACGTGAGCTTTGAAAGGGGCTCGTGTCTGAGTGCTATTATTCTGAAGTAATTATGGCTGAACCTGAGTCCCGGAATTTTGACAGCATCGGAGAGCTACAAGCCAGCATGATGTGTATTTGTAATAACAAATCGATGAGCTCGATGACAGTGTTTTTTTGTTGTTTGTTTTGTTTTGTTTTTCGACAGGTCTCTGTATAGCTGTGTCTGGATCCACTTTAGACCAGTGGCTCACTCGAAATCCTCTCTCCCCCAAGTGCTGATAAGCGTGCGCTACCGCCGGTAGATGACAGTGTTTTATGATAGCAGTTCGTGTTGAAGAGATATTAAAATACTGTGCCTTGTTAACCTCCATAAGCAGTTTTCAACTGCAGACATTCCCACAGCTGAAGAACCCATGTTCTGAAGGTCTGCATTACAGCTCACCAACCTGAAATACCAGAATTTTTATTCTGTTTCTTCTCTATTTACATTTAGAGTATATCCAACAACACGGAGTTAAACAATTTTCTGCCTAAAGCCTTCTTTTTCTTAGACTCCTTTCCCTGGGATAAATACCCCAGGAAGCAATTACCCAGTCAGACATCTAACTGTGTGTTATGGCTCACAGATGAAGTATGTTTCTAAATCGTGTATTCAGAAAATTCCTTCCCTGGGTGATGAGGGCAGAACCCTGTGTACAGGTGTTTGCCTCATTCGTGTGAAGACCGTGCTTCAAAGCTGGTGTAGTACCCCTGTGCTGGTGCACGCTCACAGTCTTCCTCCCCTCATCTGGTTCTCACTCTGTCATTTCTGAACAGTGTCTACATGACTGATTTTACGAAATTATTGCTATGATTCCAGCAATGTCTTACTTTTGGTCCTTTCATATACATGGCTACCAAAAATTAGCTTACTCAGTAACACTAGCTCTTCCCCTCGTTTCCCCTTTACTACTGCTAGCTAACTCAGGATCCTTACAAGGCCCGCAGACTCCACAGTCAACTGGCAGCAATTCAATGGCTGAGGTTCCAGGTGACCTGAAGCCACCAACTCCAGCCTCTACCCCTCACGGACAGATGACCCCCATGCAAAGCGGAAGGTATGTTCTGAGGACTCTTGAGATGTAAAGTCAAGTTTTTGTTTGTTTTTGGAGCAAACTTAATAGAAAAAAATTAATTCTTCCCTGGTTAATTTTAAATGCTTATTACTGCTCCTTTTAGCATGTAATTTACTTTGGGTGGTTTTGCATTCAGCAGTCACAAGCGTGACTTATTTCCTGAGCTCCATGGGTATCTAGTGTCACAGTGTCACCAGCTTTCACCCTCTGTGTCTCTCAGAAACAGTACAGTCAGTGTACATGACCCGTTCTCGGATGTGAGTGATTCAGCGTACCCAAAACGGAACTCTATGACTCCAAACGCCCCGTACCAGCAGGGCATGGGCATGCCAGACATGATGGGCAGAATGCCCTATGAACCCAACAAGGACCCTTTCAGTGGAATGAGAAAAGGTATGTGGAGGGGAGTTTCTGTGTGGGTATTATCCAGGAGGCTTCCTTCTCTCTGCTGCCTGGCAGCCTGTTCACCTCTTCAGTTGGGATGGTTCTAAGCACATACCTTGTAGTGATGCAGCCTCCTTCCTTGCTAAGCTAGAGCCTTTGGAAAACTCATGGCCACTCTGAGTCTGACTTGCCTCCCAGAAATGGTGAAAGCAGTAGAACCGACCTCATGCATTGTAAGGAAAGAGTCCACACACAGGAAGCCAGTAGAATGGGAGACAGCTGTGGTCCGGAAGCACCCACTGGCTGCCGTGGTCTACATGGTGTGAACACCAACAGAGCACAGTGCTGGGTACAAAGTAGTGCTCTTACAACCATGGTTCTTACATTAACAAACATAGGAGGGCAATACAGTAAAGACCATGGGGCTGGAAGCGAGCAGACGGACAGGAAGGCAGGGAACTAGCAGTGATTTTATATGAATGCATTGGAGGAAGGCAAAGGCCCTGCAGATTGGTGTGTCACAAAGAAAGGAAGTAGGGACGTCAGCTCTCCATGGAGAACCTACAGAGTTGGGAAGAGGGCCCCTTAGCAAGGGGTTGCTGGACCTCTTTAAGGAAGGGGCACACAGGCTGAGTGCATCAGGTGCTGGGGACAGGGCCCTTCAACTGACTGGCACATTCATAGTTTGAGTTTTTACCAGCTGAGAGATATTATCTAGGGAAACTGCATGGTTTGACTTTTGTAAGTAAGTTCATGAGTAGCTGATAGTCTCCAGGCATGCTCTGAAAGAGATAAAGATTCATGGCAGTACCGGAGAGATGGCTCACCAGTTAAGAGCACTGGCTGCTCTTCCAGAGAACCTGGGTTCAGTTTCCAGTACCCACATGGCAGCTCACAACTGTCTGTAATCCAGCTCTGACTGATTTGACACCATCACACAGACATACATGCAGGCAAGACGCCAATGCATGTAAAATAAAAATAAAGAAATCTTAAAAAAAAAATAACCACAGAAAACATGAAGCAGTGGTAACACGTGAGCCAGGGATGCCAGGCTGGAGCCAGATAGTGGCAGTAGAGAGAAGCCCTCTGTGTCTTTGAGGGGTGGTGAATGAGTGGAGACTCTGAATAGTTGTTCATGGCTGGTTGGAAAAGGGCCAGAACAGCAAGACATGCAGTGTCTTGAGCATCTCTGGATGGGGACGTGGGGGTCGGAGGCTGTTTCTGGAGCTGGGCTGAGGCCGGCCTTCAATGTGTATCTGTAGCAGTGGGGTCTACCTGCCTCTGTCTCTCCACTGCAGGGGACATGAGAGTATCAGGGACAACAGAAACCCAGGGCTGAGTCTTTAACACTGCCAGCCCCAGGGTGTGCACACAGATGTGGCACACATACCAGCATCGGGGTGTGCACACGAGTAGGTGGCGAACACCAGCATTGGGTAGGAACCTGGCAAATTGCGTTTTGGTATTCACCCAAGTGCAGTTAGGTCCTGTCAGATTAAGCCATCATAGGAGCCTTTTCTTTTACATACAGAAAAGATTGTGAAGATGTTTTGTGGCAGTGGTTATTCTGGGGTCCCTTAGAGACCTGTAACAGTGTCGCACTTAGATGTCGGAATACACAAATGGTCTTGAGATTGGGTCTCACTGTGTACCACTGTGCACCTGAAACTCCATGTTGACCTGGCTGGCCTCAAACTCACAGAGACCTCCCTGCCTCTGTCTCCCCAAGTGCTTGGGTTAAAGGCATGCACCACCACACCAGCTATGAGTTTTATGATACCCAGGAGTGGAGAGATACATGAAACCCCAGCTTGGTTTTGATGAGTATTATGGGCTATAAAAAAGAAAAGGAAGAATCTCACTGGGTGTATACATGTAAGAGAACAAGATGAATAATATTTCAGCTGTATTTCAGGTAACAGTTACAGAAAGCAAGATGATCTGTAGTTTTTTTCTCTCAAGAGTCTCAGAGTTACTTCTAAGTAAAGACTTCCAGAATGCAAGATGAGTCCAGAAGCCTCCTGGGTGTTAGAAGTAGCTAGGTTTCTGCAGTGTGAGAGTGATTTGGGGTCCATATTCTACCTGTCTTAGGGTCTTATTGCTGTGAAGAGACACCATGATCACGGCAACTCTTTTAAAGGACAACATTTCATTGGGGCAGGCTTACAGGTTCAGAGGTTCAGTCTGTTATCAACGTGGCAGGAAGCATGGCAGCATGCAGGCAGACACGGCACTGGAGAAGGAGCTGAGAGTTCTACATCTTGATCCTCAGGCAGCAGAAGGGGACTGTGTGTCAGGCCGTCTGTAACTTTTTCATAGGAGACCTCATAGCCTGCCCCACAATAGCACGATTCCTCCAACAAGGCCTCACGTCCTAATAGTGGCACTCCCCATGAGCAAAGCATTCAAACCCATGGGTTTGTGAGGACCACACCACACTACCTTTAGACTCTAAAAATATAACAACTTGGAAAAATTAATGATTTAGTTAATTTATTTGGGGATGGGCCTCCGAATCTCAGCCATTCCGTTTCTGTCCGTCTGTACAGCAGGTACAGGATGCCTCTCTGTCCCTCATACCTGCCATCTTTACTGTGGGTGAATTTGAGAGGCTGAAGGTTCTTCCCGCACAACCATGAATTTAAATCTCCAGCACCCACATAAAAGCTGGATTGTGGATATTCCCACAGCTCCAGTGCTATGGGAGCCTAGACAGGAGGAATTTTAGTTTGCTAAATAGCCAGCCTAGCCCAGTATATGAGCCCCACATTCAATAAGAAAGGCCTCATCTCAAAGGTAAGGTGGAGAAGACTAGAGGAAGACTACAACACCATGCGGCCTCTGTGTGTGGCCTGCGCATACACACAAAATGAATTTGGGCAGGTAGGGGAACAAGTAGAGGGCTGGGTTGTGAGATGGTAGGTAGAGAGAAATGAGTCAAAGATAAATAGCACAGTCCTTGTATGTTTCAGCTCACCTGCCGCCTCATAGCACTGGGACATTTATGTCCACAGAAAACATGTTCTTACAGCTCTAATTAGTTGTAAATAAAGTTGTTCATTTTTCAAGTTGTTCATTGGTCTATGAATTTAGACCAATGTCTATGGAAACCACTTTTGCTGGGGTAGCACCAGCAGCTCGTCCTGGTGTCACCATCACTGGGCTGTGACTCAGTGGTGCAGCGAGTCAGCTTAGTCTGAGATCCCTTACCCCATGAAGCTGGCCTTGTCTGCTGCTCACCACCCGCCTCAGAGCACATGATCTCAGACTAGGCTGCCTCTCTGAAGCTCTGACCATGGTACCCAGTGTGTCTGACTCTGTTGCTCATAGTATACTAGCTAGGCTTGAATCTTTCCCTAGACCCTGCTGCCATAGCACTCGCTGGCTCTTTCTCCCATTTAGCGCCTGCACAATTTGTGGTGTGTGGTCCTTGAGACAGTGTTTCCATGAGATGGACTCCTAGGTTTGTTGAGTTAGAGAACAGGAATGAAGTTCCTCTGTCATCTTGTAATGTATTGCAGAACTCGAATGTGTCTCACGGCTGTATCGTCAGGGGGCCTCTGGGATGTCTGATGTCAGCAGAGTCTTTACTCGGAACCCAGCTGGAGTCTGGGACCTTTCTGTGTGGTTTCTAGGGTGCCCTTGCCATGGAAGGTGAAATCCAAGATCCAAGATAAACCCTGTTGCAAGCTTGGGCAAGTGTTTGCTGGAGTCCATTTTCCCAAGCCTGTTGGTCAACACCACCCACGTTACCCAGCCCAGCCCATTATAGGAGGGGACAGCGTGGGCTGTGAATACAAGTAGATTGTTTCTGTGTGTGCCAGGGAATGGCTGCCTGCAGCAGATACGGGCAGAAGAAGCAGCAGTTAAATGCACTGGCAGGAGTGTGGGGTGTAGGGCCCCTGCTTACTAAGCTGATTCTCACAGCCAGCTCAACATCTGCCAATCAAATTGTAGCTTACATTTTTGTAATTTTCAGTAAGGCCACAGGTCTATCACATGTTGAGTGAACGTTCCGTTTCCTTTTTCTGCAAACATGATTTTCATGAGTTTTATATAGTATCTACTTTCTGTTGATTTTTTTTAAAGGAACTCAATGGATTAGAGAATTACACTACTTAACTTTAATCATGCCACTTGACTTCTGTCTATCTCTGTCTTTCCATCTACAAAATGGAAAGTAATCTCAAAACTGGTTCTACCACAAGTTGATGTGAGATCAGACACAGAAGGTGGCAAAGTCTGATATTCCTGCATTGGCCTCAACTCTTGTATCTGGTCCACAGTGTGACAGCACTGACTCCAAAGACTTCAGGTGGTACAAGTCTCTGGACTTAATTCTGGTTTCTTCAGGCTCTAAGCTGATGCTCATTTACATATGCATCCTTATTGGTGGTCTGCTTTTGACTAGAAATAAGTCACAGCTCATCCCATCTTCAGCTGTTCTTTTTAACTATGTGCACATATGTATGTGCACGTGAATGTGGGTGCCTCCAAAGGCCAGAAGGGGGCCTCAGACCCCCTGGAGCTAGAGTTACAGGCAGTAGGGAAGCACTAGCTGATGTAAGTGCTGGGAAGTGAACTCAGATCCTGCAAGTGCTCTTAACCACTGAGCCATCTCTCCAGCCCCTTGAGCTGTTGTGAATGTACCATTTATGTCAAGGTTTTCTGGCTTTTCTGTATAAGGTTGGAAACTAATTTTAATGCATATTTCCTGTCTTGTTTACAACCTCTTCATGAGCTGATGTCACCTCGTTCTACAAACAGTAGTTAACACAGACATTAGTAGCTTTTCCATGAGCTTCCATGTATGTTTGTCACCAAGAGGTGACCACAGACTACACCTGTGACAGCAGAGATGTAGGTTCTCTGTGGGCTCAGCAGGCACTGCAGGGTAGTCTTGGGCCTCTGCTCTCAGTCTCACACAAAACCAAAGACAGGACTCAGCTTCTGAGTTGCAGGTCCTCTTCAGGTTCATTCAATTCAGGTGGTTGGCAGAATTCATTCCCTTGTCTCTCAAGGTTATAGGGCCAAGGTGACCATCACAATGTTGGCTGTTGTCTGTCCACCTTTCGTAATGTGCCTCTTTCCATGACAAGGCCAATAGGAGAGTGTCAGATAGTCTTCATCTTTAGCCTTCAGCTCAGATTTGAAGGGTTGCTTGAATTTTCCCCTTGGGTGAATGAATGCATAGTCATTGTACCCGTCACCACATCTGTGACTCTCCTTTGCTGTGCAACACACCATAATCATGGAGCCACAGTCTAGCCTGTGTCTGGGTCCTGCCAGATCAGAGGCTCTTGCAGAGCAAACAGCAGGGATACAGGTATCTGTGAGAGCACCTTGGGATTCTGCTCCCTTGGGCAGATTCTGTATTCTTTGATTAGGATTGTGGTATGCCGTGTAAGATTGGGACCACTGACAGTACTAACAGGGATGTATAGGCCTTTTGGCTTTTGGAAATTGCTCAGTTCTGTGCTTTTTATTTCAAATATCACAGTGCCTGGAAGTAGTGAGCCCTTTATGACACAAGGACAGATGCCCAACAGCAGCATGCAGGACATGTACAACCAGAGCCCCTCAGGCGCCATGTCCAATCTGGGCATGGGACAGCGACAGCAGTTTCCCTATGGAACCAGCTATGACCGAAGGTGAGTGGTTTGGTTTTTTTGTGTTTATCTTCTTATTTTATGAAGCTGGGATAATTTACCAAAAACTGCTTTTCTCAGATACACATTTCTGAGCCCTGGTGGCTGAACTTCCAGTAACAACAGAGTGGGTAACCTTCTTTGTAGCCACCACTGATGGCCAGGCAGTGTCCAGTGGCTACTTACAGTAGGCGGCCTCAGCCAGACCAAGAACTTGATCTCGGACAGTCCATGGCTGTTATTTCTAAGCAGGTTCAACGGCATACCTCGGGTCAGATGTCCCGACTGTGGTGGGCCACTCTTCCCTCAAAACTCAGGAGAACACAACACACTGTGCCAATCCACCAAGCACCAGATTCCTAAGCTTTTCAGTGCCAGGCCCTCCTCCCTACACTCCTTGAGGATGATACCTAGAACATCATGCTTGGCTCTCGGGCCCTGAGTTCTGGACCAAGAGTGTATTTTGCTAACAGACGACCCTGAGAAAGCCTACCATTCAGATGCACAGGAGCCGCTCTAAGGAAGCCATTTTGATACCCACGTGGCAGATCAGGCTACAGGATCACTCCTAAACTGTATTTTGGTCAGAAGACAGATGTCAGAAGAAGGCCATCAGAAGCTTCATCTTCACAGATGACAGGGCTTCCTTTGTGAAGAGATTCCCATGCCCCTGGCTGACACCAAAGGCCTCTTGTACTGGTGGAGTCTCTGCTTCTCTAATGAGACAGATGCTTAAAGCAGGCTTCCAGTGTGGTATTTGTGGTTTATAAAGAAAAAGCATGAAGCATATGAGAAGAAAGCCCTTGTCCTCTCTGTAGTGAAGGGAAAGACTGGCTGGAGCCCCTTCTTCCATGGTCCTGGCAGCCTGGCCACACCCAGGCCCTCTCGCCAGGTAGAGCCCGGGAGGGACAGTGAGTGTGATTGACTTGATTCCGAGGGGTAAATGTAAGAGGTCACAAGTCAGGTGTCTTCTGGGAGCCAGTGCAGCATCACTGGTAACCAGGGTGACAGATGAGTCTCAGTATTCTGTGGTTTGGCTTTTCCTCATACCTTCACCACATGTGATGGATATCTGTTGGTGTCCCCGGCTTTCAGTGAGCCAGCGCAGATGCCTGATTCGTGGGATGAGGGTCAAGTTCAGACATTGTGGACCCCTAGTCCAAAGAATAGGGCTTCAGTTGGGTTGGGTTGGGTTTTAGGATCCAGTAAGAGCTACTGTTTAGTTTTGTTTTCCAATGAGATGAGGCAGTTGTACAAGGACAGACACCCTGGAGAATCTTGAGTAAGCTGGCTCTGCTGAGGCCTGGCTGTGGCTCGCCTGGATCAGAGCATTCTGCTTCGTTAGCAGTCTTCTGAGATGCTACTGTCTTAGGTTTTATCCTTATCAGTTATATTTCTTTTCTTTAAACTTCCTCCTAGAGTCTTCTCCTGTCTATTTGCATATAATAATCTAATTTTTTCCTATTTTCTTGATCACATTAATAATATATCCAATCCAGTCACTCTCCCCTTCTACAGAATTCAGTATTTCTAACTTAAACTAGTTTACTTTCAAAGTTCGATCTAGCACCCTTAAACATGTTAATTTTATGGCATTTACATTCCCTAAATGTGGGAGCAGTTGAAAATGAGCGCTGTCTGTTTCTGTGCAAGGATTTAATAGGAGTTATCTCAGTCAGTGTTAGCGTCCTCTTCAAACCCTCTGTAATCAGGATCTTAGAAATGTTGGCCATCCCTCTGGCTGAAGGACAGCTTTTTAATTTATTTTTATTTTATGTGCATCGGTATATGTCTCTGTGAGAGTGTCAGATCTTGGAGTTACAGATGTTGTGAGCTGCCACGTGGGTATTGGGAATTGAACCTGATCCTCTGGAAGAGCAGTCAGTGTTCTTAACTGCTGAACCATCTCTCCATTCCCCATGACATATAACTTTAAATGCTGTGTCCTCAGTAAGGAAGCAGAAGATGGAAGCGTCGTCCATATTCTGATACTTATAGAAATGCTGCTTCTGAACCTCTGTCTCTTCTTGCTTCTCGCTCCCATGACAACACCCTGTGGCTCTTGCTGGTGGAGGCTTCAGGGGATGGGTGGGGCTTCCGCCTCAAAGGCAGCGGCCAAAGCCTGAACAAGCACACACACACGGCTCTGCCTGTCCGACCGGTATCCCTCTGACACTGATCAGCAGCAGCCTGAACTGGGAGTTTGGCTCATCTCCTGAGATGGGTGTTGCCGTCCCTGCGAGAAGCTGGAGTGCAGCTGTGGCCTCCTGTGCTGTTCAGACTGGTGTGTGTGGAGACGAGGCAGACAGAGCCTTGGGTAGAGCTTCTAGCAATGGGCTGTTTGTGTCTGTTCCTGCCTCAAGTCCTGAGTAAACTACGTTTTCTTTGAATACTTTGCTCTAGGCATGAGGCTTACGGGCAGCAGTACCCAGGCCAAGGGCCTCCCACAGGACAGCCGCCGTATGGAGGACACCAGCCTGGCCTGTACCCACAGCAGCCGGTGAGTTGGCCAGGGGGTGTGGGCCTGGATCCCTTTTGTCAGCTGGAGGCTGAAACCAAAGTCTTTCTTGTGAAGATCTGGGGAGGGCTAACAAAAGTCATGCACTTTACTGAATAGTCAGGGTAGGTTTAGCTAGAAAGTACTCCTGGGATTTTGAACTCAGAAAGTTAAAAACAGCTCTTGACAGGCAGTATTCTGGGATATATGAGCATGCTGGACACGTGTGTGTGGCCACCCTCCCCTCCTGTGCCCACAGGTTCCAGATCTATGAGCTAACCTCAGGTCAAAAGGCATGCTACTCCTCACTGCTGCTCTGTCCACAAGGAGGGCACAGCCATTGGGTAGCATTCACTGATATTGTAGGATGTAGCTGCTGTAGCAAGCCCCAGCCTTCTTCACCGAGTGGCCCAGAGGGGCCCTGGAGCTAGTCTCTGCAGATGCCAAGGACAACTGTGTGCTGCTTAGTAAATGCACTGGACAACAGAAGTGTGCCATGCTTCAAAGACAACAGGAAAACTCAGACTGCTGTAGTCAAGATGGAAACTAGCTCTTTAAAATACGATTAAAAATACATATTCTGGTGGGCAGTGCTCTAGTTGCTTTATAGCCTACTACCCCTTAAAGTATACTCCCTAATTTTTTTTCTTTAACATGATAAGTTAATGGCATATTTTGTAATAGGCTAGTTCACGCTGCCATCCTTTACAGCTGAATCTTGTAAAACCCAACCTTGCAGAAGTCATGCTCTCCCTAAGACTGGAACTCCTCCTTAGGGTCCAGCTGTTTCTGAACAACCTTTCTCATCTGAGATCTCTCACCAAAAAAAAAAAAAAGACATTTTCTTTTTTCTTTTTTGAATCTTTCAATCACAAAGTCGTCGTGCACCCTCAGCATCTCTCCTACCCACCTGTGGGCACTAGTAAGAGAGTCTCCAGGGGTATAACTGAGCAGAAGAAATTGTGTGAAGGGACCAGTAAGGGTTTCAAGGAGAACTAGGCACAAGTCAAGACACAGACGGCAGGTGTCATAGTCCAGGAGCTATGTCAGTATAGAGACTTTGCCATCTATTGAGGCCTAGGGTCCCTTTAGCCCGGAACCTCCCAGAATGGCCCTGAAATATCCAGTTTACTCCCATGAGTCAGAGCAGCCTGGCTCCTAGGGTGCTCTCGGTTCCATCTTTCTACGTGTGCTGACATGGTGGTCGACCATGCTGGACTGTTTCTGTGTGGCCCAAGGAGAAGGGTCACAGAAAATTTCTTACTCGAGAAAACAAAGCTAGGCACACCTCCTTACAGTGTGTGGCAATACTGAAATACAGGCCTAAATTGTTAGTGCTTGTCGGTACATAGGAGCGTCCCATATCCGTTTTGAAATGAACATTCTACCCAGTAATAACTATTTTGCATAATTTGAGTGTGTATGATTATACCTCTAAGAGAACATGAGTATGGTTTGTCTTTATATGACTTTCAGAATTACAAACGCCATATGGATGGCATGTATGGGCCTCCAGCCAAGCGGCACGAGGGAGACATGTACAACATGCAGTATGGCAGCCAGCAGCAGGAGGTGTATAGCCAGTACGGAGGCTCCTACTCTGGCCCGGACAGAAGGCCCATGCAGGGACAGTATCCCTACCCCTACAACAGAGAAAGGATGCAGGGCCCAGGCCAGATGCAGCCACATGGAATCCCACCTCAGATGATGGGTGGCCCCATGCAGTCATCCTCCAGCGAGGGGCCGCAGCAGAATATGTGGGCCGCACGCAACGATATGCCTTATCCCTACCAGAACAGGCAAGGCCCAGGCGGCCCTGCACAGGCAGCCCCTTACCCAGGCATGAGCCGCACAGATGACATGATGGTACCTGATCAGAGGATGAATCACGAGACCCAGTGGCCTTCTCATGTCAGCCAGCGCCAGCCTTACATGTCATCTTCGGCCTCCATGCAACCCATCACGCGCCCACCTCAGTCATCCTACCAGACGCAGCCGTCACTGCCAAACCACATCTCCAGGGCTCCCAGCCCCGCCTCCTTCCAGCGCTCCCTGGAGAGTCGCATGTCTCCAAGCAAGTCTCCCTTCCTGCCTTCCATGAAGATGCAGAAGGTCATGCCTACAGTCCCCACCTCCCAGGTCACGGGACCACCCCCACAGCCACCGCCAATCAGAAGGGAGATTACCTTTCCTCCCGGCTCTGTAGAAGCATCACAGCCAGTCCTGAAACAAAGGCGAAAGATTACCTCAAAAGATATTGGTAAGAATTTGAAAGGATTGTTCTGGAAATGGGTTGTTTTTTGCAATCTAGAACTTTTAATTTCGACATCCTTTCCATCTATCACAATTGGACGAGAGTCTCAATGACACAGGTTATCAGGCTGTTTATATATGGGAGCATTGGTTAGAAGCCACTCATCTGAATAGCAGGCTAGAGAATAGCCTGAATCTAAATGATACTTCTAGGTGCAGAAGTTGCTGTGGGAGAGACTAGCACTCCAGGGACAAGGCCCAGAGCTCCTCAGCTGCGTGCTGTGTGCTGGCTCGAGCTTCAGATATAACCAAGCTACTTGATTGCTGCAATGGATGCTTAAGGGATCCATCCACTGGAGGCCGAGGAAACCGAAGGCCAGCCACTCTAGTGACAATATAGGATGAAGCTCCATGGGGAAAGTAGAAACCTGGCTAAGCTATAAAGATAGGCAGATATGATACATGGATGGTCTCTGCTGTGATATATGCACCTGATGTAATCCACACCACACTGGCAGATACAGGCCGAGGAGTTAACCTCAGCTGAGTGCTGACACTGCTTGCTTGCCCTCTGCGAGGCGATGGGAATACTAGTTAGTGGTCTGGAGTCTCCAGTAGTTAACACAGCTTTTTCTGCATTCATTTTGAAGTTTTTTTTTTAACACAGCAGAGGAGATAATAGCTTTTGGTTGTGTAAGAAAAATTTTTTTCAAAGATTTTGGAATCAATTGGTGTAGAACCATTTCTAGTGATCAGAAAATGAAAGATATTTAATTAATGATATTAAAGATATTTTTAATTGTTAGACATTAAGAAGGTA